>OY728161.1:825508105-826859948 GCA_963277665.1 Viscum album
CAAATTCCTATGAATCCCCACCCCTGATATCCTATAAAATTTGTTTCCATAAAATGATATCATTCATCTATAGAACATATATTAAAGAATGGTGTTGTATCACTTCCAGGTTCTCATCCTAGTAGGGAACTACTATGAACTTTTAGTGTGACAGCTTCTCTTAGGACATTATCACATACTATTTCACATATAAGAACAATCATGATTTGATAAGTAGTTGATTAATATTCAAACAAAATGAATAAATTTTTATCATAAAGTACAAAGAAGTTGGTTCTATGGAACCAACTCCAACAAACTCCCACTTACACTAGAGCCAACTACTAACAACCTTCAATCCACTAGCTCTCACATGATACATATTCTTCTAATAAGATAAGTCTTTAGTCAAGGGGTCCACCACATTCTCTTATATGGGTACTCTGTTCACTGAAAATTCACCCCTCTGATAGAAATCCATCAAGATGTGATACTTCCAAAGTATATACTTTGTCCGTTGGTGTGACCTTGGCTCTTTTTAAGAGCCACTATTGTAGTATTATCACAATACAATGTGATATGGTCTTTATTTCTAGGAACCATGTCAAGATCTTGGAAAAATTTATGAATCCAAACATATTCCTTGGATGGATCAGAAGACTCTATATACTTGGACTACACTATAGAATCAGCGACAACTTGCTACATTGAACTCTTTTGGCTCACAAATCCTCTATTGAGATAGAAAACATATCCTAATTGTGACTTTAGATCATTCTGATGTATCTGAAAACTAGAATCAGTATAACATCTGATGGCCAGCTCCTTGTCTCCTCCATACACCAGGAACATATCTTTAGTTCTTCTTAAATACTTAAGGATAGCCTTAATAGCAGTCCAATGTTGTTCTCCTAGATCTACTTGATATTTTCTTACCATGCTCAATGTATAGGAAACATCAAGTCTAGTGCATAATATGGCATATGTGATTGGTTTTATCACCAAATCATATGGGATCTTACTCATTCTCTCTTTCTCATTTTGCGTCTGAGGACACATTTTCTTATAAATATGTAAACCCTATGACATTGGAACCAATCCCCTTTTGGAATGTTCCATACTAAATCTATTTAGTATTTGGTCAACATATGTACTTTGACATAGTCCATGCAGCCTCTTGGATCCATCAGGAATGATCTTGATCCCTAGAATATAGGCTGCTTCGCCTAAGTCCTGCATAGAGAAACACTTGTTTAACCAATCATTAACAAATTGTAAGACCGGTATGTCATTTCTATTAAGTAATATGTCATAAACATATTTTACTAGGATAATAGCTACATTTCCCACTAAACCTCTTGTAAACACATGGCTCACATTCATTCTTAATGAATCCAAATTCTTTTATGGATTCATCGAATTGAAAGTTCCATGACCTAGATGTATGCTTCAATCCATAAATAGATCTATGCAACTTGAAAATCCTTTTGGCATCACCTAGAGTCACAAACCCTTCCGGTTGTGTCATATAGACATCTTCCTAAATGTTACCATTAAAGAATGTGGTTTTAACATCCATATGTCAAATCTCATAGTCATGGTAAGCTGCTATGGAAAGTAGAATTCTGATGAATTTAAACATGGAAACTGGTAAAAAATCATCGTAGTCAATTCCTGGACTTTTTTTAAACCCTTTGTCCACTAGACTTGATTTATATCTACTTACTCTACCTTTCATGTCCAGTTTCCTATTAAATACTCATTTTCATCTAACAGGCTTTACATCAACTAGTGCATTGACCAGAACCCAAACTTGGTTATGATACATGGAATCTATTTCAGAATTCATGGATTTTTTCTATCTTGCAGCTTCTAATATCTCTATTTACTCCTTATAAGAGAGAGGTTCATCATTGTTAACCAATAATTAATCGCCATCTTCGGTGACTAGAAAATAATATCTCTCTGGTTATCTTACCTTTCTTACACTCATACGCAGTACTTGTGTTTTAGGAACTACTTCTTCCATAGGGACCTGTGGGATTTGTTCCTGTACCAACTATTGTGTATCTTGAGCATCAACTTCATCAAATTTAATCTTACTCCCACTATCCTTTTTGATGATTTTCTCCCTCTCAATAAATACGGCTTGTCTGGTGATAATCACTTTCTTGTCTAATGGGTTTTATAGGTAGTATCCCTTTTTTCCCATGGGATACGCTATAAAGATACACCTCATGCCTCGGGGTGCTAGTTTGTTTCCCAAGAAGGCCTTAACAAATTACTCGCATCCCTATACACGTGTATGTGACAAAATAAATTTCTTTCCTATCCATAAATCAAAGGTAATTCCATTTTCTAGATTTAGTTGGTACTCAGTTTAATATGTATGCCACAGTTTTTAATTCATATCCTTAAAAGGATAATTGAAGATCTGCATGAATCATCATCGACCTTACCATGTCCAACAATGTATGGCTCCTCTTATCACTAACGCCATTCCACTATGGTGTATAAGGTAGACTGATTTGAGATAGAATCCCAAACTCCCGTAGAAAGTTGATGAACTCTTGGTTAATATATTCACTAACTTGATCCAGTCAAAAATTCTTTATCTTCTTACCAATCTGATTCTCTAATTCATTATTGAATTCCTTGAATTTATCAAAGGACTCAGACTTATACCTCATCAAGTAGATATATCCCTATCTACTCAATTCATCAATAAAAGTTATGAAGTAAGAATATCCACCTCTATATTCTACTGTAAATGGTCCACACACATCAGTGTGTACCAATCCTAGAAAGTTATATGGCCCTTTCACCCTGTCCATCGAAGGGTGGTTTTGTCATTTTTTCTTGTAAACAAGAATTCCATATATCAAGTGGTTTTATCTCAAAGGAGTCTAAATAACCATCTTGATAGAGCTTTTTCAAACGCTTCTCATTTACATAACCAATATGGTGATTCTATAGTTGGGTGTTATATGAGTCATGAGAACATGATTCATTATCGATTTCCAAAACATGGTTTTTGTAATTTAATACATAAATATCATTATTTAAATGTTCCATACCATAACATATGTTGTTCTTATAAAAGAAACAACGTTTATTTCCAAATATGAAAATAAACCCATCTATATCTAAAAATGACACCGAAATTATGTTCTTGGTAACTGTAGGTACATAATAAAAATATCTTAAAACCAAAATCATTCTCATTGGCAATGAAAGTTGGTAGTAACCAATGGCCATCATAGCCAACCTTGCACCATTGGTAGCTCACAAATCCACCTATCCTCTGGTAATATTCCAAAATATACTTGGTTCCTTCATTTAGATACAGATGTGAGCACCACAAGTTGTATCTAATACCCAATGTGTAGAAATGGAAATATTGCACTTGATAACGAATGCACATTTAGCTTCCCATTAATTTTTGGTGAATTTATTCTTCCAATGGTCTGGCTTGCCACATGAAAAATATACTGCCACTTTTTCCTTTCCTTTCCTTTGGATCTTCCCCTTCTTGGAAGAACGATGCTCGGAAGCTTTAGACTGTTTATAGGTCTTGATCCCCTTTTACTTGTTCTTACTTTTCATTTTCACCATAAGGACCGGGGGTTTATCATGACCTGTGTCCTTATCCACTTGGAGAATCAAGGTCAAAAGTTCTGAAAGACACTTCTCATTATTTCTCATATTATAATGCACAATAAAGGTGGAGAAGGTCTTAGGAAGTGATGAAAGTATGAGATCTGTATGCAACTCATCTAGAAATTTAATCCCTAAGATGTCTAGGTTTTCAATGTAGATGATAATCTTGACTACATGAGGCCCAACTGGAACAGACTCTCCAAGCTTAGTTGTGAACAAATCATTGGAGATCTCGTACCTCTCTTGTCTCATTTTCTCTTGATAGAGATCCTAAAGGTGAGACATCCTTCTATATGCATCCATATCCTCATGTTACTTAAAAGTATCATTGAACATAGATGATAACATGAATCATTGAACATCTATATCATCATTCAGATGTTTATCATAGAGAAATAGTTCTCCATCACTAGCCTCATTTCTAGGCACAACTGGTAAAGGTTCTTCTAGAACATACAATTTTCTTTCATGGTGAAGGATGACAAGTATGCACCTTTTCCAATCTTGTAAATTTTTACTAGTGAAA
Source organism: Viscum album (assembly GCA_963277665.1). Taxonomy (NCBI): domain Eukaryota; kingdom Viridiplantae; phylum Streptophyta; class Magnoliopsida; order Santalales; family Viscaceae; genus Viscum; species Viscum album. The sequence goes on from OY728161.1 coordinate 825,512,271, forward strand.
AGTTTTTCCTTATCAAGTATGGGTTGAAATAATATGTTTGATTTCATTTTATTTTTTTTTTCTACAAAATAAGATAAGAAAAATTTTAGTGCTTTATCTAATAAAATTTAGACAAATAAATAAATATTATGTTTATTAGTCTCCCACTATTTTATCAAAACCCAATAGCCCTCATCATTGGATTTTTAATATCCTATTTCTTGGATATACTATTGGTAAGGATCCATATTCCCCTTCTAATTACCCCAACATTGGTTGGTTAAGCAACTCTAGTGGTTTTAGGTAGGCATTACAAATATCAACTGCATTAACTCGCAGTTCCTTGATCTACTAAGTGGACTCCCCAATCCTGGAATCCTTAATTGGATTTCCTTAACCTTTGCCTCTCAGTTACTCCAAGTCCTACTTTGGTAGTAAACTCTTGATGTCAACTATGGTAAGCCAACCCAAAACCTCAAGTTATAATTCCCCGATAATTGAAAGCATCCCAAATTTGGTTGGTCAAGCACTTTGAATTGTGGTTTGATTCTAACTTATGGAAGTCTATGCTGACTTAATATTTTATTGATAGATTTTATCCTTTTATGCATAAATTTATAATTATTATATTTATCGCATGCTTGTTAATATTAAGTGGTATTACTTATGTTATTAACCATGTCTTAGATAATATTTACGCATAAGCTGGTTTATTTTAGTTCTATCTTGCATGCTCGTTAATTCATTAAAAAGGTGATCGCGATAAGACATCTATAATGAAATAACCATGCAATTGACAGAAATAAAAAAACAATATGATCATGGGATCTTACTAATGGTTATTTTATCTAGCAGTTGATAAACGAATCGCTAATCTAGGGGGAAAACACCTTGAACTGATTAAGGTTCATGTTACAGCTTTCTACCTTTCCACCTATGCATCTCCTTGGATTGGTTTCACCTCGGCTCCGAAACATGAATCACCTCCAATAGCTTGGGAGATCCATCCATTGCATATGCCTTTTACTCATACATAGGTGAGTGGAAAAGTGGGTTTACATAAAATAAACCATGGGCACACAGGACCTACATAATGAAAGGAGATAAGGTACGCAGGTCAACAATTTAATTTAATAATAAATTAAATGAAACCAATCACATAAAAAATTTCTGGTCTAGCTCATGATCATCCACATGCATGAAATGAATTACACATTTAATAAAACTTGTATTCAATTATTAATTGTTCTTATTTAAGATAAATCATTCTCAAATCGATCAATTATTATATTTAATTAATCTATCATTTTTATCTTAATTATTATCCAAATTCCCTTGAGATTCTCATCCATTATAATTTTAAATAGATTAAATAAATTCATTTAAAATTAACCATGTACATAAATGTACCTTGGAGGCAATACGGTGAATACCTATCCTAATATAATAAATATGTATTATACTCGTATACTTTTTTATTCTTTGTGACATATAGCATAAAAAATTATCACATACTTTCATGAAGTGTGCTTCATAGATGGTTATAGAATTACATGATTTTTCAGACACATGTTATGATTAAATGCATGTAGAGTATCAACTTGTAATATGACTCATACATGATCTGAAGATATTAATATTACACAAATATTAATTAAACATTTAAATATATATGTATATTAAAACCTATCACATGGTGTGTGTTTTATTTATGACCACACGCAAGTACATGTCTCAAGTTTTACATAGTAAAATAAATAAATTTTGAATCTGCATAACTTGGTATCAGTATACGGCATGTAAATCCGATCTACATGGCATGTACACCTCTCACCGTATATCCGAGACAAATTCCTATGGACTCGACATATAATCTGTGACTTGGAAAATTTGGAGTGCATGGCGTGTCCAATGGGCCACACACTGTGTGAACTCTGAGTAACATGATCACCAATCAGGTAGGTTGTGTATGGAAGACACGGCTAGTCTGTGGCTCAAAGGGACTACACACTGTGTACATAGACTACATGGCGTGTAGTCCAGCTGATCGTGCACCATTAAATTCTGGTCAATGCATGGTGCATTAAGTTTTCAACTAATGCAATAATCATTTCATAACCTTGAATTGATTTCCGAATCAATTCTGATGCATTGAACATGACTACATGTCATGTAACTTTGTCTACATGGTGTATAGTCCGAAGTTGTCCATCTAGAAACCTTGGCACCTCCTGATGAGTTCCTTTATTTTATTTCAATCATAAAATTAAACGTATCAATTAGATCTATGAGAAACATAGGAGGAAGAAACAAATCTCACAATCCAGATTAAAATAACTATTAAAGTTGAATTCAAAAAACTAAATTAAAATGTGTAAATCACCAATGATCTTAAATAATTATAAATAATTATGTGACCTCTTTGATACCGCTTCTAGGTTTCGGTCGTAGTGTAAGCATGTGATGGGTGGTTCCCAACTTTTATTTTTTCCATAATCGATGATAAATCCGAGATCTATATGATGATGAGTGTCTTGATCCATGTAATTGAGTCAAAGAAATAGAAAATGAATAATTTCATCGAATCCAAGAAAGAGGATCCTCAAATAATATTTATAATTAATTTAATTAAATAAATAATTACCTTTTTTGGAATTCTTTCTTTGTTGATGAATACAGTGACACATCTATGATCCACCGTCATTGCATTGTAGAAACCAAGTGTAGATTTCCTCTAGCGCTAATCCACACATGTTCCTAGAATCTTTAGACATCTCCAAAGAAATATTTATGCACTAGCATGGTAGATCCTTGTGCTTTCTTCCTCTACCTTTGATCTCTTAGATAACTGATTCCAAAGCATTCTCCTTGATCTGCTGGAGGAGATTTCTCTCTATACTTGGTAGTGTTCTTGGAGAAGGGAGCTCTCTAGGCTTGAGAGGATTCTCCAAATATGTTATGCACAACCAAGACAAATAAATTGTCTTAATGAGAAAATAACATAACTGGGTTTGTATATCACTAGGGTTAAAATAAAATAATTACATAAGTGACCTTAATTATTTATTTAATTCTAGAGAAACCCCATGTCAAATAATAATAATAATATCATTGTTTCTCAACATGCATTTAACATGCAAATTATAATTAAATATTATTTAATAAAATAATATTCAATATTTATTATCACTCACCAGACATAAAAAATTGGTTTTATATTCCTTCATAATATTTATCGGACCTTGAATAATGACTATTTATTTATTAAATAAATATCACTACATTATTCTCCAATAAATAAATAAATAATATATTTACTAAATGGAAAATAAATATTTATATGTGATCAAACATACATGAATAATTATTAAACCACATACGAGAATAATATTTATTCATCCTATTAAATAATAAATAATAATATAATATTTAACTAATATTTTGGATACACTTAGTGTGTGACCCTCTAAGCCTCTTTCTCAATGGCATTAGGCGAAGCATCCTAAAGTCCAAGGTTAGCATCTAGCAACATACCAAGGAACCTATAGAGAAAGAATTTAATGTCATAATGACATTTCATCTCATATGGATGTTTACTGTGTAATATAACCTCTTTATCAAAATATCACAAATCAAGCAGGTTGTAAGCTAATACCATAAACCTATGTGATCAATAATCTCTTTCTTTGACTTTATAGAAATATAATTTATCTATAGAACACCATGGACATGGATTTATTTAGGATATATCATTTCTATAAAATGACCTAAGATATAAACTTTTGTTAATGAACAAAAGGGATAAATACTTTCTCGCATTATTCATTAATGCAATATTACTCATGACGCACTCAACGTATCCTACCTCACTGCGAACATCTGTCATCATGGTTTTAATCAATACATAAAATTACTCAACTCATAATATTCATTAATAATAATCTTAAAGTTAAAGGACTAATACACACATCCATATATAGGAACATCTAATGACATGTATAAATGTGAATTTCTTACTGGCGGGTCTCGTTCTCATAATATCCTACTGGATATTACCAAGGATGTACACCATGAGAAGGTTCTTTAAAGTCCTATGAGTCTCCTCCCCTGATAGCATGTATCATTTGTGTCCCTAAAATTATATCATCCGAGTATAGAACATATATTCAAGAATAGTGTCGTAGAACTTACAGGTTCTCATCATAGTGGGGAACTACTATGACCTTTTAGTACAACAGCTAATCTTAGGACATTATCACATACTATGTCATGCATAAGAACAATCATGATGTGATAAATAGTTTATTAATACTCAAAACAATGAATATGTCTTTATCATAAAGTAAATAGAAGTTGGTTATGTGGCACCAACTCCAACAGACTCACACTTTCACTAGAGCCAACTGCTAACAACCTTCAGCATGCTAGCTCTCACATGATATTCATGCTTCTACTGAGATAGGACTTTAGTCAAGGGGTCCCCCATGTTATCTTCTGAGGGTACTATGCTCACTACAACTTCACCACTCTTATAGAAATCCCTCAAGTGGTGATACTTCTGGAGTATATTCTTTGTCTGTTGGTGTGACCTTGTCTCTTTTGCAAGAGTCGCTGCTGCAGTATTATCACAATACAATGTGATAAGGTCTTTACTGCTAGGTACCATATCAATCTCATAGAAAATGTTCTAAATTAAAAATTCTTCCTCAGATACATCATAAGCCACTATATACTTGGACTCCAGTATATAATTAGCGACAACTTGATACTTTGAACTCTTCCAACTCACAACTCCTCCATTGAGACAGAAAACATATCCTTATTGTAACTTTAGATCATTCTGATCTATTTAAAAACTAGCATCAATATAACCTATGATGAACAAATCCTCATATCCTCCATACATGAGGAAAATATCCTTATTTCTTCTTATATACTTAAGGATATCCTTAACAATAGTCCAATGTTATTCTCCTAGATCTTCTTAATATTTTTCTACCACGTTCAGTGCATAGGAAACATCAATTCTAGTACATAAAATCGAATATATGATTGATCCTATCACTGAAGCATATGGGATCTTACTCATTCTCTATTTCTCATGTTGTGTTTGAGGACACATTTTCTTAGAAAGATGTAAACCATGTGACACTGGAACTAATACCCTCTTGGATTTTTCCATACTAAATCTCTTTAGTTGTTTTTTTTAGAAAGGGAATTCCCCTGTGTGGCCTTTTCGAACCCTCCACATAGAGAAACCCCCCTCCCCCATGAAGAAATCTATATTCTAGAGATCAAGATCATTATGGATATATCCAAGAGGCTTCTTGGACTAAGTCAAACTAAACCTATTATAAACACATGGTTCACATTCATTCTTAAAACCAAATTCTTTTATGGATTCATTGAATTAAATGTTCCATGACCTGGATGCTTGCTTCAATCTATAAATGAATCTATGAAACTTGAAAATATTTTTGGCATCTCCTAAAGTCACAAACCCTTTTGGTTGTGTCATATAGACATCTTCCTAAAGGTTCCCATTAAGGAATGCAATTTTGACATCCATCTGCTAAATCTTATAGTCATGGTAAGCTGTTATGGCAAGTAAAATTCTAATGGATTTAAACATGGAAACTGGTGAAAATGATTCATCATATTCAATTCCTTGATGTTGTTTAAACCCTTTACCCACTAGCCTTACTTTATAGGTACTTAATTTACCTTCCATGTCAAGTTTCCTCTTGAATACCCATTTGCATCCAACAAGCTTTGCATCAACTGACACATCGACCAGAAACCAAACTTGGTTCTGCTACATGGAATCCATTTCAGAATTCATGGATTCTTTCCATCTTGTAGATTCTAAGATCTCTACTTCTTCCTTGTAGGATAGAGGTTCATCATTGTCAATCAATAATGAATCACCATCCTCAGTGACTAGAAAACTATATCTCTCTAATTTTCTTACCTCTCTTACACTCATACACAATACTTGTGTTTTAGGAACTACTTCTTCCATAAGGACCTATGGAATCTGTTCATGTACCAACTCTTGTGTATCTTGAGCATCAACTTCATCGAAGTCAATCTTTCTCCCACCATCCTTTTTTAATATGTGATCCCTATCAAGAAATACGGATTGTCTGGAAATAGTTACTTTCTTATCTGAGGGGTTGTATAGCTAGTATCTCTTTGTTTCCTTGGGATACCCTATAAAGATACACCTCATGCCCTGGGGTTCTAGTTTGTTTCCTGATAAGGCCTTAAAAAATGGCTCGCAACCCCATATACATGTAGGTGATAAAATGGGTTTCTTTCCACCCTATAGCTTGAAGGAAATTCTATTTTCTGCTTTAGTTGGTACTCGGTTTAATGTGTATGTTGTAGTGTGCAATGCATATCACCAAAAGGATAATGTAAGATCTACATGAATCATCATCATCCTTACCATATCAAACAGGGTATGGTTCCTCCTTTCACTAACACCATTCCACCTGGTGTATAAGGTGGAGTTAATTGAGATATAATCCCAAAATTCTGTAGAAATTTTATGAACTCTTCATTAAGATATTCACCACCTCGATCTGATCAAAGCTTATTTATCTTTTTACCGAGCTGATTCTCTACTTAATTCCCGAATTCCTTAAATTTCTAAAAGGACTCAGACTTATACCTCATCAAGTAGATATAGACATATCTACTCAAATCATCAGTAAAAGTTATGCAGTAAGAATATACACCTCTAACTTCTACTAGAAATGGTCCACACACATCAGTGTATACCAATCCTAGAAGTTTTGTGGCCCTTTCACCCTGTCCACCAAATTGTGGTTTGGTCATTTTTTCTTGTAAACAAGAATGACATCTATCAAGTTATTTTATCTCAGAAGAGTTTAAATAACCATCTTGATATAGCTTTGTCAAATGATTCTCATTTATATGACCAAGACGGTGATACCACAGTTGGGTGTTATATGAGTCGTGTGAACATGATTCGTTATCAATTTCCAGCACTTGGTTTTCATAATTTAATACATAAAAACCATTATTTAAATGTGTCATAACATAACATATGTTGTCCTTATAAAATAAACAACTTTATTTTTAACTTCAAAAATAAACTCATCTGTATCTAAACAGAACATAGAAATTATGTTCTTGGTATCTTTAGGTGCATAATAACAATCTCTTAAAACCAAAATCATTCTCATTGGAAATGAAATTTGGTAGTCGTCAATGAATAGAGCAGCCAACCTCACACTATTGGAAACTCGCAGATCCACCTATCCTTTAGCAATCTTCTGGAATCTACTTGGTTCCTACATTTAGATACAGATGTGATCACCACAAGTTGTATCTAATACCCAATGTGTAGAAATGGAAAGATTGCACTTGATAACAAACACACCTTTGGTTTGCCCTTTATTTTGGGTGCAGTTCCTCTTCCAGTGGACTAACTTTTGACATGTAAAACATGCTGCCTCTTTTTTCTTAGCCTACCTATGGATATTATTCTTCTTGTAAGGACGGTGCTCAAGAGCTTTAGACTATTTATAAGTCTTGGGCCTCTTTTTCTTGTTCTTCATTTTCTTATTCACCATAAGGATCACTGGTTTATCATGCCCCATGACCTTATCCACTTGTAGAATCAAATTAATATGTTTTGAAAGACTCTTCTCATTATTGATCATATTGTGATTGACAATAAAACTGTAGAAGGTCTTAGGAAGTGATGAAAGTATGAGATTTGTACACAAATCATCTGAAAATTTAATCCCTAAGATGTTCAGGTGGTCAATGTATCTGATAATATTAACTACATGAGGCCCAAATGGCATAGACTCTCCAATATTAGTTGTGAAAAAAGCATTGGAGATCTCGTACCTATCTTTTCTTGCCTTCTCTTTATATATATCTCAAAGGTGATACACCATTCTATAGGAATCCATATCCTCATGTTTCTTTAAAAGATCGTTGGACATGGATGATAGCATGAAGCACTGAACATTTATAGCATCATTCAGATGTTTCTCATTGAGAGATAGCTCTTCATCATTTTCCTCATTGTCAGATGCAACTGGTAAAGGTTCTTCTAGTACATACAATTCCCTTTCATGGTGAAGGATGAAACGTAACCACCTTTTCCACTCTTGTAAATTTATGTCAGTGAGAAGGTTTTCTTTCTCAAGTATGGATCGTAATTATATGTTTGATTTCATTTTATTACTATTTCTAAAAAATTAGATAAGTATAATTTTAGTACTTTATCTTATAAAATTTAGATAAATAAATAAATATTATATTTATTATAATCCCACTATTTTATTGAAACTCAATATCCCTCACCATTGGCTTCAGAATATCTTGTTGCTTGGATATTCTAGTGCCAAGGATCCATATTCTTCTTCTTATTACCCCAACTTTGTTTGGTCAAGAAAATCAAATGGTTTTAGGTGGGCATTCCAAATTCCAACTACATTAACTCACAGTTCCTTGATCTACTGAGTGAACTCCCCAATCCTAAAATCCTTGATTATATTTCCTCGACCTTTGTCTCTCAGTTACACCAAGTCCTGCTTTGGCAATCAATCCTTAATGTCAACTAAGTTAATTCAACCCAAAATCTCAAATTAAAATTCCCTAATCATTGAAATCACCCCAAATTTGGCCGGTCAAGCACTTTGAACTATGGTTTGATTCTAACCAAAGTAATGGAAGGCTATACCGACTTAATATTTTATTAAGGTATTTTATTCTTTTATGTGTAAATTTCCAATTATTATCTTTATCACATGATTTTTAATATTATGTGTGATTACTTAATTGATTAACCATGTCATAGATAATATTTACACATAAGCGGTTTTATTTTAGTTATATCTTGCATGCTCGTTAATTCATTAATTATGTGATCATGACAAGACATCCATAATGAAATAACCATGCAACTAACAAAAATAAAATAAATTTGTATGATCATGAGCTCTTACTAATGGTTAGTTTATCTATCAATTGATAAACTAACTGCTGACCCAGGGGGAAAACACCTTGAACCGATTAAGGTTTGTGTTACAGCTTTCCACATGTCCACCTATGTATCTCCTTGGATTGGTTTCACCTTGGCTCTAAACTTGAACCTCCTATACTAGCTTGGGAGCTACATCCATTACATATATATCTTACTCACGTGCAGGTGAGGGGGAAAAGGTGTTTACATAAAAGAAACCATAGGCACAAGTGTCCTACATGATGAAAGGAGATAAGGCATGCATATAAACAATTTAATTTAATAATAAATTAAATGAAACCAATATCATACAAAAGTTTTGGTCTAGCTCATGATCATCCACATGCATTCAATGAATTACACATTTAATAAAACTATCATTCAATTCTTAATTGTTCTTATTTAAGATAAATCTTTCTCGAATCAATTAATTATTATCTTTAATTTATCAATTCTTTTATCTTAACTCTAATCTGAATTTCCTTGAGATTATCATCCATTATAATTTTAAACAAATTAAATAAATTCATTTAAAATTAATTATGTACATAAATGTACTTTGGAGGCAATACGGTGAATACATGTGCTAATCACCCAAAATGTATTATACCTGTATACTTGTTTATTCATTGTGACATATAGCATACACGACTTATCACGTACTTTCATAATGTGTACTACACGGATGATTACACGAATTACATGATTTTTTGGACATGTGTTATGCTTAAATGCACGTAGAGTAACAACTTGTAATACGACTCATACAAGATCTACATATGTGAATATTACGTAGATATTAATTAAAAATATTTATGTATATTAAAACCTATCACATGATGTGTCCTATATTTATGACCACAGGCAAGTACATGTCTCTAGGTTTACATAGTAAAATAAATAAATTTTAAATCTGTGTAACTTAGTATTAGTACATGGCATGTAGATATGATCTACACGGCATGTACACCTCTCACCGCCTATCTGAGACACATTCCTAGGGACTCGGTGTGTAATTTGTGCCTTGGAAAATTTGGAGTACATAGCATGTCCAATGGGTCACACATCGTGTGAACTCCGAGTTACATAATCACCAGTCGGGTAGGCCGTGTGGTTCACGCCCAAATTTACCCAAGAGAAGAAGGGTAGAACGGTTCTTGTAGTGTATCTTGGGTTGTCGATTCCAGAGAGACCTAAGAAGATACCTAAGATACACAACATAAGGGATGGATTTTTGGCTATGAAGTGGCCAACTTGGATTTGTTTTTAAGTGTTTTGGGATAAGACTAATAAGATTAGTTGATTTCAATTATAATGAAATGGGTTGATCTTAGGGTTACGCTTGGGTGGATTGAATGCATTTTATTTCTTTAGACAAATTTTTGGTTTTATTAATTCTTGATGAAACCATTCCTCAAAATAACACTACCTTCATCATTTTCTGGTTAGATACTAACTAAACTCAATTACTAGTCACCAACACACTTATAGAACCAGATTCATGATCTCTCCAAGGTATATGGTCAATTTAGTAATTGGAATTAGCTTTTTCAAACACAGTGAAGATGAGGAGCGAAAATAATTGAAGAATAGAAGTCTTGAATTATTTAACCAATTAACAAAAATTCTTGCATTAAATAACATTAAATCCAGCCTTTGAATCTTCCTAAGATCAAACCATTAAATTTTTAGCCCTCCATTGATGATATACTATCAATGGTGGGCGTAAGACGGCTTACAAGAATTGAATTGAAGAGATTAAAACCGCGGAAATAACGAGCACTCCTCCGTGTGTGTGAATGGAATTCACACCTATGTGTGAAATATATCACCAACACACAGAGTTATCACTGTGATTTTGTGATTTTAGAGATTTAAGTATATAAATTGGAAGAATAGAAGAGAAGGAATTGGATTAAGAACTTAGAAATACAAAAAGAAACTTACATGGGGAAATGAAAGCATTACAACGAAAATTGAGTATAATAACATTACATGAAAGAAGGTATGAGTTCCTCCTCACCACCACTGCCTTAAATAGGAAAATTTGGATCCTTAGGCCGAGCTCCAACAGTCCAAGTCATCCCAATCAATGAGGGTAGGCATAGGTGGTGGAAAGTAGGTGGAGAGGAGACTTCTCCACCCTTGACCCGAGATGGCATCCAGCTTGCATCCACTTGACAGATCCGCTTAAAATTCCTTCTATATTGCCGATTTGTAGTGGTCCATAGAAGAAAAAAATGAATCTCCGGATGTCTTCTAACATCCTGTAAAATATCATCCCAATTTACTTTGTGGTTCGGGAGATATGGAAGATTCATTGGGCTGACATTCTGGGCCGCAGATTCTGGCCCAGATTCTGATCTTCCATTTGGTCTGCCTTGATCATCATCATGGAGACCTAATTAGCACTTTTTACTGAAGAATTATTTGTTCTCCTGTATGTCTTCTATCATCACAAGAAATTTGGGCTTCATTGGTCCAGTATTGTGGGACCCACATCCTCAACAGTGGGTTAGTGTCCAATCTGCCTTCACCAGAATTGTCTCCTTTCATCACAAAATATCTTCATCATCCTTTATGAATCTTTCCTTGCTCCCTGAATGAGAAACATTTAAATTTGAAGTGAAGATAAATTTCCAAAAATATAATATTAAAACATGAATAATTACATTCAATAAAATCAGGTGAGTCATTGGGCCTAAATTGGTGTACATTAGGCATGAAGTGCACAATTGATGAGAGTGGATGTTTAAAATTAAAATGTACTAACTCAGGCCTATATGATCAAAAATGAACTTTTAATCCCAATAAAATGTAATTTAAAAATGTGTTTTGATTGTCTAATCACACCCCCCCAACTTGATATTTTCTAGTCCCGAGCAAATAACTCAAAGATTATGAAAATCAAATTCTCTTTTCCAAAAACATTTTAATAAACAATGCTCACCAAAATACCTCATACCAAAAAATTATGCATCCCATCAAAATCATTTAATACAATGTAGGTTCTAAAGCATAACCCAAGCCCAAGCCCATTCTTCTGATCAAATTCAATGCCACATTTTATCCAATTACAATTAATCATGATGATGTGTTGTGTGTCACAATAGACATGGGGGTTCATTTTTATTCAAGGGGGAAAAGATGGAAGCGCTAGGTGGAATCACATTTTAATATTAATATGAGTATTCATTTTTTTTCTTTTTTCTTTTTTTTCAATTTTTCCATGGTTATTGAAATTTAATTCAAATGAGTCAACCCTTATAGCGAGACTTTGCCGATGACTCCCAAGCTCAAAGGCCTTAGGGCACCAAGTGAAGCCCACATACTCGGGCATCATCTCGAGTTAACTCATTCAAAAACAAATTCGAATTTCCACAAATATTGATAAAATTCCCAACTTTGGGCCAGAAAACTATGGAGTCACGATCCCCAAGTGCCGAAAGCCACACATTAAGTCATTTCATTGCTCTATGGGCAAATTTATTGTTATTGTTTTTTTTGTTTTTTTATTGTTTTTTTTTTGTGTTTTTTTTTACACCTCTTTTTTTTATATATATATTTTTTTAAATACTCATATTAAATTTAAAATGATCACCAAAACTATGCTATTTATTATGGGACCCCAAGAATTCAAATTAATACCCCACAATCCAATGGACGTGCATTGTGAATTTTTTTTATAAAAATTGGATGAAAATGTAACAGTGAAAAATCACATTAGACAGCCACACTTTCCAAAATTTTATGCTCATGAACATAAAAATGTATTAAAATCAGAATCAAGGAATACAAAATTATTTAATATTTAGTTTTCAAGTTTTGCAATGTGTAATAACATGTTCAAGGTTAAGGAAAATTTTCATTCAATTAACATGCACATTTTATTGCTCTATGTGATTGATTTTTATTTTCACCTCCCCCCAACATAAAATAACACTGTCCCCAGTGTTTAAAGAAAATATAATTTAGAAGGGGTAGAGGCAGAGAGTAGGAGCATAGAACAATTTCACCTGATATTTGATGTTGAAGTTTGTGATGCTCTCATTTAATCCCTTGGTCTCCATGTCACTTGAAGAATCCTCACGGTAGTGTACGCTTGTACTCTTATGATTTCCCTGAAAATCCATCAAACTTGGCAGCCCTTGTTAATTTTGAAACTCCAACGATCGACACTCAGTGGTAGGCGTGCGCCCCTGTCTCCCTTCGGTCCCGGGTTCGAGTCCCGCGGCTTCGCCGGTCATGACGGGGTTTGACCGACGTCCTACGGTGTGTCACTTTTTTTTTTACAATTTTTTTTTTTAATAATAAAAATAAATAAAAAATAAAGTAAAAACTTACAAACACCTATATTGTTGATACATTGACTTCTTTTTAATTTCTGGGTAAGATAATACTCAGGGATCACACCGCGTGACATGGATGAATACGGCACTCCCCTTTCATACCCATCCATACTCATAAGAGAAGAACAGGTCAACAATATGAGGTAAAATTATATCAAATTGTTTTGCTAAAAAATTGATTAAAACAATATAAGTGATTGTAAATTTAAAAAATCATGGGTTGCCTCCCATTCAACGCTTTGTTTAACGTCGTTAGCTCGAATTAAACCCCTAATTGATTAATTGTTTTTTTCATCAAAGGTAGGTTCACTCAGGTCTTCATCAACTTCATGTTTTTGGAATGGTTCTATGAATGGTTTGACTCTATGCCCATTAACTTTAAATATTTGACCATTGGTGGGATCTTGAATTTCAACAGCCCCATGGGGGTACACCTTATGCACTATGTATGGACCGGACCATCTAGACCTCAACTTTCCCGGGTGCAACTGAAGTTTAGAACTATACAAAACCACAGGTTTCCTTGGTTCAATGTGTTTAGTTTTAAGATTCCTAGACTGGTAGGCTTGAACTCTAGCTTTATTGATCCTTGAATTTTCATAAGCCTCCATCCTAAGTTCCTCAAGCTCGTTTAGATCCAATTTCCTCTTTATTCCGGCCAAAGAAATGTCAAAGTTCATTTTTTTGATTTCCCAAAAGGCCTTATGCTCAATCTCCACTGGAAAATGGCATGCTTTACCATAAACCAGCCTATATGGGGACATTCCTAGGATGGTTTTAAATGCTGTTCTATATTCCCAAAGAGCATCTAAGAGTTTGTTCGAACAATCTTTTCTACATGGATTAACAGTTTTCTCAAGAATTTGTTTGATTTCTTGATTGGCTAACTCAGCTTGACCATTGGTTTGTGGGTGGTAAGTGGTGGACACTTTGTGAGAAATTCCATACTTCTCCATGAGCGATGAGAATGGGCGATTGCAGAAATGAGTTCCACGATCACTAATGATAGCCCTAGGAATCCCAAATCTAGAGAAGATGTTTTCTTTAAGGAATCTAATCACAGTTTGATGGTCATTGTATTTTGTAGGAATGGCCTCAACCCATTTTGAGACATAATCGACAGCCAAGAGAATGTAAAGATATCCCCTAGAGTTTGGGAAGGGACCCATGAAATCAATTCCCCAACAGTCAAAGATTTCACAACTAATATTGGAGTGAGAGGCATTTGATTCCATTTTGTGATGGACCCTACTTGTTGACACCTAGTACAGATTTGACAAAATGTGTAGGAGTCCCTTGAGAGGGTGGGCCAAAAGAGACCACATTGAAGAACCTTGATAAAAGTTTTCTTAGAGGAAAAGTGACCTCCACAAGCCTCACTATGACAGAACATTAGGATGGACTCTTGTTCGGATTCTGGCACACACCTCCTAATGACTTGGTCAGGACAGAACTTATAGAGGTATGGATCATCAAACACATAATGCTTGACATCAGAAAGAAATTTTCTTCTAGATTGGGTCCCTAAGAATTTTGGAATGACCCCTGAAACTAAGAAGTTGGCTATGTCAGCATACCAAGGGCAATCACTCACAGAATAGAGGTTCTCATCGGGAAATGAATCAGACACAGAAAGGTGATGTGAGTTGTATTTGAATTCCAACCTATAGAGGTGATCAGCTACAACATTCTCTACACCTTTTTTATCCTTAATGGTTAAATAGAACTCGTGAAGAAGAAGGACCCACCTAATCAATCTAGCCTTGGCATCCTGTTTTTGGAAGAGATATTTTAGAGATGAATGGTCGGTGAAGACAATGATGGGTGATCCTAAGAGGTAGGACCTGAATTTCTCTAAGGAAAACACAACAGCAAGTAACTCCTTTTCAGTGGTGGTGTAATTGATTTGGGAATCATTTAATGATTTGCTTGCATAAGAAATGACATAAGGAGTTTTATCACACCGTTGTCCTAACACAGCTCCTATAGAAAAGTCACTGGCATCACACATGAGTTCGAAAGGAAGGTCCCAGTTTGGAGATTTCATAATGGGAGGAGAGGTGAGAGCGGATTTAAGGGTTAAAAATGAACCCTCACATCTTTCTGTCCAAACAAAGGGAGCATCCTTTACTAAGAGAGCACAAAGAGGACGAGAGATTGAACTAAAGTCCTTAATGAATCTTCTATAGAAACCAGCATGTCCTAAGAAGGACCTCACTTCCTTAACAGTTCTGGGTGATGGAAGGTGACGAATGATGTCAACCTTTGCTTTATCAACTTCAATTCCCCTACCCGAGACTATATGGCCAAGGACTAACCCCGCTTTTACCATGAAATGGCATTTTTCCCGGTTTAGGACCAGATTCTTTTCTTCACATCTTGACAAAACTCTCTCCACATTTCTAAGACATCCCTCAAATTTATCCCCAAAGACAGAGAAGTCATCCATGAATACCTCTAGAAAATCCCCTACCATATCTGAGAAGATTCCCATCATGCACCGCTGGAAGGTTCCAGGGGCATTGCATAACCCGAACGGCATGCGTTTGAAGGCAAAGGTGCCGAATGGACAGGTGAAGGTTTTCTTCCCTTGATCCTCCATGGAGACCTAGATTTGATTGTACCCTGAGTACCCATCTAGGAAGCAATAGAATTGATGACCCTCCACTCGCTCGAGGACTTGATCAATAGAGGGCAAGGGAAAATGGTCCTTCTTGGTACAAGAGTTGAGCTTCCTATAGTCAATAAAAACTCTCCAGCCACTACTCACCCTAGTTGGAAGAATTTCCCCATCCTTATTAGTGATCACAGTGATTCCAGCTTTCTTTGGGACAACTTGAATTGGGCTTACCCACTCACTCTCAGCTATGGGGTAGATGATACCAGCTTTCAACAACTTAAGAAGTTCTTTCCTTACCACATCCATAAGATTTGGATTGAGTATCCTATGAGGTTGACGACATGGTTTGGATTCAGATTTAAGAGTAATCCTGTGAGTTCCAATAAGTGGTCTAATCCCAGGAATATCAGACAGGGTCCAACCAATGGCTTTCTTGTGTTTCCTAAGTACATCTAGAAGCATCCCCTCATGATTGGCTTCAAGAGAAGAATATATGACTATAGCATGTGTTTGATTTTCCCCTAGGAAGGCATACTTGAGGGAAGTAGGAAGTTCCTTCAATTCAAGATCAGGTTGGTTCAGAATTTCAGCAGAAGATTGGGGCATTGGATCAAGATCAAATTTGTTTCCTAGATTTTCAGATTGAATTGATTCCCCATGTGTAGAAGTTTCAGCCACAAGATTGTATTGACCTGGGTTAGGGAAGGGAGTTTGAGTTGTCTCCATGAATGTGGTTTCCTGAAAGGTTTCACTGATTGTTGGTCCTAAGACATCATCATAGGAGCAATTTGAAAATGATTCGAGCCAAGGAGATAAACTTCCTTCATGTGAACAAAGGAAATCAATCTCATCCTGACTTAAACATCCATAAAATATTTCTTGATGTTCTATGGATTCATTTTCAATGCTTCCTAACATGTTTACTTCATGAATTTCCTCATCATCTCTTATTTGTGAGCTTGCATTATAGATGTTCAAGTCTAGACTCATGTTCCCAAAGGTGATGGTCATGTTCCCATTTCAGACTCGGATAACAGAGTTGATTGTTGCAAGGAAAGGACGGCCAAGAATGATTGGGGTTTGCTCCCTAGGACCTAAGATTGGATGATTGTCAAGGACAATGAAGTCAGCAGGGTAAATGAAATTCTCAACTTTCACTAAAACATCCTTTAAGATCCCCTTAGGAACTCGAACACTGCAATCAGCGAGTTCAAGAGTGACAGATGTGGGTTGGAGTTCTCCGAGCCCTAACTGACAATAAATGGCATAAGGAATGAGGTTTACACTGGCACCTAGGTCACACAAGGCCTTGACAACTTTTTTCTCTCCTAGTTCAACATTGATGTAAGGGCAACCCGGGTCTTTCATCTTTGGAGGAATGGTCCCTTGAATGGTGGTACTCACATTAGCAGCCAAAAGGACTTGGTTTTTATGTAAAAAATTCCTTTTAAAAGTGCACAAGTCCTTAAGGTACGTTGAGTAGGCTAGTATGGTTTGTATTGCATCGAGTATTGGAATGTTCATCTTGACTTGAGAGAAGATTTTTCTCAAGGTTTCACTCAGTTCAGGCTTGGATTTCCCCCTCATGCGTTGAGGGAAGGGAGCAGGCTGTTTGAGTGTTTGGTGTGGTTGTGGTTCCTTCTCATTCTCATTGGTTTTTTCAGAATCTGTGGGTTGTTCTTCATCATTTTGAAGTGATGTTGAATATTTTAATAGTTCTTAAATGGTTTGTTCAGGTTTTTCAATTGATTTCCCACTTCTTAATACTGTCAATGCTTTCAATTGTTCATGATTTGATTGAGTGCAACTTGACTCTCCCCTTGTTGTTTGTTGTGGAATGGCTTGGGTAGGCATGGGTGCCTTCCCAGTTTTGATTGTTTGAAGTTCTTGTTTAAGGGAAGAGACTTCCGAGTTCATCCTTTCCATTTGTTTGCAAAGTTTTTCTAGTAGGCTTTGTGGAATAGTTTGGGTTGGTGCTTGAGAAGATTGGTTTATCCCTAGGGGATATTTTGAAGGTGGAATGGTTTGTTGAAAATGGACCGGTGGCTGTTGGTATTGGATAGGTTGGGTTTGAAACTGATTATGGGTTTGGTAGTTCTGTTGAGGGTGAGGATTTTACCCTTGTGGTTGGCTATGTTGTTGTTTATCGTTCCATCGGAAGCCTGGGTGGTCATTGTACCTTGGATTGAAGGTGTTTTGGTATTGGGGCTTTTGAAAGTTTAGGGCATTGACTTCTGCTGGGGGTCCTCCTAGAAGAACATCCTTGATGGATGGAATGGTTGGGCAGTTGTCTGTTTTATGGTCATGTTTGTCACAAATTGTGCAAACAAGGTCTACATTTTGGATTTCATGGACTTTCCTAAGGTCTATCTCTTCAACCTTCCTAGAGAGTGCTTCGAGTTTAGCCCTAAGGCTTTCCTCTTCTCTAAGTGTATGAATTCCAGTGGTTCTTTGTGGCTTTTCAGAATAAGGTGAAGTTCCCCAAGTTTGGTTTTGTTCATCCAGACTTTCCAGATACTCGTAAGCATCATTTGGGGCCTTGTTTCTAAAAGTTCCATTACACATCATGTCAATGAATTGTTTATTACCTGGACCCAACCCTTCATAGAAAATTCTCACTTATTCAGGTATGGAAAACCCATGGTGTGGAACCATGTTTAGGGTGTCTTTGAACCTCTCCCATGTTTCATAAAATGACTCTCCCTCTTTTTCAAAAGAGTTTTGGATGCTCTTTTTAAGTGAAATTGTTTTGTGATGAGGGGAGTATTTTTTGTAGAATTCTCTTTGCAGTTGGTCCCAAGAGTGGATTGATGCAGGTCTGAAGTTGTTTAGCCAATTTTTAGCTCGATCCTTTAATGAAAAAGGAAAGAGCCTCATCTTAGCGGATTCTAGTTGATGTGGGGGACACATGGTTTCAACAATGTCGTTGAACTCTTTGACATGAAGGTATGGCATTTCTGAATCCATCCCATGAAAGGTTGGAAGGTGGTTTAGGACATGGGGTTTGAATATGTAGTTGGTGTCTCATATAGAATTGTGTCTAATGCATGAGGGGGCATTGGTCCAAGCTGGATTGAGGTAGTCGTTCATGGTTTGATCAACTACATTCCCTAAGTTTGGAGCTTCTTGGTTTTGGTTTCCCATTTGATTCCCCCCAGGGTTTACAATTTGATTTTGTGGATGACCCTCCATTGGACTTGTTTCAAGTTCTGACTTTGGGGTTTCAAGAATATTTGGATCTGATTTAAACAATCCCCTAGGTGCACTTGACTCCCCTATCCTAGTAATCTCCACCCTAACTAGTCTGTTTGAGAAATCGCGGGAGTAGGCGGACATGCGCCAAAAAAAAAGCGAGAAAGGGACAAGATAAGAGATCTTGGGTGAGAGTAGAAGAATGGAGGTGAGGAAAGAAGGTTTTTTTTGGATCTAAGGTACTTACTTGGTCCCTGGAAATGGCGCCAAAACTTGGTTCACGCCCAAATTTACCCAAGATAAGAAGGGTAGAACGGTCCTTGTAGTGTAGCTTGGGTTGTCGATTCCACAGAGACTTAAGAAGATACCTAAGATACACAACCTAAGGGATGGATTTTTGGCTATGAAGTGGACAACTTGGATTTTTTTTTAAGTGTTTTGGGAGAAGACTAATAAGATTAGTTGAGTTCAATTATAATGAAATGGGTTGATCTTAGGGTTACGCTTGGGTGGATTGAATTCATTTTATTTCTTTAGACAAATTTTTGGTTTTATTAATTCTTGATGAAACCATTCCTCAAAATAACACTAACTTCATCATTTTCTGGTTAGATACTAACTAAACTCAATTACTAGTCACCAACACACTTAGAGAACCAGATTCATGATCTCTCCAAGGTATATGGTCAATTTAGTAATTGGAATTAGCTTTTTCAAACACAGTGAAGATGAGGAGTGAAAATAATTGAAGAATGGAAGTCTTGAATTATTTAACCAATTAACAAAAATTAGTGCATTAAATAACACTCAATCCATCCTTTGCATATTTCTAAGATCAACCCATTAAAGGGTTATCCCTCCATTGATGATATACTATCAATGGTGGGAAGAAGACGGCTTACAAAAATTGAATTGAAGAGATTAAAACCGCGGAAATAACGAGCACTCCTCCGTGTGTGTGAATGGAATTCACACCTATGTGTGAACTATATCACCAACACACAGAGTTATCACTGTGCTTTTGTGATTTTAGAGATTTAAGTATAGAAATTGTAAGAAGATAAGAGAAGTAATTGGATTAATAACTTAGAAATACAAAAAGAAACTTACATGGGGAAATGAAAGCATTACAACGAAAATTGAGCATAATAACATTACATGAAAGAAGGTATGAGTTCCTCCTCACCACCACTACCTTAAATAGGAAAATTTGTATCCTTAGGCCGATCTCCAACAGTCCAAGTCATCCCAATCAATGAGGGTAGGCATAGGTGGTAGAAAGTAGGTGGAGAGGAGACTTCTCCACCCTTGACCCGAGATGGCATCCAGCTTGCATCCACTTGCCAGATCCGCTTCAAAGTCCTTCTATATGGCCGATTTGGAGTGGTCCATAGAAGACAAAACTGAATCCCAGGAAGTCTTCTAACATCCTGTAAAATATCAGTCCAATTTAATTTGTGTTTAGGGAGATATGGAAGATTCATTGGGCTGACATTCTGGGCCGCAGATTCTGGCCCAGATTCTGATCTTCCTTTTGGGCTGCCTTGATAATTATCATGGAGACCGAATTAGCACTTTGTCCTGAAGAATTATTTGTTCCCCTGTATGTCTTCTATCATCACAAGAAAGTTGGGCTACATTGGTCCAGTATTGTGGGACCCACATCCTCAACAGTGGGTTGGTGTCCAATCTGCCTTCACCAGAATTGTCTCCTTTCATCACAAAATATATTCATCATCCTTTATGAATCTTTCCTTGCTCCATGAATGAGAAACATTTAAATTTTAAGTGAAGATAAATTTACAAAAATATAATATTAAAACATAAATAATTACATTCAAGAAAATCAGATAAGTCATTGGGCCTAAATTGGTGTACATTAGGCATGAAGTGCACAATTGATGAGAGTGGATGTTTAAAATTAAAATGTACTAACTCAGGCCTATATGATCAAAAATGAACTTTTAATCCCAATAAAATGTAATTATAAAATGTGTTTTGATTGTCTAATCACACCCCCCAACTTGAGATTTTCTAGTCCTGAGAAAATAACTCAAAGATTATGAAAATAAAATTCCATTTTCCAAAAACACTTTAATAAACAATGCTCACCAAAATACCTCATACCAAAAAATTATGCATCCCATCAAAATCATTTAATACAATGTAGGTTATAAAGCATAACCCAATCCCAAGCCCATTCTTTTGATCAAATTCAGTTCCACATTTCATCCAATTACAATTAATCATGATGATGTGTTGTGTGTCACAATAGACATGGGGGTTCATTTTTATTCAAGGGGGAAAAGATGGAAGCGCTAGGTGGAATCACATTTTAATATTAATATGAGTATTCATTTTTTTTCTTTTTTCTTTTTTTTCAATTTTGCCATGGTTATTGAAATTGCATTCAAATGAGTCAACCCTTATAGCGAGACTTTGCCGATGACTCCCAGGCTCAAAGGCCTTAGGGCACCAAGTGAAGCCCACATACTCAGGCATCATCTCGAGTTAACTCATTCAAAAACAAATTCGAATTTCCACAAATATTGATAAAATTCCCAACTCTGGGCTATACAACTATGGAGTCATGATCCCCAAGTGCCGAAAGCCGCACATTAAGTCATTTCATTGCTCTATGGGCAAATTTATTGTTGTTTTTTTTTGTTTTTTTTTGTTTTTTTTTGTGTTTTTTTTTACACCTCTTTTTTTTATATATATATTTTTTAAAATACTCATATTAAATTTAAAATGATCACCAAAACTATGCTATTTATTATGGGACCCCAAGAATTCAAATTAATACCCCACAATCCAATGGGCGTGCATTGTGAAATTTTTTTATAAAAATTGGATGAAAATGTAACAGTGAAAAATCACATTAGACAGCCACACTTTCCAAAATTTTATGCTCATGAACTTAAACATGTATTAAAATCAGAATCAAGGAATACAAAATTATTTAATATTTAGTTTTCAAGTTTTGCAATGTGTAATAACATGTTCAAGGTTAAGGAAAATTTTCATTCAATTAACATGCACATTTTATTGCTCTATGTGATTGATTTTTATTTTCACCTCCCCCCAACATAATATAACATTGTCCCCAGTGTTTAAAGAAAATATAATTTAGAAGGGGTAGAGGCAGAGAATAGGAGCATAGAACAATTTCACCTGATATTTGATGTTGAAGTTTGTGATGCTCTCATTTAATCCCTTGGTCTCCATGTCACTTGAAGAATTCTCACGGTAGTGTACGCTTGTACTCTTATGATTTCCCTGAAAATCCATCCAACTTGGCAGCCCTTGTTAATTTTGAAACTCCAACGATCGACACTCAGTGGTAGGCGTGCGCCCCTGTCTCCCTTCGGTCCCGGGTTCGAGTCTCGCGGCTTCGCCGGTCGTGATGGGGTTTGACCGACGTCCTACGGCGTGTCACTTTTTTTTTACATTTTTTTTTTTGTTTTTTTTTTGTTTTTTTAATAATAAAAATAAATAAAAAATAAATTAAAAACTTACAAACACCTATATTGTTGATACATTGACTTCTTTTTAATTTCTGGGTAAGATAATACTCAGGGATCACACCGCGTGACACGGATGAATACGGCACTCCCCTTTCATACCCATCCATACTCATAAGAGAAGAACAGGTCAACAATATGAGGTAAAATTATATCAAATTGTTTTGCTAAAAAATTGATTAAAACAATAAAGTGATTGTAAATTTAAAAAATCATGGGTTGCCTCCCATTCAACGCTTTGTTTAACGTCGTTAGCTCGACTTAAACCCCTAATTGATTAATTGTTTTTTTCATCAAAGGTAGGTTCACTCAGGTCTTCATCAACTTCATGTTTTTGGAATGGTTCTATGAATGGTTTGGCTCTATGACCATTAACTTTAAATATTTGACCATTGGTGGGATCTTGAATTTCAACAGCCCCATGGGGGTACACCTTATGCACTATGTATGGACCGGACCATCTAGACCTCAACTTTCCCGGGTGCAAATGAAGTTTAGAACTATAAAAAAGCACAGGTTTCCCTGGTTCAATGTGTTTAGTTTTAAGATTCCTAGACTGGTAGGCTTGAACTCTAGCTTTATTGATCCTTGAATTTTCATAAGCCTCCATCCTAAGTTCCTCAAGCTCGTTTAGATCCAATTTCCTCTTTATTCCGGCCAAAGAAATGTCAAAGTTCATTTTTTTGATTGCCCAAAAGGCCTTATGCTCAATCTCCACTGGAAAATGGCATGCTTTACCATAAACCAACCTATATGGGGACATTACTAGGATGGTTTTAAATGTTGTTCGATATGCCCAAAGAGCATCTAAGAGTTTGCTCGACCAATCTTTCCTAGATGGATTAACAGTTTTCTCAAGAATTTTTTTGATTTCTCGATTGGCTAACTCAGCTTGACCATCGTTTTGTGGGTGGTAAGCGGTGGACACTTTGTGAGAAATTCCATACTTCTCCATGAGCGATGAGAATGGGCAATTGCAGAAATGAGTTCCACGATCACTAATGATAGCCCTAGGAATCCCAAATCTAGAGAAGATGTTTTCTTTAAGGAATCTAATCACGGTTTGATGGTCATTGTATTTCGTAGGAATGGCCTCAACCCATTTTGAGACATAATCGACAGCCAAGAGAATGTAAATATATCCCCTAGAGTTTGGGAAGGGACCCATGAAATCAATTCCCCAATAGTCAAAGATTTCAACCACTAATATTGGAGTGAGAGGCATTTGATTCCTTTTTGTGATGGACCCTACTTGTTGACACCTAGGACAGCTTTGACAAAATGTGTAGGAGTCCCTTGAGAGGTTGGGCCAAAAGAGACCACATTGAAGAACCTTGGCAGAAGTTTTCTTAGAGGAAAAGTGACCTCCACAAGCCTCACTATGACAGAACATTAGGATGGACTCTTGTTCGGATTCTGGCACACACCTCCTAATGACTTGGTCAGGACATAACTTATAGAGGTATGGATCATCAAACAAATAATGCTTTACATCAGAAAGAAATTTTCTTCTAGCTTGGGTCCCTAAGAATTTTGGAATGACCCCTGAAACTAAGAAGTTGGCTATGTCAGCATACCAAGGGCAATCACTCACAGAATAGAGGTTCTCATCGAGAAATGAATCAGACACAGAAAGGTGATGTGAGTTGTCTTTGAATTCCAACCTAGAGAGGTGATCAGCTACAACATTCTCAACACCTTTTTTATCCTTAATGGTTAAATCGAACTCTTGAAGGAGAAGGACCCACCTAATCAATCTAGCCTTGTCATCCTCTTTTTGGAAGAGATATTTTAGAGCTGAATGGTCGGTGAAGACAATGATGGGTGATCCTAAGAGGTAGGACCTGAATTTCTCTAAGGCAAACACAACAGCAAGTAACTCCTTTTCAGTGGTGGTGTAATTGATTTGGGCATCATTTAAGGATTTGCTTGCATAAGAAATGACATATGGAGTTTTATCACACCGTTGTCCTAACACAGCTCCTACAGCAAAGTCACTGGCATCACACATGAGTTCGAAAGGAAGGTCCCAGTTTGGAGATTTCATAATGGGAGGAGAGGTGAGAGCGGATTTAATGGTTGAAAATGAACCCTCGCAGCTTTCTGTCCAAACAAAGGGAGCATCCTTTACTAGGAGAGCACAAAGAGGATGAGAGATTGAACTAAAGTCCTTAATGAATCTTCTATAGAAACCAGCATGTCCTAAGAAGGACCTCACTTACTTAATAGTTCTGGGTGATGGAAGGTGACGAATGATGTCAACCTTTGCTTTATCAACTTCAATTCCCCTACCTGAGACTATATGGCCAAGGACTAACCCCTCTTTTACCATGAAATGGCATTTTTCCCCATTTAGGACCAGATTCTTTTCTTCACATCTTGACAAAACTCTCTCTGCATTCCTAATACATCCCTCAAATGTATCCCCAAAGACAGAGAAGTCATCCATGAAGGCCTCTAGAATATCCCCTACCATATCTAAGAAGATTCCCATCATGCACCGCTGGAAGGTTCCAGGGGCATTGCATAACCCGAACGGCATGCGTTTGAAGGCAAAGGTGCCGAATGGACAGGTGAAGTTTGTCTTCCCTTGATCCTCCAAGGAGACCTCGATTTGATTGTACCCTGAGTACCCATCTAGGAAGCAATAGAATTGATGACCCGCCACTCGCTCGAGGACTTGATCAATAAAGGGCAAGGGAAAATGGTCATTCTTGGTATAAGAGTTGAGCTTCCTATAGTCAATACAGACTCTCCAGCCACTACTCACCCTAGTTGGAAGAATTTCCCCATCCTTATTAGTGATCACAGTGATTCCAGCTTTCTTTGGGACAACTTGAATTGGGCTTACCCACTCACTCTCAGCTATGGGGTAGATGATACCAGCTTTCAACAACTTAAGAAGTTCTTTCCTTACCACATCCATAAGATTTGGATTGAGTCTCCTCTGAGGTTGAAGACATGGTTTGGATTCAGATTCAAGAGTAATCCTATGAGTTCCAATAAGTGGGCTAATCCCAGGAATATTAGACAGGGTCCAACCAATGGCTTTCTTGTGTTTCCTAAGGACATCTAGAAGCATCCCCTCATGATTGGCTTCAAGAGAAGAAGATATGACTATAGTATGTGTTTGATTTTCCCCTAGGAAGGCATACTTGAGGGAAGTAGGAAGTTCCTTCAATTCAAGATCAAGTTGGTTCAGAATTTCAGTAGAAGATTGGGGCATTGGATCAAGATCAAATTTGTTTCCAAGATTTTCAGATTGAATTGATTCCCCATGTGTAGAAGTTTCAGCCACAAGATTGTATTGACCTGGGTTAGGGAAGGGAGTTTGAGTTATCTCCATGAATGTGGTTTCCTGAAAGGTTTCACTGATTTTTGGTCCTAAGACATCATCATAGGAGCAATTTGAAAATGATTCGAGCCAAGGAGATAAACTTCCTTCATGTGAACAAAGGAAATCAATCTCATCCTGACTTAAACATCCATAAAATATTTCTTGATGTTCTATGGATTCATTTTCAATGCTTCCTAACATGTTTACTTCATGAATTTCCCCGTCATATCTTATTTGTGAGCTTTTGTTATAGATGTTCAAGTCTAGACTCATGTTACCAAAGGTGATGGTCATGTTCCCATTTCGGACTCGGATAACAGAGTTGATTGTTGCAAGAAAAGGACGGCCAAGAATGATTGGGGTTTTCTCCCTAGGACCTAAGCTTAGATGATTGTCAAGGACAATGAAGTCAGCAGGGTAAATGAAATTCTCAACTTTCACTAAAACATCCTTTAAGATCCCCTTAGGAACCCGAACACTGCGATCAGCGAGTTGAAGAGTGACAGATGTGGGTTGGAGTTCTTCGAGCCCTTACTGACAATACATGGCATAAGGAATGAGGTTTACACTGGCACCTAGGTCACACAAGGCCTTGACAACTTTTTTCTCTCCTAGTTCAACATTGATGTGAGGGCAACCTGGGTCTTTCATCTTTGGAGGAATGGTCCCTTGAATGGTGGTACTCACATTAGCAGCCAAAAGGACTTGGTTTTTATGTAAAAATTTCCTTTTAAAAGTGCATAAGTCCTTAAGGTACTTTGAGTAGGCTGGTATGGTTTGTATTGCATCAATGAGTGGAATGTTCATCTTGACTTGAGAGAAGATTTCTCTCAAGGTTTCACTCAGTTCAGGCTTGGATTTCCCCCTTATGCGTTGAGGGAAGGGAGCAGGTTGTTTGAGTGTTTGGTGTGGTTGTGGTTCCTTCTCATTCTCATTGGTTTTTTTCAGAATCTATGGGTCGTTCTTCATCATTTTGAAGTGATGTTGAATCGTTTAATAGTTCTGAAATGGTTTGTTCAGGTTTTTCAATTGATTTCCCACTTCTTAAGACTGTCAATGCTTTCAATTGTTCATGATTTGATTGAGTGCAACTTGACTCTCCCCTTGTTGTTTGTTGTGGAATGGATTGGGTAGGCATGGGTGCCTTCCCAGTTTTGATTGTTTGAAGTTCTTGTTTAATGGAAGAGACTTCTGAGTTCATCCTTTCCATTTGTTTGCAAAGTTGTTCTTGTAGGCTTTGTGGAATAGTTTGGGTTGGTGCTTGAGAAGATTGGTTTATCCCTGGGGGATATTTTGAAGGTGGAATGGTTTGTTGAAAATGGACTGGTGGCTGTTGGTATTGGATAGGTTGGGTTTGAAACTGATTATGGGTTTGGTAGTTCTATTGAGGGTGAGGATTTTTCCCTTTTGGTTGGCTATGTTGTTGGTTATCCTTCCATCGGAAGCCTGGGTGGTCATTGTACCTTGGATTGAAGGTGTTTTGGTATTGGGGATTTTGAAAGTTTAGGGCATTGACTTCCGCTGGGGGTCCTCCTAGAAGAATATCCTTGATGGATGGAATGGTTGGGAAGTTGTCTGTTTTATGGTCATGTTTGTCACAAATTGTGCAAACAAGGTCTACATTTTGGATTTCATGGACTTTCCTAAGGTCTATCTCTTCAACCTTCCTAGAGAGTGCTGCGAGTTTAGCCCTAAGGCTTTCCTCTTCTCTAATTGTATGAATTCCAGTGGTTCTTTGTGGATTTTCAGAATAAGGTGAAGTTCCCCAAGTTTGGTTTTGTTCAGCCAGACTTTCCAGATACTCGTAAGCATCATTTGGGTCCTTATTTTTCAAAGTTCCATTACACATCATGTCAATGAATTGTTTATTACCTGGACCCAACCCTTCATAGAAAATTCTCACTTGTTCAGGTATGGAAAACCCATGGTGTGGAACCATGTTTAGGGTGTCTTTGAACCTCTCCCATGTTTCATAAAATGACTCTCCCTCTTTTTCAAAAAAGTTTTGGATGCTCTTTTTAAGTGCAATTGTTTTGTGATGAGGGAATTATTTTTTGTAGAATTCTCTTTGCAGTTGGTCCCAAGAGTGGATTGATGAAGGTCTCAAGTTGTTTAGACAATTTTTAGCTCGATCCTTTAATGAAAAAGGAAAGAGCCTCATCTTAGCGGATTCTAGTTGATGTGGGGGACACATGGTTTCAACAATGTCATTGAACTCTTTGACATGAAGGTATGGAATTTCTGACTCCATCCCATGAAAGGTTGGAAGGTGGTTTAGGACATGGGGTTTAAATATGTAGTTGGTGTCTCCTATGGAATTGTGTCTAATGCATGAGGGGGAATTGGTCCAAGCTGGAGTGAGGTAGTCGTTCATGGTTTTATCAACTACATTCCCTAAGTTTGGAGCTTCTTGGTTTTGGTTTCCCATTTGATTCCTCCCAGGGTTTACAATTTGATTTTGTGGATGACCCTTCATTGGACTTGTTTCAAGTTCTGACTTTGGGGTTTCAAGAATATTTGGATCTGATTTAAACAATCCCCTAGGTGCACTTGACTCCCCTATCCTAGGACTTTCTACCCTAACTAGTCTGTTTGAGAAATCGCGGGTGTAGGCGGACATGCGCCAAAAAAAAAGCGAGAAAGGGACAAGATAAGAGATCTTGGGTGAGAGTAGAAGAATGGAGGTGAGGAAAGAAGGTTTTTTTTGGATCTAAGGTACTTACTTGGTCCCCGGCAATGGCACCAAAATTTGGTTCACGCCCAAATTTACCAAAGAGAAGAAGGGTAGAACGGTCCTTGTAGTGTAGCTTGGGTTGTCGATTCCATAGAGACCTAAGAAGATACCTAAGATACACAACCTAAGGGATGGATTTTTGGCTATGAAGTGGCCAACTTGGATTTGTTTTTAAGTGTTTTGGGAGAAGACTAATAAACTTAGTTGAGTTCAATTATAATGAAATGGTTTGATCTTAGGGTTACGCTTGGGTGGATTGAATGCATTTTATTTCTTTAGACAAATTTTTGGTTTTATTAATTCTTGATGAAACCATTCCTCAAAATAACACTACCTTCATCATTTTCTGGTTAGGTACTAACTAAACTCAATTAATAGTCACCAACACACTTATAAAACCAGATTCATGATCTCTCCAAGGTATATGGTCAATTTATTAATTGGAATTAGCTTTTTCAAACACAGTGAAGATGAGGAGCGAAAATAATTGAAGAATGGAAGTCTTGAATTATTTAACCAATTAAAAACAATTCGTGCATTAAATAACATTCAATCCAGCCTTTTCATCTTCCTAAGATCAACCCATTAAAGGGTTAGCCCTCCATTGATGATATACTATCAATGGTGGGCGGAAGACGGCTTACAAGAATTGAATTGAAGAGATTAAAACCGCGGAAATAACGAGCACTCCTCCGTGTGTGTGAATGGAATTCACACCTATGTGTGAACTATATCACCAACACACAGAGTTATCACTGTGATTTTGTGATTTTAGATATTTAAGTATAGAAATTGGAAGAAGATAAGAGAAGTAATTGGATTAAGAACTTAGAAATACAAAATGAAACTTACATGGGGAAATGAAAGCATTACAACGAAAATTGAGCATAATAACATTACATGAAAGAAGGTATGAGTTCCTCCTCACCACCACTGCCTTAAATAGGCAAATTTGGATCCTTAGGCCGAGATCCAAAAGTCCAAGTCATCCCAATCAATGAGGGTAGGCATAGGTGGTGGAAAGTAGGTGGAGAGGAGACTTCTCCACCCTTGACCCGAGATGGCATCCAACTTTCATCCACTTGACATATCCGCTTCAAAGTCCTTCTAGATGGCAGATTTGGAGTAGGCCATAGAAGACAAAAATGAATCCCCGGATGTATTCTAACATCCTGTAAAATATCAGCCCAATTTACTTTGTGTTTCGGGAGATATGGAAGATTAATTGGGATGACATTCTGGGCCGCAGATTCTGGCCCAGATTCTGATCTTCCATTTGGGTTGCCTTGATCATCATCATGGAGACCGAATTAGCAATTTGGCATGAATAATGATTTGTTCCCCTGTATGTCTTATATCATCACAAGAAATTTGGGCTTCATTGGTCCAGTATTGTGGGACCCACATCCTCAACAGTGGGTTGGTATCCAATCTGCCTTCGCCAGAATTGTCTTCTTTCATCACCAAATATCTTCATCATCCTTTATGAATCTTTCCTTGCTCCCTGAATGAGAAACTTTTAAATTTGAATTGAAGATACATTTCCAAAAATATAATATTAAAACATGAATAATTACATTCAATAAAATCAGATGAGTCATTGGGCCTAAATTGGTGTACATTAGGCATGAAGTGCACAATTGATGAGAGTGGATGTTTAAAATTAAAATGTACTAACTCAGGCCTATATGATCAAAAATGAACTTTTAATCCCAATAAAATGTAATTATAAAATGTGTTTTGATTGTCTAATCACCGTGTATGGAAGACACGACCCATTTGTGACTCAAAGGGTCTACACACCGTGTACGTGGGATAAATAGTGTGTAGTCCGGCTAACCACGCGCCATTAAATTCTAGTTAACACATTGTGTATTAAGTGTGTAATTAATGCAATAATCAATGCATAATCTTGAATTAATTTCTGAATCAATTCTGATGCGTTGAACGTGACTACATGATGTGTAACTCTGGTTACACGGCATGTAGTCTGGTGTTGTCTGGCCAAAAAACTTGGCACCTTTGGATGAGTTCCTCGATTTTATTTTAATTATAAAATTAAACGTTTCGATTATATATACAAGAAACAAAAGAGGAATAATCAAATCTCATAATTAGGATTAAGAGAACGATTAAATTTGAATTGAAAAAACTAAATTAAAATGTGTAAATCACCAATGATCCTAAAAAAATTATAAATAATTATGTGACTGCTCTGATATCACTTGTAGGTACCGGGCACAGCGGAAGCGTGCGATGGGAGGTGCCCAACTTTTATTTTTTCCATAATCGATGACCAATCTGAGATCTATACAACGATGAACGTCGTGATCCACGGAATTGAGTCAAAGAAATGGACAATGAAGAATTGCGTTGAAACCAAGAAATAGGATCATCACATATTATTTAAAATTAATTTAATTAAATAAAGAATTGCCTTTGTTGGAATTCTTTATTTGTTGATGAATCTTGTGACAGATTTGTGGTCCCTCGTCGTCGTGTTGTAGAAACCAAGTGTAGATTTTCTCTAGCGGTGATCGCCACATGTTTCTCGAATCTCCATATGTTGCTGAAGGAATATCTGAGTGCTAGCATGGAAAATCTTTTCACTTGTGTCACCCATCTTTGATTACTTTGAGAACAACTTCAAAAGTGTTCTCCTTGATCTGGTAGAGGGGATTTCTCTCTATACATGGGAGTGTTCTTGGAGAAGGGAGCTCTCTAGGCTTGAGAGGATTCTGCAAATCCATTGCACACAATCAATAAAAATGAATTGGATTGATGATAAAATAACATAACTGGGTTTATATATCTCTAGGGTTAAAATAAAATAATTTCACAAGTCCCCTTAATTATTTATTTAATCCTAGAGAAACCTTATGTCAAATAATAATAATAATATCATTATTTCTCAACATGCACTTAACTTGAGAATTATAATTAAATACTATTTAATCAAATAATATTCATTATTTATTATTTCTCACTGAACCTAAAAACTCAGTATGTCATTCCTCCATAATATTTATTGGACCTTGAATAATGACTATTTATTTATTAATTAAATATCACTACATTATTCACCAATAAATAAATAAATATTATATTTACTAAATAGAAAATAAATATTTATATGCAATCAAGCATACATGAATATTATTAAACCACATACGAAAATAATATTTATTCAACCTATTAAATAAAAATTAATAATATATATTATTTAACTGAGATTCTGGATACACTTAGTGTGTAACCCTCTAGGTCGCTTTCTAAGTGGCATTAGGTGAAGCAGACTTAAGTCTAAGGTTAGCGTCTAGCAACACGCCAAGACACCCATAGAGAAAGAAATTAATGCTGTAATGACATAATACCTCATATGAATTCTTACTGTGTAATATAATCTCTTTATCACAATAACTAAAATCGAGCAGGTCGCATGTCAGTGTCATCAACCTATATGCTCGATTATCTCTTTCTTTGACTTTCTGGAAATAGAACTTTCTTATAAAACATCATGGTCATAGATTTATTTAGGCTGTATCATTTCTATCAAAGGGAATAAGATATTAACTTTTGTTAAAGAATATAAGAGATAAATCATTTCTCGCATTATTCATTAATGAAATATTACTTGTGACGCACCCAACGTATCCTACCTCATTGCGATCATCTGTCGTCACAGTTTTCATCAATACATCAAAGTACACCACTCATAATATTCATTAATAATAATCTTAAAGTCTAAGGAAAAATACACATGTCCGTAGATAGGAACATCCAATGACACATATAAATGTAGATTTCCTATTAGCGGGTCTCGTTCTCATAATATCCTACTTGATATTACCAAGGGCGTACACCATGATAATGTGTCTCAAAGTCCTATGAGTCTCCACCCCTGATAGCATGTATCATTTGTGTCTCTCAAATGATATCATCCGACTATAGAATATATATTCAAGAATAGTGTCATAGCACTTATGGGTTCTCATCATAGTGGGGAACTGTTATGCTTTTTAGTGCGATAGCTACTCTCAGGACATTGTCACATACTATGTCACGCACAAGAACAATTTTGATGTGATAAGTAGTTTATTAATATTCAAAACAATGAATAGATGTTTATCATAAAATACATAGAAGTTGTTTCTAGGGAACCAACTCCAACACATGGGAGCCTGGGTAGTTGTGTGAGAAGAACACATGCTAGGCATGTATTGGCTCTACTTAGAAATGGTTTGATGATGACAATGATACTAAAACTACTTGAGGAAAGGGAGTCTATTCTTTGGGATTTTATCTTATTCCCCCTAGGCTTGAGACTTGGGGATGTGTGAACATCGGGAGCCATACTTCATTGAGATGTGTGATAATCCATGTACAAAAGTGTCCTTGAGTCTCTTAACCATGGTGTTATGATTGATAATGGATAGTTGAAATGATTTAAACATGCCAATGTTATGAAATGTTTTACTCGTGTCTATTTTTAATGGAAATGCTCATTCATGCATGTTTTTCTAGCAATGTACTATTGTAACTATTTTACTCTAGTCATTAAATGTTTTGAAAAGCATGTTTTGATATGAATTCTGAAAAGATTTCCATGCCTTTTTTTATTTGAAATTGAGCATGTTTGGTTTACTTGATATGGATTGCTTATGGAATACTTAGTGAGGTCCTACTAGACACCTATTTTTGTCTTTGGGAATTTGTAGACTTTATTATGTCAGGTCCAGGGAAAGGAAAGGCACCACTTGGAGGTGGTGGATGTTCTTGATTAGTGGGACCTTGGGAGTTGGCGGTGAATTCTCGGATGTTGTCTTTGATGGTTGATGTGATGACTTTGGTTGACGTACCATCTTGGGAATTATAACTATCTACTTGTGGTTTTTCTCTGTTTTGGATTGTTTGGCATACCAAGTGTTTATTGATTCTTATCCACTATTTTGTATTGATTATTGTTTTAAGGCAAAATCATTCCCCCTTGGTTTCATGTGATGCCCAGACATTAGTCGTCAGCCCGTGGGGATCGGGAATTCCCTTTAGACCATGTCAGGATTGATTCATGTATTGTTCTGGTAGGTTTTTCGGGTTGGTTTGTGACATTTATGGTAATATTGATAATGATATTTACATGAAAATTACAGAATGATTAAAAATACCAAAAAAAATATTTTGGATCTCAAGATATTTATTCAGTTAAATTGAATAACTCATTATATGGATTAAAGTAGTTAGGGCTTGTGCAGTATTACCGTTAGGGTGAATGTTTGATGAAAGAAAGTTATAAAAATTATTTGATTTTCCCATGTGTTTACATTAAGTGGTCTGGATCTGAATTTGTGATCATTACGGTATATGTTTTAATAGTATTGGAATTCTTGATTAACATCCCAAATTAGTAGAATATTAAAAGAAGGAAGTTGAAAAGAAAGACATTGGAAATATCATGAAGATGGAAATACTGCTCATCAATCACAATATACTAAAAAAGTCTTACAATGTTTCAATATGGACAAATCATATCCATTAAGTACGCCAATGGTTGTACGATCACTTGATCAAGATAAATATCATTTTAAACCATGAGAAAATAATGAAGAAGTTATTGGTCCTAAAGTACAAAATCTATGTGCTTTTGGAGCACTAATGTACCTTGAATATAATATAAGGCTAGATATATCATTTTCTTTGAATTTATTTGCAATGTACAGTCTCTCCTACTCATTGATGTTTGAATGGTGTTAAACATATATTAAGAAATCATCAAGGATCTATAGATCAGGGGTTATTTTTTTCTAAATGTTTTGAATGAAAATTAGTTGGTTATGTCAATGCAAGAAACTTGTCAGATCCACATAATGCAAGATCTTCGATTAAATATTTATTTACATATGGTGGAACTTTCATTTCATGGCGTTGTACTTAACAAACTATTTATGTGACTCTCTAATCATACTGAATTGATTGAAATTCATGAAGGAAGTTGAAAATGTGTTTGGTTGGGATAATTTATTCATCATATCAGAAGTAATTGTTGATTGGGCATGAATAATGATATTTCCACCATATTATAAGAAGATAATGCTACTTGTATAGCACAATTAAAAGGTGGGTAT
The DNA here is from genome assembly GCA_963277665.1 of Viscum album. Taxonomy (NCBI): domain Eukaryota; kingdom Viridiplantae; phylum Streptophyta; class Magnoliopsida; order Santalales; family Viscaceae; genus Viscum; species Viscum album. The sequence goes on from OY728161.1 coordinate 825,547,138, forward strand.
ATCAAAGGGGATATAATAAAACACATCTCACCAAAAATCATTTTCACTTATGACACTCAAAAGAATAGGGTGGTCGATATCCATCAAATAAGTTATTATGATAATCTTGCAGATTCATTTGCAAAGTCATTACCAATTGCAACATTTGATAAATTGATTTATAAATTAGGATGCAAAGAATGAAAAGTTTATCGTGACTTTAAGAGTGGGGTTGGGAGCATTGTACTCCTTTTCCCTACATCATTTTTTTCTCATTGGGTTTTCTTCCTAGGGTTTTTAATGAGGCTACATGATAAATATTTAACTATTTTGAGATCACTTATTTTTCCATGGGGCTTTTTTTAAGGAAAGACTATATAAGATTTCTTGGAATTATGGCATCCAGGGTGTGTTAAATATCAATGTCATAATTATGGTAACTCCTCATTCCAAATAAACCATTTCATTTGCCCAACCCTACACATGCCAACTCTTAAATTCCAACCATTAGATTTGACATGGAGAACAAGGTTCGATCTAACACCGTTGATGGAATTTCACATATAGGTTATATATGTGATTAATATAAGGAAATGGAAACTTTTGGCCCTCTACATTGTGTTCTCTCTTTATTCTATTTCTTTTATTTTATTTATTTGTCATTTACTTACTTTTCATTCAACATTATCATCCTGAACGTTTGAAGTCGCACTTGACTCGTCATCATTTTGACTTTGACTAACATTTCAACCTGACTTTAAAATTCATCATGCTTCTGATCGGCGTTCCATCCATTTCACAAGTAATATTTATCATGGTTTTGATTCATTTTGAGGTACTCAAATCCTAATTAGTTAAAATTATAAGAACTTGAAGGGTAACGCGAACTCGGGTATACCTGTTTATTTTTCACCATAACCCGCATCCGATTAATTAAATAAAATCATTCAATATCTGAACTAATTTATTTTATTTCATATTTTATTTTATTTTATTTTTTAATTTGATATATGAACCTAGGATGAGAGGGCAAGCGGCGACAAACCACCGTAGCCGGAGGCGCCATTGTTGCGTGTGTGCAAATGCTGTCGACTCTCGCTTCTGCCAGCTGGCGACTTACAGCCATCCTTCTCTTCTGGCCCATGCAAGCGCGTGACGCGTGTCCCACGGGCCCCATGCCTATCGGGCTATCTCGGTCCTAGGAACGAAACGATGGGCCCAGAATGCAGGCTTTTAGGTTGGGCCCATCAAATGATTCGGTCCACATCATCTACAGAAATTACCAAAATTCCCTCACAAATTTTTAACTCCATTTTGGAATTTTTAGTTTGGTGATTGGTTTTTTTATTTAATTTCTTTTGTGAAAATTAAATTAAATTGTGTTTGATTTAACTTTTTGCTATTAATATTTTAATACAAAATTCAAAAGGATTCTTGATTAACATGTGTGATCAAAATAACAACTGTACTCAATCAAATATTCGTTACTATCCGACCCGGTTAAATAGGAAAATGCAGTGAAGTCAAAACATAATTAATATTTTGATAGACTTCATGTAATAGTTTTAGGGTATCGAAAATTCGAACATGATAAAATTAGTTGTTATTAACTTATTAATCGAATATTTTTAAATAATCGTAAAATTATAAAATTTATTTATTTATTTTGACTTTAGTTCATATTATATATATAATAATTTCTAAAATAGAATTTGATTGAATTTATTATTATTGTTAATTTATTAACTATATATTATCAAATGATGATAGGACTTTACAATATGTTAATGTAATTTGAAACCGAATCATTTTAGTTTTTAAAATAAATAATTCTAGAAATTTAAAATTATAAACAAATATTTGAATGAGTTAGGTTAGTTAAATGAATATTTCTAGATTTAAAAAATTAAATGGGTCGGAATCCGAATTTCTCATATATGCTCCCAGTAACTATCCCAAACGGCTGGGGGTTTGGGGTTTGAGGGGCCAGTCGCAGGGTTGAATCCCCGGGCCGTTTTCTTTGTAGCATGTGTATAAATAAGACCCACCTTTTATATATAATAAATATAATTTTTTACATAAAATGGTTGATATATTTTTTTGATTTATTTATTAGAATCCCTACATTTTTTACTTTTTTTACGTTAAATTGAAACTCATAATAAATAATCAGTAAATTGCATTTATTTTTATGTTAAAAGCGACATGATATATAAAGTATGATTATGCCTAATAGATATTAAATTAATCATATTGATTAAAAAAATGTTTTATTTTTATACTAACTTTCATCAATTTTTTATTGTTAATATTTTTATCCAATGAAATGTCATGAACCAAAAAAAAAAGAATTCTATTCCTTTGCCTTAGTTGTCCTCACCACCGTTAGGGGGGGGGGGTCTCACTTATTTGTGATTTCATTAGCGCTGATAAAGACTCTCATTTATCAACGCTAGAAATAACGCCGATAATGGCTCAATCTTCTGCGGTGTGTTGTTTGTGTAACATCACACTGCAGCAAAATACCTGTAACCTATGCAAATTATATAATTTAACTGAATTGAATTTTATATCACGAATACAAAAAAAAAACACTATATATTTCAAACAATGTTTTGTATAATTACATTTACAATTATCATCCACAAACATTTAAAAACATTAATGTTTTATTGTTTTTGGTACGAGCGATCCCCTCTAAAAAAAGTATGCTCATGGTATCAGTTGACGAACAAATCACCTCAACCGAGCAAAAAAAATCAACTTAATTGAGAAAACAAATCTTATGCTAGTAGTACCATAAAGAAATAAATTAAACATTAACATGAAAGAATACATTAATAAAATGTTAATTTTAAATAAAAAGACACACTTGAAGTTATACTGGTCACATCGTGCATTGTATTGATGTGCAGTTGATTTCTACACGTCACAAATGAGTTATGAATTGTTCTAATATATCAAAACAATATGAATGTATTTGTCCGGTTTTGAGTATGTCACTTATTCTTTTTACTAAAATTAATATCAATTTTAAATAAAAAAATACACTATCGTGCATCAGATTGAGGTGTGACAGATTTCTACACGTCACAAATTACTTATGGATCATTGTCCTAAAATATCAAAACAATTCGAATGTGCTTCCTCGGTTTTCAGTATGTCACTTATGTTTTTTTACTAAAATGTCATTTCAAACTGAAACACATATTTTGGGTCATACCGGACACATCGTGTGTTGGTTTGACATGAGACTGCTTCCTACATGTAAAAAATGACTTATGAATCGTTGGCTTAAATTATCAAGGCAATATGAGCACGTTTGCTTGGTTTTCAGTGAGTGACACACGTTTTGAACTAAAATGTCAATTTTAAACTGATAACAGACACTTTGAGTCATAATGATCACACTATGCGTCGGATTGAGCTGTGGTTGATTCCTACATTTCATAAATGACTCATGGTTCATTATCCTAAAGTATCAAAACAATTCGAATACGTTTGCTCGGTTTTCAGTATGTCACTTGTTTTATTTACTAGAATTAATGTCAGTTTTAAATAAAACTAGTACTCGCCCGTGCTATTGCACGGCGTATTCGATTACTGGTTTTTCTTTTAATAAGAGATTAGTGTTAATAACAATTGATAAGAAACAATAATGTTGAATAATTTTTATTTAGAATGTAATGGTGTATGATAATGAAATAGGAGTGCATAGAATAGAGAAACCATTTAAACTGTGGACAATGATACGAAATTGATTAAAATAATATGATTTTCTAAATTTTGAGCATGAAATTTTGAATTCATTTTCAAATTCAATCACAATTATAGTAATGCGTGCACTGAAATAAAAAGTGAAAGCTAAAAAAAGAAAACGGAGGGAGGGAGCAACTATACCTGTCAAATGTGAATAAAGCATAGATTTTTGCATCCATATCCTAACCCACATTGTTGAAAACCTTCCTTTTTAGTAACTATTAATAGAAATATGGTAGAATTTATGTTTTATATTACATTAGTCCCATAACAAAAAAATCAGCCCAAATATAGTCTTTGATATGAACTGCTTTGCATGGGGAGGATACTGATAATGGAGATAAAAAAAAAAGAAATCTTAAAAAAAATATTAACACATGATTAAATTCTAAAAGTACCAACATCCTCTATGTTGATGTTTAATTAAATCACAATAATATTCAGAAATAACACTCTTCTAACTCATCTTCTTCCTCGCACACAGAAGCTTCAGGAATCAGAATCCCGAATAAAATCAAGAAGAGCACGACAATCAAATCTGAATAGATGAAAGGAAAATGTTAGCGAAGTTAAACACACACGTATCACTAAACATTAATCATAAACACACAGAGTAGGAAAACCTCAAAATAAAGTAGCACACTTGTCAATCAAAATATTCTGATTGTCGTTCCAAGGTACCCTATAATGGAACAGAAAAAATAAGAAGAAGTTCACTGAAATAATATCTTTTCTTTTAATAAAAAAATTTGAATGAACAAAGTTCAACACACACATATCACTAAACATTAAACATAAACACACAGAGTAGGAAAACCTCAAAATAAAGTAGCGCACTTGTCAATCAAAACAGTCTGCTTGCCGTTCCAAGGTATCCTGTAATGGAACAAAAAAAAATAAGAAGAATTATAGTGAAATAACATCTTTTCTTTTAATAAAAAAACGTGAATGATAAAAGTTCAACACACACGTATCAGAAACAGTAAACATAAACACAGAGTAGGAAAACCTAAAAATAATGCAGCACACTTGTCCATCAAAAGTTTCTGCTTGGAGTTCCAAGGTATCCTGTAATGGATCAGAAAATGTAAGAAGAATTGCCCAAAAATAACATCATTCCATTTAATAAAAAATGTGAATAAACCCTAGTCCTCATACATAGGTGCAGACTGCGAGTTTATACTCTCCAAGCCCCCTAAAGAAATTATTTCCAGATCAGTAAAACATAATTCTCAACCATAAAGACAACAAATAAAATACATGCTGTAATAGATATTTTTTTGCTACAATTGAAGTATTAGTGTTCTGAGATTAACTGGAATTTGATGCAGACCAGAAAATTCTGATAAAAATATAACTGGATATGAAGAGAACATAAGAAGAATAATAAAAAAGAGAAGCGTCATAAGGCAGAGGAAAATAGAAAGGAGATGTATGAATGGAGGAAAAATAAAGACTGGTTTCTAGAGTTGATACCAAAGAAAACCAGAAATGAGGAATTAATTGAAAAATATAGTTTTTTAATACCGAAAACACTTTATCCTATTAGCTCGACACACTCACCCCATGCCAAAGATAAATACAACTCAAATTTGAATAGATTGATCATAGATAACTCAATATGACTTGAAAGAAAAATATAGATACAAAAAAACACAACAAACCGCAATAGAGATAAATGATATAGAATTCTTGACAGAGTTAATAAGTATATGAAATCACAAAGGAATAAGTATTTACCTGAATGAATAGAGATGCAGATTATAGAGAACTGAGTATTTAACCTAAGATACTAAGAGTAATGATACAAAAATCATGAAAGGGTTAATAAATATATGAAATTACAGAGGATGAAGTATTTACCTGAATCAATAGAAATGCAAATTATAGAGAACTGGGTATTCAACTGAGATGGTAAAAATAATATACACTGAAAAGTGAAACACATTATAGACAGGAAAGATAACAGGTTGGTTAAAATATAAAGGTGTAAATATCCAAAATGATTTGAAGAATATGTTCAAACCTCATGTGTTCTTCCATGGAATATCAACTGAACCTGCAATATGAAAATCACTACACAAATATGATTATATTTGGATGGGAAATTTATGAATTTGAATATAACAGTACATAATTAAGAGAATATTTTAGTGAGATGTCTTGCTATATAAAGATGAACGCTCTCACATACCATTTAAGAGAGCCTTCTTCATTTCCATGCAGATACACCAACAACCGCCCATTAAGATGAATGCAGTCACATGCATTTCAAAGATGTCACTGTAGGACCCTTAAAACCAAAAGTTATAAAACTGGGGCTCCCGCAGCTTCTCATATGGAAGACCTATGAACCCACCAAAGCCATTCCAAATCCCCTGTGACATTTCTAATTCAACAAATAAGTGTGAAAATGACTCCTCATGACGACTTTGGCTACAATTTCATTTGGATGCAAGGTAAATGTATTTAAATTGAAGACACTAATCAGTGGGTAAAGAATTGTTATAGATTATCCAAATCAAGAAGTTGTGGGTTTTTATGATATATTTACACTAAAGAGTATGACTCGGTTATCCAGCTCGGTTGTGTGAGAAAGCTGATGTCGATACTCCATTCAAAAAAATATTCATGTCAATGATCCTAAAAATATACATGTATTGGGATCATGAGAGATATCAATGATATTGAAGAGGTTTCATCGTTCCTCATTCTAGACAACATGGGAGAAAATCAGGTGTTATTTCATGAAACTGAATTTCATATCAGGCTTAAGGAAACCCTGAAACCCAATGGTAGAGAATACACATATCGTACCTGAATCTATCTCAAGCAGTAACTAATCATGTCCCTCCTTTGTATGCATCATCATATTTTCCAAGAACATGCCACCATGTGTTTGGAATAGACCACCTATAGCTGGTGGTGTGATTGGTTTGAAACATTATCCATCTAGAGATCTTATTAATCTTGTAGAACCCCCTACTCACAACCATCATCATGAGTTATGTCTATAAAAAAATACAGTCAAGAAGATGATCACCACCATGGTCATGAGTTATACATAATAATTTCAGTAAAACAGTACTGTTTAATGATCTTGTATATCTAATCACTAAAACGATGAGTCTCAATACCATGTGTAAATTTGCACATAAATTGTATTGCAGTGTATAACTGTTTTGTCCAGATGAATGATGACAGTTTCGAAAATGTCAGTTTATGTATGCTGAATAGCATATCACACCTATTATTCATAAATTTATCAGATGTATAATTAGGTTTATTCGAAATTCCTACTACTGTAGAACGGGTTGAGCATTCTATATTAGTTGAATATGTGTTTTGTAAAAGGAATTTATACCTGAAACAGAAAAATTAATAGTACTATATTATAAGCATAGATAGAAAATTATAATTATAATTTTTCAATTCAAAAGTTTCATAAAAAATATCAGTCCATTAAGATCATACTTTTGTACTTGGGTAGATGAAAGCTGCAAGGTTGATTTTACCGAAACAACATCAATATTATCACGTCAACAACATACATTTCTTTTATGCTCCTACAAAATATGGAATAACCATCAATATTTGTAGAAAACTAAGAGAATCTCTGTCAATGTTGGTTTTGGTATGTCATCTTCAAAAAAACTGCAAGAATCTTATTTCTATAAATAAAAATAAATTATGTTTGAATAAAACATATAAAGGAATACATTTACAATAAATTCCAACATTACATCAGATAAAAAAGTTGTTGTAACGCCCCGACCCCAGTTACCCAGAGTCAGTGCATTATTGTGTAACATTGGCATGATCACAAAAGATCAAGTCTCGAAAGACCGATTAGTTTAGTAGCCTTGGAAACACTAGATACATTCATAAATGTTACATTACATCATAACGTGAAAAACTACAATAACATAGTCTCCATAGTCCACAACCATATCCCCTTCAGACTATCCCTGCAAGTCAGTCATAAAATATTTCTTCACATCCTGAGAAAAATAAAACATTGAAAGGGGTGAGATCAGATGCTCAGTAAGGATAACAATTTTGCGGAAGCTTTTATAAATAAACATAAACATTTAAGGAAATGTATAACTAAAACAAAAGCCTTTTAAACATGAACTTCAACATAATATGGAAAAAGTAAAATGAGATAATGCCATTTACTTCTTCACATGGATATTCTACTGGTCGAATATTCACATGCAATATCAATAACCACTTTCATAATGATGGAATGCATAATGCCAGACTATCATAACCACGTAGCCAAGGGCTCGTGCCAAGACTTCAAATAAGATTTTGTCAAGGCCTTGTGCCAAGAAACTAGTTTGTCTCATGAGACCTGCCCATGCAATTTTTTTTAGAATATAATTACGTTTAAAATTGCTCAAATATACTCCAGTGTTTTTCTGAAAACATTATGCAAGCTTCTGAAAACAAAATAATTAATTCTGAGACTGCTCGACTAATTACAGGCCATGATGGGTAAACGCCCAATCCCTTCCTGTCTACCACACTCGAGAGTCGGGTTTTCTGAAAACATTTTTAAGCTTATGTTAAATATGTATACATTTTCACTGGATTTTCATACATTTGAGAGAAATATCTCTCCCTTTTTTGAAATCATTTAAAAAAAGTTATGGCTTGTAGAGGAAGATGAAACTCAAATAATGGTCACGGCGGCGGAGAAGTCGTTGTCGCCGCATACGTAAGACAAAACATTCCTTTTGTCGTTTAGTAAAAACGCTTCGTATAAAAAGATTCCTTTTGAATAAAAGTGAAAGTAAAAGGGGTTTATACACCGTATAAAAGAAAGTTGTGTATAAAACAAAATATGCCTCAATGAAAGGAGATTGAGACGAAGTCCCTTACAAAGATCATTTTGTAAATAAAATAGATCGCTCATGTGTATTCACTATAAGAACACATAAAGAAAGTATAAATACCTGATAAGATATAAAAATTCATTTCTCACATAATCAAAGAACAACATAAATATGAAAAATAAGTTCAACCAAAAGAATGATAATTGGGTTAAGAAGTTCCCTTACAAAGATCAGTTTTAAATAAAATAGATCTATTATGTGTATTCACTATAAGTACACATAAAGAAAGTAAAAATACAAGATAGTACATAATAATATCATGACATAATTTGAAAGTAGGAGATTAACCCAAAGAACGAAAATTGGGTTAAGAAGTTCCCTTACCTCGTGTCCGACTTGACTCGAACGTTCTTTAACCACCTGAATAATAAACTAGAGTAAATTTCTACTTGCTTAAGAACCTTTTTCAAGTTCATTATTCCTTTTATATCACTTATTACCATGTTATGAACATTATGTAATTATTTTAGTTAATAACGGTCATTTTGTCGATCTTTGGTACTTGAGTCAAAAATAAACTTCTTATAATTACAAGTTGTTTATGTGGAGAAATATCCATTATATCCAGAATTATATTCATTATGTAGATATCATATATATCATATATATCCAGTATATACATGCATTTATGATATTACATAACATTTAGAGGTAAGAAATGAAATGCACCGTTCATGGAGACGGTAAGCCGTATGTACGCATGAACGCTACTTTCATTTCTATTTTATATTTAATGGAATGAAATTATAATTATATAAAGGTATACTATAATTCCAGTATAATATAATGTATAATACCATTTACTCCATCCTTTATATATCCCACATATGGCATTAACGATTCAAATCACTTTGAGGGGGCGGTAGTCCGCACTTCCTAAAATGAAATTATCGCGTTTACCCATAATGGAAATCATAAAGGTATGCCATAAATGAAAAATACAGAATCGTAAGGAAAACAAAAACATAATATATATCATATATAAAAATAGTGTCATCATAATGGCCACCATGAGAGGTGTTAAAAGAAGATTGAACAATCATCGTTTCGTGAGGCGGTAATTTGCCACCCACAGAAACAGTATGTTCTTTAACCATTAGACGAAGGTGTGTGTAAGTGTAAATAAGATCATTCTCATAAAAACATCCAAGTATATTGAGGATACTGGTTTTGTTACAAAATAAAGTAATAAAAAGATTTTAGGGGGTTGGAGAAGCAAAATAAAACAAAAGAACACAAGAGAAGACATTACCTTAAAATCATGCAACTCTTTTTGATTTGAGCCAAAGGCTTCCTTGGGAAGACTTCTGCCCAAAGTGAGGCTTCTAGGAGTAAGAGAGGGAAGTTGAGAGAGTATTTGGCCAGAGTTTGGCCGAGCCAAAAGGATTTTAAGGTGTGAGTAAGGTGGTAGTGGTGGGGGCCTTTTATAAGAGGAGAGGAGGGGCACTCTCGGAAAGTCATGAAATGTTACTTTATTATATAATGAGTTTCGGATTTAAAAGGTACCACACTTATATATTTATAGGATAAGGTGATAAGGGTTCGAAATATACTCATCCAATAGGTTTTTGACAAGTTTAAGTCTTAGATTTTACATTATCTTTTCATTTTATTTAAATCGTTAATTAATGAGGTAATCGCTGCATCATCATGGTGTCATAAATAATTTAATTTATTTAATGTCTAAAAATTATAAAATAAATATCATGATGTAGGAAATATTTTTAGATTTCTAATTAATATTTATAGTCAAAAATATGACTTGTATAACCCCATTTAAAAATTGTTTTAGTAAAACAACTCATGTTTGTGACATTTTTATTTTAACATTAAATAAAAAGTTTTTAATGTCATTTTCCTACCAAAGTGGCTCCATGGGGTCCCCAAGTTGAACCATTAATTTTCTTGGTCGGCCATGACTCATCGAATAGGGGTAGGACAAGTGTAAGGGTATTTTCATATTTTTATAATACCATTTTTACCTTAAATTTCACTAATTACCTTTAATCGCGATTAATTAAACATAAAAGTTACTATTCACCAAAAAATTATTTTAATCCCATTGAACCAAATTTTAATTCCTAATGACAACCATGTATGTCGGATTTTTGAAAATCAAATCACAGAAGTGGTAATGTTTCATTTAAACGAAAAATCATTTTTTTAACTACCACTTAGTGGTTTCACTATTCATCAAAAATTGAAGTTTTTCAGAACAATGCCAAAATTTCACCCTAAGTTATAATTGATATTCCAAATTCAAAAATGATGTCTATTTTAAAAAATTCCAAACATATAAGTATCATTAATTAATTTTATAATTAATTCCCGCTGTCACAACAAATAGCGTGTTTTTAAGAAATAATATATATCAAAAGATTGACAATTGTTTATGTCCAATTTCAAAGTGGAATTAATTCTAATGACCACCATTGGATAAAATGGTAAAAATATATTCTAATTATACTTTAAAACCACTCAATAGTATAATTCATCACTATAAATTATTTTGATTAAAAAGTTGTTTTTAAGTATTTTTCACTATTCATAAAAAATTGGAAGTTCTCAGAAAAATACCAAAAATTCAACATAGGCTAATTTCGATATTCCGAATCCAAAAATGAAGTCCATTTTGAAATATAAAATATATATAATTTCAAAAAGTGGGTATTACTATTCATAATGACTATTTTGATTGGTCACGGTGTGTTAGAATCTCGAACTTGCGTACAATGCAAGCTATTGCATTATTGAAAGAGAAGCGTATCGTGGAAGCTCGGGGTGTTACATTCTCCCCTCCTTCAATAAATTGCGTCCTCGCAATTTGAAATTTTTCTTTGAAAATAAAAGGTTGAAAATAGAAAATACCTTTGTGGAAAACCCACATCAGAAATAAGGTTAATAAAATTTAGCCTTAATAAGAGGGAAAGAGAAATGAAAAAGTCACCACCAAATTATGATCTCGATAAGGAGAACATTGGTGGCAATTAGAGACATATAATTGGAGGAAAAACGTAAATATTTGTAGGGAGTGATTGAGGTCATCAATCACAAACAAGTGTAAAATTGAGGGCCTCAAAGCCTTCAATCTATGTTGATTTAAAATATTATCAGTTCAACAAGACATAAGGTATTAGGATAACACATTTTTTTGTTTTAATATCCCTTTACTAAAGTTTAAGAATTAATTTATTCATAGAATAAGAGATAGGTATATATATATTTATGCTTGACAAGTAGAGTTTCAACCTTCAACTAATTTCTACCACAAACTCATCTTTCACTCAAAAAGATAATAGAACTCAAAAATATTATATTTATCCTAATCGTACAAGGTTCCACATACCATTTAGATTAGGAAAACTATTTTGTAATAACCAGGGACTTCCTGTAGGCTAGTGGTAGGTAATAAAGGCCTGTCGCACTATGGTTGTGGGTTCGATTCCTGCAGCTTTGTCCGACGCGACGGGTTATCCCTCACCCTGTAGGTTGTCCTTTTCCTAAAACTATAGTATTATAATATTCCAAAAATAATCTTCAGAAATGTTTTAACCTTAAACAATACTATCCAAAGATCAAATTAATCCATTCCAACCTTTATAGTTATCCAAAATACCTCTGTCCAGACTTTCTCTAAAAGGTCTCTAAATTCCAAAATCAATTATAACATCAGATTCACCAAACAAATTAAAGTTTCTCTTATTATCACATACTAAAAATATGATTACCTTAATCATATTAAAACCTTAATGAAACAAAAATTACTGCAGTACAATCCTTATATATATATCACATTATTCTTATAACCAGAATATAATCCTTGAGTCCAAAAGCACCAATATATTAATTATTCCACTTCAACTGTAGTAACAGAATAAGATTGGCCTTGATCCCTTGGCCTTTTCTGAGGTAAGTTTCCCTGACGCTTAGGACATTCATTTGCATAATGCCCCATTTCCCTACAATTGTAGCATTCAACATTGATAGCCTCTTTCTTTCCCTTGCAATCACGAGCCTGGTGACCTTTTTCTCCACATTTATAACAAACTCCCATTCCTTTTAGGCAAGTACCGGGGTGATTCTTCCCACAATTATTACATAATGGAAAATCCTTCTTTCCCTTTTTTCCTTTATCTGTCTCTTGTTCCATCGTTCTCTTCTTCTCTTTCTTTACTTTGTTGTCATAAGACTTAGAGAATTCCTTTTCTGTCTTGATAGCACATGAGACAATATCTTCATACATTGAGAAAGATTGTGATACTAAAGTTCGACGAAGAAATGGTTTTAACCCATCAAAGAAACGATCAATCTTACTTCTTGGGTTACGTATATAATCTACTGCATGCCTTGCTAAACTTGTAAAGTTAGCCTCATACTTTGCAACATTCTCATCCTCCTTTTGTCTCAGACTCAGAAATTGCCTTTCCATATCTACTCGATGGTCACGAGGGAAGTATTTTTCTAAGAAAAGCTCTTTGAAATCCCTCCATTCCATATTTGATCTTTCATCATCTTCCTTTGTGTTTTGAATCAGCAACCACCATTGATCGACATCTCCAGTGAGGCGGTAAACTGCCATGACAACTTTATCCCTTTCGCTACTCCCCAAGGCATGGAATATTTTCTCTAAGGATTTTATCCATTGCTCAGCTACTAATGGATTTGTACCCTCATTAAATGTTGGCGGTTGTTGCCTCATGAAGCGGTCTAACATTGATCCTCCACGTTGCGGATCAGGGTGCTTAATACGAGTAAGGTTATTATTCATAACCTGAGTGAGTTGTCCCAGTATGGTGATAAGCAGATCAGCACCAGTTGTATCACCAGCTCCATTATAATTATCATAAGGAGGGAAATCCCTACATGGAGTGCGTGTATTGATACGATTTCCATTCCTTCCACTAGGCGCCATTTCTAAACAATGTCATAAACTAGATTAGTTTATGAATCGATATACACAATAACAAACTTGCAAAACACTTAACATAAATTAAACTACTTATGAATATAATCCATAATCATAAAAATGTTTCCTTTAAGGAAGTATACACTCATAAACCCTTCATAATGGTTTGTAAATAAAATGATAATAATCCTAAGAATATCCCCCGGGAGTGTCGTAACCAAGAGTGCAGCAAGACCCATTGTTGGGCACCAGTTCCCGTTTGAGTCTAGCTCAAAGTGATGTTTTCGGGTTTTACCCCTAGGTACATCTGTGCCAGAGCCGCCTCTACCTGCTCGTATCTAGACAGAGATTTATTGCTCAGAAAACTCAAAAAATCTCTATAATACCAAAATTTTAGGAAGTTCTTCTATACTAATCCTCAAAGTCTATCTTTGGGCTATGTGGTCTAATCAGAGTTTATCTAAATCTATCTTCCAAGGTTATTACTAAACTGTCTCTAATACCAACTATAACGACCCGACCCCAATTACCCAGAGTCAATGCATTATTGTGTAACATTGGCATGATCACAAAAGATCAAGTCTCGAAAGACCGATTAGTTTAGTAGACTTGGAAACACTAGATACAATCATAAATGTTACATTACATCATAAAGTGAAAAACTACAATAACATAGTCTCCATATTCCACACCCATATCCCCTTCAGACTATCCCTGCAGGTCAGTCATAAAATATTTCTTCACATCCTGAGAAAAATAAAACATTGAAAGGGGTGAGCTCAGATGCTCAGTAAGGATAACAATTTAGCGGAAGCTTTTATAAATAAAAATAAACATTTAAGGCAATGTATAACTAAAACAAAAGACTTTTAAACATGAACTTCAACATAATATGAAAAAAGTAAAATGAGATAATTCCATTTACTTCTTCACATGGATATTCCACTGGTCGAATATTCACATGCAATATCAATAACCACTTTCATAATGATGGAATGCATAATGCCAGACTATCATAACCACGTAGCCAAGACCTCGTGCCAAGACTTCAAATAATATTTTGTCAAGGCCTCGTGCCAAGACACTAGTTTGTCTCATGAGACCTTCCCATGCAATTTTTTTTAGAATATAATTACATTTAAAATTACTCAAATATACTCCAGTGTTTTTCTAAAAACATTATGCAAGGTTCTGAAAATAAAATAACTAATTCTGAGACTGCTCGACTAATTACAGGCCATGATGGGTACACGCCCAATCCCTTCATGTCTACCACACTCGAGAGTCGGGTTTTCTATAAACATTTTTAATCTTGCGTTAAATACGTATACATTTTCACTGGATTTTCATACATTTGAGAGAAATATCTCTACCTTTTTTGAAATCATTTAAAAAAAGTTATGGCTTATAGAGGAAGCCGAAACTCAAATAATGGTCATGGCGGCGGAGAAGTCGTTGTCGCCGCATACGTAAGACAAAACATTCCTTTTCTATATTAGTAAAAATGCTTCGTATAAAAAGATTCCTTTTGAATAAAAGTGAAAGTAAAAGGGGTTTATACATCATATAAAAGAAAGTTGTGTATAAAACAAAATATGCCTCAATGAAAGAAGATTGAGACGAAGTCCCTTACAAAGATCATTTTGTAAATAAAATAGATCGCTCATGTGTATTCACTATAAGCTCACATAAAGAAAGTATAAATACATGATAAGATATAAAAATTCATTTCTCACATAATCAAAGAACAACATAAATATGAAAAATAAGTTCAACCCAAAGAATGGGAATTGGGTTAAGAAGTTCCCTTACAAAGATCAGTTTTAAATAAAATAGATCTATTATGTGTATTAACTATAAGTACACATAAAGAAAGTACAAATACAAGATAGGACATAATAATATCATGACATAATTTGAAAGTAGAAGATTAACCCAAAGAACAAAAATTGGGTTTAGAAGTTCCCTTACCTCGTGTCCGACTTGACTTGAACGTTCTTTAACCACCTGGATAATAAACTAGAGTAAATTTATACTTGATTAAGAACCTTTTTCAAGTTCATTATTCCTTTTATATCACTTATTACCATGTTATGAACATTATTTAATTATTTTAGTTAATAACGGTCATTTTGTCGATCTTTGGTACTTGAGTCAAAAATAAACTTCTTATAACAAGTTGTTCATGTGGTGAAATATCCATTATATCCAGAATTATATTCATGATGTAGATATCATATATATCATATATATCTAGTATATACATGCATTTATGATATTGCATAACATTTAGAGGTAATAAATGAAATGCACCCTTCATGGAGACGGTAAGCCGTACGTACGCATGAACGCTACTTTCATTTCTATTTCATATTTAATGGAATGAAATTATAATTATATAAAG
Organism: Viscum album; assembly: GCA_963277665.1. Taxonomy (NCBI): domain Eukaryota; kingdom Viridiplantae; phylum Streptophyta; class Magnoliopsida; order Santalales; family Viscaceae; genus Viscum; species Viscum album. The sequence goes on from OY728161.1 coordinate 825,563,087, forward strand.
GTATAATATAATTCCAGTATAATATAATGTATAATACCATTTACTCCATCCTTTATATATCCCACACATGGCATTAACGATTCAAATCACTTTGAGGGGGCAGTATTCCGTACTTCCTAAAATGAAATTATCGCGTTTACCCATAATAGAAATCATAAAGGTATGAAATAAATGAAAAATACAGAATAATAATGAAAAAAAAACATAATATATATCATATATACAAATAGTGTCATCATAATGGCCACCATGAGAGGTGTTAAAAGAAGATTGAACAATCATCGTTTTGTGAGGCAGTAATTCGCCACCCACAGAAACAGTATGTTCTTTACCATTAGACGAAGGTGTGTGTAAGTGTAAATAAGATACTTCTCATAAAAACATTCAAGTATATTAAGGATACTATTTTTGTTACAAAATAAAGTAATAAAAATATTTTAGGGGGTTGGAGAAGCAAAATAAAACAAAAGAACACAAGAGAAGACATTACCTTAAAATCAGGTAACTCTTTTTGATTTGATCCAAAGGCTTCCTTGGGAAAACTTCTGCCCAATGTGAGGCTTCTAGGAGTAAGATAGGGAAGTTGAGAGAGTATTTGGGCAGAGTTTGGCCGAGCCAAAAGGCTTTGAAGGTGTAAGTAAGGTGGTAGTGGTGGGGGCCTTTTATAAGAGGAGAGGGGGGGCACTCTTGGAAAGTCATGAAATATTACTTTATTATATAATGAGTTTCGGATTTTAAATGTCCCAAACTTATATATTTCTAGGATAAGGTGATAAGGGTTCTAAATATACTCATCCAATAGGTTTTTGACAAGTGTAAGTCTTATATTTTACATTATCTTTTCATTTTATTTAAATCATTAATTAATGAGGTAATCGCTGCATCATCATGGTGTCATAAATAATTTAATTTATTTAATGTATAAAAATTATAAAATAAATATCATGATGTAGGAAATCGTTTTATCTTTCTAATGAATATTTATAGTCAAAAATATGACTTGTATAACCCCATTTAAAAATTGTTTTAGTAAAACAACTCATGTTTGTGACATTTTTATTTTAACATTAAATAAAAAGTTTTTAATGTCATTTTCCTACCAAAGTAGCTCCATGGGGTCTCCAAGTTGACTCATGGATTGTCTTGGTCGGACATGACTCATCCAATAGGGGTAGGACAAGTGTAAGGGTATTTTCATATTTTTATAATACCATTTTTACCTTAAATTTCACTATTACCTTTAATCGTGATTAATTAAACTTAAAAGTTACTATTCACCAAAAAATTATTTTAATCCCATTGAACCACATTTTACTTCCTAATGACAACCATGTATGTTGGATTTTTGAAAATCAAATCACAGAAGTGGTAATGTTTCATTTAAACGAAAAATCATTTTTTTAACTACCACTTAGTGGTTTCACTATTCATCAAAAATTGAAGTTTTTCAGAATAATGCCAAAATTTCACCCTAAGTTATAATTGATATTCAGAATTAAAAAATAATGTCTATTTTAAAAAATTACAAACATATAAGTTGCATTAATTAATTTTATAATTAATTCCCGCTGTCACAACAAATAGCGTGTTTTTAAGAAATAATATATATCAAAAGATTGACAATTGTTTATGTCCAATTTCAAAGTGAAATTAATTCTAATGACCACCATTGGATAAAATGGTAAAAATATATTCTAATTATACTTTAAAACCACTCAATAGTATAATTTATCACTATAAATTATTTTGATTAAAAAGTTGTTTTTAAGTATTTTTCACTATTCATAAAAAATTGGAAGTTCTCAGAAAAATACCAAAAATTCAACATAGGCTAATTTCGATACTTCGAATCCAAAAATGAAGTCAATTTTGAAATATAAAATATATATAATTTCAAAAAGTGGATATTACTATTCATAATGACTATTTTGATTGGCCGCGGTGTGTTAGAATCTTGAACTTGCATACAATGCAAACTATTGCATTATTGAAAGAGAAGCGTATCATGGAAGCTCGGGGTGTTACAATTGTAGAAAAAAATCAATCTCAATGATAATATGAACATAGAATAAAATCTCAATAAATGGTTTTTTTTAAATAAGTTCATGACCTAGAGTCATAGTGAATTCCAGAACTGATAAAGTTTAACTGGAAATCATTTCTTATCAAAGTCAAAAGAAGACATAAACCAATACACATAATCTATGATGTTTGATGAAAACATATAAAGGAATACATTTACAATAACTGCCAACATTACATAATATAAACAGTTGTAGAAAAAAAAATCAATCTCTTTGATAATATGAATAATATTTTGGAAATGAATACACGATAACAAAAATATGGTTACAAAAATTGAAACAAATTATACACATAGCAAAGGATTGGTGAAAGGTGTTAAAGAAAATTCAGATGAATTAAACAATGAAAATGGATAAAAATAAGTGTTTTCGAATAGTGCATAAAAAAGAATTATAGAGGATAATTTTGTGAATTTTCATCCATCAAATCTAAATCTACTTGAACAGAAAAAAACTATAGAATCATACTGATCTGGGTTAAAAAACACATCAAGATAAAAATTACGGAAAGGGTGATAATCATAACAAAATCACATTGGTAGAGGCATAGATAGAATGTGATCTTATAGTAAAAACATCCATGGAAGAATCTGCATTTATGGATGAGAATCCAATAAAATATCAATACACATAATCTATCATAGCTTATAGATGAAACCAACTTTGATGGGAATAAGAAAAATGCAATGAAAGCAAGAGGATCTCACATCAACCCAAAAAAATTAGTTCAATTGATAAGATTCAAAACATGAAACAGGAAGATTATAACATAGATTGATTACACAATCCACAATCTAAAATAGATCCCTCAGTGGAAGATGAATAATAATGTGATAATAATCAGGTTCTCACATAACAGTCAAACAACCAACAATCTATAAATCTTCAGCTCCAATCTCTAAAATGGAAATATCAAACGACAAAAAAATAGAGGTTAATAGTGTGTAACTGCAAATTAAAACTGAGGGATAGAAGGTTGGTTAATTACATAATTTTAGAAAAACATACCTATTACGGAGATCTGGATATGTAATATATCTGAATAAGGTTTCAGCAATGATAAATAGGTTCGTAAATAGATTTTCTAGAGAACACCACGATGGTTGAAGGCGAAGCCAAATATGGAAGGGATTTACAAATGGGAGATGGAAGGGAGAGCTGAGGGAACTACGGAGCTACAAAATTAGGGATTGGAGATAGAAAGGGAGGTGGTAGGAAGAGGTGGACATGGTGGTCAAAAATTTATATTGAATCAGAGTAATTGGTTTTCCAGAGTAACCCGAAGGTGGTGGTAGATGTTGTAGGAGGTAGTGGTTGATGATGAAACAACAGCCGGAGGTAATGAAGGGGTTATCGATTTTCTTTGGTAACCCAAGATCGGTAGTATGCAGAGGAGAATAAAATGGTCTAGGATGAGGATGGCGCCAACATCAGGAGTAAGATGACGCTACTGTCGACAATTTGCGGTAACCCTAGGTAGCGAAGATTTGATTCCCGAATGCGAGCAGGAGAAGGATATCCGTGGAGAGTGTAGTTGAGACCAGAAGGAGGAGTATGGTGCGGACGGAGGTCGATATAGTGCGCGTTGACTGGTAGAGGAAGCACGACAGAGGCAGGGGTTTGAGGGGAGTCGAGGTCGCGAGGTCGCGATGCGCGATACCTCAGTGGGAACAGGAGAGGGAGGCAGATAATTTTTGTAAAACCACATGGAGGGGTAGCGTGGAGACGTGGTGGAACGCCACGTATGAAAACACTGATGTGGAGGGACACGAATTTGACACATGGCATCTTGAAAGCCAAGATTAGTATATATAGTAGAATACACAATTAGAGTCATATCAGTCATACCGTATGTTGGATTGAGGTGCAGTTAATTCCTATATGTCACAAAGTGACTTATGGATAATTGTCCTAAATTATCAAAAAAATCCAAATACATTTTCTCGGTTTTTAGTATGTCACTTGTTCTTTTTACTAAAATTAATTTCAATTTTAAATAAAAAGACACACTTAGATTTATACCGATCACACCGTGCATCATATTGAGGTGATGTTGATTCCTACACGTCACAAATGACTTATGAATCATTGTCTTAAAATATCAAAACAATATGAATACGTTTACTCAGTTTTTAGTATACCACTTTTTCTTTTTTACTAAAATTAATGTCAATTTTAAATTAATAGATACACTTGGAGTTATACTGGTCACACTATATATTAGATTGAGGTGTGGCTAATTCCTACAGGTCAAAAATTACTTATGGATCGTTTTCCTAAAGTATCAAAACAATCTAAATGCGTTTTCTTGTTTTTAAATATGTCACTTGTGTTTTTTATTAAAATGTCATTTGAAACTGGAAACATGCACTTTGAGTTATATCGATCACATTGTGTGTCAGTTTAATGTGAGACTGCTTCTTACACGTCACAACTGACTTATGAATCGTTTTCCTAAATCATCAAGACAATCAGAATGCATTTGCTCAGTTTTCAGTGAGTGACATGTTTTGAACTAAAATGTCAATTTTAAGCTGATAAAGGATATTTTGAGTCATACTAGTTACACCATTCATCAAATTGAGGTGAAATTGATTTCTATATGTCACAAATGACTTATGGATCATTTTACTAAAGTATCAAAACAATCAGAATGTGTTTTCTTGGTTTTCAGTATGTCACTCGTTCTTTTTACTAAAATCAATGTTAATTTTAAATAAAAAGACACACTTAGAGTTATACTGGACACACCGTGTGTCATATTTATGTGCGATTGATTCATACACATTATAAATGACTTATGAATCATTTTCCTAAAGTATCAAAATAATATGAATACATTTTCTCAATTTTCAGTATATAATTTGTTGTTTTTATTAAAATTAATTTCATTTTTAAATAAATAGATACACTTAGAATTATATCAGTCACATCATGCATCGGATTGAGGTGTGGCTGATTCCTTCATATCACAAATGACTTATGAATTCTTTTCCTAAATTATCAAAATAATATGAACATGTTTTCTCAATTTTGAGTATGTCACTTGTGTTTTTTATTAAAATGTCATTTGAAACTGGAAGCACACACATTGAGTCATACCAGTCACATCGTGTGTCAGTTTGACGTGAGACCACTTTCTACACGTCACAAATGACTTATGAATCACTGTACTAATTTATTAAGATAATCAGAGAGCGTTTTTTTGGTTTTTAGTGAGTGGCACTTGTTTTGAACTAAAATGTCAATTTTAAACTAATAACGGACACTTTGAGTCATACCAGTCAAATCATGTGTTGGATTGAGGTGCAGCTGATTCCTACACGTCAAAAATGACTCATGAGTCATTATCTTAAAGTGAACGTGTTTTCTCGGTTTCCAGTATGCAACTTGTTCTTTTTACTAAAATTAATGTCAATTTTAAATAAAAAGACACACTAAGAGTCATATTGGTCACAACGTGCGTCAAATTGAGGTTCGGTTGATTCCTACACATCAAAAATGAATTCTCGATCATTTTCCTAAATTATAAAAATAATCCAAATATGTTTGTTCAGTTTTCAGTATGTCACTTGTTCTTTTTACTAAAATTAATGTCAATTTTAAATAAAAAGACACACTTGGAGTTATACCGGTGACACTTTGCATTATATTGAGGTGTGGTTGGTTCTTACACATCATAAATGACTTATGAATCATTTTTCTAAAGTATCAAAACAATATAAATTTGTTTGCTTGGTTTTCAGTATGTCACTTGTTCTTTTTACTAAAATTAATGTCAATTTTAAATAAATAGACACACTTGGAATTATATCGGTCACACCGTGCATCAGATTGTATTAGTCTCTAAGGACCCTCTTATAGGTTCTCTCTCAGGATCTTACTCAATCACACTCAAACCTAATGGTTGTACACAACCAGACAACTCAATAGAACACCTTTACTCATTCTTTAATGAGTAGCATCTCACTGATCATCGGATAACACTCTTATAACTCTAAACATTCCCTACACACATTTTAGATACATCCAATAGACCAAGGAATCTCAATCATTCCAAGGCTTACTACACAATCACCCACCACAGGGGTGTCGTTCCAAATCCACGAGCATCTACCCATGTTCCCATCACACTACCCAAAAGCAATTCTCAAGAACTATAGAGCGAGGAATCCAAATAAAAATTCCCTCTAAATCTAACCTCAATATTAGAAACACCCCAATATTTTCACATTACTAAAGGCTTAAAGAATTTCTTATTCTTTTCCCTCACCCAGATGGTTTAGTTAAGTAGAATTCCACCAAGAAGCTATATGGGAAACACTATATAGGTTGTTATTGACTATTAAGTAACTAAACCTGTATCTTCAAGGAAACTCATGCCCATCCACAAATAATTCATCAGTCATACCAATCCTATGATTAACCTTTCCAAGTTCCATTACTAAGGCATAAATTTTCTACACTGACCCACTAAGGGTCTTCATACATCCCTTGATGAAGATACCATATTTCCATAACCAAAGAATGTCCTTCTCCAGGATCCACATTGATTACCACAAGAGAAAATATCACGGATTAGATTATTAGAATTCCATAAACATGTTATATGGGGAAAAATTATATACATTGTTATTGGAACTTTAAATATTAAAACCCCCACCATCAAAAACTCAAATCACATACAAGAAAGTACATTCCATGTGAGTCCTATGTGCCTAATATGATGTATGTACACGAACAATTTCCAACGTTCCAAGATCCAAAACCAAAAACAATAACTCTTATAAAAATGTTATATTTAATAAAAATCTCAACCAAAATAATGAAAAGAAATAAAAACAATTGTGTACCCTTGGTAACTTGGACTTCTCACTAGAAGGGTGTTCAGAACTCACCAATCTGAGGTCAATCACAAGCTCTAACACATTTCAAAACAACTTGAATACCTTATCCCCAAGTCATAAAACAAAAAAAACTCTAATAACAATTTGTAACTCCCTATACCTAGTCCACTTAGCTATTATTAGTTTGTAACACTCAAATATTTTAACAGAATTCTATGCTTGATAATGTATACACAGGGCCAACCCTAGGGCAAGCCCAAAGAGCCCATGGGCTAGGGCAACACACAAGAAAGGAAAAAAAATACAAAGAAAGGGGAATCAATTTTATTAGTTTACTATAACTCTAAATGTATTTAGGGAAAAATTTTTAATGTGGGTCTGGGGCAACAGAATTCTCCGGGCCGTCATTGTGTATACAACACACAATACCAAGCTTTAGTGAAACAAAAAACATTATTATTTTATGATTGTTAAAGAATAACCATTGAAATGGAAGGTATGAATATAAGTAACCAAATTATGAAATATATAAAACGTTCATAATCAATTTTTATAATAAATTCATATGAAATAAGTATTCGGTTTTTAGTAATTTCATTTTATTCTTCAGAATAAGTTTTCTTTAAAAATGGTCTTTATTTATTTTTGTGAGAAAATATTATAATTAATTTATGAAACTTTTGAAAACTATATTTGATAAAAATAATATTATTTTTGAAATAATCATATCAAAATTATCTTATGTTGATTTTTTTATATTTTTATGAAAAGGCTGATTTAGTGAATAGAGAAAAATACTAATTTTTATTGAAAATTGTATTTTTATTTCAAGCATTCACAAAGTTCCATTTTGTTTTGAAATATTTAAAAAGTAACATTAGTTCTCTAATATTATTAATAATTCAATAAATTTTATTGAAATCAATTTTATGGTTGAATTTGGTATAAAAACATTTTTTATACAAAAAAGGTATTTTTCTAAAAAACTGCTTCTCATTGTGTTTTTCATTTTTATCATAAATTATTTTCTACCACTTTTAGAAATTGAATCTTGAAAAATATATTCCACATATCAAATCAAGAGGTCCAAATTTTTTAAATAGGACCTTTTTATTTTTTTCATTCTAAATATTAACCATAGTAAATTTTTATTTGCACAGTAAAGGTAAATGGGTTAGTTCAGGTTAAAACTAATGTTATAAGGCTTTAAATTCCTTCAAACATTTGCATTTATTTATTTTTATGTGTATATATCATCCATAATCATAAAAAATTCTAAAATATTTCCTTTTTTCCATTTAACCTTGATTTTGATCTTTATAATATTTAAGTAAATGACAAATCCAAAAATTTAACTTTCTTGATTTTAATATCTATACTAGTTTGTGACATGGATAAAAACATATTATATTAAGTTATAATTTTTTATTTGAAATATAAATGATTTTTTTGTCAGGGTAATTTATTTTAATTTTTTAGGAATTAAATAATCACTTTAAATGCTTATGCAACATCAACACAGTGCTTGTCCAAGCAGTAAAAAATAAATCAAATGATTTTAAAAACTAAAAAAGTAATATTTTTTGACTGATTTAATGTGTAAAAAGAATTTTGAAGAAACATATAACATATTAGAGATGTGTGAAATGTTTTTATTATAATTTAATTGATTCATTTTGTTAAGAAAGTCAAATTATGTGAATAGTTCTTAAAATGACATTAATAGTATTTTATGTTAAAGATATTTAATTAAAATATTTTAAAATCATAAAAATATTGAAAGAGGGAATTTAGGATGATAAATGGGCTAATTTTTTTCCATTATTCATTTATGATCCATTTTTCACTTTATAAGTAAAATTACAACTCTTTAATATTGAAAAAAAATCATTACTATGGTTAAGGTTAAAAGTCATTAACCAAGGGCTTAATCAAAATATAAGTTTTAAAATGATATATAAAATAGTCACAATTTTATTGGGTGATTATAATAAGACCATATCCTCATTATATTTGAATTGATTTCATTTTGTAACCATTTTACTTGAGATAGACACATATTATATTATAATATTTCTTACACTTCCAAAAAATGACATTAATGATTTTTTTAATTAAAAATATTTTATTAAATGATTTAAAATTCATAAAAATATTATATTTGGTCAATTTAATGGAATATGGTTTTATATATCAAGCATGGTCCATTTATGGGTCACTGATCCTTTTATTGTAACTTTCTTGATCCCTAAAGAGTAAAAAATATTGATATCATGGTAATTGATAAAAGGATTAACGATGGTTTAAAACTAAGATATAAGGGTGAAAAAATAACCAAAACATGTCCAAATTTTATTGGATGAGAATATTTCAAATAAAAATCATCTTATCTTGGAATTAAATCCATTTGGATTCATTTTTCCATGAAAATTAATTAATATTAATTTAATACTTTAATTAATTTAAAGAGTTCCCTTCCCCTCACTTATAAAAGGGATGCTCCTCTCCTTTATTATTGATAATTTTTGAGCCTTCTATATCAGTAAATTAGCACTCTAATATCATTCTAGAATCCTTCACCACGTCCTATAGCTTCTAGTCTTTCTAAAAGACCATTCTTTCAAGAATTAAGGTGTAATCCAAAAGAGGTTTCTTGATGAAGAGGAGGTTTTTCGAATAAAGTGAAACTTTATGTAAGGGTTTCTTATCTAGGTTTTATTTTTATGAGACATATTACATACTCAAAAATTGTTTCCTTTGTGTGGTATACATATACTTCCCATGAATTTCTTTTTTGATTCATTTCATAAAAATTATGGTTATTTACATATATATATAAGCTGCTCTCTTTCATGAGATTTTGATTTAGAGATTACCAAAGCGGTAAGGGTTCTTCATCTTAGTCTTGTTTCATTGATACATGTTTGATATTATACAACTATCCATGTTTATTATGTGTATAATGTAACATCCTAGTCGAGGAGCTAGTTAACTGGTGCTCCTATCTGGTTTTCCACTTGGCCTCATGCGCATATACCCATATGTTAGAGGTTTCCAAATAGCAGTGAGGGTCTAATGGTGGTACAGTGAGGAGACTATACACTCTTGATCAATACTAAATATAGTATAAGAAATAGTAAATAAAGTTAGTAAAATATAAATAATGAAACAAAATTATTAATCATAACAGATACCCAGGACAGTGTCAAATAATCCCCTCATGCATGAACATGTCATGTCAAAAAAGAAGTAGTCGACATACAATAGGTACATTATACAACAGGACTAGACAGACAAAAGAAATAAGTAAAAAAAAACCAAACTCATGTTGGAAGCCTAAATATATGCTCAGAACCTAACTCCGTGTCAATTCCGAGCCCATAGTAAAACAATAGGCACAATCTAGGGTCCTAACCTACAATTATGAGATCAATCCATGTAACATCTCACCCCTTCCTCATTGGCTTGAGAAGGTGGTGAGATGCTACTTGTCCTTAGGCGATGTTCCCAAGGCGCCAAAGGCCAAAAATAAATGCCAAGGACTTCAATAAAAATTGAGGAATGATTTACCCTTAGAATAAAACCAACCATCCAAACAAGGAATAACCAACCATAACTACATGATGCATGTCAATAAAGTAAAATATGATAACACATTACTACGAGACAACCAATCAACCAAACTCTTTCATAACAATTCCCAAAAACTAATACAACTAAACCACAACAATCTTGAAATGAGAGTACCAAGTGAAAGACTCATCAACAAGACTCAAAGTAAACCATGATAGACTCCACAACTCCACAACAAGCTCCATGCTTCAAGAACCACAATACTGCCCAAACATCACAATGAACCACTAGAAAATGAGATGCTTTACCTTTGTCTGTATCCCAAAATACCACATCTTTAAAAGCACCCAAGTTCCAAAGCAGGGGGTGAGTAATAATACTCAGTAGGTTTTCCCAAAATTAATTCCCTACACACACCACTAGGATAGAACTGTTACCACATTTATATAAAGCAGTTTATAGAAAACATCAAATAGTGCAATGATTTCTAGTAAGCCAAACACACCCTTACCAAGCCACTTTTACCCAAATCCATAAAATACAAGTGAAATAAAACAACCATGCCATACTCTATTTTACCATAACATATTAGAATAATAATTTCCACCTTGCATAACCACACACAAACAAAGCATAACCATAAAATTTCACACACCCAAACCGGTAAACCGTCACGATGCAACTTCCTATCCAAGACCATTTACTCCTACTCAATATAGTGGTACTTCACACCCACCTATCTTTTATTGCGGCCATTCCATCCACTATATATCCCCTTTTTATAGTGGTACTCCCCACCCACTTCTCATCATTCAATATAAGCATAAAACGATCAAGCCAATAAACAAGCACATGCACCCACTAAAGCCAAAAAAATATGCAAAAAACTATCCCTTAGGACATCATCCATGACACATTACATTTAAATAAAGAAACCCCTTTTATTGAAAACCATTTTTACAAACCATTTTCATAAATCAACCCAAGATACTAATTTTAAAATCAACCTTTTAAAATCCGACAACAAAAAACATTTCACCATAATAGCCAATTTTACCCAAAATCTATAAATCATCACAAAATGAATTTCAAAAAAGCTTCACACATCATAATCACAACCAAATCCAAGAAAATAAAACTAATTGAAAACAATGATTCTAGTTCTAGTGAAATAGAGTTGAGAGAGAAGCCACCCACCTTAGGGTTTCAGTGAAATCGACCAAATCACAACCGCACCACAAATCTGGGGGAAATCTACACCAAAACTGCCTTAAATATCTTTCCTATCATCAAAAATCCCAACCCTCATCATTTTAGGCAACAAAAACCCTATATCTACATGCGATGGGTGTACATCTAGAAAACCGAGAGAGAAGGAGATGTACATCTAAGAGAAACCAAGAAAGAACCAAGAGAGGAGACTTACCAGATAAGAATTGCCTTCAACACACCTTAAAAACCCTTCAAATCACCTCCCAAATGAGTAAGGGATCCCCTATAACCCTTGAGAACCAAAAATCCTAAGTGGGGTTCGAGTTGGGGAAGAAATGAAGTGTTTTGGGAAAATCCTGAGTGGTCCCATTTTTAAAAACACAATTTTTAATGATGCACACAGTTAGCTCACACGATTAGACAAACAGTGTGCTAACCATTCTCCTGCTACTGTCCAATGGGTGCTCCACATAGTTTCCTCCCACGGTTAGACAAACCATGCACAAATTGTGCGAATCCCACTGTGTAAAGTTTCATGGTTACCTAGGGGGTTCTGCATGGTTTCCTCTAACCGTTATCAAACCGTGCACCCTTAGAAAAGTCCATAAACCATTAAAAAACCTTCCCAAACCCTCCCAAACATTACCCAAAAACTTTAACCACATAAAAAGGCATAAACAAGGGTTACATACCTCAAAATGGGGTACTAAAATCCAGGTACCAAATGGTGCCCCAAAAAGGGTGTGAGTAAATATGAGTAGGCCACTACTAATGGCGTCTAATTCATATCTATCCTGTGAATAAAAAATAAAGTAGTGTGCAGGTATAATAAATGAGATAATATATAATAAATGTATTCAGTCATGCTCAGGGTTATCAAGGGCATCTAGTTGACCCTAAATTTTTTAGCCTAAACCAGTATGTATCAACTCATGCCATCATATATATATATGGATATATATACAGATATATATGTATTAGTGATGAATTGGTTCTTAATACCTAGGAATCCTCATAAGGATAACGTACAAGGCTTATATTTTAAATAAGGGACATCATGCCCAATAATTTTTAGGTAAATTATAAGGGATGACATGCCTATTAATTCGACTAAAAATATTAATAACAATAATGGAAAGGGACACCATGTATAACACATTCAATTATTATTGATAAGGGATCCATGCCTAACAATTTAAGAAGTAATAATATGGGGTGTCATTCCCAAAAAGTTCAATGAAAATTATAAGGAATTTCATGTCTAGAATGTTCTAATTATAACCATAATCTACATCATGTCCTATGAGTTAAATTTAATAAATAAAGGGGAAATTATTGTCAAAAAAATTATATTAATTAAAGAGGAGTGCCATGTTTGAAAATTACAATTATTAAAGAGTAACTTCATGTACAAATTGTTTAATAAATAAATAAGGAACTTCATGACCGATATCACTTAAATCATAACATAATAATAGGCATGTGCATTTGATAATTAGGCATATTCCATGAAATATATCCATTCCAAGATATGATTCATCATGATCATTCAATTCATTTTAATTATAAGTAATAATGATTTCTATGTTTAAATACATGTCAAAATAAAACTCAATTAATTAATTTAGGTTAGTCTATCATAATATTTTAGTATAAGGTAAAGGACCACATACCAAGGGATTTAGTCAAACTATTTCACAATTCATTACATTCCATTAAAAAATATCTTCAGTAAGGGAAAAGTAATAACCCCATAAGGGTGGTTTAGTTTCAAGACAACAAATAAAGTTCATGGGAATATAAGAAACACACCAATAGGGGTGGTTTGATTCAATGTTAATAACCTACAAATATGCAATTAAATTCACCACAACTATCTAATCTAAGGCATTATCATTTACATAATTATTTTTTTGTATAAGAGGTGATGTGTGGAAAATTAAGCATGAATCATAATGATATATTTTATAAACATGAAATACATTAATGGTAAAGACACATACCACCTACCTCATTATTAGTATGCTTCACCCATCCATTATCAGCCTTTTATTCAAGCTAAAATTAGAGAAATTAGAAGAATCTGATGAATACCCTAAAAGTAGGACATATTATCTCACACAAAAATAAAATCTCTAAGGTAGAAAAAAATAGAGAAATAAGGTAATAAGAGTATTAGAATTACCTCTAGGCTTCCAACACAATGAACGACACTTGAATCAGTCCAACAATGAAGGAGGTATCACCTTGGGAAGAGGAGAAGGAGGAGGGTGTGTGTGGGGGTTCTCCTAGGTGAAATGCAAGAGAAATTTAGTAAAATACCTATAAGTATTAGAGGGGGGAAATGAAATTTTTTTCCATTTTTAAGAGGTTTATGTTTAGGCCACACAGTTAGGAAAAGCATGTGCCAATTGTTTGGTGTCTCTATCTAAATCACCTCCAATCCACATGGTAGATCGTGTGAGGATTGGAGGTGATTTAGAATGTGTTATAACTCTTGGAATTACATTCTAAAGATCAATTTACAATTTTTACTATCCACAAAATAAAAATATCAAATTCCTTTGGAAATTTCAACCCATACAAAACACCAGACATTACAACCTCCCCAGCTTAAAACTTATCTTACCTAAAAAGCATCGATGGAAAACATAAACATCACCTAATCTACATGTGTCATGAGTTCCTTCTCAACATCTATGTGGAATTTATGAATTCCCAATGCCCCTCCAAGATTAATTTTAATTATACAATATGTGAGACACTAAAACATGATCCAACTCTCATAAATTTCAATTTAATTCTAATATAGAAATCACTTAAGATCATCTTACACAGGATATGATCATTTTTTCATCTATTTCATCAAAAGGTGTATGGTTCATCCCACTATTATTTCTAGCTTTAGATGTCCAATTTTGAGTCATGGTACTTCCACCATCAGAAAGGCCTATAGAAGCCAATCCTTAGTATCCAAGTATCACTCTTAACAAAGTTCATAATTGATCGAATGGTCAAATTCTAATCAACTGAATTTAACCAGGCTGCAACATATTTTCCTTGAAAAGTCTCGGGTGACCGTTAAAGTGAACTTGAGCATGCCCACTAACTCTTATAACCGACTCCCAATGGTGTCTCCTAAATAAATTTTTTTCCCTTTTTTGTTATCACATCACAACATGAACACCAATATATTATCGATCCAACATCATAGGATCATCGTAATCTAACCATCAACCAAGCCTGAATGTAATTCTAGGGTAACCATGGAATCAACTAATAGAGTCTAAGGATCTTATACACGGAAATCCATCTATATAACCAAAAAGAAATTGGTTTTAATTATTTAAATCAATGTATAGTTGAGGATCCCTTAGTGTACTCAGAATGATGTCAAGATATTGGGCATGATCACCACTAGACTAGGTATACACCAAGATGCTACACATTACCCATTACTAGTCCATAAATACTAATATCATGACATTCACCAAAAAAATCTATTAATAGGAATGAATTTATCTCTTGAACCATGCTCTATCAAAATAGTTTATATTTTCCTCAAACTAACCCCTAGAACCACATTTCCCAATGATGTGTGACTTGGTATAACTATGGTTAAAATACCTCATGGAACCATAAAAACCTTATCACACTCCTGCGATACAGTCTAAAGGGTTACACCCCAAAATTCTCCTATAATATTTAAAATTATGCACATAATTCACTCTTATCCCACCTTTATAATTCTATCACTAAAGTTTTAGTCAATACATACCAACCAAACCTATTTTAGAGTTGCTCAACTTAATGACCAAGGGACTGGTCATATCACCTTATATCCTAAGGTAACTTTGATCATTAAAGTACAACCACAAAATTCCAACCCCAAATCTCAAAATTCATCAATGGTTGGGTACCCAACTAACCAACCCATCATCATTCTACGTTATAATAATAGACACACTATTGGTCCATCAACTCCTAAATTTATTATTCATTCAGGTCTTAAATCTATTATCCAATCTTAGTTTAAACTCACACATGAGTTTTAAAACTCATCATAATGTTTGAGACATGAAATCTAAAATCTACTGACCCATCGACTTCTAGAATCTATTCTTAACATTTCCAATAGATCCATAATAGTCACGCTACCTCCAATTAGAAGGACATGCTTTCCACAATTTTAGTAATTCTCCCCACCTTAGGAGTTTCCAAGGCATTATTTAACTAAAACAACAATTCATTCCAAATAACACACTCCATCACCACTGAATGTGTCTCATAGACATGACCACCACACTTATACTAAGAACTAACATGAGAAGAGAGGAAACTAACCAATTATCAACATGTTAGAATAAGATCGCTCTTAGATACACATGTGATTCTCATACCAATTCACGTTCATTCATGTTGCTATAATCTAGAATAAAAGACAAAACTAATCTAGATCGGTAGTTTCATAACAACTAGTCCTTTATACAATGTAATCCCAAATCACTGGGACAACTTAGTTTCTGATTAATAGTTCAAAGCTATAACACTCACAGTGAGATCTCAACACCCTAACCACTCTAGTCTAGAGATGACCTATGAATGCAGCCTTCACATACTCATGACTCTTTCCAAGAAATCATGAAGCCACATGTTTTAAATTAATATTAATCTTTATCTCTCAAGCAGTATATGATTTAATACATCACTTCTTAACTTGAACAACACCAAGTGTAATAATGCGTGCTAATGTGATAGAAAAATGGTGCAACTGGCAGTGACATCTCTTTTAATTTATAGGCCTAATGGTACTGTGCATCCCAGAGTCATATTATCTCACATAACTATAAATAGGATTGGGAATTTCTGATTCATCAAACAAAAAGGAGAAAATATCACACGATTATCAAGGGGGCCAACCATGCCCTAGGCATGTCTAACCCACTAAATTGGGGCATTACACAATGATCCCGCTTTTAACAAGGATCAAATTACAGAACAAACAACCATCTACATGAGGGATTCCATCTCATTTCTAAGAGTCTTACTCATGATAAAAAATACATGAACGACACCTCACATTGAAAACTCATCATAATCATTTAACAAAGCTTTAATTTCTAAGGGAACTAACACTACCATGATAGTCCCTTAATTACACAAGGAATCAAACCTAAAACAAGGTTATGCCTAAAAAAGGCCACTCAACCTTACCACCTAACCTCTAGGTCCAACGCAACCTAGGAAGAAGTCGTCAGTGGTCCATAGCAATGCTCACGTTCCTGTTCAAGAAAACTCTCAAGGAAACATTTAAAACTGACCCCTACATGGGGGGTAAATGATATAAAAACCTATAAATGGTTTCATTTTAAGGAATTTAATTTGTAACTACATTTAGAGAAAATCATATATATGGGACATCAAGTACCAATTATAAAGAAAAACTATACTAATCACTTTATTTAGCTGACATCATGAGGCACTATAAGAAATTTATCTCATAATTTTCTTTTTTCCCATTATTTATCCATAGTTACTCACATTTGAGCTCAGTAAAGAAAATTTCAATCCCAAGTTATAGATAAAAACACACTTTAGGTTTTAACTATAATTTTAATTTTACTATCATCTCATAGTAATAATAATGCTAAAAAGTTGATAAAAGGTATTTTAACATTTAAAAGGAATAAGTTTAGTACGATGCCACCATACATTTATATGTAACACCATATAAGTGGCTACTAAAACTTTATATAACCATCCTATTTAACATTATTATACCCCCATGGGGTTAAGTACCATGGTATAAGAAGAATAAAGGATACCTACGAGGGTCCTATCATACCAATCTACTTTCAGTTATATGGTAAGACATTCAAAATTTATAGAGTCAACAATCTATCAATTACATTTGGTATATCATCTAAGTGAAACCCAATAATAGTTGATTTATTTAAGATTTTAAAACACCCTTAGTGGGTTTATCATATAGTAGTAACATACCATAATTGACCTATCTGGATCTAGTTGTGTATTTAGGGATTCAGTTATACGATTTTTCATTCCCAAGTTATAAAGTTACTAGTCATTATAAGTTGAAATTGACACACCATTTAATCAATATCTATAAGTAATAACTTGAATTTATTTAAAACAAAACAATTTCCTTGTAATTTAATGTTCTCTTCCATGAGTCAAAATTTAACAACTCTTTTATTCATACAAAGTTCCAGTTAGATGAATTTCCATTCCCAATTTATAAATATACTTGACTTTATATGGTAAGATTGGAATTCATGTAATTATAACTAGATATTCACATTAAGTCTCAGAATATAAAAAAACTACATGTGATGGATCGATTATATAGGTCACCCATCCCAATTAATAAAGGCTCATGCAATTTATAAGTTTCTATTGGAACCCATTTAATCTCAACCACTAATGTTTCCACCCATGCAATCAATGGTCCATGGTTCAAACATTTTATAATTGGTTAATTAAGGTTCCACCATCAAGCTATATGGGAAAAACCCATTTAGGTTGACATAGACACATTAATAACCAATCATGTATCATAACTATAATGATTCAAGATATAATATAGAAATAATTACAATAATTATGGATGTAATAATAGAATCATGGAATATGCGTGATCATTCTAAATAATTACACAAACATGGAATACTGATAACCATGGAACATAATTTACACAAGCATGGTAAACAGATAAGCATGCTAATGACATGTGAATCCTATGTGCCTCAAATGATGCATGAACACACCACATATATTTCCATACTAGGAAAAGAGGTAAATCCATTAAATTCCCTAATCAATAACCAGTGGAAGTATATCAATCACACAAGGTGAAATAATAATAAACTGTAATAACGATTCATCATGAACAATAGTCCCATCCCCGACAACTTGATCTTTCCCCTGTGTGTGGGTTGAATGAACCCAAACATGAGCTATTTAATAAGTTATAACACATTCCTAGTCACATATATACCATCCCAAAGAATAAGATAAAGGGAAAAAAGATATTTTATACCATTTTGTAATGTCCTAGTCTGAGAGCCACTACTCTGGTGCCCCGAGACGGTTGGCTACATGGCCTCATGTGTGCCTCCCTATATGATAGAGGCTACTGATTAACAGCAAGGGTCTAATGGTGATATGGTGGGGAGACTATAACATCTAGATTAGTAATAAATATAGTGGAAGAAATAAAAAATAAAGGAAAAGGAAGATAAATAATTAAACAACAACAATAATCATAATAGATTCCCAAGCCAACACTAAATAATCTCCCCATGCATGAACATGCTAAGTCAAAATACAAATAGTAAACATATAGAAGGTACAATATAAAACCAGAATAGACATAAAAAATAAATAAGTAAACAAATGATCCCAATCCTATAGGTAACTCAAATACATCCTCGTCCCCCTGCTCCATGTTAAGTCTTCAACCATAATAAAACAATAGATAAAATATGGGGTCCTAACCTACAACCAAGAGATCTGTCTAGGTACCAAACAGTTTCCCAAATAGAGTGTGAGTAAAAATAAATAGGCCACCATCAATGGTTTAAAATTCATATCCAGTTTGTGAATATAAAATGAAGTAGTGTTCATGTATAATAAATGAATTTGTATATAATAAATGTAATCACCTGTGCTTAGGATCCTCAAGGGAAACCTATTAAACCCTACCCGATTCGAACTAAGTGGGAATGTATCTTCTCAAACAATTATATATATATATACATACATATGGATGTATATATATATATATATGTGTGTGTGTGTGTGTGTGTTTCTGAGAACCTAAGGTTTACGAACAAGGCGTCCTCATAAGGATAACATACATGTATCATACTTTAAATAAGGGACATCATGACCAATGGTCTCAAATAAATGATAAGGGTAATCTTGCCCAACGTTTTTTAGGTAAATGATATGGGATTCCATGCCCAATCCTTTAACTTAAAATATTAATAATAATAATAGAAGGGATTTCCCTATCCAACAAATTCAATTAGTATTGATAAGGTCACTATGCCTAACAATTTAAAAAGTAATAATATGGGAATCCATGCCCAATAATTTTAATGATAATTATAAGGAACTTAATTTACTAAAAGTTCTAATAATATTCATAAGAAACATCATGTCCTATGAGTTCAATTTAATAAATAAATGGGAATGTCTTGTCCAATAATTTCTAATAATTAAATAGGAGCGTCATGCACAACAATTAAAATAATTATAGAAACATCATGTCTATCTGGTTTAATAAATAAACAAGTAATTTCATGTCCAATATCAGTTAAATAATAATATAACTATAGGAACATGCATTTGATAATTTGGAATAATTCATCAAACATATCCATGATAAAATATGAATCATCATGATTTTTCAACTCAATTTAATTACAAGTAATGATGAGGGCTATTTTTAAATACATGCCTCAATACTATTCAATTGATTAATTTATTTTGGTCTTTCATAATTTTCTAGAATAAATCAAAGTACCATAAACCAAGGTATTTATACAAACTATTTAACAATTAATTACATTCCATTTAGTAACCCCATTAGAAAGAGACAAGTCAAAACCCCTCAAGGGTGGATTTGTTTCAAGACAATGAATAAAGGTCATGGTAATATAATAAACAAACCTATAGGGGTTGTTTGAGTCAATTTTAACTATATAAAAAGGTTAAATTAAATGTTTCATAGCTATCTAATCCAAGGGATTAAAATTTACATAATTAATTCAAAATCTACGAGGTGATGCATGGAAAGTCTGGAATGCGTCATAATGAAGTATTTTATAAAAATGAAATACTTTAAGTGAAAAGACATATGACACCTAAATTATTCTTAGAAAACTTAACTCATTCATTATTTTCCTTTTATTTGTATCAAAAAGAAAAAAATCATATAAATCCAATGAATAAACTAAAAATAGGGAATATTAGCTCACACAACAATAAAATATCTAAGGGAGAAGAATACCAAGAAAGAATGTAAGATGAGTCTTAGACTTACCTATAGGATTTTAGCATAATGAAAAATTCTTGAATCAACCTAAGAATGAAGTAGGAAACACTATCATAAGAGGATAAAGAGGAGGGAATGCATGGGGTTTCTCTTAGGTGAAGTGAGATAGAAATAAGGTAAAAAATGTAAAGGAACAGAGGAAAAAAATGGTAGTTTTGACCCTTTTAAGAGGTGCATGATTAAGAAAACCATGAAACAACTGTGTGGTTCCTCTATGAAATCCACCTCCAATCCTCATAGTTTCCTCAGACAGTTTACCAACATGTGGTGCTACAACCTAAGTACACCCCTACCTCGCATGGTTGTAACACACAGTTTGGTGAACCATTCACCAATCATGCACAGATTTACTAAAAACCTTTAATAATTATAATGGTTTATTCTAGGGTTCTTCATATTTTCAAAAAACAAAGTGCATTTATAAATAGGCCTCATGGTTTGGGCCACATGGTTATTAATAACTATGAGCCAACAGTGTGCTCCTGTTTTTTTCTAAAACTGAGAATTCATAATCTGACACTTATGAAACTCATCCAAAATCCTGATACACCTCCTAGGACTTAAAACACACACCAAAAAAATTATTTCATGTGTTCCAAATCTCATAATTACATTCTAAAACCCAATTTACAATTTGGCCTATCCACAAAAAAAAGCCCAAATTCCTTTTGAAATTTCAACCGGTCCAAAACACAGAATGTTATATATATACTTTCTATTTGACATATTATATCATTATTATCCAAGTTATTATGATATTTAATTTTTCATTTTAATTTATTCTTTCATGGGCCATATGATTAAAAATTTACCTAAGTGGTTAGGTATTTACGTTATAATCTCATTGTTTAATGGGATTGCTTGTGATTAAGTATTTTATGATTAAATTTTATGATCTACCTCTCAATAATCTCATGAATTTTCTTATCCTATATTCATTTACATATATTACATGTTTTACTTTCATTTTTCTCTCTTTAATTACTCAAGATACCTAAAGATCATTTTTATGGAAAAATGACTTTATTTCTCTCCTTGATCAAAAATATTTTTTATTCTATGTCCATGTTTTCTAAAAATGTTTTCAAGAATTTTTTTACTATTATAATATTATTATTTAATGTCATTTTTACCCATTTTTTAATTTTTAGAAACTGGTTTAAATGAAATATTTTAGTCATTTTCTGGATGAGGAACTTTAACAAAAAATGTGAAAATAATTTTTTTACACAGCATGAATAGAATTTACCTTCTTTATGAAGGGTCAAAACTTTGAAGCATAAAATAAAATTTTACATGGTTCTTTTAAAAGAAATTTTTTTCCTCAATATTTGGGATATTTTTAGATTTTAAATAATTGATTTCAAAATTAAAAAGGTATTTTATTAAATAAATATTCCTAGTGATCTTTTAAAATCAATTTCCATTTATGATAACATCCCTTGGTAATATTATGAATTACTAGGGTTATTATACAAGTATACCATCCGTATTATTTATCTATATGGTTTACTATTATGATTATGAGAAGTTTAAGAAACCCATTTATTTTACACGAGTTATGCTATGATGAAATTTTGAAATGTTTATGAAACCCATTTCTTTTCCACAGGTTATGATATATGATGAATGATTTATTATCTTATGGAACACATATAAATAGTTTATGATTATGTGAAAAGTGGGAATGTAATTATATATCCCTCTATTTTATTGGGTAAAGATAGATATCTCATGAGATAATAAATACAATAATGGGGAGTGAACCTAGTTTAGTAAGGGACTTTGTCCACTATGATAATTTTTGGAGTGAACCTTGACTAAGGATATGATCAAATATAGAGCGAACCCAATCCATTATGATAGTCTTGGAAGTGATCCTTGACTAAGGACATGCTTTTCTATTCTTATGTGTATGCCAAAAACGTATGTCTTATGCCAATATTATACTCACAAGGCTCATGTTCTTTGATTTATTTATAATTAATTTATTATGAACTACCAATAATTATGCCATGATTAATTATTATGATCTATGATATGCTGGGTATGGATTTTAAAATGTTCATTTCATGTTATCATACCCTTATTCACATGTTATGTTTAAGTTATCATTGATATATCCCTTATTTACCCTTACTGAGAATATAAGTTCACCCTTTCTTATGTTTCCTTTCCCCATGATATGAATAAAGGTTTTAGGTAGGGTATGTCTAATAATATTACTATGTTGAAAAATATTTGGGGGAAATGTTGAATATATTTCATGAAAAAAGACGATTATTGTAACACTCTAATGTTTTTTATGAAATATTTTCTTTAAATAATTTTTATTCTTTAGTAGCTTACGTTGCATGAAATCATGAGATTAAATGAACCATGAGACACCCTTAGTATAAAATTACCATTATATACTAGCAATAAGGTTAGCGGGAATAATTATAACTAACTTATGAAAATGCATTGTGAATTCTTTAGCTATCAATTATTTATGAAAAATATAAATTAGATATTTGTATTTTTGAGTGAATTACTTTTGGTGATAAAATTAATGAGATATATATGTTTTATATACTTAATAAAATATATTTTTTATTCATCCAATTAATATTTTAGTTGTAGGCTATGAATAAAACCCTATTTGATGTATAAAAACCTATTTTTTTAAAGTTTAATTTTACACCTTTGAATGAAGAAACCCTTTAAAATTAAGATTTCGACACATTAATAAATTTTATATGAAAACATAAACATTTTATTTTGAAGCGATATATAAAATTTTACTTTGGATTAATTTCTGATATTTTTCAGAGAACTTTCATATTTTGATAAATAGTAAAAATACACTAATTTTTATTGAAAATAACTTTTTTCATTGAAATAATTTATATGGTTAAATTATATTATTGAATGGTCTCAAAGTATAAATAGAATATATTTTCACCATTTAATATAATGCAGGTCATTGTAATTAATTTTACATTAAATTCATATGTAAAAACATTTCAATCTTTTACAATGTTTTAACTTTTAAAAAAACCCATTCTCTCATTCCGACAATATGATTGATTTTAAATTAATTACTACAACTTCTGTGTTTTGAATTTTTAAAAATTGAATCCGTATTTGGAATTATTAGGTCCAAATTATTTTAATAGGATACTTTTATTTTTGGGCATTATGAATAGTAACTTTGGTAATTATTTTTATTACCATGGTTAAAGGTAAATTGGGTAATTAAAAGTAAAAATAATATTATAAAATTACCTTAAGACCTTTAAAAAATATATTGGATGACTAAATTCGACCCTTATAATCTATTTTTTTAAATGGAATCACTTGATGGCCACTTACCTATGAATATGACATGAATGTAATAAAAACTAATGAATGTGACAAAATGTCACAATCTCATTTTATATAAGTATATTAATTTTAATATATGGATAATTAGGAGATAAAATATAATATAGATAGTATATGGAAATCTAAAAGAATTACCTATATCATAGAAATTTATTTATAATTTTTAGATATTAAATAATTACCATTAATGATGACACAATAGTGATGTAAACATTATTTTATTAATAGAAATATCAAATAAATGATTTTAAAAATATTAAAATAAATATTATATGAACTAATTAGTGTAATCCAAAAATTTTCTAGGTGACTATGACATGTTAGGATTGTATTGAATATTTCTTTTAGAATTTATCTTCTGTGTGGATTTTTTTAAAGTCAAATAAATGAATAGTATCAAAATTGACACTGTTGATATTTTATGAAAATAAAATTTTATTAAATAATTTAAAAATCATAAAAATATTTAAAAATAACAAATTGATCATTATAAGATCTAAAATTTAATAAAATATCAATTTATGGTCAATTAACACCATATAATTAAATATTTATAACCATCAAATATTTAGAATGTTATTACCACAATTAAAAATAAATAGAATAAGTAAGTGTCAATTAAATAGATATGGTTTAAATTGACAAAATAACTTTTTAAAAATTTATTGGTTGATGATATTACAACTCTATCTAATCTCATCTTTAAAATTGGGGCATTTTAGAGGTTTTTTGGTTAGGTTTTTATTTTATTATAAATTATTATTTATGGAGTTTCCAAAAGTTCCCCTCATCTCAATTATAAAAGGGATCCTCCTCCCTCACCTATTCACTTAATTTTGAGCCTTCAAGCTCACCCATACCCTAAATTTTTTCCTTATTAACTTTCCTATTTTCATTCTATAGGTTCTGGTCATCTTCAAAGACCAACTCTAGTACTCTAAGAAGAGATTTAGAGGAAGTACATCAAGGAAGAGGTAATCTCTTCTACTGATTCTTTCAAACCTATTTCTTATTATACTTCCACTTAATTTATTGATTCATTATAAATTAATAACATAAGTATCAATAATATAATAATATGTTATTATAAATATGAAACAACCACATTTCACCTTCTATTCATCCTACGAAAAACAAAATCACCGTGCGTGCATACGTACGACTTACTATCTCCACGCCGTGGTGCAATCTATTTTTCACCACCACCTTATTTGGATGGGTATCATTATGGAAAAAATAACTATATATGATTATTATAAAATGATAATAATTATGAAATATCATAGACCATCCACTTCAATTCCATTCAATAATTTTTGGAATGACATCATCACTCGTGCGTACGTACGACCTACTGTCTCCACGATGTAATGCGATTAATTCTATATGATCTTTATTAAACCATAATTATATACATGAATTGAATCAATAAATATGATATATATTATAATAATACCATTATTTAAATGATATAACTCTAACATAAAAATATTAATAATAGCTTATCCGACAAAACATGCATAAAACATAAAGCAGTTAATACCCGAATAACGAGTAATAATGAAATGTTACTAAAAAATGTATGAAAATATGATCATAAATGTTATCATAAAAATTATTATGATTATGTAATAAATAATTAACGTTATTTATATCATTATACAGGAGGTTTGTATACATACGAATCATATTGGACCTAAGGTAAGGGATAACTTTGCAAATCTCGTTTTTATTTGAGATTATTTATTTGAATGTAATTACTAGGGTATATTTATCACCCACATCCATGTTTCCTAAATATGTATTTAAAAATATTCTTTATATACTTCTATAATTGTTTAAAGTCAATTTTACATATTGTAGAATTTTTACTAAATGGTATGAATGGAATCTTTTGTCATTTTCGGTACGAGGTACTTTTGACTTTTTTGGAAAAAGTATGAGAATAATGTTTTTTTAACTTGCATGGAATGAACGGATTTTTACAATTTTATAATGCCTTATTTACTTGAATATTAACATAAAATATTACAAGGTTATTTTCACATAAAATTATTTCTTCTAAAATTGTGTGGCATTTTGACAAAGGAAAACATTTTTGAAGAAGAAAGAATATTTTCCTTAGGATTTAATTTCAAGTATTTTCTCAAAATTATTTTCCATATAAGATGACATTCTTTAAATAGGGATATATTTATATCTATGTTATTAATATGGTTTTATTATGTTTATGATGAAATTTTATTTAGGAAATCCATTTGTTTTATATTAATTACGATGGAATGATGTTTAAGAAACCCATTTTATTTCATGGGTTATGCTTTGGTGGATGTTTTTATGTTTTTGGGGAACACATAAGAATGGTTTCATTATGATATGGGTGGTAACCATATTTCCATCCAATGAATTGGGTAAAGAATTATATCTCATGAGATATACATGAATGGAATGAAAAGTAAATCTAGTTCAGTAATATAGAGATAGAACGAGGAGTGAACTCAGTTCAGTAATGGAATTTGTTTGCTATAATGGTCCAGGCAATGAGCCTTGAATAATATGAAATTATTTTCTATGATTATGTGTGTATGTCACAAAATTTCATATCTTACGTTATGAATACTAGGATTACATTTCACTTTTATGATTTTTCCCATGACATGATATTATGATATTTTATATACAGGATAAGATTTTCAAATTTTATATTCTTATGATTATGATATGATTGATATTTCACTTTTTTTCCTTACTGATCATTTGACCTCTCCCTTTCATATGTTTCCTTTTCCTAGGTCAAGAAGAAGGGTATTAAGTAAGATATTTCAAAAAGGAGTCTAGTTATGAAGAAATAAGTGGGAGACAATATGGATGTTTTATAAACCGGCTGTTTATGTTTCCCAGTTTCTAAAGTCACTAAACCTATACGGTCCTAGCGTGATTTTTGTTTTATTATGTAATAAATATTCTTCAATGTTGAGGTAGTATATATATGTAAAGTATGAGCCTTTATTGTTGGTATCAGAGCAAAGGTATAATTAACCTTTGGAAACTAGGATGGGAGAACCTTAGTAAGAACCCTAAGGATATATCTAAGTATAGGTTACAATCCTATCTTTTTGTTTTAGATATGTTCATGAATAACCTAAGATAAAATATAAAGTGTCCTAAATTGAAAATTTATTCTTGAATTATGTGGTTTTCCCATTATGATTAGTGTTTCTCACACTATTCTTCTTGGTTTTAGTCAATGCCTGGAACCTGAAGGAACCGTGTTAATGATGAATGCGACGGGCAATGCAATGATTGTCCCCTTAAGCAATCAAATGTTATGGTATATGGAATGAAAAATATTGTAGCCATGATCACACAAATATCTCAATATATGAATCATGCAGGTCTTCCAAATGAGAAAATAAGGGAGCAACATTCTGTTGAATCCTTCATGAGGCAGCGACCACCTTCATTCAGCAGGTCTTCTGATCCATTAATGGCTGAACAATGGTTCAGTACCACTAAAAATATATTTTCAATTCTACAGTGTTTTGAACATGAAAAAGTCATATTATCAGTATATCATTTAGAAGTTGAATATGATCAATGATGGAATCTTATCAAGAATACGAGGCAAAAGGATGATATTGAGTCCATGGAATGGGACGAGTTAAAGAACTTATTTTTCAACAAGTAATTTATTCGTATTCTTTGAACAAAGATAGATAAGGAGTTACTTGAACTTAATAAAAAGGATGATGAATCCTTTGGTACCTATGAAGAAAATTTTACAATACTTGAAAGGTATGCTTCTGGAATTATTATCCAACCTTAGAGTAAAATTGATTGATTCTTTAGTGTCTTAAAACCAATTCTAGACAGGGAATTGTCCATAAGGGAATTCAATAGCTATGAGTAAATTGTTCAATGTGATATCAAGGTTGATATGGATATTGGAGTAACCCATCAATCATACGGGTTTGATAAGAAGAGAAAAATGGAATTCAAAGGAAAATATAAAGACCACACCGAAAAGAAGATGAGTTTTCCTTTATGCTCAAAGTGTGGAAAGAAACATGAAGGGAATTGTCTTAAAGGGACTAGTAAATGTTTTAAGTGTGGAAAATAAGGTTATAAGGTAGTTTAATACCGAAGTTATGGGAAAAATATGTCTAGTGATGTGAACAAAGAAAAGGCTATACAGAATTCAACTTTTACACTTTAATATTACAAGTGTAAGGAAATGGGGAATTAAGATAATCAATGCCCTAATCCAAGGGTTATTGATGATGATCGATGTCAAAAAACTCTTAAGGAAAAAGACAAAGGAAAGTCACATTCAATCACTATCGGTGATGTGGAGTACGATAATGAAGTGGTGAAAGGTACACTTACCATGCAATATAAAGTAGAAAATGTTTTATTGGATTATAGATCCGCCAACTCTTTTATTTATGAATAATTTTCTAAGGGTATCATTGTATTACCTCAATAATTAGATGTTGAGTTAGCTGTTACAACTCCTAATGTCACAACAGTTGCTTCAAAAGTTTATAATTCTTCTTTGGTTGAAGTTTGTGGGAAAGTGATTCATGATTTTTTTTGATTTTTTCTATAGTGTAATTTGATGTGATTCTTGGAATAGATTGACTTTTTCTATATAGATCTCATATTAATTTCCAAGGAAGATAAGTCACATTTCATATTCCAGATCAATCTATGATAATCTATTGATGAAAGGATGAATATAACCTTCCAGTAAAATTTCTTCCATCTTATGGGTATTGATTCCTATAAATGAAGGTTATTTATCTCAAATGGTTGGGGAGAAACTCACGATTGAGAATATGACCATTGTACAAGAGTTTGATGATGTCTTTCTAGAGGAATTTCTAGGTCTTCCACCAAATTGCGAAGTTCAGTTTTCAATAGAACTCATACCGCGTTCTATGCCTATTTCAAAGACACCTTATAGAATGTACCCAATTGAGTTGTAGGAATTGAAGAAGAAACTCCAAGAGAATATTGATAAGGGATTCATATGACCTAGTGAATCACCTTGGGGAGAACCTGTTCTATTTTTTAAGAAGAAAGATGGATCAATAATAATGCATTGATTATCGAGAACTTAACAAGATCACTAGAAAAAAAATATCCTCTTCCCCGCATTGATGACTTATTTGACCAACTATGTAGATTTCAGTAATTTTCCAAGATCGATCTTCATTTAGGATACATCAATTAAGGGTAAAAAAGGAGGATATATCAAAGATGACATTCCACACAAGGTATGAATACTATGAATTTATAGTGATGCCTTTTGGTCTTACTATTCTCCCACTATCTTCATGGATCTAATGAATAGAGTCTTTAGAGACTATCTTGATCAATTTGTGGTAGTATTTATAGATGATATTATTGTCTATTCAAATAGAAAGGAATAACATGAAGATCACTTGAGAATTGTACTAAATACCCTGAAAAAGAATAATATTTATGAAAAATTTACTAAGTGTGAATTTTGGCTTAAATTTTTTTTATTTTTGGGTCACATAATATCAAGAGAGAGTATATATGTGGATCCAACAAAATAGAGGTTATTGAATGATGGTTGAGACCAAAAAATGTAACTAAGATCTAAATTTTTCTTGGTTTATCTGGATATTATCAAAATTTTGTGAAAGAATTTTCACGATTATCTAATCCACTCACTAAGTTGACTCGTAAAGGCATTAAGTTCATTTGGATGGAGGAATGTGAAGAGAATTTCAAAGAGCTAAAAAGAAGGTTATCCAGTGCACCTGTGCTCACACTACCTTGTAATGGAGAAAGGTTTGTGATCTACAGTGATGCATCCAAGAAGGGGCCGGGATGTGTTCTCATGAAAAATGAAATAGTGATATCTTATGCCTCACGATAGTTGAAAATTCATGAGAAAAATTACCCAACTCATGATTTGTAGTTAGTTGCGGTAATCTTTGCATTAAAGACATGGAGGCATTATCATTATGATGAAAGGTGTGATATTTATACTAATCATAAAAGTTTAAAGTATATTTTCACACAAAAGGAGATGAATATATTCCAAAGAAGGTGGTTGGAGTTGATTAAAGATTACAACTGCTCAATACATTAACACCCAGGGAAAGAGAACAAGGTGGAAAATGCTTTGAGTCAAAAAGAGCATGATAGCTTATCCATGATGAGGATCATGAAATATACCATATTTATGGATTTGAAAAGTATAGATCTAGAAATTTTAATGGAAGGGGAGAAGTATTATCTTTATCAAATAAAGGTTCAAACATCTATACAAGTGAAGATTAAGGAGGCACATAAGGAAGATGTAGAGTCACAAAAGAAGTTGAGAAATGTTCCTGAATTCAACCTTGATTGTGATGGAATAATAAGGTTTTGGAATCGAGTAAAATTCACCCCATACAAGAATTAAAAAAGGATAAGTTGGATGAGGATCATAGTTCTTTATTCTTTATTCATCCTAGAAGAAAAAAGATGTAAAGGGACCTGAAAGAGTATTTTTTGTGGGATGGCATGAAAAGATATGTTGCTGAATATGTCTCTTGGTTCTTGGTTTGTAAGCAAGTTAAGGATGAGAGACAAAGGTCGAAGGGTTTGTTACAACCATTACCCATACCAAAATGGAAATGGGAAAACATAATTATGGAATTTGTTGTCAAGATTCCCAAAACATCTAAAGGTTATAATGCTATATGGGTTATAGTTGATCTCTTTACAAAGTCGGCACACTTCATTACTATTAGAGAGGATTTATTTATTGATCATATTTCCAAGATATATATAAAAGAAGTGGTAAGATTACATGGAGTACCACTGTCCATTATATCCAATCAGGATCTGAGGTTTACCTCAAAGTTCTGGTGAAGTCTTTAGAATTCTCTGGATATAGAGTTAAGTTTCAACACTACTTATCATCCTCAGAAAGATGGTCAGTCAGAGAGGAAAATTCAAAATCTGGAAGACATGTTGAGAGATTTCTCTATGGATTTAAAAGGTGGTTGGTATCAACACCTACCATTGGTGAAATTTTATTACAATAATAGCTTTCAATAAAATATTTATATGGATCCTTATGAATCCCTCTATGGGAAAAAGTGCAGAACTCCAACTCGTTGGGATAAAGTTGGGGAGAGAAAGATATTAGGACCTGATCTTGTTGATGAAATAGAAAAAAAGGTCAGATCTATTTAACAACACATAAGAGCAGATCAGAGTCAGCAAAAAAGTTATGATGACAATCGAAGAAAATACCTAGATTTTGAAGGGGGTGATAAGGCGTTTCTATGAATATCTCCTAGGAAGAGAGTAATGATATTTGAAAATAAAGGAAAACTGATCCCTAGGTATATCAGTCCTTTTGAAATTCTAGATCGTTTTGGGAAGGTAGATTACTAATTGGATCTTCCATCGAATCTCTCTCAAGTTCATGACATGTTCCATATATCTCTCTTGAAAAAGTACATAACTGATCCTTCACATTTACTAACTCAGAAGTCATACCATTGGAGCAAGATATTTCTTATGAAGAATAACCGATAGAGATTCTGGATCATAGCAAAAAAGTTCTACAAAACAAGACCACTCTCTTGGTTAAAGTTTTATGAACCACCAATTTTAAGAATCTACATGGTAACTTGAGGATATGATAAGGGAAAGGTATCCTCATATGTTTGTTTCCAAGTGAAAAATTTCAAGGGAGAAATTTAGTTTAAGGGGGGTAGAATGTAACTGTAATGTCCCAGAAATTCCATATATTTTTTTTTAATTATATGGAATTATTTTGAGACCGCGAAATCTAACGGCACGCGATTCTGAGGCCCGGAGTGCCCAGAATGATCCTTCAAAGTTTGGTTGAGTTTAAATTAGCATGCATAAGCAGTTTTCCTGAAAAAGTGGAATAAATCTTAAACAGTAACTCAGATCAGAAATCTGAGGGCACCGTTGTGTTCAGGATGGCGGGTTTACCCTAGGCGCGACTTAATTTTAGTCGACGTGGGCCTCCTGTGAGAAAACCCAAAAATGGCATAATCGTAAATAAAATAATTAAATAAATTATTTTATTTTTCAAACCACAAACAGTAACTCGGATTGAAAATCTGAGACCACTGCTGAACTCGTGAGAGTATTCTCTCTTTAGGCTAGATACCAACATTGGTCGGCGCGGGCCACCAGTGAATGTTAGTTTTTGGCCGTAAATAAAATAATTAAGTGACAATTATTTTATTATAAAATCCATAACTTTTAAACGGTAACTCAGATTGGAAATACGAGAGTACCGTTGGGTTCATTGGGGCGTTTTTTTCACTTAGGCAGAGCCTAACCTCGACTGGCACGGGTTTAGGGCGACTGTAAATAATTTTACAAACTTTTTTTCGGGTAAGTTTAATAAACATGCAAGCGACATTTTATAGATTTTGAACCGGTGCTCGAAATTAAAATCTGAGGGCACCGTTGAACTCACAGTGCCAATTTTCACTTAAGGAGACCTTCACCATGACCGTAGTTGGTTGAGGGTGAACGTTAGTTTTCGTGAATTTCATGGGAGAGTTAAAAGAATAAAAATAAAATAAAGAGCATCTTTTATTTTATTTTTAAAACCGCCCAATTTGTATGTGTAGTGGTGGGGACCACCCGACCCCCTTGAACTCCCTCTTTAATGTGAGTTAACTCTTGGTTTCTCCCCCAAATTAAATGTTCCAACTTTAGTTTAATTAATGTTCCAACAATTAATTGAGTTAATAGACTTAACTCAATTAAAATTGGCTCATCAACCTTTTGGTGGAGATTGTTAGAAAAGGAGATTAGGGAGAGCCTTGGAGAACTGGGAAGAACATCCTCTAAATGAAGAACCTTTCCAATGAAGAAGCATTCTCCGAATTGAGGAACATGGAACCAACTTTGGGAGCATGGTGCGGGAGCGACGAACACCAACGTCATCAACATCATCTCCTTCCTCATGCCGTCACCAATTAGCAATCGAGGTAGAGGTTCTAATTTGAAATATGATTGAATTTATTTGTTAATTATTCATATTTTGGATTCCCAATGACTATGAACAAACTAACATGGTCATCATCCTGCACATATACCTTCCCCCTTTTTCTTTTGTTCTTCGCGCATTCTTCGTGCGTTCATCAACGCCAAATAATTAAGCATGCTGGAAACACAATACTGTGTTGAGCGCAACATATGGACGTGGAGCCCTCGACCTGAGGATTGCGAATATGTAGTTGGCATATTTTTTGGACTTATAATGAAGATACGGTGGCCCATGGAAGGGGCGACATGGCGGTGTGATTTCCAGTGTGTGTTCAGGGTGCGACTCCGGGCAAGGTAGAGGGTGCGACATGCGGCGGTGAAGGACAGCTAGAAGGCACAGTCTAGGTGGTGTGGCTAGTAGTAATGCAAAATGGGTGGGGCGGGGTGGGGTGGGCCAAGCTCACACGGGTTTGAGCCCGCGTGGGTTTATCTGCAAAAACCCGCATATAACGCGAATAAAAAATTTCAAGCCCACCCCGCCCCGCATAAACCCGCGGGTTGCCCGCGGGATTACCTACATTTACAAAAAATACTATTTATAATCATTTAAATACTGTGTTTTTTACCATTCGTTAAGGTATTTGTGGGGAGAAGTATGAATTGACAATAACTAGAGTTTTAAAAGATGTGATGGAACATTTTTTTGTGGGTTAATGGTGGCATGCGGTAACGCCGATGTGGTGGTGAACTATTGCGATAGAAAGTAGGTGAGTGATCAGTGACGGGTGATGAATGATAATGTTGGTTATGTGGTGATGTGAACAACTAAACCTGTGAATGAATGAAGTCTCTCCAGGTAAAGATCAGTTTCATAGGAAGCTATTAGTGTTTTCACGAGATTCTATCCAATTCTCTTAATAAAAAAATAAAAATAAATAATAACAAAATTAAATCGACCTAAAAAATATTATGATTAAAATAACTCTTATAGAATTGAATCCATGCGCAGGGGTGATGAGTTCCATTTTTTGATAGATGGGTTGACACACCATGTGAATATGGTTAATAATTACTATATAAATAATATAATATCATATTAAAACAATAAATATAGGCCTATTTAAAATTCACATGTGAATAAATGGTGTATTAATATGACCATTACGTTGAGAAATCATATGTCACCGTTTAACCATGATTTTTTTATTAAAAAAACTAAAATGTTAAAGAAACATATATTGTAAAAATAATATATATTTTTTTAAATCAGGCCCGCGGGTAAACCCTCCCCGCGTGGGCTCAACCCACATTGGTCCGTACCCGTGCGGGCTCAACCCGCATTGACCCGCACTCTAAACGGTCAAAATTTATAGGCCCGCCCCACCCCACATCCGCCCCATACCCGAAAAGCCCGCGGGCCGTGAGCCCGCTTTGCATCACTAGCGGCTAGCCGGAGGTGGTGGCCTCAGTTTTGGACGTGTGGAGGAACCCAACCATTTGGGAAAGGAGTTAATTGGAGCGCAAGAAAACCTTGGAATAAGAACGGGTTGATTGGAGAGAGAAAATTAAAGAGATGAAATAATAATAAAAATAAAAAATCATGGAAGAGTGGAGGAGGCACCATGTGGAAGCCCCATTCACCAAATGAATGCCCCATGTTTGATTGAATTTGGAGTTAAGGAAATAAGTAATTAATAATAATAATAGAATATTATTATTATTACTTTTGTTGATAAAACAGTTTTTTGACTGTAACTTATCCGTGCGACCTCGGTTTTACGAACCATCAACGGCAGTACGACCCTGACTTTGAGACAAAAATTATGAGTCCAATATTGGATGTATTTTTCAGGTTTTTGGATCGGGTACCCGAAATGATCAAATAATAATAATATATTATTATTATTAAATCTTCGACCCTCTATAACTCCTGCGTGCAACGTCCGATTGACTTACTGTAAGTGGAAACGTGATCCTGAAATTAAGATGGTCGATTTAAGTCTACTTTTGACTATTAAATTATGTTTTGTGGATCGGGTCCACAAAACACCCAATAATAATAATAATAATAATAATAATAATAATTATAATAATAATATTACGGGATCTTGTATTCGACTTATCTCCCTCATACAGTGTCGAAATGACGAACCGTCTACGGTACTGAAATCCTTTAGACGAGGCATTCCTTTTGAGATACTCCATGTGACTTTCGGAGAAAGTTGGAGTTTGTCCGGGTTGGATCGTACTCGAATCCAATCGGGCCCTCGACACTAAAACACTTATAACTCACAGACCAGGCGACTGATTGACGCACCGTCTGTTGCGTTGAGACCCCTTTTATGTGGCGGTTTTTTGGGATACTTCTTCATGGGACTTCGTGGAAGTTGGAGTATCGACCTGTGGCTTGAGGAGCCGATCCTCCTGAAATCAAGCGAGATTAGTGCGGGAACCCTGTAGCTGGATGTGACATGAGAAAGGAATCCTTTGTGGTTCTGAAGATGTACTAGGATCCTGTGTGGGTTTGACGATGTACTATGATCCTATGTGGGTTTGAAAATATACTAGGATCCCGTGTGGGTATGACAATGTACTAGGATCCTGTGTGGGTCTGACAATGTACTAGGATCCTATGTGGGTCTGAAGATGTACTAGGATCCTGTGTGGGTCTGACAAGGTACTAGGATCCTGTGTGGGTCTGACAATATACTAGGATCCTATATGGGTATGACGAGGTACTAAGATCCTGTGTGGGTATGATGATGTACTATGATCATGTGTGGGTCTAATGACGTACTAGGATCCTGTGTGGGTCAGACGGTGTACTGATGAAGTACTAGGATCCTATTTGGGTCTGATGATGTACTGACAAAGTTCTAGGATCCTGTGTGGGTCTGGAGATGTACTAACAATGTACTGACGATGTACTAGGATCCTGTGCGGGTCTAACAATTAACTGACGATGTACTAGTATCCTGTGTGGGTCTGAAGATGTACTGACGATGTACTAGGATCCTGTGTGGGTCTGACGATGTATTAACATCGAACTAGGATCCTGTGTGGGTTTGACGGTGTACTAGGATCCTCTGTGGGTCTGCAATTTGGGATCCTTCGTGGGTATGCCTCTTAACAGAGTAATATGAATTAGTAGTTACATCTAATCATCTCTACTACTGTACCTAAGTTATACCTTGGTGGTATTATTTTGTGTGGAGTACCTATGTGGTACTTACCTTCGTGGTATTCTTCTGTGTGGCGTACCTGTGTGGTACTTTCCTTCATGGTGAAACCTTTGTGGTATTCTTCTGTGTGGCGTACCTGTGTGGTACTTTCCTTCGTGGTGATACCTTGGTGGTATTCTTCTATGTGGCGTACCTGTGTGGTACTTACCTTCATAGTGATACCTTTGTGGTATTCCTCTGTGTGGCGTACCTGTGTGATACTTTCCTTCGTGGTGAAACCTTTATGGTATTATTCTACGTGGAGTTACCTTTGTGGTTCTCACCTTTGTGGTGTTACCTTCATGGTATTCTTTCCTTTGTGGAAGAGTTGAGATTTTGTCTTTTGAGTTGGACCTTGTGTTTCCTCATGAATGAGATGGGTATACTTGATAACTTGGGTATATGTATGGGCATATACCTAAGTAGGGTTTTCAGATATTTACATGCATTGTGGTTTATCATTTTTGGATTTCGTGAGACCTTTGAGGGTCTCGGGGTCCCTACTGAGTATTGTTATACTCACCATTGCACGGGATACGCCCGCACCTTGTTGTGTTTGGTGCAGATGATAGATAACGCTGATTGAGGATGAGAGTACCAGGACTGTAGGTAACTCAGAGGTGGACATTAGACGAGGTGTACCACAAAGACGACCGTTCGAGAGCTGTACCTACCCTTTAGGTTAGATCCTTGGCGGGTGTTCACAAGAGCTATTTTAGTTTTCTTATACTTTTCAGTTTTTTATACTTTCCATTTGGGCTTGTATTCTGGCCCCTTTTTCTTACTATTCACACTCTTTTTACTATACAGTTTACTTGTGTTCGTATCTCGCTGTTTTCTTGGTTGTGTGTGTTTATAGGTTATAAAGGCAATGCCTTCCCAGTTTTAAGGAATAGGACTTTCGGTTCTAGTCGCCAGCCCCTGGCCTATAGAAGGTGGGCTTGGGGTAGTCACGAAATAGGCCCCAGGGGACGGGTCGTGACAGTAACACTCGTATGTTTTTTATGAAATATTTTCTTTAAATAATTTTTATTCTTCAGTAGCTTGAGTTGCACACAATCATGAGTTTAAACGAACCACAAGACACCCTTATTATAAAATTTCCATTATAGCCTAGCTGTTAGGTTAGTGGGAATAATTATAACTAACATATGAAAATGTATTGTGAATTCTTTGGCTATTAATTATTTATGAAAAATATAAATGAGATATTTTTATTTTTGAGTGAATTAATTTTGGTTATGAAATTAATTAAATATATATGTTTTATATACTTAATAAAATATTTTTTATATTTATCCAATGGATATTTTAGTCACAGGCTATGAATAAAAACCTATTTGATGTATAAAAACACATTTTTTTTAAAAAGTTTAATTTTACACCTTTGAATGGGGAACCCCTATAAAATTAAGATTTTGACACATTAATAATTTTTATATGAAAACATAAAAATTTCATTTTGAAGCTAGATATAAAAATTTACTTTGGATGAATTTCTGATATTTTTCTCATAACTTTCATGTTTTGATGAATAGTAAAAATACGCTAAATTTTAATTGGAAATAACCTTTTTCATTGAAATAATTTATAAAGTTAAATTATATTATTTAATGATATCAAAGTATAAATAGAATATATTTTTACCATTTAATATAATTCAGTCCATTGGAATTAATTTTACATTAAATTCAGATGTAAAAACATTTCAATCTTTTACAATGTTTTAACTTAAAAAAAACTCATTCTCTTATTCCGATAACGATATTGATTTTAAATTAATTAATACAACTTATATGTTTTGAATTTTTTAAAATAGACTCCATATTTGGAATCATTAGGTCTAAATTATGTTAATATGATACTTTTATTTTTGGGCATTATGAATAGTAACTTTGGTAATTATTTTTATTACTATGGTTAAAGGTAAATCAAGTAATTAAAAATAAAAATAATATTTTAAAATTATCTTAAAACCTGTAAAAATTCTATTGGATGACCAAATTCGACCCTTATAATCTATTTTTAGAAATGTAATCACTTTATGACCACTTACCTATGAATATGACAGGAATGTAATAAAAACTAATGAATGTGACAAAATGTCACAATCTCATTTTATATAAGTATATTAATTTTAATATATGGATAACTAGGAGAAAATATATAATATAGATAGTCTATGGAAATATAAAATAATTACCTACATCATATAAATTTATTTATAATTTTTATAGATTAAATAATTACTATTAATAATGATACAATAGTGAGGTAAAAATTATTTTATTAATAGAAATATCAAATAAATGGTTTTAAAAATATTAAAAGAAATATCATATGAATTAATTAATGTTCTACAAGAATTTTTTAGGTTACTATGACATGTTAGGAGTGTATTTAATATTTTTTTTTGAATTTATCTTTTGTTTTGATTTTTTAAAGTCAAATAAATGAATAGTGTCAAAATTGATACTATTGATATTTTATGAAAATAACATTTTATTAAATTATTTAAAAATCATAAAAATATTTAAAAATGAAAAAGTGATAATTATAAGATCTAAAATTTCATAAAATATCCATTTATGGTAGATTTACACCATATATGTAAATATTTATAACTATTAAATATTTAGAATTTTATTAACAGAATTAAAAATAAATAGAATAACTAAATGTATATTAAAAAGATATGGTTTAAATTGACAACAACAACTTGTCAAAAATTTATTGGTTGATGATATTATAACCCTATATCATCTAATATTTAAAATTGGGACATTTTTGATGTTTTTTGGGTAGGTTTTTATTTTATTATAAATTATTATTTATGGAGTTTCCAAAAGTGCCCCTCACCTCAATTATAAAAGGGAACCTCCTACCTCACCTATTAAATTCACTTTGATCCTTCAATATCTTCCATACCCTACCATTTTTCCTTATAAACATCCCTATTTTTATTCTAGAGGTTCTGTTCATCTTCAAAGACCAACTCTAGTACTCTAAGAAGAGATTTAGAGGAAACACGTCAAGGAAGAGGTAATCTTTTCTACCGATTCTTTCAAACTTATTTCTTATTCTACTTCCTCTTCATTAGTTGTTTCATTATAAAGTAATAAAATATATATCAATAATATACTGATATATTATTATAAATATGAAACAACGACATTTCACCTTCTATCCATCCTATGAAAAATGAAATCACCGCACGTGCATACGTACAACTTACCATCTCCACACCGCGATGTAATATGTTTTTCACCAACACATTAATTGGATGGATATAATGATGGAAATAATAACTATATATGATTATTATAACATGATACTAATTCTGAAATATCACACACCATCCAATTCAATAACATTCAATAATTTTGGGAATTATATCATCGCTCGTGCATACGTACGATCTACCGTCTCCACGATGCGATGCAATTAATTATACATGATATTAATTAAACCATGATTATATACAAAAATTTAATGAATAAATATGATATATATTATACCAATACCATTATTTAAATGATATAACTCTAACATAAAAATAGGAATAAGAACTTATCTGAAAAAACATGCATAAGAACATAAACCAGTTAATATCTGAATAACAGGTAACAATGAAATGTTACTAACAAATATATGAAAATATGATCATAAATGTTATCATAAAAATTATTATGATTATTTAATAAATAATTAACATTATTTAAATCATTATTCATGAGGTTCAGATAAATACGAATCATATTAGACCTAAGGTAAGGGATAACTTTGCAAATCTCATTTTTATCCGAGATTGTTTATTCATAAGTATTTACTAGGGTATATTTATCATAAACATCAATGTTTACTAAATATGTATTTAAAAATATTCTTTATATCCTTCTATAATTTTTTAAAATCAATTTTACCCATTGGTGAACTTTTACTAAACGGTATGAATGAAATATTTTGTCGTTTTCAGTAGGAGGCACTTTTTGACTTTTTTGGAAAAAGTATGAGAAAAATGTTTTTTAAATTATATGGCATGAATGAATTTTTATTCTTTCATAATGAATTATTTCTTTGAATCTTATCCTAAAATATTACAAGGTTATTTTTACGTAAAATAATTTCTTCTAAAATTGCGTGGCATTTTGAGGAAGGAAAACATTTTTGAAGAAGAAAGAATATTTTCCTCCAGAATTAATTTCAAGTGTTTTCTCAAAACTATTTTAAATATAAGATGACACTCTTTAAATAGGGTTATATTTATATCCCTGTTATTACTATTATTTTATTGTTTTTATAATGGAATTTTATTTAGGAAATCCATTTGTTTTATATCAATTAC
Organism: Viscum album; assembly: GCA_963277665.1. Classification (NCBI taxonomy): domain Eukaryota; kingdom Viridiplantae; phylum Streptophyta; class Magnoliopsida; order Santalales; family Viscaceae; genus Viscum; species Viscum album. The sequence continues at coordinate 825,603,826 of OY728161.1, forward strand.
GATGGAATGATGTTTAAGAAACCCATTTTATTTAATGAGTTATTCTATGGTTAATGTTTTTATGTTTTTGTGGAACACATAAGAATGGTTTCATTGAGAGATGGGTGGGACCTATATCTCCCACCAATGCATTGGGTAAAGAATTTTATCTCATGAGATAGACATTAATGGAATGATAAGTAAATTCGGTTCAATAATATAGGGTTGGAACGAGGAGTGAACTCGGTTTATTTATGGAATTTGTCCACTATGATTGTCTCAAAAATGATCCTTGACTAATATGAAATGATTTTCTATGATTATGTGTGTATTCCATGAAATTTCATGTGTTATGTTATGAATATTGGGATTACATTTCACTTTTTTGATTTATCCCATGACATGATATTATGATCTTTTATATACAGGATAAGATTTTCAAATTTTATATTCTTATGATTATGATATGATTAATATTTCCCTTGTTTACCATTACTGAGAATTTGAGATCACCCTTTCGTATGTTTTTTCCCCAGGTCATGAAGAATGGTATTAAGTATGATAAGTCAAAAAGGAGTATAATTATGAATAAATAAGTGGGAGACAATGTGGATGTTTTATGAACTAGTTGTTTATGTTTCCCAGTTTCTAAAGACACTAAACCTATATGGTACTGACATGGTTTTTTTATGTTATGGAATAAATATTATTCAATGTTGAATTAATATCTATATGTAAAGTATGGTCTGGTATAATTATGTATCTAGTATTCAAAGACACTAAAAATTTATGGTTCTAGAATGGATGGAAATGTTATGTATTGAATATTCATCTAAAATGACATGATATTCATGTATAAAAATCATGGGGTGATTTAGTTGGTATCAAAATAGGGTTTATTAAATATTTGGAGATTAGAAATGGAAATCATCAGTGACAATCTTGGGGATAAGTCTAATTATATTATATCACCCTAAAGTTTTAGCAAGGTATATATTATGTGGTTTTCCTTGAAATAAATCCCTATCTAGATATTAAAATTTGATTTCATTTTGGAACAAATGAATCTAGGTGTAATAAACCTAATAATACTTGGTTGAGTATATCTTGACCATCATTCTGGTTCATGGTGAGTGTTCCCTTATAGTGCACCTGATTTGATACTCCTGGGGGATATTCTTGGGTTAAATCACATTTTCCTTATAAACCATTATGAAGGATTTGAGTAGATGATAACCAAGGATGGACAAGGATAAACCTAAGACATCATAGATTGGAAATAATGTGTCATGATTTAGATATCCTATGAATACTTTTTCATGATTATATGATTTCACACTATGACTGTTATTGTTCACACTATACGTTTTGGTTTCAATCAATGGATGAAACCATGAGGATTGATGTTAACATTGAATGTGATAGACAATGGAATGATTTTTATCATGATAAACCAAGTCAAATGGGATATGGATGGTGAAACCATATAATTATGCTTAATTATCTATCTCTTTATATGATTAACAATATCAACATGGGTGAGTTTCCTAACATACCTAATAAGAGAAAGATAGAGTTTCATGAATACCATAGAGAAAAGAAGATTCATATCCCTACATGTCAAGTATGTGGGAAGAAAAACTCATAGAAATGTCTTATAGGAATGATAAAATGTTTAATGTGTGGGAAAGAAGGGCATAGAGAAATTAATTTATGAGGAAAAATGAATAGTCTGATGGAGGGATATGAAGTTCATCCTAAGTTACCATTTATAGATCAATGTCTTATGTGTGGATAATATCATCATTATTCGATCCAATTCAAAAATCTAAGGGTTTTCTCATAGACTAAGGAAGAGACTATGCTATTTTAACTATTTAAGTGAAAGTATTCAAGTGTTTATGTATTGAGTTTCAAGAATTAAATTGTAGAAATTTTATAATAATAATATTTTTTTATAAGAATCATGAAAAATATAAGTATTATTCTAAAGTAGTTTTTATTTAAGTATTTGAAAACATATTTAGTGATAAGAAAATTTTTTGGGAGATACATGATTTAGAACAGATAACCCATAATGCATTATTGATGTTGAGATAATAATGTTTAGTTTGGTTAAAGAGATGATGAAGTAAATTGGATTGTATCTATGATCTTGGAATTTATTATTGATTTGATTTAAAAGTTATTTATTTGATATTTGGTGAATTTTAAAGCATTTTTGGATTTATGGAGTATATTGGAAATTTTGTAAGAATTTATTTTTTCACTGTGGTTTTATGTGGTGGTATTTTGTGGTGACTTGAAACTTTTACTAGGTTTTTGGAGGAATACTCTATTGGGGTTAAATAAGAATCTTGGTTAATATATGATTTTATGTTAAGTTAATTATGGTCTACTGGATAGAAGGATATAGATAATTTTTATGGTTAAAAAGTGATTCATTGAAAATGTAATATTTTTATAGATATTTACAGTCAAGCTAAGCATTACCTTTCATGTTAGTATATAAATTTTATTCATGATATTTTGGTTAATTTCACAACATTATAAAATTATATAGTGATTTATCATTGTGATTAATGATATTTGGGTGATGTTTCATTGGGTTGATTTATATGTATCTATTAGGTTTAACAAGGGATTTAACATTAAAGATTATTTGGGAAGAATAAAATTAAATTTTTAGGGATGAGGACGAAAGGTATGATGTAAATTTTTTGGTTAAAACATTATTTGATGTTGAGGTTATTGAGGTAATTTATATTGCAAGGTTATTTATTATATAAGTTTGACCTCTGGTGTTATTATGTAAAATTTGGATTAAGATTTATTATTTATTCACATGAAGCTTTATACATTTTATATATTATATTAACTTGTTCTAACCATTTTAGTTTTTTAATGTTTTTAAAAATATGGAATATATTTTTATCCATTTATGCATTATGGAATCCATTATAAGTTGATTTTATTGCTTCGGGCATGAAGAAAAGTCATCTTGAATACTCATCATTCATAGAAAAAGATAGATTGTGGTGGGAATTTATTAAAGGATGAAATTATGATTTTAAAGTAATTATATTTCCTTATGTTCTTAGTATAAATGGTAAAGTAATTACACCAATCTATAATAAGGATCACAAATTTTTTTAACCTACAACATTCATTTCTGATGAATCAATGGTCTTTTACACACCTCAATGGTTTATGCTTTTTGGGTCATTAACTTTCTCACGATCATTCACTTTTTTGTGATCAATGTTCTATTTTACTCTTCATCATTAGTTGGTCATTAATTTTTTCCTCCATGTCAATATTTTCACTTCCAACTAATGTTATCCTATTTGGATTCCTAGTTGTTTGATATTCCAGATGATTTTTATATTTCTTTTCCCCACTTTTTAAGTGAAAGTTTTATTAACCTTTTTTATGATGCGGGTTTTCAACAAATGAAATTTCATATATCATACACTTTATTACCAAGTATAAGTACAAATTAATAGGATGAAATTTATTAAAATGGGGGAGAATATAACACACTAATATTTTAAAAGAATTCTATGTTCGATAACATATACAACATGAAACATTGAGCATTAAAGAACCATGAAATATTATTATTTTATGACTGTTATGGCATAACCATTGAATTGGTAGGAATGAATAGAATAATATAAATTATAAAACATTTATAAAGTTAATAATTAATAAAAATTTATTGATAATATTTTAGTAAATAAGCATTAAAGTTTTAGTAAAGTCATTTTATTCTTTAAAATATTTTTTCTTCAAAAATAGTTATTACTTATTTTTGTTAGTGAATGTTATAATTAATTTATGGAAATTTTATAAAATTATATTTATAAAAAAATATAATTTTTAAAATCAACATATCTAAATTATCTTAGGTTATTTTTTTTATTTTTCTTAAAGGAATGATTTTCTATTATATTGTGAAAATACCGATTTTTATTGAATACTATATTTTTATTTCAATAATTCACAAAGGAATATTTTTTTAAAAGGTTTAAAACAAAAAATAGTTTTATTTTATTATAAATAATCCTACCAAGTTCATTGGAATAAATTTTGTGGTTGAATTTTGTATAAAAACATTATTATACAAAAAATACATTTTTTCTAAAAAACTATTTTTTTATTTTTATCTTCAATTAGTTCTTTCCACCACTAGAAATTGAATATTTAAAAATGGATTTAATATTTGGAATCAAGAGTTATAAATGTTTTAAATAGATCCCTTTTATTTTTTTTCATTACGAATAGTAACCATTGTAAATTTTTATTACCATTATAAAGGTAAAATGAGTTAATTAGGGCTTAAACTAATTTCATAATCCTTAAAATTCATTCAAATTTTTTTATTTATTTCATTTTATGATTAAATTTCATCAATATTCATCCAAAAATAAAACATATTATCTTTTATCCTATTTAACCTTAAATTTTACCTTTATAGTATTTAAGAAAAAGAAAAAGTTAAAAATGTCACTTTCTTGATTTTAATATCTATAATATTTTGTGACAGGGATAAAAATATTTTATGTAATGTTAAACATTATAATTTTAAATATGATTGTTTTCTGTCATGTTAATTTATTTCTAATTTTTAGTGATGAAAAATTACTTGAAATGCTTATACAACTCCAACACATCGCTTGTGAAAGTAGTAAAAAATACCATAAATGATTTTAAAAACTCTATAAGTAATTTTTTTGGGTGAGTTAATATGTACCATTAATTTTGAATATAAATGTAACATATTATAGATGTTTTAAATATTTATATTCCAATTCCATTAATTTCATTTTTTTAAAGTAAAATTGTGTGAATAGTTCATAAAATTAAATTAATATTATTTTATGTTAAATATATTTTATTAAATTATTTAAAAATTATAGAAAATATTTCAAGAGGAAATTTAGGATGATAAGTGGTATAAAATTTAATCTCTTGGAAATTTATGATCCAATTTTTACTTTATATGTAAAATTTTAACCCTGTAATATTGAAAAAATCCATTACCACGTTGAAGGTTAAAAATTGTTAACCAAGGGGTTAACCCAAAAGTTAAGGTTTAAAATGACATCTAAACCAATAAAAATTTGATTATGTGATTATAATAAGTTAATATCCTCTTTATAGTATTATCTACGTCATTTTGGAACTATATAACACACGTTAGACACATATTACATTATAATATTGCTTATACTTCCAAAAAATGACATTAGTGATATTTTATAACAGACAATATTTTTTTAAATGATTAAAAATTCATAGAAAACATCTCTTTATCCAAGTGAATGTAATATGGTTTCAAATATCACCCATGATTTATTTATAATTCACTTTTCCTTTTATTATAATTTTCTTGACCCCTAATGTGTAAAAAACATAGATATCACAATAATTATCAAAAGGTTTAATGGGGGTTAAAACTAATTATAAGGGTGAAAAAATAACCAATTTTTTTCCAAATTTTATTGTATGAGAGGATTTATAATCATACTCATATTATCTTCAAATATTATCAATTTTTATCCATTTTTTCAAGAAAATTAATTTATATTAATTTAAATCTTTAAGTAATTCCAAGAGTTCCCCTCCCCTCACTTATAATAGGTCACCCCTTCCTTCATTATTCATAATATTTGAGCCTTATATACCCACCAAGACCTACCATAATATTATCATAGTTTCCATCAATACATCCTAGTGATTTTTTTCTTTTCAAAATACCATTCTTTCAAGGATTAATGTGTAAGACAAATAGGTTTCTCAATGAAGGGTAAGTTAGAGTGCTTTTGAAGAAAGTGGAACTTGAGACAAGGGTTTCTCATATCACTTTTTTTATAATACATATGTTATACTCACCAATTTTTTCTTTTTTGTGGTGTATATATACTTCCCATGAATTTATTTTATGATTAATTTCATGAAAATTATGGTTATTTAAAAATCCATATAAGGCTCTCTCTTTCACAAGGTTTTGATTCATGGATTACCCAAGCGGTAAGTGTTCTTCATCTCAATATTATTTCCTTCATACATGTTTGATTTCATGCACCTATTTATGTTTATGAGGTGTATATACTTCCCCTTTTATATGTTATATCACGATTCTTATTATTTTCATGATATTTAATGTTTTATTTGAAGTTATTATTTCATGGGGCATACAATTCAAATGTTACAAAAGTGGTAAAGAATTTATGTTATATTATAATTGTTTATTAGTAATTTTTGTGATTAAGTTTTTGATAATGAAATTTCATGATATACTACTCAATAATATCATTTATTTTTTTTCTTATAGTTATTTATATATATTACATGTTTACCTTTCTTTTTCCTCTCTTTAAGTATTCAAGAGACTAAAAGAATATTTTTTTTAAAAAACTAACATTATTTCTCTCTTCAATTGAAAATCCTTTTTATTCTATATAGATATTTTATTAAAATGTTTTCAATAATTTTTTAATATTCTCCTAGGATTTTTGAAATTCATTTTTACCCATGACTAAATTTTTACAATTATTTTTAAATGAAATATTCTTTTCTTTTTCTAAATGAGGAACTTTTACTAAAAATATAAAGGAATCTTTATTTTTATATAAATGACCTGAATATAATTTCCCACCATCACGATAAATTAATTATTTGAATATCCCTTTACAATTTCAAGAGGTTCCTTTCAAATAAAAGGTTTTACTTAATAATTGCTATATATTTTTTTATTTTAAATAAGTGGTTTCAATATGAAAAGGGTATTTTACTCAAAAAAATTCCAAGTGATATTTTAAATACATTTTTAATTTATTATAACTTCCATAGTGTTACTTATACTTTACTAGGGATATGATCCAAGGATACTATCCTTAATATTTATCTGGATGTTTTAGGTTTGTGATTATGAGAATTTTATGAAACCAATTTATTTTACATGGGTTATGCTATGATAAAATGTTGATATGTTTATGAAACTCATTTATTTTCTATGGGTTATGATATATAATTAATTATTTATGATATTATGTCACATATATGAATATATTATGAATATGTGATAGGTGGGTCCAAAATTATATAAACCTCTAATAAATTGGGTAAAAATGAATATCTACTAAAATAATAATGACTCAAATGGAGATTGAACCCAGTTCAGTAAGGGACTTTATCTACTTAGATTGACTTGGGGGTGAACCTTGACTAAGGATATGATGGAATGGGGAGTAAAAATAAATCACTATGAAAGTATTGGAAGTGATCCATAACTAAGGAAATAATTTTCTATGCTTATTTATATGCCAAAAACTTATGTCTTATGTAAATATTATGTTTTCATGACTCATGTTATTTGATTTATTTATGATTAATTTCCTATGAACTTCCTGGATTTATAAAATGATACAATATTATTATCTATTATATGTTGGGTATGAATTTTAAAATTTTAAGATCATGTTATCATACCATTATTCTCATGTTATGTTTAAGTGATCATTGATATATCCCTTGTTTACCATAATGATCATCTAATATCACCTTCTCTTATGTTTCCTTTCCCCAAGTAATGAATATTTTTTTGTAGGTTCTATATGATAACAATACTATATGGGAATATCTTTGTGTAATATATTTAAGATACTTTATGAAATAATAATATTGTGTATCTAGCCTCCAAATACATGAAAAATTTATAGTTTTGGAATGTATTGTAATATTATGTATTGAATATTCACCTAAAAATATATGATATTTATGTATGAAAAGTATAGGATTCTATACAGGCTAAGTTTTCCACATAACCTCATACACACCTCTCTATTTTCTAGAGGCCGATGACTGGCGATGAGGGCCTAATCCAAATAATAGAGATATTATTACCTCAAATAAAGGTCACTAAACATATTTGAAATAACTAAAACATACATATCCTTAATTAGAGTATTCATAAAAAAATTACTATAAAAAAATGAAATTCATATGTAAAATATTCACACATATACTAATTGCTCACTAGGTTTATCCCAAACACAAATAAACCAAAAAATAAAAAACATGCACACTGCCCCTACTTCTATCCCTAGGAATTACACACATTATATCCAAATATACTTGAGTTTCTCCAAACTAATCCATAACACATTTTTTCCTCAAACTAAAATAAAATAAAAGGTATACATGAATAATGGGGTTCTTGTATAGGGTATGCGAAATACATCTTAGTAGGGTCTCACTAAGTTCCCATTTAATGCACCTACATATACATGTATACAATAAAAATAAAATAAACATTCCACATAAGAACTTTTGATGTTGTGTTCCATCTAGGAAGACATGAATCCCTTCAAATTAGGTCCTTGGGCACTAACTAGTCCACCAAGGCACCTAATCATACTTGATTTGGAATCATCCTAGAATTCCAACTCATTAGATTATCTCATTAAACTATATTGATTCCCATCCCATACCTAAAGACTTATGGTAAGGTGTAATAAAAACCTCAATATGTTACTCCAAGAAACTAGGTATGATCATATATCTATATCTTGACCCACTACCTGGTCACTCAAGCCAGGGTCCATCAGTAATGAAGAACATCGTTTCATGACCCATCACCTCATAGGGGGTCTATAACTATGACCTAATCCTCCCAGAAAATTTCCACCATCCACATTGACCCATCCATGCATGCTTAGGGGAGGTTATAAGAACACTGTCCAATCCTAGTAGCTTCAGGAAGGTCACAAGCACACCAACCCATCCCCACAGACCACAGAGAGGTTACAAGAATGAAGAACCATTATTGTAGACTTTGGAGAGATTACAATTATAATGACCCATTCTGATAGACTTCAGGGAGGTCACAATCTCACTGACCCATCCCTCTAGGATTTGGGGTCATCACATAATTATTATATGGTAAAATCCCATTACATAGCTCTCTAGCTGATCCCAGGGTGTTAGTCACTCGAGATATATCCCCTCATCATAACATGTATCACCCCTCCCATTATGGAATCCACAAGATCCTCTAAACTTACCATAGACTATATTCAATGAGTCCATCTTGCGCCAGTCACCTATTAGTGACAACACTTCCCAAAGTATCCTCTAACCATGACCCCATGTTTCAGTCTAACCTCACAAAAAATACTGTCTCTATTATTTCCACTACCGATGGTCAATCCAAATCTATCATGCTCTAAACCCCTTGGTAGTTACATTGTATGTCCATGAAAAAACTAATCCCAATAACTATTCCCTATCTCAAATATCATAAGGGAGATTTACCAACTCATCACCTAGAAGAATACCCTCTCCATCTAACCTCATATAGTCTTGATGGACTCTTCCTTTTCACTATGCTCACCGAGTTACCACCCTCAGAAGTGTATCTCTCATCAGGCATGAGATGAAGAGTCATATCACCAATATTTAATAGGAATATGCCTCTTGTACCCATTCATCCATAATTAGGAGAACAAAGATAGGATACCCACATCACCTATTTAACCCCAATACCTATCAAAGGTCTACTATCAACCCAAATATCACACTCTCCACTTGGTGAAATAGTATTCGAGTGTTTCTAAACCACATAAGTGCTAAAGCGTATTAAACCCAAGCATATAAGACCCAACATCATCCAATTTCTCCTCCGAGTCCACTCTTATTCCATATCTATTCTACCTAAACCCATGTAACATGCATGATGTAAGAAATTATGCATTAAAATGCATATAAGAATGTGTTAAAGGGACCACCTTCCTCTATCAAGGAGTAACCACCCAATCTATGCTCCACTGAGCTACATCCAATCTCATCCACGCCTCATATGAGAATGTACCACCAACCAATCTCCAGTCTCATGAAAAATAACATAAATAACTAATTATAAAAATTTGAAATTAATTATTTAGTTTAAACCAAAGAGTTATATTACTCCAAAAACTCACTGGACATTATCGTCACATTGAAACCATAACTTAATGTATAGAATAGGTTCATGAAACATCCCAATCACTATCCTAGCCAAAATACCCAATCATAATTATCTAGGAAACCACCAATTTTTTATAATTTTACCAAAGTACCTAAATAAAATATGAAGTGTCTTACCTCCACTAAAATGATGATAGAAAGTTCATAGAAATCACCTCACCTAACATGAAATCCCCATTGAATTTGTGATGATTTTTTGATGATATGGTAAAAAAATCATAAAAAATCTAGCTAAAATTGATAAAAATCAATGGATGGTGATGAAAACCAAAAAAAAAAGACAAGAAGAGGGAGAAACATACCTAAAATTGTAGTAAATTTACTCCAGAAACACCTAAGAATGAATGGATCAATATAAGGGGAGGCAATGGCCAAATGGACCTCCCTGTGCACACCCCTCCGCCAAAAAACAAGGGGTGATTCCTCATTTTCTCTTAAAAAAACCTCATAGTAAACATTCATGGAATGAACCCATAGTTAAAATAGTGATCTATTTGAGGCAGAGTGACCCCCCTCTATCCCAAAATTTCATGTGTTAATGACCTACTTTGTGGAATGAATGGTGTTCAACTAATAAATTTCAGTAGCCCATCCACCTGTTCCTCTAATTATGCTCACCCAATCTCCTTGTGACATACATCCATCCTTAAACTCCACCCAAAATCATATTTTTATATGTAAAAAATCATAGAACCCATTTTCAGTCCCAGTTCTCAAAATGAACCACCCAAAAAACATAAAATTCAATTTCCTTCTCAAAATAATGACATTACAATGAGAAATTATATCACATAAAAAATGTTATTCTATAGTATATAGACACTATAAATTATTTTTAAACATCTTATATTCTTATTGATTTTAATAAAAACCATGTTGATCATCTAAAACATGAGTCTTATTGGTATATTTTGGATAACACTTACCTTTATCACACATGTAGTGATCAATTACTTAGGGATTTTATTTTTAATAACAAGTTTTAGTCCATCCATAGGTTTTGTAAAACTCTTTATTATGGGGTCCAATTCATTCATTAGTAGATGCTCATAAGGTAATTGATTATGGGATATTTGGAACAAAATTATTTTAGGATGACCACGATTTTTCTAGATCTAAGCCTTATTATCAAAGGATAGAAAATGTATTTAAAAGTTATGAAATTCTATAACATCCATTTCTGTTCCATGGAATTTACAATGTTTTGGGAATTGAATTTATGAGGGAATTTACTTGCTTCTTTAAAAATATTTTTATTCTTCTTGTAGTGTATTATTCATATAAATTTAAAGGAGTACTGGCCATGAGGGTTGATGGATAAAAGGTTGTTGTGTAATTTTTTAGAACCCAAATCTTATTATGGTTTATATTTCCTAGTTTTATAATAAGTGAATAGGTTTCTCATTTCTAAAACCTCACATTGTAAGAACTTTTTCATTGATATGATGTCGGTAATCTAGTTTCTATATATTATAACCCACAAAACAATGGGAAAGTCAAGTTATTTTATAGTGATGTAAAACAAATCCTTGGAAAGCTATTTGAATCCAATAAAAATGATTAGATACTTATACTTGATGATAATTTGTGGACTTACCATACTATATTCAAAACTTCCATTGGCATAAAACATGATCAGATTTTATTTGGGAAGGGTTATCATAACCCTTTTGGGATATAAAATTCATCCTATTGGATTATAAAAAATGTAGTTTTAATTTTTCAATTGGAGGTTCTCAATGTAAAATATATATTCACGAGTTAGAGAAAATACAAAAACATTTATATGAGAACTCTTGAATCTATAAGGAATTAACCAAGGGTTTCCATAGTTTTCTCATTCTTCATTGTTAGTTTCACATTGGGAATAAGTCCCCCCATTATAATGAAAGTAATCATTTTCTCCCATGTAAACTTGGTTCCCATTGGGTTTTCCCATATATTATCACTAATAAATATCCTTTTGGGATTATTCAAGTCAAAAATAAAGGAACTCAATAGACATTCACCATCAATGAGAAGATGCAAAAGAATTTTCATGAAACCCTTTCAAAGGCCCTAGTGGAGGAACTCCACCTTCATGAATCCATCTATAAATGACAACCACATGGTTTTATCATTATATATCATGTGACCTTTAATTATAGTGAGGGAACTAAAAAACTAGGTGTGTGTGGGGTGGAAAAGAACTAGGTAAGACATTTTTTTAAAATGACATATATATTGAATATAACATGAAAAGATAAGTAAAGAATTGTTTCCACACATGAACACATGGGGATTTAGTGGAATCATCAAATCATGATTTTTATAAGAATAATATCATTTATCTACTTGAATTTTATTTAGATATAATCTATAAAACACCTATTTCCATGCTTACTGAGATTGAATACATGGTTTTATTGTTTCCTTTATCACAATGATACTATATATTTAATTTCATTTAAAAATTAAATAGTTATGATCTAAGGAATATATTCACACCTCAATGTATAAATTTTTACTTTTCCCTGGAGTGAAGATAATCAGATGTGGGGGTGTGATCACATCATAATTCATTATTTTATTCCACCCACATACCATTGTTTAAAAATTCATTTTTATTATAAATTTCAAATATAAAAATCAAAGTAAATTATCCTTTTATTTATTTAATTAATGAAAAATACTATTAAAAAGTTAAATTTAAATTGTTTTGATATTTTTTTCACAATCATACGTTATTTGGAGAGAACACGTTGATGTAAAAACATAATGGGATAAACTACATGGAAGACAAACACACATGTGCACTAATTTTCACATTCCAAAAAATATACCAATCTAATTGGTATGATTTTTTTTGGTGAATCCATAAATATATGGGTTACAAAAAATTTAGATATTAAATGAAGAAGGAGATTCACTCAAGCCTCCTCCTTATCTCAATGGTGAGTTAAATAGTGATTGTTCATTACGAGGGAGTTGTACACTTTTCAAGAGAGTTCAGACACATAGATTCTATATTGGTTTTTATATAGTATTTGGGTTGTTATAATTTCATGTGTTTTTATCTTAATTAAGTTTTTTATCAGACTATTATATATTTTTTAATTCTAAAATTCATGAATTATCTTAATCGATCATCACTAATATTACACATGGTAATATTACATTGTTTCAACTAGAAAACACAGGATTCTATTTCTATCCTATAATAATATAATTATTATGTTATTTAGTATACCCAAAACCATTAATAATATTTGAAACTTATTTAAATAATGGTTACACCATTGTCTATGTCTATGTGCATCAATTTAATGGGCTAGAGGGTAATCGGGATTTCAATCAACCCTTAATAAAGAATAAATACAAACATTAATAAACTTCTAAGAGAAATGAACATGATTTTTTTGAAGTAAACATAAAGAGATCACCTTATCCTACATCACCTAAAACCCACTTTATCTTTTAAAATCCATAACTTAGTTTCTTTCATCATATTAATTCCATTTTTTTAAAATACCACTTTTATAATTTTATTTTAAAATTTTTTTTGAACCTCCAGTGATCTTTGAGATATTAACTAGGGTATTCAATATATTATAAATAAACTTTAAAAACATAATTAATTTTTCATTTCTTGAAAATGAATTCATCAACTGATACAAGAAATTATGGGTTTCCAAATGAAACATTTCACTTGATCATGTTTTCTTCCTAGTGAAACTCTACTCATCAAAATCATTTGATATGATCAATCCATCATTTATATCAAAATATTCTATACCACTCACACCTATTATTAACACCAATTTATTTTATACCTCCAATTACTGTTGTCATACCAAAACCTGCATCTAGAACCTCTCTGAACTAGTAGTTAGTCAATCAACTCACACTGGAAATTTTCTTAACCAAACCCCACACGTTAATATTTCCATATTAGATAGGTTTTATAGCTATATCCTCCTTATCTAATCATCCTTTGATCCAACACCCACTAATAGAGTCATAATTAATTCACTATTTAAGAGTGATATGGGAAGTATATGTTACTAGTGGTAATGGATACTCAGTCATCTAGTAACAAGTTGACATGGACTGAAGTTCATGAGATCACAAATACATCCATAGTGAATTAGAAAACAAATGTGTGAGTGAGAGACATAGGTGGGGAGATATGGATAGGGTGGAGAGCGAGGTGGTGGTATGTGATTTTAAGGCCACCTTCCTTCTTTTTTCAAATCCTCTCTTTAATAGAGTATGTGAAAAATGAAAAAAATGAAATAAAAATCACTAGAGAGAATATATTCACAAAGTTTAAATAACTAAGAATAATCTAATAGTGATAATTTAAGTTGAATTCATATAAATAATTAAGTAATTGAAAATAATAAATACCTACCTGAATGGATATTCACCAAAGCTTCAAAATAAAACCTTTATCCGTGATATGATTCAAGCAATGAGTTTCTATGGATATAATATCACGTTTTCAAGGTAGTGGAGGACAATATAAACACAAAATTCCATGCACAACAATCTATGTAAAACCAAAATCATGTATAAAAAAAATGAAAAAATTACCTTTCACCATTAAAAGATGTTGATTTTCAATTATAGTGGTTGATAAAGATTCCTAAGGAGAAAACAATGAGTTCATATCTCCATGGCGTATCCACAAGATAATATAAACCACCCAATAGCTAGTGTAGGATCCTCCTCATAACTAAAATATGATAATACCTAGGGTTTCAAAGGAAGGAGGAGAAGAGACGTCACACCTGAATTTAATTTATTTTCATTTTATTAATTCTTAGGCCTGGTTTCTCTCTTCAAGGTCTGAGTTGGGTTCCGGATCAAATTTTTTGTCATTTAATATTTTTACTGGGCTTCGCACCCATGCGCGATCACCACGTGGTTGGCTGTAGCCGCGCGGCTGGCCCCGGAGTCGGGCAATTGCTAATTATTATTGTTTGCATTATTATTCTCATTATTATTATTTTTTATAATTATTATTTTTAGTGTTAATAATTTTTTTTAATATTATCTTTTTTATTGTTAATTATATTATTATTATTTTTGGTATTAATATTATTTGTATCATTATTATTATTATTCTGGTATTTTTATTATTATTATTGTTATTATTATTAATATAAATATTATTAATATCACTATTATTGATAAAAAAGTGCAAACCCTAAATTTACCCGGCCAGCTCCCCCTACCCCATTCCGCACTATGGCGCCCCCTTCCCCTTACCCGCGATCTGTCGCCCCACCCTCATCCAGGAACCCGCATTCGCCCCTGCCTCCGGCCTTATCCGGCTTCAGCCTCCATGCGTGCGGTGCTTTACCCAGCACCCCGCCTCTTGCCATGAGTCCCCTCTTCCCTCGCCTCTGGCAAGACCTCGCCGCCTGCCTCTTCGCCCTCGCCTCCTGCAATACCTCATCTGGCCAACCTCCTACACCCCGCCTCTCGTCGCCTCAGTCGCCTTGCCCTCCTGTGCCTGGCCCGCACTCACCCCTCTACCTCGGCGTGTCCGCCATGCACAAAAGCCTCGCCCAGTCCCTCATTCGCCTCTCTCCCTTGGATTTGACCATCTCCATCCCACACCCTCATCGCTCCCTCATTCCAGCCTCCCTTATGCCGGCTCCAGTGGAACTCGCCTCACGCTCCACCCCTGGCCTTCGTCTGTTCCAGCCAGCCCTCCGCGCCCCAGCCCTCCACAATCTGGCCTCCTACCGATCCGGGCTTCTGGGTTCTCACCAGGCCGTCTCGGCCCTCGCATCTCCTTGCGCCAGCCTCGCCACACCTGCAACCCCCCATCTCTCCCCTTTTCTCCAGCCAGGCCATCTCCAGTGAACCCAACACCACCTCCAGCTGATCCCCTTCAGTTTCCAGCCTCACCCCCTACTGATCCTCCCTTGCTCCTCACAACTACAACCGTCCGACCACCGCCCTACCCTCATCTCGATCGACCAGCCTCCCGCACCATCACCATAGGTGCGTTCTACTTCGATTGTTTGTTTCTCCCATCTGGTAGATTACCAGCATATAGGGTTCATGTTTTGGAGATTTGGTTTTGTGTCTTTGCATTCAATTTCCATTCTTAGAGTTGTTCTTGACCCGAAAAGGTGCGATTAAGGTGCGAACGAAGCTTCGCACTGGTTTTGGGTTGCGTCATCTTTTCGCCTTGGTTTTGAGGTATGGTTTTTCACCTCCTGCATGCTTCCACTCAGTTTATATTGTGTAATTTGGGTGTTTTAAGGATCCTATAAATTTTATTTGTATTGCGTTGAGCATTGCCACTTGTTTTCGGGTGTGTGTCATCCTTGCGCCATGACTTCCAAGTAGGTTCCCATTGCACTACCTTTTAAAATTTAAGTTTAATCTATTTCCTGCTTTTTCCACCAAATATATATATGCTATTTATTATTTTTCAACATCTGGTTAATTTATCTATGATGCAAATTGGTAGTTAAATTTTAGTTTTGTGAAAAATAAGGTCGTTTTATTACAATTACACACACTATTTGTTTAATTAAATGTCTCATTAGTTTTTCACCTGGTTAATTCTTATTTAGAAACTGTTTTAGTAAATGTTGCACGTGTCGCTGGTAAACTACCCGGTTGGATCTTATAGTTTACTTGGGATATGAAATTATTCAGTTTGTTTTTATAAAAATATTGGCAACATGAAAATTAGTATTTTGAGTCTCCTTAAATGGTTTCAAACTGATTTTGGTTTTGTGAGGATATGAGATTTCTTAAATGGTTGTGAAAGTGTGTATTTGACTTATAAAGTGATTTGACATGTGATAATTGATTGTGGTCTGTTGGTATTTTAATAAAAATGGATTTGGTTTTTAGACGCTGTATGAGGGATTTAAATGAAATTTTTTATGAATGGTTATGGAATATAAATGGTGTGTTTACACTCTCATAGAAAGATTGTTCATTTCTCTTAAAAATGATGTTTTTTGGATAGAAATTAAGGCCCATTTGGAACCTTGGTGATATTTTTGAAAAATATAAATTATGAAAACCCTCTTTGGGTGCTTTTCATGCCTTGACTGCATGCAATGGGTGGGAGGTCCTTATTGGGGATTCTCGAAATCTAATATTAGGGTTCTTTGGTTGGATCCCATTATAATTGTTTTATTTTTGAGGCATGAGAAGAATCCTAGGGGAGACTCAGGGTGAGACCTGTTGTGCATTATTATTATATATATATACTGTGATTGGATGCTCAACTGACATTGGTTGGCTACCCCCTTTCTAAATACTTGAGACATGGGAATCTGGCATATTGAGAGAATATTCTGAGAATGAGTGCCGCACTTGTAGTTTATGGTACTTACTAGTGGCCCATAGTAGGTGGATATATTGGGTTTATTACTATGGGATTTACCCTTGGCCTTCCTAAGAAAGGATGGTCGAGCGTATTAGGTGTTTTGATTTCATCGTCTGTGACATGTCAATGGGGATGAGGTCTCATGTATTAGTGTCTCCTGGATTATTCTTGATCGCCTAGGTTCACCCATGTCTATTTACTTTCAGTTACATGTAGTGATGAATTTGGTACTTGTGTATATATCTACATTGCCCTTGTTGTGTACTTACTCTTGTGCATTTTTGTGTATTGTTTTTCTTGGAAAATGGTAAATTGGTTTTTAATTAGGCTTCTAAAAATGGTTTTCAAATGAAAGTGTTTAATCTTCTTTGTAAAAATATAATATATATATATATAAATATCATTTTCCTTTCTAAAATTCCATTAATACTAATTAAATGAATCGAGATTTGAAAACGGTTAAGGGAAATGGTTTATACTTTGTTTTTAAGTAAAATACTTAGAAAAACTTACTTTTATAAATTGTAGTTCAAACTTGAAATGGAGTTTCTTTTATTTTTTAAGGTTAGTTCATTGGGAATAGATTTCGGGCAAGCCTAATGGGTTTAAATACTCACACCTATAGTTTTATCTTTGTTTTTTTTCTTTGGGTGTTTCGCCTTGCTTGAATTCGGTCTCCATAGTGCGACGTTGGATTGAGGTCGGTGGTGACCCATAGGGTCACACAGAGGTATGTACAACTTCGTTTTCTCACCTTTCCTAGTTTTTGTTTTCACTATTCAATTTTTGTTTATTTATTTGTATTTAACTTATGGTCCAAATCATTCCCACTTGTTTAGTTTTGATGCCCGACACTAGTTTCCAGCTCGTGGGGATCAGGAATGCCCCTCGAGCCATGTCGCGGGCCAACTCAGGTGACTGGTTTAGAGTTGACCCAGGTTGGTTCATGAAAAAATGGTATCAAAGGAGGCCCTTGTTATTTGGGATGTCCGGTAGTTGGATATTAGGATTTTTGGGGCTCAGGAGGTAGGTTACGGGTCAGTGCCTGATCACCACCGCTCGTGATGAAACCTGAGCTACCAGGGGTAGTTCGGGTTATGGGTCTTTTGACTCTATTTTGGATTTAGGGATGAAAATAGAGGTGACTCGATGTCACAATATGACCCCACATGGATTAGTGACCCTTGTGGAGCCTAGGTACTCGATTCAAGGTCCTCTGGGGTTATGTCTTACTTGGGGCGTGGCTCACTACCATGTCACTGGGTTAGGCATAAACACTAGTTCCTCATTACGGTTCACCATTGTTGGTTGTGATTTGTCTTGATTTTGGTTGGTTTTATAGGATTTTTGGAAATGAAGGTGGTTTTGAATTGAAATGGGTATTTCTTTAATGGTTTTAAAACTAGTGAAAAGGGGATTTCTTTCAAGTTGTTTTGAAATTGGAAAAGTGGGTTTTAAAGAGTAAGTGTTTTAATTTGTAAAATTTTGGCTCACGTTTGGATTTGGTAATGGAACGGAAATTGAAACCCTTGGTATTCCTTAGGATTGTTCGCATATGTGTGAGTAGATACGTGAAGTGCACATTGACACATATGTATGGGTTATTTGAGTGGAAAGGGATGAAGGATTATATGCCGGTTCATAGGATTCCGTGAGTGGGGGTTTGGAATTTAAGTCTTGGCTTGATTTTTCTAAAATGGACTTGAATGAAAAAAATGATTTCGAGACTTGGTTTTTTCTCGAAAAGTGGGTTTTGGTATTTTGAAAAGTGGATTTTGCTTGTGTTTGTATATGGTTGATTTATGAGTATGTTACCTTTGGCTTGTGGTGTTGCATTTGGTTGTGTTTGAGCTTGTTCGGGATTCTGGGCCAGTTATCTTGGCTCAGGGTGTTTTTTTTGATTGAGTTTCATCTTGATGCCAGTTTCGATTTTGTTTTTCCTGTTGTTCCGAATATGCCACCCAGAAATGTCTTCAAAAGTTGTCAACAAGTCGTTCCCAATTCTAGTTTCTATCGAATGTTGCTTGTCTTTCAAGGCATTTAGGGTTCGTTAGAGGCAGTGAAGTGGTTTGAGGGGAGTAGAGCATGTCTTCGGGTGGTTGGGGACTCCCGAGTTTGTTAGAGTTCATATTGTCTTGGGTTTAGCGGATGGTCCATCCTTGGACCAATGGGGGTGGATGTCTCTTCATACTTGGAATTGGAATGATGTGGGAGGTGTTAAAGTCCGTCTCCATCCAATGGATCATACCTGAGGAGGTGAAGGAAAAAAGATGTGAGAGCATGTTTGTAGTTAACAAGGCCAGTGGTTGGTGAAGGCCCGTGTTGACCACTTTAAGGAGTTGACATCTGGATCGCAAGTGCTTGGAAAATCCGGCACCTCCAGTCATTCGTAAGGGTTCTCCATTTTCTGAGTGGGGTGTACGGGAGGAACCTGCCTATGAATAAATACCTTTTTCCAGTGTCGACTTTTAGTTTGTCAGAATACTTTCTAATGTACCATTGGTATGGCTGATTCGGGAATTCCAAGACGCCTTGTCACATCCCTACGAAGCCTTGCTATTGTTGTGTCCATTCAGGTTACCGGGGAAAGTTCTGTAAGAATCACCATTGGAGGAAGGAGTTCTGATTGGGGGATTCTAATGTCTGACTATGAGGAATAAGATGCTTCATCCATCAGAGCCCCAGCCTCAGGTCTCGGGGTGAAGCTCATGCCACTACCACAATAAATGGCTTTAGCGACCGCCAAAAGCGGCCGCTAAAGTCTTTTAGTGGCCGCTCAGCGACCGCTTTTGGTGGTCGCATTTGGACTGTCGGTAAAGACCAACAGCGACCGCCATTGGCGGCCGCTAAAGGTCCCCTCGAAAACACAGCATTTCAGACGCGGGGGACACATGTGGATAGTGGAAAAGGGTGAAGAGTGATGCGGGGGGCATGGGGGGGGGGGGGGGGGACCATGGAGCTTCGACCATCGGCCATGGCGGATCCACGGTGGTCGGAGTGAACTGCAGTACACTATCGGTGGATGAGGGGTGGTGGTCGGATGTTGGTGGAACGACGGGGGCCGGTTTTAAAAGTTTTTTTCACAATGGTGGGTGATAAGGGTGCTGATGGGGTGACCAGTGGTGGCGGCGGGGTGACGGAGGTGGAAATGGAAGATGGCTGCAATATTGCAGCGGGAAACCCACGAAGAAGACAACACGAGCGGGAAAAATCCCACTCATTTTTTAGTGGTATTAGTGGACGCCATTGGAGGTCGCTAATACCCCCTTTAGAGACCACCAATGGCGGTCACTAAAGGCTACAGGCACAGATGCCCAGAGTTCTGGTAGTGTGCATAGTCAGAGTGTCAGAGGCATGTGAGACCTTTCTTTGGTTCTTTATATTTTGTCTTGGAATAAAGACATTCAGGGTTTCCTTGTCCTTGTTTTCCCGCTGTTATAAGTTCATATTTTGCAGTAATAGTGTGATGAAATTATTCTTTCATGGTCATAGTAGTCGCATTATTCAGAATGTGGCCTCTAGAATCATTTGTTTTTCTTAAAATTGTATTTTTCCCTTGTGTGGGTTGTTCCTAGTTTTATTAGTGACCATTTGGAGATGTGAGTGTTGGGGGATCTTGTCTTCTACTGAGAGTTCTGAGTTTTAGTGGAAGTGTTGTCTCGCTCGTACTAAGAGAGTTGGATGGGTTGGGAGTTTTAAATCAGTTTGGGGAATTCTTAGTTCCAGCCATGTTGTTATAGGGAGTTCCTTGTTTTGGTTCCCCGATATGCTGGGTGGCCTTGTAGTGGTTTTTTTCCATTTAAGTCTCAGCGGTCCCGTTCAACTATTGTGGAGAAGTCGATAAGTTCGGGTTGGGAGTTCCCGCGTCGCCCCCCCTCACGGGGTGGTATGTTTAAGTATTAAATTTCCGCGCTAGTTGAGTTCTTGTGGTGGGGAGAACCCTCTCATGTTATCCCATTCTCTCGTATTGTGGATTCTTTCAGTTTCAACCGGGAATGAAATTAAGTTTTCTCTATCATTTGACTGGGTTACTTTTGGGGGGAAGAAAGTGCCTTTGGTGGGGAGAATTGTCACACCTGACTTTTAATTTATTTTCATTTTATTAATTCTTGGGCCCGGGTTCTCTCATCAAGGTTCGAGTTGGGTTCCGGATCAAATTTTTTGTCATTTAATATTTTTACTGGGCTTTGCACCTGTGCGCGGTCACCGTGCGGTTGGCAGTAGTCGCGCGGCTGGCCCAGGAGTCTAGAAATTTCTAATTTTTCTTTATTATTATTATTGTTTTCATTATTATTATTCTCATTATTATTATTTTTTATAATTATTATTTTTAGTGTTAATAAATTTTATTAATTTTATCTTTATTATCATTAATTCTATTATTATTATTTTTGGTTTTATTATTATTATTATTATTATTTGTATCATTATTATTATTATCATTCTGGTATTATTATTATTATTATTGTTATTATTATTAAAATTAATATTATTAATATTACTATTATTGATAAAAAAAGTGAAAACCCTAAATCTACCCGGCCCGCACCCCTACCTTGTTCCGCCCTGTGGCGCCCCCCTTCCCCTTACCTGCGATCCGCCACCCAACCCTCATCCAGGACCCCGCATTCTCCCCTACCTCCATCCCTATCCGGCTTTCACCTCCCTGCGTGTGGCACTTCACCCATCACCCCGCCTCTAGCCACGAGTCCCCTCTTCCCTCACCTCCTGCAAGACCTCGTCACTCACCTCTCTGCCCTCGCCTCCTGCAAGACCCCATCCGGCCAACCACCTGCACCTCACCTCGCATTGCCTCGGTTTCCTTTCCCTCCTGTACTTAGCCTGCACTTGTCCCTCTCCCTCGGCATGTCTGCCATGCACAACAGTCTCGCCCAGGCCCTCCTCCACCTCTCGCCCTCGACTTCGGCCATCTCCATCCCACGCCCTCACCACTCCATCGTTCTAGCCTCCCTTGAGTAGGCCCTAGTGGAACTCACCTCACACTCCACCCCTAGGCTTCATCTGTTCCAGCTGGCCCTCCATGCACCAGCCCTCCACAGTCCGACCTCTTACCGATCTGGGCTCCTCGGTTCTCACTAGGCCGTCTCAGCCCTCACATCTCCTTACACTGGCCTCACTACACTAGTAACCCCCCTCACTCCCCTTTTCTCCGGCCCGACCATCTCCGGTGAACCTGAAACCACCTCCGGACAATACCCTTCGATTTACAGCCTCACCCCCTGCTGATCCGCCCTCGCTCCTCGCCGCTACGACCGTCCAACCACCGGCCTACCCTTGTCTCGCTCGGAAAGCCTCCCGCACCATCGCCATAGGTTCATTATACTTTTATTGTTTGTTTCTCCCATTTGTTTTACCGACATCTAGTTTTCAGGTTTCAGAGATTTGGTTTTGTGTTTTTTCATTCAATTTCCAAGATTAGAGTTGTTCTTAACCTGCAAAGGTGCGATTAAGGTGAGAACAAATCTTTGCACCAGTTTTGGGTTGTGTTGTCTTTTCGCCTTGGTTCCGAGGTAAGGTTTTTCGCCTGCCGCATGCTTCCACTCAGTTTATATTGTGTAATTTGGGTGTTTTAAGGATCCTATAAATTTTATTTGTAGTGCATTGAGCATTGCCGCATGTTTTCAGGTGTGAGTCATCCTTGCACCATGACTTCCAAGTAGGTTCCCATTGAACTGCCTTTTAAAATTTAAGTTTCATCTATTTCTAGATTTTTGCACCCAATATATATATTCTATTTATTATTGTTCAACGTTTGGTTAATTTATATATGATGCAAATTGGTAGTTAAATTCTAGTTTTGTGAAAAATAAGGTTGTTTTATTACAATTACACACACTGTTTGTTTAATTAAATGTCTCATTAGTTTTGCACCTAGTTGAGTCTTATTTAGAAACTGTTTTAGTAAATTTTACATGTGTCGCTGGTAAAATACCTGGTTGGATATTATGGTTTACTTGGTATAGAAAATTATTCAGTTTGTTTTTATGAAAATATTGACAACATGAAAAGTAGTATTTTGAGTCTCCTTAAATGGGTTCAAACTGATTTTTGGTTTTGTGATGATATGAGATTTCTTAAATGGTTGTGAAAGTGTGTATTTGACTTATAAAGTGATTTGACATGTGATAATGGATTGTGGTCTATTGGTATTTTAATAAAAATGGATTTGGTTTTTAGACGCTGTACGAGGGATTTAAATGAACTATTTTATGAATGGTTATGGAATGTAAATGGTGTGTTTACACTCTTTTGGAAAGATTGTTCATTTATCTTAAAAATGATGTTTTTTGGATATAACTTAAGGCCCTTCTGGCACCTTGGTGAGATTTTTGAAAAATATAAATTATAAAAACCCTTGTTGGGTGCTTCTCGTGCCTCGACTGCATGCAATGGGTGGGAGGTCCTTATTCAGGATTCTTGGAATCTAATGTTAGGGTTATTTGGTTGGAACCCATTATAATTGTTTTATTTTTGAGGCATGAGAAGAATACTAGGGGTGACTTGGGGTGAGACCTATTGTGCGTTATTATTATATATATATACTATGATTGGATGCTCGACTTGCATCGGTTGGATCAACCCCTTTCTAAATATTTGAGACATGGGAATCTGGCATATTGAGAGAATATTCTGAGAATGAGTGCCACACTGGTAGGTTATGGTACTAACCAGTAGCCCATAGTAGGTGGATATATTGAGTTTATTATTATGGGATTTTCCCTCGGCCTACCTGAGAAAGGATGGTCGAGCGTATTGGGAATTTTGATTTCATCACGTGTGACATGTCAAGGGGGATGAGGTCTCATCTATTGGTGTCTTTTGGATTATTCTTGATCTCATAGGTTCACCCATGTATATTGACTTTCAGTTACGTGCAATGATGAATTTGGTACTTGTATGTATATCTATATTTCCCTTGTTGTGTACTTACTCTTGTGCATTTTTGTGTATTTTTTTCCTTAGAAAATGGTAAACTTGTTTTTAATTAGGCTTCTAAAAATGGTTTTCAAATGAAAGTGTTTAATCCTATTTGTAAAAATATAAAAGGAAAAAATATATATATATATATAAATATCATTTTCCCTTTCTAAAATTATATTAACACTAATGAAATGAATCGAGATTTGAAAATGGTTAAGGGAAATGGTTCATAGTTTGTTTTAAAGTAAAATACTTAGAAAAACTTACTTTTATAAATTTTAGTTCAAACATAAAATGTTGTTTATTTTATTTTTTAAAGTTAGTGCATTGGGAATAGATGTCGGGCTAGCCTAATGAGTTTTAATACTCACGCATATAGTTTTATGTTTTTTTAGCTTTGGGTTTTGCAGCTTGCTTGGATTCGGTCGCCATAGCACGGCGTTGGATTGAGGTCGGTGGTGACCCATAGGGTCACACAGAGATATGTACAACTTCATTTTCTCACCTTTCCTAGTTTTTGTTTTCACTATTCAGTTTTTGTTTATTTATTTTTCTTTCACTTATGGGCCAAATAATTCCCACTAGTTTAGTTTTGATGCCCAACACTAGTTGCCAGCCCGTGGGGATTGGGAACACCCCTCTGGCCATGTCGCGGGCCGGCTCTGGTGACTGGTTGAGAGTCGACCCGGGTTGGTTTGTGACAAGAGATATTTAAAGAGAATATTCATAAGCTTGGGAAAGGATCACATGAATTCCTGAATAACCATTCCCTTCATTATATAAGTCATAGGATACTATAGGGCATTCACATGAATTTTCTCATACATTATGAAACGTCTGAGTAAAATGGAAATGTTTATAGCCATTACAACCCTTCAACTATCATGAATTTATCATATAAATGTTTTTTTGAATGTCCTATGAATTAAAAGCATTAATGTTAGTTAATGTGGAATATATATGAACATTAATCTCATAATTATTGAATTCCATGATCGTTCATAGGGTTCAAGATGAATCATTTAACATAATTTGGTACCATATTATATATCTCAGTCATACATTATTTTTTTTCTAGTAGCATTATGTAAGAATATTCATTCTTTACTATATTCCCTAAGAAGGTAATACTATTATTTTCTCTAAAATATTTTATATATGTTATTATATTTGGGGAATATCACTATAAATATCCCACTTTCACTAAAGACTCATAGATATTTGTGTTAATTCACTTTATATTGAATAATTTATAATAAATTTTGAAACCATATCCAAACCTACTTTCAGATATCTTCCAAAATAATTTTGAAAATTTATCATCAAATTCCCCTTGTATTATATGATATACAATAATTTTGAATATACATAAAAAAATCCTTATGAATAAACTCTATAACACCTCTTAGAGAAACTCTCGATGTTTTGTAAATCTCAATCCCCATTCTATAAAAAATAATGAATGATCCCATAGGACTTTATAGAATTTAAAATAAATATGAATTAATGAATCCATAAGTACAAGTAAAGATTTTCCTCAATAAAATCATCAATATGACTCAAGATATAATGGGATCAGACTTGATCTTCATCAAACACATGTATTTCAATAGTTGTGTCCACCAAATTTATCATATACAAGATTTCATTTTTATATGATACATTTATCTAAGACATGAAGTAACCATGGGATAATAAGTATATCAATCCCATATATCCACTAATATGTTTTGATTCTATGAGTATATATTAACCGCATCGATGAATACATAACATATTATTCACCCTTATGAAAGATAAAATCACACTCCCCTCACCCAATAGATAACCACATCACATATATTACCTATATATAACTATACACTTCATTAGTATATATCAATAAAGGGCCCGTATGTCATACTTGTCAAGCGAGGGGTACAAATATCATCTTTGTTAATCCTCAATCGATAACATGGTCAATAATATACTTTACCACCCCTAGTTTAGCTAAGCCTCAAGGTTTTCTTAATAAATGTATTTTTTTGAAGTTTATCATGTCAGGTATCTTTCTAATGTCACTTATGGGTAAATAAAAATATGAAACATACCCCCTAGCATACTAAATAGATAGTGCATGACATTCCATGTGGTATACTTGGGGCGTCATCTAGTATAAAAAACTTATTTTGTACCTCATGATCATATTTTGTATCTCTATATGAAATACTACACCTTTAAACCTTATAATTTTACCAAAACCTATAATACACCATGATTCTGACACCCTATAATGATAAAGG
Organism: Viscum album; assembly: GCA_963277665.1. Lineage (NCBI taxonomy): Eukaryota > Viridiplantae > Streptophyta > Magnoliopsida > Santalales > Viscaceae > Viscum > Viscum album. The sequence continues at coordinate 825,630,409 of OY728161.1, forward strand.
GTTAAATCAATAAATGATATGACTCATGTCAATAAGGTGAAACTTTATTTTTTGGAACCTTCCTGATTAGAACATCGTATTTAAGCATTCTTGGCTTAGAGTAGTCATCTAGATGGGTGAACTCTTGGGAAGTTTCTCATGATGTGTGTGATTAAGGAAAAAGAATACTAGAAAGAACATGTGTTGGCATGTGGGGCTATTCATTAGTCTGATGACATGTTCAACCATGTGGGTGGGCCCTAGGGAAGGGACCACGTATTAGTGGGCAAACTGGTGGTACCTGGTAGACTAGGACATGACATCCATTTTAAGGAAGGGTTTCTATGATATTAGTGGGACTAATTTGTAACATTGGTACCAAATGAGGAACCCATCAATAAGTGTGGTGGCATAACCTGGGTAGAGATGTAGGGTCCAGAATGAGGATGTTATGATCTAAAGGGGGTGAATGTAACAGCCTAGAATGATAAAGGATTAAATTAATAAATGATATGACTCATGTAAATAAGGTGAAACTTTCTATTAAGGATCCTACCTTATTAAAACTATATATTTAAGTGTTCTTGGGATGGAGTAGTCATCAGGATGGGTGACCTCCTGGTAATTTTCTCAGGGTGTGTGTGAGTGAAGAAAAAGAACATTAGAAAGAACATGTATTGACATGAGGGGACATTAATTAGTCTGATGACCCATTCTAGCATGTGGGTGGTCCCTAGGGAGGGGACCATGTGTTTTTAAGGAAACTAGTGGTACTGGTGGGTGAATACCTGATGACCATGTTAAGGTGGGGTGTTGTCTGTGCTATCAGTGGGGAATAATTGTTACATAATTGTCACACCCCAACCTTGAAATATCAATTATTTTAATTATTTAATTATTTTTATCCCTTCTTTTTAGTTTCGGGCTGGTCTGGGTTTAAATTTTTAAAATTTGGGTTTTTAGCATAGGTCCAAAGTTGGTGCATGGTTAGTATAAGTTGTGGGAAACCCATGAGATTCATCTATAGTTTTTTATAGAGATGAATCACATGGTTGATGAATGGTTTTCCAAACTATGAATCTTAACCATGTGAGGTGCTCTAGGGGCCTAGTGAGGGGTGCATGATTAGTGCATGGTTTGGACAACGGTGCGGTGAAACTATGTGCATTTCCTAACTTTAAAATAAGGGAAAAATTTATTATTTTTACTATTATTGTTTTTGTTGTTTTTTAAACCTTAAGGGTTTCCCACCCCCCTTATGCACAACACCTCCCTCTCCCTCTCCTGCTCTTTTGGACAATCCCCTCCCTCTCTCCTCTCCCTCACATGCACGACCTCCCCCCCACACCTCCCACTCCCTTTAGTTGCCGTTTCATCCACTATTTGTGGTTTGATCATCCCAAGTAGGATTATACCACTATCCTCTTCTTTATTTTCCTTAATGTTTTGGTTTATATTCTCCCTTATGGTGCGCATAAACTAAGGTAGGTCCTTATACAATTTAGGGATTTTTTTTCTGGTTTTTGGTTCTTAGGATTCTTAGGGTTCAATTTGTGGTCAGTTCTTACGATGTTCATTAAAGGAAGAAACTTGTGGATTCTTGGGTGAAACCTACACACTTATACATACACAAGTATGTATATATGTAAGTATATATACCCACTTTGTATATTTTACCCCATGGTTCTGGGAATATATACATCAGACAATGGGTATATGCATATATATCATGGTGTATATGTGATAAGGATGTTTGGATTGGTCCTTAGGTTCTCCTCACACTGTGCTTAGAGTTTCATCACATTAACATTTATATGAGGTAGGTATTTCTATTCACTTTCTATCCAAATCATTTCCTTAGATGATTGATCTTTTCTAAATAAATTTTAAATGTTTTATTCATGTTTTTGGTGTGTTGGTATACATTTTTATGGATTTTCCTTATTGGTAATTTGATGAAAGTATCCTTTAAATTGGATTTGGGTATTTTTGAATGTTTTTTGGACTTGTTTGAACATTAGTAAAATTGGGTTATATGTGTAATTGTGGATTGGGTGGGTTTTTGGTTACTTTATTTGGTTTAGTGCTTATCAACTCTTTTGATTTAGTGTGATGAACCTTATGATTCATTGTGATGCCTCTTGTGTTTTGTTAAAATAAACATCGGTCATTTACATGGATGTCCATAAATATTCTTGTGTGATATGTTTAACTCTATATTCACACGAGGTGTGACTATAGAGATACACATACATATAAATGGTATATTCCATTGATTGCTCATTTTCTAAACCTTGACTTCCTTAAATGTTTTTTTGTAAAACTCCAAATGTTTTCCTAAAATCCCCCAAATGTTTTCCAAATGGATATTTGAATTTCAAATTAATTTAAATGTGTTTTCCAAGTGTTATTTATAATTATTGTCCCAATTGGAACCTTAGAAGAATGATTTGACAATCAACTCACTTGTAGTCTGGTTTGGCACTATGGTTGTGGAAACAATTTTGGATTTTAAATGATAAGGACTATTTGGCACTTTAAGGTGTTTCTTGTAAAATAATTTAAACCTTCATGCTGGGTAGGACCGGTTGGAAATTTTCAAATGTTTTATTCTTGATGGGAACCCCTATTTTTCCCTCCATTAGGAGGTTCTCTATATAGACAATATTGGGGGTGAGAAAGTTATGCACGTTGGTATCTAAGGGTTATAGTCTAGGGAAGGCATTTGATAACCTCCTAACCCCCTTTCTCTGTTATCATGGTATTATCAGATGTCAAATAGAGTTTTGAAATATGGTTTCTATCCATGTATCAATTAGATAGACTAGATCCCCATGGTAGAGATATGACTTGTGGGATATTCCACCGGTGAGGATGGTGTAGAGTAGTCAAGTTGGTTACTAACTTCAAAGTTTCATCATACACTGATAGATGGATCCAAAATGAGTACATCCAGGGTCTTCTATAGATATTTTTAGGAAATTACCATGATTATATATAACTATTTTTTTATATTATTTTATAGAACTATAGTTACTTTTATCAATTTGTATATTCTTGTTTCCATTTGTAATTATTTTCTTTTAGAATTGTTATTTTGATATACCCTTCTACTTGTGTTTAGTTATTTTTATTTTCTTTATTCTCATGCCTCAGTTAAAATTCTTATCATTAGAATTACATTACAAAAATGGGGTTTAAATGAAAAACTATTCTTTTAAAGGAAATTCATGTTTTGTTTTCGAAAGGTATTTTAGGAAAAGATGCATATAGTTGTTTTTAAAGTTAAAACCCTATTTTATATCTATATTTTGAAGCTAATGTTTATGGACTATTTTAGGAAAGGAAATGTGTGGATTCTATAGTGCTTATCTACTAAGTTGTTTCTGCTCACACCCTACTTGTGTCACTCAGTGTCAGTAGACCCAAGTTTTTTATAGGTTCAGGTTCTCATCCAGGTTCACTCGCAGAGCAAGATGGTCTTGTGGGTGGTGGTGACCCAATGGTCACATGGAGATATTTAATAGTTTTTATTATATTTTCCATTGCTAGTTTTGTTCTTTTATTTTATTCTTGCTATTCATGTTTATTTATTTTATTTTTATGGGCTAAATCCTTCCCAACCATGTTATCCTTGATACCCAACCCTAGTTTCTACCCTAGGAGGATCGATAACCCCTCACAAGTTTTGTTATGGGCTAGATCGGGTGACCGATTTCTGGGTTGACCTAGGTTGGTTCATGAAAAAATGGTATCAGAGTAGCCCTATATTGTTTGGGATTTCAGGTAGATTAGATATAAAATTTTTAGGTCTTATGGGGTAGGTCATGGTTCAGTTCTTGATCACCACCACTCGTGATGCAACACGAGTCAACAAGGGTAGTTGGGTTTCAAATCATTATTTGTTTTTTGATTTTATCTTGTTAGCATTTTTTTGAGTTCAATGAGATTGTTTATGGTGAGGGATGATAATGGAATTGAGATGGTTCTATATGGCGATATTACATGGCATAGAGAATCATGTGGAGCCTGAGTGTTCAATATTCTTCTAGTGGATAGTGTATGCTTAGTGCATGGTCTACTAAGCCATGTGGTCAGGTTATACATGACCACTAGTTCCTTATTTCAATTATTTTGGTGTGGGTGATGCATTGGTATGATTTTGGTTAGTGTGATTGGATTTTGAAAGGAAAATGATTTTTGAAAATGATCCTCATGGTGAAAAAATAGGTTTTAAAAGGAAAAAATGATTCTATTCTATTGGGATTTTTGGATTCAAAGGGGAACTAAAAGTGGATATTTGACTTTAGAAGTAGATGTGTTGGAATTAATTTTATGCATAGAACTTAAAATGGTAAAATTGATTGAAAAATGGTATTTTATTTTTATAATGGTCTTGGAAGTGGAAAATGATTTTAATTTTGATAGGGGAATTGAATTTAAAAATCGGTGAATTTGGAATTGGTGTTTAAAAAAAACAGAGGGGGTTCTTGGCTTTTTTTGTGATGTTATTGTGGTTTTGTTTCAATTGAGATTTTATTTGGATTTGATTTAATTTTGTGATGTGATGTTTTATGATATTGGTGTTTGGTTTAAAATGTTAATTGGTCATATTTTGGTTTGATGTTGATTTGGTTTTGTGATTTATGTTGTTTAGATTATGCCACCCAGAAAGACCCATGTGATTTATAAGGAGTCTCTTATAGTTGTTGGATCTACCTAGACTCATATTAGAGTGGTGGATTTTAGATCTCTTTAAAAATTTCCTATCATCTATAGAAATCGATGTATGTTAGAGGATATGGAGTGTCTTGAGAAAGTTGAGAGTGTCTTCAAGTTTTTGGGAACTCCATATGTCGTGAGAGTGCGAGTTACTTTGGGTATGTTTGAAGGATCAAGACTATACCATTGGGAGGTGATCATTCCCTCATCGTAGTGAGTAGGGATGTCTTGGGAGATCTTCAAGACCACTTTCATCCAATGGTTTATTCTTGAGGAAGTGAATGAGAATATAGTGGCAGTTCTCATAGATGGGGGGAAAGGTCAACAGATAGTGAATGATTATGTTGACCATTTTAATTAGTTTATTTTCTTTTCTCTAGTTATAGTGTCAAGTGATTAGTCAGAAGATCATATTTTCTTATGGGGTCTCTATCCAAGGATAAATGATTTTTTGAGTCAGAAGTTTTACTTCTTACTTTTCCATTCCTTTTTTTTGGAAATCAAAAATACATTCTTAAAAACATCTTTAATAACATTTTTTCCTAAGTGTTTTAGAGTGGTTTTCTAGAAAACATTACCTTTTACCATACTTAGAATAACTTCTAAAGTATTCATGAATATAAAATTACATTCTTTATTATGATTATTATAATGAGTTTGTGTCCGATTAATCAGACTCATCCTTATTAGACCAGAATTCATACTTTAGTCTCATCTCTCATACTAAAAAAATTCTTGACAATCAAACTAATACTAGTATCAATAAAAAACAAACTAATACTTATAAAGGTTATCGTAATTAAAATTTTATGTAAGTCCATATAACTGACCAATATTTATAATGAAAATACAGAATATGTGTTTCTAATGTAAGGAATACTTTTTATACTATAATGGAGTAAATAAATATGATGTCGGACATTCAGTTATGTTGGATTGTTATGAGATATCAAGTTCAAGGTGTCTAAGTTGTTACAACAAACTTATAGAAATATGATTGTTGGGTGATCAATATGATCGTTGAGATCTTACTTATAAATACCAAGTCATTTAAAGAGTTTGGAGCTGGTTGATTACATTCCCTCCTGATTTTTTCTGAAGATTAATTAGTGTGAACATCTCATTATTAGTCTTTTGTAATTATTTAGAGAGATTCATTCTAAGGAAAATTTTTCAGGTTGTCACCTTTAGAACATTCATAATTGTAACTGCATCCAATTATCGTAACAATAGAGGTCTTATGAGTAAATGAAGATAGATAATTTTATCCATCAGATCTATGTCTACTAGGGCTAGGTAGATAGAGAATCTGATCATTGTATAGAGGGCTTATGAAGATAGGAAGATAGATCCATTCCGATCATCGTATCGAAGACTTCCTTGGTAAGGGAAGACAAACTTTCCTGTAAGTATAAAAGAGGGGATACCTTTAGTTTGGGTTATATACTAACTTTATCTTAAGGTTAAAATATTTATCTTTTAATATCTTTAAAGTCATTATTTATTTTTTTATCTATTGTATTATTTGTTCTTTACAAGTTATTATATCTTACTTCACATTTAATAGAAAGTGAATAATCATATTCATCTTTCTATTCTATTTGTTTTATCTATATTAATATAATTATGATAATAAAAATACATTTGAATTAATGATATTCATCATGATTACAATTATTTTACTCTAATAAATTGGATCCATAGTGATTACTATTTTTAATATTATTTAATCGGACCATATCCATGTTCCGATTATGTGATTTTTTTAATCATACTGAGGGCCGATTTCGATAATCTACTTAAAGAGGTTTTGGGTTTTTTATTTTAATTATTTTAAACAATGTTTTTAAACTACAATTCACCACCCCCTATTCTAAGTACATCCATCTAAATATCTTCTTATGATCCTAATTAGTATTATAGATATACCAATCCAACAATTGGTATCAGAAGAGGATTACACTACTCATATACTTATTAATTTTTTTTACTATCTTTATTATTACAAGTTGCTAAAGTTTTGTTATAATTTTTTTTATAAAAATATTATTACAGTAACATGTTTTGTGGAAAATAATACCTTTATTTGTTTAAAATATGTTAGGAATGAATATTGGTTCAATAGAAAATCTAAATCCTAATAGACCTCCTATTTTTTTATGATGCTGATTATGAGTACTGAAGGGATATTGTGAAGAATTTTTTTAATCAACACAGGAGTTGAGAATTTTTTTATGTTGACTGGAGATTATAAGATTATAGATAAAGAGGTAACTGATTTAACTCATCAAAAGAAATAATAATATAAATTAAAATATAGATTAGGGAATAATTTGTTATGGTCCATGAATGGAAGAATTTATATACATATTTCTTCTTGTGAAGCTACCAACAATATATGGAAAAATCTCAAAGTTACACATTTTGGTACATCTAAAGTTGTTGAGACTCAGAGAGCTATGTTAAGAGTGTACTACCAAGCCTTTGACTTCTTACTAGTTGAATATGTTGCAAAGATGAATCATAGGTTGATGAATATCATAAATAGTTTAAAATATATTGGTGAGAAAGGACTTGTTGATGAAATTATTTTGGAAAATATAATTGATATCATGCCTAAAGAGTGGGAATCAAAGAGTAATTCATTTTATGAGACTAGAAAGTTAAATAATATTAAGTTAGATGATCTTATTGGAACACTTATGCAGTATGAATGTAGACTCAAGAGATATGCTGAGAAAAATAAAAATAAAAATTGTAGTGTTTTCTTTGCTTCAACATACATATTACCTTCTAAAGTAAAATCTATAGAGAAAGTTTTTAAGACTTCAAGAAAGAAGAAATTAGTTGTTCAATCTAATTCAAGTGTTTCCAAACATTCTGATAATGATTTAGAAAATTTGGCTAGAAATATGAACAACATAGTCAATAATAAATATTTTCAATACCGATATAATAATGATTATAAGGAAAAAAGTGATAAGAAATATGAAGTCACTTGCTACAAAGGCAAGAAATCTAGAAAAATAAGACTATATTTTCCAAATCTGAAGATAAAAGATATAAAAGAAAATAATTTTGAAAGGAATGCTAAGAATTATTACAAATATAAAGGAAAGAAATTTATGAAAGCTACTGAAACTTGGAGTTCTAGTGGAGGTGATTCTTTTGTGAGTTATACAAACAATTAAAGTTCTATTAAGATAAAAATAAGACTATTTTACAATGTATCTAAATTAAATCATTGTTTCATGGATAAGGTAAGAATAGATAAAAACCTTAACAATATGTACTTAAGTGATAATTATCCTTATGATAAGGATTCTAAATCTTCTAATGAAGAATTTTCCTCAATATAAGATAATTTTATTCCTTATTATGATGAAGTTACATGTTTTTATAAATTTGCTGATAATGAGAATTGGAAAATTTGTAAAAACTCAATAATGCTAAGGAAAAACTTGTTCAGGCTATTTCAATGCGTGTTTTTTTGAAAAAAAAAAATCAGATCTTTCAAACGATCTTGATGAGTCTATTTCTAATAAAGAAACTATTTCTAAATATATTGAAAAATTAATTTTTGAGAAATATTTTTTAGAAAATAAAAATACTTTTAAAAATAATACTAATGAGGATAAAGTTTTAGTTATAAAACTAAAATCCCAAATCTCCAGTTTAATAAATTTTTTATCAAATTTTACCACTAGTAAAGAAAGTTTTGATAAAAGGTTTAAACAAATCTATCCTTATGCTAATGGTTATGAAATGGGTTATACATATAAAAATCTAGTTTTAAGTAACAATTTATTTATTCCTAAAAATTCCCCTTTATTAACCAAGTGTTAAATAGGTATTCATTAGAAAAATAATCATTCCTTAAAAAAATTTCAATCCCTAGTATTTCAAAGATCATATTTAAAAAAAATGTGTATTCTTAATGTTTTATTTTATAAAATTACTATACCCAAGAATATTTGGTTTCTAAAAATATAATCTTTTTTATTTTCAATAAAACTAAGAAAGAACCAACAATAAAAATATATGGTACATGAATAGTGGGTGTTCTAGACGCATGATTGGAAAAAAAATTCTTCCAGAAGATTATCAAAATGAAAAGTTGTAAATTCACTTTTGGAGATAATGATTAAGGATAGATTATCATAATAGGTAACAGTGTTATTCTTGGAAAAGCACTTATTTCAAAAGTTTTATTTTTTAAAGTTCTTAAGAACAAAATTATAAGAATAAGTTAATTATGTGACAAATGATACCTTGTAAACTTTAAGAATGATAAATGTTTAGTACATTGTTCCAAGGATTAATTTATTCTTTCTTCTAATCAGCATGATAATGTTCACACACTAAAGGAGATATAATTTTACAATTCATCAGAATGCAAGATCAACTTTCTGACATGTTTACAAAACCTCTTCCTTTTTATAGATTTGAATATATAAAAAAGAATCTATGAATGATTAATGTAACATAATAATTCATATCTATTTCTTTTTGACCTATCTCTTTACATTAAGTTACTTCTTTTCATAGGGGGATTAAATATGTTTTATATTTTTCAAAACTTTTAGTTTTCTTAAAATTTTTATTTTTATAAAAATTTAAGTTTCTTAAATTTTTTATTATAATGAGTTTTTTGGAATTATATTCCTTTTTAATTTTTTGATTCAGATTCCTCAAAAAGATCCTTGGACTTTGAAAATATTATAAAAAATTTATGGACTCATTTTTTTTAATAAAATTCTAGATTAGAAAACTATCATAATTAGTTTTCCTATTGAAAAAATTATAATTAATTTTTGTACTGAAACTATCATATTCAGTTTTATTATAAAAACTATTATATTTTGGTTTTCTATTAAAAAGAACTTTCATATTAAATGATTCGTAATCAAAACTATCACAATCACTTTAGTTTAAAAAAACCAAGAGGAATAAGTTATTTATACTGATGGAATTATTCACTCTGAAAGGTACTTCTCTTTTATTTTATGATTTTACACTATTTCATTATGTTATTTATTTTATTATTGTTTTATACTTAACTTTTTTATAATTTTTTTATTTCAAAATTTTAAAAGTTTTTCTTAATCTGATTCATTATCCATCCAATAAATGTTTTTTAAAACCCTGAGAGTTTAAATTTATTTAAATATTTTTTGGGATCAATATCAACCATCTGATCTAAATGTTATAAATATAAACCATTATATTTGTTTTGGAAGTTTAAATATCACATCTTATGTCTATATAAAGTTGTACCCCCATGTACCACATTAGTTGTTTAGTTTTCTTATCTCGAGTTGTGATTGCCTTTAAGTAACCTAGTTTGATCCGATCCCTTTTTGGATGTTTCACCAACACCAGTCCCAGTCTGATGGTGACCAAGGAGGATTTTTCTAAATAATAAATTTTTAGAGAAATATTTATAGAAATATATTTATCTGATAAGTATGATTCCCTATTGAAAAAGACAATTTCTTTCTAGGTTTGGGAATCTGTGTGAATAGAAAAATCAAAGGACTTTTATTTGTTTTATCCTGATACCGTTCATGAATTCTATGCCTCTATTAAGATTTTCACTGAATTTGGTAAAGAAAAAATATCTTTCATTATATATGAAAATAGATACAATATTTCACATAAGAAACTATTAGATTTGGTAGGAATACCTTCTAAAAGAGAAGCATATTTTCCATTACATAAGTTTCTAGAAAATCTTGGTTCATCTGTTTTGAGAAAATTTGAAGAATCTTTGTTTTCATAATACCAAAAGGTCATAAAATATTCCCATATCACACCAAATAATCATGTTTTTTCCTTATGGATGAAAGGATTACTTATTCTGAGGAAAGGGAATCTAGATACCCTAAAAGTTTCAGATATTTTTGTATTAGACTATTTAGTGAACTTGAGGAAGATTAACATAGTGAAGTTTGTTCTTATTATAATTTATAATATCAAAATCATAATTGTAAAAATATAAAACCATTATGTTTCCAACTTTATTAAATTAATATTTTATAAGAATACACGGAAATTTTCAATGTGGAAAACAAGTTGATTCTGATGAGAGAAAAGCTTTTTTATAAGCGATGATATGATGAATCAAATGAGACTTGTTTTTGATAAAAAATAAAATAAATTTGTTAATAATGTTTATAGAGCAACATCTGAAGCATAAAAATAAAAAAAACCATAGAAAAATGATGAGAAAAAGAAAAGTAAGGTTGATACCTCCCCACCAAAAAAACAGAAGAAACAAAAGAAAGTTCCTGATGAAGTGTATAAAGAGTGGATGAAAAAGAAATAAGAAAAGAAACTAGGAGTTACTTAGATCATACTTAACCTTGGTGAGGTCAAGTCTTTTAGAATACATGATTTCGATATGTTAGATAAATAATAAAATAAAATAAAGCAAAACACGAGGTTGATATATGCTCAAATTTTTGAGAATCTTTAGAACTGAGTTGAGAGAGCTTATGAGAATGTAGTTCTAGATACTTATCATACATATTAAATAATGTCTAAAGTAGGTCTATTATTTCAATAAAAATCATTTTTAAACGCTGAGATTCCTTCTGTCACTGAAAAAGTAAAGGAAAAAGTTGTTGTTGAAGAATCAGTACCACTTTTTCAAGAAAAAGAATCAGAACCTATACCAACAAGCAAATGATATTTAAAAACATATAGACAGATCAAGGAGGAGCTTGATAAGGTAGTTGATGAAGAATTTTATGGGATTGAAAAAGAAGGAAAATAAGGAGAATAGGAATAATGAAGTGAATATGAAGTAATTAAAGAACTAGTTAAAGAAGAGGTGGATGATAATAATGAAGAGGATGATAATGAAGAGGAAGATGATAATGAAATAACTCAATCCGATAAGTCTTCATCAGAATCATCATCAACATTATCATCAGACTTACCTTATAAATTTGATAAGGATAGTAAATAATAATGTTTTAAAGAAAATTAATCCACATTAGAAGAAGAAACAAAGTCACTATCTAACAAATATGTGGAGGATCAAAATTCAAATACAAAGGTTGGTGATAAAGACGACCCCAATGATATGGATATTCTTGAATTATCTGATGATAAGGAAGTCAGTAAAAAAGTTTATAAAGTATTTGAAAAGTATGACTCAAATATGGTTAAAAATAAAGTCAATCAAGTTGATGTCAGATCAAGCTGAATAAAACCTCTCAAGGTTCAGTAGGAAGTTCAATTGGACTTAGCCGCAACCATTGCTTTTGAAGGATTTTATTATATTGTTAATGTTTTAAAAAGGATTGAAGGAACAATTCCTTGTTTTCCAATCCTTGAATCTTAATGTTATCTAATTTAATAAATTCATAATGAAAAATCTGAATTGATCAAGGTTTTAACTATAAGAGTGATTCAAACTGAAGCCAATCTGAAAGTTTTTCAAGAAAGTTATCTAGCTCACAAAAAGGCATGAAATAAAACGTTCAAGTGGTCTCATCAAGTTGATGTCGATATTAAGATGTATTATGATCATTTTGATGTTATAAATGAATAATTGGAAGATTTATTAAATTATTTCAATGAGTTATCTTTACATATGGCTGAAAGAGTGAATTTTGTGGAAGAGTTCAAATATGAAACTGATGAAACCAAAAAAATGTTGAATCTTTGAATAAGAATATCTAAGATATAGAACTTGAAATTTCTAGACCCTAATATTACAAAGATGAGGTTATCATAATTAGAGAATAGAACAAATAATTATCTGAGAAAGTTAGTTTTTAGGAAGAGAAAGTAGAGAATATGAATAAGGATGGACATGATTTCAAGAAAATCAAGGCTTTTTTGAATACATTGATGTATAAAGACTTTTTTTGAAATATTATTTCATTTTTATGGAAAGAATTTGAAATGTTGTAATATATGAATTTACTTTTTCATCTAATTCTGATTTGAAAGATTTTTTCCCATTCCAATTGGTTGAATATTCTTTCGTATTTTTGGGGATGATTAGTTAGTTCATTATATTGTTTTGTATGTTTCCTTCTCTAACATTTTAGAAAACTCAAAAAATTTCCCTATTATTTTTGAAAATCACAAATGGGGATAATTTTATAGAAAGTGGATAAAATCATCATGGGGGAGAAGTATTTATAAAGGGGGAGATGTTTCTTTAAGTGGGAGAATATGATCCTTAAGGGGAGATATTTTCCTAAGGGGTAGTTTATCATATTCAAAATCACACTCTCCATTGTATTCAAAAGATTTATAAACTTAGGGGGATTGAGGTTTAAGGTTTAAATCTTAATATGAATTACTTACAAGAACATGGATTGTAAGTTTTTTCAAAGTTATTTTCTATTTAAGTTTTAGGGTTTGTGCTTTCCAAAAAAGGGGATATTGTTGAGTCAGAACCTTTACTTATTAATTTTCCATTTCTTTTATTTTGGAAAACAAAAACACTTTATTAAAAACATGTTTACTAAATTTTTATTTCCTAATTATTTTAGAAGTTTTTTTATAAAACATTACCTTTTACCATACATAAAATAAGTTCTAAATTATTCATGAATATAAACTTACATTCTTCATTATGATTATTATAATGAGTATTTGTCTAATTAATGAGACTCATCCTTATTAGAACAGAAGTTAGAATTTAATCATGTATCTCATACTAAAAAAATATTAACAATTAGACTAATACTAGTACCGATAAAACCGGATAGATACTTATAAAGGTTATTATAATGACAATCGTAAGGAAGTCCATCAGATTGAACTAAGTTTATAATCATAATATAAAATAATTTTTTCTAATGTGAGGAATACTTTTTACATTGTAATGGTGTAAATAAGTATGATGTCAAACATTCAGTTATGCTACATCATTATGAGCTTTCAAGTGATAGGTGTCCAAGTTGTTACACTAAAATCATAGAAATATGAATGTTGGAAGATCAATTTAACCGTTGGGATCTCACATATAAATAACAAGTCATTTGAAGATTTTGGAGCTGGTTGATTACATTATCTCTCAAATTTTTATGAAGATTACTTAGCATGAACACCTTGTTATTATACTTTTTTAATTATTTAAAGAGATGACTTCTAAATAAACCTTATTAGGTTTCCTATTTTAAAATATTTTTAATTGTAATTGTGTATGATCATCATAGATATCGAGGGATTAAAGGTATATGAAGATAAAGAATCTGATCCATAGGATCAAGGGCTAGTGGGGATAGGTTTATAGAGAATCCGATCATCATATCGAGGGATTACGGGTATAAGAATACAGAGCCATTCTAATCATCGTATTGAGGGATTCCCTGGTAAGGGAAGATATACTTTAGTGTAATTATAAAATAGGATTTACCTTTAGTTTGAGTTATACACAACCTTTATCTTAAGGTTAAAATAGTTATCTTTCAATTTCTTGAAATTAATTATTTATTTTTGTTATCTATTATACTACTTATTGTTGACAAGTTATTATATTCTACTACAAATTTAATAGAAAGTGAATAATCATATTCATCTTTCTATTCTGTTTGTTTTATCTATATTAATATGATTATGATTATAAAAATACATTTTAATTAATCGTATCCATCGTGATTACAATTATCATACTTTGATAAATTAGATCCATAGAGATTATAATTTTTACTCTGATTTAATCAGACCATATCCAGGTTCCAATTCTGTGATTTTGTTAATTGGAAAGAGGGTCGATTTTGATAATCTACTTAAATAGGTTTTGGGTTTGTTTAGTTTAGTTATTTTAGACTAAAATTTTTAAACTAAAATTCACCCCCTCTAGTAAGTATATCCATCTAAAAATATTATTCAATCCAAATTCATATTAAAGATACAATGATCCAACATGATTGTGTTCTTTCATCCAAGAAAGCCTCAGAAGGCAGCCCATGGTAGTTGATAGTCCAGTTTCTTTTTGTGCTCATGAAGGATCCCCATCCTAGGAGAAGTATGAACCATATGAATATATTTATGAGAAGTTTCTTTTATAATTTACGCCTTTTTCATTTGAATTATTACCCACTCATGTGCCTTTAGTGTGGTCAATTTGGGCATTTTAATCCATCTTTCCATAACCCTATGAATCCTTGTTAATGGTATGGTCATTTGGGTTATCTGGAGAAGCTTTGTAAGTTGCATCGTTAGAAGAGGAAATATGAATAATAGATTTTTAGTTCCTGACTATAGGGAAACAAATGCTTCAAGGAACATAGACTTCATCCATAGGCCCCAAAGTGAATATTTTCACATATTTAGGAATTTAAAAGTGTGGGGGAGCATGGTCCATCTTTTTTTCCAACATCATAGTGGGAAAGATTTAGGTTTCCCCTACTATTGTTCTATTATTTTTGTAATTTTTCTTATTTGAAGATCTTGGTGGCCTTATTTTCCTAAAATTTATGAGGTTTCACCTTGTGGATAAACCCTTTTAAGTGGTTATCATTTTCTAAAATGGTTTTAGCTTTGAGTGTTGCTCGTTTGGAGATGCCGATGTTTTATGGATCTTATAAATCATCGTTTGGTTTAGTGTTCAATTTGAAATTTTTTTGTTGGGTGCCCCATGTGTTGGGGGTTGGTGACATGAAGATTTCTAGTTTCTTAAATAGTGGAGAGACCCAATGTGGGTCTTTTATTATTTTGGTTTTCTATTGAGTTGGTTAGGTGTGACTTGTGCAATTGAAAGGTCAAACCGAGGTTGCTAGATTTCTTCAATTCCATGTTTATTTTATAGTTTTTCTTTGATTGAAATTTTGGTCTCAAGGTTTTATTCTAGAGATTCCTTTTGAGTTAGAGTTTGTCCTTGTTCCTTGTTTATACTAGGTGAATTTCTAGGGAGGAAAGTGTCATGATGGGGATAATTATCACACCCTGATGTTGAAAAATATTAATTATTTTAATTATTTAATTATTACTATCCCCACCTTTTAATTTTGGGCTGGTTTAGTTTTGAATTTTAATATTTCTGGGTTTTAACATAGGTTCAAAGTTGGTGTATGGTTATTAGAAACCTTGTGCAACCCATGAAAGACATATATAGTTTTTTAATGAGCCGAATCACATGATTGATTCATGGTTTTCAAAATCTTTTTGCCTACCCATGTGAGGTGCTCTAGAGGCCCAGTGATGGGTGCACAATTGGTGCACGGTTTGGCTAATTGTGTGGCCAAACCGTGTGAAATTCCCATGCTATAAAATAAATATTTTTTAATTATTATTATTATTATTATTATTAAACCCTTAAGGGGTTCCTACCCCTCCCTTACATGTGAAATCCCCACCCCCTCTCTTACTTATGCTGCCAAGCCCCCTCCCTTTCCCCTCTCTCTTGCGTGCATGACCTCCCCCCCTCCCACTCTCTCTGGTCTTTGTTTCTTCCACCAATTTATGGTGTGATCATCCTAGGTAGGATTCTCCCACTATCCTTTTATTTCTTTTTACATTTTTTTGTGGATTTATTTTCTCCCTTGTGGTGTGTGTGGCCAAGGGTGGACCCTAATATGATTTGGGGATTATTTTTGGTTGTTTTTTGGTTCTTAGGATACATGGGGTTCAATTTGAGTTCAGTTCATGTGGTATTCATTGAAGTTAGTGGCTTGTGGATTCTTGGGTGTGACCTACAAATGTATACATATACTGCTATGTACACACAAAAACACACACACATATATATATGTGCATATACCCACTTTTTATATTTCACCTCATTGAATGAGGAATATATACACCAGACAAGGGGTATATGCACATATATAATGGTGTATATGTGTTAGGGGTGTCCATATTGGTCTTTGGGTTTTCCTCATGTCATTCTTAGCGTTTCGTCATGTTTTCACATATTTGAGGTAGGTTTTTCTATCCAATTTCTTTCTAAATCACGTCAATAGATTTTTTATTTTTTTAAAATAAATTTTAAATGTGTAATTTATTCTTTTGATGTATTGGTGTATTTTTATGGATTTTTCTTATTGGTAACTTGATGAAAGTTTCATTTAAATTGGATTTTGATATTTTTGAATATTGTTTTTCCTTTTTTGAACTTTGGTAAAATTAGGTTACATGTGTAATTTTTGTTTGGATGGGGTTTGGGTGCCTTTATATGGTTTATTTCTTATCAACTATTATACTTTGGTGTGATGCCCCATATGATTCATTGTAATTCCTCTTGTGTTTCTTTAAAATGAACTTCAGAAATTTACATGGATATCTATATATATGTAAGTGTGATATTTTTAACTCCATATGATCATGGGGTTTGAATATAGAGATATTTATGCATATAAATGGTAGATTCCATTGAATACTTGTTTTCAAAACCTTAACTTACTCAAATGGTTTTTTAAGACTCCAAATGTTTTCCCAAAAAACCCAAAATATTTTCCAAATGGATCCATGAATTTAAAATGATTTTAAACATTGTTTTCAAGTGTTATTTCTAATGCTTAGCCTAGTTGGCACCTTAGAATTGTTATTTGATAATTAACTCAATTTTATGCCTATTTGGAACCTTGTTTGTCAAAACAATATTGGATTTTAAATGTTAAGGCTTGTTTGGTACTTTAAGGTGTTTCTTGGAAAATGATTTGAACCTTCATGATATATAGGCCTGGTTAGCACTTGTGAAATTTTTTATGTGTGATGGGAATAACTATGGGTTTTCTATGTTGGAAGGGTCTTTGTGTGGATGGTGTTAGGGATGGGAAAGACACGTACATTGGAATATGAGGGTTATAGTCCAGGATATACATGTGACGACCTCATCACTTTCCTTTATTCAATTATCACTGGATTCCTTGAAATTAACTAGATGGATGAGTGACGGTTGTTATCTATGTCCCAATTAGTATGACTATATCCCCTTGATAGATATATGACTTGTGGGATGTGCCACTAGTGAGGCAAGTGTAGATCAGTCGAGTTGGTTATTTACTATGGAGTTTTATCATATGCCGATAGATAAATCTAAAATGAGTATGTAAAGGGTATTCTATATATATTTTTAGGAAATTCTTAGGATTATATATATCTATATTTTTTTGTATTATTTTATAGCACTCTATTTTCTTATTATATTTTTATATTCTTGATTATATTTGTATTTATTTTCTTTTGGAAATTTTCTTTTGATATAACCTTCTTCATGTGTTTAGTTAGTTTGTTTTTATTTATTCTCATGTCTGGGTTGTAGTTATTCTCCCTTGAATTAGTTTTCAAAACTAGGTTTTAAAATGGAAAACTATTATTTTAAAGGAAATTCATGTTTTGTTTTTGAAAGGGATTTTGGTAAAATATTTTTCTGGTTTTTTAAAGCAAAAAACCTTTTTTCTATCTATATTTTCAAACCATCATTAATGGACTATTTCATAAAAGTAAATGTACTGATTTTATGATGATCACCTACTGAGCTATTTATGCTCACACCCTAATTGTACCACTCAATGTCGATATACCTGATCTATTTTACAATTTCAGGTTCTCATCTGGGTTCACTCATAGAGCAGACTGGTCATGTGGGTGGTGACGACCTAGTGGTCACATGGTGGTATATTGTAGTTTTTATTAATTTTCCCACTATTAGTTTGGTTCTTTTATTTTATTCTTGTTTTTCATGTTTATTTATTTTATGTTTTATGAGATTAATCATTCTAAATTGTGTTATCCTTGATGCCCAACACTAGTTTCCATATTGGGAGAATCAAGAACACCTCTCGAGCTTTGTCACGAGCTAGATCAGGTGACCGGTTTGGGGTTAACTCAGGTTTTGTGTGTGACAATGATGAGCATTGGTTAGGGATAAATCAATTTCATACTTTGAGAGGTCAATTTACATTTAACTTCATATTATAAAGGCATCCATTATGATAAAAATGATAAGTTTTGGATTTCATTTTGTATATAAAGATACATAATATGTTCTTAAACTCTTTTATAAATGATAAAAAAACCGCACATAAGTACCTATCTAATAATATACCATATGATAGACCACCATATGGGATTTATGATCACTTAATTTTTAGGTTTTTTTAAACTCATTATATCTCTATATAATCCCCACCACATTTATATATGGTCATATGATAAAACCCACCCAATAAAATTATTTAGTGACTAACATTTATAATGGAATTCAACTTGAATAAGGGTGAGACTTAGGACTAATATTTAATTCAGTAAATAAGTATCCAAATTATTTTACTTCACAATATCCAATGATATGATGTTAATAGATCTTTATTCTAATTAAAACTCTTTCTATATTTATTATCACTATATTTATTGAAACCCTTTTCATCAATATTTTTCCTCGAGATCATTTTGGTAACAAAATAAAACTCTTTACTTTACTTATTTTCCATAACATCCTAAACTCATTAGTATATAAAGTGACATTAACTTAACTATAGTAACTCTTACTTCTATACCCTAAAATATTTTAGAATATTAAGTGACACTCACTTTGAGTTTTGACTAGTATAAACCTTTTTTTATTCCACTTTAAACCTATTTAAGTTTAAAAAAAATCCCACTAACCTCTTAGAAATAATATTATCTTAAAAATATTATCACAAGATACACAAATTCATTTGTGTTCAGGAAATAAAATTATTTTATTTGGTGGTAAAATATTGTATATATATCATATATGATATTTTATTTTTTTGAAAGAAAAAGAGGACTATATTATTTAAAATATTCTTCCAATGGATGATGGACTATCAATTTCTCATATTTAAAAAACTTTCCAGATAAACTCTCTTATCCAAGATAAAACACCTTTTATCTATATATTATTTTTGAAGATGTTATAAAATATGATGAATCATAAATCATGTGTATTAACGCCATCATATCATATATTTTATATTAACACTTTGTTAATAATCAAATTCTATTATCATTTAAGAGACATGAGATAACTATATAAATATTTTATTTAGATCCAGGTTAGAATGATATATTATTTTATATTCGAATAAAAGGTTCAATTACATTTGTCCTTTTTCATTTGAATATAATCTATAAGCTTTATCAAATCTTTCCCTGATTTTGAACTCCTATATACTTACAAAGCTTGTAAAACATACATATGGTATCATATACCATTCAAAATTGATTAATTGTTTTCTATAACATGAATAACTAACATTTAATTTCTATGGATTTTATAAAACCACTTTAGGTATTTTGTAAAAGTATATCTTATGGAAGTAATGTCATTATTTTTTGACACTGTAATTAGGTTTCATTTACATTGACTAGACATTCAAAGAACACTGGTTGACTTTCAAACAATTTCTTCTTCTTCTGGTTTTAATTTTTACCACATGTACTATCAATAAAGTATGAGAACATATCATTCCTAGTTCATCTATCCTCAATATTTTGAGAATATAAGGTAAAATTTCATTAAAATCACAAAAATTATATAAATATTTCAAATAATGGTCACATTTTCAGAGATATTCCATAAAAGACTAATATATATGTGATATATAAATAGTTTTCCTATGAATTATTATTTATAATGTCATATAGTGAAACATCTATGGTTCTAAAGTCATATAATATTCCTTGTTCCAATATCATAATGCACTTCCTTAAAATTTTTTAGATGGATTAACATCTAAATATTCAAGTGTTTACTATTATTAAAATCTAGAGTTTCATAAGATTAAATACATGGGAGAAGTTTTTTAGTCCTAAAAATAGTTAATGATTATAAGTAGCATTAATTTATATTATATAACTCTATGATTTAATGCATGAGAGAATCCAAATGTATATTTAAGTGAGTAAATACCATTTATAAGGTGTGGGATCATGCCTACTTAATTCCCTACCAATTCTCTATTTCCCTTAAAGATTTTTTCTTCATCATCATTTTCCAATTGAGATAATAGCATATCAAGGGTGGAAGAAAATACTAATTTATCATTGAGTTATTTTTTATGACCTGTGGATACACAATAGAGGAGGGATTTCATTTTTTTGCCTCTTGTGATCTTCATCAAGCCCATACGATTGATGATGGTGTGGTATCTCATCAGTACAATATACCAAGTTCATTCTTTATTTTATAGTTTACATGATTTTGGGTTTTATTTATGGTTGATATTAGATTATGAGATTGTAATTCATTACCACATATTATTTTAAGAGATAAAATATCCTTAAAAACCCAAAAGTGGTATCAAATCTTCACAAAACCATATTTGAAGTGAATAAATATGAAGTTGTATTACATTCCATATATGATGTCGTTAAATAAGAATAATATTTTATGCTATTAATTTTGGGTAGTGGTATAGGATATAGGATATCATAGGACTTGACATAGTTAAAATCATTGATTTTTCAATGTATCATAGCATACGATACAATTCAATTATAGTATATGATGGAACCAAATAAGTTCCAAAAAAATTTTATCTTGTCATTAATATGATATATTGTATATCGTAATATGATATATCTTGGTTCATTGTGTATGTTGTGTGCTACATTAATCATACATAATAAATTATCATAACCCATGAAATCCATGTATATGAGATCTATAGTATTAATCCTACATAAGGCTTATCATAAGTGGAAATATTTAGAAACTATGCGACGTTAATTTTATATAGGGGCTTGCCTACTGAGATAATGTTATGTAACACATATTTTAATGTTACATTTTCCATCATCATTCTTATTTAATGTTACACCTTATAGATGAATATTTTTAAGTATATATTACACAAGTATTGGGAATAATCCTAAGTTAGTACTCAATTATTCTTAAATAGGTTTTTGATCACATATTAATATTACAAAAGGGGTATATCATAATCCATGATTCCCTTTTCCTCCTATTGATATTATATAACCACCCACTATTTTCTTTACCTTATGTAACATGCGTTATATCATTTTGTATGACATATTGTATATCTTCAAAAAGGATATAATTTTAATATTATGAATTTTAATGAATGATTTATTTTAAGGGTGCTTAAATTTCTTTTAGATTTTATCATATATTTATCTAAGGAGTAACATGTTAGGTATGATAAATGATTTATTTTTCTCTTACCTTCACTCTGGCTTATCCATGAGCTATGTAAAGAGTTATACATCAATATTGTTTGAACGTATTGATTTGGTGGAAGGAATAATATTCCAAGATAAATCATTAGAAGTATGAATAATTAATACGGATACATAAGATAAAATGGAGAGGTTAAAATCCCCTTCAAAAATACTATATATTCAATTCCTTCTAAAGTGAGAACTTTTAAAGACCTAAATCATCCAATTGGGTAGGTCAAACTAAAGATGGGTACCCCAATATTATCTTGTGTAATTAAAAAAATTAATGGGTTACACTAATAGGATTAAGTCCTCATTATTTTTGTTTTTTGGGTTACACTTAGCAATGGGACCCTAATAGGATTAGGTTACCATATGAAAATAGTTTAGTTTATACATATGATGGACTATATAAAGAGTTATCTACTTAAATATATAAGATTCATATATTATTTTATTGAAATAATTTTCTACCTAAATATGAATGTGATAAGAGTAATGATAAAATGAAATAATGTTTAGTGAAATATAGATATTGTACCACTAATGGATATAATTTTATTCAAAAGGGGTTATCATTTTAGTGGGACCACAATTTATAAATGTCCTTATTAAATGTATTTAAAACATTATAACCGTATGATAAAAACTTTTTTATGGATTAAGAGTACCATCATCATTCATCTTGTCATTTAGATCATACCTTATAAATGGGAAGCTTAAAATAATAAAATTCTTGGATTGGTATAAAACTTAAGAACTATTGTTAAGTAATAGAAAATTTACATGTTAGAGAAAAACCTTTTTGAATAAATGAAAAATTTAATTTATTAAATAGGTGAATATACATTCTTATGAGATGTTTAAATGATTCACTTTTGGTTTTAAGGGAACTTGGTATAAGATAACCAAAGTAACTTCAATATCCACTCATATACTCAATATAATTGTGTATGTTAAGGAATTTGTGAGAATAAAAATTTCCATAAATCTTAATCTAGTAATGGAATTCATTTTATTGAAATTGATAGAAATGTTCGGTAAATTTGAATAATTTCACGAGGTGTTTAATCTATTTTCTAAAAGTATTGAATAAATATGAACTTGGACATTTGGTTTCAAGGTTCTAGTTCTGTGTTGACAATACAAGCGGGTATAATTTCTAAACAAAAGAAGAAAATTGAATTGGGGAATCCAATAATGTTTCATACTATATCCCGTTATGGTAATTGAATCCTAAGGAAAGTATTAGTAAGGAGAGTAATGATTTCATATAAAGGAATTTTATGGAATATATGAATGTGTTTAAAAACTCTCAAGAATGATCATGTTTGGTATCAATGTTATAGAAATTAATACTTCATTTTTGAAGATTATGTATTACTGAGTGTAGAATTTAGAAATGTTATTGATATACAATAGTTTAAAATAAAGGGAAGAAGTTATAGTTCCTATAGTCTTAATTAAATCATTGAACTAAATATTTTTTACTATAAAGATTTAAATGTAAAGGATTATATCAAACTAGAAAAGATCTAAGTGAAACATCTGTATCTTCATAAAATTTATCTTATATTATATGAAATGTTATTTACTATAAAGGATTTGTTATAAATAATATGAGATAAATGATTAAATAAACATGGTTTATAATTCATCAAGTTTAATAAAACTTTTTTAAATGTCTTGAATGTTAAAAATGTTTTATCTAATATAATAGAGTTTGTCAAGAAATTTCCTAAAATATTTGGAATTTAGAATCCAACACAATATTTGGAATATTTTAAATAATAAAGTTTATTTTTTAGAAGTGATCCAAACTCAGAGAGTACCATATGTGATATAGAAATAGTAGTTTAATTTTTATATATTCTTATTGAAAGGAAATAAATTTCTTTAAAAAAAAGAAGTTTATATATTTTATTAAGATATTTTAAATGAATATATTGTTTGAGAGGAATGTTGGAGTACATTTGGACTAATAAAAGTTTAAAGTTAACAAATAAAATCTTATACCAATAAAAATTTAGAATGTCTCTTTATAACCTAAATTTTTTAGGATGTTTTGGTAAATAATTAATGTAAAGAGTTTCAATAGTTACCAAAAAAACCATGAGGAAAATTTTTTATGGAAAGGGTTGAAATAATTATGGCGATAAACATAGAAAGAGTCCTTAGTAGAAAATAGAATTTATTAATATTATTACATTTAATTTTGTAATGTTTAATATTTTTAATATTATACTCAAAGTGTTTAATACTAATAATATGTCTCTTAAGTTTCACTATTATTCAAACTAGTTTTATTTATATATTTTACCCTCTAAAAGGTTTAGTGGGAGGTTTGTATTTGATGGTGACATAGAGATGTCATAAAAATTAAATAGATATGTAATAATTTTAACAAAACCCCCTAAAAGTTATACCAACATAAGGATAATCTTTAAATTTATCATATATGATATGTTAGACTAGAGATTATGTATTATTTTGTTAAGTATTATTAAAGGATCTCAAGAATATAAAATGTATAATGTTATGTGAAATATACTCGACATTCAAGGTAATTTTTTTAAGTTACAACTCATATTAATTTTGTTTTTATTATATTTTGATATTTTTATTATGGATATGGGGTCTCAAAGTTAAACTCATAGAGTGGATGAAACAAGGCCACTAACAAGATGGTGAGGTATACCAGCTAGGAGGTGGTGCTGGTAGTAGGACATGTAATTATATAGATTCCACCAGCCATCCAGTGGATAAAGTATAATTACTTAATTCTACACAACCAAAATGACCAGTTAGTGGACATGACATAATGCCTTTAATCATCCCCGACACACCAGCCTGTCGGGAGCCTGTGACCAGCCCGCCAGTGGTGCCCAGATAAAAACACCATTAATGGAATTTTGGTCATTGTTCTCTAATATGATTATTATCCAATATCTCACCCTAATATGACCTCATTGCAACTAGAAAATTCTAAATATCTATCCTTAGGTGGTCTAGGATACCAATCCCTCCCCTCTTGGGTGTTTGAATTCTAGATCGATCAGTTGGCATATATCAAGGTAAGATCTATTTGTTCTAATACTAATTATCATTCATTATCTATAATTAATCATAGATACAAACCATGTTGGATAGAAATATGAATCTCTACTAGGATCTAATAGATTATTCATGCTTGAGTCACAAATCTTTTTTGGATTATGAGAATCGGTGACCTCTAACTGATTGATCCTAGATCTTATTTCGGTGGTGAACATTTTAGTTAATTGATGCAGAATTCATCTCTTGGAATGATATATTCCTATAATACCCTTCCTAGAGACTCTATTATTATGTATTAGGTATTTTTCTAGTGAAATTTGGTGTGTGGGATTGATTCGGGTATCATTTCATGGTGGATCTTTGATATTTTCATTAAAATGATAATAGTATGAAGTCCTTACATCTTATGAACTTGTATGGAGCTATTGTCATTCTTGGTTTGTGTGTTTTTTCCTAGTTTATAGAACTATGTGTAGGTTCTGAGTGTAGCGTATGTGTGTGGATGGGGGTACCCAACTTTAATTTTACCATTAACAACGATCAATCCGAGATCCGTCACGATGATAAAACTACAGATCTTTGGAATAGAACGAAGAATGAAAAGAAAATAGGGAAGTCTAAAAACCATAGGTAGGATCATCATATATTGGTTATAATTAATTTAATTAAAACATAAGAATTACCTCTATGGAATTATCTCTCTGTTGATGTTTCCGATCATGACTCAATGTGATACGTCTTTGTGGCATAGAATCCAAGTGTAGGCTTCCTCTAGCTGTGATCCACACGTGCTCTATATATCTATGGAAGTTGCCAAAGGGATCTCCAAGTACTAGTATAAAAGAGAATTCACTTGTGATTTCCCCCTTTGATCACCTTGAGAGCCGCTTTCAAAGTTCTCTCCTTGATCTGGTGGAGGAAGATCTCTTTTGTAACTTGAGAGCATTCTTGGAGGAAATAAATTTTCTCTTGGCTGGAGAGCTTTCTCCAGATCTATTGTGCACAACCACAAAGAATAGTTAGGATTAATGAGAATAATGTAATTCTGATTTATAATACTTAGAATAATAAAATAAAATAACTACCCATAGGTATTTATTTATTTCATTTAATTCTTAGTAAGAACCCATGTTTAATAATAACATTTGACTATTATTATTACATTACATGCGCCCAACAAATTACACCTAATATTATTTAATTAAATAAATAATATTATTTCTTAAAAATTCCCAAAAAAACCACATGGCATGTATATTAACATATACATGGCATGTACTTTTGTTTTTACATTTTAAATGAATATTTAAATATATATTATTTCACCCACAATAATGATTATTTATTTCATAAATAAATATCACTGCATTACTCACTAATAAATATATATTATTTCACCCACAATATATTCTCTTGAATACCTAGTGTCGAAATAAATGCGATCAGGCATCCTTGAATAATTATTAAACCACAATTGGGAATAATATTTATTCAAATTTTTAAATGAATATTTAACTGAGATACTTGTACACACTTAGTGCGTGACCCTCTAGGACTCTCTCTCAGTGGCATTAGGTAGAGCCTGCCTAAAGTCCAATTTTAGTGTCTAGAAACATACCAAGGTACCGATAAAGAAATAAGTTAACTTCGTAATGATGTTTCACCTCATATGAACACTTACTGTGTAATGTAATTCCTTTGTCTTGATATCTCTAGTCAAGTGGGTTGCATGCTAGTTCCATCAACCCATGTGCTATATTATTCTTTCTTTAACTTCCCAATTTGAACTTTCCCATTCCTCACCATGGCCATGGATTTATTTAGGATATATAATATAAATACCCGAAGCTTAACGTACATGGACATTACATTACTTTTGCGGAATACTTAGTACATAACAAAAACACACACATAAGGACCGTAATAGTTTAGTGTCTTTGGAAACTCGGAATATAATCTTCTAATCGTGGTTAAAGATCTTCAACATCTCCCATAAAGATCTTCCTTTTTTTTTACCTAAAACCTTTCTTTATATCCCGGGGAAAGGAAAACATAAAAGGGTGAGCTCAAATGCTCAGTAAGGGTAAACAAAAGAAATATCAATCACATCATATTCATAAGAACATAACATTTTGGAAATCTTAACCTGCAAAAGAGATCATAATATCATAACATGGGATAAATCATAGTAGTGAAATGTAATCCCAATAATCATAACTTAAAACATGAAACTTTGTGTCATACACACGTAATCATATAGAATCATTTCTTATTATTCAAGGCTCATTTCCAAGACTATCTTAGTGGACAAAGTCCATTTATGAACCGAGTTCACTCCTCGTTTCAGTCCTGTTTCACTGAACCGGTTTAACCTGCCGTTCCAGCCATGTCTATCTCATGAGATATAAAATCTTTACCCAATTCATTGGAGGGAGATATAGGTCCCACCCATCTCATAATGAAACCATTCTTATGTGTGCCACAAAAATCATAAATCATACATCATTGCATAACCCATGTAATAAAAATGGAATTCTTAAACATCGTGACATCATAAAACAATTCATATAAGATAAATGAATTCATAAAAATAATTCCATCACAACACAATCAAATCAATGTAATTATAGGGATAGAATCAGAACCCTATATTATCTTAGATGGAAAATAATTTTGATAAAACACTTGAACTCCATTCTTGAGGAAAATATCCTTTCTACTTCAAAAACATTTTTCCTTTCTTAACATGTCATACAATTTTAAACTAAAAGAAGTTGATTAAAAATAAACTTGAAAACTTGTAAAGGAAGCTTTTTGGAAATAATGTTTTAAAAATCCATTCATGCCGTATAAGTTAAAAAAACATTCTTCTCATACTTTTGTCGGAAAAGTCAAAAAAGTACCTCGTACGAAAAACGACAAAATATTCCTTTCATATCTTTTACTAAAAACTCACCGAAGGGTAAAATAGGATTTAAAAAATTGTAGTTGAATGGAAATAATATTACATATTTAGGAAACATGGATGTGGATGATAAAATACACCCTAGTAAATGCCAAAGTATAAACAATCTCGGATAAAAATGAGATTGTGATATTTCCCTTACCTTAGGTCCGATTTGCTTCGTAAGTATCCGAACCTCCTGTATAATGATTTAAATAATGTCATTGAATTATTCCAGAATCATACTCATTGTTATGATATCATATATGGTTCACTTATGACTTTATTTTACCCGTTCTTTTGTAAATTCCATGTTAAAGAGCGTTTTGGGTAAAATCGTTTCATTTGTCGTCTGTGTTTTGACTTGTAATTATTCATATGATTACTTAGATCATGATTACATAATTCCAGAATATAAAACATGATTTATATATAATATATATTCAAAATATACATATATATAATAGATCAATAAATGGAAAGAAATACACCGTTCATGGAGACGGTAGGCCGTACGTACGCATGAACGCTGTTTTCGTTTCCTTATTGAGTTGAATGGAATTAAGTAGATGAAATACATATATATACACATAAATATAGTATCATTATTATGTCATATATTTCATGATTACTTATTATAAATACTTTATAATCATTCATGACTGGTTAACGTGGAGAATGAATCTCATCGCGTCGTGGAGACGGTAGTCCGTACGTACGCACGAGCGATGATATCGTTCTCATGATCGTGGAATTGTATTGGAGTGTATGTATACTATTTCAGAATCAATATCAATTTACAATAATCATATATAGTTATTACTTACACCATTATACCCATCCAAGTAATGTGGTGGTGAAAAATAGATTACACCACGGCGTGGAGACGGTATTCTGTACGTACGCACGCGCGGTGATTTCATTTTCCGTAGGATGGATAGATGGTGAAATAGGGTTGTTTCATACTTATAATAACATATCAGTATATGAGTGATACTGATGTTATTACTTCATAATGAAACAACATAAGAATAAGAAGTGGAAGAAGAAATAAAGTTGAAAGAATCGGTAACGGACATTACCTCTTCTTTGAAGCGCCTCTTTGAGATCTCCTTTTAGGGCACTAAAACTGATCTTTGAGGAAGACCAGAACATCTAGGATGTTTCTATGGAAGTGGATAAGAGAATTTGGCAGGGGTTGGCCGAGATTGAAGGCTCAAAGTGGTGTGAGGAAGAGAGGGAGGAGGTTCCCTTTTATAAGGGAGGAGAGGGGCACCTTTGGAAAAACTAAAAATATTATTTTATTATTAAGACAAATTCAGTTTTAAATAGCTCCAAATTGATTTATTTAGAAGCTAAGGTGGGGATGGGTCGAAATCCTCTCATCCAATATAATTTAGACAAGTTTAGGTTCCTATTTTAACCTTATCATATAGATTTAACATTAAGTTAGATAATTTTACTTTTACCGTGTCTTTTTGTGTTCTTACACTATAAGGTTAATAAACTTACTATAACAAGCCAAAAGAACCCCAAGTTGTTTATTATTAATATATATAACCGTATCTAAGTCATTTTACTGAACCTTAGATTTTTAGGAATAAAATCACAACTAATAATATAATATTTGTTTTAAAAACTATTTTATGTCAATTTTGACACTAATTAGTAATTGATTTTTTTTGAAAATCATAACATAATTATTAGTTAAAAAAAAGTTAACTAAATAAATACTAAAATGTCATATTAACCTAGAAAATTAGTGTAATTCATAAAAAGTCTCAAATTACATTTATTTGGGTATTTATATCATCAATTATGTCAATATTTCATTAATAAGATAATTACTGCATCATCTTGGTGTCATAAATAAATTAAATTATATAATGTCTAAAAATTATAAATAAAATACCATTATGTAGGAAATCGTTTTAGCTTTCTAATTAATATTTATAGTCTAATTTATCTTATGTATAACCCTATATTAAAAATGATATACTTATTAAACTTTTATTTTAACTATTTTAACCCTTCTTTAAATAAATTAATAATAATTGTCCTAATCTAATCCAAGTGGGCCTAAATGGTCATATTTTATTCCTAAGGTTGTTTTTGGTCAAATTACACTTATCCAATAGAATTAGGACATGTGTTAGGGTAATAATAATATCATTTTTACCCTTAATTACCCTATTTACTTTTAACCGTGGTAAAAAAAAGTAAAAAGTTACTATTCACCAAAAATTATTTTCATCTCATTGAACCACATTTTACTTACTGACATCAACCGTGTCTCTCGGATTTTTTGAAATTCCACTCACAGAAGCGGTAAAATTAAGTTTTATGAAAAAATCATTATTTTTAACTACCACTTAGTGGTTTCACTATTCATCAAAAAATGAAAGTTTTCAGAAAAATACTAAAAATTAGGCCTAAGTTATATTTGATATTATGAACTCAAAAATTATGCCTCTTTTACCAAATTCAAAACATATCAGTTGCATTAATTAATTTAAAAATTAATTCCCGTCGTCAAAACAAATAGCGTGTTCTTAAGAGATAATAAATATCAAAAGATTGATACTTGTTTATGTCTTGTTTAAATGTGAAATTACATCCAATGACCAAAATTGTATTAAATTGTAAAAATATATTCTAAATATACTTTAAAACCACTCAAATTAATAATTTAACCATATAAATTATTGTGATGAAAAAATTTGTTTTTAATTAAAATATAGCGTGTTTTTACTATTCATCAAAATATGAAAGTTACCAGAATAATATGAAAAATTTATCCAAAGTAAATTTTTATTTCTTGATTCCAAATAAGAATTTTATTTTTTCAAATTGAACTTATAAACATGTCAAAAACTAGATTTAAAGTGGGTGCGCCATCAAAAGGCGGCAAAACTGAATTTTTAAAAATACTTATTTTACCCAAAAATTTATTTTGTTCTTATACCATGGTCTAGAAAATGTGTAAGATAATGTTATAAAATTCAAAATTTAGTTAATACTATTCATAGTGGATAGTTCATAATAATATTATAATAATATATCGTTGTTTAGTAAAACCCGTTATTGCGTACAACACACGCTATCGAGAAAGGTCGTGATTGCGTGTAATGCAAGCCAAGTCAGGGTTGCATGTTGTGCAAGAATCCTTCGTTGTTTCGTATAATATAAGCCAACCATATTTCATTTATAAATTGAATATATATATATATATATACTCAATGTTGCGTAGAATAACTATTATCAAAATTGTGTGTATCATGATCCAAGAATAGTGTTGCGTATAATGAAAGCTAATACGGTGTTGCGTATAGCGCAAGGTAATCTTAGTGTAGCATACAACACAATACATTAAAAGAATATTTTTCATAAAATCTCGGGGTGTTACATTCTACCCCCCTTAAAATGAAATTTTCCCTCGAAATTCGTTGGGGTTATAAATGGTTTACTACTCAAAAGTTTCTTTAATAGAAACCCACATCATAAAAAGGAATACCAAAACTTGGCTTTAAAAACTGAAGTATGAAACGTAATGGTTACCCAAATTAACTCATCACTGAGTTTCCATGTAGGAGAACATAGGTGAAAATATGGATATAGAAGAAAAATCTAACCATCAAGTTATGATGGAGAGTGGTAGAGAACATGGCTATAAAAAAGCCAACAATCACAACGCCATAAATTTGTGACGATATAAGGTACCATATGATTCATCGGATATAAGAGCACTAGGACAACATTTTTGGTTTTCAAGATCATTTCACTAAAGTTGATGAAATTGGAATTAAAAGAAATACTTTCGTGATTTTGGTATAGTCTCACCGTTGGTCGTTCTTTGGACAATTTCCACTTCATCTATTAATGAAATGAAGTTTAATTTGTCATTCGTGATGTGTTAGCAGATCATGTGATAGAATGACGGGTCATTCCATCTGTCTCAAACAAAAGGTTAGAAAAATTATCAAAAAATACATAAGTCCATCTATAGTGAGATTAATCATATATGGTTCCTAAAATGGACTAATACTTCATATATCATACTTCTTAATATAATAAAACTAGTTTCTACTAAACAGGGACTTCCTGTAGGCCAGTGGTAGGTGATAAAGGCCAGTCGCACTTCGGTTGTGGGTTCGATTCCCACAGCCTTGTTCGACGCGATGGGCTGTCACCCGTCCTGCAGGTTGTCCTTTTTCTAAAGCTATATTACTATAACATCCCATCAATAATATCGAAAAAGTTCTATCCTAACTTATGTCCAACATAATCCATTCCAATCTTTAGGCTTATCTAAAATAATTTGGTCCAAGCTCATAGCATAAAGAAAACTATTACTTTAAATGTCATCAACCAAGCATGTGAATACCATCATTTATCCCCCATATATCTTGTTGGTCACATTCCAATCATGTGAATACCTTAATCATGTATTCTCTTGAAAAATAAATACCCATTAAACCTTAGTGAAAACATGAATGCTGTCAAAAGTTAACTCTTTCCACATACCAAAATCCAAAAATTCTATATACTCAAACCATGATATAACCTTATCCTTATATCAGTTATAAGCTCATGAATACTATCAAACATTTAATTTTCTCTTTATCCCTTCATTATGCGCATATCATCTACATTCCAAAAATATCTGAATAACCTTTCATGGATACTGGTACCATTAATCATACACTTTCAAAACTGAAGGAAAGACAACAGTGTAACAATCCTTAGATGTCTCTTTTTCCATAGTACCATGAGATTACTTATACAACATTACAAATGATAAACATGTAATCATTCCACCACATTCTTAAACCATTGACCGAGATTCAACAATTATTTCATCTCACATATCATTTGTAGTCTCTTCATCATCATCAAAATAAATACTACCCGTACGACCATACTGATTCTCTTCATGAGACATTCCCTTAGGGCATTGGTTTTCATAATGCCCGTACATTCCACATTTAAAACATTTAACCATTGCTGATGTCGTAGCAATACCATTATCCTCATCCCTAGTGTTAACTGAACATTTTCCTTTGCACTTACTGGCTTTGTGTCCTTCTTTTCCACACCCAAATCATCTTCCAGTTCCTTTGAAACATTCTCCTTGATGACTCTTCCCACATGATTTACATAGGGGAAATTGAACTTTATTTCCTCTACGATCATCATGAAACTCCATCTTTCTCTTATTATCCGAGTCAGGAAACTTACCAAATTTTACTTTATTGATCATATTATGAGATTGATGATTCGGCATAATAATGATGTTTGGACTTCCAAATCCCATTTCATTTGGTTGCTCATGAAGAATATCATTCCATTGTCCATCATATCCTCCATTATCGTGAATCATCTTATTTCCACCCATTTTCTAAAACCCAAAAAGAATAGTGTGAGAGGAAAAAATCATAATAAGGGGGAGTAACTTCAATATATAACATCTTTGGTTTAATATAATATCGTTACCATAGTTCTAGGACTACATCCTATACGTATACTTATCCTTAGGGACATCTCTAGACATACCTTAGAAATATCTCTAGGGATCTCACTAACGTTTTCGCATCCTAGTTTCCAAAGGTTGACTAAACTATTCCTCTGATACCAACTATAAAGACCCGAAGCTTAACGTACATGGACATTACATTACTTTTGCGGAATACTTAGTACATAACAAAAACACACACATAAGGACCGTAATAGTTTAGTGTCTTTGGAAACTCGGAATATAATCTTCTAATTGTGGTGAAGGATCTTCAACATATCCCATAAAGATCTTCCTTTTTTTTACCTAAAACCTTTCTTTATATCCTGGTGAAAGGAAAACATAAAAGGGTGATCTCAAATGCTCAATAAGGGTAAAAAAAAGAAATACCAATCACATCATATTCATAAGAACATAACATTTTGGAAATCTTAACCTGCAAAAGAGATCATAATATCATAACATGGGATAAATCATAGTAGTGAAATGTAATCCCAATAATCATAACTTAAAACATGAAACTTTGTGGCATACAAACATAATCATATAGAGTCATTTCTTATTAGTCAAGGCTCATTTCCAAGACTATCTTAGTGGACAAAGTCCATTTCTGAACCGAGTTCACTCCACGTTTCAGTCCTGTTTCACTGAACCGGTTTAACCTGCCGTTCCAGCCATGTCTATCTCATGAGATATAAAATCTTTACCCGATGCATTGGAGGGAGATATAGGTCCCACCCATCTCATAATGAAACCATTATTATGTGTGCCACAAAAATCATAAATCATACATCATTGCATAACCCATGTAATAAAAATGGAATTCTTAAACATCGTGACATCATAAAAAAATTCATATAAGATAAATGAATTCATAAAAATAATTCCATCACAACACAATTAAATCAATGTAATGATAGGGATATAATCAGAACCCTATATTATCTTATATGGAAAATAATTTTGATAAAACACTTGAACTCCATTCTTGAGGAAAATATCCTTTCTACTTCAAAAACATTTTTCCTTTCTTAACATGTCATACAATTTTAAACTAAAAGAAGTTGATTAAAAATAAACTTGAAAACTTGTAAAGTAAGCTTCTTGTAAATAATGTTTTAAAAATCTATTCATTCCATATAAGTTAAAAAAACATTCTTCACATACTTTTGTCAGAAAAGTCAAAAAAGTACCTCGTACGAAAAACGACAAAAGATTCCTTTCATATCTTTTACTAAAAACTCACTGAAGGGTAAAATAGGATTTAAAAAATTGTAGGTGAATGGAAATAATATTACATATTTAGGAAACATGGATGTGGATGATAAAATACACCCCATTAAATGCCAAAGTATAAACAATCTCGGATAAAAATGAGATTGTGATATTTCCCTTACCTTAGGTCCGATTTGCTTCGTAAGTGTCCGAACCTCCTGTATAATGATTTAAATAATGTCATTGACTTATTCCAGAATCATACTCATTGTTATGATATCATATATGGTTCACTTATGACTTTATTTTACCCATTCTTTTGTAAATTCTATGTTAAAGAGCGTTTTGCGTAAAATTGTTTCATTTGTCGTCCGTGTTTTGACTTGTAATTATCCATTTGATTAATTAGATCATGATTAAATAATTCCAGAATATAAAACATAATTTATATATAATATATATTCAAAATATACATATATATAATAGATCAATAAATGTAAAGAAATACACCGTTCATGGAGACGGTAGACCGTACGTACGCATGAACGCTGTTTTCTTTTCCTTATTGAGTTGAATTGAATTAAGTAGATGACATAAATATATATACAAATAAATCCAGTATAATTATTATGTCATATATTTCATGATTACTTATTATATATACTTTATAATCATTCATGAATGGTTAACGTGGAGAATGAATCTCATCGCGTCGTGGAGACGGTAGTCCGTACGTACGCACGAGCGATGATATCGTTCTCATGATCGTGGAATTGTATTGGAGTGTATGTATACTATTTCAGAATCAATATCACTTTACAATAATCATATATAGTTATTACTTACACCATTATACCCATCCAAGTAAGGTGGTGGTGAAAAATAGATTACACCACGGCGTGGAGACGGTATTCCGTACGTACGCACGCGCGGTGATTTTGTTTTCCGTAGGATGGATAGATGGTGAAATAGGGTTGTTTCATACTTATAATAACATATAATTATATGATTGATACTGATGTTATTACTTCATAATGAAACAAACTAAGAAGAAGAAGTGGAAGAAGAAATAAAGTTGAAAAAATCGGTAACGGACATTACCTCTTCTTTGAAGCGCCTCTTTGAGATCTCCTTTTAGGGCACTAAAATTGATCTTTGAGGAAGACCAGAAGCTCTAGGATGTTTATAGGGAAGTGGAGAAGATAATTTTTCAGGGGTTGGCCGAGCTTGAAGGCTCAAAGTGGTGTGAGGAAGAGAGGGAGGAGGAGCCCTTTTATAAGGGAGGAGAGGGGCACCTTTGGAAAAACTAAAAATATTATTTTATTATTAAGCCAAATTCAGTTTTAAATAGATCCAAATTGATTTATTTCTAAGATAAGGTGGGTATGGGTAGAAATAATCTCATCCAATAGAATTTATACAGGTTTAGGTTCCTATTTTAACCTTATCATATAGATTTAACATTAAGTTAGATAATTTTACTTTTACCGTGTCTTTTTGTGTTCTTACACTATAAGGTTAATAAACTTACTATAACAATCCAAAAGAACCCCAAGTTGTTTATTATTAATATATATAAACGTATATAAGTCATTTTTCCGAACCTTAGATTTTTATGAATAAAATAACTATTAATAATATAATATTTGTTTTAAAAACTATTTTATGTCAATTTTGACACTATTTAGTAATTGATTTTTTTGAAAATCATAAAATAATGATTAGTTCGAAAAAAGTTAACTAAATAAATACTAACATGTCATATTAACCTAGAAAATTAGTGGAATTCATAAAAAGTCTGAAATTACATTTATTTGGGTATTTATAACATCAATTATGTCAATATTTCATTAATAAGATAATTACTGCATCCTCTTGGTGTCATAAATAAATTAAATTATATAATGTCTAAAAATTAAAAATAAAATACCATTATGTAGAAAATCTTTTTATCTTTCTAATTAATATTTATAGTCGAATTTAGCTTATGTATAACCCTATATTAAAAATGATATACTTATTAAACTTTGATTTTAACTATTTTAACCCTTCTTTAAATAAATTAATAATAAATGTCCTAATCTAATACAAGTAAGCCTAAATGGTCATATTTTATTCCTAAGGTTGTTTTTGGTCGAATTACACTTATAAAATAGAATTAGGACATGTGTTAGGGTAATAATGATATCATTTTTACCGTTAATTACCCTATTTACTTTTAACTGTGGTAAAAAAAAGTAAAAAGTTACTATTCACCAAAAATTATTTTCATCTCATTGAACCACATTTTACTTACTAACATCAACCGTGCCTCTCATATTTTTTTAAATTCCACTCACAGAAGCGGTAAAATTAAGTTTTATGAAAAAATCATTTTTTTTAACTACCACTTAGTGGTTTCACTATTCATCAAAAAATGAAAGTTTTCAGAAAAATACCAAAAAATTAGGCCTAAGTTATATTTGATATTATGAACTCAAAAATGATGTCTCTTTTACCAAATTCAAAACATATCAGTTGCATTAATTAATTTAAAAATTAATTCCTGTCGTCAAAACAAATAGCGTGTTCTTAAGAGATAATAACTATCAAAAGATTGACACTTGTTTATGTCTTGTTTAAATGTGAAATTACATCCAATGACCAAAATTGTATTAAATTGTAAAAATATATTCTAAATATACTTTAAAACCACTCAAATTAATAATTTAACCATATAAATTATTGCGATGAAAAAAATTTGTTTTTAATTAAAATATAGCGTGTTTTTACTATTCATCAAAATATGAAAGTTACCAGAATAATATGAAAAATTTATCCAAAGTAAATTTTTATTTATTGATTCCAAAGAAGAATTTTATTTTGTCAAATTGAACTTATAAAAATGTCAAAAACTATATTTAAAGTGGGTGTGCCATCAAAAGGCGGCAAAACTGCATTTTTTGAAAAATACTTATTTTACCCGAAAAATTTATTTTGTTCTTATACCATGGTCTAGAAAATGTGTAAGTTAATGTTATAAAATTCAAAATTTAGTTAATACTATTCATAGTGGCTACTTCATAATAATATTATAATAATATATCATTGTTTAGTAAAACCCGGTATTGCGTACAACACACGCTATCGAGAAAGGTCGTGATTGCGTGTAATGCAAGCCAAGTCATGGTTGCGTGTTGTGCAAGAATCCTTCATTGTTTCGTATAATATAATCCAACCATATTTCATTTATACATTGAATATATATATATATATATATATATATATATATATATATACTCAATGTTGCGTAGAATAACTATTATCAAAATTGTGTGTATCACGATCCAAGAATAATGTTGCGTATACTGCAAGCTAATACGGTGTTGCGTATAGCACAAGGTAATCTTGGTGTAGCATACAACACAAGACATTAAAAGAATATTTTTCATAAAATCTCACGGTGTTACATATAAATTCTATCAAAGGGCCTAAGATATCAACTTTTATTATGGAACAGAAAGGATAAATCCTTTCTCGCATTATCTATTAATGCGGTATTACTCGTGACGCACCCAATATATCCTACCTCACTAAAAATAGTGTGTTGTCACATTTTTTCTTCAATATATCTAAGTTCTCCAGTTTTAATACCCATTAATAACAATCTTAAATTCCAAATTCCAATACACACATCTGTAGATAGGAACATCCAATGACACTATAAAATTTGGATTTTCTACTGGAAGGTCTTGTTCTCATAATATCCTCCTAGATATTACAAAGGGAACACACTATGATAAGGGTTCTCAATGTTTTATGATTCCTCAACCCTAATGGCCTATATTATTTGTGTCCCTCAAATAACATCATCCATCCATAGAACATATATTCAAGAATAGTTTCATGAAACTTACGGTTTCTCATCATAGTAGGGATCCACTACGACCCTTTGGGGAAACAACTATCCTTAAAACATTATCACATGCATTGTCACATAGAATAAAAATCTAGATGTGATAAGGTTTTTATTAATATTCAAATCCATGAGTATGATTTTATCATAAAGTAAAAAGTAGTTGGTTTTAGGCCACAAACTCCAACAGACTCCCACTTGGACTAGATCCAACTGCTAACAACCTTTAACCTTCTAGCTCTCACATGATATTCATTCATCTGTTGAGATAGGACTTTAGTGATTGGGTGTACCACATTCTCTTCCATGGACACTCTTATCACTTTAACTTCACCTCTTTGATAGAAATACCTCAAGAGGTGATACTTCTAGAGAATGTGCTTTGTCTGTTGATGTGACATTGGTTCTTTTGCAAGATCCACCACTGTAGTATTACCCTAATACAATGTGATAGGATCTTTACTACTTGTCACCTCATCAAGATCTTGAACAAATTCCCAAATATAGATAGATTTATTGGCTATATCATAAGCCACTATATATGTGATATCTGCTGTAGAATTGACAACAACTGGCTACATTGAACTCTTTTAGCTCACAAATCCTCAGTTGAGATAGAAAACATATCTATATTGAGACCTCAGATCATTCTGATCTGTCTAAAAACTAGCATCAACATACCCTCTGATGATAAGATCCTTGTCACCTCCATACACTAGGATCATATCCTTGGTTCTTCTCAAATTCTTAAGGATAGTATTAAGAGCAGTCCAATGTTGTTCTCTTGGATCTGCTTGATATCTTCCTACCATGCTTAGTGTATAGGCAACATCAAGCCTAGTACATAACTTGTAAAACATGATAGATCCTATAACCAAAGCGTATGAGATATTACTCATCCTATAATTCTCCTATTGTGTTTTAGGACACATCCTCTTAGAAAGATGTAGGCCATGTAACACTAGAACCAATCCCCTCTTGGATTATTCCATACTAAATCTATTTAGTATCTGGTCAATGTATATACCCTGAATTAGTCCAAGCTTTTTTTTGGATCTATCACGAATGATCTTTATCCCTATAATGTAGGCTGTTTCACCTAAGTCCTTCGTAGAGAAACACTTGTTAAAATAGTCCTTAACTAACTGTAAGACTGATACATCATTTCCAATAAGTAATATGTCATCAACATATACTACTAGGATAATGAAAACATTCCCATTAAACCATTTATAAACACATGGATCACATTCATTCTTAATGAAACCAAATTTCTTTATGGATTTATCAAATAGAATGTTCAATGACCTGGATTCTTTCTTTAATCCATAAATGGATTTCTGTAACTTACTAACCCATTTCGCTTCACCTGGTGTCACAAAACCTTCTAGTTGTGTCATATATGCATTTTCCTGAAGGTTCCCATTAAGGAATACTATTTTGACATCCATTTTCCAAATCTCATAGTCATGGTAAGATGCTATTACTAGTATGATTCTTATAGATTTAAACACGGAAACTGGCAAGAAGGTTTCATCATAGTAAATTCCTTGATGATGTCTGAATCCTTCAGCCACTATCCTTGCTTTATAGGTACTAAATTAACCTTCCATGTCCATATTTCTATTTAATACCTATTTTCATCCAACAGGGTTTACATCAGATGGCTCATCGACTAGAAATTAGACTTGGTTCTGATACATGGAATCCATTTTAGAATTCATAGCTTCTATCCATCTTGCATCTTCTGAGCTCTCTACTGCTTCCTTATAGGATAAAGGTTCATAATTTTCTAATAATAATGATTCACCATCCTTAGTGACTAGGAAACCAAATATCTCTGGTTCCCTTACCTCTCTTGAGATCCTACGTAGTACTTGTGTGTCTGGAACCTCTTCCATGGGGACCTGTGGAACTTGTTCCTGTACCAAATCCTATGTTTCTTGAGCATCAACTTTGTCTAATTCAATATTGCTTCCACTATCCTTTTTGAGGATGTTCTCCCTCTCAAGCAATACGGATTATCTGGAGACAATAAATTTCTTGTCTGAAGGGTTATATAGGTAATATCCTTTTGTTTCCTTGGGATATCCTATAAATATATATCTTATGCACCAGGGTGATAATTTGTTTCCTAAGAAGGCCTTAACAAATGCCTCACATCCCCATACACGTGTGTGTGAAAAAATGGGTTTATTTCCATTCTATAACTCAGAGGGAATTCCATTTGACACCTTAGTTGGTACTCGGTTTAATTTTCATGATGCAGATTGTAATGCATATCCCTAAAAGAATAATGTAACATTTTCATGTCTCATCATCGACCTCACCATGTTCAACAAGGTGTGGTTCCTATTTTCACTAACACTATTCCACTGTGGTGTATATGGATGAGTGAGTTGAGATAGAATCCCAGACTCCTGTAAATGGTCAATGAACTCCTGGTTCAGATATTCTCTACCTCGATCAGATCGAAGATTATTTATCTTTTTACCAAGATGATTCTCTACTCCATTCTTGAATTCCTTAAATTTCTCCAAGGAATCTAACTTATACCTCATTAAGTAGATATAGCCATATCTACTCAAATCATCAATAAAAGTAATGAAGTAATAATATCCACTTCTAGATTCTACTGGAAATGGTCCACACACATCCATGTGTACCAATCCTAGAATATCTATGACCCTTTCACCCTATCCACTAAAAGGTGGCCTGGTCATTTTACCTTTTAAACAACCATGACATCTATCAAGTGGTTTTAGATCAGTAGAATCTAAATAACCATCTTGGAAGAGCTTTATCAAATACTTCTCGTTTACATGACTGAGACAGTGATGCAAAAACTAGGTTTGGTATGATTGATGTGAGTTTATTTTGTTATCGATTGACAACAATTGGTTTTTGTAATTTAATACATAAAAACTATTATTTAAATGAGCCATACCATAACATTAATTGTTCTTGAAAAAGAAACAACCCTTATTTCCAATCATGGAACTAAATCCATCCATATCCAAACATGATACAAAAATTATGTTCTTGG
Source organism: Viscum album (assembly GCA_963277665.1). Lineage (NCBI taxonomy): Eukaryota > Viridiplantae > Streptophyta > Magnoliopsida > Santalales > Viscaceae > Viscum > Viscum album. The sequence goes on from OY728161.1 coordinate 825,671,903, forward strand.
TAACACTAGGCACAAAATAACAGTTATGTAAAACCAAAATCATCCAAGTTGGCAATGAGAGATGGTAATCACCAATGGCCAATATAGTCAGCCTCACACCATTGGCAGCTTGAAGATCCACCTCTTCTCTGGAAATATTTCTAAATATACTTGGTTCCTGCATTTGAATACATATGTGAGCCCCACAAGATGTATTTAATATCCAATGTGTATAAATGGAATGATTACACTCAATAAAGAACACACCTTTAGCATCCCCATGCTTCTAGGCGCTGTTCCTCTTCTATTGGCTTCAGTTTCCACATGAAAAACATACCGCCTCCCATTCCTTGTCTTACCTTTGGATCTTGTCCTTCTTGGAGGGACAATGATCAGGGGATTCAGATCGTTTATAAACCTCTGGACCCTTTTCCTTCTCCTTTCTCTTCTTATTCACTTTAAGGACTGTGAGTTTGTTACGACCCATGTCCTTATCTACCTGGAGAATCAAGGTCAAGAGTTCTGATAGACTCTTCTCATTATTGCTCATGTTATACTTAACAATGAAGCTAGATAAGGTCTTGGGAAGTGATGATAGGATGATATCTATATGCAACTCATTTGGGAAATTAATCCCTAAGATGTCGAGGAGTTCAATGTAGCTAATAAGATTGACTAAATGAGGCCCAAATGACACAAAATCTCCATGTTTAGTTGTGAAAAAAGTTATGGAGATCTCATATCTCTCTTGTCTCACCTTCTCTTGATAGATATCCTTAAGGTGATACATCATGCTATATGTGTCCATGTTTTCATGTTGCCTCAAGAGATCATTAGACATGGTCGATAGCATGAAACATTGGACATATGTGGTATCATCCAAATGTTTCATATAGAGAGATATTTCCTCATCATTGGTCTCATTTCTAGGTGCCACTAAAATAGTCTCCTCTAACACATACAATTTCCTCTCATGGAAAAGGATGACGCGTAAATGCCTCTACCACTCCTAGAAATTGGTGCTGTTGAGAAGGTTTTCCTTCTCGAGTATGGTTCACAATGATATGTTTGATGTCATTTTTCTTGACGTTTCTAAAAATTAAGATGAGAAAATATTTAGTACTTTATCATGATAAAACCGAGACAAATAAATAAATTAATACTTATTAGTCTCCCATTATTTTTATTGAAATCCAATATCCCTCACCATTGACTTCAGAATATTCTGTTTCCTGAATATTATAGTGGAAAGAATCCATATTTCCCTTCTCATTACCCCAAATATGGTTGGTCAAGCATCTTTAAAGGTTTTAGATAGGTATTCCAAATTCTAACTGCATTAACTCAAAACTCCTTGATCTTCTGAGTGGACTCCCCAATATGGAAATACTTTTATTTTTGATTTCCTCAACCTTTTCCTCTTGGTCACACCAAGTCCTACTGTGGAATTAAACCCTTTATGTGAACCAAGTCAAGTTAACCTAAAACCTTGAATTAGAGTTCCATGATAATTGAAAGCACCCCAACTAGGGTTGGTCAAGCACTTTGAACTATGGTTCAATTCTAACCAATATTATGGAAGGTTATATCAACTTAATATTTCTTTGATGTATTTTATCCTTATACATATATTTCAATTTTATTATATTTCTTATATTCTTATTAATATTTAGTGGTATATACTTAAGTGATTAACCATGCTTAAGATAATATTTATGCATAAGCCGGTCTTATTTGAGTTCTATCTTGCATGATTTTTTAATTCATTAATTGTGTGATCGTGACAACAAACCCATAATAAATAAACCATGAACTAACAGAAATAAAATAAATGGAATGATCACGAGATTGTTCTATTGGTTAGTTTATCTAGCGGTTGATAAAATAACCCAATACCTAGGGGGAAACACCTTGAACCTTTTGGGTTCATGTTTACAACTTTCCACCTGTCCACCTTTGTATCTCCTTGGGTTGGTTTCACCTCGACTCCTAACTTGGACTGCCTCAACTAGCTTGGGAGATCCATCCATTACATGTTATTTTATTTCACATGCAAGTGAGGGGTAAAAGGGGTTTTACATAAAATAAACCTTAGGAACACATGACCTACATATTAATGAGGAGAAGTATTGCATGCCAACAAATTTAATTTAAATAAATAAATAAAAATAATCCATCCACATACAAAGGTATTGGTCTAGATCATGATCATCCATACATACAATGATATTTATGCATAAATAAAACTTTCATTCGATTCTTTAATCATTCTTTTTTAAGATAAATCATGCTCAAATCAATTAATTATCTTTAATTAATCAATCATTTTATCTTAAACCCTTTTTCTGAATTTCCTTAAGATTCTCATCCATCATAATTTTAAACAAATAAATTCATTTAAAATTATCTTTGTACGTAACTTGTACCTAGGAAGCAACCCAGTGAATTCCCATTCATAAATACCCAATGATTATAAATGAACATTACGCAGATGTTAAATTAAACATATATGTATAAAACACCTATCATGTGTTGTGCCTCAGCTTTACACCCTCACCATGGAACACGTCTCAAGGGTTTTTATAATATAATAATAAATTTTAATAAATCTATGTAATTTGGATGAGTACATGGAGTGTAGTTCTGACTACATGGTGTATACTATCATTCACTGTCCATCCGAAGTACACACCCGGGGATACAATGTGTAGATGTACTTCAGAAATCTTTATAGTACATGACATGTATAGTGAGACACATTCCATGTAGTGTCTTCGTTACACGGTCTCCAGCTAGGAAATCCGTGTATGGGGTACACGGTCCAACCCTAACCAAAAGGGACGACACACTGTGTCCTTTGGACCACACAACATGTAATCTGGAAACCATGTGCCACTTATTCCCGATCAACAAAAAGAGTCATTAAGACTTAGAAAAACTCTAATGACACGTCTTGGTTGGGCGGACCAGTCTTGATGCATTGAACCTTGACTACACAACATTTACTACCGAATACAATTCATGTGTAATGGTGTTGTATGACCAAGAACCCTTGGAACCTATGGGTGATATCCTCTATTTTATTTTAATTGAAATTAAAAGAAAATATCTTTTCTGTAAGGTGAACGAGAAGTGAAAGAGTTGGAATAGATCTCAAGATTCAGATTTAAAGAACGATTAACATGAATTGAAGCAACTAAATTATTAAATGCATAAATCATAAACAAAAAACTAAATAATTATAAACAACTATATGACTGCTTGGATACCACTTGTAGGTTCTGATCATAGCAGAAGCACATGGATGGGGGTTCCCAACTTTAATTTTACTATTAACAATGATCAATCCAAGATACGTCACGATGATAAAACACCGGATCTTTGGAATAGAACAAAGAATGATAAGGAAAGAGAGAAGTCCCTAAACCATAGAGAGGATCATCATATTTTGTTTATAATTAATTTAATTAAAATACAATAATTAACTTGATGTAATTATCTCTCTGTTGATGTTTTCAGTTATGATTCAATGTAATCCATCATTGCATCGCAAAATCCAAGTGTAGGACTCCTCTAGCGGTGATCCACACATGCTCCACATATCTCTAGATATAGCTGAAGGGATCTCCGAGTGATAGAATGAAAGAGCCTTCTCTTGCAATGTCTACCTTCGATTTCCTTGAGAGCTGCTTCCAAAGTGATCTCCTTGATTTGGTGGAGGAGGATCTCTATCGTAACTTGAGAGCATTCTTGGAGGAAAGGAATTATCTTGTGGCTTGAGATATTTCTCCAGATCCATCATTCACAACCTCAAGTAATGGGTAGTCTTAATGAGAACAATGTAATTGGGATTTATAATACTTATAAGATTAAAATAAAAATAATTACCCATAGGTATTTATTTATTTAATTTAATTCTTATTAAGACCCCATGTCTAATAATAGCATTTGAATATTATTATTACATTACATGTGCCCAGTGAATTACACCTAATATTATTTAAGTAAATAAATAATATTATTTCTCACAAATTCCAGGTTAAACCACATGGTGTGTATATTAATATATACACAACATGTACTTTTTTTTTCCATTTTCTTTATTTACTCCACATTTATTAGACCTTGAATAATGACTATTTATTTCTTAAATAAATATCACTGCATTACTCGCTAATAAATTTATATTATTTTGACCACAATATATTCTCTCAAATAACTACTGTCGAAATAAATATGATCAAGAATCCTTGAATAATTATTAAACCACAATTGGGAATAATCTTTATGCAACTTGTTAAATGAATATTTAACTGAGATACTTGGACACACTTAGTGTGTGACCCTCTAGGCTTCTTTCTCAGTGGAATTATATAGAGCCTACCTAAAGTCCAAGGTTTATATCTAGAAACATTCCAAGGTACCCATAGAGAAAGTAGTTAACACTGCAATGACGTGTCACCTCATACAAACTCTTACCGTGTAATTTAATCCCTTTGTCTCCATATATCCACTCATGTGGGTTGTATTCTAGTGCCATCAACCCATGTGCTTGATTATTCTTTATTTGACTTCTTGGAATTGAACTTGCCTATTCCTTACCATGGAAATGGATTTTTTAGGACATATCAATTCCATCAAAGGGCCTATGATATCAACTTCTGTTATGGAATAAAAGGGACAAATCGTTTCTTGCATTATCTATTAATGCAATATTACTCGTGATGCACCCAACATATCCTACCTAACTACGAACAATGTGTCGTCATAGTTTTCGTCAATACATCTATGTGCATGAATTATAATACCCATTAATAATAATCCTAAACTCCAAGGACCATTTCACACGTCCACAGATAGGAACATCCAATGACACTATCAAATTTGGATTTCCTACTGGCAGATCTCATTCTCATAATATCCTCCTAGGTATTACCAAGGGCGCACACCATGAGAAGGTTCCTCAAAGTTTTATGAGTCCTCACCCCTAATGGCCTATATTATTTGTGTCCCTCAAATAACATCATAAAACCATAGAACATATATTGAATAATAGTGTTATGACACTTCTGGGTTCTCATCATAGCAGGGATCCACTATGACCCTTTTGTGCAACAACTATCCTTAGGAAATTATCACATGCATTGTCATATAGAAGGACAATCAAGATGTGATAAGGTTTTTATTAATATTCAAATCCATGAATACAAGTTTATCATAAAGTAAAAAGTAGTTGGTTTTAGGCCACCAACTCCAACACTATGCATGATAAGTTATAATTTGGAATGAATGGGTACCCTATGAGACCCTTTCTGGGTATTTATTGTGTATTTCTTGTTATGACACACATTATATGTGGTTATTTTATAGCCTTTAGAATATTTTCTGTACCATGATTGTTCCTTTCTATGTTTTACCTTACTTGTTTATCAGTGTTTTGTCTATGGAATACTTATGTTGGTATATTTCCCTTATATACATCATTCCTTATATGTGAATTTGTACATAACTAGTGAGACCTCTATTTTAGTGATCAGGTTGATAAGTGGACTTGATAAACTTATTCATGCCTTTAAAGGGGGAGCTCAGATTATATGAATCATTTATTGTGACTCCGAATAGAATATTGATAGCTCTAAAGATCATTATATGATTTTCCCATAGTGTAAAATTCCAAACACCATAGGAATTGAGTCCATATGATGGTATTATGTGTCAATGGGGAACATCCTTGCATATTTGTAGAGTTTCATTGATTGAAGTGTTCCAAGAGTGTGTACCATCAAAGGAGAGCATGTAGCCATGGGTTATGGATGTGAAATTCCCTTAAAGGTGAAACAAAGTTACATAGAAGGATCTAATCTATGTTGTTACAACCTATGAAATTCTTTCAGCATGGATCCAAAGTAAGTATGATCGGGTTTTGTGGTATCATGATTAACATACAGTATTTTGGTACAAGAATGGTTTTATTCTTGTATACAAATTTAACTTTCCATTATGAAAAACAACTCTATACACATGTGAACTTATGTTGAGAACACTTTGACAGTGTCCAACTGGGTTTATACTCACACACTGTATGGACCTCTCAGTGCGCTTTCAGACTTAATAATGAGGGACCTAGAGAAGGAAAAGGGCCTAATGGTAGTTTTATAAGGAGATTAGAGTTAGGAGATGGTCTCAGTACTAGGATGGATCCTTAATAACTACCTCAACATCTTTTATTTATTTATTTTTATAGTTTAAACTCATTGACCTACCACATTGGGGGTTTGTTTAGTTATTATTGCATAAACTGAAATGGTATCTATTATAACATATTGTTTATGTTATCTTTATTGGGACAAGGAATTTTGGAGGTGTTTTTAAAGATGTTGAATGTTTTCATGGAAGATGTTAAGAATGTTTTATCTTTTTTTGATCAAGTATAAATAATCAATGTTTTATAAGATTTGAAAAAACTGGTAAACTAATAGAGAAGATTGAACAATATTTTTTAGAAAAATTCCATCAAATAGACTATTATATATGAAGATATATTGGAATTAGAAATGTACTGAATTATTATATTATATGGTTTACAAATTAATTGGATAATTTTTTAGTGAAATAAAATATGGCAATGATTTTTTGTTCTGAAAGATTCCAATGTCATGAGTTATGAGAGATCTCATGATCCTAGAATAACTAGAAAGTTGGAGAATTTGTTTTATATATAAAATTTTTACTATAGAGTTCTGAGGATGTTTTTTGAGATGTAAAGGAAAGAAAATATTGGATAAGGGTTTGGCTGTATAATGTTTTTGTTTAATGTTTGTGAAATAATTTTGAAAATAAAAAAGTTTTTTTAGTTAGGTAGATTCTGAAGAATGTCATCAGATGAAGTCCTTCCAGAAAAATTCCCAATTGATGAATGCCCAATTGTAATAATTCTATCATATGAACTTTATGTAAAATTTCTATTAGACAAGAATATATGAATCTTTGAAGATGAATTTTCTAAAGGGTGATCAGATGGATGTTTTTTATGAAGATTGTTAGACAGAGGTTGACATATGAATAAAATAGATAGAGAGTTATAATAAAATTAATTTGATCAAAGATTTATCTATGAAATAAATCCAAGAATTTACTATAATTTTGTATAAGAACAATCAAAAATAGTATCAATAGACAGAAGATTTTGTTACAAAGTTTTACCTGAAAAGTTTTTAGTTGTATAATGTTTTACCAATTCAAAAATTCTCTAAGATATTTTTGTAAATATATTAAGTGTGACAATGAAAATATAATCATTAAATGTTCCAAATATCCTGGGAGAAGATATGCGATTCTCACTATATTTGAATTAAGTTTGTTGAAGAAAATGGATGATCAATTTAGAAATAACCTCCATGAATTCTTCAAAATATTTGAATATGATTTGAGAAAATTATACTAAATGGGAGATTTGAATTTCAATTTTTTATTAAGAGGGAAATTAAAATTCAATTCTAACCTTTTCATTTTATCTCACATATATAAGTAGGGTGTAAGTATAGTATGGAGAAAGTTTAATGTACACACATGAAAATTTTAAAGTGTTGTAGAAATAGTTTTGGACAGAGAGACCAGATGAACGTCTATAAGAAAATTTTGAGCAGGAAGTTTCCAAAGAAGAGATCTATTGGTTAAGGAAGAAGAATAAGCATTGGAAACATAAAAATAAGTTTTTATTAGATTAAATGGATATAATTCACTAAAAAAGTTTCATATCAGGTGGAAATGATAGATTAAGAATAGGGGAGAACAGATGGACAAAGCATAAGAAAGTGGTATCAATTATTCCGCTGAAAAAAGATGTATTTTTCTAGTAGATGATAGGATAAATAAATTGTATAAATATTGGAATGCATAGAATTTTTATACCAAAGTTTAAGGTAGAAGTTCTTACCTACTACTGGGTAAGAAAGTGGATAATAAAGTTTTTACAGGAAGAGAAAAAGTGATGAAGTACAATCAACACAATGACAATATATTGAACCTAATGGTGAAGGTTTCTAAAGTTATTATTAAATATTTTTTATATATTTTATATGTGTAGAGAGAATATGTAATGTTTTATTCATTATAATGCAATTCACATGTAATTATACTCCCCAATTTTTATAACCAGATAAAAATGTTTTTTTCCCGAGTGGATTGTGTTGTATCAGATTATTTCCAAATCATGCTAAGGACTAACTAATCTTACTAATTAGCCCCGAATGGCCCGAAGGCCTTCTTTTTATTTTATTATTGATAATACCCCTTTTAATGGTTGAAGGGGAACCCGTACATGACCCGTAGGCCGAAGGCACAAGGCCTGACATGACCCGAAAGCCCAGAGGCATACCATGCCCAATACATGACCCGTAGGCCCAGCCCACTAGAAATGCCCCTCCCCAGATTCTGCATCATTTATTTCCTTTAGCTCCCCACCTGCATTGCTGATCGACAAGAATTTACCCGTACAAAGCTGCATGGTGCCTGGTCCCGATGGCGGTTGCCATACCCTCTCATTCTTCCAATCCGGTTAGCTTTACTTCTGGTGACTGCTACTAGTGCTCTGATCCTCATCTAGGACCTTCTCTGTGTGAATTGGGCTACTTCATGGTCTTCAATGGCCCAAATGCCCTGTGGCCTAAATGCCTTTGATGGCCCAAAGGCCTTGAGACCCGTTGGCCCAAACCAGTGGCCCGGAAGCCCAAATCAGGTGAATAGTCCGACTGCTACTGTACCGTACAGTGCCTGCTACAGTGCCTGCTACAGTACTACTATAGTTCCTGCTACAGTACTGCTATAGTACTTCTACAGTACCTATAAATTTTCCTCCACTCGGTTTTGAACCTGGGTCTCTTGGATGCTAAGCAGGAGCCCTTACCACTCGGGTACGGGCTCGTTGTCTTACTAATTAGCGAACCTTGTAAATTCTGATGTTCCTTTAGAATGTTCTTGTGTGATTTTTTTAGTGAATTTATAACTTTTTACGATGAGGTGGTGGTTTTTTTTATAATAAATAAATTATAAAATGAGAGGATCCCTGATTCACCCCCCTTTTAGTGATCACATAGATCATGTTGGGTAATTTTAAGTGGTATCAAAGAAAATGATCCCTTCATTGACTCTTTAATGAATTTTGATGAAGAGAGAATATTCTAGGGATATTTAGAATCCTATGAATATTAATGGGATTCCCATTTTCTAGGTAAAGGAATATCATATTTGGAAAGATGGAGTGCCACTATAACTTATATCCCTTGTTAATGAAGTTATTGAAATTTGTATATATGGTTTTCCTCCGGGTGCTGACAATGTTACCCTTATAGCTACTAGTAATAAGAATTTGGAAAATGATGGGTGACATAGAAATTATAAACTTTCCTCACTCTCTGAAAGTGTGTTTTTAGAGTTAAAAGAGTTGGAATGGTTTAAGGTATCTAGGGGAAGTTAACAAAATCTATAAAGGAAATAAAAAAGTGAATAAGGAAAAGTTAAAAATTTGGAGGTTGAAGTGTAATGATATTAATATGAGTGATTATGAATCTATTGGTGGTTTCTTTACAAGGGTGAATGATATTTTGATTTCCATAAGATGTATTGGTGGGAAGTTGGAAGATTCAACCATTGTTGAAAATATCTTATGAATTCTTCATGATAAATTTGATGACAAAGTTTTATCATAGGAAGATATAGACCCTAAAACTATATCTCTATATGAACCACATAATGCTCTTATCACTTATTAAGCGAGAAGAGAAAATGTTATTAAGAAAAAAGAAAAGGTAAATTGAGAATTTTTTTAATGATTTTAAGAAATGATAATATAATAAAGTTATTAAATAAGAAGAAGTTTTTGACTCTAACAATGAAGATGAGGTTTGTGAAAATTTTGATAAATTTATGTCTTTGTTTAATAAAATGGTGAAAAGTGAAACATGAAAGTATAAATGGTAGTTACCACCAAAATGTTTTGGCTATAGAGCTATTGGGAACTTTGCTACAATTTTTCCATATAAAAAGAGAGAATAAGAAAATGGTGAAGATGATATAAATTTAATAAGATCCTTTAGGAATAAGGAATAAAAATCCTATTAATATCCTAAGGGAAAGGATAATAAGTTATACAAATAAAAAAGGTGAAAATATTTGTATAACTGTGATGAAAATGATGATAGCGAAGAAGAGGATGATAATTTTAGTGATAATGATACTGGAAAACTTCTTATTTCAAATGTGAATGATGAAATTTCACCAGTGGTGAAAGTAGTAGTCTAAAAGAACAATAAAATTAGATATATTTTATTCTAAATATATAGTTTAAATAATGTCTTGGAAAATTCATAAGACTATAAAGGGTGATCAAGAAGTTGAAATAGGTAAATATTTTATCAAAACAATATGAATCTTTTCTTGAATAAAAATCCATGTTTTTAAAATATATTGATAACTTGAATAAGTCGGTTTATTAATAGAATAACCCTAACCTAAGGTTTGAATAAAAGTTGAAGGTAAATGAGGAAGAGTTAGAACATATTCCATAAAAACTTGTCAAAGATGACCAAGGAGTTACAAACATCCAAAACTCAATTATAGAATTTGGTGAAATTTCTATGAAATTTAACTTAATAAGGATCAAAAAAATTTATCCTAAATGGTTCATAAGAAGAATGAAGATACTTGTAAGGAAAAAGAATATTAAAGAATCATTAATGTATCTAAAATAGGAAACTTTCAAAACCTTATTTTTATAAGGATAAAAATTATAAACCAAAAATTGTTGTTATAAGAAATTTTTTTGATATGAAGAAGAAAATATTAGGAGGCAACATAAAATTTGGTGTGTAATGAAACACTAAAGTGTAAGGTAAGAATGTTTATGAAAATAAGAGACACAAATCTAAACAGTATGAAATTTATAAATTGATATATGATTTCTATGGTTAATAATATAATTATGGAGGATTTAGATATATATATATACACATATATATATTGGTTTTTTAGGAACAATAATGTGAATCTGGAAGAATATGGAGGCAATGTTTAAGGGAGAGTCAACCCAAAAAAAATATATATCCTGAGAAAGTTAGTTCTAAGATTGAAAATAGATTCAAACCCTTGGAAACTATTTTTGAAATATGTGAACAACCTGAATATCTTTAAAAAGGTTTTCTTATTATGATACTATCACAAAAAAGTATCTACAACAAATATCAAAATTCACTTGAGGGGAAATAAAAAGGAAAGGAAAAAATATTTAGTTGTTGAAATAGCTCTCAAAACTACAAAAGGAGAACTACCTTGGATTTTGGATTACAAGTGTTCTTCACATATGTAAGTAGATTTAAATTTGTTGAATAATTTGAATGATATTATATATGCTAAAAGTATTTTTATAAATGATGATACACTTAGAATCAAAGGCATTGGATATACTATCATTAGGGAAGAAAAGTTTTAAACTAAATGAGCCTTGTTTTTAAAAGGATAAAACATGATTTTTAAGTGTTTCAAAACTTTTTAATGAAGGTAACAATTTTTTTAGAAAATATGGGTTTTATGTGAAGGTTATATATGATGGGAAAGTTTTTGTGAGAGGAAAATGAACAAAGGTATTTTGTTTTCAATTTGGCGATTCACAAATTTCATGTTATCTAAGCATGTTGGAAGAAAATAAACAATATAATAAAAGGTTGGGGTATATGTGTCAAAGGAATGTGAGAAAGATAAAAAATAGAGAAATTATTCATGATATTCATAACATGAAAAGAATAAGAGATTAGTGTTTCTCCATTTTTAAGAAAGGGAAGATTAAATACTGAGTTCATAAGAAAGTTAAGATACATTCAACCATTCCCTTAGAGCTGATACTTTATAATATTTTTGGTAGAAATAGTATATAGTAAACATATAGATATAAGTGCTTTATATATTTTATTGATGAATCTACTTGAATTACATGTATTATTTTTTTGAAAGATAAATCCGAGACTCAATTTTTTTAATGTTTTTTAGAGAAGTGAAAAAATGAATGTGGATACTCTATTAAGAAGATTTGAACTGATAATGGTGGTGAATATACCAGTGGGAAGTTCATATTTTATCTTGAAAAATACAGAATTAATCATGATTTTAGTGCATATTACACACCATAGAAAAACATTATTTCAGAAATAAGAAATAGAAGTTTAGTTGAGATGTAACAAACAATATTGATCAAATATAATACTTCTCATTATTTTTAGTGACAATTTATCAAATAAGCCATTTATGTTCAATATCAATGTTTCTATAGTCCTAAATATAATATTATAACAAATAAACCATGAGTTTTAATCACATAATGTTTTTTGGTAAATCCAATGGTTAAAATCTTGAGATGTTTGATCAAAGATGTATTGATGGAATCTTTATTGGATATCATTCTAATGGTGGAGGGTAAATTTGTTATAATAAATTGATAAAAAGGATTATTGAATCTTCATATGTAAATATTCTTGGACTAGATGACAATAATGTTTCTCAAATAGTTATAGATATAGATGAAATGAAAGATGAGGTAGTTGTATTTTAACAATGTGAACATTTTCTTAATGATAGTAAAAATGTTTAAACTACTCAAGAAAAATATTCTAACTGCTTTATCTCAATTTATGAGTAAAAATTATGTTTATATCATCCTTGTATAATGAAATAAGGGTAAGTTCATAACATCCTTGAGGATCAAAAAAAAATACATTCAAACCAGTAGAATTTCAAAGTTAGTTTCAAATACTTTATTTGATTCACAGTTTAAGCCAAAAGATTTTGATGAATCAATGGCACATCAATATTGTATTGATTACATGAATGCAGATCTATATTAGATTAAAAATAATGATACTTGGTAAATTTTACCCAAAATGAAATAAGAATGTGATTGGTATAGAGTGGGTGTTTCAAAACAAGTTGAATAAAAAATGTGAAGTTATAAAATCCAGTCATGAATAGTTTATAAAGGTTACTCACAAATTTATGGAATTTATTTTGTTGAGACCATTGATAGAGTGGAAATTTTATAAACTATCATAATATTTCTTTCTATTAATTTATAACAGAGATATGAATTTTTCAATATGGATTTCAAGACAACTTTTCTTAACTGAAATATCAATAAAGAAGTTAATACTGAACAACCATGTGGCTTCCTGATTTATAAAGATGAAACTTTTGTGTGAAAGTAGAAAAGGTATTTCTATGGAATTAAGCAAGATATGAGATCTTGGTATTCTAAATTGGATACTTTATTTAAGGAATTTAAACTTCAAGAATATAAGAGTTTATAAAAATCTCTATGTGAGATAAAATCAATATGTTTCCCTTGTTATGATTAAATATTTTGACAATATCATATCCATGAGGAAATATGAAGAAAATTGTGAAAATATTATTAAGGAGATAAATAAGATTTTTTAGTTGTCCATGATGGGTAAAATGAAATACTATCTTGGCCTAAAAAATATCTAAAAAGAAGAAATATATTTTCATCTCTCAATAAAAGTATGTTAGGGAACTTCTAAGGATGTTTTCCATGGAAGAATCAAACTAGCTTCAAAAAACATTTAGTGGGAATAAAATTGTGAAAATATAGGGAAGGAAAGGAGTTAGATCCTTAAGAGTTTATAAATTTGGTTGAAATTTTATTATATCTAATAGCTTCAAGGCCAAATATAGTTTATGTTGTTAAAATTTGTGCCATATACCAAAGTGGACCTAAATAATTTCACCTCATGGGTGGAAAACGAATTCTCAAATGTATCAAATGCACAACTAATTTTAGGTTGAAATATGAGATTTTAGGAATGATTGATTCATTTGGTTATACAGATGTATATTAGACATGAAGTGTAATATGTGTTAGTTTTCATAAAAAAATAGAATTTAGTGACTCTCATTATAGTAGAAGATAAATATATTTCTTCCATTGAATCTATAATAAAACTTTTGTGGATGAAGGTAGAGTTGAAAGACTTTTTTATTGATATGAAGTTTCCTCTACTCATGGGTTTTGATAATCAAAGTGATATAAATATAACTAAAAAAATTCAAGAAACAATATCTTTACAATCACATTAATATAAAATATCACTTAATCAAATAGCATGTGGAGATGGATGAACTAACATTGGTATTTGTTCCTATAATGGAGCAAGTTGTTAATATTTTCATGAAACCATTTCCAAAGAACATATTTTACAAGTTGAGGTTAATAATGTATGTTAAACCTCCCTATTTTCAAGGAAAAGTTATATGATATCCATCCCCTCTCCATCTTAAAATTTTATAGTGTTTTCAAGGGTGATAAAAATGTTTTAAGATAAATCTATCCATTGGTATGTATTTTACCTTTTGAGGGTAAGCATATATTGGGGGGGGGGGGGGTTCTTTAAAAGTGGTAAGATCAGATTTCAGTGTGTGTGCACTATTTTAATAGTTTATTGAAGTGGATATAGGAAAATTTATTCTTGAAGGAAGATTTTGTGAAAGAATCATGAAGTACAAGTTGGTTAATAAGATTTCTTAACTAATTGTTTTGAACAACATGGTATTATTGTTCAATGATTCTTGTTTCCAACACCGAGTTCAGTCTCCTAGGCTTTGAATTGTTGGATAAATAATCCATTTCATGAGTTGAAATGTTTTAGTAATTTATGTAACTTATTATGTTCCTTGGTTGAAAACAAAATAAAAATGGGGAGATTATTGGGACCATGATGTTTGTAGGTGTTTTTAAAGATACTAAAAGTTTTCATAGAAGATTTAATATTTTTTTGTCTTTTTCTTATCAAACATAAATCATCAATTTTTTTTAAGATTTATAATAATTGGATTATGAACAAAGATTATCAGACATATGTTTCCGAACAAATTCTATTGGATGGACTATTATAGATGAAGATATCTTAGAATTATAAATCTTTTTAATGTTTATCTTCAATGGTTTATAAAGTCATTAATTTTTTTTTGGTGAAATAAAATCTAGTGATATATTTATATTATGTATGTTTCCAACATCATGAGTTATGAGAGATCTCATGATCTAAGTATAAGTTGAAAGGGGGAGAAATTCATATGTATGTTTTAAATTCATACTATGAAATTACTTGGAAATTCTATTGAGATTTATGACATAGAAAATATCAAATAGAATTTTGTCTGAAGAAAGTTTGTGTTTGAAGTTTGTGAAAGTTTATTGAACATAAGAAAGTTCTTTAAGTTAGTGAGGTATTGAGGAATGTCATTAGATGAATTCCTTTTGGATAAAGTCCCAATATAATAAATTACAATCATAAAAAGTATATCATATGGTATTTATGTAAAATTTCTATTAGATAAACATGTATTAAGTTGGGAAGATGAGGTTTCTTTAGGCTCATTAGAGGGATGTTTTATATGGAGATCATCAAACAGAGGTTAGAATACGAAGGCAGTGGATAGAGAGTTATGGTACAATTCATCAGATGAAGGATTTATTTGAGAAAGACAACCAAGAATTTCCTATGAAGTTTGTAGAAGAACAATCAGATGGAGTATCTATAAACATAAGAATGTCTTACCAAGTTTTACCAGAAATTTTTTTAGTTGTATAATGTTTTACCGATTCAAAAAGTTTTTATGAATTTTTTGTCAGGATATTAATTGAGATGATAAAAAGTTGATCTTTCAATGTTTAAAATATAATGGGAGGAAGGGATATTATTATTGATGAATTTTATGGATGTTTATTGATTAAATTGGTTTCTCATTTTAGCAGGAATCTTAAAGAATCCTCTAGAATATTTTAGAATCATATGAGAAAATTGTAATGATCTAGTGATTTTAGTTTCATATTTTCAATAAGAGGGAAAGTAAAATTTAGACCCCACCATTTATCCTTCTCTTTTATATATAAATATAGTGAAATTATAGTAATGAGTGAGTGTGGTTTTAATGTATGAAAATGTTAAAGTGTTGTAGAAATAGTTTTGTAAAGAGATACTTGATGAACATATAAAATTAAAGTTTGAGCAGGAAGTTTCCAATCAAATAATCTCTTGGTTGAGGTAGAAGAAGAAGAATTTTTAAGGGGTAAAGAAGTTGTGATAATTAAAAATATACAGAATTCACCAATTTTTTTGGTGGAATAAATAAACTAAGTGCAGAGATGAATAAATGGATAGAGCATAAGAAGGTGGTATTGGAACTTCAGAAGGAAATAGATGGAGTTTTTTTAATGGATGACTAGGAAGATAAATTGGATTAATATTGAAACAGACAAAAGTTTTATATATAAGTATAAGGTGTAATTTCTTGCCTGCTACTAGGAAAATAAGTGAAGAAGGTTTTTTCAAGAAGATAAAAAGTGAAGAAGTATAAGATGCATAATGAAAACATACTAAACCTTTTAGTGAAGGTTTCTAAAGTTATTATGAAATATTTTTTACAAATTTTATATGTTTGGAGAGAACATGAAATATTTTATTGATCATATTGAAACATAATTTTAGGGATACTCCCTTTTTACAATAAACACACAAAAAAGGATTGTTTTCTAGTGGATTGTGTGGTATTAAATTATTTCCAGACCATGCTAAGGACTATATACTCTTACTGATCAGCGAACCTAGTAAATTCTTGAACTCCTATAGAATGTGTCTATGTGATTTTTTTAGAAATTTTATAAGTATTTAATCTAATTTGAATATTATTTCATAAGAAATAGTTTATAAAAAGAGAATATTACTAATTCTCCCCTCCCCCTCTCAGTGATCACATAGATCCTGTTGGGTCCTTTTAATATTTCATTATGATGTTTAGTTGACCTATGTATATGTTGTTATAATATAGTTTACAGATATGATCATAAAGGGTGTAAAATACCCATGATAAATTTATACCCACACCTCTATTCTGTATCCACTTACATATGGGGAGGTGTGCGTGAGCTCATGTGGTAATTTATCTTAGACCCAGTGATTCGAGTTGGGGTGTTACATAATGGTATTAAATCATGAGTTTCCTTTTCACTATTTTCATTATTTTTTGATATGGAGTGAAGGAGGCAGTTTTTTGGATCTTGGGTATGGGAGTTTCCATATGATTGGCTTGATCATGTGTAATGAACCATTAAGTTAATAGGATGGGTTTTTTGTTACCATTGTTTTTTTAGAGTTTGATGACCATCCTGAGTATCTTTTATTGTTACAGTTTATGAGATTTTGGTCCCTTCATTAATATGGAATAAGAACATTGGATGACATGTCATATTTTAACTATTGTCATAGTAAAGTATTTATTAATTAAATTCATTTATTTGTGTTATCTGTTTGGTGATATATATGTATTATTTTCTATTTCTAATATATTTATGTTGGAATTAGTTATTCAAACATATTCATGTTGTGATGATATATACATTATTGTGACTAATATGAAGGTATAGAGGCCTGGGATTTCTCTTTGGGTAGAACTAGGAGGGTTACTCCATGTGTGTGGGTATCTCCTAGGAAATGAATCCCTATATAAATTCCATATGTGTGATTTATATATTCTTAAGTTATACTCATACTAAAGTTTTCATAAGTGTTCTAAACATTTTTTTGGTATTTCAAAAAATTGCATCCTTAAAAATGATTGATGGGTAATCTTGGAAAATTAATCTAGAACACTTCTACTAGGGAGGCCATGCCACTACCACCATAGGATATTCAAGTGGATGCACCCAAGAATTCCCCTGTACTCATAGAAGTGGTTAAGGTGGAAAACTCACCACATCCCAGATTCTTCCAGATCATGCCAACTCAAGATGTAGGGGAATAAAGGAGGATAACTGGATATTCTAGATATTTTTAGCTCCAAAATATTCCAAACATTCAAGCCACTAGTGTTCCTCATGATACCGGGACTAGGTTACCATTATCAAAGGAATCTTGGAATTGGTAGAGACTTAGGAAGATAGAAGGGTGAAGCTGGCTGTATTTATGATTTAGGGACCCACTAAGATAAGGTGAGGTGTTATGGGATAGGTGGTAGGGAATGAGGGTCTTACTCGGGGGGGGGGGGGGGGGGTCCTTTAAGGTTATATTCTTTGAGGAGTTATTTCCTAACACACTAAAGTTATATCTAGTGTAAGAGATTACAAATATTCAATAGGGGAAAATGTTGGTTTCTGCTTACTCTTCTCACTTTAAAGAGTTATTATACCTTTATCTTATTTTGGATGAGAATGAGGTGTGGAAGTCTGGTATGTTTTATATTTTTCTTTATTCATATCTTATACACTAGGTTAGGGTCTACGACCAGATGACATATGCAGAGGTTCTTTGTAAGGCCCTGAATTTTGAGAAGCGGCTAGAGGTGGTGAGTCTTGGATTTTTTATGGGCACCAATAGGGTTATTGACTATACAGATAGAGTCTGGATTTTTATACATAAGTTTGTTGTTAATCCATATATTGTTTATGAGGATGAAAAAATCATCACCTACAACTTCTTGGAGTCTGGTCGGAAAATGTTTTTCTCGGTTGTGTATGCTCATAATAGTTACATTGATAGGAGGATACTTTGGGATCAAATCCAACACCTAGAAAATTTAATTATGGATCCATGGATTATAGTAGGAGATTTTAATTCCATTATTCCTATAGATGAGAATATTGGACTAGTGGTAAATACCACATCTAATGAACAATTTAGAGAATGTATTGAGGGGGATATCCTGATTGAAATTAATCTTGTTGGGGAAAAGTTCACATGGTATATAAGGAACCTTAATGGAATGAGGGATAGCAGAATTGATAGGGAGTTTTCCAATGGGGCCTCACATGGTGTTCGAAAGTCTATTTCATGTGTTACCTTGGCCAATCATAACTCTAGCCACCATCCTATTCTGGCGAGTCTTCTTAATATTTAAAGAAAGAATCAAATACCATTCATATTTAACAATGCATGGGTCTCTCTCTCAAAGTGATCAAGAATTGTGCAGGATACTTAGGGCTCGAGGGCATATTGTGTCAACCCACTAATCTTCATTTCTAAGTTCAAAATGGTTAAAATGAAACTGAAAGAATAGAGTAAGGCTAAGTTTAGATCAATGGATGCTGAAATTTATGGTTTGGAATGTCTCTTACATGACATGTAGGATTCGATCACTAAAGGAAACTTTTGAGGGGACATGAGGAAATAAGTTGAAATTTCTTCCAAGCTTGGGATTCTTTTCAAACTTAAAGATAACATCCAGAAAGACTTATTAAAAATTAGATAGCTCTCTAATAGAGATAGAAATACAAAATTATTTCATTCTCTTGAGAGGGTTTGAAGGGAAAACAGGTCTCTTTCTTTACTTAAAGATGGAGACCATATTTTGGAGGATAAATATGAGCTTTCTGATAATATTATCTCTTTTTTTACAAATCTATTTAATCCCCTTCCAAAAAATGAAATTCCAAGGGACAAAATCATTCCAATTTTGATTTTGGGGGAGGATAATACCTCCCTCACCTATATGCCAATGGACTTTGAAATTAAAGTGGTTGTATTTGGACTCAAGAAGGAAAGCTCTCTATGATCATATAGGTTCACCAATCAATTATTTCAAACATATTTGGATATCATTAAAAATGAAGTTTTCCATCTTGTCAATATTTTCTTTAAAGATGGGAATTTTCCTTAAGGCTACAATGCTTAGTTTATTTCTCTTATCTCAAAGGTTGATAATTCTAGTGAGATAAGCCAATTCCGGTCAGTTGCTATTGTTAACACTATTGAAAAGGTAATTACTAAAATCCTTGTAAGCAGACTTGGCCGTGTCTTGGAGAAAATAATATCTTGGAATCAATTTGGATTTGTGAAAGGTCAAAACATTCATAATTGTTTGCTCACTACCTCTAAGTGTGTTAATATTCTTAGGAAAGTAATGAGAGGAGGAAACATAGCTCTCAAACTGGAGATCACCAAAGCTTTTGATATAATGAACTGGGGTTTTATTGGTAGTGTTACATAAATTTGGATTCAGTATGAAATTCAGTCATTAGATCAAGGTTCTATTTGAGTTAGCCTACATTTCTATCCTCATCAATGGATCCTCAGAGGGATACTTTACATGATCCAGGGGGTGAGATAGGGTGATCCCCTATCAGCCATTATTTTTTCTATAACAGAATATTATCAATGTAAAATTCTACTTGACATGGTGAACCAGGGTGATTTTTCAACAATCAGAGCAGCTCGAGGTATTTCTGCCCCCTCCAACTTATTATTGGATGATGAAATTTTCATTTTTACACAGGGGATAGAATGAACATCAGAAATATTAAAAAGGCTCTCCAACACTATGAGAATGCTTCTGGACAAGTAATCAGCTAGATTAAATCTTTTATATAATTTGGTAAGAACATTTCTGTCTCTAGAAAGTCTCACCTCACTAATGACTCGGGAATAAAGGATAGATCATTACCATTTGTATACCTGGGTGTCCCAATGTTTTAGGTAAAGCCTTAAAAATCACACTTCTCAAATAAAGTGGATAAATTAGAAAAACCCTTGCCTCTTGGTAGGTAAAGTCCCTCTTAATGGCAGGGAACATTTTCCCGGTCAAGCATGTTGTGACCTTGAAGCCTGTTTACTCTTTTATGGTGCATCTTTGGCGGGTTTATATCATTATAAATATCAACACTATGCTGATAAACATTTTCTAGAGTGAAAATATTATGGAAAGGAAGGTAATCACTACCCTATAGAAAAAGTGTTGCTTGACTTATAAACTTCGAGGCCTTGGCATAAATAACTTGGAGGCCTTAAATCAATCATTGTAGGACAAGTTCATTTTGAATATCATCAACAATAAATCTTCTGCCCTAGATTTATTAAGAGTTAGATTTATGAAAAGGATCCTTGTAGAAAAAAGTAGCTTTCCTGAGTCTTCTATTTGGCCTGGGATGAAGTCCATTTTCTAGAGGATTATCAATTACTCCCAATGGATGGTGAACATGAATTATTCCCTAATTTTTTTTTATTATAACTGGATTGGTGAGCCCCTCAAAAATTGGGTTACCTATGAGGATAATGACTTTTATCATAACATCATGATTAGGGAGGAGCTATAAAATATGGAATTGATTTTGGATGATATTGTCACTATTGTTACTAGCTACAAATTTATTAATCAGGAGGATGCTCTTATCTAGGAAGGGTCTTCAAATTGTTTACTTGACTCAAAAAAATTCTACAAGTATCTGATTAATGGTAAAAACTAGCGTATTATAAACTTGAATAAAGAATAGATTAAACCCTCATAGTTTAAATTTTTTTGGATGCTGGCACTCAATAAGATACCAGTGGATTCCAACCGACAAATATTTTTTATATCCTTGTGCTCTAGATGTGCCCTTTGAAATTAGCACATAGAGGATGTGGATCATCTTTTTATGAGTTGCAAGAATACCTCTTCTCTATGGATGACAGTGCAAAACTTCTTTGGAATCCAGCCTCATAAAATTGATTCTGTATGATCCTTACTTGCAACCATGTGTAATGTCACTCTCTTAAAGTAGATCATGGTTCTCTTTCAGGTAGCTTGTGCTGAGCTGATTCACTTCATCTGGTGAGGTAGGAACGATGTTGTGCATAGTTGGACCTGCTTCAATACTGGAAAGGCACTGGAGATTATACTAGCTATTTTCACACTAAAAACACACTCTACATTGAACAATTTAGCAATTCCATGGGTGATTTGATGATTCTTAGGTGAGTTAATATCACTTGTAATTTCCCTCTACCTTGAGGCATTTTAGAAGTTTTTTGGACACCCCCATTTTCTGGATAGATTTAGCGTAACACTAATGGGGCTTATAGGGGTAATATAGGCCCCTCGGGTGATGGTTCTATCTTTAGGGATGGAACAAAGATGTTTTTGAATGTATGTATGGTCCTTGTGGTAGTATAAAGACATTAGAATCAAAGATTATAGGACTCATAATGGCAGTTGATCTTGTTCTTAAAAGAGAATGGAGTTGTGTCTGGTTTAAATGTGACTCCATTACTCTTATGCTAGATGTAAGAGTGGGTAAAATGCATCTATCATGGGGGCTAACTGCTAAATGGGTAAAATTTATTGACAAGCTTTCCTCTTTGAACTACTTCATCTGTCACACTTTTTGGGAGGCAAACTATATTGTTGATGGTCTTGAAAATAAAGGGGTCACTGTAGAAGGGTGTCTACACTTGACCACTTTTCACAATGACATGGTTTCTATTTTACTTTAGGATAAATGTAAAATTACTTCTTTTCACCTCTTGTAATCTTGATTTGATTTAATACACAGTCCTTTGTGCTCACTTTTATAAAAAAATACCTCTATGTTTTCTACTTCTTTATTTGATACATGGGCTACCCATTATTTTATGTTTTCTCATGTTGTTGATGTCCTATATTTACCAATTAAGTTATCTTCTGAGATTATCTCTCCTAAACACCCTTAGGAAAGAATATAGAACACTTCTAGTGATTTCAAAATTTTCTTATAGTTTTTCTAGCTATAGACATCTATGAAACTTCACGATCTTAGAAATGATCAATTTCCATGTGATATTCAAAATGGACTGGTTGACTAGTTATTAAGATCATATCAAATATTAAAAAAATATTTATCTTTCACCGTGCTTATAGGAGATAGGTTCATGTTGAATGATTAGTGGGATGTTAAAGAAAATACTATGGGACTAAACCTAATCCATATTAGAGATATCTCTACATAAGTAATAGGCTTGGTTCTCATAGAAGAATCAGAATTATCCTCACATATCTTCCCTATAAATATGGATCATTATTAGGATATTTTCCTAGATGACTATGGTGCTTCTTTAGATAGATTAATAGAGTTTGATATTGAGCTTATACCATGAGCATAACCGATATTGATTCCTAATTATCACATGTCACAAGCTATGTTGAGAGATTTTAAGGATCAATTAGTGTATTTAGATGTTAAGGGATTTATCCGACCAAGAAAGTCTCCATGGGATACTATAGTGTTGTTTTACAAGATGGAAGACTATAGTCTACAACTCCATGTGGGATACAGGAAGATGAATTATAGAACAGTGAAGAAAAGGTGGCATTTACCCTAGACTGATTATTTTTTTGATAAGTTATATGAATCCTAATGGTTTTTATAAAATTGATCTTTGTTTAGGCAACCATCAACTACAGTTTAGAGAGGAGGATATCTCAAATACCACACTTATGAGTAGATATGGACTGTATGAGTATCTTGTGATTCCTTTTGGGTTGAAAATTATTCTATGGTGTTCATGGAACTTAGGAATAGGATTTTCCATCCATATCATGACTCATTCATCACGGTATTCATGGAAGTTATACTATTATATTTGAGTACATCATGTATACATTCTATTAACCTTGATATTGTATTGAGTACACATCAAGCACATCGTCTTTATACAAAAATTTCCATGTGTCAATTTTGGATTGTTGAGGAGTGGTTACTTAGGAATGTTATTTATGAGAAAAGAATTTTAGTGGAATTGGATAAGGTAGAGGCTATGATGTCTTGGTAACCTCTCAAGAATTTGTTTGAGATTAGGAGTTTCCTTGGGAGTTCAAGGAACTATCAATATTTCTTCCATAACTTCCCCACCTGGATGTACTGATGATAGAGTTGACTAAAAAAGGGTGAAGTTTGAGTCATCAAATCAATGTGAATATTATTTCTTATGGATAAAGGGTTGATTCAAAATGGATATGGTTTTGATTATTCTAGATCCTAGGATTAAATACACAATATATTATGATGCCTTAGGTGTTGGGTTATGGACTGTATTAATGAAAAGGGATTAGGTAGCCACTTATGGGTAATGCCATCTATGAACCTGATTAGAACTACTCGTTGCATGACTTTGAGTTGGTGGTTATAGTATGTACTCTAATGAGTTGGAAACATTATCACTTTTATGAGATATTTTAAATATACATGCACTAAAATAACTTATGATACATATTCTCTTAGTGGTATATAGATCTAAGGTAAAGGCATTTGGTGGAGTATCTATAGACATTTGACTTTGAGATAACCAATTATCCAGGGAAAGTTAATGACATTGATGATGATCTCATTCGTAAAACACTATAGATATAGGATCTTGGAGATGGACTTTTCCCAAGGAATGAGGCTTGATGAGTTTGATGGTTGGGTGGATAGTGGAATCATTTAAGGTTCATGGATTATTTTTGTGTGAACCTTTAATTATCATATCTATTTTATTGTACTGGGTAAAAGTTATATAGGAGTGTAATCTTGAGTATGTAGTGATGATAGAGCACTTGGAGGGGTATGATTTAGTTCTAGGTTGCTTCTTAAATGGCGATGATGTCACTAATATTAATGTTAGGGTAGCAGTGCTAGCTTCCTTGAGGGGGGAGATGATGAGGGACTTGTATGTTTTAAAATGGTTTGTGTATCCTTGGTTGAAGAAGATATACCATGATATTCAGCATTAGTTTTATTAGTCTTGTATGAAAAGAGACTTTTCCAACTTTGTTTTTTGATTCCTTACCTATCAAATGATCAAGATCGAGCATCAGTATTCTGGTGGTTTGATTTAATCACTTTTTTCCTATGTGGATGTGGGATGACATGACCATGGGGTTTATGATTTAAGAGACACTTTATATGTATGAGTTGGGAAAGTTGTATGTATAATATATTTTACAACTTCATAGAGTTACTAGAATTATATTAGATAGAGACATGCTCTCCACTTCACGGATTTGGAATGGATTACAGAAGGCTATGGGTACCCAACTGAAACTGAGTATTGCATGTTGTTTTCATACTGATGGACAATTAGAGAGGAAAATCCTGATATTAGAGGATATTATGTGGTATGTGTTTTTAACAATGGTGGGTTTTGGGATAATCACATAGCCTTGTTTGAGTTTATATGCAATAATATATTCTAGGCGTCAATTAAGATAGCACCTTTTCAGGATCTTTATAGCTAGTTGTGTTTCTTAAAGATATATTTGAAATTGGATGGTGAGGTGGTAGTAGTTATGGTATTAGGTATGGTATAAGAGACTATCAAGAGAGTGTAGTTAATCTAGAAGTGTTTAATCACCACTCAAAGTAGATAGTGATTGTATGCTGACTATAGGAGGATGCCTTTAGAGTTTGTTGTTGGTGATCCAGTTTTCATATGGGTAACTCCTTGATCAGTCAATTGATGATTACAGAAGCAAGGTAAGGTAGAAATAAGATTTTCTAGATAATTAAAGATTACAAAGCATGTCGAGATAGTGGATTTCCATTTGGAAATTCTTATATGGTATCAAGTGATTCATGATTTCTTCCATGTGTCTCAACACTAAAGGTATATTCTTGATTATGCGTATGTGATCGACTATGAGGATACTAATATAATCTTGAAGCATCATTTATAGAGTGCTCAATTCAAATCGTAGACTGGATTGAGAAAGTGTTGTGAGGGAAGACAATTCCACTTGTTAGATTCATATGGTTGTATGGTCATATTCAAAAGAAAACATGGGAATCTAAGTCTGACATCCGAGCATAGTGGCCTAAGTTATATTGTTAAGACTACTAGAGGCACTTATCTAGAATGATAGGTCATTATAAGGGATAAATGTAACATCCTTTAAATTTCAAAGTATGATTTTTTTATGAAAAAATGAATATTACATTTTCTTCTTCACTTTGGGGCATGTGTTATGGGTAATGGGCCTTGGAGTTATTACTTTAAAGGATAAAGTCTTGTTTAGGCTATACATTGGCTGAAACAAGGTGACCATCTTGTTAGTTAGGTAAAAAATCCATTCAATGGTTTTATAAAAGTACTTTAAATTATACAGATTCCACTTTCCAACTCATGGGAAGCCACTATCCAACCTGGGTATAGTCTTCAACTAGTCAATGGTTCCCAAAAAAATCACCATTAATGAAATTTTGGTCATTTTACTCTAATATGATTATTATCCTAACTCCCACACAAATATTACTCTATTAAGAAAAGAACCTCTTGAAGAGATCTCTAAAAGTGTTTTAGGATCCATATCCCTCTCCTCTTGGGTTCTTGAAGTCTAGATCAATTATTTGGCATCTATTGAGGTAGGATTTATCCATTGAAAGAATATTTCTTATTATTTATCTAGAATTGATCATAGATACAAGAAATGTTGGATATATCTACGGATATCTAACCTAATATAATGGATGATTCATGCTTTATTAATAGATTGGTCTTAGATTATGAGGATTCATGATCTCACCTAGATCGATCCTAGATATTCTTTTGGTGGAACACCTTTTTCATAAGTTGACGTGAAATTCATCTCTCGGAATGATCTCTTCCATGAATCACCTTTATAGATAACCCATTATGATGTATTGGGTATTTTTATACAAAATTTTGGTGTTTGGGAATGATTCATATATCGTTCCTTGATGAATCTTGGATATTGTCATCAATACACTAAATGTAGGAAGTCTTTAATCATGGGACCTTATAAGTAGTTTTTGGAATTCTTGGATTTTATGTTTGTTCCTAGTGTAGGGGACCTTTCATGTTATGGTATAATTTGGTTTATGTGAGTGTCCAATGATACATTTTCTTGGTATGTCTTATGTGTTCCTTTCTTTTTCATACTTTATATATGGTTCTTTCATAACCAATGGAATATTTGATACTTCATAATCATTTCTTACCATGTTGTGTCTAACTTGCATTTAATTTCATTATATGTGCAATACTTATTATGATATATTTCTCCTTGAAATTACATACCTTACATGTTTATTTTTATATAGCTAGTGGTACCTCTATTTCAGTGATCAGGTTGATTAGTGTCCCTCAAAAACTTAGTCGACCACTTAGAGGGGGATCTGGAATGACATGGCTCATTGATTACGACTCCAAATACATAATGGATGGTTCTAAAGTTGGAATTCGATTAACCCATTGGTTAAAACTCTATACTTAATTATAATATTCCCCATATGTTGGTATAATGTTCCGATGGAGAATGTCCTTACATTTGTGTAAAGTTTCATTTATCCAGGCATGCTAAGTGTGCATGCCCTTAGAGGTGATTTGGTATCCATGGGTCATGAGCATGACTTTATCATAAAGGTGGAATAGAGTTACATAGCATGATCCAAGTCATGAGGTTAATACTTATAAAATTCTTCTAGCATAGCACCAAATCAGATATTTTCAGGGTTCATGGTAGCTTGGTTAGTATATAAATGCTCGATACATGACTGGTTGTATGAATTTCTGCACATTTTCTTTTACATCATGACATAAACCTCTATGCATGAGTTAAACTATGTTAATATAACATTGGTGGTTTCCTATGTGGTTTATAATCACACGTTACATGAGTCCAAACTTCATGATCAAGGACCCAGAGAAGGGAAAGGGCCCAGTGATAGTTTTCTAGGGAGATGAGAGTTAGGAGATAGATGTCGTACTGGGATAGATCCTAGAAAGGCATTGTGACATTATTTATTTATTTATTTTTAAATTGTACTATTTATACTTGTTGACCTACCACATTGGGGTTCCAATTAGTTATTATTGTATGACCTGACATGACATTTTCTATAGCATCTTGTTTATGTTATTTTCCATAATGGTGTTTAGTGTTATAACTCAACCCACTGGAACCCCTCCTTGGCTGTAAGAAAGTTGAGGGTGATGCCCCAATCCCACATCCAATAGTCTAGGGGCTGGTGAATAGCATCGAGAATTCATAACACAGAAATGTGAGGCCATAGCCTAAAGTACCTGTATACATGCACACAACAATATCCATGCAACATTATAAAGATATAATAAAAGACTGAACCATCTAGATTGTAAACCAGGAATGAAACAACCACTAGGAAAATATATCAAATTACAATAATGAAATATAAAATAAATAAAGGTAAAAAATACATGTCCAACCAAAAATGAGGTACTAACCTGATAACAATTAGAAAAATGAAAAAGTAAAGAGAAATCATCTCACAATATTTGAGGCTAGCCACCAAACAAGGATAGAGCCTCCAAGTTCCACTATGATTATCCAATATTAGGTCCATTGAAGTTATTTAAAATTTGTATATTAACTACATAAGACACAACACATGAAAGAAAATACAATGTAGGGGTGATTATATATATATATATATATAGTAGGACACCACAAAAACCAAGAAGGGGAAGTAATAAAAATAACAACATTATGCTCAAACCATAAAGAAATAGGGTGAATAAACCCAACATAATATATAATTAAAAAGACACCCAAGTGAAGATAGAAAGTAGATCTATATCTCTACAACCACCTAAGAATTAATAATTTGGCCACAAATCCAAAGATCCCATAATTGATGTTAAATTCCCCACACAACCTCATAAGATATAGATTATTGGTCCCACTCCTCAATACTACATTTCATACTAAAGTTAGGACTATCTCCTATCAAAAAATCTCATGTAACCACTCTAGAATGAGTATGCAGGTCCCACACCTTTCCACTTAATAAAAAAATTGAGGGATAACTACTCCAATAGAGGACCTTCATGTTTTGAGAGCTCAATGATGGGGATTTCACTACGAATATAGAGGAATAACACACTCCTTAATGTGAAGGAGTTTTATCTCTACCTGTATAAAGGATATTATGAACCCAAAACCTATAAAAATATGGGAATTAAGACCCAACTAACACTCTTATGATCACACCCAATCACTACCACCAACTAAGCATTACTGATAGAAGGGTATTGCAAACATCTCTTTGCATCATATCTCTGATATCAAAATGAAGTCCATCATCATGTCACATGTGGAAAACTAATCATTACAGGCTACCCTCAGACCTGAATCTATTATATAAAGAGGGATATATGCAAGGAAAAAGGTTTTGAGGGGAGTACATGGAATGTGTGTAGGGGTGCACTGTGTTGGACTCCGTCTGGGCACCTATGCATGTCCTCCCTTGGATACATCTTGGCTAGCCATGTAACTCCATCGATGTGTAGATGGGGTCACACAAAATGTGCATTAATTTAAGGTCATGGGTGTGTAAACATGTTACATGGATTGGATACCCATGTATATTTACATGGTGTGCCCCTTAGGGTTCTTAACATTTTTGGCCACACAAGGTCTTGGGCATGTGCCTTCAGCAAAAGGATTGGCTGATCAAGTAGGATCACATTAAAAGTGGGCCTATCTATATGGTGTATGATATGTAAGATGAAAGAAAACCCTATCTGATGTGATAACTTTGATATACAATATGTGTTATTTAGGATACATGGAATGTAGTTGGGTTTTTTCACAGATAGTGAATCCCCACTTCATGAAAATGATAGATCTACATTTTCTAATTCTTTACTCACTGTTTTACCAAAAAAAATCTACCAAAATCGAAGGGGGAGCCTCCGATCATCGATTCTCGACACTCAGTGGTCAAAAATCAAAACTCCAATTACTGTATCGGTAATTTTTCATGTTATCCAACACCGTTTGGGGTTATGATCCTCAAATCCATCACTCACAACCTGAAATCTACCTCAATCCATTTTCAAAACAAAAATAATCCATGTTAATCATGTATCTTTCATATATCTAGGGGTTTGATCATTCTTGAATTTTACATGATAATGTTAAATCAATGCCCCCATGGTTCAATGATAAAGAACATGAATAATGGTGGGGGAAAAGAAAAATATCAAGGTAAGATATCTATCTTCGAATGTGATCCTATCCAATGGCCATAACTTATGGAAAATAAGGGTGAAAACAAGAATATATTCATATCCATAGTTGATATCAAAAAATATGTTCAAGGATGCTATTTAAAAATTAATATCATATGAATAATGAGATAAATTCAACAACATAAACCCCATTTTTTGAAACAATAGTGGTCTAGAATTTTCCATCCATTGTCCTGATCAATGGGGAAACCATTTATTCTAAAAATATGTGCATGCATGATTAAATGAATATTAATATTTTTTCTATATTAATTATGGGGAACTACGACACACAAAACATAGTTTTAACTCCAAAAAAAAATCTAGATATATATTTAAAACCATTCAAAGTATTAAACCACTAAAACCTGAGTTTTTATATTATCACATCCTTCAAGTATTTTCTCCCAAAAAAGAATAATCCACAAAAAAATTGGGGGTACTAAGCTCTCATATGGATCTCATGCCCCCAATAGATCTCATAAACACTTCTATAGTGCCAAAGTATTCAAACTCTTGGAATGTTATATACACATATGATCCTATCTCATCAATCCTCATTTTCTATTGAGTACTTTGAGAAGGTGACTCTCTCCTCAATGTCCATTTCTCCATAGTGGATAACATGATATGATTCATGCACGTATCAACACTGTTGTAACACATGGAATATGTCATTCACTTGGTCCCTGTATGGGAGTAAGTTCAGTCGATATGTAACCTCACCAATCTTAGAAAAAAGTTTGTATGATCCGAAGAAATGTGGGGAAAAGCATACTCCCTGACCAAAACTCTGCAACCCACATCGTGGGGAGACTCTCAAGAAGATATAGTCTCCATGATTGAACTCAAAATGTCTACTATGTTAGTATATTTAAGATTTATAATGATTCTTATCTATCCACAAATGATAATATATGAACTTAACCCTTCTCTGATGTTTCTTAAAATACTTATGGCCCAACAAGAGAGGCCCTCCAACTTTATCCCAATACAAGGGTGACCTATAGTGTCTCTTGTATAGGGACTCTTATGGTTACATGCTTATAGTGGAGTGATATATTCTATTATAAGAAAAATACTCCAATTTTAATTGATCCAAATTTCTCATCTAAAGTCCAACACACATGCCCACATCACATTCTCCCAAACCTGGGTGGTCTACTTAAATTGGCCATCCGTATGAGGGTGGAATGTTGTGATCAATTGTAAATGGGTCCTAAAATCCTCCTATTATACCCTACAAAAACATTATGTATACCTATAATCATGTTCATAAAGATGAACATCCTTGGTATCCATGAATCTAGATGATATCTTATACATACAACCTCCCCAAAATCTCTACCGAGATTAACTCTAAAATGGAAAGAAAGTGTTCCAGCTTGTTAGGTAATTAAATAATCACCTTGAAATCATAATGAACTATAATTTTCATGAAATAACCATAATAAGATCCTTCAATATTCCATCCCACTTTCATTTAGTAAAATTAATAGTTTGATTTGGATGTTCCAGAATGTGACATTAAACCTTTACCTGCTGATAGGTGAGGGATTGAGAAATAATCTTCACAATGATCTGCCTTAAACCAACATAAAAAATTATCTCTTGAGGTACCTATAAATCTTCAACACACTAGGATGTTAAACTAAATGGGTAGTATAAAACTCCCCCAATACCTCCTAACACAAAGTGATCGAAACCACTGTCCTTCCCTGGAAAAGGATGATGTGCTCACTGCCTTTAGAAAATCCATATGGTGCATCTCCTAAGGATATCTACTGAAAAAAAACTTCATAGTTAATATCTCTTAATTGATCATCTCTCACACACTAAATAAGGGGCGTCACCACTATCAACTGATGACAAACTGCACCCCTCTCCTCCACCAAGGTTAGTTGTAATGTGGACAACTGCTTTGATTCCTCCTCCACCAAGTGAGAATGGAATTTTCAACTAAGGGAATATGTCATGAACCTCTGATAGTACCCTAAAAAACTGATAAAACTCAACACCTCCAACATATTCTTGTGTGGTTCCCAAGAAAGCATTGTACCAATCTTATCTTGATCCACAACTACACCATACTATGAGGTGTCATACCCTATAAGGTAGACCTCATGGATCCAAAACTAACACTTTGAGAGCTTACCATAAACTTAGTGATCTCAGAGTAATTCTAGGACCATCCTCAAATTCCATTTATACTCCTATACTAATACATAGTATATTCATCTATCTTAGATAATGAAAACTTTAAATTTGTCCAAGTATGGATGGAACTGACTCATCTGCATGGATTTAAATCACACAACAAGAGAACACCTTTTGGTCAGAGAAGTGCCCTTATTACTTTTATACTTGAATCCACATCGCATATCACCAAAAATGGATAACACATAGAATAATGAGGTTTTGATAAAGTATAAAAACTGAATTAAAAGGGAAAAAGGGACATAGATCATACCTCATACTATATTCGATGTACATGGATTCGAAGCCTTTGTTTTCTGTCTTCATACTCTAGAATGATGGATTCAGAAGTACCAAACATAATGAGATTTCCCACCATAGGCATAAAATCTTCCATAATTGTGATGTCTAAATATTTTACATGGATTTTGATCTAAAGAAACTTCAAGATAACTAATTTAACTTTGTGATTTATATATGGAAGATCCCTATGTATGATCCTGAGCATGAGTATGACTCTCTAAAATTTACCCTAATGACATACACCTACTAGTGGCTGCATATGTCTCAGATTTATAATGTCCACTATCAAATCTAGATCCACAACACTCCCTTCCTAGGAATCTCTAAATATTCTAATACTACTCCAGAATATCCCAAACCTGAATTGGTGGTATGGTAGAGGGATAAAAGCTGGTAATTAATAGGTGCTTGAACTCTCCCAAGAGAGTGTCGCCTCATAAAACACATGTGTTAATAGGAAAAAAACTCTTCTATAACCCATATAAGAGTATGTAAATAAGCATGACCATCAACTTTATTATTGTTAACATAAAATAGAAAAAACGAACTATAGTCCCCATCCAAGCCACTTCCACTTGGGGGACTGAATCACCCTAGACTCTAGGTGGCGCCCAATAATGGAGCTCTAAAAGCCTACTGAACTTATGCCCATATTTATACTAAATATATAGAATGAAATTATACTAAATATAAAAATGAAACATCAAATGAAACCACTAGTGGTGTTTTCTATTGATGATCATCAAGATAAACCACCTCACAAACTTTCTCCAAAAATAGAGCCTAAATATTGTTTCAGATGTCATGGTGATTTTGTATTGGGGATCCTCACTGAATTAGTCATCATCATAATCATGTATCAGTATCATAACTAGTTTTTATCAAAAATACATCCTAAAAGTTGGAAATATGTACCATGGTTAAATGATAATATCTGGGGAGTTGACTTAAGAAGGATGTGAAAGTCAAAATATCAAATATTATACAATTCATGTACCATTGGTTCCCTATAACTGATGACCTAGAATGATGAGCCAACAAACATGTAGTCAGTGTCTTGGTTTATGGACATGTTGGCCACCACACCATCACTAGGTTCACTAGCCTGAGATATGAACTTGAGACACTCTAAAATTATTGCCCTAAGTTTCCAAACCAAACCTCACAACAAGTCAAACTCCAAACACTAACCCAGGGAAATACCACCTTTAATACCACTTTGTCACGAACTAACCCACTAGAACCCCTCCTAGGGTAGAAAAAAATCCTAGGGTGATACCCTAAGCCCATAGCTAATATGATATGGGATAGAGAATATCTCCAAGTAGGAATAAAACTGATATAAGAGGCCTTATCCTAATGTACCTATGCACACACAACAAGCTCTATTCAATAGTGAAGAGATATGATAAAACACATAACCATATAGACTGTAAACCATGAATGCAACAACCTATAAGAACATAAATCAAACTGAGTAATGAAATTAAAAATATATAAAGGGAAAAAATTCATGCCCAACTAGAAATGAGGTCCCAACTAGACAACAACTAGAAAAAGGGAAAATTGAAGATATCCTAGCTCACAATATTTGTGGCTAACCATGGAACGCAACCATTTCCTCTAAGTACTACTATGATCCATCAACACTAGGTCCACCAAATTTACTTAAAATCTTCATGTTGACTACATAAGACACAACACAAGTGGGAAAAACTCATACATGGGTGAGTATATACATACCCATAAGGATGACCTGAAAACCAAGAAGGGGAAGAAATAAAAATAATAACTTTTAGATCAACCCATAAATAAATAGTTTGAAGAACCCCAAAATCATATATGTTTCAAAAGAAACCCAAGTGAAGAGAGAAAAGATATATTCATCTCCACAACTGAATAAGAATTAATAGTCTTTAAAAATCTCTAAATATCCCATCATTGATGGAAAAAATCATGTGGAACCTCATAATATATAGAGTGGAGGGCCCACCCATCGTTACTATGTGTCACAGCTGAGGAAGCATTATCTCTTAGCCCAGTATCTTGTGTAACCACTCTAGAATGTGTATGGAGTTCCTACACCTCTCCACTAT
Source organism: Viscum album (assembly GCA_963277665.1). Taxonomy (NCBI): domain Eukaryota; kingdom Viridiplantae; phylum Streptophyta; class Magnoliopsida; order Santalales; family Viscaceae; genus Viscum; species Viscum album. The sequence goes on from OY728161.1 coordinate 825,706,311, forward strand.
GTAACATAATTGAGGAAGAACTACTCTAATGGAGGACCCACACATCACGAAAGCTAAATTATGGGGAGTCCACTCCACAGATAGAGGACTCACACCCTATGTAATGTGGGGGAGTTCCTCTCCACCTATATAAAGAATATGTAGACCCACACCCTCGATAGACTGGAGAGTTTTGACCGTGATAACACTCTGGTTATCACTATTGATCACTACCACCATCTATGTCTCACTAATATAATTTTCCTCCAAGCATCTCCTCACATCGTATCTCTAATATCAAAATGAAAACCACCATAAAATCCCACAAAAAAATATACCTGGGATAGGATACTTATAAGCCTGAATCCAAAACCATAATATGGATATATGCACGGTAAAATTTTATGTGGGGGTATAGAGAAAATATATCGGGTCACATGGCATGTGACTCTACATGGGAACCTCAATGTATCCTCCCTGAGACACAACTTGAATATCCATGTGACTCTATATAATGTGTATATGGGTTCACATGGTGTGTAAATTTTCCTAAGGTCCTAGGAATGCACACATAATACACATCTTGAATATCTATGTACATATACATGATGTGTACCTTAGGGTACATGGCCTATCTAACCACATAGGATCCTTGGTGTTGCCTTTGGCACATGGGATGGATGTTTGCGCAGGATCACAAAGCTTGTGGGTCTGTCCACATGGTGTATGATATTTACCTTAGGTTAAAACCATAACCACCATAATAACTGTGATACATGGAATTTGTTCTTTAGGATACCTGGTATGTAGTCATATTTTTAATGGAAAATGAAGTCTTCCTTCACACAAATGCCAACCCCACATTTTATTCCATATTACTCACTAATTGACCACCCAAGACCCATATAAATTGATGGGTAAAACCTCTAATAATCAATTCCTAGACTCTTATGGATGAAAATTGGAACTTTGATTACCTGATTGGTAATTTGTCATGCCACCCACTATTTTTTGGGGTTTTGATCCTTGAAGTCATTAGGTACAACTCACAATCTACCTTGGCCTATTCAAAAGGTACTAAAAACCATATTGATTTTGAATATGTCATGTATCTAAGTTTTTTGAACATGCTTTAATCCATCCTAGAAATGTTGAATCACTGACCCCATGGTCCAAGGATCAAGAAAATGAGGAATGGAGGTGGGAAAAGCACAAGAGAAAGGTAAGATATCCATTTGCTGAGGCAATCCTGACCAAAAACCATTACATGAGAAAAACAAGAGTGAAAAAAAGAATTGATTCATGTACACATTTTTAATCAACAACTAAGTTCAAGAACACTATTAAATAAATGGCCTCATGTGAAGAATGGGATACACCCAACAAGATAATCAGATGCTAAATCCATGCTTCAGGAAAAAAATAAAAGGGTATAAATCTATAAAATAGTGTGCCCTACTTCAAGAACATATCAATACTTAATGAATAACACATCATCTAGAAATTAAGGATAATATCCCTATAGAGACCCATAATTTTAATACATAGATATTACATCTTAATAAATGGATATTTATTACATAACATAACGATCCATTCCAAAATTGTATAGGTATAGTATATTTGGAAACTTGGACATATAAAAAACTCATTCATAAGAGTGTCCTATTAAGTTGTTCATAACTAGAACCCTTTTTATACATATCATTATTAAAACCTTTCTTCATAACCTAGGGAAAGAAAACATAATTATGGGTTGGATCGTATGACCAGTAAGGGTAAATAAGGGAGATATCAATGATCACATAAGCATTACATGAGAATAAGGGTATAAGAACATTATATTAATACTTAAAAATCATACAATTCATATGAAAGATCATAATATTGAGTCATGGTATAAATATTGATAGTTTATAAGACATGAATCATAAAGGAATCAAAGAAAATGTGTCATGAGAGCATAACATTATTATAAGACATGTGTTTGTGGAATTCACATAAGCTTATAACACTGTGAACATGTATAAATAGACAAAATTTTCACTCATTAAGTTAAGGGCATGAAATAAAAACCTCTTATAAACTTTTAGATATAAAATTAGGCCCATTCATAATCTTATGGACATGAAATTTAGGTCCATGCATAATGTTATGAACTTGAAATTCTGGTCCATACATAAAATTGTGAGTATGAAATCAGGTTCAAGTATAAAATATTTACCTCATGATTTATCTATAATTACCCAATGCATTGGAGGGAGATATAGGTCTCATGCATCACATAATGAAAATTATACATATGTGTTCCATAATATCAAAAAGGATTCATAGTACCTAAACCCATGAAAAGAAATGGGTTTTCTAATAATTGTGTCACCATATTCATAAATCATTCAAAGAAAGAATAAGGATGGTATCCTTGGAAAATACTTCTAGTAAATCATAAGTGAAATCAAAGGTTTTTGTCTTTCATTAAAATAAATACCATTAAAATAAAATTAAAAAATTCTTGAGGAAAATATCATTTCCATTTTTAAATCACTTATTTTAAAGAATAATGCACAATTATAAAGGAAAAATTTTCATTGAAAATAACCTTATAAAATTATAAAGGAATATTAAAACAAAAAATTATTCCTAATTGCAAGAAAATATATTCATGTCATATAATTTAAAAAAACATTCCTTCCATAAATTTTTCATGAAAGATAAAAAGTACCTTGTTTGGAAAATAAAAAAAATATTCCATTAAAACCATTTAAAAAAAAGTAAAACATGGGTAAAATGACTTTTAAAATCATAGTAGAATATTAAATACCTTATTTAAAAAATATAAATATATCTAGGTAAGAAAAAGTTTTTTTGATGAAGAAATAAATTAAGTCTATTTTCCATAAAATGACTATTTTAAGTAAAATAATGGAAGGGTTTTCTTCTAAAAAACAAAAGGAAAAAAAGTAGGGAAAAAAGGAAAAATAAAATAAAATCAAAAGACATAAAAATAGGATAAAAAAATGAAAAGGATTCACCAAATAATGATTATATAATTTCCTCAATTAAAATTCAAGTATAAATAATCCAAATTAAAATAGGATTGAAACATAAATCGCTTACCGCTTTGAAAACATTTGAATCATAATCCCCATGAAAGAAAGACATTTATATGGATATGTAAATAAAAATAACATTCATATGAAGTATCATAATATATATTAATTATAATTCTATAACCAATATAAAATAAATAAGTGGTGAAGATAGCATGTGCCCCATAGGAATAAAAGTGAGACGAAAATCCCTAACCTCAAGTCTCACCATTCTTCTTTCATATTCAAACATCCGCTATAATAAGTATTGATTTATTATAAATGTTTTAGATAAACATATTCATATATATTATACCATTTTTTATTTATTTATTAAATCTTATCACATGTTTATTAATATATTTTTTTTATTAAAATCACTATTCTTGGTGATAACTGCTTCATCTTCCAAGAATGTTTCAATTCAGAAGTCTCGATCCTTATAATTTGATCCTGATTACATAATTTACAAAATTTTATTCATGTTATAAAAATCATATATATTCATTATATACATATTTATAATCATTAATAATAATTAGATAAAAAAATGAATTACACCATTCATGGAGATAGTAGGTTGTACATATGCATAAACACAGTATCCATTTTTCAACTGATGGGTTGAAAGAAAGGCAAATAACAATTATCCTTAAAAAAAATTCAAAATATATATCATATATATTTCTAAAATTCATCCTAATTACCATAAAATTAAAATATAAATGAAATATTAATCACATCGCTTCGTGGAGGTGGTAGTCCACACATACCCATGAGCAACATTATCTTTTCCCAAAGGATTAGATGTAAGAATTTTGAAATGATATTATTAATAAAAAAGTATAAATATGTTATAAATATCATATATAACTATTAAAACCATTATAATTTCCATCCATAAAATATGGCAATGAAAAATGAATTGTATCGCTACATAGAGACAGTTAGTCGTGCACATGCATGAGTGATCTTTCACTTATCGTTTGATGGGAAAGAGAGTCTATAATGGGTTTTTCATAATACTAATAATGTTTAATTATATTTTTTATACTGAATTTATTATATTATGGTATATAGAATATATTTAGATGAGTTAAATAATAGTATAAAAGAAAGTGATTGGTTAAGGTGATTACCCATTCTTAGAAAGATCTCCTTTAGATCTCTTAAAAATCCTAGATTTGGTCTTTTGAGAAGAAAACAACCTATTTAATGTGTATAGTTAAGTATATAATATAATTATTCAGATTATTTTCAAGAAAGAAGGATCAATATGATTTTAATAAAAGAAAGGATTGGTTTCCTTTTATAAGAGAGGGGAGGGGCACTCTTGGAATTTCTTGAAAGATTAAAATATAATGAAGTTAATCACATGAAAAATGGTTATGAAGGGACTATAAATAGAAAAGGGATGAAATTTAAAACCATATATTACCCCTTTGTTCAATTTTAATATTTTTATTATTTTTATGCGATTTAATAAAATAGTATTCTCATAAAATATTATTATTGTCAATTTAGGCATCACTCACTTAATTTGTCTTAAAAGACATAAGGAAAAAGTTTTTATTAGAATATAATCTTATAAAACAACACTAATATGTTATATTCACCTATAGAATTCATTTTACACATTAAATCACTCAAATTATGTTTTTTTTATATTTTTAAAACCAATTATTATATTTTGTATTAATTGGAGAAATAATGCATCAGTGTTTCTTAATAAATTAGGGTAATTATATAATTAATAAAAATTAAATATGAATTTATACCATGAAAATATTTTTTTTAAACTCAAAATATACACATAGATTCATTCATAACAAACTTTTTCCCTATGTGTAAACATAATAGATATTAAAAACAAAGAGAGTGACATTTTGTAACTTTATTTGATTTAAATAATATATAAGTAATTTTCATGGAAAATATCCATTAAAATAATAAAATTATATCCTTATGTGATAAGGGTTAAATTATATTCATCCAATAATAAAAAGGATGAAAAAAATATGGCCTTATTACTAATTTTTAACCAAGAATAACCTGATTTACCCTTTACTGAGGTTATAAATTTTACCACCATTACTATTCATATTGACAAAAACTAAAAGAGATCTATTTAGAAAATTTAAACCCCCTGATTATAAATATTTAATTTATTTCATCTAATTAAATAACTATAAATGGAATGAATTAATTTTAATTTAATTTCTCAAAATTCAACAAAAAATGATTTAAAAAAAACAATAATTTTAAAGCATAAAACCTAATTATTTTTATCTAATTCCTAAAAAATATCTGATGAATGTTAAAATATATGATTTAGTATATAATATATATAAATTTTATTAAAATTATTCATCAATAGTTATAAATTTAATTTATTAATTTAAAAACACATTGCGTGCGTAAAAAGAGTTTTTTTTAGGAAAATGCCTTTTTCATCTTAAAATGTTTTTATACTAAATTGAAACATAAAATTTATTATAATGGAATTAATTGGATTATTTAACAAATTATATAAAAAATTAAATTAAATTTTTTTTAAAACAAAATGAAACTTTATACATATAATTTTCAATAAAATCATCATTTTTTACCATTCATTGGAAAATAAATCTTTCAAAAAATTATCAAAAATTCATTCTAAGATAATTTTAATATTATGATTTAAAAAATGATGTTAATTTTATTAAATAAAATATCTAAAAATTATATAAAATAATAACAATATTTTCTCATAAAAAACAACACAATTTTTTTAAGAAATCATATTTCTGTAGAATAAAATGACTTTACTAAAAATTGAGTGATAATTTACTAAGAATTTATCAATACATCTATATTGAGTTGGACATTTATATATATTTCATAAAGTGATTAATACTATTCATAACCCACTAATTTAATATCTAGGTTATAACTATCACAAATAATAATATTTTAATATTATATCATGGTTCATTTAAACTCGATGTTGTGTGTAATTACAACTATTAACGAAATTGATTTTTTTTGAAAAAATATATTTCATAAAATCATGGGGTGTTACATTCCCCCCTAAATAAATAATTCCCTAAAAAGTTTTCTTAATATATAATTTTTTATTATTAGGAAAATACTTTCTCTAAACCCACATCATACAAAGTTTTAATAAAACACCCCTTAAAAAGGGATAGTAGAAACCATAAAGGTTACCTAAAATAACATAAAATTGGGTTCCTAAATAAGAAAAACATCGGTAGTAAGTTAAAATATGGACATAGAAGAGAAAAATAACTCCCATGGTTTGATAAAGAGTGACTGAGAACATGGTCAGGAGATCATTAATGAATAGAAAACAATAGATTAGTGAAGAGTTAAAATTCCATCAATTCCTTGAATTAAAGGTTATAAGACAACATTTTTTTTTCTTAATATCATTTTCCTAGAGTTTTTAAATTTCATTATGATCTATAGTAAGAACATAAGGAAATATTCTTACATGAAAAGTATAATTTAATCGATTAATAAATATCTACCACATTCTAATTTTTTTCCCCAAATAATGAGTATTTTAGATGAATTTTTCATTCCCGAAGCACAAATATGAACTTCAAATGGATCAAAATATTATATCAAGACATCCCTCCTATCTTTAGTCATTAACCAAATCCACAAATATTTAAAATCATATAATTATCAAAATAAATAAGCCATTAAATGAAAAATACAACATTAATTTATAAATCCTTAGTTACCTCAATAACCTCAACATTAAATAACGTTTTAACCCCAAAGGAAACACCCTTTTACTTACATATTTAAAAATTTAATTTCATTCATCCTAAATATTTTTTATATTAAATAACATGTTTAACACAAGGGTAATGTTTACCTCAACCTAATTAATTAACATGATAAATCACTATATAATCTTGTAATGTAATTAAATTCCCCAAAATTTTCTAAATCAAAATTAGATACTAACCTGAAAGGTAGTCATTAACTTGAACATAAATATTTTTAAAAATATAACCATTTCAATTAATCTATTTTCAACAATCAATATTATCTATATTACACTATCTGGTTGTCTATAATTAACTTAGAATCAAATAATATACATACCACAAAGGGTATTTAAATCTCAATAGACTAGTCTTCCTAAAACCTAGTAAAGTTTTAACATCAAAATACCATCAATTAAAACATTAAAAAGGGGTTGTTGACCCCTTTTAACTTATTCTGAACATTAAACTTATAAACCCATTACAATATCCATAACTTTTATGTTAACCTTACATAAAAATATAAATTATTTTGAAAGATAATTCACCCTTAATTCCTTAAACAATATCCTATATCAACAAAAAAAATTTCCATTGGAAGTCTAGGATCATTCTTGCACTAATAGGTGATTATAAGATGATTTAGAATATCTAATGTGATTTTCTTATTCTATAATCTAAGTAGAGAGAGGTAATCAATGCTTGGAATCATTTAAAATTTCACTTAAGGATGAACAATAACATTTTATGTGATTTACTTCAACTATTCTGATTGCATAAGATTTTCCTTTTTTACTTTGTCTTCAAAGGTTTTTGTGGAATATTATCCCTATTAGATGTTATATTAGGGAATTGATTTGAATAACTCTAAAAATACTTATATTAATAGCACTAGAGTGTACGTGGTGTATTCTATTGACCTATCTCTCTATTCATTTCATTGAATAAATTATTTACATCACTTTAACATTATTTCTCTCAATGGACTAGCCTACCGTTCTTGAAAAATGTTTCCTATTCCTGTCATGAATTCACCTAAGTGACCCTTACCACATTTTTGGAAAGTAGGAGGATGAAAATTTTTCTTCAATGCGGAAAACCACTACAGCTTCCATGAAGCTCCATCTTCCTTTTCTTATCACTATAACCTTAAAGTTTTCCAGCTTCCATTACTACTTTTAGGGCACGCAGAATAATTTTCTCATAGATTTCAAAGTACCTTATGGATAATTCCTTTTTAATAATTTGTTTTAAACCACTAAAGAATCGATCAATATTTCTTTTAGGGTTTATGACTAAACATGAATCATTTCTTGTAAGTCTTATGTCACACCTAGTACCTAGGTTCTTTTATTTTATTTAATTTTACTAATTTCTTGGCGTTTTATATTTTGTTTGAAGTTTGGCTTGAGTTACCAATAATAATTTTCAAAATTTGGAGTTTTTAGTTTTTTTTCGCCCCATGTGTGATTAGTGTGCCCGACTTGGGGAGAAACCGTGTGGCTAGTGAAGGAAACAGTTGTTTTCAGTTCATTTTATTCTTACACAGTTTTCCTTGCATGGACTATGAATAGTTGGGACAAAACCATGCAAGAGAAAGGTGTAACCATGTGGACTATTTGTGGTGTCTGATCTAAGGTGAACAACTTACACATGGTTAGGAGAAACTGCGTGGAAATAATACAGGGGGCTCTAAAATTTTGACAGAATTGATTTTCATGTTTGGTGCATGGTTTCAAAAACAGTGTGGCTAGTCCATGTGGGTTCCCCTTATTTCCAGTAGGGTACACATGGTTGGATTATATTTTGAAAAAATATGCAACGAAACATTGATACTTACCAAGATTCCTAAAAACTTGAGTTTCAAAATTTTACCCTCCCTTATTTTAACCCCAATTTTGGATTTTCCTCCCCCATTCGATCTAGGCACACCAGGGGGATCCTAAAACCCCCTCTCATTCTATCTACTTACTCCTTTAAAGCACTTAAAAGGTTTCAAGATGCGTTTCTTTCATTTTTTGAGTGTTTTTATCCTATCCTATTAACCTTTTATTAGTTTCATGGGTTTTTATGGTGGTTTTCCTTATTGGATGATCGCAAGGGGCGGAAAGGTGACGTTGTCTTGTGAATTCTTTGATTCTAGGGTGTTTGGTTTTCCTATTGGGATTTTTTCTTCCTTCTACTAGAGTTTCATCACATTATTACATCATTGAGGTAGGTGTTTCCATCCATTTCATTTTCAATACACTTAATTTCATTATCTATCTTTTTTAAATAATTTATAATCATGTTATTATTGTTTGTGATGCACTTGTATGATCTGTAGTGGTTTTTTCATGATGGAAAATTGGTAAAAATGGATTTTTAATGGATTTATATAATTATTTCTATATATAAATATGTCCAAGGTGTTTGATAAAATTCCAATTAAACTTTAAAAGTGAAATTGAGTACTTTAAAACCATTTTTGTTCTTGTTTTGGCCTTCATAGTTGGGTGAATTTACATTTTTTCTTTATGTGTAGGTTTGGTTCCTTTTTTTGGTTTGGTGCTTGTGTATGGGACCATGTTCTTGGTTGTAATGTGACTTTTTATCTTTTAATTTGAACCTTGGGTGTTTTTATGGTTCTCTATAAATATATTGTTGGATGTGGGAATATCCAGATGTTTATGTGGTTCACATTTGGATAGGCACACAAAAATACAAATGACATTCCATAAAAAATTCCCACCTTGAACCCCAATTTTTGAAACACCCTTCCCCCATTTCATTTCTCTTTTCCACTCTAAATTATTCTTCTAAAAACTCCAAATTATTTCTAATTGGTAACTTGGTATCTCATGACTTCAAATGTGTTTTTTAAATGTAATTTTTTAAATCATGGATCGTTTGGATTTTTTGAGATATAATTTTGGGACTAAATGACATGAAAGGTCTATTTGGTATCTTCCATGATTAAATAGTGTTTCCACCTTAGTTTTTGTAATTTACATAGGACTTACAAGAATTTTCATCGTAAATGGTTTTGTATTGGTAAATTTTCAAAAACCAGTGAGTACTTTGTGAAGTTTGGAAATGGTTTTAAACTCACATGATATGTAGGACTAGTTGGAACCTTTGAGTGGTTATATGTATAATGATAACCCCTATGGTTTTATTTCAGATGAGATGGAATTTTCATAGTAAATGTCATAGAATGGGTAAGGCATTCATGGTGGAAATTGTGGGTTATGCCAAGCATGTGATGACCTCCTCACTCTATTGTATACTATTATCCTGGGATTCATAGATGTCATCAACAAGGTCAATTGATGATTTATTTATAGTACCAAATATATGGATTAGAACCTACTATATAGAGGATAGTCCAAGTTGGATTTTCCACTGGTGATTCTAGTTTAGAGTATTTAGGTTGGTTATTGACTATAGAGGTGCACCATATACTGGAAGGTCTGTCTGAACTGATTGCATTGAGGGATTTCTTATAGGTATATTTATAAAATTCCCAGGATTACATATCCATATGTTCCTATTTTATTTTATAGTATATTTTTGTCTTTATTTATAAGTATTTGAATGCTCATGATTTCACTATTTCCCTTTATTTTCAGATTTTTTTGATATACCCAGCCGATTATACTCAGTGTAGCTTTTATTTATTATATATTTTTTAGCATAATGGTTTTTTATTTGGTTTTCAACCTAGGTTTTATAAATAAAAAATTTAGTCGATTTTATAAATGGCAAAACCCTATTTTCATTATATGTATTTCAAACTAGAATATATGCACAATTTTGGGAAAGGAATTGTATGGATTCTATGGTGATTACCTGCTGAGGTGTTTTATGATCACACCCTACTTTTTCCACTTATAGTCAATAGACCCAAGCTATTTTATAGGTTCATTTTATATTTAGGTTTTCCTATCAAGTTGTTTGGTCTTATAGATGGTGGTTCCCAAGAGTTCACAGGGAGATCATGTTGGTTCTGATTTGGTTTCAGTTTTGGTTTTGTCTTAGTATTCTGTTTTAGTTATGCTATCTTTGTACATGGATTTGTTTATGTATTTATTTTGATCAGTATTTTATGGATTTTTATTTTTTGTTGCATAATCTGTATTTTTTTGTTTTCGTTTATTATTGGGATAAATCATTCCCACTTGGTTTATCTTTGATTCCCAATACTAGTTGATAGACCAAGAGGACCGAGAATGCCTCTCAAGCCTTATCACAGGCTGGATTAGATGATTGGTTTAGGGTTGACCTGGGTTGGTTTGTGAAAAAATGGTATCATAGGTAGCCCTTTTTTATTTTGGGTTTTAGGTAGAATGAATATATGATTTCCAGTACTCAAGAGGTTGGAATATGGAGAGAGTCATGAACTCTTTCTCATACAGAGCCTCAAGTTACTAGGGATAATTTGGAACTCTAGACTTTTATTTTGAGTTTTGTGTTATTTCATTGGTTCTTCTTTGGTTTGTGTGATAATGGGAATGAAAATATAAGTGAGAAATTTTTACATTGTGATCTTACATGGAGTAGTAAACCATGTGGAGCCTAATTAAATGGTTCCAGATACTTCCAATGGTTCATGCTTGCTCAAGATATGGTATGCTAAACCACATAACTAGGTTATGCATGGATATTAGTTCCCTACTCCATGAGTTTCAGTGTGAGTTGTGTTTTGGTTTCATTTCAGTTGGTGTGAGTTTATTTTAAATGAAAATGGTTTTTCAAAAAGGATTTTAAGAAGAAAAATTATTTTAAGACATTTTTTTGATAGTGGTATTTGGTGTTTGAGTTTGAATTGAAAATGAGTTGGGTATTTGAGGAGGTGTCCCTAGGGTAGAATGTTTTTGAAATTGTAATGTAAATGGGGTATTCTTAAATATAGTCTTGGTTTTGTTTTGTGATTTTTCAGTTTAGGGTTTTGGTGTTTTGGATTGGAATGTTCTTTCAATTGATTTTTTTATTGGATGTTGATTTGGTTTTGTGTCTTTATGTTTTTTATATTATGCCTTCCAGAAAGTTTCCAAAGGTTTCTAGTGAGTCTCTTCTCATATTTGGCCCTGGACAGACTCTTAGTGGAGTGGTGAATTCAGGTTATTCTCTATTATTGCCCATTTTCCATGGGGATAATGGTCCTTTAGAGCTTTCAAAATGGATTAAATATGTAAAAAGTGTTTTCAAGTATTTGGAAACTCCTAAATCCCTGAGGGTGTATTACGTTCTGAGTTTTTTCATAGGTTTGGGATTGGATCATTGGAAGGTGATCATCCCATCATTATTGAAATTTGGGATGTATTGGGATGTCTTTAAGACCACATTTGTCCACTGGTTCATTCTTAAGGAGGTGAAGGTGAGGAAATTGGTGGATATCTTGGGTGTTCTGAAAGGTCAATGAATAGTGAAGGTCTATGTTTATCACTTCAAAGAGCTGGTTACTTTTTCTATAAAGGTAAAATCAAAGGATTAGCTTAAGGATCATCTTTTCATCTGGGGTCTGCGTTCGAAGGTTAAGAAGAAAGTTCCCTCATTTAGGGAAGTATTATTTGGGAATATAGTGTATGATTCATTTCTATATGAGTAGGTTTTTGAAGTGTAGTATGTAGAATTTAGAAATACAATTTCTATTGGTGCTCGCAAGGGTTACTCATTTGGAGAGACGTCTAAACTAGAGGAAACTATTTTTGTGGAGTCTCCTTTATTGGTACCTAGTCCCTATCTATTTGACCATTTAGTCATGTTCTTCCAGTGTTGTTTATTCAGGCATTTGAAATTATCTTTACATAATCCTCCGAAGGATTTTAAATGATGTGGAAATTTGGATAACTTGAATAAATTATGAAGGCATTATTTCTAGAAGGGAAGTCTTGGTTTAAATGCACCAACTCCTAGTTTTGGGGTAGCCAATGTTTCAAGGAACCAGGGCTCCATCCATTGGACCCGTAGTGAATCTTTTCAAGTTGTCATGAATTTATTGGTGTGGAGATCCTTGGCCCAGTTTTTCACTCCAATTTCAGAGTGTAGATGTCTTAAATTTCCCTTATCGTAGTTATCCTTATTTTTTAAAATCCTTCTTGTTTTAAGGATATTGGAGACCTTGTATTGATATAAATTTTTTGCAGTGGGGCTTTATAAATGTGGATCTTAAATGGTAAACCATCTTGTGGGATAGTTTTATGTTTGGGCGGTGCACATTTGAATATTATTATGCCTTTTTTAAATGATGAATCATGATTTGGTTCAGTGTTTTGTTTGAGATTATTTTATTGGGTTTCCATTATGTTGTGAGTTTTGAGGTGTTTCCGTTGTACTATCCAATTTTCATGGTGGGTAGGATCATTTATTTTTCTCTTCCATATTTTTCCTTGTTGTGATTTTTTTTCTAGAGATGGTTGGGTGTGACTTGTGAAGATGAAAGGTCACACTAAGGATCATGGTTTCATTTTACCTCATTTAGTTTTGGGTCACAATTTTGTTCCTTATTTGTCCAGGTAACTTTATGGGGGTAAATGTTTTTTTGGTGGGGAGAATTTTCACTCCCCAACCCTAGGTTTCTTTTTTTGTATATATTTATATCTATTTTTTGATATTTTGGTTGAGGTTCAGGTTGAGTTATCAATTATAATTTTTTATTTTTGAAGGTTTTGGGTTGTTTTTGGCCCTATTCATGGTTAGTATGCACAACTTGGGGAGTAACTATGTGGATGGTGAAGGCATAGGGTCTTTTTAGTTCATTTTTTATTACATTGTTTTTCTTGCACAACCTGCACAAAGTTTGTTCCAAACCCTGTGATCAAAAGGAGTAACCATGCATACTATTGGTGGTGTCTAAGACAATGCACACAACTTGAACATGGTTAAAAGAAACCATATGAAAAGCATGTGAGAGGCTCTATAATTTTGATAGAGCCTATTTTTATGGTTGGCGCATGGTTTCCCAAACAATGAGACTATCATGTGCGGGTGACCCTTCTTTCCTATAGGGTGTGCATGGTTAGTGCACAGTTTGGGAAATAGTGTAGCAAAACCATATAACTTACATAGATTCTAGACCCCAATTCAGAATTTTCCTCCCCCATTAGACCTAGGTTCACCAAGGGGCTCTTGAAACCCCCTCTTATTGGATCTCCTTCCTCTTATGAATCTATTCCAAGGTTTCTAGGTGAGTTTACTTCGGTTTTTGGGTGTTTTTATCCTCTACACTTCTCCCACTCTTGGTTTCTTGGTTTTTCTTGGTGGGGTTGCTTCTTGGATGAACCCTTGGGGTGGAGAGGAGATGTTGGATTATTATTTTTTTGATGCTAAGATGTGAAGTTTGTCTCTTGGTCTTCATTCCTCTTTATCCTGGTGTTTCATCACATTCACACATTTTTGAGGTAGGTGTTGAAATCCATTTTATTACCAATACATGACATTTGATGCTTAAGATTTCTTAAATAATTTCTAAATGTTTTATTATTATTATTGATGTGATCATATGATTTTTAGTGGTATTTTCAGGGTGTAAATTGGTAAAAATGGATTTTCAATGGATTTCTATAATTATGTCTATATATAAACACATGTAATGTGTTTTATAATATTAAAATTAGCCTTTACAAGTGAAATTGTGTGATTTTACATCATGTTTGATCTTGTTTGAGCCTTGGTAGTTTGGTAACATGTACATTTGTTCTTTGAGTGTGTGGGTTTGGTGCTTGTGTGTGGTTACCTTTTTGTTGGTTGTAATGTGACTTGTAATCATTCAATTAGAACCTTGGGTGTTTTTATATTTCTATATCAATTTTTTGTGGGATTTAGGAATATCTATTTGTGAAAAGGGTACATATATGGAAAGGTAAACACAAATATAACTGGAATTTAATAAAAAATGCTACATTGTACCCTGGTTTTCAAAAACACCCTTCCCCAATTTCTTTAACTTCTCCACTCCAAATGGTTCTTCTAAAAACTCTAAATTTTTTCTAATTGGTTACTTGGTTTATCATGACTTCAAATGTGGTTTATAAAAGTATTTTTTTTAAATCATTTCCTATTTAGCACCTTGAGATGTAATTTGGTTACTAAATTACATGAAATGCTCGTTTTTTATCTTTCGAGATTAAATAGTGTTTCCACCTTTGTTTTTATAATTTCTTTGGGAAGGGAATGAATTTTTATTGAAAATGGTTTTGAATTGGTAAATGTTCAAAACCTAGTACATACTATGTGAATTTTCGAAATGGTTTTAAAATAATATGGTGTGTAGGCCTAGTTGGAACCTTTGAGTGGTTCTATGTATGGAGGGAACACCTATGGTTGTCTTTTAGATGATGGATCCTTCTCATAGTCAATTTTAGAGAATGTTGAAAGCATTCATAGTTACAACTATAGGTTATGCCAAGAATGTGATGACCTCCTTTTATATACTATTATAATGGGATTTATAGATGTCATCTAAAGGGTCAAGTGATGATTTATTTCTAATCCTGACTTGAAGGATTATAACCCCTTGTATGGGGGATATGACCAGTGGTATTTTCCACTAGTGAGTCTAGATTAGATAAGTTGGGTTAGTTATTGACTATAGAGGTGCACTATATGCTGACAGGTGGGTCCAAACTAAGTGAATCCAGGGATTTCTTCTAGGTATGTTTAAGAAATTCCTATGATTACATATTTGTTTGTTCCTAATTTATTTTATAGAATATTAATGACTTTATTTTTATTTTAATACTCATTCTTTTACTCTTTACATTTATTTATAGCTTTTTTATATACCATGTTGTTTATACTTTTTTTTTAGATTTTCTTTATTCTCTTACTTTATCAAAGTGGTGTTTTGATTTGGTTTTCAAACTAGGTTTTAAAAGGGAAAGGTGTAATTTATTTTCTAAATGATAAAACAATATTTTCAATATATGTATTTCAAACAAGCATATATGGTTTATTTTGAGAAATTACTTTTATGGATTTTATGATGCTTACCTACTAATCTATTTTATACTCACACCCTAATTGTTTTACTCAACATCGGTAGTCATGATCTGTTTTTCATGTTTAGTTTCTCTTAAGGTTTACCTATAGAATATTATTGAATTATGGATGGTGGTTACCAAGAGTCAATAGGGATATCACATCAGTTCCAGTTTGTTTTTAGTTTTTTTGTCTTAGTTTTCTCTTTTTTCTACCATCTTTGTACCAAGATCTGTTTATATATTTATTTTTATTAGTGGTTTATGGATTTTCCTGTTTTTCTACGTACTCTGTATTGGTTTTCATTTCTCTTTATTATTGGTCTAAATCATTCCCACCTAGTTTATCTTTGATACCTGACACTAGTTTCCAGTTTGGGAGGGTTAGGGATGCCTCTTCGGCCCTATAACATGCCTTCTTAGGTGACCAGTTAGGGGTCAACCCTTGTTAGTTAATGACATATTTTAAAAGTTTACTCATAGTTACCAATGATATCATCATCCTTCTACTTAAGCATAAGTAATTCCTTCTATATTTTTATGTATAATAGGAAAAAAATATATTTATTGAAAAATATTCCCTTAAACTCATCCCATTTCATGGATTCAATTTATTTTTATATCCTAATATTCTTAATAAGATTCCACCATTGATCTTATTTTCCTTCAAAATGATAAATATTAAGGAAAACATTTTCATGTTTTGATCACTGAAGAACAAAAAATATCTTTTATATCTCCTTGATTCATTACTCAGAAACCTATGGATCATAAGACCCACAAAATGAGGTTGGATGTTGTTGCAAAAAAGATTCAATAACATGTTGCTCCCTCCTTGGTGCATTTTGGAGTTCAACATGATCTGTGTTACCACCAATTTCTTGATAGAGTTGATTAAACATAGCCATAAGTTATTGCACCCCATCACTTAATCCATTAAATTTCTCATGAGGATGGACATTTTTTAAAAACCCCAACACTAGTTTCCCAGAGTTAGTGGTTACTTTATTAAATTGTCATAATATATAAGGAATCACATAAAAAAGAAAAAATATTTTAGTACTTTTGGTAATTAGATACATACTTGGATCTCATTTTAAAAATGAAAACATAAATTATTATAAAGTGTTTTCTTCATAAGCATCATTATTTCCTCTAGCATTACCCTGCATATAAATCATAATACTCATCTTAGCATTATATGGAAAGAAAAATAAGAAAGGGGTGAAATAAAATGCTTGGAAAGGGTATGCCTATAGAAGAATTTATCATAAATACATAATAAATAATCAATATGGAATGTTAAAAAACTTAAACGCATACTATTTAATCAATGACTTGAACATTAAGAATAATGTGGTGGGAATAAATTATGATCAAATAATTCCATATAAATAATTATATGAGCATGAAACTTAAACATGGATATTATTACTAATAGAATAATCACATGTAACATCAATAAATAATATCATAATGAGGTAATTCATAATGTTGAAAGTTCCCATTCCAAGTCATCTTTAATAAATGGATAAATCCTTGGCCAAAAACCCAATCTAGTTTGTCTCGTGATACCAACCAATGCATCGATGGGATATAATGGGACCTTCCCATAACATACTAAGTATAATGCATTACTCATATCAAAGGGGTGAAACATAATCAACATACACATTCATATTGAAAAACTAACATAACAGTTTATCACTTACCCTAATCAAATAAAAATAATCGTAAACAATCCAGATTAAAATGGTGAATGGTGATAAAATTGTGCATAAAAAGTCAAATTGATCATAAAAATCTAGATAAATAATAAATGTGGTATCATTACATAATATACCTAGTGTATCTTGATTATAATAAAGGTTGTTGTCATTGATGAGTAGAGAAACCATGAAAAGATCCTTTAAAACATTTTTAAAGAAAATAACCATTGCACTTTTAAAATCACCTTTTAAACATAAAAGTTCTCAATTTTTTTTGAAAATACTTTTATTTTAAAATAAAAAATCAAAGTTATAAATTTATATTTAAAACATTTAGTGGCCATTATGGTAGTAAATTTTTTTCATGCTATACTCATTAAAACAAGTACAACATTCACATTTTTGGTAAAAGCCAAATGGGCCATTTTTAAAAATCACATGGTGATTCCTTTAAAAAAAATTAAAAAGTAAAAATGGATAAATATTTTTTTAATAAATCATTTGGAAAATTTTAAAAACCCTTTTGAAACTAATTTTTAGAAACTACGAATATTTTTGAAAAAGGATTTTCTACCAAAGAGATAAATAAAGTGGGATTTTATTAAAAACATTTTCTCAATCATTTTAAGTATCAAAGAGTGAGAAAATTGTACTATTACTTGAATTTTTTTAAATAAATAAATTAGAAGAAAATAATTTTATTTTAAGATAAAATTATAAAATAATTCCCTCAAGGGAGACTTAAACAAAAACAATCCCGAATAATGATGAGATTATGAAATAAACCCTTACCACTTTAGTAACTATTGAATCATAAGCCTCATGAAATAAATAACTTAAAATGAAATTTTAAATAGAATAAATAGAAATAGATTAATGATATAACATATCAATAGTTTAATTATTTAAATCACACAAAGGAATAAGTTTTCAATATGGCATATGTCACACGAAAGTAAAAGTGTTATGAGAAGCCCTTACCTCTAGTTCAACTTCCTTTGTATGTGTTCGAACCTCCCATATAATAAATATATTTTTATTATAAATATATTAAATAACAATAATAATATATTTTATATCATATATGATTCATATATAGTCTTCTATCTTCTGTTTATTAACATTTCATTATTAAAATCACTATTTGATGTGATAATTGCATCATTTTTCATGTGTGTTTTGGTTTGGTACTTTTGTTCCTTTTAATTTTATCATAATTAAATCATATATATAATTTTTAACAAAATATAAATATCATTTATATTTATTATAAATTTATTTAGAATAATTTAATATATTTAGAGGTAGAAAATGGATTACACTATTCACAAAGATAGTAGTTCATGCGTATTCATGAACAGTGTTCCATTATTCTCCAAGGATAAGATGAAAGGAAAATAAATATTAATTAATATTTAAATAATCATTATTATTTCATACATATCATTTATATTAATCAAATTAATCCTTATTACCATCTATATAAAAATAAAATGAAAAACATTTCGCATCTCTTTTTAAAGGTAGTAGTCCACACATGCACATGAGCAACATTATTGTTTTCAAATGGATTAGAAGATAATAAGTTAGAGGTGATATTATATTTCCAAAATTAATTTTATCACATATATACATTAAATTTAACCTTACTTTCTTTCATGTTAAGCATAAGTGAAAAACGAATTACATCACTTCAAGAGGCGGTAGTCCACCGTACAAAAGAGCAATGTTATGATACCCCTCAAGGAATGGAAAATAAGCAGGTATATATGATATAATAATGATATAAGTATGATAATTTCATAAATATAATATAAATATGTTAATTTCATCATTATATCCATCCTTGAAAGGTGGTGGTGGAAAAAAAGTATATCGGTTCTTGAAACGATAGTCCACTATACACACGATCGACAACTTTGTTTCCCATTTTATGGAAGTGGATATGGATATGGATTATATAATTTATATAAAAAATTTAATTATAAATTAGATAATGGTTTTATTATATTATCATAGTTTAACAAGGTTTGAAGGAGGTGTAAGAAGAAATAAAAAATATGCACATTTAATAATTTTACCTTTTATTAGGGGATCCTCTTTATGTTTATACCTATATCCATCTTAGGAGGGATTCCTAATAAAAATAAGGCCTATAAGATGTGGGGAGGGAAGTAAGGAAGGTATTTGGGTAGGTATTTTTTGATATAAAGGGGTATTTAAGTGTGAAAATGGTAATATAGGAGTGAACTTTTATAAGTGGGGGGGGGGGAGGACACACATAGAAGTTTTGAAAAGATAAAGTTATATCAACATTTTTTTCATGCCAAAAGCCTCTAAAATGGGTCATTATAGAACCTTAGATATTATAGGGCATACATATTTCTATAAAAAGGGTGTTGGAAAATTATTAGTTTATTTTTAACTATTATCTTCTTAGTTTAACTCTTATCTTCTCAGTTGATCTCCCAGGTAAACCCATTTTTACCTTAACCACAACAATTAATTTTTATTTTTTTCACTATTCATTATGGTCTAAAATTACATTGAACTTATTAGATAATATAAATTATTATTATTACAAATATATAGACCATTTTTTCTTATTCAATTCAAATAATTGGTAGAATTCAATTTAAAATTAAACCCATAAGTGTAATGAAAAAGCTCATCCCCAAAGTGGTAATTCTCACAAGTATGAAAGGTTTTAATATTAAAATTAATTATTATATTTATTCCAATGGCCTAAATTAGTTAAATTTTTATATATTTTAACTAATTTTACTTTAAAACCAATTTAAAATATAATTTTTTTGCATAAATAATTTAAATTAAAATGCAGTTTTCATTAAAAATAAGTTTTTCCCTATTCATAAAAAAACTAATCATTTCAAAAAATTGAAAAAATTCACCAAAAGATAATTTTGACATGTATATTTAAAAATTATAGTTTTTTAGTCAAATAAATTTTCTAAAATTGATAAAAATTATTTTAAAATTATGTTCACAAAGTGCAACAAAACCACCATTTAGAAAAAGAAAAATTTTCAGAAAACATTTATTTTTATTCAAATGATTCTTTTTTATTAATAATAAATATATATCCATTGAATTTATTTAATAAATTTTTAAACAATAAAGTCTTCATAATTTATTTATTGCTATTAATATCTTCTATTTTAATAGCTTGGTTATCATTGTCAAGTTTAAATAATAATATTTTAATAGAGTACAGTGTTTCGTTTAAATCTAATATTGTGTGCATTGCAAGATAATGAAGATATTGAATTTATTAAAAATAATTATATTTTAAAGTCTGTTGGTGTTACATTATCTTATAATCATGGTGTTTTCTATCATATATTCTATCAAACATGATATGCCTTTTTAAAATCTTAGGGTGTTATATTCTACCCCCTAAAATAAATCGTGTCCTCGTAATTTAATCTTGAACACAATAAAAAATGGTTTTACATTTAAAAATACCCTTATTAAAATACCACATAATGATAAAAGTTAATAAAACACCCTATTTATAATAGATAAAGGGAAGTATGAAGGTCATCCAGAATAACAAATTACTTGGTTTCCAATTAAAAAAACATTGGAGGGAAATAAAAACATGGACATAAAAAAGAATACTAAAACCAAAGGATTAATATAGAGAAATAGATTCCATGTTCATGATAAAGTTAACCACAAAAAAAACATAAATCTATGATGATTTAAAAAAACATTGATTCAAAATAAATTAATTTAATTGGATAACAGTTTTGTCTCACTATCTTTTTTCAAGAGTTAAGGGATTCTTTTACTATTCTGATAGATAAAACCGTAAAATATAATTACAATTTAATTATTTGGTTGTGATTTAATAAATCCCTAATTAATCTATTAATCCAATAAATTAATATCCAATATGATTTGTTTTACCTGAAGCACTAAAACAAACTTTTAACTAATCATTAGATCCATAAAAGAATGAAAAGTAATTCCCCTTGTCTATAGATATTTTAAAAAACAAAGATGTTTATCACAAGTTATTCTATAATAAATTAATATCTAATAATTAAAAAATAACCCCAAAGTTAAAATTAAACCATTTCATGAATAGTTAACCTTAAGACTCCTTGAAAATATTTCTGAATAAATTCAATGTCCAAACATTTTAAAGGAATGTCATTAAAATTTCCAAAATAAACATTATATTTCCTAGAAAATATAAAGTGACTATTAATGTCACAATAAAAATATTTGAATAAATTGACCACCATAAAACCATACTAAAAATACGCATCCTTCTAAAAATAAAATCACAGGTTTTTTAATATATTCCATAAATCCAAGCATGCAGTAAACTCCAACAAAAATGACATAAACCATCAAATCACTACCTAATTTCATAGTCACCAATACTATCACATAAACTTAACTTTATTGTTATTATCTCAACACCAAAAACATATTAAGGTTTATCTTCCCCCAATCATCTGTTTTCCACAAATATCATCTTATGACTGAATAAATTTTTTTGGTCATCGGTACCATTCAACATATGCTCACAATTCCATAAACAAAAAAAAAATAATGCGATACAATACTTATAAATTTCATAATTATTATAACTATAATTTCATTGATAAATTATTTCTATAACATCATTATTTAATCCAAACACAATAACATTAATAATTCTACTTCATTATTGAACCACTAACCAGGATTTATCATCTTATTCTGTAACACCTCCTTCCTTTCATATTTAATTTGTAGTCTCTTCATAGTTAGAAATTTAACCATTACTCATATAACCTTTATTACTATCTTTATGAGATTTACCCCTTGGAAATTGATTTTTATAATGATTATACTTCAAACATTTAAAACATTCAACCATTGATATTACCTTAGGAAGACCATTCTTCTTATCCATTACATTAAGTGAACTTTTCAATTTTCCTTGGAAATTACTTTCTTTTTGTCCTTATTTTCTACACATAAAACATTTTACTATTCCTTTGAGAAAATCTCTTGGGTTTCTCCTTCCACATTTCTGACATGATGGAAATCAAGCCTTATTTACTCCACGGTCTCCACTATTCAAGTTCTCAGTGGACTCTATCCTTGACTTCTTTTTTGATAATGAGGGTTAGTTAAGGTGAAATTTGTTAATCATATATCATGATGGATGATTAGGAATAATAATAATTTTATTCACCTAAATAATCATCCAATTTATTTTCTCATAAACACATTTTCTATAACATTCAACATTAAACAAGTTCCTACTAGTTCAATCCATTAACTGAAACCAAAAAGAACAGTTTGAGAAATACTAATCATAGTGGTAAATCACGTATTCATGAAGAATAATTTATAGGATTTATAAATCCTAAAACCATATTTCAAATCTATGATACCATATTTTTAACCTAGGTAATTAATTTTTATCATCTATTCAAATCCTTTATGATGGTTTATAAGGGAAACATGAATTATCTCAAGAATATCCCCCAGGAATGTCAAACTAGGTGTGTATTAAGAACTATTATTGTGTACCAGGTAACACTCAAGTCAAGATCGATACACTTATTTTGGAGTTACTACCCTAGGTAAATATATTATAGAACCAATTCCACTTATAGTATCTAGATAGGGATGTATTTCTTGGAAAAACCACATAATCTCTGCCTTGTCGAAACATTAAGACATTCTTCTATACTTATCTTCAATTTCTATCGTAGGTTTATGCTCCCTAATATTTTTTTACTAAATATATTACCCAATATTTTTAATAAACTTTCTCTAATAATAACTATAAATAACCCAACCCCAGTTTCCTAGAGTCAGTGGTTAATTTGTTACATTGTCATAAGATGTAAGGAATTTCATCCTGAACAACCAAATAGTTTAGTAGTCCTGGTAATTAGATTCATACTTGAATATAATTTTAAAAATAAAAACATAAAGTAAAAGTATGTGTTTTATTCAATTTCCTCATTGTTTTCCCTAGAATAACCATACATATCAATCATAATACTCATATTATCATCCTAGGGAAAGAAATATAAGAAATGGGTGAGCTCAAATTCTAAGTAAAAGTATGTATATAACCAAAGCTATCATGAATACATAAGATATAATAAATATGGAAAGTTAAATAACTAAAACTCATGAAATTTAATCAATAACTCAAAAATGAAGAATAATATGGAAGGAATAAATGGTGAACAAATAATTCCACATAAATAATCACATGATTTTGAAGCTTAACCATGGATATTATAATTAATTGAATAATTATATATAACATCAATAAATAATCTCATAATGATGGAGTTCATAACATCAGACATCATAAACATACCTTCAAGGCCCCATTTCTAAACATCTTTCATAAATGGGTAAGGTCTAAGCTAAAAACAAAATATAGTTTGTCCTATGACACCTACTGATGCATTGAGGGGCTATATCAAGCATCACCTGCTACTTATTAAGTCTAATCCATTCCTCATATGAAAAGGGTGAAACTTAATCAATATAGAAATTCATATTGATAAACTAACATACAAAATGTTAATACTTACCCCAATAAAATAAACATTATCATAAACCATCCAAGGTAAAATGGTAGATGGTAATAAAATTGTACATCTAAAGTCAAAATGATTATAAAACATCCAGAGAAATAATAATTCTTGTATCATTAAAATGTATCCCTAGTGGATCATAAGTAGAATAAAGTAAATTGTCATTGATAAGTATAAATTCCATGAAAATATCCTTTAAAACTTTGTTTAGAAATAAAAATTTTCAATTTTAAAATAACCTTTTGAAACTAAGAGATCAAAAAACCTTTTAAAATAATTTTATTTGAAAATAACCTTTCCACGTTGAAAATAACCTTTTAAAACTAAAATTTCACAAAAAAATATGAATTTTTTTTATTTGGAAACAAAAATTTAAACTTATAAAAAAAATATTTAAAACATTGATTGTTCATGATATATGGAATTTTTTTATCTCGTACACAATAAAAAAAATATTACTTTTACACTTTTAGTAAAATCCCAACATTGATTATTTTGAAAACAATATGAGGATTTTCTTCACAACATTTTGTAAAAATTAAAAATGGATATAAATGTATTAATAAATCATTTTAAAAATATTTAAAAAATTAAAATTATTTTTAGTAAAAATGAATTTTTAAGTAAAGATATTTTTGAACGAAGAGACAAATAAAGTGGGATTTTATTAAAAACATTTTATCAATCAATTTAAGCACTGAAGAGTGGAAAAAATGGTAATATTACTTGAAAAAGTTATTAAATAACCATAGGAGAAGAACATATATTGTTTTAAGATAGAAATATCACACAATTTCTCCTAGGTATACTTAAACAAAAACAATCCTAAATAAAGAAGAGATTGTGGAATAAACCCTTACGACTTTGGTAACTTTTGAATCATAAGCCCCATGAAAGAAATAAAATAAAATTAAAATTTAATAAACATGAATAGAAATATATATATGATATAAAATATAAAAATTGGAAGTATATAAACCACACAATGTAATAATTGGGTAATATGGTGCATGTCTCACGAAACTAAAAGTGAGACAAGATACCCTTACCTCTAGTTCGACTTCCTTCATATGTGTCTAAAACTCTCATATGATAAATTTATTTTTATTATAAATATATTATATAACCATTATAATATATTTAATATCATATATTATTTATATATAGTCTTTTATCATTAGTTTGTTAACATTTGTTTGTTAAAATCTCTATTTTGGGAGATAATTGATTTATTTTTCATGCATGTTTTAGTTTGGTGATTTTGGTCCTTTTTAATTTGATCATAGTTATACATTCACCATAATTTTTTCCATGATATAAATATCATATATATTCATTATTTATTTATTTATAGTAATATATTAAAGTTAGATATAGAAAATGTATTACACAGTTCATGGAGACGGTAGGTCGTACATATGCAAGAACGTTGTTTCCATTTTTCTCAAAAGAATGAACAAAAGGAAATAAAATATTAATTCATCTTTCCAAAATCCTTATTATTTCATATAGATAATTTATATTAATCAATTATATCCTTATTAACATCTATGTAAAAGTAAAATGAAAAATATTTTACATCGTTATGTGGTGGCAGTAATCTATATATACACAAGAGTGAAGTTATTGTTTTCCAGCAGATTGGAAGGTAAGAATTTATAAGTGATATTATATATCAAAAATTATTTTTAGATTATAAATATAACATATATACATTAAATTTAACCTTACAAACTTTCATGTAAATCATAAGTAAAAAAGAATCACATCGCTTCATGAGGCGGTGACCCACCGTACACACAAGCAGCGTTATCGTATCCCCCAAAGAATGAAAAGTGAGAATTTATATGTGATATTATAATTAAATAAGTATAAAAATTTCATAAATTTAATATAAATATGTTAAATACATTATTATATCGATTCTTGAAAGGCGGTGATGAAAAATAAATTACATTGGTTCGCAATGTGGTAGTCTGTCGCACACACGATTGACGATTTCCCTTCCCATTTGATAGAAGTGGAGATGTATCTGGGTTATTTAATTAACACAATAAAAATATTAGTATATATGGTATAATTTTTTTATTATATTATCATATTTGAATATGGTTTGAAGGAGGTGTAAGAATAAATAAATCAAATGTGCATGTTTAAGAATTTTACCTCTTCTTTAAAGAGCCTCTTTAGGTTTATATCTAAAGCCTTATTATGAGGTCTTAATAATACAAATAATGACTATAGGATTTGTGTAGGTAGTTAAGGAAGTTATTTATGTATTTATGGTCCAAACCAAAGGGTTTTGGAAGCGTGAAGAGGGGAGGAGATAGGGTGGCCTTTTATAAGCGGGGGAGAGGACACACATTGAACTTTTTAAAAGATAAAATGATTCCCACATTTTTCTCACACAAAACTAATCCAAAATGATTAATTTTAAAACATTATACATTATATGACCTAAATATTTCTATTAAATTAGTTTTGGACAAGTTTTAGGACATTTTAAACCCTTGTCTTCTTAGTTTAACCCCCAGTGAACCCATTTTTAACATAAATCTGGTAATTAATTATAACTATTTCACTATTGATTTTGGTTAAAAAATTAATATAACATTATTATAAAATATAAATTATTATTATTCAAAATATAGAATCTAATTTTACAAATTTAATAAAAATAGGTGGAAAAATTCAATTTAAAATTAAACTCGCAGGCACGACGAAAAACCGTGTTTCCAATTAGAAAATTCTCATAAGTATAAAAGGTTTTAATATCAAAATTAAATATGAAACATATTATAATGACCTTAATTAGTTAAAATTTAATATAATTAAAAAAAATCAATATTTAATACAATTAAAAAAATATAATATAACTTTGTAAACAATTTAAATGAAAAGGTAGTTTTCATTAAAAATCAATATTTTTCACTATTAATTAAAAAATTAATCTTATAAGAAAATTATAAAAAATCACCCAAATATAATTTTAAAATTTATTTTCAAAAAATAATTTTTATTTTTTAAATTAGTTTTCTAAAAGTGGAAAAAATTAATTTTAAATTATGTGTGCAATGCGCAACTAAACCTCCTTTTAGAAAAATACCATTTATTAGAAAACATCTCTTTTTCCTATAAAATGATTATTATTTTATTTTTAATAAACATATATCCATTGAACTTATTTTATACATGTTTAAACTATATAAGTTTCATAATTTGTTTATAACTATTCATACCTGCCACCTTAACGACTGGGTTATAATGATTATGTTTATATAATAAAATTTTAAGAGAGAATTGTGTTTCATTAAAATATGATGTGTTCATTGAAATCTATCAAAAATATTTAATTTATTTTAAAATAAATATATTTTAAAGTCTTAGGGTGTTACATTATCTTCTTATCATGGTATTTCATGTCATATACACTATTAAACATGACGCTCCTCTTAAAATGTTGGAGTGTTACATGTTGCATTGGACATTACATTCATTATTCACATGATTACTTTTAGTTATAAGAATTAAATAAAACAAAAAATAGTAGGGTGAGAATCGATGATCATAGTGGAAAACCATATTATTATGAAAGGTCATTCATGAAATGCATAAATCAATACACTTTTTTTCAATCTTTGACACCATAGGATTATCCTAGGTCATACATGATCATTACCAAACCTTTAGGATGTTATCCTACACTTAGAACTATACCTAGGGTTATCACTAATGTTTTTTCATCCTAGTTTCCAAAGGTTAACTAAACCTATCTCTGATACCAACTATAGGGACCCATACTTTTCATATTTAGATATTACATCATAATAGATGGATATTTATTACATAACATAACGATCCATGCTATAATTGTATAGGTCTAGTATATATTGAAGCATGGACATATAAAAAACTAGTTCATAAGAGTCTCCCATTAATTTCTTCATAACTATCACTCTTCTTGGATATATCATTCATAAAACCATTATTCATAACATGGGGAAATGAAAAATAATAAAGGGTGATCTCATATACTCAGTAAGGTAAAACAAGGGAGATATCAATGATCACATAAGATAAACATGTGACTAAGGGTATAATAACACGATCTTAACAATTGAAAACCATACCCTGAATATCAAAGATCATAATATTGCGCCGTGATATAAATCTTGACAGTTCATAATACATGAATCATAAAGGAATCAAAGAATATGAGCCATGATAGAAAAAAATTATCATAAGACATGAGTTAGTGTCATATGCATATGATTATAATAGTGTGAATGTATATAAATAGATAATAGGTTAAATAATTAGTTAAAGAAGATGAAATCATTCCCTTAGATAAACTTATGGACATGAAACTAGGTCCACACATAATATTATGGATATAAAATCCAGGTGCATGTATAAAGTTGTGGAAATAAAATCCAGGTCTATATATAAAATTGTGAACAAGAAACTAGGATAATTCATAACATAATTACCTCATGATTTATCTATATTTAACCAATTAGTTTGAGGGAGATATAGTTCTCACCCATCACATAATTAAAAACATACATATGTATGCCATAAGATCATAAATCATTCATCGTATTAGAACCCTTGAAAAGAAATGGGTTTCTTAAACATTATGTCATCATATTCACGAACCATACTTAGAAAGAATAAGGATTTTATCCTTGGACCATATTCCTGTAGGACCCCAGGACACCCTGAGAGGGGAGGGGTGAATCAGGGTGTCAACTTTTTCTTCTTAATGTTATATATCTTGTTCCCACGTTGGTAGGAACTACTTGAATCTGTATGATGGATATGATTTGTAATGAAACATTCACATGCGGAGAGTTGACACAACAATTTTTACTTTGTTCACCACTAAGGGCTACATCCAAGGAGCATACGCCGACAGGTTGTCAGTCGTATCTAAGTCCACTATGCATCACTAGCTATAGATTACAAAGGTTCGGGTACAATCACTCTGTCCCAGGCTCACTGCCTTTACAAAGGTTCAGGGATAGCTCACTGCTTCCCTCGGGTCACTCCCGTTGACTCCCCCTGGCTCACTGCCCTTGGTGAAGTCTCACTCAGTTTATAGACGTGAAGGTCTCTTCAATAGATTTGCATTGAAGTCTTTTCCTCTGCTCAGCACGAGACTCTGCTTGCTTCGAAGTCTGAAATAGATGCACTAGAACGCACAGAACCACTGAACCAGATAACCAGAACGTGCAGACAAACCTTACTAACAATTGCGCGCAACACCAACCCTTTGCGCGCAAAACCTTCCTATTGCGCGCAAAATTTTCTTTTCCCGCGGAAAAATATTTCACGCAAAAATCCCCTTTTTCGCGCAACTCCTAATATATCGCGCAAGCCCCTTTACGCTATCCTTTTTCGTGCATCAGACCTCGGATCTTCTCTAAGTCTTCCACACACCCGAATGAAGGGGGTCACCTCATATTTATAGGCGACTGAGACCCCTGTGCGCAAAATCCCCTTTGGTGCGGAAAACCTCTCATCTGGCACGTAATATTTCACGCAGGTATCATTTTCCACGCACCTCTCTAGATATTTCGCACAATCCATGCCTTTGACATTTTTCAATGGTGTGATTCCGAAACACTATTTGCGCGAAAAACTTCGCTCCGCTATTTCGCGCACCACGCTATTTTTCGCACCCAGCTCAAGTATTTCGCGCACAACCCTTATTTTCCTCGCAGCCCATGCCTTTGCCATATTTCACCAATCTGATTTCGAAATACTATTTGCGTGAAAAACCTCGATCCACTATTTCGCGCATCCCGCTATTTTCCGCGCCCAAATTAAGTATTTCGTGCAAGCCTCTTATATTTCGTGCACCACTTCCTTTTTGTGCAAACCACCTTTTGTAGACAATCCATGTATTCATTTTCCGATTTTGTGGCCCAAAAAATTGGCAAACACTGGGAAACAATGCCACCTTCAATACTGTTGTCTACTTGAACTGTATGATCACTTTGCTAGAACACATTCGGAACTTCCACTGAGGATTGACAACAAACACAAACCAAACTACAATTCCTGCATAGAACAACCATGGGTCCAACAATCTACCCCTTTGGGTTTGTTGGCAATCACCAAATAAAAACAATATATCACCATCCACATGCATACCAAAAATGCAAGGATCAACTCAGCTAGCACTCTAAGTCTACGTGAGAAATGCTCGGTGTAGAAAACAAGAAAGGAAGCTTGAATTGGGTTCCCATATTTTGGAATGCTCAAAGACTCTCAAGAAATTTTCTTACATTCCTGAAATTATATTATTCCTTTCCTTTCTCCCCCATTGACAATAAACCCAAAGGCCGGTAAATTAATCAATGTTACGCTCAAACCATACTCCCCCTGGATAGTATCTTCCCCATAAACCTGCATCACAACCATAAACAGATAGAAAGAATTACCATAAACGGGGAAAGGGGAATTTGGAATTTCTTTATGTGGTAGGAGGTGGTTGAACACCGAGGTTCAACCGATGCTTTTCAAACACAACTGCTGATAGTGGTTTTGTCAGGATATCAGCTACTTGATCATCAGTTCCCACGTGATCCATTTTAATCACCCCTTGCTCAACTTTTTCTTTGATAAAGTGATACCTGATTTCAATATGTTTTGTATGATAATGATGAACCGGATTCTTCATGAGATCAATTGCACTCTTGTTATCACAGTAAATTACCATTGGTTGATTCACCTCATCACCAATGTCTGTTAGTTATTGCTTCATCCATAGCAGTTGAGTGCATGCCTTTGTGGCGGAGATATACTCGGCTTCAGCAGTACTATGAGAAGTACTTTCTTGTTTCTTGCTCAACCAGCCAACACATTTCTGCCCAATATAGAAAGCTCCACCACTAGTGGAATTTCTGTCTACTACATCACCAGCCCAGTCAGCATCAGAAAACACTGATAATTCACTGTCCCTGCCTGCAGCCAAAAATAACCCGAAGTTATGTGTACCTTGAATTTATCTCATGATTCTTTTTAATGCTACCATATGTTCTTCCTTTGGATTACTCTGAAAGAGGGCCGCATGGCATGTTGCAAAGACAATATCTGGCCTTGTCACTGTCCGGTACAGTAGGCTTCAAATGATCTTCTTGTACATGGTGGGATCAACAGAGTTCCCATCCTCATGCTTTCCAAGTTTAGTTCCAACTACAATCGGAGTTGACATTGGTTTGGAGTCTTGCATATTGAACTTCTTCAGCAGCTCTCTTGCATATTTTTCTTGAAAAATGAAAGTGTATTCCTTCTTTTGAATCACTTGCAGCCCCAAGAAATATGTGATCTCCCCAATCATAGACATTTTAAATTCTGATTTCATGTGGTTGGAAAATTCATCCACTGATTTCTGCCTGCTGCCACCAAATATGATATCATCAACGTAGACAAGAACCATGAATTGATCTTTTGGAGAATTATTCACATAGAGATTGTGATAAACTCCTCCTCTTTTGAATTCCAACTTCTTGAGATATGAGTCCAGCCTTGAGTACCATGCTCGTGGTGCCTGCTTCAAACCATATAGAGCTTTCTTCAGTTTGCAGACCTTTGTTTCATTAGAACCCAAAACAAAGCCCACTGGTTGTTAAATGTAGACTTCTTCTTCAAGTACAACATTCAAGAATGCTTTCTTGACATCCATTTGATAGACTTTATATCCTCTTTGGAGTGCCATGGCAAGGAAAAGCCTGATTGACTCTAGTCTAGCCACTGGAGCAAAGGTTTCTTCAACATCAATGCCTTCAATCTGGGAGTATCCTTTACATACCAGTCGTGCCTTGTTTCTGATGACACTTCCATGCTCATAAAAATTATTTTTGAAGATCCATTTGGTACCAATCACATTGTGAACTTCAGGTCTCTGGAAAATATCCCATGTCTGATTCTTGTCAATCTGATCTAATTCATCATTCATAGCTTTCACCCAAGATTTATCTTTTGCAGCTTCTTCGAATGAGGATGGATCTACAACTGATAGAAATGCAGATTGCGTGGTATTCCTCATCCTTCTTGTTTGAGTGGGTGCACTCCTGTCCCCAATTATGTTGGATGGATCAATCTCAGCTCTTCGATTTCTCCTACGAGGTTCAGTAGTATTCTCTTCAGCCATAGTTTCTTCTTCAGATTCTTCTTCTGAGTCAACATCTTGATGTGACTGTTGAGTGTTTTGAACAGCTTCCTCTATTTCTGCATTTGTATTTTCTTCACGTTCACATTCTTCCTGAATTTCTATCACATCAGCATATGACGTCCTTGAAGCATTTGTGGTTTTCTCTTCAATTATCTTAACATCACTGCTTTCCACAATCCTTCCCAAAAGCTTGTTGAAACATTTGTAGGCTTTGCTGTTCATTGAGTAACCGAGGAAAATTCCTTCATCTGCATTGTCGCCATATTTCCCTTGATTTCCTTCTTTGTTCCTGATGAAGCATTTACTTCCAAAGACACGAAAGTATTTTAGAGAAGGCTTCCGTCCATGCCACAATTCATATGGTGTCTTCATCTCACCCATATAAAGTCCTGTTCGATTCTGAATGTACACTGCAGCTTGAACAGCCTCTTTCCAGTAATGTCGTGGAATACGACTCTCAATCAACATGGTTCGTGCCATGTTGTTCACCTGTTGATTCCTACATTCAAAAACTCCATTTTGTTGTGGAGTTCTCACACCAGCTACCTCATGCTGTATCCCATGCTTTTCCAGATAATTCCTAAATTCAATGGATGTGTATTCTCCTCCATTGTCAGATCGCAACACGTTGATTGTTTGTCCAGTATCATTCTCAGCGATTCACCGATATGTTTTCATGCAGTCAAGGACTTGTCGTTTCCTATGAATGACCATCACACATGCCATTCTACTGTAATCATCTATGAAAAGGGAAAAGTACCTTTCTCCATGAGTTCCAGCAACATTTATTGGCCCACAAACATCTGTATGAATCAGATCAAGAAGGTGTGACACTCTTTTCTTCTTTGGCCGATATGAACTGCAGACCAGCTTCCCACGAATACAAGAATCACAAGTTTTTTCATGCTCATGCTTCAGGTTGGGAATGTCCATGACAATTATAAATTTTGATATTTTCTACATGTCTTGTTGATTGATGTGTCCCAGTCTCCGATGCCACAAATTGTTTTCTTCTTCAACAGTCATGTAACATACATTTTCTTCACTATAAACCTGATACAAGTTGCCTTCTGTTCTGCATCCCTTCATAAGTGAATTTCCAGTCTTTCCCTTGATAGTGCAACCTTTCTGATTAAACGTGACTATTAGTCCTAAGTCACAGAGTTGACTCACGCTGAGGAGATTATGACGTAGTCCATCTACGTAAAGGACTTCAGTCTTCTTTAGTTCTCCGTTAGCTAATTCGGTACTTCCACTCCCTTTGATTTTCAGAGCCCCATCATTACCAAATCTTACTGTACCATCTACATTCCTTATGATATTCGTTAGTAGGCCTACATTACCTGTCATATGAGATGAACAACCGCTATCCAGAATCCAGGTACTGTTGTTCTTTGTAGCTTTGAGGGCCACCTCTGCAAGGTTGGATTTCTCAATCTTCTTCCTTTCCTTCCATGAGACATTAGATCGAGTATAAAGAACTGATGGTCTTTCAATTATCTCTTCTGCATATCCAGGTTCTTCATAGTAAAAGTCTTCTTTGAGAGGTGAAAACCTGTTTGAAAGAGCAACACTGTCTTGTTGGCGAGACTTGACTTGTCTTGAACTTCGGTATGAGGTGTCCATGTCCCTTCTCTGCCTACAATTAGCGGCCTTATGACCAAAGTTAGAACAAAAAAAAACAATATCCATAGAAATTATTTCTTCTATAAGAATTAGGATATGAAATTGTTCTCCTTTTTTGTGCTTCTATATCTTCTCCATTCAGATAGCTTCTTTCCTCTTCACAATATGACATGGTATGGCCCAGATAGCCACATAACTGACACTTCATGAGAGGAAATGTCTTCTCACTTGAATTTCTCCTCAAACCTTCTTCCTTGGGAGAATAGTAAGACCGTCTGTCATTTCTGAATGTTTGAGGATAATTTTTAGGTCCCCTTTTAGTTTGGATTGAGGGTTCCTTTTTCAGAACTCTAGGCAACGTTTCAACATGTTCAACTTTCATCTTATCTTTCTTTTGGATCTTTTCACTTCCAGCAGTTGATGTCTCAGCCTCACAGCCAATTCCACTCTTTCCCATGTAAGCGGGTCTTTGATCACTCAAGATTTTTCCAACCCCATCTGAACCACACTTGGATCTTGCTAGTAATTCTGCATCTGAGAATCTTCTATACTGTATTCACTACTGGAATTTGGTCTTTTCCCAATGTTAGTATACCAACGGTTTAAGTAAACCGTTGGTATAGTTAGCCTTTTCCAACGGTTTAAGAAAACCGTTGGCAAAGGGAATTTCGGTGGACCCTTTCCCAACGGTTCACTGGAACCATTGGGAAAGGGTGCTAAACTCAGACATTTCCCAACGGTTCACTGGAACCGTTGGGAAAGGGGTGCTAAACTCACACATTTCCCAACGGTTCCAGTGAACCATTGGGAAATGTGTGCCTTTGCCAATGGTTTTTATAAACCGTTGGCAAAGGTTTCCCCCAAATTCTAGATCGGGATCTCCTCTCCCCATTCGGACAGAGCCCTAATCTATTGGCTCCGCTGCTCTAGCGAACCCCATCCCTCCACTGCTCTCGCGAATCATAACACCAGCACCCCCATCCCAACAGGTACACCCCCATACGAATAGGTAAAATTTGATCTCAACCATATTGTTGTAGTTGTTTTAATGAATAGATTTTTTCCAGGTGTTGGTGGTTTAATTGATTATTGAAATTAATATCTAAATAGGATATTGTTTGTGTTTGTGAAGACTTCTTTAATGTTTTTGTATTCTATTTTTAGAAGGAGAGTGTTCAAAACATGTAAATCAGAGTTAGGGGAGGCTATCGTGAACGTTTACATGTTTTGGATAATGGATTGTGTTCAAACCAATTTGATATGTTTTGGATAATGGATTGTGGGGGTAGGGGGTGTCCACGGGGGTGGGTGGGTTGTCCACGGGGGTGGGCGGGGGTGTCCACGGGGGGTGGGAAAGGCTGTCCACGGGGGTGGGCGGGGCTGTCTAGGGGGTGTGGGCTGTCCTAGGGGTCTGGGTGGGGTGTCCTGGTGGGGGAGGGGTGTGTGGGGTGTCCAGGGGGGTGATATGTCTAGGTGGTGGTGGTGGGGTTGTAGGGGAGGGGGGTGTGGGCTGTTTGGGAGGGTGGGCGGGGCTATCCAGGGGGGTACAGGGTGTCCAGGGGGGTACGGGGGTGGGCGGGTTGTCCACAAGGTTGGACGGGCTGTCCACGGGGGTGGCCGGGCTGTCAAGGAGGGGTGGCCGGGCTGTCCAGGGGGGGTGGGTGGGCTGGCCACGGGGGGTAGGGGTGTCCAGGGGGGTGGGCGGGCTATCCAAGGGGGTGGGGGCTGTCCATAGGGATAAGGGGTGTTGAGGGGGGTGGGTGGGCTGCCCACGGGGGTGGTTGGGCTGTCTAGGGGGTAGGGGGTGTCCACAGGGGTGGACGAGGCTGTCCAGGGGGTGTGGGCTGTCCTGGGGGTCTGGGTGGGGTGTCCTGGTGGGCGAGGGGTGTGTGGGGTGTCCAGGTGGGGTGGTATGTCTAGGTGGTGGTGGTGGGGTTGCAGGGAAGGGGGGTGTGGGCTGTTTGGGAGGGTGGGCGGGGCTATCCAGGGGGGGTATGGGGTGTCCAGGGGGGTACGGGGGTGGGCGGGCTGTCCACAAGGGTGGACGGGCTGTCCACGGGGGTGGCCGGGCTGTCAAGGAGGGGTGGGCGGGCTATCCAGGGGGGGTGGGTGGGCTGGCCACATGGGGTAGGGGTGTCCAGGGGGTGGGCGGGCTATCCAATGGGATGGGGGGCTGTCCATAGGGAGAAGGGGTGTCGAGGGGGGTGGGTGGGCTGTCCACGAGGGTGGTTGGACTGTCTAGGGGGTAGGGGGCGTCCACGGGGGTGGGTGGGTTGTCCACGAGGGTGGGCGGGGCTATCCAGGGGGGTGGGAAAGGCTGTCCACGGGGGTGGGCGGGGCTGTCCAGGGGGTGTGGGCTGTCCTGGGGGTCTGGGTGGGGTGTCCTGGTGGGGGAGGGGTGTGTGGGGTGTCCAAGGGGGTTGGTATGTCTAGGTGGTGGTGGTGGGGTTGCAGGGGAGGGGGTGTGGGCTGTTTGGGAGGGTGGGCGGGGCTATCCCGGGGGGGGGGGGGGTACGGGGTGTCCAGGGGGGTACGGGGGTGGGCGGGCTGTCCACAAGGGTGGACGGGCTGTCCACGGGGGTGGCCGGGCTGTCAAGGAGGGGTGGGCGGGCTGTCCAGGGGTGGTGGGCGGGCTGGCCACAGGGGGTAGGAGTGTCCAGGGGGGTGGGCGGGCTATCCAAGGGGGGTGGGGGGCTGTCCATAGGGAGAAGGGGTGTCGAGGGGGGTGGGTGGACTGTCCACGGGGGTGGTTGGGCTGTCTAGGGGGTAGGGGTGTCCACGGGGGTGGGTGGGTTGTCCACGGAGGTGGACGGGGATGTCCACGAGGGTACCCTACTAATATGGTTATGGGATGAGGCATGCTCTGATGTGATAACAAATTAAGTTCTTGTTGGTTTTACATTTTTTCAATAACACATTAGTATGTTTTTTTCACATGTGTAGTTGATACTATGATTATTTTCTTCCTTTATCGTTTACTTAAATGTATTTTCTATTAAAGTTCAATCCTATTGAATTGTTTATGACAAAATGACTTATATGAATTCTTTTTACAGAATGGACAGAAGTTGGATGTATGAAACCGATCGTATCTCAAGCGATTTTCAAAACAATTTGGAGAGCTTTATAGATTTTGCATTTCACAATGCTTCAGATAGTGGTCGCATACACTGCCCCTGTTCCAATTGTGTTGGTAGACCTTGGTTGAGTCGTAAAGAAGTCAGCTACCACATAACCAAAAATGGTTTTCAAGCAAAATACTTTGTGTTGTATCACAATGGGGAGAAAATGAAATCTCAAATTGGTGATGATCGAAATTAAAGGACTTGAATGGAGAATTTGTTAGATGATCGATTTCCGTTTATTCGTCATCATGAAAAAGAAAGGATTTCGACTTAAGAAGACTTCGATATGAGGACAATGATCCATGGGTCATTTGAGACGTGTACGAGTCAACCCCTCCTAAATCCGAGATGCGGTGTGGTCGGGACCACTCTAAGTGACTTTCTTTTGTTTAAAATGGACAGTATTTTAAGTACATACGAAAAACTGACCAAACGCATTCGGTTTCTGTTGAAACTTTAGGAGAACGATCCATGGGTCATATGTGACGTGTACGAGTCAACACCACCTCAATCCGAGGCGCGGTGTGGCCGACACCACTCAAAGTGTCTCTATTTTGTTTGAAATGGACTTCATTTTTAGTGAAAACAAAAAATGACATACGGAAAACCGACCAAACGCATTCGGTTTCTGTTGAAACTTTAGGAGAATGATCCATGGGTCATATGTGACGTGTAAGAGTCAACGGTACCTCAATCCGAGGCGCGGTGTGGCCGACACCACTCAAAGTGTCTCTATTTTGTTTAAAATGGACAGTATTTGGGCCGTTTATGACACCAGAACTGCGTTGTCGGTCACCGCGGGCACATGGCACGTCCGATTGATGTGCTGTCTGCGCGTACACGTCATGAATAATAATTAGAATGTTGCACGGTGGTTTCAGGTCAATCCGAGGTCGTCCGCTATGAATTTGACCGTTTGACGCCCGTTTTGGCCGTTTATGACACCAGAACTGCGTTGTCGGTCACTACAGGTACACGGCATGTACGATTGACATGAAGTCTGCTCGACCACTTCATAAATCACTCACCCATATTTGTCGTCTGATTTCATGTCATTCCGACTTCGTTCGGCCCATTTGGACCCCCCTCACGCGCGTTTACGAAGCGCGTGCATCACTTAAAATACGAATATTGAGTCGTACCGCCCAAACCGCACGTCTGATTGACGTAACGTCTGCGCGTACACGTCAAGAATAAAAATTAGAATGTTTCACGGTGGTTTCAGCTCAATCTGAGGTCGTCCGCTATGAATTTGACCGTTGGACGCCCGTTTTGGCCGTTTATGACACCAGAATTGCGTTGTCGGTCACCGCGGGCACAGGGCACGTCCAATTGACGTTCCGTCTACTCGACCACTTCAGAAATCACTCACCCGTATTTGTCGTCTGATTTCAGGTCATTCCGACTTCGTTCTCCCATTTGGACCCCCCTCACGCGCGTTTACGAAGCGCGTGCATCACTTAAAATACGAATATTGAGCCGTACCGTGCAAACCGCACGTCCGATTGACATGCCGTCTGTGCGTTCATGTCACGAATAATAATTAGAATGTTTCACGGTGGTTTCAGCTCAATTTGAGGTCATCCGCTATAAATTTTAACGTTGGACGCCCGTTTTGGCCGTTTATGACACCAGAACTGCGTTGTCGGTCACCGCGGGCACACGGCACGTCCGATTGACGTGCCGTCTGCTCGACCACTTCATAAATAACTTTCCCGTATTTGTCGTCTGATTTCAGGCCATTCCGACTTCGTTCGGCCCGTTTGGACCCCCCTCACGCGCGTTTACGAAGCGCGTGCATCACTTAAAACACGAATATTGAGCCGTACCGCGCAAACCGCACGTCCGATTGGCGTGCCGTCTGCGCGTACACGTCAAGAATAATAATTAGAATGTTGCACGGTGGTTTCAGGTCAATCCGAGGTCGTCCGCTATGAATTTGACCGTTTGACGCCCGTTTTGGCCGTTTATGACACCAGAACTGCGTTGTCGGTCACCGCGGGCACACGGCACGTCCGATTGACGTGCCTTCTGCTCTACCACTTCATAAATCACTCACCCGTATTTTTTGTCTGATTTCAGGCCATTCCGAAATCGTTCGGCCCGTTTGGACCACCCTCACGCGCGTTTACGAAGCGCGCGCATCACTTAAAACACTAATAATTAGCCGTACCGCGCAAACCCCACATCTGATTGACGTGCCGTCTGTGCGTACACGTCACGAATAATAATTATAATGTTTCACGGTGGTTTCAGGTCAATCCGAGGTCGTCCGCTATGAATTTGACCGTTTGACGCCCGTTTTGGCCGTTTATGACACCAGAACTGCGTTGTCGGTCACCGCGGGCACATGGCACGTCCGATTGACGTGTCGTCTGCTCGAACACTTCATAAATCACTCACCCGTATTTTTCGTCTGATTTAAGGTCATTCCGACTTCGTTCGGCCTGTTTGGACCCCCCTCACGCGCGTTTACGAAGCACGTGCATCACTTAAAATACGAATATTGAGCCATACCGCGCAAACCGCACGTCCGATTGACGTTCCGTTTGCGCGTACACGTCACGAATAATAATTAGAATGTTTCACGGTGGTTTCAGCTCAATCTGAGGTCGTCCACTATGAATTTGACCGTTGGACGCCCGTTTTGGCCGTTTATGACACCAGAACTGCGTTTTCGGTCACCACAGGCACACGGCACGTCCGATTGACGTGCCGTCTGCTCGACCACTTCAGAAATCACTATCCCGTATTTGTCGTCTGATTTAAGGCCATTCTGACTTCGTTCGTCCCGTTTGGACCCCCCTCACGCGCGTTTACGAAGCGCGCACATCACTTAAAACACGAATATTGAGTCGTACCGCGCAAACCGCACATCTGATTGGCGTTCCGTCTACTCGTACACATCAAGAATAATAATTAGAATGTTTCACGGTGGTTTCAGGTCAATACGAGGTCGTCCGCTATGAATTTGACCATTTGACGCCCGTTTTGGCCGTTTATGACACCAGAACTGCGTTGTCGATCACCGCGGGCACACGACACGTCCGATTGACGTTCCCTCTGCTCGACCACTTCATAAATTACTCACCCGTATTTGTCGTCTGATTTCAGGCCATTCCGAAATCGTTCGGCCCGTTTGGACCACCCTCACGCGCGTTTACGAAGCGCGCGTATCACTTAAAACACGAATATTGAGCCGTACCGCGCAAACCGCACGTCCGATTGACGTGCCGTCTGCGCGTACACATCAAGAATAATAATTAGAATGTTTCACGGTGGTTTCAGGTCAATCCGAGGTCGTCCGCTATGAATTTGACCGTTTGACGCCCGTTTTGGCCGTTTATGACACCAGAACTGCGTTGTCGGTCACCGCGGGCACACGACACGTCCGATTGACGTGCCGTCTGCTCGACCACTTCATAAATCACTCACCCGTATTTTTCGTCTGATTTCAGGCCATTCTGAAATCGTTCGGCCCATTTGGACCACCCTCACGCGCGTTTACGAAGCACACGCATCACTTAAAACACGAATATTGAGCCGTACCGCGCAAACCGCACGTCTGATTGACGTTCCGTCTACGCGTACACGTCACGAATAATAATTAGAATGTTTCACGGTGGTTTCAGGTCAATCCGAGGTCGTCCGCTATGAATTTGACCGTTTGACGCCCGTTTTGGCCGTTTATGACACCAGAACTGCGTTGTCGGTCACCGCGGGCACACGGCACGTCCGATTGACGTGACGTCTACTCGACCACTTAATAAATCACTCACCCGTATTTTTCGTCTGATTTCAGGCCATTCCGAAATCGTTCGGCCCGTTTGGACCACCCTCACGTGCGTTTACGAAGCGCGCGCATCACTTAAAACACGAATATTGAGCC
Source organism: Viscum album (assembly GCA_963277665.1). Classification (NCBI taxonomy): domain Eukaryota; kingdom Viridiplantae; phylum Streptophyta; class Magnoliopsida; order Santalales; family Viscaceae; genus Viscum; species Viscum album. The sequence goes on from OY728161.1 coordinate 825,747,239, forward strand.
GTACCGCGCAAACCGCACATCCGATTGACGTGCCGTCTACGCATACATGTCACGAATAATAATTAGAATGTTTCACGGTGGTTTTAGGTCAATCCGAGGTCGTCCGCTATGAATTTGACCGTTGGACGCCCGTTTTGGCCGTTTATGACACCAGAACTGCGTTGTCGGTCACCGCGGGCACACGACACGTCCGATTGACGTGTCGTCTACTCGACCACTTCATCAATCACTCACCCGTATTTTTCGTCTGATTTCAGGCCATTCTGAAATCTTTCGTCTCATTTGGACCACCCTCACGCGCGTTTACAAAGCGCGCGCATCACTTAAAACACGAATATTGAGCCGTACCGCGCAAACCGCATGTCCGATTGACGTGCCGTCTGCGCGTACACGTCACGAATAATAATTAGAATGTTTCACGGTGGTTTCAGCTTAATCCGAGGTCGTCCGCTATGAATTTGACCATTTGACGCCCGTTTTGGCCGTTTATGACACCAGAACTGCGTTGTCGGTCACCGCGGGCACATGGAACGTCCAATTGACGTGTCGTCTGCTCGACCACTTCAGAAATAACTCACCCGTATTGGTCGTCTGATTTCAGGCCATTCCGACTTCGTTCGGCCCGTTTGGACCCCCCTCACGCGCGTTTATGAAGCGCGCGCATCACTTAAAATACGAATATTGAGTCGTACCGCGCAAACCGCACGTCCGATTGACGTGCCGTCTGCGCGTACACGTCACGAATAATAATTAGAATGTTTCACGGTGGTTTTTGCTCAATCTAAGGTCGTCCACTATGAATTTGACCGTTGGACGCCCGTTTTGGCCGTTTATGACACCAGAACTGCGTTGTCGGTCACCGTGGGCACACAGCACGTCCGATTGACGTTCCGTTTGCTCGACCACTTCATAAATCACTCTCCTGTATTTTTTCGTCTGATTTCAGGCCATTACGACTTCGTTCGGCCCGTTTGGACCCCCCTCACGCGCGTTTACGAAGCGCACACATCACTTAAAACACGAATATTGAGTCGTACCGCGCAAACCGCACGTCCGATTGACATGCCGTCTGCGCGTACACGTCACGAATAATAATTAGAATGTTGCACGGTGGTTTCATCTCAATCCGGAGATGTGGTGTGTCCGGAACCACTCAAAGTGTCCGTCTTTTGTTTCAAAAGGACGTCATTTTAAGTGAAAAGCATCAACTGACATACGAAAAACCGACCAAACGCATTCCGAATCTGTTGATAATTTATCCCAACAATCCATGGGTCATATGTGATGTGTACGAGCCAACCCGGGATGAATCTGAGTCGCGGTGTGGCCAGGATAAGTCTATGTGACTCTCTTTTGTTTAAAATGGACACCATTTTAAGTACATACGAAAAAACGACCAAACGGATTCGGTTTCCGTTGAAACTTTAGGATAACGATTCATGGGTCATATGTGATGTGTACGAATCATCCCCGCCTCAATCCGACATGCGGTGCGGCTGACACCACTCAAAGTGTCCATCTTTTGTTTCAAAAGGACGTCATTTTAAGTGAAAGGCATCAACTGACTTACGGAAGAACGACCAAACGCATTCGGATTCTATCGATACTTTAGCACAACAATCCATGAGTCATATGTGACGTGTACAAGTCAACCCCGTTTTAATCCGAGAAGCGGTGTGGCTGACACCGCTCTAACTCTGTCTCTTTTGTTTAAAATGGACATGATTATAAATGAAAAGAACAACTGGCATACGCAAAACCGACCAAACGCATTCGTAATCTTTTGATAATTTATCACAACGATCCATGGGTCATATGTGACATGTACGAGCCAACCCGGGATGAATCTGAGTCGCGGTGTGGTCAGGATTAGTCTAAGTGTCACTCCTTTGTTTAAAATGGACAACATTTTAAGTACATACGGAAAACCGACCAAACGCATTCGGTTTCCATTTAAACTTTTGGAGAACGATACATGGGTCATATGTGACGTGTACGAATCAACACCGCCTCAATTGGAGATGCGGTGTGGTCGGCACCACTCATAGTGTCCGTCTTTTGTTTCAAAAGGACGTCATTTTAAGTGAAAAACATCAACTGGCATACGGAAAACCGACCAAACGCATTCGGATTGTGTCGATACTTTAACACAACGATCCATGGGTCAAATGTGACGTGTACGAGTCAACCCCGCCTCAATCGGAGGTGCGGTGTGGCCGGTATCACTTCAGGTGTATGTATTTTGTTTAAAATGGACATCATTTGAGGTAAAAATATATGGTATAGAAAAAACCGATCAAATTATGAATTGAATTTCGGATTCCACATATAATTGTCATCTAAATTTTAAATTGAATTTTATATGAATTATGTACGTTTATAATTACGTTATGAATTCTAATTTAATTGTCATCTAAGTGTGGTCGGGACCACTCTAAGTGACTTTTTGTTGTTTAAAATGGACAACATTTTAAGTACATACGGAAAACTGACCAAACGCATTCGGTTTCCATTGAAAATTTAGGATAACGATCCATGGGTTATATGTGATGTGTAAGAGTCAACGCCACCTCAATCCGAGGCGTGGTGTGGCCGGAACAACTCAAAGTGTATGTCTTTTGTTTCAAAAGGACATCATTTTAAGTGAAAAACATCAACTGACATACGGAAAACCGGCCAAACGCATTCGGATTGTGTTGATACTTTAGGAAAATGATCCATGGGTCATTTGAGACGTGTAAGAGTCAACCCCGTCTAAATCCGAGATGCGGTGTGGCCGGTACCACTCTGACTGTGTCTCTTTTGTTTAAAATGGACAAGATTATAAGTGAAATAAACAACTGACATATGAAAAACTGACCAAACGCATTCGGAATCTGTTGATAATTTAGGACAACGATTCATGGGTCATATGTTACGTGTACGAGTCAACCACACCTCAATCCGAGTCACGGTTTGGCCGAGACCACTCTAAGTGTATCTCTTTTCTTTAAAATGGACTACATTTTAAATTCATACGGAAAACCAACCAAACGCATTCTGATTGTGTTTATATTTTAGCACAACAATCCATGGGTCATTTGTGATGTGTACGAGTTAACCCCGCCTCAATACGAGGCGCGGTGTGGCCGAAACCATTCAAAGTGTCTCTCTTTTATTTAAAAAACACTTCATTTTAAGTGAAAACAACAACTGACATACGGAAAACCGACCAAACGATTTCGGAATATGTTGATACTTTAGGACAACGATCAATGAGTCATTTGTGACGTGTACGAGTTAACCTCTCCTCAATCCAAGGCACGGTGTGACCGGTATCATTCTATATGTATGTATTTTTTTTTAAAATGGATATCATTTCTATTAAAAATATATGGTATATGAAAAACCAATCAAATTATGAATTGAATTCCGGATTCCACATATGATTGTCATATAAATTTTAAAATGAATTCTAAATGAATTATGTATGTTTATAATTATGTTATGAATTCTACTTTAATTATGGATGTGTATATTTTCACGATGCATTATATGTGTTGGTTGGTTGGTTTGCATTATTTGTATGTGTTGGTTTGTTCTCTATATGTATGAATTATATGTGTTACAGGTACAATAATTGGATTGAAAAATGAATTGAAAACGAGGGAATAATTGGATTGAAAATTGAATTGAAACCGAGGGTGAATGCCCAAAAACTAGACCTTCTGTGGAAATTGCAGGCTACTGTGCAATTTGCACAGCAAAGCCTATGCCAACGGTTTGAAAACCGTTGGCATAGGCTCTATGTAGCTGTTTTTACCAACAGTTCAAGGAACCGTTGGTAAAAACACCCTATCCCAAAGGTTTGAAACCGTTGGGATATCCTGTTGATTGGTTGTTTTTACCAACGGTTTGTAAACCGTTGGGAAAGAAAATTCTCTGTTGATTTCCCAACGGGCCAAACCGTTGGGATATGTTGATTTTTTCTAACCTACCCCAACGGTTCTCTGTAAACCGTTGGGAAAAGCCTTTCCCAACGGCTTACTTCCCCACAGTTTGCAGAACCGTTGGTATAACATATACCAACAGTTCTGCAGCCTTTCCCAACGGTTCTAAACCGTTGGGAAATGCTGGATTTCCAGTAGTGATTTTCTTCCTCGGTTATTTTGGAACTGATTCAGTCTCCAGTTTACTCCTTAGAGTAACTACTTCCTCCTCAAGACCATCAGCAGTCTTGGATTTTTCATCAGTCTGGAGGTGAGGTCATTTATGAACTTTGCCTGCTCTTCAATTCTCAGCTTCAGATCTACTACATCATCATTACTTTCAATTATTTTAGACTGTCCTTCACAAATTCTTCTAGTCATTCAATTTCAGCTTCAAGTTGATCAATGTATTCAGTTGATTCTTCTACAATTGATTTCCACTTATTTCAGCTCTTACATTTAATCTTGAGCTTACTAACCGCATCCTTAAGTTGCATCTCAGGATCTACACAAGTTCTCAGTTGTTTTTATCCTTCAGTATCTTTTGGCTTTTCAACAGTGGCCATCATAGAAGCATGGTTCCCAGTTTTGAACTCTGGTTCTTCTTCATCACAAAATTCATTATCATCTTCTTCCTCTTCATAGACAAAACTATTCCTTTGCATTTTCTTACCAGATTTGAAGTCTCCCTTTTTGAAGAACCTTCTATGAGGCTTCTTGAAGTTTTCAACCTCACTATCTTCATCATTGATCATTTTTAAACACTGAGAGGAAATGCGCCCAACTTTTCCACAACGGAAACACGCGAGAGGTAACTTCCCTTTGAATTTCCCTTTCCCCTTCTGGAACTTATTTGCAATGAGAGAAAGAATTTCTTTTTCTTCATCATCTTCACCGCTACTATCGTTTGAGATTTTCAGTTTATCCATGGCCTTGAATGCCATTTCCTTTCTCACCCGAGTCATAGCATCTTCAGGTTTGACTCTCATTTCATATGCTACCAAACTGCTCAGTAGATCATCTAGAGAAAGTTTGGAAAGATCTCTTTCCTCAAGGGCTGACACCTTTGCATTATAAAGAGGTGGAAGTCTTCTCAATATTTTCTTTACAATATCAATGTCTTTGATTTCTTCGCCTAGACCCCGAATAGCCCCAACCACTTCAGTAATTCGATTGAAGAAAGAGTCTTCATTCTCGTCTGGATGCATCTTCAGATCATCAAACCGATTGTGCAGCACTTGTAGTTTCACCTCCTTCACTTTGCTATCACCTTCATAAATATTCTCAAGTTTATCCCACATGGATTTTGATGAGGTGCAATTCATCACCTTTAGGTAGATCAGATCAGAAAGGGCTGCAGTGAGTGCATTCTGTGCTTTAGCATCTGCATCAAGAAGTTTCCTGTCTATTTCAGTCATAGCAAGGCCTGTTGGATTAGTGACTTGTATTCCTTACAAAGTAGAAAAGAGAACTTCCATTCCAAGAGATCTCAGATGAGATCTCATTATGTTCTTCCAGATCTGGAAATTGCTTCCATCGAAGGGAGGGACTCCCCTGACATTGACCGCGTTTTCCATGGCGAAAAAGGACAGATACAATGCCAAAAACCTTTACGCTCTGATACCACTTGTAGGACCCCGGGACACCCTGAGAGGGGAGGGGTGAATCAGGGTGTCAACTTTTTCTTCTTAATGTTATGGATCTCGTTCTCACATTGGTAGGTAGTACTTGAATCTGTATGATAGATATGATCAGCAATGAAACATTCACATGTGGAGAGTTGACACAACAATTTTTACTTGGTTCACCACTAATGGCTACGTCCAAGGAGCATACGCCGACAGGTTGTCGGTCGTATCTAAGTCCACTATGCTTCACTAGCTGTAGATTACAAAGGTTCGGGTACAGTCACTCTGTCCCAGGCTCACTACCTTTACAAAGGTTCAGGGATAGCTCACTGCTTCCCTCGGGTCACTTCCGTTGACTCCCCCTGGCTCACTGCCCTTGGTGAAGTCTCACTCAGTTTATAGATGTGAAGGTCTCTTCAATAGATTTGCATTGAAGTCTTTGCCTCTGCTCAGCACGATACTCTTCTGGCTTCGAAGTCCGAAATAGATGCACTTGAACGCACAGAACCACTGAACCGGATAACCAGAACGTGCAGACAAACCTTACTAACAATTTCGCGCAACACCAACCCTTTGCGCGCAAAACCTTCCTATTGCGCGCAAAATTTACTTTTCGCGCGGAAAAATATTTCACGCAAAAATCCCCTTTTTCGCGCAACTCCGAATATATCACACAATCCCCTTTACGCTATCCTTTTTCGCGCATCAGACCTCGGATCTTCTCTAAGTCTTCCACACACCGGAATGAAGGGGGTCACCTCATATTTATAGGCGACTGAGACCCCTGTGTGCAAAATCCCCTTCGGTGCGGAAAACCTCTCATCTGGCGCGTAATATTTCGCGCATGTATCATTTTCCACGCACCTCTCTAGATATTTCGCACAATCCATGCCTTTGACATTTTTCGATGGTGTGATTCCGAAACACTATTTGCGCGAAAAACTTCGCTCCGCTATTTCGCGCACCACGCTATTTTTCGCACCCAACTCAAGTATTTCGCACACAGCCCTTATTTTCCACACAGCCCATGCCTTTGCCATTTTTCACCAATCTGATTTTGAAATACTATTTGCGTGAAAAACCTTGATCCACTATTTCGCGCATCCCGCTATTTTCCGCGCCCAAATTAAGTATTTCGTGCAAGCCTCTTATATTTCGTGCACCACTTCCTTTTTGTGAAAACCACCTTTTGTAGACAATCCATGTCTTCATTTTCCGATTTTGAGGCCCAAAAAATTGGAAAACACTGGGAAACAACGCCACCTTCAATACTGTTGTCTACTTGAACTGTATGATCACTTTGCTAGAACACATTCGGAACTTCCACTGAGGATTGACAACAAACACAAACCAAACTACAATTCCTGCATAGAACAACCATGGGTCCAACAATTCCTACTAAATAATAAGTGTAATCAAATATTTTTGTCTCTAATGAATAGAAATTCCATTAAAATATCATTAAAATATTCTTGAAGAAAATAACCTTTCCATTTTAAAATCACTTATTTTAAAAACCTATGAAATTATAAAGGAAAAAATTTATTTAAAAATAACCATGTAAAATTATAAAGGAAGTTTCAAAAAAATTATTCATGGTGGTAGAAAAATTCATTCATTTTGTATAAGTTTAAAAAATATTCCTTCCATACTTTTGTCAGAAAATTCACAAAGTACCTTGTTTGAAAAACAAAAAAAAATATCCCCTTAAAACCATTTTTTAAAATTAAATAATGGTTAAAAATTACATTAAAAAAATAATTTTATAATATTAGAAACCTTCTTGGAAATAGTTTTTAGAAAACATGGACATGGAATAAAAGAGTTTTTAAATCGAAGAGAGATATAAATTCATTTTTTCCTAAAAAACAATCTTTTAATATCTTAAATAATAAAGTTAGAAAAATAATAGGAAAAATTATAATCTCAATAAATAATAATATTATAAAAAAATTAAATTGATTCATTATATAATGATCATATAATTTCCTCAATATAATTTCATGTATAAACAGTCCTGATTAAAAAAGGATTGAAACAAAAATCCCTTACCTCTTTGGAAACATTTGAATCATAATCCCTATGAAATAAATAACTTTATATGGATATTTAAATCCCTATAAAATTCACAATAATTATAAAAAAATACATTTTGGGGAATTATATACAATACATAAAATAAATAAGTGGTGAGTATTCCTTGTGTCCCATAAAATTAAAATTGAGACAAAAGTCTCTTACCTCAAGTCTAACCTTTCCTAATTCATGTAAAAAAATATTGTATAACAAATATAGATTTATTATACATGTATTAAATAAAAATTTTCATATTTATAATACCATTTATTATTTATTTATGACATATTATTACCCAATTATTAATAATTTTTTTGTAAACCCACTGTTCTGGGTGATAACTCCTTCATTTTCAAAGAATGTTTTGGTTCGATAGTCCCTGTCATTATAATTTGATCGTGGTTCAATAATTTAAATAATATTAATAATGGTATTAAGATAATATATATTTAATATATAAATAATTATAATCATTCATAAAAATTAGAGATAAAAAATGAATTATACCGTTCATGGATACGGTAGGCCGTATGTACGCATGAATGTTGTTTCCATTTTTTGACTGATGAAAGAAAGAAAGGTAATTAAAAATAATTCATATTTAATGAATCATTATTATATAATATATATCTTTTATATCCAAAAAATTCTTCCTCATTACCATCCAAGTAAAACATAAATGAAAAAAATCACATCGCTTTGTGGACGTGGTAGTCCACACGTACGCACTAGTGACATTATCATTTGTCAATGAACTGGATATAAGAAGGTAGATATGATATTATCATTAAAGGATTATAATTATTTAATAAATATCATATATAAATATTAAACTCATCATAATACTCATCTATAAAATATGGTGATGAAAATTTAATTGTATCGCTACGTGGAGATGGTATTCCAGATGTATGCATGAGCGATACTTTCACTTTTTATTTGATGGAAAATAGGGTGTATAATGAATTTTTCATAATCATAATAAAATTTATGTATATTTTTTATACTAAATTTATTATTTTATGAGAAACAACATTTATTTAGAGTAGGTAAATAAGATTATAAAAGAAAGTGATCTGTTATGGCGAGTACCTCTTCTTGAAAAGAATTCCATTAGAAATACTCTTAAAGACCCTAGAGTTGGTATTTTGAGAAATAAAGAAAGTATAGAACGTGGATAGGTAAGTTTATAATATAATTTTTTATATTATGGTCTAGATATAAGTCTCAATTTTATGTGAATAAGATAAAGGAGATGTGCTCTTTTATAAAAGTGGGGAGGGGAACTCTTAGAATTTCTTAAAAGATTAAAATATAATTATGTCAATGTCAATAAAAATGGTTTCAAACATCCTATAAATGAAAATTGGATACAAATTTTGACTATATATTATTAATTTTGTCCTATTTTAATATTTTTATTATTTTTATGTGTTTTAATAAAACATTATTCTCATAAAAAGTAATTATTGTCAATTCAGACACTATTCACTTAATTAGAAATGAAAGACATAAATAAAAAGTTCTAATTATAATATAGTCTTATAACACAAAAATAATGTGTTATATTCACCTATAAAATTTATAGAACACATTAAATTACTCAAATTATATTTTTTAAAATAGTTTTAAAATCATTTATTATATTTTTTATTAATTGGAGAAATACTCCATCGATTTTTCATAAGCAATTAAGTCATCATATAATTAGTAAAAATTAAAAATGAATTTATATCATAAAAATAATTTTATTAAGCTCAATATATACTCCAATATTGATTCATAACTTACTTTTCTACCTTTTTGGACACATAATATATATTTAAAATAAAGATAGTGACATTTTATAACTTTATTTTATTTAAATAACATATATGCCATTTTCATAGAAAGTGACCATTAAAATAATCATATTTTATCCTAAAGTGATATGATTAAAATTAAATTCATCAAATAAGAAATAGGACGAAAAAATTATTGCCTTACCACTTGGTTTTAACCTAGTTTAACTGGATTTACCCATTATCGAGGAGATACATTTTACAAAATTTATAATTCACATTGACAAAAAATTAAAGGGAACTATTTAAAAAATTTGAACCTCCTGATTCTACACATGTAATTAATTTTATCCAATTCAAATCCTACAAAAATTAGAAATTAATTTTAAAGTAAGTGGGAAATATGACACAAAAACTGCTTTTTAGAGATAGAACATAGTTCAAGCATAAAAACAGATTTATTATTATCTCTTGTATAGAAAAATATAAGATGAATGTCAAAAACAATTATTTTATATATAATATATACATTTCCTTATAATAATTCACCAATAATTATAAATTAAATTTATTAATTTAAAAACACATTGCACGCACAAAAATTGTTTTTTAGGAAAATGTCGTTTTACCTTTTAAAATGTTTGTATACTAAATTCAAAAATAAAATTGATTCAAAAGAAAATATTTTGTTTATTTAAAATATAAAAAAACTAAGTTTAATTTGGATCCATTTAAAAAAATGGAACTTTATACATACATTTTTTTTCGTAAAATAATTTTTTTTACTATTCCCAGGAAAATCTAATTTATCGGAAAATTCTCAAAAATTCATCCTTTGATAATTTTAATATGTTAGTTTAAAAAATGATATCCATTTTATAAAATAAAATTTCTAAAATTTATAAAAAATAATCATAATTTTTTCTCACAAGAATAAAGTGATTATTTACTAAGAATTTAGAAATATATTTATACTAAGTGTGAAATTTATATATATTTCATAAAATAATTAATCATATTCATACCCAAAAATTTTAATACTTGGTTATAAATGTCACAAATAATAATATTTTAATTGTATATCTTGATTCTTTTAAACTCAGTGTTGCATGTAATGCAAGCAATTAAAGACATTTAATTTATTTGAAATAAATATTCCACAAAATCTCAATATGTTACAATACCACTAGGTCTAGTGTTCATGTAGTGATTCACCTCGATCACCTAATACCGATCCATGTTCCCAAGTAATCAACACCAATGGATCTCCCCCATCCTCTCAAATCTTAGAGGGTTATGTGGCTAATCCTAAAGATATCAATAATGGAATACTTATAGAGATATAACTATGTTTAATTCATTAAATTAATTAATCAAATAAATTATTTAATTTACTTAACATCTTCACCAACAGATTCCTTCAACTGAATGCCTAATTCTCACAAACTTTATGTTGCTCCTAGGGTGAACCCTTCATTTTGAATACAACCATGGTCTTGTATTTCCCATTCAATGTCGTAATCATTGAGAAAACCATTTATTCAAAATATATTTGTGTGCATGATTTAATATTTATTAATATTTTTAATATATTAATTTTGGGGTCCCTGACACCCAAAACACGACACCAACTCTGAGGAAAAATCCATAGATATATTTAAAAATATTCAACAGATCAAACAACTAAAACCCAAGTCATTAAATTTATCTAACCTATGTATATGTTGTTATAATATGGTGTATGGATATAATAACAGGGGGTATAGTCTCCCCATCGCACATTTAGACCCTCACCTTTACTCAAGAACCTGTTGTGTGTGGGGAGGGGTGCGTGAGGTCATGTGACACTTCATCTTGGACCTGGTGTTTTAAGATTGGGTGTAACATTATACCAAATGTATTCTCCACTTTATCACTCTTTCTTGTTTGTTTCATATATATATATATATACATATATTAATACTAATATATATATATATATATATCTTGAAGTAAAATGATAAATAACCACCCATAGTACAGATTTGAGTTATCACAATTTTTTTTCCTCATGGGATATTATAGGTTATGAAAAAAATGTTAAGGTGTGATTTTTGTATCGAGATACAAAATTTGATCATGAGGAACAAAATAGGTTTAGTGCACTAGACGAACCATGAAGTGTACCACATGGAGTTTCATGTACTTTATGTTTGGTATACTATGGGTGTATGTTTTATATTTGGAGTCCATATTACTTAAATTTTGTGAGATATCTAGTTTGAAAACCTGTATACATTGAAACATTTCTCACACAAGTCGTGAGGCTTATCTTATTAGGGGTAGTTTGGAATTTTTCTGATTGTATCATCATTTGGAGTGTAACCAAGATAAAAATTTTATTCTCATATGATGATTATGAGACATGGGTCCTTGATTGAGATTGACTGAGGAAGTGTACAACTATACCTAGATAGTAAATATGATGTTCTTAAAGGTTCTGAGTAAAGCGGAAGTGTCAGATAGGGAACACCCAACTTGGCTTTTTGTCAAGATCGATGATTAGTATAATATTTATACGATGATAAAATTCATGATATACATAATTTAATCAAATAATATATACAATGGATAAATTATAGGACCAAAGTTGAGGATCATCACATATTATTTATAATTAATTTAAGAAATTAAAGAATTACCTTGTGATAATTTATTTCTTCATTGATGGATCTGAAAATAGATCTATGTCATACCATCATTGTGCTGTAGGAATTGGGAATAGATTCTCTCTAAATGTGAACCACATGAGTTCCATGAATTACCGAACATCTCCATAGGAATCTCTAGGTAACAACACAATGGATCTTATTGCTTGTACTATTCTCCTTTGATCAACCTAAAAATTACTTCCAAAGGATTCTCCTTGATCTCTCTAAAATCGAGAGTGGAATGTGTTGGAACATCAGTCTCCATTATAGGGAGTGTTCTGGGAGAGGTATATCTCTAGGGCTTGATAGGGTTCTCTCCAAATCTCATTGTGCACAACACAAAATGAATTGACTATGTTAAGAAAATAATATAATTGAGTTTATATACTGTTAGGGTTAGAAAATAATAATTTCATATTCATACTTTATTATTTCCATAATACCTATGAAACCCATGTCTATAATAATAATAATAATAATAATAATAATAATAATAATAATATTATTATTATTTCCAAACATGCACGAAACTCATGAATTAAATTAATTATTATTTATTCAAATAATATTCAATATATATTATTTTTCACCAGACTATTAAACTTTATCCACCATTCATCAATAATATTTATCAATTCTTGAATAATAACTATTTATTTAATAAATAAATATCTTGTAATTATTCACTAATAAATATATAAATATTATATTCACTAAATATAAAATATATATTTATTAAATATTATTCTGACATAATATTCTACAAATAACTGGTGACAGGATATATGTGATCAATAAAACATGAATAATTATAAACCACATGCTGGAATAATTTTTATTCAACTTGTTAAATGATAAATAATAATATATTATTTAACTGAGATACCGATACACTTAGTCTGTAACCCTGAAGGTCTCTCTATCAGTGGCGTTAGGCAAAGCTACCTAAAGTCCAAGGTTAGCGTCTAGAAACACATTGAGGCACCAATATAGAAAGATGTTGATGATTTAATGATATAATCCCTCATATATAAAATGATTATAAAATAAAATGGAATAATATTAATTTATTATATCATAATATTCATGTGTTTCAAAGTCTATAAAAATTAGTTTTAGTGTATTATAAAAATTGAACTTCATTTCTCATCACAAGGGCAATTCATGTTTAAAATGAAAATTTGGGCCCAACCAATCATCTCTTTGTGGAGAATATTATATTCATTTTTTTAATTTTATATTTTGGTTTATGATTTATTACTATTTTTGGGACATTTTATCTTTTAGAATCATTGGATAAATCCTAAGAAAAAATGGATATTTTTGGAAATGAACGCAGAAATTCCTGGACAAAGCATAATGGACCTTAAGCCCGTAAAACAATAGTGGGTCCCAAAATAAAATCCCAATGAAGCTCAAATTATAACTATAAAAATATAAAATTATGGGTATAATTTAATTCTACTATTTTTGGAGCTAATTCTGATTTTTTTAGGAGATATAGGGAGTTGAATTTGACATTTAATTTGTGGGCCATATTTGAGTCCCCATAAAAAGAGTCCATGACATGTGTAAAACATCCAAATGGATGTTACAATTGGCTTGAAATTTTGAAATGTATTATAGGAAACCTAAAAGATCATATTTATATTCTATTATTTCTATTTATTCATCCATATTCAATGACATACTAGCACGCCAAAAAGGGGGATGAATCTGGATGATTTTACTGGTCAAAGTTAAAAAGTCCAATTTCGTTTGATTTATCACCATCCTTTTGACTCTCCTATATTATGGGTAAGTAATGGATTGATGTGGGATCTACCCTAGGCTCCTAATGATACTATATATGCATCTGTTAGTGAAGGAAATTGGCATCCATGTTTAATTATTTCAATTTTAATTTCTCTCTTTCATTTTGTAATCACACCATTAATTTCTCTCATGTAAGTCTTTTGTTCACTTTAAACTATTAATAGAAGTTTTTTTATTATATTATTTTATTATTTTAAATATAAAATTGATACGTTTGATTCAAGGTGTGAATTTATTCACACCAACACTTGTGAATTTCACCACACAATAGTGGAGTAATTGTTATTTAATTGTTTTCTTCTTCAATTCCACCCTCGTGAGTCTACTACCCACATCCATTTATAGAATATAATTAATGTAAGGATAAAAATCTAGTGGGTTTACCTAATGGAGTTTCAATTGGATGTATTGGATGTTATTTATCAATTTAATATTTCATAATCAATTTTTTTGTTTATATTTTCAATCAACGACGTTCCTTCTCTATTGATCTCACTAATTTTAAGGTTACACATACCGAGTGCTAGAATTATAATATAACTTGGAGTGATCATGAATACAATTCTCCTAGTGTATAGGTTATTATCCCTAGGATAGTGAAAAAAATCCCTGAGTGATATGGGAAGTTCATGTTTCATTGAAAGAAATACTCTTAAATTCAAGAAATTGAAACCACTAAAATAAATTCATTCAATCCACCTCTTATAATAACCTAGGATCAAACCTTATTTTTAAATTGAATTCACATAGATAGTTAAAACTATTTAATAATACACTCAATTTAAACCCAATTTGTCCACTTCATATCCAAAATCACCTTCTTATAATGTATGTTTCTTTAGGTTTCTTCTTAGGTCTCTGAGGATTTGATAACTCAATCCATACTACAAGAGACCTCTTACACCATATATCTTGGGTAAATTTAGGCGCAACCAAAAATTTTAACCATTTCCAGGGACCCAAGTAAGTAACTTAGATTCTATAATTCATTTCTCATCCCATTTATCTTATCTTTTGCCCTTTATTTTTTCCCCTTTTTGGCGTATGCCTCCCTTTACCCATGACCATTCAAATCTTATAGTTAGGGTGGATAGTTTTAGGGTTGGGGAGTCAAGTACACCTAGGGGTATCTTTAAATTAGACCATAAATATTAATAATACTCTATATTAAAACATTGAGCCTAATATAGTGGAGTGTATTCCAAGAAACCAACTCATCAACCCAAGAGGGAACCTAAATAGAAATCCAAATGAGGCAGCCCCAAACATAGGGAATGCCATTGATCAGACCATGAATGAATATCTCACACCGGCCTGGACCAATGAACCCTATTGTATTATACATGGCACCATATGATATTCTCAATATTTTTTAAAACCACATGTCTTGAACCACCTTCCAACCCTTCATGGTATGTAGCTTGAGATGCCTTACCTTCATGTTAATGAATTTAATGGTATTGTCGAAACCATGTGCCCTCCAAATCAAATTGAATCAGATAAATTGAGACTATTTACTTTTGATTTTAAGGATCGAGAAAATAGTTGGTTAAATAATTTTATACCAATATCCATTTACTCTTGGTACCAACTTCAATGAGAATTATACATAAAATACTTCACCTGTTACAAAATAATTTCACTTAAAAAGAGAATCCAATTTTTTTTGGAAAACAGGGAGAAAAATTCTATGAAACATGGTAAAGTTTCAAGGTTACTTTAAACATGGTACCACACCATGGTTTATTAATCCTAGAACAATTGATAATTTTCTATGAAGGGTTAGGGTCAGGAAACAAGTAGTTTATTAACATGATGTGCAATGGAACATTCAAAAACAAATCACCAAATGATGCTTATGAGTATTTGAAAAATCTTTCTGAACATAACCAAATATAAGGAACATCAACTTATTATGAGAATCCACCCAAATATGGTGGAATAGAAAATTTTAGAGAAAAGGAAAACCTTAGAGAAAATCTTTCTTCCCTCACTAAGAAGGTTAAGAAGATCGATCTTAGGAAGGTCCATGAAATCCAAACCGTTGATCTGGTTTTCACAATTTATGATAAATATGACCACAAGAGTGATAATTGCCCAACCATTCCTTATATCAAGGATTTTATTTTAGTAATACCACCTGAAGAATTTAAATAAATTAAATTTCAAAATCCACAATACTAAAACACCTTCAATACAATTTATAATGACCATCCATACTTCTATTATAAGTACAATCAACAATCAACAACCAACACAACAACAATGTCCCAACCCATACCCTCAATAGAATTTTTAAACTCATAATCATTTCTAACCACAACCATTATAATACCAACATCCTACTATCCAATATCAGTAACCTATCCAACAACCCATTAAAAAACAATCTAACAACCAAAGTATCCTCCTAAGATAAACCAACCAGCACAAGCCATCACCCAATCTTTACGTCTCCTAAACATTGAATAGTTGTGTAAAAATATAGATAAAATGAACTCTTAAGTCTTATCACATAAATAGTAACAAAAAAAATCAAAATTAAAAATCCACCCATTCCTACTCAGGCTATTCTATCCTCGATTTTAAGGGGTGAATCAAGTTACACACAACCCTCACATGAATAACTAAAAGCAGTCACTATCTTAAAGAGTAGGAGATAAATTTAAAAATATGAACAAACCATTTTATAACCATTAAAAACTTAAATATCAAATGAAAATGTTGAAAAAGTACCCATATATTCTAAAAAACCTAATAATAATTTGAAAGATCCATAACCTCACCTAACAGTAAAACAATATGCTCCATTCCCTCAATGCATGAGAGGAAAATCTAAACCATAACTGAATGAATCATTGAAGGAAATATTCTCTCAAGTTAAAATGAGAATTCCCCTTATCGATGATATCCAAACCATTCATGCCTACTCAAAGTACCTTAAGGACTTGTGCACTTTCAAAATGAAAATTTCACATCAAAACCAAGTTATTTTGGATTTTAATGTAAGTACCATCATTCAAGGGATAATTCCTCATAAGTTAAAGGACTCAGGATGTCCATACATCAATGTTGAGTTAGGAGAGAAAAAATTTGTCAAATACCTCTATGATCCTGGAGCTAGTGTGAACCTCATTTCGTATTCTATGTATTGTCAATTTGGGATTGAATACCACCAACCAATATTTGTCACACTCCAACTTGTAGATCACAGTGTTTGAGTTCCTAAGGGTATCTTAAAATTCATTTTGGTGAAATTTTAAAATTTCATTTACCCTACTGACTTCATATTCCTCGACAATCACCCAATATTAGGTACTAGGCATCAAACCCGCATAATAATTGGTCGTCCTTTCTTATCAAAAATCAACTTAGTCATCTGAGTTAGGAATGGGAATATGATAATAACCTTTGAAAACATGATCCTAAATCTGAACATCTATAATGAAAACTATCAAATTGGGGATGATGAAGATATCCATGATGTAAATTGGATTATTAGTGTTGATAGGGAACCTAAGAAACATCAAGGAATCATTGAGGGATGTTTAATTAAAGATGATATTTATTTACTTTGTTTACATGAGGGAAATTTTTCTCCTTGGCTTGAATCCATTTTAGATTACTCCTTTCTTTATTTTTTAGGGTCACTAATAAATTAAATCATTAAATAAATAAAAAAATTGATTCTATACCCATTAATGACACTTATATAAAAAATATTGTTGCTGAAACTTTTATTTAAATGGAACTAATTATGTCAAGAACTTAGGAAAATAAACCTGGTCTAGTGTAAAGTTCCATCCTTCATTTCAAAGTGTTATCCAACCAGATCTGGAATTTAAGGTCCTTCCCTCAACACTCAGTTATTAATTATTAGGGGAAAATCAAACATTCATTGTTTTCATTTCATCATATCTTGAATCCCATCAAGATAGAATGATTCTATATTTCATAGTAAATCACAATAAATCAATCAGATGGACCTTGCTTGATATTACTGGGATTAGCCCACTCATTGAAACTCACAATATTCTTCTATAATCTGACTCCAAACCAAGTCATCAAACTCATTGGAGACTCAATCCAAATCTTATAGATTTGGTAAGGAAATAAATTCTAAAGTTTTTTAAAGTATATATCATCTACCCCATTACTGATATTAAGTGGGTAAACCCAATTCGAGTTATTCTGTAGAAGGATGGAATCACTGTGATTACTAATAAGGATGGGGATATTCTCCCAACAAGGGTGATTAGTGGATGGATAGTCTGCATTGACTATAGTAAGTTAAACTCATATACTAAAAAGGCCATTTTCTTTTTCCCTTTATTAATCAAATGCTAGAGACAGTGGCGGGTCATCAGTTATACTGCGTGCTAGATGGATTATCAGGGTATAATCAAATTGAGTTATCCTTATAATATCAATGGAATACAACCTTCACTTGTCTATTTAACACTTTTTACTTCAAGCACATTCCCTTGGGGTTATGTAATGCCCTGGGTACCCTCTGATAGTGCATGATGACATGGTAGGGGATTGGTTAGAGGTATTTATGGATGAATTATCCATCTTAAATGATACTTTTGAGGGATTCTTAATAAATTTTTAAAGGGTTCCATAAAAATGTGAGGATAATAATCTCGTCATAAAGTTGAAAAAAATTCCATTTCATGGTTAAATAAGGATTTATTTTGGGCCATCTAGTCATTCATAAATGGATTGAAGTTGATAAAGATAAGGTTGATATCATTATTAACCTTCCCTCTCCAAAAACTTCCAAGTATGTTAGGTCCTTCTTAGGAAATTCTAGTTTCTATATAAAGTTCATTAGGAATTTCAACTCAATTTCTCAACAACTTTGTGACATTCTAGTGAAAGATCCTCGTTTTTTATAGGTAGAAAGCTGTGAGGAATCATTTTCATCACTCAAGTCATCTCTTATCTCTCAACCTATCATGAAATATCCCAACTAGAAACTTCCATTCAAACTCATGTGTGATGCGATTGACTTTTTTGTAGGTTCTATTTTAGGACAATATTGTGATAAAACTCCATGTGTCATTGCATATGAGAGAAAATCGTTAAATGATGCACAAATCAACTACACCACCACCAAGAAAGAGTTTCTTGCTATTGTATTTGATTTAGAAAAATTAATGTCCTATCTCTTAGGATCCCCTATCATTGTCTTCACATATCATTCAACTCTGAATTACCTTTTCCAAAAACAAGATGCCAAAGCTAGACTGATTAGGTGGGTCCTACTTCTTCATGAGTTTGATATAACCATTAAGGATAAAAAGGGTGTAAAAAACTTATGTATTTGATCACCTCTCTAGGATGTAATTCAAAGACAACTCACATCACCTTTGTATGTCTAATTCATTTCCCAATGAGCATTGAAATTCTTTGAGTGATTGGCCATGGTATACTGACACAACAAAAAACTTAGTTATAGGTACCATTCCAAAATTATTCAATTCCCAAGATAAGAGGAAATTCCTTTCTAATGTCAAAAATTATGTGTTTGATGATCCATACATTTTAAAGTTTTTTCTTGATCAAATCATTAGTATATGTGTTCCCAAGTCTGAGCAAGATTCTGTTCTTAAATTCTATCATAAAGAGTCTTGTAGAGGCCTCTTTTACACAAAGAAAAAAACTGAAAAGGTCCTCCAAATTGGTTTATTTTTGAATAATCTCAATAAGTATTCCAACACATTCTACTAAATCTTTCCTCAATGTCAGCAATTAGGATCCATAACAAAAATAAATCAAATTCCTCTTACACCCATTATGGTTGTCGAAATATTTTATTGTTGGGGAATTGATTTCATGGGGGCCTTATAAATATCTAGGGGATATATATACATCCTATTATCTATTGATTATGTCTCTAAATGTATTGAGTTGACTCCCACTAAGCGAAATTACCATTAAGTTTTGATCAAATTCCTGAAAGAACAAATTTTTTCTAGATTTTAAAGTCATAATGCTATCACTAGTGATCGTTGCACCTATTTCTACAACCTTCCCTTATCTTAACTCATGTATAAGTATAGGATTTATCACAATTTTTTCACTTCCTACCATCCTCAAACCAATGGTCAAGTTGATTTAAAAAATAGGGAATTTAAGAAAATTCTAGAAAAAACTGTCAATCCTTTAAGAAAGGATTGGTCCAAGAAACTCTTGGATGCCCTTTGGGAATATCGTACGATGTTAAAAACTATTATAGTAATGTCACCATATAGGTTGGTATATAGAAAGGATTTCCATTACCTATTTAAATTGAACATAAGGGCTTTTGGGAAATCAAACATATGAAATTTGACATTTCTTTAGCCGAATCAAAGAGGAAATTAGACATTAACAAACATGAGGAACTTAGGATAGAGGCTTATGAAAATTCAAGGATACCAAAGATATAGTTCATTCCTACCAATCTTGGAATATCAAATTCAAACTGTTTTAACTAGGAAAAGTTTTTCTCTTGTATAGTTACAAACTTCCTTTTCACTCAGTAAAGTTAAGGTCAAGATGGTCAGGGCCATACAAAGTGCATCATATGTACCCCATGGAGAATTAGAGATTAAAGACACCTCTTTTTGTTAGATCTTAAAAGTTAATAGTCATATATTAAAACCATTCATTTAATTATAAAATGAAAAATAAAAAGAGGAATAATTAATTGATCCAACCTGTGAGCTAGACAAAAAAATTTATATTTAGGGTCCATGTTGAGCTAATGACATTAAACAAATTGATTTCTGGGAGGCAACACAACTTTAACCTATCTATTGACTCAGAGTGTGTAATTTAAAATTTTAAAAATACATTTTTTTCTCTCCTTTTATGTTTAAGGAACCCCCATGGGGTTTCCAATGTGATATAATGTTTCTTGTGTGTGAGATTTTGAAGCTGAAGCATTTTAGTATTTCCAAATGAAACACATGCCTTATAGAATTCAAACCTACCTCTAAACATCCTTGAGGAGTCCACTTGTGACATGAATCCAAAGATAACTATTGGTTTTTTATGGGGGAATCAACTTCAAATTAGGTGATTTTGTTCCAAGAATTCATCTCAAATCACATTCTCCCTCTCTTTCTTCCCAATACTAATATCTCTATTCTCTTATCTTTCAACACCGAGGGTAGTTTCATTCTAATTTGGGGGAATAGAAAATCTTTTATTTTGAAAAAAATAAAATCGGTCCTTTGTAAATAAAAATTAAATTCAATAAAAAAATCAATTAATTATCCTCGAATGTGTTAATGTAATCATGAAAAATGAATTTACAATTATTTTTAATGCCTTGGTTTTGATTTTAATAAATGTAAAAGTTCATGATCATAACTTTTGGAAAGTGCGGCTGTCTGGTGTGATTGTTCACTACTAACATTTTCATCTTTTAATCAAAATGGCACAATGCACATCCATTGGATTTTGTGTGTAAATTTGAGTTCTTAGGTTCCTTTAATAATATATTGCGGTTTGGGGTCACTTTTAGTTTAATTTTAGTATAAAAAAATGACCACATAGGGAAATGTTTTATCCAAATGTGTGGTGTTCGGAACTTGGGGATTTTGACTCTATAGCTATCTTTCCCAGAGTTTGGACTTCCATCTCTATTGTGGATCATGAAATTAGAAAAATGTGTGACATAAAACACTTGAGGATTGTTACTCCATAGTTTTCTTTCTTAGAGTTGGTAATTTCATATCTAGTGTGATTAAAAAAACAAAAACAAAAAATTGGATACTCATATTATGGTTTAATGAGATTCCCACCCAGTGCTTCCATTTGTTTCCCCTTGAATAAGAAAATGGGCCCCATGTCTTTTGAGATACACAACAAATCATCATGATTAATTGAAATTGGATGAAATTTGGAAATGAATTTGAATAAAGGAATGGGATTGGGTTTAGGATAAAATTTTGAACCTAGCTTGTGTGAGATGATTTTGATTGGTTCCATGATTATTCATACTATTATCTTTGGAAAACTGAATTCAATTTCTTATTTTTGAGATGATTTTTTCTTAGGACTAGCTAAAATCAAGTTGGGACAGTGTTATTTTCTAATAAAATGGGATAATATTCATTAATTATATCTTAATATTCATGTGTTTCAAATTCTATAAACATCAGTTTTAGTGCATTATATAACTTGAACTTCATTTCTCATCACAAGTGCAATTCACATTTAAACTGCACTAAAATTTATGTTTATGGAATTTGAAACACATGAATATTAAGATATATTCAATGAATATTATCCCCTTTTATTGGATAATCACACCCCCGACTTGAGTTTTTCTATTCCCAAGAAAAATGTATCTCAAAAATATGAAATTGAATTCACTTTTCCAGAAACATTTTATCATGCAATTATCACCAAAAGAAATCATGTCGAAGAATCATGAAACTAATCAAAATAATTTCACACAGGCTAGGTTTATAATCATATCCCAAGACCAATCCCATTCCTTTGTTAAAATTCATTTCTAGATTTCATCCAATTTCAATTAAGCATGATGATGTGTTGTGTATCTCAAAAGGCATGGGACTCATTTTCTTATTTATGGGGAAACTAATAGAAGTGCTATGTGGGAATTACATTCAAGAAATTATAACCACTAAAATAGATTAATTCAATCCACCTATTGTAATAACCTAGGATAAACCCTTATTTTTAAATTGAATTTACATAGGTCATTAAAAATATTTAATAATCCACTCAATTTAGCACCAAGTTGGCCACTTCATATCCAAATCACTTTCTTATAATGTATGATTCTTTAGGTTTCTTCTTAGGTATCTGAGTATTTGATAACCCAATCCATACTACAAGCAACCTCTTACACCATACATCGTAGGTAAAATTGGGTGTAAACAAACACATACTGTGTAATATAATCATTTTATTGTGATATATATAACTAATCATGTTTAATGTTGGTTCCATCAACCTATGTGCTTGATGTCTCCTTATTTAAATTTTTGGAAATCGAACTTGCCTATAGAACACCATGTCCATGGATTTACTCACAATACACCCAACATATTCTACCCCACCACAAACATATGTAGTTATGGTTTTCATCAATACATTAAAGTATATGACTTATAATAGTCATTATTAATGATATTAAATTCTAAGGAAACACACACAAATTATAATATAGAAACATCTAATGCACATATAAATGTGGATTTCCTACCGGCAGGTCTCTTTCTTATAATATCCAACATTCGATATTACAAAGGTTGTACACTGTGATAAGGTTCCTCAAAGTTGTATGAGTATCCAAACATTATATCCTATATCATTTGTGTATCTAAAATTATTTCATCTAATTTTAGAACATATATTTAAGAATACTGTTGTGGCACTTCTTGGTTCTTATCCTAGCAGAAAACTACTATGACCTTTCAATGCAACAACTACTCTTAGTACATTATCACATATTATGTCACACAAAAGAATAATCATGTTTTGATATGAAGTTTTTTAATATTAAAACCAATGAATACATGTCATCATGAAGTACATAGAATTTGTTTCTAGGGAACCAAGTCCAACAAACTCCCACTTACACTAGAGCCAACTGGTAACAACCTTTAGTCCTCTAGCTCTCACATGATACTCATGATTCTGCTGAGATAGTCCTTTAGTCAATGGGTCCTCCATGTTTTTTTTATGTGGGAACTCTTCTTACTCTAACTTCACCCCACTGAGAAAAATCACCCAAGAGGTGATACTTTTTGAGTATGTTCTTTTTCCATTGGTGTGACCTTATCTCTTTTACAAGAGCCACCACTGAAATATTATCACAATACATTGTGATAGAGTCTCTACTAATTTGTACCACATCAAACTCTAAGAAAAATATTAATATACAAATATCATTATTGGCAACATAAGAATCATATATACACTCATGATTCACTATAGAATCAGTGGCAACTGGTTGCTTTGAGATCTTCCAACTCACAGCTCCTCTATTGGGATAGAAAACATATGCTGACTATAATGTCCCATGATCCATTACCCTCTCACATGGTCAAATCAGGTTGGTTACAGGACCTCAAGTGTACCTCCCCGTATTCCAAAGGATTTTGAATAGAAGAGAGGGTGTGATTAATATAGTGGGGAGACTGTACACCCTGGTACAAAGTTAAAACATAGTGAAATAATAGAATAATAAGAAAATATCAGAGTAATGTATAACAGTGGAAACAATATAGCATGAAACTGGAAGGTAAAGGAGAAAAAAATAAATCAATAATAATGAAACAGGTAATGAAAATATGATATGTATCTAAATTTCAAACTGAAAACAGTACAAATAAAAGAAATCTACTGAAAAAAAATCTCAAAAGTCCTTGATCCCAAACCCCATGTCGATCTCACCTCCCAACTCCATCCCATCCAGTAAAAAGCAACAAGTTATTTTTACCTTGTCCAAACATGCATCCATGTAATATGCTAATGTACCAAACAGCAGCCCAAATAGGGTGTAAGTAAAACTCCATAGTTCAGCACCACCATATCTAAACAAAACCAATATGATAATATGTGCATGAAATAAAGTGATAAATAAATTTATTAATTAGTCAATTAATACAATATATAAATCAACTTGATTTGACACCATAACGAAATGTCTCTGAGCATGTAGCATAACCATTCCAACCATAAACAAGAATAGTGATATAAGAAAACAACCGGGTAGGAACCTCTATATAATCATTTCATCCTTCAAGTAAATCCCTATATATAAGAATTTCAACAAAAACTGGTCCAATACCACTATATAAGCATTTTGGAGTTTATTATAGGGCTAAGATTGGTATATAAGCATTTCAAAATCCATGGGAATATACCTGCATATAATAATTTTATCATCAAACTATGAAAATTACACTATATAATGATTTCAGCATCACCGGGCATATCTCTATATATAATCATTACAACATCAAATAAACAAGTCATGATTTCAAGGATATCATAATATAACATCATAATCCCCAATGGTTAATTATTTAAATTACCAATTTTCTTTCAATTAAACTTGCAAATATATATATATATATATATATATATATATTAATTTATCAACAGTCATATCAATATAACATAATTTATTCCAAATTGATTCTATATAAATAAATCACATGAAATATCATGTCATTCTAAACACATTGTTAACCATTATCTAATTTATTTTTAATAAAGGGTTCTTCCACCCCTGGGTATCCATAAGACAGGTCGAAATACCATTGAATCTGAAGGGATACAAGGAATAATCTATCACATGATTTATCATCATTCAATATTCAATTAATTATTGTGCACTTGGAATTAGTGAAAATCACAACATTTCACATACTTGACAATTAAACATACCAAAAGGTTAGGTTTTATATCCCATACCTTTATTTGGATATTAATCAATGATTCCCACTAAATTTTCCAACAAGAATAAAGGCGAGGAAGAACACAATAAGGAACCAAGATCATGAAAAAATGAGATCAAAACCTAAGGAAATATCAGTCAAGATATTTATATCACAAAGTTGGATAACAAAAGGAAGAGGTGATAAAACTAAAGAAAAATAACTAATTAAGGATCAAATACTCTATTAGGATGTACAAAAGGGATGTAAAGGCTCTAATATCACTTGTAATCACCTAGTATTGAGATAAAGAAGGGATAAAATGAATTAATAATGAAAACATAAGCACTGCATGCCCTTAAAACTTCCCATCCCACAACCTACATGGTGTGTAAGTATATTACATGGCAAGAAATACTTAATTATGAGGTATGTTGAAAATTGTGTCACCTTAGGTGAATTAACCCCTACCTAAACATTACTTGTCATGTAAATAGGATCCATGACATATAACTAGTTCACAACATGAATCGGTTCATATCCTATAGCCTTTTCACAACATCATATTGGCGGTAGTTACATGGTTTGTAATGCATTTACACGATGAATAAATGCCCTACAAGAAACTTTCATACCAACTTCTACAAAAGAACCTAAACCACCTCATAATCCTTCCAAACTTACGTAAACACATTATAAGGCCATTTAACATGTTTATATGTATAATCTATTAATTCAAAAAAACATACATCCCTGAACTTTAGGTCATTTTTTCCAAAAGGATCTCCTTCTCCAAACAAGACACAATCAACAAGGTTTAAAGACAAGGAAAAATACAAATTAAATACATTTAATGCAAAATTTAAAGAGTGATTTATCTAAAAAAGATATAATTTTACAACCTCCCCGCTATATAACAACTCATCCCTGAGCTTCTCCAAGCATCACTATAAGGTCTCAGTGAACAATTCTAGCCACTATGTTTATATATCAGACTCCATGTCCTAGGTATCCTCCTAAACATGCCCGTGCCACAACTTCACAAGAACTAGAGGTATAATACTACCTAAGATATACTTCTCACTATGGTCCAAAATCCATATAGGATTCTCCTCAAAAGATGCATCTACACAAATCTCTACGTCCTAAATGTCTACTACATGATAAGGGTCAGGATAATATCTCTAAATCCATGACCTATGAAAAACAGCATGCCTTGAACTATTGCATTATAGAAGTGCTAATCGGTATTCCACCAGACTGAATCTTTCCAATATATCAAATGGCTCGAAAAACCCAGGCACTATCTTTCCTTGTTTCTTAATGCAATGTTTCCCCAACTAAGGCAACACCCGAAGGAAAACAATATGACCAAAATAAAACTTCATAGGTTGTATCTGGTAGTCATTATATGATTTCAACCTATTATGCATAGTCACCAACCACCTCATGATCAACTAAACCTGCTTAGAAATCTCTTGTACGAGACTAGGTCTAACAAGCACCGACTTACCTACCTCTAACCAATAAAGTGTCAAATGGAAAGACCTACCATACAAATCCTTGAAATGTTCCATATGAATCGATGCCTAAAAGTTATTATTATATGAAAATTCTATAATTTCCATATGATTATCACATAAACTACAAAAATCCAAAACACAGGCTCATACCATATCCTCTAGAATCTGAATAGTCTGCTCATATTGATCATCAGTCTGAGGATGATAGGTTGTGCTCAAAAGAACCTATGATCTCAAAGCCTTTTGAAGACCCTACTAAAACTACGATGTGAAATAAGGATCTCTATCAGAAATTATACTACTCAGAACACCATGCAATTGAACTGTCTCATGCATATAAATACTACTAAGATCATCAAATTTTAAGGTATCCCTGATAATCAAGAAGTGATAAATTGTAACATCCCATTACTATATTTTATGTATTTCCCTTATCTTGAATAATTTTCCTCTTTAATTGGGCGTGTCTTATGAATCCTAAGGATGGAGATAAATTTTTGTGGAGATTAAACTAAAGTTCAGGAATTTATTTTTGTTTGAATTAATAGAGTCTTGGTATAAATGTGTTAATGGATGAATGGATTTCCCCCTGATTTCAGATAATGCTCGAGGTAGTTTGGAGTATTGTGTTGTAATATTCTTTTTTTGTCTTATAGATGATTAAACATTGTGTAACTGGTTTACCCACCATGTAAATTATCATCAGGATGATTTCATGATATGAATACCCAACATGAAATATTACATTCCATGTAAATATTACAAGTTGTGTAATATTAAAGATCACATTTTTAATAAAAATGTGATGGGTTTTTTGATGTATATGAACCCCATGGATCACATGATGTGTAAAGTGGTTAAAATACATGTAAGTCTTGTGAGTTATTAATTTATAGTGCTTCAGGGATGATTCTTATTTAATTATTCCATAACACTTCTCCCTCTAAACCTAAATTAATTCTCTAGTGATTTCGGGGAGCTCTGGTCAGTCCGAATTGTTTCATTCAGTAATGGATCACAGTTGTGGTTGGGTTTCATCTCTCTAGGTGATTAATATCTTCTAATTATTAATATTATTTGATTTTGTTTCACTATTTCATTGTGTTATTAGATATGTTGACCCATGGTGATGATTATATTGATTACTCTCTGTATCCATTATTTGATCTTGTTCTGGGGGAAGATCTTTTGTTGGTTACAGTGTGGTGAGTTTACGTTCTTGAGTTTTGTTGTGATATTTCTTCTTTTATGACCTTTTTGTTAAATTGAATCAATTATGAGATGTGTAGATTTATTCTAGGGCATTATTTGTCAATTTTGTGTTATTGTTGGTGGATCCCTTTTCCGGCATGCACGACATGAGTTTTATGGTAGGTGGTTCTATCTCTAGCCTATGTTGGATGAACTACATTACTTTGGGTTTTATAAATTACTTTATAAATGAAATAGAATGATTGAATTATTTTATTTGTGTGTGGAAATTTATTTATGATAAAATGTAGTTTTCCACTAGTTTTTGATAAATTAAAAGGGTTTTCAAAGCATTTTGAAATGGATTTGTGAAATGGTTTTCAATGAAAGGTTTGATGAAATGGTTTGGAAAATAGATTACATAAAAATACCTAGGTACTTTGGTAGAAGGTGTACTAAAAAGACATGTACAATGTTGGGAGTTTTTCTCATGGGGCTTTCTTATTCTCCCTATGCCTATTATTCTATGGACTTATTAGACCTATTGGGGGGGTTCACTTTCTGGGGTGTTCCTCCACTCTCTAGATTTGATTATTATATCTTGAGACTTGATTTTCATGATTTTCTTTGTTGGTATGAGTGTCCTAGCTATCATATCCCAGTGGGATCATTTTAATGATGTTACCTTTGCTTTGGCTAATATTTGTATGGTTGTACTACCATGGATTTGATATGAAATGTGATACCATATTTTTTTGATATGATATGTGATACCAGATTTGTTTTGATTTGATATATATCCGTTGATATATATATATATATATATTTATATATTTATATATGAAATGTTTTGAAACTGTTTTACCAACTTTATTTATAAATTCAAAAAAAGGGGAAATTAAATGTTTTTTCATGATTTTGATATAAAAACTACCAAACTATTTATAATGTATTGTTTTCTTTTACATTAATCATGATTGGATTATTTGTACAGAGACTTGATTTGTAACACATAGGTGGGACTATGCTGAGCCTGTTAGCTCACACACTATCCACCCCTTTGGAAATGTGTAGAATTTGTTATATCATTTAGTTCAGGGAGATGAAAGGTTCCACAATGAGGCGGTGAGGTTTTTTATCAGCTGGTTTTAGGTATTTGGTGGTGTGATGGTGGGCATTTTTCCATTCTATCACATGGATATGTTGAAGTATCTATATAGTTTTATCATCATTTTCAGTTTATCTTTTATCTTGGAGATTGTTGTGCTACCTTTTCAATTGTATTACTTCTATTGTTCTCTATCTATTATGTAATATATTTATCTCTTCCATTATTTCACTCTTTTATGTGTGTGTGTCTATATATATATATATATATATATATATATCATGTTTTTGCTTTAGGTTGCGAGAAATCATTCCCTTTGGTGGGTTTTTGATGTTTGTTTGCCATTCACCACTCCGTGGGGATTGGTAATTCCCTTCAGGTATATGGCAGATTGGGATGGGTGCTAGGTTTAGAGGGTAGCCCAGGTTGGTTCATTAAAAATGGTATCAAAGGAGGTTTTTCCTCAATATTCCTTTTCTCAGGACATTTGGTAAACTAGAGATAGAATTGTTGGAACTTGAGAGTTATATTATGGTGAGTGAATGACCAAATCTTATTATTATGAGACTCAAGTTAACATTGAATGTTGGGATTTGTGTCTCTTGTTTTGAGTTTTGATCTTAATATCATTTTTTTTCTTATGGGGTTTCAGGTTTGAATTGGGTTTATTCTTTATCTGGTCATTTTCTCTATTTTAGAGGGTAGTAGTATGCCTCTGAGATGTATTTAATGGGTTCCACATAAGGGCGAAACTGATTCTCCTCAAGGGTATCCATCCCTCGATCTTAATTTTATAAAGGCTATTGTGCGGTTAATTCATGAGATTGACCAGAATGTACCGAAAGTTTAGATTATAGAATTTGAAGCACAACCAAGAGTTTTGGGAGATAAATATTGATCATAGGATTTCTTTCATGGAAAGCCATTGTATTTTAAGGGTAAAAATAAACCCCAAGAGGTGGATGAATTTCTTGAAAAGATCGATCAGATCTTCAAATTCATGGATAAAACTAAGAGTATCATGGTGAAGTGTACAGTCTTCATACTTGAGGGTCCCAGTAAGCATTGTTAGGATTCCACGGTATAGGCGGATAGTAATGTGGTCTTAGACTGGAAGGGTTTACAGACTCTATTCTTCCAACTATTTTTAGAGTCATTAATGATGATGAAGTATCTAGAGTTCCTCTCTTTATAGTAGGGAGATCATTAAATGTCGGCATACACCAATTGGTTTTTTGAGATTTTTTATTTTTCACCAGAGGTAGTAAAGAATAGCCAGTTGAAAAATCATATGTTTTTTCAGAGTTTATGACCGAATATCATTTATTAGGTATTTATGTTGACGATTTAAACTTATACAGAGATGGTAGAAAGAGTTATGATGGTTATATAAGGCAAGGTTGGTTATTATTCCTCTTCTCTTCCACCTTGTGGAATCTTTAGTGGAGCATAGTGGAAGAAGAGGAAGTGGAAGGATCATCAGAATAGTGGTGGAGGTGGTTCTTGGTAGCAGGACCTTTTAAAACCTCTAGTTAGAGGTAGCAGTATGCCTTTGACAAGTTATAAGTGTGAAAAGGCCACACACAAAAAGCATTCTTGTCCTATATCGTCAAATATGTGCATTAGTTGTTGGTGCTATGGTCATCTATAACATTTCTATCATGTTATGTCTATGCCTTTTTATGGTTAGGTATCCTCATCTCCAAAGGCTATTGTGGCATAGTCAGATGCTTCAAAGACTACAATGATCCAACCACAAGCCTCGAGAGTGAAGAACCTTCCCGCAGTAGATGATTTTCCAAAGGAGGTAGATGTGGGCCTCACAATAGTGATAGGATTCATCTTTATTTCATATTCATTAGCAATTAGTTTATTTTATACTAGTTCTTCCCACTCATTTATATCAGCTTATTTTTTTATATGCTTAAAAATACAATGGAGATCATATAATTTTTTATGGAGTTAGTGAAAACTCTTGGTGAGAGGAAAGAGAAAGGGTTTTGGTGTCCTTGTGTGCTATCGAGAACAAATATAGAGTTAGTTTGGTATTTTCTTAATCTCAATCAAGATTTATTTAATTTCATGATCGAGATAGATTGGATTGTTTTTCATTGTGCTAAGGTGGATTGTTATCATCATATTGTCTTGTTTCTTACTGCTATTGGGAGCTCACTAGTGTTTTGGGGAGAGGGGGATCTATGGTCTGGTCATGTAGTACCTTCCCACCTGGATCTTAGAAGTTTTATGTCTAATGGAGAAGTTGTTCCTAATGATATTTCTTCTTTTTTTATCTTTCTACTATTGTTTATGAATTTCCTGATATTTTACCATATTATTTCTCCAATATTTCTCCATTGAGTTATGTAGAGTTTACGATTGATCTGGTTTCAAGTATATAGTTAATAAAAATACCTTCTTATCATATGGAACCAACAGAGCTAAAAAGAGATCAATATTCAATTAGAAATTCTGATGTTGAAGGTTTTTGTTCACTCTGTTGTTTTTCCGTGGGTAGCCCTAGTGCACTTTTCTAAGAAGGCATATGGTTTACTCCAATTGTGTGTGGACTATAGGAAGTCAAATTGAGTAATGTTTAATAAAAAATATCCCTTTTCTTGTTTATATGATATTATTTTTTATTTAAAGGGTGAAAGTGGTTTTTGAAGATTCATCTTCGATCAGGGTATCATCAGCTCAGTGTTCAGAAGTCTAATATACCAAAGAAGGATTTTGAGAGTATGTTTGGCCAATAAAAATATCTTCTGATTTTATTTAGTCTAAAAAACACTCATATATTTTTTATGTATTTGATTAATCCGATTTTTCATCAATATATTGACGCATTTGTGGTAGTTTTGGTGGATGATATTTTGGTTTATTTGAGATCTGAGCACATGTATGAGCTTCATTTGGGTTTGGGTTTGGAAATCCTAAGGAGTCACCATTTGTATGGAAATAATTTGAAATGTAATTTTTATATCCAAGAAGTGAAGTTATTAGGGAACATGATTTAATATTATGGAATATCTATTTATCCTAGGAAGCTATAGGCTTTCTTGTCTTGCAAATAACTACAAAATGTATGTGAGATTCAGAGCTTCCTTGGTCTTGCAAGATACTATCGACGGTTCATCATGGATTTTTCAAAGTTTTTATCACCTTTGACTTCTCTTACTAAGAAAGGGGTGAAATTGACATGGAATTCAAAGTTTTAATCTTCTTTCGATGAGTTTAAAGGACTTATTTCATGAGCTCCTATTATAATTTTACTTGAGATTGGTAAGGGGTATGTTTTTTTACGTTTCTGACATTTTTTTGGGTTATATGATCTTGCAGGATAATTATGTGGTGGCTTACAAATCTCTTCAACTTCAATTGCATGAGAATAATGACCCTAATCATGATTTGGAGCTTGCCTTAGTTATGAATGCGCTTATGTGTTAGTGTCACTATCTTTTTTGGGAGAGGTTCAAAGTATTTTCTCACCATAAGAGTCTTGATATATATTTTCTCATAAATAATTGAATCTCAAATATTGGCGGTCGGTGGAATACCTTCAGGCATATGAATTTGACATCACCTACACCATAGGGAAGGGAAATGTTGTTGCAGATTCTCTTAGTAGGAAATCCCCATCACAAGATGTTTTGGAATAGAATGAAGATAGGAACCTTAAGATTATTTTTTATCAGTTTCATATGGATGCTTAGGATAATGTTTCAGGTATGGTTCTGACCATTGTTCAATTACCATCATCTCTATTTGAGTCTACTATTCAGATTCATCCTCTAGATTTTCAGTTTAGAGTAATTTGAGAAACCCTATATGGTGGGAGACTATTTCTGGTTATTCTCTCTCTTCAGATGGTACACTCCATCTTAAGGATCAGTTTGTTATCCCAAAACCTTTAAGGAAATTTGTTTTTTTATTGTCATAGTTCTTTATGGTCCGTTAATTCGAGCACTATAAAGTTTTATTGTGACCCAAGATAATGATTTTGGTGGTCGGTTATGAAGTGTGACATTTCTAATTATTTGTACCACTGTTACACCTGCCAACATATAAAGTCAGAGCATCTAAAACCTTTTGGTTTCTACAGCATCTCTTGGTACTGGTTTGGAAATGGGAAAAGGTGTCCATGGATTGTTTTTGATTACCACAAACTTCTTAAGGGATGAATTCTATCTGGGTGGGGATTTATCAATTTACATAGTCATATCACTTCATTTTGACCAGAAACACCAAAAAAGTTAAAGATCTGGGTAAGTTATATGTGTAAGAGATTGTGCAGTTACATAGGGTTCCTTTTACAGATGTTTCATATAGGTATCATAGGTTTACTTTGAGGTTCTAAAGGAGTCTCAAAGAGGTGTTGGGGACTTAGGTAAAGTTGAGTACAACTTATCATCCATAGATATAAGGTCAGATGGTGTATGCTATTTAGATCTTAGAGGATATGCTTCGTACCTGTGTCATGGATTTTGGTGCATCTTGGGATAGACATATGGGATAGTTTGAGTTCACTTATAACAACAGTTATCTTTTATTGATCTGAATGGCTCTTTTAGAGACTTTGTATAGTAATCAGTGTATATCAACTCTTTGTTGGGAAGAGGTGGGTGGAGATTCTTTGGTGGGACTGAGTGTAGTTCCAGACATGTCTTTGAGAATTTAGGATATCCATCAGTGTCTTGTTATATATTAGAGTCCATAGAAATCTTATACAGATTACAGGCATCATCCATTAAAGTTTTACATAGCTGACCATGATTTCTTGAAATTTTCTCCTTGGTTAGATCACCATCAGCTTGGAAAATATGGAAAATTGGCTTTGAGATATGTAGGACTACATGAGGTCACTGAGAGGCATGGGAAGGTTACTTATCAGTTGGAATTTCTGATTGAGTTGACAGAAATCCATGATATTTTCCACATATCACAGCTCAAGAAATACCATCCTAATCCCTACCACATTCTGAGTTTGTAAGAGATTGAGTTAGATCCAGATGTTTCAATAATGGAGTTTCCAGAAGAGATCATTGACTATCAAGTAAAATTCTTTCATGGGAAGTTGATTCTATTGGTTATAGTGTTATTGAGGCACATATAAGATTCTCACGATACTTAGGAGTACGAGTCATTGATGAGAGAGTAGGGGCCTCTCCAATTTACCAGACTTCATTCTTCCACATGAATTTCTGATGATTGAAAATTTTATGGAGGTGAGTTTATAACATCCCATTAGCATCTTTCAGGTATTTTCCTTATCTTAAATAATTTTCTTCTTTAATTGGGTGCATCTTGGGATTCTTAAGGATAAAGAAAATTTTTGGGGGGAAATGACCAAAAGCTTAGAGATGTATTTATTTTCAATTAATGGAGTCAGTGTATAAATTTATTAATGGATGAATGATGTTCCCCCTAAGTTTGATGAACACTCAAGGATGCTTGGATTTTTGTGTTAGAATATGTTGTTTTTGCTGTTTACTCAGTGATTACATGCCATGTAACTGGTTTACATACTTTTTAATTTTTACTAGGATCATGTCATAAGCTGAATACCTAGAGTAAAAGATTACACTCCATGTAAAGATCACACATTATGTAATGTTAAATATCATGTTTTTAATAAAAAGGTGATAGATTTTTCAGTGTATATAAACCTCATGGATTAAAATTCATGTAAAGATGTTACACACTGTGTAAGTATCATGAGTTATAGATTTAGGGTGTTTTATGACTAGTTCTTATTTCATTATTCAACAGCCCTTCTACATATCAAACTAGAATTGTTCTTCAGTAATTTTGGGGACCTCCGCTTTGCCTAAATCATTTCATTCAGTGATTTATCATCATTTAGATTTGGTTTCATATCTCTGGGTGAGTAATCCTTTCTCCTTCTTCATTTAATTTTATTATGGTAGCATCATTTCATTGAATCATTGGATCCATTAACCTGGGTGATGATTCTCTTGATTCTTATCGAGATCTATTATATGATATTGTTTTGGGGTTGATACTTTGTTGGTTGTGGTGTGGCGAGTATGCATTCTTAAGGTATGTTGTGATACTTCCTATTCACCAATACTTTTTTAAATTGAATCAATTATGATATGTGTAGATTGATTATAGGGCCACCGTTATCATTATTATGTTCTTATTATTCACATAGATTTTTGAGGTGGGTGGTTCAATCTATAGCCTGTGTGGGATGAGCTTTATTAGTTTTTATTTTATAAATTGTTTTATAAATGAAATTAAATGATTGAATTATTTGATTTTTGTATATAGAAATGGGTTTTTGATAAAAGGTGGGTTTCCCCAAGTTTTTGGTAAATTAATTGGGTTTTAAAATCATTTCAAAATGCATTTTAGAAAAGGTTTTCAAATCCTGGTTTGATGAAATGGTTTGGAAAATAGAGCACATGGGTAACCTTGGGTACTTACGTGGAAGGTGTAGTAATAAGTCTTTTCCATTATTGGGGGGTTTTCTCATGTAGATTTATTCTACTCCCTAGGATTATGATTTTAGAGACTTATTATACCTATTGGGGGGTTCAATTTATAGGTTGTTTATATACTCTATATATTCAATGCATATATCTAAAAAATTTATGCATGAAATTTTATATTTTAGGTGTGATTTTCCTAGCTATCCTGGCCTAGTTTGATCCTTGGAGAGGTATTACCTATGCTTTGGCCTATAATATTCTTATTTTACTTCCTTGGATTTGATATGATATATAACACCTTATTTCTTCTGATTCGATATATATGCTTTTATATATGTATATAAAATTCTTTGAAACTATTTTACTAGATCTATTTTGTATTGTGTAAAAGGGTAAAATTAAATGTTTCTCCATGATTTTGATATAAAAACAGCTAAAATATTTATCATGTATTTTTCTCTTTAAAGATGATAATGCTTGGATTATTTTTATAGAGAAATGATATGGAACAATTCTATGAGACCCTACTAAGAATGTTAGTTCATAACATGTGCACCCCTTTAGTAGTGTATTGTAAAGACCCAAAAATTTCAAGGGTTTTTTTTAAAATACTTTGGAATTTTACGAGTTTGTAGCTTCTAACGACGCTTGATTCCGAGGCCCGGTGTGCCCAGAATCAATTTTTGAAGTTTAGCTTGGGTACGTTCTGTGGACAAACGAGAGGGTTTTTCTAACTTTTGAATCAGTGCTAAGAATTAAAATCTGAGGGCACCAATGAACTGGCGGCGCCAGTAATTGGTTAAGGGGGAACTTACCATAGTTGCGTTCGCAAAAGAGGAGAAGATATTTTTTGGGGGGTTTGTTTAAGAAATAAATAAAAATTGTCGGAACAATTTTTATTAGTAAGGGAGGTTACTCCCTCCCATGGATAGTTAAGGGTGGGGCCTGCAGCCACTTAACTACCCAAGCATGGGTGTTATAAAGGTGGGATCTGCATGAACCGAACCATTTAATTCCCTCTAAACCCATTAGTAAAACCCTCATTAATTTGACAAAAATCCGTTTTAATGTCACCTAAATCCATTAAATTGTGTCAACTCATAATTTAATGTGGAACCTTCCTCTTTCCCCTTTTTAATTTAACTGCCAACACGTTCAATAATGGGATAAACTTCTCCCTCTCTTCCTTACTTAATTGTCACCATGTTTTATTTAATGTGGTGAGTTATTATGGGAGAGATTCTTTACGTGTGAAATTAAATAATAGGTGGAAACTATTATTTAATTTTGGGAGAGCATCGTTGGCGAAGGGAAGAATGTGGGGGAAACTCTTGAGCTTTGGACGAAGAACAACAGCCTCCAATGAAGAACGATGAAGAACGCTGGTTCCTCGAAGATCGACGACGCACCGCCAAATCCTCTTCTCCACAACGCCGTGTACCG
The DNA here is from genome assembly GCA_963277665.1 of Viscum album. NCBI lineage: Eukaryota > Viridiplantae > Streptophyta > Magnoliopsida > Santalales > Viscaceae > Viscum > Viscum album. Next base: position 825,784,328 of record OY728161.1, read on the forward strand.
CGACGCCTACGATCCTCTTCTCCGTGACGCCGTGTACCGCGACGCCGACGATCGTCGACCTTGTCGAGGTAGGGGTTTATTTTGAGAATGATAATACTCCCATGTTTGTTCTCCCTCTAAAACAAGAACGCGGATCAACTCATTATCAAGTTGATCCACATACTATTATTTGCGGGTTTGGGATTATTATTGCGGCGAATTGTTGGGAGTTGTTTCAAACTACTAATGCGGTGGGTGCGGATCAAAGAACAAGTCTGAACCCACCATTTTTCTATTCTTGATGCACAAAGCATTTGGTGATGACAAAATGGGACCGAAATGGCGATTGCAGGCCTTCGTAGTAAAGTACAGGTCCCGGGAGACCCACAGGTGCAGACAACGGGCAAATCGGACCACCGGAGCTCGTCCGGTGGTCTATGGAAGACGCTTCCGGAACACCGCCAGAAGGAACCGCCGCGGCTGAAGCCGCGGTGGCAGGCTGCCGGATCCCGTGGCCGCGCGGGATCCGGAGGAGGAGGACGCGGCGCCCACCACGTCTGTGGAGCACAAAGGGGGGGAAACATGTCCCCCCCTGCTTGGCTCGCTGGCTGAGCCAGCGCACCCCCCCCCCCTGCCGGGCCGCGCCCGGCCGGGCTGTGCCCAGACCGTGGTCGGATCGACCCGGTTCGGGCCGACCCAGGGGGGTTGGGCCGGGCCGAGCCGGGCCCAGACCCCCCATTTCAGACTATTTTCAGTCATTTTCCCATAACTTGGGCTGCAGAACTCCGATCAATGCACCGTCAGTTGCGTTGGTTTCCTTGGGTGGAGACGGTCGTTCCGGTATATTACACTCAAGGTTTTGGAGAACCTTGGGGTACGGCCGGGTTGGTTCGAACACGAAACCAACCGGGCCCTCGGAGTGGAAACGCTTATAACTCAAGCTCTGGACGCCCGATTAACGTGTCATCGAATTTGTTGGTTTCCTCTTAGTAAGACGGTCCTTTTGGATTACTCCGCTTGAGGTTTGGATGCAGCTGGAGTATAGTTGGGTTGGTTTTAGCTTAAAAACCAATCGGGCCCCTGTGACCAAAAATCCAATAACTCTCAGACCAGGCATCTGATTGACGCGCCGTCGGTAGCGTTGAGTTCCTATTGACGTGACGGAACTTTGTGATACATAAACATTGGACTTCGTGACAATTGATGTATCGCCCCTTTGGCTCGTTGTGCGAACCCTCCCAGAATCGAGCATGCTGTGTGCGGGAACCCTAGAGCTGGCTGCGACTGCGACGATGGCGACTGCACTTGGATCCTCTGTGGGTTCGGCAACGAGGACGACTGTACTTTGATCCTCCCTGGGTTCAGCAGCGACGACGACCGTACTAGGATCCTCCATGGGTTCGACGACGATGACTACTGTTCTTGTATCCTATGTGGGTCCGGCAGTACTTGACTCTCTACTTGTATCCTATATGGGTCCGGCAGAGTAGCTGGTCTTGTATCCTTTGTGGGTCCGACTGCTTAGCTAGTCTTGTATCCTATGTGGGTCGGACAACTTAGATGAATCAGTGGCTACATTTGATCGTCTCTATCGCCTTTCGAAGTGTATACCAGTGTGAGTTGAGTCTGGATTCTCAATCATTATCATTGATGTGGTTGACTTGCTTTCCTGTGAGGACTGAGTTGAGCTATCCTTTGTGGACTGCGTGGTTCTTGGGAGTTGGAGACGAAATGTAACTAAGGACTTAGGTATACGTATGGGCATATACCTAAGTAGTGTTGTTGAAACTTTGTGATTGTATCTTTCCTTTGTCGTTTATCCTTCGTGGATTCTGAGAGACCTTCGGGGGTCTCGGGGTCCCTACTGAGTATCATATACTCACCCCTACACGAGCTATGCCCACACTACGTTGTGTTGGATGCAGATGACGGAAAACACTGATCGAGGTGGAAGCTTGTGGAGTTGGACGGTACCCGGAGGTGGACCACTTGGCGGGACGTACGTGAAGCGGACGACCAGACCAAGGAGCTGTGGAGGCTATCTGTACCCAACCTTCAAGTGGGAGTTCCAGAGGACGGCTCAGAGTTGCTGCTTTACCTTTCTGTTGATGTACTTTCTTCTCAGTTGTGCTTTACTTTCAATTGGGTTTGTATTCTGGCCCATTTACTTTCCATCACTACTTCTTTTGTACTCAGTTCACTTAGAGTTTACTTCAGCTTGTGTACTCTGTGGTGTTTGTTTTCTTCTATAAGGAAATGCCTCCCCTTTTTCTGGGATTTACGCCTTTGGTGCTAGTCACCAGCCCCTGGCCTATGGGAGGAAGGCTTGGGGTAGTCACGATACGGGCCCCAAGGACGAGTTGTGACAAATAGGTATAAGAGGAGTCGGTTCTACCACAAAACTCAGGAATCTGATAATTTCTTCTCTGTGAAGCAATAATGTTTAGAGTCATGAGTGTGGTTATCTATCCAGGGAGTCCAGTGTTGTTGCGGCGGCCGATGTATCCATACACTAAGACCCTGAATTCTGATTTCCGACTCAGTTTACGAATACATTGATCACATGTGTGTTTTAAAAGTTTTCTCTGTGATTACTTTATGTCAGATCACCAGGTATACTGTATTGACAGTGGTGCACCTGTTTCTTTTCAGGATGGCCCCACGACGGCAGCCTGCTAGGGCTCCGACTTTGTGCGAGACGACAGCCCACTGAACAATGAGGCCTCGATGCAGGGCCCCTTTACAGCGGAGGCACCGACAGTACCTTTACCCGCTGATCCACCGATGCTACCATCCCCAGCGGCGGAGAGTGGACGCCGCCTCAGCGCATTGCACGAGTTTCAGAGGAAGAGGCCGCCTAGGTTCCGTGGAGAGACGGATCCTTAGGCAGCCGGGGATTGGCTGGAGGCTATCGTCAGAGTATTCAGATTAGTAGGGACACCAGCTGAACTCATGGTGATCCTTACAGCGAGTCTGCTGCACACAGCAGAAGGTAGATGGTGGAGCCTGATGCTCCTGGTGCACGACGAGCCATCTCTTCTTTGGACGGACTTCGAGAGCCTCTTCCGCTCGGAGTTCGTTCCAGCCACCCTCAGTGTGGTGCGCATCAAGGAGTTACTACAGCTGTGGTAGGGTAGCATGTCAGTAGCCCAGTACGCGGCCAGATTTACCGACCTCTCGCGCTACTCCACAGACATGGTACGGGACCCATTCTTCTGGGCCCAGACCTTTGAGCAGGGGCTGAGGCATGAGATCAGAGCTTCGAAGATTCCACTCAGCATCCCGACTCAGGCGGGGGAGCTAGAGCGAGCCCTGATAGTGGAGAGATTTCTTGTCGAGCAACCATCAGCAGCGAGACCCACCACAGGATGACACAAAGTAGAGTCTTCCGCAGCAGGAAATCGACAGACGAAGTAGGGGTCCAAGCAGACCAGGCCGTCAGGTGGGCGACCTCAGGACACGGGTTCGGCTGTGTGGGACACACGGTGCAGAACCAGCCTTCCGAGGAGCAGATAGTGCTATGCATGCAGCGGCCAGGGTCACATAGCTCGTGACAGCCCGACCCGCCATGATGAGGAGTAGCAGACAGTGGAGGGACCTCCGAGGCAGAGGGAGAGGTTTGACCGTGGCGGTCTGCAGGGAGCAGGCGGACGAGTTAGAGGAGCTGGCCGAGCAGCGGGTGGTGGACGACGCTTCGAGGCTCTACCACCACCACTCCCAAGAGGTCCACCCCGATCACAGGGAGATGGCGGGCAGAGGCAGGCTCAACTCTTGGCAGTAGAGACTTATGACCACAGTGCACCCAAGATGATTCGAGGTAATATCTGTGTCTACTCCACCCTTCCTGCAGTTCTTATAGACACATGTGTGAGTCATTCTTTTATCACCGCTGCCCTTGTTTGGAGCTCGGAGATTACGACATATCCATTGGCTCGATCCTTGCGGCTAGAGACTCCTATGGGAGCAGACTCGATGATTACGCACTAGTGCTGGCAGTGAGAGTTTACCCTAGGAGGCGAGAGCTTCGGCTGGGATATTTTTGTAGCGGCGTCGAGGCCTTATGACGTCATCTTGGGTATGGACTGGTTATCTATAGTCCATGACCAGATCGACTGTATTAGGCGCAAGGTGCGGTGTGTCCGCACGGATGGGACCAAGTTCACCTTCACTGGTGATAAGGGAACTTTCGCAGCATGGGATGGACTCACACATAGGGGAGGGTAGCCGATCACACATCAGTTGGCTAGTCTCATCCTCGGAGCAGTCGACGTGCGGAGTCCGAGTTTTCCTGTAGTGGTGGACCAGTATGCGGATGTTTTTCCTGACGATGTTCCAGGACTACCTCCTCACAGGGAGGTAGATTTCTACATAGACTTATACCCCATGACATCACCGATATCCACCCAGCGTATCGGATGGCTCCCACCGAGCTTCGTGAGCTGTGGGCAAAGCTGGAGGACTTACAGGGGAAAGGTTTCATCAGACCCAGTGTTTCACCCTGGGCTTCTCTGGTCCATTTTGCCACGAAGGCGGATGGGGGCTTGCGACTGTGTGTCGATTACCATCGCCTGAACCAGGTGACTGTGAGGAACAAGTATCCTGTTCTGAGGATTGACGACCTCTTTGATCAGATTAAGGGAGCACGTTGGTTCTCAAAGATAGACCTCAGGTCAGGCAATCATCAGCTCGGATTTCGGGATGAGGATGTGCATAAGACGACCTTCAGGTGTCGGTACAGACCCTATGAGTTCCTGGACATGCCGTTTGGTGTGACCAATGCTCCGGCAGTGTTCATGAGTCTCATGAACAGGATCTTCCAGCCCTACCTCGATCGGTTTGTCGTAGTCTTCATTGACGACATACTGATTTACTCGACGAATGAGGAGGAGCACGCCTACCACTTACGGGTTGTACTGGATACACTCTAAGAGCACCAACTTTATGGTAAGATCTCGAAGTTCCAGTTCTGGCTTTGAGAGGTCCACTTCTTGGGGAACGTCATATCTGAGGCGGGAGTTGCAGTAGTACCCACGAAGGTTGAGGCGGTACTTGCTTGGGATCCACCCAGGAGCGTGACGGAGGTGCGGAGTTTCCTAGGTCTAGCTGGGTACTATTAGAGATTTGTTACATACTTCTCAAGAGTTGCAGCACCACTTACAACTTTGACAAAGAAGGAGAAACCCTTCATGTGGTCAGACAGATTTCAGGAGAGATTCTAGGAGCTGAGGCGGAGTTTGACCAGTGCGCCCATCTTGAGGTTACTAGAGGAGGGCGTAGGGTACGTAGTTTACTGCGACGCATCATGGACTAGACTCGAGTGTTTCCTGATGCAGTAGTGAGAAGTGATCTCTTACGGTTCATGGAAACTGAGGCCGCATGAGAAGAAATATGCCACCCATGACCTGGAGTTAGCAGCAGTGGTCTTCGCCCTGAAGATGTGGCGACACTATCTAATGGGTGGGTGCTTTACAGTCTACTCTGACCACCAGAGTCTCAGGTACATATTCTCGTAGAAGGACCTGAACCTAAGACATCGGTGATGGCTTGAGTTCCTCCAGGATTATGACTTTGAGATTGTCTATACTTCTGGGAAGGGGAACGTTGTGGCTGATGCTCTCAGTAGGAGATCGGACATTCAGCTACTTGGAGAGATGACGGAGCAGTTAGCCACTTTGTAGATATCCTTCATGGATAGAGATGGGGAAGCCTATCTTCATTCCCTCATAGTCACTCCTCCACTAATTCAGAGGGTCAGAGAGGCACAGCATGGGGATGTGGACTGTGAGACGCGACGTGCACAGATATCCTCAGGGCAGGCACCTGATGGATTTTCTGTAGGAGGAGAGAACGTCATCCTGTTCAGGGAATGTACCATGGTACCAGTTACACTACAGGAGTATGTGCTGAGGGAGTTCCGCACTTCCCCTCTATCGGTACATCCTAGAGTAAGAAAGTTGTATCAGGCCCTCAGATGACATTACTGGTGGCCAGGTATGAAGAAGGTTGTGGCAGGATTCGTTTCTCGATGCCTCATTTGTCAGCAAGTGAAGAAAGATCACCAGGTACCTGTAGGCTTGGTACATCCCTTAGAAGTCCCGGAGTAGAAGTGGGATGAGATATCCATGGATTTTATGACGGGGATTCCACGTACTTCCAGAGGACACACCTCTATTTGGGTGATTGTAGATCGACTCAGCAAGTCGGCCCACTTCCTACCTATCAGAGAGCAGGGCTCAGTAGAGAGCTTAGAGAATATCTACGTTTAGGAGATCATATGGATTCATGGTGTTCCATCATCTATCATCTCCGGTCGAGAAGCTCTCTTTACTTCCTGGATTTGGAAGGGGTTGTAGGAGGCCTTTGGGATGCAGCTACGCCTGAGCACTGCCTTTCACCCGCAGACAGATGGCCAGACAGAGATGACCATTCAGACACACGAGGACATGCTCCCTGCATGTGTCCTTGACTTTGGTCGCTACTGGGAGGATCACCTACCCTTGGTGGAGTTTGCGTACAACAACAGCTACCACTCCACCATCAGAATGAAACCTTATGAGGCACTGTACGACCGACCTTGCAGATCACCTCGATGCTGGATAGACCCTGGGGAGTCAACACTTGTAGGGCTAGAGATGGTCCAGGCCACGACCGAGAAGGTGCAGATCATCCAGGAGTGGATGAGGACTGCTCAGAGCAGGCAGAAGTCCTATGCTGACAGAAGGTGAAGACTACTAGAGTTCGAGGATGGTGACCACATTTTCTTACGGGTCTCACCTCGACGTGGATTATAGAGATTTGGCTGGGGCGGCAAGTTGTCTTTGCACTTCATCAAACCATTCCAGGTTCTCAGCAGGATAGGTGAGGTGGCTTATCACCTGGATCTTCCACCTCAGTTTCACCGAGTGCACGACGTCTTCCATGTATCTTAGCTGAGGAGATACGTGCACGACCTGATGCATATCATCAATCATGGGGAGCTGTACATCGATGATGAGGTGACTTTTGTGGAGGTCCCGGTGGATATCGAGGATCGACAGGAGCGGGTCCTACGTAGATGGTTTATACCTCTGGTGCACATTCGTTGGAAGCATGAGAACCTCCAGGAGAGCTCATGGGAGCGGGAGGATCTGATGCGTGCTCAGTACCCTCATTTTTTCCCCTAGTTTTTGTTGTAGCTTTACGGGAACGTAAAGCCCTAAGGTGGGAGTAATGTAAAGACCCGGAAACTTCAAGGATTTTTATTAAATAATTAGGAATTTTACGAGTCTGTAGATTCTGACGACACTTGATTCCGTGGCTCGGTGTGCCTGGAATAAATTTTCAAAATTTAGCTCGGGTAGGTTCAGTGGACGAACGAGCGGGTTTTTCTAACTTTTGAACCGGTGCTCGGAATTAAAATCTGAGGGCACCGATGAACTCACGGCACCTGTAATTTCTTAAGGGGGCACTTACCGTAGTTGTGTTCTCAAAATATGAGAAGATAATTTTTTTTGGTTTGTTTAAGAAATAAATAAAAATTGTCGGAACAATTTTTATTACTAAGGGAGGTTACTCCCACCCATGGGTAGTTAAGGGTGGGGCCCGTAGACACTTAACTACCCAAGCATTGGTTTTAGAGAGGTGGGATCTGCACGACCCCCACTAATTAATTCCCTCTAAACTCATTAGTAAAACCCCCATTAATTTGACAAACATCCTTTTTAATGTTGCCTAAATAAATTAAATTGTGTCAACTCATAATTTAATGTGGAACCTTCCTCTTTCCCCTTTTTAATTTAACCACCAATGCGTTCAATAATGGGGGGAAACTTCTCCCTCTCTTCCTTTCTTAATTGTCACCACGTTTTATTTAATGTGGTGAGTTATTATGGGAGAGATTTTTTATGTGTGAAATTAAATAATAGGTGGAAACTATTATTTAATTTTGGGAGAGCATCGTTGGTGAAGGGAAAAACGTGGGGGAAACTCTTGAGCTTTGGACGAAGAACAGAAGCCTCCGATGAAGAACGATGAAGAATACTGGTTCCTCGGAGATCGATGGCGCACCACCAAATTCTCTTCTCCGCGATGCCGTGTACCGCGACGCCTACGATCCTCTTATCCACGATGCCGTGTACCACGACGCCGACGATCGTCGACCTTGTTGAGGTAGGGGTTTATTTTGAGAATGATAATACTCTCATGTTTGTTCTCCCTCTAAAACATGAACGCAGATCAACTCATTATCAAGTTGATTCATGGACTATTATTTGTAGATTTCGGATTATTATTGTGGGGAATTGTTGGGAGTTGTTTCAAACCACTAACGCGGTGGGTGCGGACCAACGAACAAGTCTGAACCCACCTTTTTACAGTTCTTGATGCGCGGAGCATTTGGCGATGAAAAAATGGGACCGGAATGGCGATTGGAGGCCTTCACAGTAAAGTACGGGTCCCAGGAGAGCCGCAGGCACAGATGGCGGGCAAATCAAACCACTGGAGCATGTCCGGTGGTCCGCGGAAGATGCTGCCGGTGCGCCGCCAGGAGAAACCGCCACGACTGAAGCTGCGGCGGCAGGCGTCCAAATCCCGCAGCCGTGCGGGATCCAGAGGAGGAGGACGTGGCACCCTCCACATCTGTGGAGTACAAAGGTGGGGAAATGCGTCCCCCCCTGCTCGGCCTGCTGGCTTGCAGCTCACCCCCCCCCCCCCCCCCCGGCCGGGCCGGGTCGCTCCCAGTCGGGCCGGACCCAGACCCGGGTCTGGTCGACCCAGTTCGGGCTGGACCCGGACTCGGGTCGGGTCGACCCAGTTCGGGCTGGACCCGGACTCGGGTCGGGTCGACCCAGTTCGGGCCGACCCAGGGGTGGGGGGTTGGGCCGGGCCGGGCCCGGACCCCCCATTCCAGACTGTTTTCAGTCATTTGCCCATAACTTGGTCTCTAGACCTCCGATCGACACACCATCAGTTGAGTTGGGATCCTTGGGTCGAGAAGGTCGTTTCAGTATATTACACTCAAGCTTTCGGAGAACCTTGTGTATAGCCGGGTTGGTTCGAACACGAAACCAACCGAGCCCTCAGAGCAGAAATGCTTATAACTCGAGCTCCAGACGTCTGATTGACGTGTCATCGACTTTGTTGGTTTTCTCTTAGTGAGACGATTCTTTGGCTTACTCCGCTTGAGGTATGGACGCATTTGGAGTATGATCGGGTTGGTTTTAGCTTAAAAACTAACCGGGACCCTGAGACAAAAAAGCCAGTAACTCTCATACCGGGCATCCGATTGACGCACCGTCTGTCGCGTTGAGTTCATATTGACATGACAAAACTTTGTGATACATCAACTTTAGACTTCGTGACATTTGATGTATCGCCCCCTTGGCTCGTGGAGAGGACCCTCCCAGAATTGAGCATGTTGTGTGCGGGAACCCTAGAGCTGGATGTGACTACGATGATGACGACTGCACTTGGATCCTTCATGGGTTCGGCAGCGAGGATGACTGTACTTGGATCCTCTATGGGTTCGGCAGCGATGATGACCGTACTGGGATCCTCCATGGGTTCGACGGCGATGACTACTGTTCTTGTATCCAATGTGGGTCCGGTAGTATTTGACTCTGTACTTGTATCCTATGTGGGTCCGACATAGTAGCTGGTCTTGTATCCTTTTTGGGTCTGACAGCTTAGCTGGTCTTGTATCCTATGTGGGTCCGACAGCTTAGATGAATCAGTGGCTACATCTGATCATCTCTATCACCCAACGAAGTGTTTACCTGTGTGAGCTAAGTCTTGATTCTCAATCATTATCATTGATGTGGTTGACTTGCTTTCCTGTGTGGACTGAGTTGAGCTATCCTTTGTGGACTGCATGTTGCTTGGGAGTTGGAGACGAACTGTAACTAAGAAATTAGGTATATGTATGGGCATATACCTAAGTAGTGTTGTTGAAACTTCGTGATTTTATCTTTCCTTTGTGGTTTATCCTTCGTGGATTCTGAGAGACCTTTGGGGGTCTCGGGGTCCCTACTGAGTATCGTATACTCACCCCTGCACGGGCTATGCCCGCACTACGTTGTGTTGGATGCAGATGGCGGATAACATTGATCGAGGTGGAAGCTTGTGGAGCTGGACGATACCCGGAGGTGGACCACTTGGCGGGACGTACGTGCAGCGGATGGCTGGACCAAGGAGTTGTGGAGGCTATCTGTACCCACCCTTCAGGTGGGAGTTCTGGAGGATGGCTCAGAGTTGCTGCTTTACTTTTCTGTTACTGTACATTCTTTTCGGTTGTACTTTACTTTTAGTTGGGTTTGTATTTTGGCCCATTTACTTTCTAGCACTACTTCCTTTATAATCAGTTCACTTAGAGTTTATTTCAGCTTTTGTACTCTATGGTTTTTGTTTTCTTTTATAAAGGAAATGCCTCCCCTTTTTCCGGGATTTACGCCTTTGGTGCCAGTTGCCAGCCCCTGGCCTTTGGGAGGCGGGCTTGGGGTAGTCACGACACGGGACCCGAGGACGGTCATGACAAATTGGTATCAGAGGAGTCAGTTCTACCGCAGAACTCAGGACTCTGATAATTTATTCTCTATGAAGCAATAATGTTTAGAGTAATGAGTGTGGTTATCAGTCCAGAGAGTCCAGTGTTGGTGCAGTGGCCGACGTATCCATACACCAGGACCCTAACTTCTGATTTCCGACTCAGTGCAGGAAAACATTGATTGCATGTGTGTTTTAAAAGTTTTCTTTGTGATTAATTTATGTCAGCTCACCAGGTATAATGTATTAGCTGTGGTACGCATGTTTCCTTTCAGGATGGCCCCACGATGGTATCCACCTAGGGTTCTGAGCTTTGTGCGAGACAGCAGCCCACCGAGCGATGAGGCCTCGGTGTAGGGCCCATTTATAGCGGAGGCACCGGTGGTACCTTTACCCGCCGAGCCACCGATGCTACCATCCTCAGCGGCGGAGAGTGCATGCCGCCTCAGCGTGTTGCATGAGTTTCAGAGGCAGAGTCCGCCCAGGTTCCACAGAGAGATGGATCCTTAGGTAGCCGAGGATTGGCTAGAGGCTATCGTCAGAGTCTTTATTTTTGTAGGGACACTAGCTGACCTCATGGGGTTCCTTGCAGCGAGTCTCCTGCATGCAGCAGCAGGTAGATGGTGGAGCCTGATGCTCCAGGTGCACAACGAGACATATCTTCTTTGGATAGACTTCGAGAGCCTCTTCCGGTCGGAGTTCGTTCTAGACACCCTCTGTGCGGTGTGCATCCAGGAGTTACTACAGCTGCGGCAGGGCAACATGTTAGTAGCCCAGTACACGACGAGATTTACTGACCTCTCGCGCTACTCCACAAACATGTTACGAGAACCATTCTTCTGGGCCCGAAACTTTGACCAGGGGTTGAGTATAGCATCCCGTCTTTTTATAACATAACTTTTCATTTCATTACACGGAACTGAGGATCTTTAAGGTTTAGTGTCTTGGAAACAAGGAACATAAACCATGAAACAAAAAAACATTCTTCTTAAACACTTGAAAGGCTTCTCCTCATGTTCACCCTAGGCTCATTACTACATCTCATAACCTGGGGACATACATCAAAAGGAAGGGTGAGCAGAAGGCCCAGCAAGGGAAACAAGTGAAACATTTTACATATGAACTTGAGATACATCAATAAAGTCATGAAAAGAACTTTAATGCATGAAAATGAAATCATGAGGCATATCATAATAAAAATAAAATTTTTTCATAACTTGAAGATGTGGCTACATCATTTAACATAGACAATCATGAACATATCACCAAGGTCCATCCCCAAGGTGTCATTTTAAAATTACCAAGGTTATTCACCAAGGTATCGTGAAAATTGTAATCTCTAGTGGTTACATCATTACCCAATGCATTGGAGCGCTATCAGGGAACACCCTTAAATTTGCCTTTATTATCATGTGAGCCACATATATCATCATCAAAAATTTCATAAATAACCCATATAGCATAAAATAAATGGGTTTCATTTCATAATCATAACGTTTTAAAAACTGCTTTAAAGACATGATCTTTACATTACTTTAAACCCACGGAAAGGGAAAGCGGGTATCATGTATGTAAATCCCAGAATTTAAAATAGAAAATTTTTATATATATGTGAATACCTCTGTATAAATAGGATCTTTGAGTATTCACTTTATAACATAAAATAATTTTGAGAAAAGAGAGGCATTTTGAGACGAAAATTCTGCAGCATAACAACTATGTTACAAGGTTTTAGAAAACATTGAAAAGAGAGGGAACATGGGTCGAGCAATCATAATTGACCCATAAAATAGTAGAGGGACAGAATAAGAATTATATATGGACATGGTGGTGCAATTTCAAGGACATACCATTTGAAATGAAAAACATGGAAGGAAGACAAAAGTTTGATTTCTCTTATGAAAGTTCGGCAGCCTAACGACGTTACTTAAACTTCAAAATACTGAATTGAAGAGATCAAATGGGGTCTCTCATCAAATGAAAATAAGAGTCCAGTATGATAGGTATAGAGATCATACCCCAACATAACAAAAAGGAACTTGAAGGAATTGACATGAAAGTAGAACTTCAAAACGAGAAGGGTGAAGAACCACTTAAAAATTCGGCAGCCTAACGGCGCCACTTAAAACTTCAATATACGGAATTGAAGAGATCAAATGGGATCTCTCATCATATGAACATAAGAGTCCAGTATGATAGGTATAGAGATCATACCCCAACATAACAAAAAGGAACTTGAAGGAATTGACATGAAAGTAGAACTTCAAAACGAGAAGGGTGAAGAACCACTTAAAAATTCGGCAGCCTAACGGCGCTACTTAAAACATCAAAATACTGAATTGAAGAGATCAAATGGGGTCTCTCATCATATTAACATAAGAGTACAGTATGATATATATAGAGATCATACCCCAATATAACAAAAAGGAACTTGAAATAATTGACATGAAAGTAGAACTTCAAAACGAGAAGGGTGAAGAACCACTTAAAAATTCGGCAGCCTAACGGCGCCACTTAAAACTTCAAAATACTGAATTGAAGCGATAAAATGGGGTCTCTCATCATATGAACATAAAAGATCAGTATGATAATTTAGAGATCATACCCCAACATAATAAAAAGGAACATTAAAGACTTGAATGAAAATAGAACTTGAAAACGAGGAAGGTGAAAGAATCCCTTAAAAATTCGGCAGCCCAACGACGCCACTTAAACATTCTTAAAATGAATTGATGAGAGCAAGGGGGGGTCTCTCATCATGTGAACATGAAATAGGAAGTAGGATGAATATAAAAGAACATCCTCCATCATAAGAACATGGAGTATAAAAGAAATGAAATAAAAGAGATTACTTGAAAAGAAAGAGAGAGGTCGGATCCCTTACCTTAAAATGTAACTCTTAAACCTCAAAGGTTGGGACCTTGAGGGCTTGGGGGCACCTTGGAAGGACTCTTTGGGAGGTAATGAGACCATAAATTCGTTGGGAATGAGTGGGGAGTCGAATGGATGAGAGGAGGGATTGGTATTTATAGGGAAAGTGAGGGGACAAGGCATTAATGGCCAAGGGACACCTCACATGTGCTTTTCTCAATCCCATGTGCTCTCCCTTGTCATTTATCATGGAGTTAGGCCACATGGGGCCCCCAAAACAATAATTCATCAACCTTGGCCGGCCAACCCTCAAAAGATCTCATGACATCATCATGACACCGTTATGATGTCATTAAACATACCGAAACCCTAAAACTGTATTTTTACTATTCACTGAAAATTCAACTTTCTCAGAAAAATCCCAAAATTTCACATTAACCAAATATCAATGCTCTGATTTCAAAAATGAAATCCATTTTATAAAAATAATTTTCTAAATATTTTTAATTTAATTTTTAAATAAAAACACTATTCATCGAAAATTCATTTTTTCAGAAAAAACCCCAAAAATTACCATAACATAATAACGATGCTCTGAGTTCAAAAATAAAGTCATTTTTATAAAAATAATTTTCTAATTATTTTTAATTAAATTTTTAATTAAAAAACACTATTCACCCGAAAAAACTAATACTTGAATAATAATTTATGAAACCGTTATTTAACCATTTTATTGAATCACATTACTTAATCAAAGTGCCTAGCTTATTTTAATACTTTCTTTAAGTGAGATTACTAATCCATTTGGACACATTATTAATCCTAATCATAAAATAACTATTCATAATTTACTATTCATCAAAAATCAAGTTGATCTTATTAGACTCTAAATTTAGTACTGAACATAATTGCAGAAGACCATTTTTTGAAAATCATTACACATTTTTAATTATTTAGGGTTTACATAAACATATTTAAAATATCCTTTTTCTAAAATTCATCAAAAATTTGCATACTAAATTTATCCGGTCATTTGAAAATTCATAAAAGAAATCGAAATTTTATTTAAAACAAAGGATTACACAAGACAGTTATGGTCTCCTTACATAGCCCCTTATCACACCAGCATAGGACCTAAGTGTAAGGTGTGCTAAGGTGAGAGAATCTGAGGGAGGCTCGGCCAACATCGCACGAGTAGTAATTTCTATCAGTTTGAACTTCTCGCGAAGGCGATCCCGTTCTAGCTTTATACGATGAAGTTCAGCTTGGGTTTGGTCCAGAGCAAAGCCCAGTGGTGCTACCTCCTTCCCAAGTTCTGTTAGATGGGCTTCGATCGGTCCAAGACTACTGGGTGAGGCCATCAAATCTTCTTTCTATATTAATTAACCAAGATTTCTTGTATTTAGAGACAATAGTCAAAATGTTTAGTTTCCAGCGGTCATATTGACCAATGGTCAAATAACAGTCACAACCCAACAGTCTCATTTTAATTATACTCATGTTACCAAATGAAACATTTTTGTTGAGTATAACAATAACACATAAAATTATGAAACAAAATTTATTTAAAAAAATTTCGGGTCGTTACAATCTTCCCCCCTTAAGAAATTGCGTCCTCGCAATTTTAAAATTGGGTTTTGAAATTTCATTGACAGTCCCACATCGGAAAAGGAGTCAGTAAAACTATTACTTTAAAATAAATAAAGGGAAGTACAATGGTCACCCGAGTTAACCCACACTAGGGTCCCATGTAGGAAAACATGGACATGGAGGAAAAAACAAAGGGTCAAGTTCTGAGGGAGAGTGATAGAGAACATGATTAGGAGAAAGTTAACCATGAGAAAATCCCAAACTTATGATGTGTGTAAACGGTCTTCGATTACCTAGTAGGAAACGTAAACCAACAACATTTTTGTTTTACGTTTCTTTTCATAATTTTGAGGATTTCATTTACTACATAGAACAAAAACATAAGAAAATATACCTACCTTCAAGTAGAGTTTCATCCTTTAACAAGTCCCTACCAACACTAATCTTTTCTCCAAATGATGAGAATTCAAAAACACTTGGTCTCATAAAAGCACAAGAATAATCTTCTATAGAATCACATAATCTACAAAAGATTAACTATCTATTTCTTCTATCTTTAAACATTATCCCAAAAACAGAAAGGTTAAGGTAAAACAACTCTTCAAAAAGAAAGAATCCCATAGGAATGGAAACTACTTTTATATCATCAAAGTTCCATGGTACTACCCAAAGTTCATCATAGACCATTCCATAAATAACGGTCCTTAAAATTCCTCAAAACAAACCAAACTAAGATTGAAACCCAAATACAATAAGGATTTTATAACATAGTCTTCCAAAACAACTTCATTGTTCATCTCCAGACAACATCAACCACTCCTAACATCTTATAAAAAAGTAGCTAACCTAAACATATTTTACCCAAGATAGGTTAGTCATTCCCATAAGTAACCTAAATTACTATAAGTTCACCTTAAATTCATCGATTCTTCAAAATATAAGTCAACCTTACTCCTCAATGAAAATAACGTAGTAATCTATTTACCTCGATCAAATATGGTTCCCAAAATAATGAACGTCTTCCAAAATAATAATCATATTTTAATCCCTTAATCATCATTGTCATATTAATACGAAAATCGTCGCATTTCCTATCACATTGGTTGTCGGAACATGTTCTTCCATTTCCCACCATTAACTATGAAGAGAAAGCATAATTAGGGGCTTAAGTACTTATCTAATAATCATGAAAAGGAACTGAAAGCATATAAGGATAACTTGTATATTAAAGGTATACCATAACTTGTGATCTCCTATGTTCCCATCTAGGTTATGAATGATCATATATTCTTATGTGAACCTTTATTTTATTTTATCTTTGTTCCTTTAACAATGGTTCATACCAAGCTTATGAATTTACCAAAGCATATCCCCCAGGAGTGTCGTAACCAAGAGTGCAGCAAGGCCCGTTGTCGTGTACCAGTTCCCGTTCGAGTCTAGCTCAAAGCGGTGTTTTTGGGTTTTACCCCTATGTACATCTGTGCCAGAGCCACCTCTACCTGCTCGTATCCAGACATGGATGTATTTGCTTGGCAACCCCTTACTCAATACTCACCAAAATACCAGGAAGATTTCCTATATTAAACTTTTCTATAGGGTTCTTCCTAGAGTTTTCATATCCTAATTTCCACAAATAACTAAACCATCCTTTGATACCAACTATAGCATCCCGTCTTTTTATAACATAACTTTTCATTTCATTACACGGAACTGAGGATCTTTAAGGTTTAGTGTCTTGGAAACAAGGAACATAAAACATGAAACAAAAAAACATTCTTCTTAAACACTTGAAAGGCTTCTCCTCATGTTCACCCTAGGCTCATTACTGCATCTCATAACCTGGGGACATACATCAAAAGGAAGGGTGAGAAGAAGGCCCAGCAAGGGAAACAAGTGAAACATTTTACATATGAACTTGAGATACATCAATAAAGTCATGAAAAGAACTTTAATGCATGAAAATGAAATCATGAGGCATATCATAAGAAAAATAAAACTTTTTCATAACTTGAAGATGTGGCTACATCATTTAACATATACAATCATGAACATATCACCAAGGTCCATCCCCAAGGTGTCATTTTAAAATTACCAAGGTTATTCACCAAGGTATCGTGAAAATTGTAATCTCTAGTGGTTACATCATTACCCAATGCATTGGAGCGCTATCAGGGCGCACCCTTAAATTTGCCTTTATTATCATGTGAGCCACATATATCATCATCAAACATTTCATAAATAACCCATATAGCATAAAATAAATGGGTTTCATTTCATAATCATAACGTTTTAAAAACTGCTTTAAAGACATGATCTTTACATTACTTTAAACCCACGGAAAGGGAAAGCGGGTATCATGTATGTAAATCCCAGAATTTAAAATAGAACATTTTTATATATATGTGAATACCTCTGTAGAAATAGGAGCTTTTAGTATTCACTTTATAACATAAAATAATTTTGAGAAAAGAGAGGCATTTTGAGACGAAAATTCTGCAGCATAACAGCTATGTTACAAGGTTTTAGAAAACATTGAAAAGAGAGGGAACATGGGTCGAGCAATCATAATTGACCCATAAAATAGTAGAGGGACATAATAAGAATTATATATGGAAATGGTGGTGCAATTTCAAGGAAATACCATTTGAAATGAAAAACATGGAAGGAAGACAAAAGTTTGATTTCTCTTATGAAAGTTCGGCAGCCTAACGGCGTTACTTAAACTTCAAAATACTGAATTGAAGAGATCAAATGGGGTCTCTCATCAAATGAACATAAGAGTCCAGTATGATAGGTATAGAGATCATACCCCAACATAACAAAAAGGAACTTGAAGGAATTGACATGAAAGTAAAACTTCAAAACGAGAAGGGTGAAGAACCACTTAAAAATTCGGCAGCCTAACGACGCCACTTAAAACTTCAAAATACGGAATTGAAGAGATCAAATGGGGTCTCTCATCATATGAACATAAGAGTCCAGTATGATAGGTATAGAGATCATACCCCAAAATAACAAAAAGGAACTTGAAGGAATTGACATGAAAGTAGAACTTCAAAAAGAGAAGGGTGAAGAACCACTTAAAAATTCGGCAGCCTAACGGCGCCACTTAAAACATCAAAATACTGAATTGAAGAGATCAAATGAGGTCTCTCATAATATGAACATAAGAGTCCAGTATGATATATATAGAGATCATACCCCAATATAACAAAAAGGAACTTGAAATAATTGACATGAAAGTAGAACTTCAAAACGAGAAGGGTGAAGAACCACTTAAAAATTCGGCAGCCTAACGGAGCCACTTAAAACTTCAAAATACTGAATTGAAGCGATAAAATGGGGTCTCTCATCATATGAACATAAAAGATCAGTATGATAATTTAGAGATCATACCCCAACATAATAAAAAGGAACATTAAAGACTTGAATGAAAATAGAACTTGAAAACGAGGAAGGTGAAAGAATCCCTTAAAAATTCGGCAGCCCAACGACGCCACTTAAACATTCTTAAAATGAATTGATGAGAGCAAGGGGGGTCTCTCATCATATTAACATTAAATAGGAAGTAGTATGAATATAAAAGAACATCCTCCAACATAAGAACATGGAGTATAAAAGAAATGACATAAAAGAGATTACTTGAAAAGAAAGAGAGAGGTCGGATCCCTTACCTTAAAATGTAACTCTTAAACCTCAAAGGTTGGGACCTTGAGGGTTTGGGGGCACCTTGGAAGGACTCCTTGGGAGGTAATGAGACCATAAATTCGTTGGGAATGAGTGGGGAGTCGAATGGATGAGAGGAGGGCTTGGTATTTATAGGGAAAGTGAGGGGACAAGGCATTAATGGTCAAGGGACACCTCACATGTGCTTTTCTCAAACCCATGTGCTCTCCCTTGTCATTTATCATGGAGTTAGGCCACATGGGGCCCCCAAAACAATAATTCATCACCCTTGGCCGGCCAACCCTCAAAAGATCTCATGACATCATCATGACACCATTATGATGTCATTAAACATACCGAAACCCTAAAACTGTATTTTTACTATTCACTGAAAATTCAACTTTCTCAGAAAAATCCCAAAATTTCACATTAACCAAATATCAATGCTCTGATTTCAAAAATGAAATCCATTTTATAAAAATAATTTTCTAAATATTTTTAATTTAATTTTTAAATAAAAACACTATTCATCGAAAATTCATTTTTTTCAGAAAAAACCCCAAAAATTACCATAACATAATAACGATGCTCTGAGTTCAAAAATAAAGTCATTTTTATAAAAATAATTTTCTAATTATTTTTAATTAAATTTTTAATTAAAAAACACTATTCACCCGAAAAAACTAATACTTGAATAATAATTTATGAAACTGTTATTTAACCATTTTATTGAATCACATTACTTAATCAAAGTGCCTAGCTTATTTTAATACTTTCTTTAAGTGAGATTACTAATCCATTTGGACACATTATTAATCCTAATCATAAAATCACTATTCATAATTTACTATTCATCAAAAATCAAGTTGATCTTATTAGACTCTAAATTTAGTACTGAACATAATTGCAGAAGACCATTTTTTGAAAATCATTACACATTTTTAATTATTTAGGGTTTACATAAACATATTTAAAATATCCTTTTTCTAAAATTCATCAAAAATTTGCATACTATATTTATCCGGTCATTTGAAAATTCATAAAAGAAATCGAAATTTTATTTAAAACAAAGGATTACACAAGACAGTTATGGTCTCCTTACATAGCCCCTTATCACACCAGCATAGGACCTAAGTGTAAGGTGTGCTAAGGTGAGAGAATCCGAGGGAGGCTCGGCCAACATCGCACGAGTAGTAATTTCTATCAGTTTGAACTTCTCGCGAAGACGATCCCTTTCTAGCTTTATACGATGAAGTTCAGCTTGGGTTTGGTCCAGAGCAAAGCCCAGTGGTGCTACCTCCTTCCCAAGTTCTGTTAGATGGGCTTCGATCGGTCCAAGACTACTGGGTGAGGCCATCAAATCTTCTTTCTATATTAATTAACCAAGATTGCTTGTATTTAGAGACAATAGTCAAAATGTTTAGTTTCCAGCGGTCATATTGACCAATGGTCAAATAACAGTCACAACCCAACAGTCTCATTTTTATTATACTCATGTTACCAAATGAAACATTTTTGTTGAGTATAACAATAACACATAAAATTATGAAACAAAATTTATTTAAAAAAATTTCGGGTCGTTACATTGAGGCATGAGATCAGAGCTTCGACGATTCCACTCAGCATACCGACTCAGGAGGGGGTTCTAGAGCGAACCCTGCTAGTGGAGAGCTTTCTCGCTAAGCAGCCATCAGTAGTAAGACCCACCACAGGACGACAGAGAGTGGAGTCTTCTGCCGCAGGAAGTCGACAGACGACGCAGGGGTCCAAGTGGACCAGGCCGTCAGGTGGGCGACCTCAGGACACGAGTTCAGCTGTGTGGGGAACACGGCATAGAGCCAGTCTTCTGAGAAGCAGATAGTTCTCTGCATGCGGTGGGCAGGGTCACATGGCTCGTGACTGCCCGAACTGCCATGCTAAGGAGCAGCAGATAGTGGAGGGACCTCCGAGGTAGAGACAGATGTTCGACCGTGGCGGTCTATAGGGAGCAGGAGAACGAGGCAGAGGAGCTGGCCGAGCAGCAGGTGGTGGAAGATGCTTCGAGGCTCTACCACCACCACCCCCAGGAGGTCCACCCCGACCACAGGGAGCTGGCAGGCAGAGGCAGGATCAACTCTAGGCAATAGAGGCTTACAACCACGGCACACCCGAGATGATTTGTGGTACTATCTATGTCTACTCCACCCTTGATGTAGTTCTTATAGACACAGGTGCGAGTCATTATTTTATTTCCATTGCCCTTGTTTGGAGCTTGGAGATTCTGACGGAGTCGTTGAATCGATCCTTACAGCTAGAGACTCCTATGGGAGCAGACTTGACGATTACATACTAGTGCCAGCAGTGTGAGCTTACTCTAGGAGGCGAGAGCTTCGGCTGAGATCTTCTTGTAGCGGCATCGAGGCCTAACGACGTCATCTTGGGTATGGACTGGTTATCTACAGTCCATGCCCAGATCGACTGTATTAGGAGCAAGGTGCTGTGTGTCCACACAGATGGGACCAGGTTCACCTTCACCGGCAAGAAGGGAACCTTCACAGCACAGGATGGACTTATGAAGAGGAGAGGGCAGCCAATGACACATCAGTTAGCTAGTCTCATCCTCGGAGCAGTCGACGTACGGAGTCCGAGTTTTCCTGTAGTGGTGGACCAGTATGCGGATGTTTTCCTGACGATGTTCCAGGACTACCTCTTCACAGGGAGGTAGATTTCTACATATACCTGTACCCTGGGACATCACCGATATCCACCGTAGCGTATCGGATGGCTCCCGCCGAGCTTCGTGAGCTGCGGGTACAGCTGGAGGACTTACAGGGGAAAGGTTTCATCCGACCCAGTGTTTCACCCTGGGCTTCTCCGGTCCTTTTCACCAAGAAGGCGGATGGGGGCTTGCGACTGTGTGTCGATTACCGTCGCCTGAACAAGGTGACCGTGAGGAACAAGTATCCGCTTTTGAGGATTGATGACCTCTTTGATCAGCTCAAGGGAGCACATTGGTTCTCGAAGATAGACCTCAGGTCAGACTATCATCAGCTCCGATTTTGGAACGAGGATGTGCAGAAGACAACCTTCAGGTTTCAGTATAACCACTATGAGTTCTTGTTCATGCCCTTCGGTGTGACCAACGCTCCGGCAGTGTTCATGAGTCTCATGAACAGGATCTTCCAGCCCTACCTCGATTGGTTTGTCATAGTCTTTATTGACGACATACTGATTTACTCAACAACTAAGGAGAATCACACCTACCACTTACGGGTTGTACTGGATACACTCCAAGAGCACCAGCTTTATGGTAAGCACTCGAAGTGCCAGTTCTGGCTTCAAGAGGTCCACTTCTTGGGGCACGTCATCTCTGTGGAGGGAGTTGCAATATATCCCACGTAGGTTGTGGTGGTACTTTCTTGGGAGCCACCAAGGAGCATGGCGGAGGTGCGGAGTTTCCTAGGTCTGTCTGGGTACTATCAGAGATTTTTTCCAGACTTCTCTAGAGTTGCAGCACCGCTTACAGCTTTGACAAAGAATGGAAAACCCTTTGTGTGGTCAGACAGATGTAAGAAGAGCTTCCAGGAGCTGAGGCGGAGTTTGACCAGTGCGGTCATCTTGAGGCTACTAGAGGAGGGTGTAGGGTACGTAGTTTACTGCAACACATCAGGGACTAGACATGGGTGTGTCCTGATTCAGGAGCGAGTAGTGATCGCTTACAGTTCACGATAGCTGAGGCCGCATAAGAAGAACTATGCCACCCATGACCTGGAGTTAGCAGCAGTGGTCTTCGCCCTAAATATGTGGCAACACTATCTGATGGGAGAGCACTTTATAGTCTACTATGACCACCAGAGTCTCAGGTACATCTTCTCGCAGAAGGACCTGAACCTGAGACAATGACGATGGCTCGAGTTCCTCCAGGATTATGACTTTGAGATTGTCTATACTCCTGGTAAGGGGAACGTTGTGGCTGATGCTCTCAGTATGAGATCGAACATTCAGCTACTTGGAGAGATAACAGAACAATTAGCCACTTTGCAGATATCCTTCGTGGATAGATATAGGGAAGCCTCTCTTCAGTCCCTCACAGTCACTCCTCCAATACTTCAGAGGGTCAGAGTGGCACAATGTGGGGACGTGGACTGTGAGATGTGACTTGCACAGATATCCTCCAGGCAGGAACCTGATGGATTTTCTATAGGAGGAGAGCATGTCGTCCTTTTCAGGGAACGTACCATGGTACCAGTTACACTACAGGATGAGGTGCTGAGGGAGTTCCACACTTCCCCTCTATTGGTACATCCTGGAGTAGCGAAGATGTATCAAGACCTCAAACGACAGGACTGGTGGCCGGGTATGAAGAAGGCTGTGGCAAGATTCGTTTCTCGATGCCACACTTTTCAGAAAGTGAAGGTAGAACACCAGGTACCTGAAGGCTTGGTACAACCCTTAGAAGTCCCGAAGTGGAAGTGGGATGGGATATCCATGGATTTCGTGATGCGGATTCCACGTACTTCTAGAGGAAATAACTCCATTTGGGTGATTATTGACCGACTCACCAAGTCGGCCCACTTCCTACTGATTAGAGAGAAGAGCTCAGTAGAGAGCTTTGGGCGTCTCAACGTTCAGGAGATCGTATGACTTCATGGTGTGCCATCATCTATCATCTCCGATCGAGATGCTCTCTTTACTTCCCGACTTTGGAAGGGGTTGCAGGAGGCCTTTGGGACGCAGCTACGCCTAAGCACTGTCTTTCACCCGCAGAAAGATGGCCAGACAGAGAGGACCATTCAGACACTCGAGGACATGCTTCATGCATGTGTCCTTGACTTTGGTTGTAGCTGGGAGGATCACCTTCCCTTGGTGGAGTTTGCGTACAACAACATCTACCACTCCACCATCGGGATGGAACCTTATGGGGCACTGTACGACCGACCTTGTAGATCACCTCTATGCTGGAAAGACCCTGGGGAGTCAGCACTTGTAGGACCAGAGATGGTCCAGGCCACGACAGAGAAGGTGCAGATCATCTAGGAGCGGATGAGGACTACTCATAGCAGACAGAAGTCCTATGCTAACTAAATCCAGAGACTACTAGAGTTCGAGGATGGCGACCACGTTTTCTTACGGGTCTCACCTCGACGTGGATTACAGAGATTTGAGTGGGGCAGCAAGTTGTCTCCACGCTTCATCGGACCATTCCAGGTTCTCAGTAGGATAAGTGAGGTGGCATATCACCTGGCTCTTCCACCTCAGTTTCACTGGGTGCACGACATCTTCCACGTATCTTAGCTGAGGAGATATGTGCACGACCCGATGCATATCATCGATCATGGGGTGCTGGACATTGATGACGGGGCGAATTTTGTGGTGGTCCTGGTGGAGATCGAGGATCGACTAGAGCGGGTACTACATGGATGTTCAATACCTCTAGTGCACATTCGTTGGTATCACAAGAACCTCCAGGAGAGCACATGGGAGCGGGAGGCTCAGATGCGTACTGAGTACCCTCATTTGTTTCCCTAGTTTTTGTTGTTGCTTTACGGGGACGTAAAGCCCTGAGGTGGGAGTAATTTAAAGACCTGGAAATTTCAAGGAATTTTTTTTAAAATACTTTGGAATTTTACGAGTCTGTATCTTCTGACGATGCTTGATTCTGAGGCCTGGTGTGCCCGGAATCAATTTTCGAATTTTAGCTCGGGTACGTTCAGTGGACGAATGAGCGGGTTTTTCTAACTTTTGAACCGGTGCTCAGAATTAAAATCTGAGGGCACCGGTGAACTCGCGACACCGGTAGTTACTTAAGGGGGAACTTACTGTAGTTGCGTTCGCAAAATAGGAGAAGATAATTTTTTGGGGGTTTGTTTAAGAAAAAATAAAAAATGTCGGAACAATTTTTATTACTAAGGGAGGTTACTCCCTCCCATGGGTAGTTAAGAGTGGGGCCTGCATCCACTTAACTACCCAAGAATGGGTGTTAGAGAGGTGGGATCTGCACGACCCCCACCATTTAATTCCCTCTAATCCCATTAGTAAAACCCCCATTAATTTGACAAACCTCCTTTTTAATGTCGCCTAAATCCATTAAATTGTGTCAAATAAAAATTTAATGTGGAACCTTCCTCTTTCCTCTTTTTAATTTAACCACCAACGCGTTCAATAATGGGGGAAAACTCCTCCCTATCTTACTTACTTAATTTTCATCATGTTTTATTTAATGTGGTGAGTTATTACGGGAGAGATTCTTTACATGTGAAATTAAATAATAGGTGGAACCTATTATTTAATTTCGGGAGAGCATCATTGGCGAAGGGAAGAACGTGGGGGAAAATCTTGAGGTTTGGAGGAAGAACAGTGGCCTCCGAAGAAGAACGACAAAGAGCACTGGTTCCTCAGAGATCGATGAAGCACCGCCAAATCCTCTTCTCCACAACGTCGTGTACCGTGACGCCTACGATCCTCTTCTCCGCGACGCAGTGTACCGGGATTCGGACAATCTTCAACCTTGTCGAGGTAGGGGTTTATTTTGAGAATGATAATACTCCCATGTTTGTTCTCCCCCTAAAACATGAACACGGATCAACTCATTATCAAGTTTATCTGCATACTATTATTTGCGGGTTTGGGATTATTATTTCGGGGAATTGTTGGGAGTTTTTTCAAACCACTAATGCGGTGGCTGCGTACCAACGAACAAGTCCGAACCCACCGTTTTCTATTCATGATGTGAGGAGAATTTGGTGATGACAAAATGGGACAATAATAGAGATTGGAGGCCTTTTCCGTAAATTGCAGGTCCTGAGAGAGCCCTAGGCGAAAACGGTGGGAAAATCAGACCACCGGAGCACGTCCGGTGGTCCACGGAAAACGCTGCCGGCACGCCACGCTGGACGAAGGCGGCGGCACCCCGACGTGCTGCCATGAGGAACCACCGCAGCTTGAGCCATGACAGCAGGCATCTGGATCCCATGGTCCCGTGGGATCTGGAGGAGGAGGACGCGGTGCCCGCCCCGTCCGTGGAGCGCAAATGGGGGGGGAATCATTCCCTTTGGTTATTATGTGTATAAATTCCATTTTGTTAATTCACATTGGGAAAAATCATTCCCTTTGGTTATTGTTTTATGTATGAGTGATAGTCACCATCCCATAGGGATTGGTAATGCCCTATGGGTTTGTGGAGGATCAAGTCGAGTTCCAAATTTAGAGGGTAATTGGGGTCAGTTCGATACAAGTACCTTCATCAATTGATCCACAATCACCCATACCGCATCATTCTTATAGGTTTTCCTAGGCAATATTATAAAATAAATCCATAAGTACATCATCCCATTCGCACTCAGGAATGGGTAGAGGCTGCAATAACCCAACAGGCCTCTGATTCTTAGATTACACCTACTGATAGGTGAAACATCTCACTACAAATCCCACTACACCCTTCTTCATTTTTGAACATCAGTATTGTCTATAGAGATCACGACACATCTTTTTTAAAACTAGGATATACTGGCCATCTACAAGAATGAAACTCTCTCATCATATCCTCACACATACCCATAGGAACCCATACCCAACTATGGAAAATAAGAGAATTTATGTTTCCAAGAGACCATCTAGATGGTGTCTCCCAACCATATTGGTTGGTTCTTGGAACTAAGACCTTTGGATCAAATATCTACTCTATCTTGGACCAGTAAAAATCATGGGTATAGAAGATGTCGAAGTCATAGCTTCTCATCCATAGGAATCTTTAATATCTAGATGAATTTCTAAAAGAGTTCCATCATCCACAACTCATCTAAACACTCCCTATCTACATCTACCTTCATCCTTTTTTAAGAAGGTGGTGCCTCAGTCAAAGAACGAGACACAATTTAGTAAATAGAAAGAAAGTAATTACATGAGTCTGAAGTAGGGGATCTTGTAATAATATTTTTCATAAAGTGGGAGAATATCAACAGGCAGATCATCCATCCAAGTAATGCCCTGGTTGATTCACCTATTGGCAAGACCGTCAGCAACCATGTTCATTTCAGAAAATGCATGAGTGACAATGTATTTGATCTCCAAAAGTGAAGCGAATCATCTCATCCAATGGGTAGTAAGAGGTCAGGCAAGGTGCACCACACCATTCCAAATATCTTGGACAATAGTGGTTGGCTTACTTTCTATCCAAATGTTTTTCCAAACCTTTTTTTATCAAAATCAATAGCATGAATCACAACCATCATTTCTGCTTCCAAATAAGAGGTCGTACCATAGCTTCCAAAGAGGTATCCATGACAATGGCCAAGAAAGTATCTGAAGATAGAACCATAGCTCGCAGGTCCCAGATTTCCTTTGGAAGCTCCATCAACATTTACTTTGATCCATCCTGGGAGTGGTTCTTTCTAAAACACCTCAAAGGTGAACCTCAGATGTCTGTAGAGACCTTTGATCCTTAGTCGACGAAGGATCTCAAAGTCTCCAACAGTGTTTTCATAATAAGCTTTCTGAATCAAGGGAGCATCCCTAATGGAAATGAGAATTCACGTCTGACCTATATTAATATTGAATGAGCATTTGTTGAAGATAATAGCATTTATATAATACCAGATCACATGGAGGATCTCAAAAAAAATAGTTAAGAAGATATTCTTGATGTTTTATGAAGAATCATGCTCCACGCAACGTTTTAATTAGGAGCACATAGAGTCATGGAGAAACCATCTGCAGTCAAATATATAAGTATTATAATTTCAAAGGGCCGATGCTGTAGCACAAGGAAAAAATTGATAGTTAGTATACTCTCTATGCTGGTGACATAAGTGACACATAGAGATAATTTGGATACCAAAAGACTGATGAAAAACCTCAGTGGGAATAAAATTTTCAGAATTACGCCAAACAAGATTGAGTCTTGGGGGTTTACTCGAGGGTTTGTGAAAGAATTTAAACCAACAAAATTTAGGATCTGAATTTGTGAAATTGTGGTTGTAAAAGGTTTTAGAATCAAGAATATAATTATGGGAAGGCTCCCCAATAAGGAAATCATCAGATTTAGATTAGGGGTAATTATCAATAACATGCATGATGTTATCTAGATAATTGAAGTTATAAGATTGAATCACATCCTTTATAGTGCAGTTAGTGTTATCCAGAGGGGAATTAGGAGATAACATGGATATAAGGGGGGAGGCAGTCTAGTTGTCTAGCCAAAAATTCATGGAAGAATCCGCACTAACCATCCATAAATAATTGTTCACGATGTTAGTGAAATATTGTCTAATGGATAGCCTGATCAAAGAGTTAACATAATTCAAATTGACCTTATTTAAATTTGTAAGGAATCAATTTTTAAGAAAATCAATGGAGTCAAAGTTGTTATTAATCATTCTCTATGAGAGTTTGGATTTAAGGGCCTTATTAAAGAGTTTGAGATTTTTTATGCCAAGACCACCCTTCTCAAGAGGTTTGCAACAGGAAGACCAGTGGATAGTTACAAGATTCCTTTCAAGAATTCTTCCAATCCAGAAAAAAAAATTTGATGTAAAAATTAATTTTCTTAAGGATACTGATATGCCATTTATATTCTATTTGAAAGTATACCATTTTAGAGATAATGGTATATTTCACCAGATAGAACCTACTAGCCATGGATAGGTATTTTCCTTTCTATGAGGATAGTTTATTGATAACCTGGTCAACTATAGTGGTGAAGTACGTGGATTTAGTCCTTCCCCAAAAAGTGTGAACTCCCAGGTAAGTGAAAGGGAAGGATCCTTCTTTGATGCTTAAAATATTAATGATGCTACTTTTCCTAATAGGATAAAAGTTTTTTCTAAAGAAAAAAAAAGATTTGTTCCAGCTAATAGATTGACCAGAGATCTCTTCAGAATGAGGTAAGGAATTTTTTAGATTTTGAATATTTCTTTTATCGCCATGTAAGAACAGAATTATGTCATCGACATATAAAAGATGAGTAGGTAAATTTAGGTTTCTGGACACCTGGATGGGTTTAAGTTTATTTTGATTAAAAATGTGAGTGATAAATCATATATGATAATATTCAGCTATAGAAGATGGAATGGAAGATAAGGGATCACCTTGCCTGACACCCTTGGTACATTTAAAGTACCCTTTAGGGGAGCCATTAACAAGGATGGAGATAGAGGACAATTTAAATAAGGAGTTTATCCTACTAATAAAAGTATCATTAAAACCAAAACCCAAAAGAAATTTGAAAATTAAACTCCAATCAATAGTATCAAAGGATTTACTAATATAAAGTTTAATATCAATATTGCATCCTCTGGTTACTTTGTTTAGAGAATTGGTGAATTCCAAGGTAAGGAACATGCAGTCTTGTATAGACCTTCCCTTGATGAAACCAAATTGATTCCATGATATAATTTTATTACATATAGAATAAAGTTTGTTGGCGAGAATCTTAGTAATAATTTTGTAAATAGAGTTAATAATAGCCACAGGTTGGAAGAGATGAATTTTAGAGGCATTAACCACTTTGGGAATTAAGGTAAGAAATTCAGAAATAAGGCCATAAGGGAGGACACTATTAGAAAAAAAAAGATCTAAAAAGTTTAGAAACATATACATGGATGATGTACTAGTAGTTTTGGAAGAATCAATTGTTGAAGCCATTGGGAACCGGGACACTATCAGGATTGAGGCCAAAGACAGTGTCTTTGACTTCATGGTTAAGAGGGATACTGAAAAGAAAGACATTGTCTTCCTCATTAACTATAACCAGATTGACCTTAGGGAGTGGGTCCTTGTTGAAATTTGTAACAATGTAAATATTGTCAAAATAAGAGACCACATGACTAGAAATCACCACCTTAGAGTCAAAGAGGGTGTCATTGTCCCTAAGGAAAGAAATAGGTCTTCAAACTTTTCTAATTCTTTGAAGAGAATTGTAGAACTTAGTGTTTCTATCACCATATGAAATCCATTTAATTTTGAATAATTGATTGAGAATGTTTTCTTTAATAACCAGAAGAGAATTATGTTTCATAGAGATATTGATTTCATTTTGGGGATCAAAAGAGAAATCAGAGTTAGTGGTGATATTTTTGAATTTGGTTAAGCTCATTCTCAAGGGTGGATATGTACTTGTCCATTTGTTTAGATTTGGCCCTACACCAACCGTTGAGACACTGTTTGAGGTGTTTTAGCTTAGTCATATAGGAAAAGGCTACATTATGATGTTTCATAGACTCACAAAAAAATTATGAGGTTTGAGCATTCCAAGTCAGCAGAACAAGCATTATTGAATCTGAAAGGAAGTCTGGGTTTAAGACTTTTTGAGAAAAGACTAATAAGGATGGGGTGATGGTCCGAATTTAGTTTGGGAAAAGTAATGCTAGATATAGTGTCCCAATTGTCCAAAGACAAGATATTTGTGAAATTCCTATCCAGTTTTCTAGAAATTAACCTATTGCAGTGTCTTCTATACCATGTAAATTTAGCACCCATAAGGTTAATTTTGATAAGATTACAATTTTATAGAGATTTTCTAAATTCTCTTGAGGAAATGTAAGAGTGTGATGGACCAATTTTGTCATTGGGAGTAAGAATTGCATTAAAATCACCGATCACAAACCAAGGGTTATGAATGTTGTTAGATAAATTGAAAAGATCATGCCAAAGAGATCTTTGATCTTGATAAATATTCTTATCATAAACCATTGTACACAAAATATGAAAGCCATCAAGGTAAAAGTCACTAGTAAACATTTGATCAGAGAATTTGAAATCGTTGACATTCTGTAAAGAGGTATGATAAAATATCCAATGAGAATCAATAACAGTACCATTTTTTCAATAACCTAGAGAGGTATATCCATAAGCACAAAGATTCATAAATTTTGGTGAAAAGTTAATTTTTGGTTCGGCAATAGAAAATTTTTTAGGTTTATGAGTCAAAAGAAGTCTTTTAAGAATAGTAATCATGTCAGGGTTCAAAATTCCCTGACAATTCCAAAATAAAATATCCATTAAAACCTATATTTGGAGCTAGATCCCCCTTTTTTCTTTTTTGACATTCCCGAGCCTTTCTTCCTCTTTGATCACCTAATATTTTGAGAAGATTTCGGACTGGGATTCTTGTCCGGTTTACTCATAGAGAAACAGAAAAATTGTTAGCAACACCTGCATTATGAATAGACTGATTTATTTCAGGTCATTTAATATTTATGGGGGTGTTCATGGGACCATAATTTGAATCCATAGATGAATTCATAACTTGAGTGATAGTTGGAAACATAGGGGAAGGCTACATGCCTACTGGCCCTGTGGACTCAATAGATAGGATCATTTTATTTTTCTTACCTGAATTATTGTT
Source organism: Viscum album (assembly GCA_963277665.1). NCBI lineage: Eukaryota > Viridiplantae > Streptophyta > Magnoliopsida > Santalales > Viscaceae > Viscum > Viscum album. Next base: position 825,815,274 of record OY728161.1, read on the forward strand.
CAGGGGAACAGTGTCAGTACACAAAACTAGTGCAGGATATGTACACATTTCCAAAGGATTCCCATTAACTAAACCTAAATCAACTTGAGGAGTCATACCTACATTCCCATCTAGGAGAGCACGAGCTGCAGGTTTTACATATGTCTTCCCAGCTTCATCTTTGTTAGCCAGTTCCATAGGCTCTCCCTTCTCTTATGACAGTGAGTAACAAGTTGAAGCATATCCATTTGAATTATATTTAGATATCTTTGTAGTTGAAATAAGCTCTAGTTTTCTATTATAGGTGGAGTCCTCATTATCTTCCAACACTGAAACAAGATTCCCACTGGATGTGTCCTCTTGGGAATGTCCAATTTCTACAAAGGGAAGTCAACTAGGATCCTCTAAAGAGGTATCAACTAGGGTTTCCTCAAAAGAATCCATAACTATATTTTCAATTTCCTCAAGGATTCTATGATCAATATTATCATTCTTTTATTCATCCACCTATTCGGTACAGGCGATACCCAAACTTTCTCCAAGGAAAGTTGAACTCTTTACCCAGACTTCTGATTTTTTTTCTGGAGGGCTCATGATTTTCAAAGGTAGTGACTTTATCCTTCTTTCTCCATATAATTTCACTCAATAAATCATCACATGTCTAAGAAACCTTACTTTTCACAATTTTACACTTCAGCAAACAATGCCCTATAATTTTATAGAGTTCTCAATATGGTGGAATACATTCGAATTCAACCCAAACATCTGTTTTATAGTCATTTGAATTGAAAACAATTACCTCAGGGAGTTTAAAGGCGACAACAACTTCTACCATCACCCTTTCATATAGACCCATGTCAGCATTAAGAGTACGTTGATCGATTTTGAGAGGGGTACCTATGCAGGACATAATTTCATTCAAGACCTTAGAATTCCATAATAACCTGCTGAGTTTCTGGAGTCTAACCCAGATCTAGGCCATGGTGTTCCCAAAGGTTTTCAGATTGAAAGAAAAGTCCCATTTAGATATTTGAAGGATGTTGGGTTTTAGCTGTAGATTCCCTAATTTCCAGACACGATCAAGTTTCTACTGGGATCTCAACAGCGTATGAAAGTAACCCTTTCCTATTGGCACAAACTTCCAATTGAAGAAACCCCAGACATGAGCTATCCTAGATTTTAGATCATAGTTCAACCAAGGTTTATCTCCTTTGATATATGAAATATGACCCATAATCGAAAACTTACATAATAGAGAATGATGTTGAAGAGCCTTAGGGTCAGATTCAACTGCGAATTGAGCATCATAGAGTTTCTTACAAAGAGACTCTTTTGTTGTGGTAGATTTTCACTTATCGGTACCTTTGAGCACTTCATGGAAAGAGATCCCTTTCTGTCTTTCCACTAGAAGTGTTTTTCCAATATGAACCTTGATTTCATGATCCTTAAAATCATTTTCCCATTCAGTGTAACACCCCAAAATTTTATGAAAAATATTCTTTTTAATTTTATTGATGTCTTGTGTTGTATGCTACATCAAAAGGAGCTTGCACTGCACGCATCCCTGCCTTGTCTTGCATTACACGCAATCGCGACCTTCCACGATAGCGTGTGTTGTACACAATATCAAGTTTCACTAAACGAGATATTATTATAATATTATTATGAACTAGCCATTATGAATAGTAATACTCATTTTTTGAAATTTTATCTTTCAAAATGGATTTCATTTTTGGATTCAGAATATCGAAATTAGCTTAGGGTGAAATTTTGGTATTTTTCTGAAAACTTTCAATTTTTGATGAATAGTGAAAACACTGGGTTACTATTTAAAAACAGACTTTTTATTTAAATAATTATTTATTTTATTTAACTTTATTTTAGGTTAAAATTGATACATAATACCAATATAAGTTCAATGTAATTCATTGGAGTCATTTTATAATAATTTTAGATATATAAAAATTTTATTGAACTTTTCACCGTCTTTTACCCACCTCCAAGGAAAATTTTCAAATTTACATAAAACATAATTTTATCGCTTCTGTGAATGGAATATAAAAAATCTGAGAGACACGGTTGATTTTAGTAAGTAAAATGTGATTCAATGAGATGAAAATAATTTTTTGTGAATAGTAACTTTTTACTTTTTTTTACCACGATAAAAAGTAAATAGGGTAATTACGGGTAAAAAATGATATTATGTTTACCCTAAAACATGTTCTAATTCTATTGGATAAGTGTAATTCGACCAAAAACAACCTTAGGAATAAAATATGACCATTTAGGCCCACTTGGATTAGATTAGGACATTTAATATTAATTTATTTAAAGAAGGGTTAAAATAGTTAAAATCAAAGTTTAATAAGTAAATAATTTTTAATATAGGGTTATGCATAAGATAAATTCGACTATAAATATTCATTAGAAAGCTAAATAGATTTCCTACATAATGGTATTTTATTTGTAATATTTATACTTTAAATAATTTAATTTATTTATGACACAATGATGATGCAGTAATTATATTATTAATGAAATATTGACATAATTGATGTTATAAATACCCAAATAAATGTAATTTGAAACTTTTTATGAATTAAAATAATTTTATATGTTAATATGACATGTTAGTATTGATTTAATTAACTTTTTTTGAACTAATATTCCTATTATGATTTTCACAAAAATCAATTACCAAATAGTTTCAAAATTGACATAAAATAGTTTTTAAAAAACATATTATATTATTAAATGTTATTTTTTTCCTAAAAATATAAGGTTAGGCCAAATGACTTGGATAAGGTTATATATATTAATAATAAACAACTTGGGGTTCTTTTGGCTTGTTATAGTAAGTTTATTAACCTTATAGTTTAAGAAAACAATAAGACACAGTAAAAGTTAAATTATCTAACTTAAAGTTAAATCTAAATGATAAGGTTATAATAGTAACCTAAACTTGTATAAATTATATTGGATGAGAGGATTTCAACTGATCCCCACCTTATCTTCGAAATAAATCAATTTTTAGCTATTAAAAAACGAATATGACTTTATAATAAAATAATATTTTTAGTTTTTCCAAAGGAGCCCCTATCCTCCCTTATAAAAGGGCACCTCCTCCCTCTCTTCCTCAAACCACTTAGAGCCTTCATGCTCGGCCAACCCCTGCCAAATTCTCTTATCCAATTCTCTAGAAACATCCTAGAGGTCCTGGTATTCTTAAAAGACCAATTTTAGTGCCCTAAAAGGAGGTCTCAAAGAGGCGCTTCAAAGAAGAGGTAATGTCCGTTACCGATTCTTTCAACTTTATTTATTCTTACACTTCTTCTTCTTTAGTTGTTTCATTATGAAGTAATAACATCAGTATCACTAATATAATGATATTTTATTATAATTACTAAATAACCCTATTTCATCATCTATCTATCCTACGGAAAACGAAATCACCGCGCATGCGTACGTACAGAATACCGTCTCCACGCCGTGGTGTAATCTGTTTTTCCAAAACCACCTTACTTGGATGGGTATAATGGTGTAAATAATAACTATACATAGTTATTATAAAATCATAATCATTCTGGTATATTGTATCATCCACTCCAATTCAATTCAATAATTATGGGAACGATATCATCGCTCGTGCGTACGTACGGACTACCGTCTCCACGACGCGATGAGATTCATTCTCAATGATTAACCATTCATGAATGATTATAAAGTATATATAATAAGTAATAATGAAATATATGAAATAATAATTATCATGTATTTATGTATATATATATGTTTGTCATCTATTTAGTTTCATTCAATTCAATAAGGAAACAAAAACATCGTCCATGCATACATACGACCTACCGTCTCCATGAACGGTGTATTTCATTACTTTTATCGATCTAAAATATATATGTATATTATGAATATATATTATATATAAATCATGTTTTACATTATGGAATTATTTAAATCAGTATATAAGTAATAATATCAAGAACGACAAGTCGAAACACATACGATAAATGAAATGATTTTACCCAAAACGCTGCTTTAACATGGAATTTACAGAAGAATTAGTAATATAAAGTCATAAGTGAAACATATATGATATAATAAAAATGAATATGATTATTTAATAAGTCAATGACATTATTTAAATCATTATACAGGAGATTCGGATCCATACAAAGCATATCGGACCTAATGTAAGGGATAATTTTGCAAATCTCATTTTTATCCGAGTTTCTTATTCGTAAATATTTACTGGGATTATTTCTATAATCCATTTCCATGTTTTATAAAAGTTTTTTCATGTATGTTTAAAGTCCTTTTTACCCATTTTTTACTTTTACTACATGGTATTTAAGGAATCTTTATTTTGTTTACGTTACGAGGTACTTTTTTGACTTTTCCGAAAAAAGTACGGGAATAATGTTTTCTAACTTATTCGGCATGAAAGGATTTTTACGGTTTTATAAAGCCTTATTTTCATGAAGCTTACTCAAAAATATTTCATGAATATTTTCAGAAAAATCCTTTTCTTTTAAAATTGCATGACATTTTGTGAAAAGAAAATGATTTTTAAATAAGAAAGGATATTTTCCTCAAGAATTCATTTCAAGTGTTTGATCAAAACCATTTTCCATCTAAGATGAAATTATTTCATATGTGTATGTTTCAATCATAAAGTCTCTATGATTTACATGGTTTTACTTTTCTTATGATGAAATTATATCCATTTGTTTTATATGGATTATGTTATTATGGAATGATGTTTATGAAACCCATTTTATTATTTGGGTTATGATGAATGATTTATGTTTATGTTGTGGCACAAGTAAGAATGATTTCATTATGAGATGGGTGAGACCTATATCTACCTCCAATGCATTGGGTAAAGATTTTTATCTCATGATATAGACATGGTTTGAATGGTAAGTTAATCCAGTTCGGTGTTACAGGACTGAAACGAGGAGTGAACTCGATTCAGAAGGGGACTTTGTCCACTAAGATGGTCTTGGCAGAAATGCCTTGGCTACTATGGAAATCATGACATGTGCTGAATGGTTTCCACAATTACATGTTTTATTCCCATTATATTTTATCATCATTGATGTTCCATTATGATATATGCCTTACGAACTTCCACGATTTATGTCTTTGCTCAATATTTTGATGTTTAAATTTCATGTTCAAGTTTTTGCTTCCAAATGTTTATGGATTGTTTTATGTTATCTATGTTTGCCATTACTGATCATTTTAGCTCACACTTTTTATGTTTTCTTTTCCCCCAGGATTAAAAGAAATGTTTTAGGTAAGGAAACAAAAATGGGAGTATCGTTATGGGAGATGTTGAAGATCTTAAAACATGATTAGAAGTTTATATTACAAGTTTACAAAGACACTAAACTATTACAGTCCTTATGTGTCTGTTTTCGTTATGTTTTAGATATTCCGCAAAATTAATGTAATGTCCATGTACGTCAAGCTTCGGGTCTCTTCAGTTGGTATCAGAGGAAAGTTTTAGTCAACCTTTGGAAACTAGTATGCAAGAACTTTAGTGAGATCCCTAGAGATATTTCTATGGTATGTCTAGGGATGTCCCTAAGGCTAAGTATAAGTATAGGTTATAATACTAGAATTACGGTTACCTAAGATGTTAGATATTGAATTAACTCCCCCTTTATTATGTTGTTTTCCCTAGCATGATTTTTTCTTCACACACTATTTTTTTTGGGTTTTAGACGATGGCTGGAACCCGAAGGAACCGTGTTGATCAATGTAATGGACAATGCAATGATTTTCCTCCTGAACAAAAAAATGTTATGGGAGATGGAGTGAAAAATCTTATTTCTATACTTACACAAGCCATGAATCATTCTGGACTTCCAAATGAGCAGAGAAGGGAACAATATTATATTGAGTCCTTTATGAGGCAAAATCCACCTTCTTTCAGTGGGTCTTTTGATCCACTTATTGCTGAACAATGGATCAGTACCACTGAAAAGATATTTTCAGTTCTTCAATGTTCTGAACATGATAAAGTCATCTTAGCAGTATATCGTTTGTAAGGTGAAGCTAATCAATGGTGGAATCTTATCAAGAATACAAGGCCAAGAGATGAAATTGAGTCCATGGAATAGGAAGAGTACAAGAACTTATTTTTCAATAAGTACTTCCATCGTATTCTTCGAACAAAGATGGAGAAGGAGTTTCTTGAACTAAAGCAAAAGGATGATGAATCTGTTGGTATATACGAAGCGAATTTTATAAGGCTTGCAAGGTATGCATATGACTTTATCATCCAAATTGAAAGTAAAGTTGATCGATTCTTCAGTGTCTTAAAACCAAATCTTCGAAGGGAATTAGCTATAAGAGACTTCAGTAGCTATGAAGAAATTGTGTGTTGTGCTATCAAGGTAGAAATGGAAGTTGGTGTTACATATCCATCTCATGGTTTTGACAAGAAACAAAAGATGGAGTTCAAGGAGAAATCTCAGAATAATGGTGAAAAGAAGATGAATGTTTCCTTATGCTCAATGTGTGGAAAGAAGCATGGTGGAGATTGTCTTAAAGGGACTAGAAAATGTTTTAAGTGTGGAAAATAAGGTCATCGAGCAGCTGAGTGTCGAATTAATGGAAAAAGGGTTGCTAATGGTGTGAATAAAGAATAAACTGCAGAGAACGCACCACCAACACTCCAATGCTTCAAGTGTGATGAAATGGGGCATTATTCTAATCAATGCCCTAATCCAAGGGTTAATGATGATCGACATGAGCAACCACTTAAGGCAAAGGACAAAGGGAAGCCACATGCGATCACTATTGGCGATGTTGAATATGAAAAGGATGTGGTGGAATGATTAAGTGTTTATGTAATGGGATTCCAAAATAATGTTGTATATAGTATCATGGAATATTGGAATATTTATGTATTGGTCTATTGTGGTTTTCAATAATTTTATGGTACTGGTAACCATGGAAAGTGATTGAGATATTTTTGGAAAGAAGATGATATGCGCATAATGAAGGGATAAGGAGAAAATGAAATGGTTGACTGTATTCATGAGCTCATGATTGATATAAAGAAATAGTTATATCATGGTTTGAGTATGAAGAATTTTGGGGTTTTGGTATGTGGAAAGAGTTAACTTTTGACAACACTCATGTTTTCACTAAGATTCAATGGGTATTCATTTTTCAAGAGAATACATGATAAAGGCCTTTGAATGTTTGGAATGTGACCAACAAGACATATCTTATGATATATGGGGATCAACGATGGTATTAACATGTTTGTTATATGAAATATCTGGTAATCGTTTTCACTATATTATGAGAGTGGACTGTAGTTTTATGGATAAGCCTAATGATTGGAATGGATTATGTTGGACATAAGTTAGTATTGTTTAAGGATAGAAGTTTTTTTCGATATTATTGATGGGATGTTATAGTAATGTAGTTTTAGAAAAAGGACAACCTATAGGATGGGCGACAGCCCATCACGTCAGACAAGGCTGTGGGAATCGAACCCACAACCAAAGTGCGACTGGCCTTTATCGCATAACACTGGCCTACGGGAAGTACCTGGTTAGTATAAACTAGTTTTATTTTATTAAGAGGTATGATAGATGAAGTATAAGTCCATGTTTGGAATCATATCTGATTAACCTCACCATAGATGGACTTATGTATATTTGATAACTTTTGCAAACCTTTTATTTGAAACAGATGGAATGACCCATCATTCTATCACATGATCTATTAACACTTCACGAATAACAAATTCAACTTCATTTCTTTAAGAGATGAAGTGGAAATTGTTCAATTCACAAACAACAATGAGATTGTACCAAAATCATGTATGTATTTCTTTTAATTCATCAACTTTAGGAAAATGATCTTGAAAACCAAAAATGTTGTCCTAGTGCCCTTATATTCAATGAATCAGATGATACCTTAGATCATCACAAATATATGGCTTTGTGATTGTTGGCTTTTTCATAGCCATGTACTCTACCACTCTCCATCAGAACTTGATGGTTAGATTTTTCTTCCATATCCATATTTTCACCAATGTTCTCCTATGTGGAAACCCAGTGAATTTTTAATTTGGGTAACGATTACATTTCATACTTTAGTTTTTAAAGTCAAGTTTTGGTATTCCTTTTTACGATATGGGTTTCTATTAAAGAAACTTTCAAGTATTAAACCATTTATAACCCCGACGAATTTCAAGGGAAAAATTCATTTTAAGGGGGGTAGAATGTAACACCCCGAAATTTTATGAAAAATATTCTTTTTAATTTTATTGATGTCTTGTGTTGTACGCTACACCAAAAGGATCTTTCACTACACGCATCCCTGACTTGGCTTGCATTACACGCAATCATGGCCTTCCATGATAGCGTGTGTTGTACGCAATATCAAGTTTCACTAAACGAGATATTATTATAATATTATTATGAACTAGCCGTTATGAATAGTAATACCCACTTTTTGAAATTTTATCTTTCAAAATGGACTTCATTTTTGGATTCGGAATATCGAAATTATCTTAGGGTGAAATTTTGGTATTTTTCTGAAAAATTTCAATTTTTGATGAATAGTGAAAACACTAGGTTACTATTTAAAAACCGAATTTTTATTTAAATAATTATTTATTTTATTTAACTTTATTTTAGGTAAAAATTGATACATAATACCAATATAAGTTCAATGTAATTTATTGGAGTCATTTTATAATTATTTTAGATATATAAAAATTTTATTGAACTTTTCACCGTCTTTTACCCACCTCCTAGGAGAATTTGCAAATTTACATAAAACTTAATTTTACCGCTTCTGTGAATGGAATATCAAAAATTTGAGAGAAACGGTTGATGTTAGTAAGTAAAATTTGGTTCAATGAGATGAAAATATTTTTTGGTGAATAATAACTTTTTACTTTTTTTACCACGATTAAAAGTAAATAGGGTAATTATGGGTAAAAATGATATTATTATTACCCTAAAACATGTTATAATTCTATTGGATAAGTGAAATTAGACCAAAAACAATCTTAGGAATAAAATATGACTATTTAGACCCACTTGGATTAGATTAGGACATTTAATATTAATTTATTTAAAGAAGGGTTAAAATAGTTAAAATCAAAGTTTAATAAGTAAATAATTTTTAATATAGGGTTATACATAAGATAAATTCCACTATAAATATTAATTAGAAATATAAAAAGATTTAATACATAATGGTATTTTATTTGTAATTTTTAGACTTCAAATAATTTAATTTATTTATGACACAATGATGATGCAATAATTATATTATTAATGAAATATTGACATAATTAATGTTATAAATACCCAAATAAATGTAATTTGAAACTTTTTATTAATTAAAATAATTTTATATGTTAATATGACATGTTAGTATTGATTTAATTAACTTTTTTAGAACTAATATTTCTATTAGGATTTTCACAAAAATCAATTACCAAATAGTTTTAAAATTGACATAAAATAGTTTTTAAAACAAATATTATATTATTAATTGTTATTTTTTTCCTAAAAATCTAAGGTTCGGCCAAATGACTTAGATAACGTTATATATATTAATAATAAACAACTTGGGGTTCTTTTGGCTTGTTATAGTAAGTTTATTAACCTCATAGTGTAAGAAAACTATAAGACACAGTAAAAGTTAAATTATCTAACTTAAAGATAAATCTAAATGATAAGGTTAAAATAGTAACCTAAACTTGTCTAAATTCTATTGGATGAGAGGATTTATACCCCTCCACAAATTTGATTCGAAATAAATCAATTTTGAGCTATTAAAAATCGAATATGACTGTATAATAAAATAATATTTCTAGTTTTTCCAAAGGTGCCCCTCTCCTCCCTTATAAAAGGGAACCTCCCCCCTCTCTTCCTCACACCATTTTGAACATTCATGCTTGGAAAAAACATGCCAAATTCTCTTCTCCACTTCCCTATAAACATCCTAGAGGTCCTGGTATTCTTAAAAGACCAATTTTAGTGCCCTAAAAGGAGGTCTCAAAGAGGCGCTTCAAAGAAGAGGTAATGTCTGTTACCGATTCTTTCAACTTTATTTATTCTTCCACTTCTTCTTATTTATTTGTTTAATTATGAAGTAATAACATAAGTATCACTCATATACATATATGTTATTATAAGTATGAAAAAACCCTATTTCACCATCTATCCATCCTACGGAAAATGAAATCACCGTGCGTGCGTACGTACGGAATACCGTCTCCACGCCGTGGTGTAATCTGTTTTTCCAACACCACCTTACTTGGATGGGTATAATGGTGTAAATAATAACTATACATAGTTATTATAACATCATACTGATTCTTATATATTGTATCATCCACTCCAATTCAATTCAATAATTATGGGAACGATATCATCGCTCGTGCGTACGTACGGACTACCGTCTCCACGACGCGATGAGATTCATTCTCAATGATTAACAATTCATGAATGATTATAAAGTATATATAATAAGTAATCATGAAATAAATGACATAATAATGATACTGGATTTATGTATATATATATGTATTTCATCTATTTAGTTTCATTTAATTCAATAAGGAAACGAAAACAGTGTTCATGCGTACGTACGACCTACCGTCTCCATGAATGGTGTATTTCATTCCTTTTATCGATCTATAATATATATGTATATTATGAATATATATTATATATAAATTATGTTTTATATTTTGTAATTATTTAAATCAGGATATAATTAATAATATCAATAACGACAAGTCAAAACACATACGATAAGTGAAATGATTTTACCCAAAACGCTGCTTTAACATGGAATTTACAGAAGAACGAGTAATATAAAGTCATAAGTGAAACATATATGATATCATAACAATGAATATGATTATGTAATAAGTCAATGACATTATTTAAATCATTATACAGGATGTTCAGATCCATACGAAGCATATCGGACCTAAGGTAAGGGATAATTTTGCAAATCTCATTTTTATCTGAGATTGCTTATTTGTAAATACTTACTGGTGTTATTTCTATCATCCATGTCCATGTTTTATTAAAGTGTTTTCATGTATGTTTAAAGTCATTTTTACCCATTTTTTAATTTTACTACATGGTATGTAAGGAATCTTTCTTTTGTTTATGTTACGAGGTACTTTTTTGACTTTTCCGAAAAAAGTACGAGAAGAATGTTTTTTTAACTTATACGGCATGAAAGGATTTTTACGGTTTTATAAAGCCTTATTTTCATGAGGCTTCCTCCAAAATATTTCATGACTATTTTCAAAAAAATCCTTTTCTTTTAAAATTTCATGACATTTTGTGAAAAGAAAATTATTTTTAAATAAGAAAGGATATTTTCCTCAAGAATTAATTTCAAGTGTTTGATCAAAACCATTTTCCATCTAAGATGACATTATTTAATATGTGTATGTTTCAAGTATAATGTCTCTATGATTTACATGGTTTCACTTTTCTTATTATGAAATTATATCCATTTGTTTTATATGGATTATGTTATGATGGAATAATGTTTATGAAACCCATTTTATTCTTTGGGTTATGATGAATGATTTATGTTTATGTTGTGGCACAAGTAAGAATGATTTAATTATGAGATGGGTGGGACCTATATCTACCTCTAATGCATTGGGTAAAGATTTATATCTCATGAGATATACATGGCTGGAACGGTAAGTTAATCTAGTTCAGTGTTACAAGACTGAAATGAGGAGTGAACTCGATTCAGAAGGGGACTTTGTCCACTAAGATGGTCTTGGAAGAAATGCCTTGGCTACTATGGAAATCATGACATGTGATGAATGGTTGCCACAATTACATGTTTTAGTCCGATTATATTTTATCATGATTGATGTTCCATTATTATATATTCCTTATGTACTTCCACAATTTATGTCTTTGCTCAAGATTTTGATGTTTAAATTTCATGTTCAAGTTTTTGCTTCCAAATGTTTATGGATTGTTTTATGTTATCTATGTTTGCCCTTACTGAGCATTTGAGCTCACCCTTTTTATGTTTTATTTTCCCCCAGGATTAAAAGAAATGTTTTAGGTAAGGAAACAAAAAGGGGAGGATCATTATGGGAGATGTTGAAGATCTTTCAACATGATTAGAAGTTTATATTACAAGTTTCCAAAGACACTAAACTATTACGGTCCTTGTGTGTCTGTTTTCGTTATGTATTAGATATTCCGCAAAAGTAATGTAATGTCCATGTACGTCAAGCTTCAGGTCTCTTAATTTAGTATCAAATGCCTCCATGATAAACATGAGATAAAGTAATTCGAATCAAGTGTTATGAGAAATGTGAGGTCTACCTACATATTCTAGATCAAGGAATCTAAAACAATGTTTCCCTTGATCAGTGTATAATCAAACTCAAATTCAAAATACTTTAGATATTTGACTGGCCTGTACTGCTAAAGTTCGAGGTCCCATTGATAAAATATGTACTTGAGTCTCTTTTGGCCTATATACACCACAAACCTCTCACCCATAAGATAATGTATCAAGTATCTCAGGGTATGTACCACAATAGCTCATTCCAGATTGTGAGTAGGGTAATTCCTCTTATACAGTCTTAGTTTTCTAGATCCATAAGAAACCACTCAGTCCTCCTGCATTAAAACTAATCCAATTACAACTCTGAATATGTCATAGTACATGATATATGATTTACCTGACACTAGTAAAGTGAGGATCGGTGGTGAGTTTAGCATGCCTTCAAACTCTTAAAAATCCATCTCACAAGCATCTGACCAAACAAAATTCAACTCTTTCTTGGTCAACTCGAACATCAGTTATTCTAGAATGGAGAAGTCCTATATTACACGTGAATAATAATATAAAAACACTATAAACCCACTAATCTAAAAAAAACTCTTGGAGACTCCCAGGATATCATTTATAAAAAATTCTCTAGGTCTGCTGACACTTCTGCCTATGAGATGACATGACCCAAGAAGCACACTATATTAATCCAAAAATTGTATTTGTTTAGCTTGAAATAAATTTGACGATCTATCAATATAGTCATGATGATATCAAGATGTTTGGAATGATTTTATTGTAATTGGGAGTAAACTAATATGTCCTAAAATACCACAAAAACTGATCTTAAAAATGACGAAATATTAGATTCATCAAGGCCATGAATACTTCAGGTGTGTTCATTATGCCAAATTATTTCACTATAAACTCATATAATACACACGTTCTCCTAAAATAAGTTTGAGGTAGGTCTGATGGTATCACCCTCAACTAGTGATATCCCAATCTCAAATTGATATTATATAAGATCTTAAAACCCCTCAAATATTCAAAGATATCATTAATGGTTAGAAAGGGTACCGGTTCTTGACCATCATCTGGTTAAATATTAGATAATCCACACATAATTGCAAATGATCATTGGCATTCTTGGAAAAAATAATTGGGGAACCCCATGGAGATGTACTAGGTCGTACGAAACCTTTAGATTCTAGATCCTCTAATAGAACTTTTAACTAATGAAGATCTTGTTCCATCCTATTAGAAGAAATAAAAATGGGTTTTCTCCCAAGACCAACTTGATTGTTAACTTGATATCTAACTTGGGTGGTGAGATATAGAAATTTTCAGGAAATACATCATTTAAATGGTCTACCTCTAGAAGAAATGTATCCTGTATAATTCCACCATCATCTAAAACCAAACTTTTTTCTGATCCATAAGAAAATCCAATATGCACTGAATTTTTCCTACACAACCAGCCTGAAAATCCCACTCACCCTGATGAGAATAGTTATATCTTTTTGGAAATTGAAAGGTAAATCTCCTCTGGTAAAATTCAATATGATCTTAGTATAGAACTATGCAATCTATACTAAGAATCAAATTGAAACTTTTTATTTATATAATTAATGGTTCACAAAAGAAATAGTAACCACCAATCTCTTGATAACACAAATTGAAAAATATGATATTCCCTTACCGCACTCCCAATAGTGTAATAATGGTCAAAGAACCATCCCAGATTTACACAACCAATCCCAAACCATTTTTAAAAATAGAAGATAAAAAAGAAATGTGATGTGACTATATCAATCAAAATTAAAGAAAGTTTAGATGATACAAGAATCATACCTCTGGTGGTAGAAGGTCTTGCATCTATAATAGTTAGAGTAGTCTATATAGTGTGCAACTAACTCTCCCCTATCCCCTAGGATTCAGTATGACTATACTGAGCTATCCCCTCTATCTGGTACTTCTATTAATACACTAGTGTACCACATCTCCTTACTCAACCTGAACGCCCTATATAACTACATTTACTTATCTTCTAAGTAGTAGCTAACTCTGTCCTAGAATCTTTTACCTGTCTCGATCCCCTACCATTTATCTACTATGATAAGTTTTGAAAAAACTTCTGAATATGGGCCATCCTACCGCAATAATGGAAATCCAAAGTGGGGTATGGAAATAAATTCTTCTTGTTTTCAAAAATTCCACATTGATATCACTATAATGGAACACATTCATAAGAAGGATTCCCACTTTCCAAGCTTCTCTACCCACAGTTTTCTTGGAAAAAACTATCATAGTGGTGCTTCTTTCCATCAGAATGAGAGATCCTAGTTTTCCCTACTGAAACAACCTTGATGCTTCTCAGGGAATCTCTCAAATTCCATTCCATGATAAGTGAATAATTAATCACATCAGGAAATATACACTAGTGAAATAATTTCACTTTAGACATGATCTTTTTGTGAAGCCCCTCAAGAAAATGTATCTCTCTATAGATTTTTTAAGCTGTTAAAGAGAGTGAAAAACACTACAGGTCGGGGAAATGCCTGACATAATCCATTACTAAAATGAACTCCCATGTTTGATGAATGAACTTGTAAGCCTTATCATACCTCAAAATCTATGGATATAAGTGGTTTAATAACTTTTCCTAATCCTTTCATGATAACTCCTCTTACTGCCTAGCTTTCTCTAGAATGTCCTGCTAGCTCTTGGAAGGTCCACAAAAAATGTATACAGCAAGCTTCACCCTCTTATATGTGGATGTATCAAAATTATAGAATATCATCTTGACTGACTCAATGCAGATCAACTATGTTATAAGTATGCTAGCTTCCACTCTCCTGAATCTCAACACGAAGATGACATGAAGTTATTTTCTCTACAAGACAAACACA
This sequence comes from Viscum album, assembly GCA_963277665.1. Taxonomy (NCBI): domain Eukaryota; kingdom Viridiplantae; phylum Streptophyta; class Magnoliopsida; order Santalales; family Viscaceae; genus Viscum; species Viscum album. The sequence continues at coordinate 825,830,504 of OY728161.1, forward strand.
CTCCTTGGAACACTTGATAAAAACAATTTCAACCTCAACAGGTAATAAAAACATAGAAACACTAACATTTGATCTCTTTAAAAAAGGAATAAAAGTATTTTAAAATGAAATAATAGTTATTTTTATTCTATTTTTATGGTATAATAACTATCTAATTTTACACTTCATACAAGAAAGTATATATCACATGCAATCAATATATCCCTACCATGAAAAATCCATGTTAATATAAATATATCTAAATGTTACTATCATGATGCATGAATACTTATCTCATCCCATACTTTTACATGTGTAAAAATCTCAAGAAACAGTAACATTACACAACATGTGGATCACACAGGGTGATATAGCATCAAATCATAACAAGTAAACATCCTGAATATAAATCCCATCCCTAGACACTTGGATTTTCCCCTGTACATGGGTTAACTACTCTCATGAACAAGCTCATTACCAAGACACAACAAGTCCTAGTATAATTTCTACCTTTCCTAAATAATAAGGTAATAGAAAATAAAATCCTTCCCCTGATACAATTTTGTAACGTCCCCCGATCCGACCTCTCATGTGGCCAAATCAAGTTGGTTACAAGACCTTAAGAAAACTTCCCCATATGTTAGAGGTTGTCGAAAAGAAGAGGGGGTGTACTGAATAATGTGAGGAGACTATAACCACTTCTATAGAGTCAAAAAATAGTGGAATAATCAAATATTAAAAAAATATCATAGTAATGGATAATAGGGAAAACAATATATCATACAACTAGAAAGAAAAGGAGAAACCAATAAACCAATAATAATGAACCATGTAATGATAATATGAGATGTATCTAAATTTTAATACGAAAACAACAAAAATAAAATAAATTAGATGATAAAAATATTTTTAAAAGACACCAGTCCCAAACTCCATGTCAGTTCCATCTCCAAACTCGAACCCATCTAGCAAGAAACAATCAGCAACACGACTGCATCACACAAATCAACCAGATTTATCACCATGATGGAATGTCTCTAATCATGTAGAAAAACCATGCTAACCATAACCATAAACTATGAAATAATCAAATAGTTAGGTAGAGCCCTCTATATAAGAATTCTAGCCTCCAGAAAAATCTCTATAAATAAGAATTTTAGCATGAACTAGTCTAATCCCACTATATAAGAATTTTAAAATATATCACTAGGCCAATCCCAATATATAAGCATTTCAGCATCACCAAGAATATCCCTATATATAATAATTTTAGCATCAAACTAGTCAAATCACTCTATATTTTCAGTATCATCGATCATAGACCTATATATAATATTTACAACATCAACATAAAAATTCATAAAAACAAAGGATATCACAATATCAAATCATAAACCTCAATGGTTAATTATGAAAATTTCCATTTGTCTTTCAATATCACTTCTATATATATATATATATATATCAATTTATCAATATAATATCAATATACCATAAGATATTCCCAAAGTTATTCTATGTCAAGAAATCACCTACAATATCATGTCATTCTAAACACATTGTTAACCATTATCCAATTAATTATTAATAAAGGATTCACTCACCCCATGGGTAGCCATAAGATGGGTTCCAATACCATTGAATACAAATGGATCCAAGGAAAAATATATCACTTGATTTATCATTATTCATTATGTGGTGTTGGTAAAAATTTCAAGATTTTAAATACTTAACAATTAAACAAACCATAGGGTTAGATTTTATACCTCTTACCTATATCTAGAGATTTAGAAATTCTTCTAACCAGGATCACCAATAATAATGGAGATGATGAAGAAAATAACAAGGAGCCTAGATCACACAATAAGAAGATCAAACCCCAAGGAAACCTTGGTCAATAAATTTACACTGAAACGATGTAGAATAAAGTAAGAGTGAAGAAAACGAAATAAAAACAACTAAAATGAGATCTGACACTTGATCAGGACATATAAAAGGGATAGAAGGGCTCCAAAATCACTAGGAATCACCTAGTCTTGAGAGAAGGAAGGACTACAGTGGATAAAGAATGAAAACTTAAGCGTTGTGTGCCCTTAAAACCACCCATATTGTGACTTACATGGAATATAAGTATATTACATGTTGTGAAATTCTTAATTATAATGTGCACTAAAAATAAAATTTTCTGGGGTGAATTATCACCTTCAAAAACATTACACATAATGTAACGAGGATTCACAGTGTGTAACCAATTCAAGCAATAAACTAGATCACAACTTGTATCTTTTTCATGGAATCATCCTAGCATCAGTTACATGGTATGTGATGCATTTACACATCATGTAAATTCCCTTTAGATAGATTTTATACCAGCTTCTATAAAAGAAACTGAACCACCTCCAAAACCATCCAAACTTATGGAAAATCCTTATAACACAATTTAACACTTTTATACCTAGAATCCATTAATTCGAATGAATATACTTCTCCAAACTTTAGGTCATTTTCAATAATAAAGAATCTTTATATTCGAACAAGTCTTAGCCACCAAGGTTTAAATACAAGGAAAGACCAAAATTGATGATGTTTAATGAAAAAATCAAAGAGGGAAAAACCTTAAAAAAGACAGGCTCTTACATAGACTGTGACATCAACTCATTCTGATCTTTCTGAAAACTATCATCAGTATAACCCTTGAGTACCAACTCCTTGTCACCTCCACACACCAAGAACATATCCTTATTTAATCTCATATATTTAAGGATAGCATTAATAGTATAACAATGTGGTTCTACTGGATCATCTTGATATCTTCCCACCATGCTCAAATCATAGGAAACATCAAGTCTAGTACATGACATGGCATACATGATTGATCCAATTTCTAAAGCTTGTGGGTTCTTACCCATTATCTATTTGTCTTATAGTGTCTGAGGTCACATTTTCTTAGAAATATGTATACCATCTAACACTAGAATCAATCCCATATTGGATTTTTTTCATACTAAATCTCTTTAGTATCTGTTCAAAGTATGTATTTTGACTTAGTCTAAGAAGCCTCTTGGATCTATTACGAATAGTCTTGAACTGTTAGAATTTAGGTTTCTTCACCTAAGTCCTTCATGGAGAAACTCAAGTTTAACCAGTCCCTAATAGACTATAATACTAGCATATCATTTTCAATAAGTAATATTTCATCGACATATACCACTAGGATAATGAAAAAATTCCCACTAAATCTCTTTTAAATACATGGCTCACATTCATTCTTAATGAAAACAAGTTATTTTATAGATTTATCGAATCAAATGTTCTATGACCTACATACCTACTTCAATCCATGAATGGATCTCTCTAACTTGAAAATCCTTTGGTTATCAACTAGAGTCACAAACCCTTATGATTGTGTAACATAGACACCCTCCTGAAGGTTCCCATTAAGGAAAACTATTTTTGACATCCATCGACCAAATTTCATAGTCATGGTAAGCTACTATAGCAAGTAGAATTATTATGTATTTTAACATGGAAATTGGTGAAAAGGTTTCATTGCATTTAATTATTTTATGTTGTTTAAAACCCTTAGAAACTATCCTTACTTTATAGGTATTTACTTTACCTTCCATGTCTAGTTTTCTATTAAATACCCATTTTCACCCTATAGGATTTATATCAACTAGAGCATCAACCAAAACCCAAATTTGGTTCTAATACATGGAATACATTTCAGAATTCATGGCATCTTTATATATTGCAACTTTTGATCTCTCTACTACCTCTTTGTAGGATAAATGATTATCATTATCAACCAATAATGATTCAACATATTCAATGGATAGAAAACCATATCTCTCTGGTTCTCTTACCTCTCTAGGGATCCTATGCACTACTTGTGTTTCAAGAAATACTTCATATAAAGGGGACTATAGAATTTTTTCGTGCACCAAGTCTTGTATATATTGATCATAAACTTCATAAAAGTCGATCTTTATCCCACATCATTTTTCATGATGTGATCCTTCTCAATAATGATGACTTTTCTAGTGAAAGCAACTTTCCTGTATGAGGGGTTGTATAGGTAGTATCCCTTTTTTTCTTTATGACACACTACAAAGACACGCTTTGTGCCCCTTGGTGAAATTTTTTTTCCTGAGAGGGCCTTAACAAATTTCTTGAAACCCCATACATGTGTATGTGGTAAATCTGTTTTCTTTCAACTCCATAACTTGAAGGTTATTTTGTTTTCCTCTTTAGTCGGTACTTGGTTTAATGTGAATTTTGTAGTTTGTAATGCATATACCCAAATGGATAATAGAAGATCTACATGACTCATTATAGACCTTATCATGTATAACAAGGTATGGTTCCTCCTTTCACTGATACCATTCCACTGTGTTGTATAAGGTGGAGTGAGTTAAGATCGAATCCCAAACTCTCATAGAAAGTTGATGAACTCTTGCTTAAGATATTCACCACCCCAATCTGATCAAAACTTTTTTATCTTATCTCCAAGTTTATTATCAACTTCATTATTGAATTATTTAAATTTATCAAAGGACTCAGAACTATTCCTTGTTAAGTATAAATAGACATATCTAAAATATTCAGGAGTAAAATATATAAAGTAATAATTCCCACCCACAGATTTTACTGGAAATGGTCCACACACATCAGTGTGTACCAATTGTAAAATATCTATGGATCTTTCACCCTATCAACTGAATGATGGTTTGGAAATTTTTCCTTGTAAAAAAGTATGACATATTTCAAGTATTTTTATTTCAAAAGTGTCTAAATAACCATCTTGACAGTGCCTTTTCAAATGATTATTGTTTACATGAACAAGATATTGACGCCACTTCTGGGTGTCATAAGATTTATGCGAACACGATTTGTTATCTATTTCAAATACATGGTTTTCATAATTTAATTCACAAATATTGTTATTTAAAGGTTCTATACAAGAACATGTCTTCTCCTTAGAAAAAAACAAATTTTATTTCCAAACATGAAAATAAAACCATATGTATCCATGGTGGATATAGAAATTATGTTCTTAGTAACTGTTGGTATATAATAACAATATCTAAAAACCAATATCATTACTATTTTAAATAAAAGGTGGTAGTATATAATGGATAGATTATCAAACCTCACACCATTAGAAACTCAAAAATCCACATCTACTCTAGATATATTTTGGAATCTACTTGGTTCATGCATTTGGATATAGATGTGATCACCAATAGTTGTATCTAATACCTAATGTGTAGATATAGAAAGATAAAACTTGATAATGAATGTGCCTTTATCTTCCCCTTACTTTTGGGTATAGTTCCTCTTCCAGTATCCTTGATTGACACCTGAAAAACTTAATGCATTCTTTTCCATTCCCAACCTTTGGATATTTCACTTCTTAGAATATTGATTATCAGGATCTTTAGACTTGTTATTATTCTTGGTCCCCTTTGCCTTGCTTTTAATTTTATTATTCACCATAAGGAGAACAGGTTTTTCATGCCCCATGTCCTTATCCAAAAAATGAATTAGAGTAATAATTTATGAAAGAATCATTTCATTATTACTCATGTTATAATTAAAAATAAAACTAGAGATGTTATTGGGTTGTGAGGAAAGTATGGGATCTCTACGCAACTCACCTGGGAATTTAATCCCTAAGATGTCTAAGAATTCAATGTAGAAAATAAGTTTGACTACATGATTCCCATATGGCACTGAATCTCCAAGCATGGTTGTAAACAGAGCATTCAAGATATCATATCTCTTTTATCACTCCTTCTCTTGATAGTGATCCTGAAGGAAAGACATTATTCTATATGCACCCATGTCCTCATGTTACTTCAAAAGATCATTGGTCATATATCATTGCATGAAACATTGAACATCTATAGTATCATTCAAAGAATTATTATCGAGATCCAACTCTTCCTTGGTTTCCTCATTACCAGGTGAATCAGGAATAGCTTCTTCCAGAACATACAATTTCCTTTCATGGATTAGGATAATGCATGAGCAACTTTTCCACTCTTGGAAATTCGTTTTGGTGATAAATTTATCCTTATCAATTATGGATCATACTTATATCTTTTAATTCATTTTTTATGGTTGTTTCTAAAAATAATATGGAAATATTTTAAATACTTTATCTGGAAGAATTTGGAAAAATAAATAAATATTGTAGTTATTTATATCCCACTATTTTATTGAACCCCAATTTACCTCACCATTGGATTTGAAATATCATGTTTCCTGGACTTTCTAGTGGAAATGATCTATTTTCTGCTTCTTATAACCCCAAATTTTGTTTGTTAAGTAATTTCAAGGGTCTTTCGTAGTCATTAAAAATGGAAACTCCGTTAACTCATAGTTCCCTGATCTATTGAGTGGACTCACTAATCTTAAAATCCTTAAATTTTATTACCTTAACCTTTGCTTTGTTGGGACCAAGTTGAACGGGGAAGAAAGTTTGAATAGTTATCCTTTGCAGAGTATTGTATTTTGTTGTCAAAGAAGATAAATCAATTCACTTTGTAGAAGGATAAAAAATCAGACGATGCATTGCTGGTATGTATTTCACACATATCATGAGTTAGGAGAAATTGTGATGCAAGTCTTATGAAGGAAATGGGGAGAAATGATGATGCCAGTCATATAAAGTTTTGATTGGAAGGAATGATGCTGCTGGGAGATAGGGAAGTTTCAGTTCCCATTGTAACTCTGACGATGCTAGATCTGGTCTTTCAAAAGATCAATATCACAATAGTGGAACTCGTGATAAAAGCAGAAGAATGGTTATGGGAAGCAGTGAAGAGATCAAATGAAAAAGGAATGGAGTGCGCGGAAATTAGGCAGGTTGCGCGAAAAAATAAAGTGGTGAGCGAAATAGTAGCGGGTTGCGCGAAAAATCTGCACGATGCGCGAAATAGTAGTGGGTTGCGTGAAAAATCTGCGGGATGCGCAAAATAGAGGAATGATGTTTTTCGCGCAAAAGGTGGTTCGAGATCAGAAGCTCGAAAATTGGCAAAGGCATGAAATGCGCGAAAGATTGGAGCAGTGCGCGAAATATGATGTCGTATGAAAGATTGGGTTTGCACGCAATATTGAATGCAGTGTAGAATTTTGCGTGTAATTGGTGCTTCATTCTTAGAAGGATAAAAAATGGAAAAGGCATGAGGTGCGCGAAATATTGAAGCATGGAACGAAATATGAAGTTGCATAAAAGAGTTTTTTCGCGCAAGGAAGAGGTTTTACGCGCGGATTAGTGTTTTTCACGCAGGGACAAAAATGCCTATAAATATGAGGCTAACCTTTGTCAGTTGTTTATGCTCGACACTTAGAAGAAATCCCGAGCTCTGGTGCGCGTAAATTATACGCTAAGTGTGTTGCGCGAAAAGAAATAAGTTTGCACGAAAAGGGGATAGCTGCGCGAAAAATTGAGAAGTTGCGCGAAAAGAGAAAAAGTTGCGCACAAAAGGAAAGTTGTGCGAAAACGTTTTTCACGCCAAAAGAGGTTTTTACGCGCAAACCATTTGAATTGCGCGCAAGGCTCCCTAAAGGCTACACGAAATATTTGGGGTCTTCGAACGTATTCAGTAGTGCATAATGGAGTTCTTACCGGCTTCTGCGTAAGAAAGTGAAGATTTGTACTTCAGAGAATACATCTGTTCAATTTGTAAAGAAGCACTGAAACATTGTGTTACCCTATTTGTGCTAATAGGGAGAACATACACTATTGGATTGTTTTCAAAGTGCTTCAAGAGTGTAAGGGTATGTCCTACTCATTGTATTCCACATCAAAGGATTGTTTTCTAGTGGATTGTGTGGTACTGGATTGTTTCCGTACCATACCAAGGACGTAGCTACTCTTGTTGAGTAGTGAACCTTTTAAATCTTGTGTTCCTGTGGTTGTGTGTGTTCAGGAGGGAAGAAACTCTTTAATAGGAGGCGAAGGTTGTTTCAAAAAGGGGAAACTTAAAAAGAAAAGGATATCACGGATTCACCCCCTCCCCCTCTCAGTGATACTTGGATCCTAACTGGGAACTTCATGCTTATCAGTTACACCAAGTCATGACTTGGAAGTCAACCCTTAAGGTGAACTATGTTAAGTCAACATGGAACATCAAATTATAATTCCTCAATAATTGAAATCACCCCAACTTTGGTTGGTGAAACACTTTCAATTATGGTTCAATTTTAACAGAAGTAGTGGAAGGCTATACTGACTTAATATATATAATTGATGGATTTTATCTTTATTTGTAAATTCCCAATTATTATATTTATTACATGATTTTTAATATTAAGTGGATTTTCTTAAGGAATTAACCATGACCTAGATAATATTTATGTATAATCCAATTTAATTTAGTTATATCTTTCATTTTTGTTAATTCTTAATTACTGTGATCATGACAAAACATTCATAATGAAATAACCATGAAACTTGAAAAAAATAAAATAATAAATTAGTATAATCATGATATTTAACTAATGGTTTATTTATCTAGGGGATAATGAACTAGAATTTGACTTAGGGTAAAAACACCTTGAACCATTTATGGTTCATGTTGCATCTTTCCACCTTTACACCTAAGTAACTCTCTTGGATTGGTTTCTACTTGGCCCCAAACTTGAACCACCTCCACTATCTTGGGAGCTCCATCTATTACATATTGTTTTACTCAAATGAAGGTTAGGACAACCAAATGATTAGTTAAGGGGTTTATATAAAAGAAACTATTAGAAATTAATCCCTTACATAATGAGATGAGATATGAAATGCATGCTAACAATTTAATAATAAATTAAATGAAATTAATCACATACAAAGTTATGGTCTAATTGCATGATCATCCACATGCATGCAATGAATTATGCATTTAATAAAATTAATATTCAATTATTATCATTCTTATCTAAGATAAATCGTACTCGAATAAATTTATTATCTTTTTTAATTAGACAATTATTTTATCTTAATTCTTGTATGATTTTTTATTGAGTTTCTCATCCATCATAATTTTAAAAAAAAATTAAAAAAATATTTAAAGATAACAATGTAAAAAAATATACCATGGAGGAAATATGGTGAGTACCGTTCCAAACTATCCAACATGTATTATACTCGGATACAGTTTACTCTTATGAAATGTGACATACAAGACTTATCATATAATTTCATGGTGTGTAATAATAAATTAATGACCACACAGAACCCATGGTATTTACATAGAATGTAATGCTTTGATGTGCATAGTTTAATTACTTTAATATGACTTATAAATGTTATGTAGATCAAAACATTATGTATAAATTAAATATACATATATATAACCCATCACATGGTGTGCACTATCAAATTAAGGATGACATCGAACACATGTTGATAAGGTTTAAACAATATATTAGATTAATTTTAAATTCTACATAATTGGGAAAAGTACACAGTGTGTATATTAGAGCTACATGGAATGTATTTTTCTCACCGTCTATCTATGGAACATGCCTAGGGACATAGTGTGTAACTGTTCCATGGAAAATTTTGTAGTACCCACTGTGTACAAGGACTACAGGGAGTTTGATCTTTGAGTTACATGTACACCAATCATGTAGGACATGTAGGAGAATATATGGCAAGTTTATGACTAAGGTATTGCATGTCATGTACTAAAGTTATACGGTGTGTACTCTGGCTAAATGTATGCTAGACTAGCCTGGTCAACACATGTTGTATAATTAAATTCATCTCATGAATTAAATTAACATGGATTGAATAAATTATAAATTAATTCTTCATGTAATAAAAAGTAGTACCTGACATGGACTTCCAAGTTATGAAATGTGTACTCTTAGGTTATCCGTCCAGACTCCCTATCACATTCAGATGAGATCTTTGAGTTTATTTTGACCATAAAATTAATATAATTGATTGTATTTATAAGAAATGAAGAGGAAGAAAAAAGATCTCACAATTATTATTGAAGAATGATTAAAATGTAATTAAAAACAAATAATAAATGTGTAAATCAATAAATAATATTTAAATAATTATAGATAATTATGCAGCCCCTCTGATGCTACTTAAAGGTTTTAGGCACAGAAAAAGTTATGGATGGGGCATGCCTAACTTGGATTTTTATCAAGATTCATGATTAATTTAATATTTACATAATGATAAAAAAATGATCTACATAATTGAATCAAAGAATATAGATGATAGAGGAACATAAGAACCAAAATGTTGGATCATCACAAATTATTTTTATTTAATTTAATATATTACATAATTATCATTTGATAAATTCTTTCTTCATTGATAGATCTAACAAATGATCTATGTCATATCATCATTGTGTTGTTTTAATCAAGAATAGATTCCCTATATTTATGATCCACATATGTTCCATGAATATTTAAACATCGTTATTGGAATCTTCAGGTTCTAGCACGGTAGATCCAATCGCTTGCATCGTTCACCTGTGATATCCTTTAGAATTTCTTACCAAGGATTATCCTTGATCTCTCTAGACTCAAGACTGGAAGGTGAAGAAAGATATCTCTCCATTCTTCGGATCATTTTGGGAGTGGGAGCAGTCTAGTTCTTAAGATGATTCTCTTCGAATATTGTTGTGCAGAACAAAAAATGAATTAGCTCTATTAAAAAAATAATATAATTGGGTTTATATACTAAAAGGGATAGAAAATAATAATCATGCATGTATCCTTTATTATTTACTTAATCCCTTCAAAACCCCATGTCTATAATAAAAAACTTATTATTATAATTTCTTGACATGTTCTAAACTCACAAATTAAATTAAATATTATTTATTAAAATAAAATTTTATTTATATTATTTTTCAGTGGACCATTACACTCGGTCCACCATTACTTCATAATATTTATCTGGTCATGAATAATGACAATTTATTTAATAAATAAATAAAAATTAATTTTTTAAAATAAATAAATAAATACAATATTCACTAAATAGAAAAATAAATATTTATTAAATATTATAATCATATAATATTCTCTTGAATAACTGGTGACAGAATATGTACGATCCAAAAAACATAAATAATTATTAAACCACATGTAAGAATAATATTTATTAAATTTTTTTAAATAATAAGCATTAATATGTTATTTAACTGAGATTCTGGATACACTTAATGTGGGTCCCTCTAGGCCTCTTTCTCAGTAGCATTAGGCAAACCATCATAAAGTTCAAGGTTAGAGTCTAGAGACCTAATAAGGCACCTATATGGAAAGATGTTAATGTCTCAATGACATAATATCTCATATGGATTCTTACTGTTTAATATAATAATTTTATCACAATATCTCTAATCAAGCAATTTGCATGCTAGTTCCATCAACCTATGTGTTTGATGTCCCTTTATTTGACTTTCTAGAAATAAAACTTTTTTATAGAACACCGAGGTAATAGATTAATTTGGGCTATATCATTTTCATAAAATTACTAGAGATGTCAACTTCCTTTAAAGAAAAAAAGTGAAAAATCCTTTTTAACATTATTCATTAATGAAATATTATTGATGATGAACCCAACGTATCCTACCTCTCCACGAACTTATGTTGTCACATTTTTCATCAATACATCAAATTAAAAAACTTATAATAATAATTAATAAAAACATTAACGTATAAGGATAAATACACACATTCATAGATAGGAATATCCAATGACACATATAAATGTAGATTTTCTACTAGAGGGTCTCGTTCTCATAATATCATACACTGGATTTTACCAAGAGAATACACAATGAGAAGGTGTCTCAAAGTCCTAAGAGTCGCTACCCCTAACAGACTATATCATTTGTATCCCTAAAATGAATTCATATATCTATAGAAAATATATTTAAGAATACTATCATAGTACTTTTGGGTTCTCATAATAGCGAGGAACTGTTATGAAATTTCAGTGTGAAAACTAATTTTATGACATTATCACATACAATATTATGTATAAGAACAATAATGATGTGATATGGAGTTATTAATATTCAAAAAAATGAATAACTATTATCATAAAGTACACATAATTCAGATCTAGGGAACCAACTACAACAGTTGTTTTCTTTTTGAGTGAGGGGCATATAATGTGATCAACAATAAAAGTAAATGATATGTGATGTATTCATCGACCAAGTCCATCTATACTCTTAAAATTAAGAATGTATGTATTGGTCATATGGAGTAGACATACTCTGTGCCTCATGTTCACTCACTATATTAGACAAAGGGATCATATGAAAATAGATTCTTGCATATCATATAGTTGGTGGAAATATGTACAAGGATACATGTGTTTGATAGAGTTCACACCAGATCCATTTATAGCTTGAGTATCATAGATTATTTTCTAGTGGTTTATCTTTTCTCACATTTGTTAATTTAGTATTACATATTTTTTTATCAATGATAAAAATCCATGTGGGTCATACTTTCTTCTTAACTAGTTAGGGATTGATTTTGAGAAATAGAGATACTGTAAAAAAATTTATAGGTAATAAAAAAGGATGTATGGGTGGGTATTCACAAGTTATTTCATATTACATGATACAAAGTGAAATTGATGATAGATATCCCAAAATAGTTTTGGAAGATATCACAAAAGAGTATTTTATACAGTTTCAAAATTTATTTTATATGATAACAATAATAAATATGTAATATATATAGTTTTTATATGAATTATGATTAATCATGTCAAATAATACAACAGAAAAACATCCAAAGGCATATTTTATTCTATATTTCTCTATCATATTCCACTACCTTGACATGAAAGTTGATAGATTAACATTTGAAGCATCTAATAGTGGTTATCATTATTTTTTGTCATTTCATAAGATGAATATAATGAGGGAATTCATGAATTCTTGTTATTAATTCATTAGAGTATCCTGGTGGCTATATAATGAAGTAAACACCATTGATAATGTATGGATTTGTTCCTACCTAAGTCACTACTGATTCTACCTCTCCTTTGAATCTATATTTCATCTTCATCATTTTCCTATTAAGGTATTATAAAATCTTATTTTGAGAGTTCTTCTCAAGCATTGAATGATTTAGTATGACTTGTGGATAAAAAATAAAGGAAGGATGTCTTCTAGATGCCTTTTTTGATCTTCATTAAGCCCAAATAATTGAAGTATATGTGAAAACTCATTTTTGTAAGGTACTTAATTTGTTCTTCAATTGAACGTTTACATGATTTTAGGTTTATCCATGATCGATTATGTTTTTTTGGCTTCTATTTTTTTTCATTTCTTAGTTTAACTGTTGAACTATCCCTATAAAACCATCAAATAAAATGAATTCACTTTCCAAATTAATACATAAAGGAAACATCTAGTTTCTCTAAGTCATTAACTAAATCAATTGTATTTAATATATGAGTAGAGAATAAAGTTAATTTAGTCATCATGAATATAATGATTTTATAACCTTGAGTGAATCATTTGATTATTTATATATTAACACATATTCATTTTTTAAACAATTTTAACTTTTGATTATTTAAGATGGTGTTACTCTAATACACAATTTTTTCTTTCCAAAGAACTATTCTTATGTTTTGGTACTTTTCCAATAAGTTTCTTACATTCATCTTATCTTATCATAAAATTTATCTCAAATTAATGGAGAATTATTATGATTTCATATATCTATTATAGAATATTTTATTATATGAGTATCATATTTTTCATTAATTTAATAAGGAATTTTATAGTGCTCACACTAAAATAATGAACCATTTTAAAATTTATAATATCCATCAATAGTTAAATAATAATTTTTCCCTAATAAATAACCCTACTTTGGAGTGAACCTCATCACTTAGGTTATTTAGGATGTCTATTATTTCAATCATATCATATATGAATCTTAGATTATTGAGCATAAAAAACCTTGTACAATCTATCATATGTATATACTGTAACATATCATTATCTATTTTTATGTGTTTTGACCCAATGATTTTATTACCTAATGATTGGGTATTTTCCCATGTCATTTCTTGAGTTATTTTGGATTTTTGATGGTTTTTGTGCCTGCTCATGGTTTTCACATAGTTTGATCAATATTTGACAAAGTTTGAAAATATGACAATAGGGGGTTTCACGATTGGTGGACGGTTTGAAAAAGTGTGAAGCCAAATCATGCAATAGTTTCAGTGACTCTATTCTAGGCACACATTTTGGGAATGTTTAGGGAAAATCGTGCGACTTAACCAAGGAAACTGTGAATATGGTAATTAAAGTTACGAAAAATTTAATTAATGACCTAAAACCCCCCTAATTAAACCTAAACTCCTCCCACATGAACCTAAATCGATTATTTGAATCCTAGGATCCCTCTAGAGCCATTTTTTATTCCCAAAGCTCATCTCTTGGTAGATTGAAGCATTAATTGAAGTGGTCATCATCTTCTAGTGAGTTCTTTTCTTCTTGATCTTGGATTCCATAATTTCCAAGTAAGTGTTTCTATGATTTTACTTCATTTTTTAATTCATTCTTTCTAGATAATTCATAGATACATGTTTTTTAATTTCTATCACGTGTTCTATGAAATCCATCCATTTAATTCCTCGTAAATGATTATTTGACCAATTTTTATTTGAATTTAATATGGAATAAATTAAATGGTTTTTAATTTTATTTCTCTCAAATTTTTATGAATTAATAAATTCCATGTTTGTTTGTATTTATTTTCAAATATCTTTTAAATGGTATTTTGGTAAAATTGGTGGCTTTAGCCCGAGGTTTGTTTTATAAAATGAACATTCATGATTTGAATTAAATGAATTGAACTATTTGAAATTTTCAAAATAGTTTAAATGCATGAATTTATTAAATGACCAAGAACCTCATTTGAATAATTTTTATTTTGTTATTAAATAGTTGTTCTTGGGTTATTTTAAATAAATTTTTTAACTTTTTGGAAATAGTGTGTAAACCCATGTTTTGAGATTTATTCAATCCTTTTATCATTGAAATACTTCCTTTAAATACTTTATGGATGCTTTGAAATAAAATATTATTTTAAAGGCCCATTTGGAATTTTAATGATGATTTGTGAAAGGATGGGGGTATTTTTACAATTTTAAAAAATGAATTATTTAAAAGGATTTGGAATTAATTGATTATTTTTTAATAGCCCTTTTATAATTTTAATGATGAATTGTGAAAGGAAGAGAGTATGGTTACCCTTTTTAATTTTGAAATTATTTAAAAGGTTTTTAATTGAAATTTTATGGAAATTTTTTGAAGAACCTCAATTCCATTTAATTAGGGGTTTTTATGAAATTGATTAAATTTGTCTGAAAATTAAATTTCTGAATTTAATTTTGAAATTGGTTTGTGAACTTGAATGGTGAATTGATTTCAAATCCCTATTTTTGAAAATGGCATAAAATTGGTTTTTATAGAAACCCGGTGGTTTTATCTTTATGAAAAGTCATGTTTTTTTATAAAAAACCCATTATAGATTTTAAAGGGAAAATCTATTATTCATACTAAATCGTGTGGATCATGTTCCACGTGGAATCTTCTCGCTTCGTAGCTCCCACCAATTTTTTACACTATGCCCACTATATTTTCTTTCCTTCACGTCAACTCTCATCTCCCTCGCATCACAAACCCAACCCATCTTCACTCCATTCTATTATTCCTACATCCCACTTCCTGATCCATTATCATCTCCATCGATTTTAGGAACCCTTCCTCTGCCACTCCTTCTATCCCCGCTCATAGTCTCCCTCTCCCCTCCCTTCATGCTCCTCACTTCAGGATCATAGTTCCCCACTCTTTGCTCCCCGCTCATTGTTCACGGTCTCCCTCTCCAAAACCCTTGCCAGTCCCACTATATTCTTCCTCGTCACCTCTGCCACCACCTCCACCTAGCCTTCCCTCCACCAAAAATCCCCTTCTCTTCCACACATCCCCTCTTCATCCATACATCCCTGCCTAACCACCACATATTCCTGTTCCTACCACACCTCACCCCCCTCTCAGCCTCACCGCCTCTACTTATGCCTCCCACTCACTTCCAACATTATGCCACCTCCACATACTTCTACCCTTCCCACTTGCCTCCATTTCCCCACCCCCTCTAATATACCATCATCCACCCCCTCATCTATATCTAAAACCCTTGGGGTAAGGGTGTGGAAATCCCTGGAATTAGTCTCCACCGCTTTTCCATCCATCCTCTTTTCTCCTTTAGGTAATCTCGAATTGGGGATAGAGACATGATATTTCAAAAAATGTTAATTTTTTTATTTTTATAACTTCTATCAAGGTATCATGAGGAAATTTACTTTGGAATTGAATCATTGCTACAGTTTCACTCTACATTTTCTTCTGCGTTGATGAATTTGAGGTTATCCATCTTATTTGGATATGGTTGGATTTGGGATGGTATAAATTTTACCCTCTATTTGATAAAATTAAGAGTTCAAATTATATGTTGTTTATTGGAAATTCATGTACTGGATTGTTTGAAATTATTTATTTCTTCAATTTTTTACTAGTATGTTCCCTTTCCTTCTTTAAAGCAATTTTTTTTTGAGGTTTTGTATTGTGCTTGAGAACTACATTTGCAGTAGGGATTAGAAGCATTTTTTTTGTTCTTATAGCTTCACTATGTCATTTTCCTTGGAAATTTCACATTGTAGTGTCAGTAATTAAGAAATTGATAAGTTCCACCATATTACACACCATTAAGAGCTGCATATTCAAGCCATCAGGGTTGATATTCAATATTCAATGGGAAGATCTAGATAATTCAGACCCTTAAAATTATAGTTAATTCTCCTATTATCCAGTGATATGCTTCCAAAAAAATGTGTTTATTTCATCATGTATCCAATGATGTAACCAAAGTCCCTCATGCTTAATGATGGACATTGAGTTCTATTATAGAATTAATAGAATTCAGTTATCTAGAATGGAACCCCTGCGATATGCACATGGTCTTTTCTTTCATTAATTTACTTCATAAATCGATTAATAATTCTAAAATGTATCAAGTGTATCAAATTAATGTGTTTTTTATCACTATTATTCTTATCATTTCCAGAGTTATGAATCATTTAAATTGAATTTATTTTTTGTTTTGTTGAATGAATGCATTTATTTTTTTATAAATGTATAAAAAAGTTTATTTGATCTATTGTAGGAATTATTGTTGATGCTGAAATTTATATTGTTGATTGATCTCTTTTTACTATGATTGAAGAAGCTTGGAAAAGAATGGACATAGAGGGTAGTTGTTTTTTGGTTGTTGGTTATTGGGTGGTCATTTGGGTGTTGCAGAATTAATGCATTTTTTAATATTTTGTTACAGATGATGTACTGTCATTGGCTGAGAATTTGGGTGTTGTAAAATGAATGCATTTATTTATATTATTTGTAGGTGTTCTTAAAATGTTTTTGGGGACCTATTTGACTTGTAGAAACTTTTACAAATATTGGACTATTCTAGAGACACTTCATTATCAAATGGAACAATTACGGTATAATCTTCTATTTATATTCTTAATTTTTTTAACAATTCTAATTATTTATTAACATTTCCACTCTGAAACATGTGTCTATACTCTTCATTATATAGTATTCTCTTGTTATAAAGGCATTTATAGATACACACTATGATATATTATTATCCACTACAACATAATATATTATACTCTTCAATAATACACTGCAATATTCACACATTGCGATATAAAATATGTGATATTCATATAGTCCAATATGGGACTATTAAAAATTAAAACACTGTGACATTAATGTATACACTACAATATGCACACACTGTAAATGATAAAAACTGCATACAGTGCATACACTATAATATGCACACTATAAAATTATACATTTCAATTTGTAATATTTATCAATATGCATACACAACAATGAGTAATTTTTTTTGAAAAAGTATATTTATGATTTTACATGAAATTCTCTAGTATCATAAATTTGATTTGTAAAATCTTTTTGATGTGTTTTTTCTAGAATAGTACCATATTAACATGTCATAAATTCTATAACTGATTGTGGGATACTAGACAAAAGATGTGGATATTAGAATCTTAAATGTAAAGGTCATACTAATTGTCAATGTTTCTTCCCAATGGTATAATTTATTAGTATCTTTTGATGTCTTATAAATGGGTCTTTTTTGGATGTTACATAGCTGGAAATTCAGTGGAATAAAAAACATAAGTAATGGTCCCCCATTAATTGTAGCAGGTTGTTTAATTTAAAATCAAGAGTTGAATAAATTGTATCACAACTCCATAGATCATGGTTTGTGATTTACATTTCAATTCTCTATATGCATCTATCTTTTGTTTTTAACATAATATTTTTCTAATTGATACAATATTTCTTTTATTGGTTTTGTGAGTAAACTTGTTTTTTTTTAGGAATGAAAATTTTGGCATCCCCATGCAATCAACTTGGATTACAGGAGCCATGGACTAATAAAAAATCATCGAAGTTGCTTGAACTCGCTTTAATCTTGAGTTTCCCATCTATGATAAGGTAATACACTTTTCCTTCCCTAGATACCCTTAAGGAAACTAAAAACCTATAAAAACACTCCTTGAATTCTTCTTTTCTCATTCTTCATGTTTTGTTTTAAAAAAATTGAAAAGGCCCCATATGCTAATATTCCAGTATAAATATTTCCAGAAAAGGAAGAAGATTGTGGTACCATATCCTATTAAATTGATTTTGTTTTCTCTATTCTCCATTCCTAAACAAACATCTTCCCAAATCCAACAATGCCCAAAAGAAAAAATCACGATGGTACTATTTTCTTTGACCCTGCACCACTTGTGGAAGGAAGGTTCTTCTCAAGATGGGATAGATCTATTAGGGGTTCCACACCACACTTTTCATGACATTTTGACCCCTCAAGACCATGATCAGAAAATGTAATCCTAATAGAAATAGGTTTGTTAGGTGGCAGTGGGGGAGGTGACCATAATTTCCCAAATCCAATAGGTGATGGGTTAAGGGTGGCTGTATAAGGCTTCATAGTTCTAGGAGGGTTTGCTAACAGTCCCACAGCAGAAAGTACACTAGTTCCAGGAGGGCCTACTGATAGTCCAACAGAACCTTTGGTAACTACCATCTATGATTATGATGCTCCTATTGATGAATACAGTGAAGATGATTCTATAGAGGATTTGAATTATAGTAAAAATGATTCTCTTATTTTAATAATATTATACTATGAATTAAAAATAATTGTTTTACTATATCACTTGAATGAGATTTATGTATTTTTTAAGATGTGTGAGTGGGATATTGTTTTGGCTTAACCCATAGTCACTCATGTAGGGGACCAACAATAGGTTTCACTTCATTTCCATGTTTTACTTCTGTAATTTAGGCCACTTCTGTTGATGATTTCTTATGATTCGTTTTATGGCTCACTGGCTTATGTATATTATCTATATAATGGTGTTTTATTAGCTTCTTTTGTCAAATCATTATCCAGATAATGGTGTTTGTGTGAGAATGATGTTTACTTGGGCAATGTATTTTATTTTAATTTTTTTAGTCACGCATATGAAAATTTTGCCACTGATTTTTTTGGTAAATTATATACCATTTTTCCTTGATTGTGTTCATAAAGTTATGTTCTTGTATGCCAAACAAGTCTGCAAATAAGTGGAGCATGATTTGGGAAATCACGGTCCTGCTATGCTTGGTGGAAGTTATGTTTGTTTCTCCTATAGTGGGTCATATTGACGTGATTGAATTGAATTGAAATTACTTTTATCTAAAAAATATACCCTTCTGAAGATTGATAAATTTAGGTCTTCACCTAAACAACTGGAGGCTATCCATCCCTCTTTTTACTTGGGTAATGTATTTTATTTGAATTTTTTTAGTCACACATTTGAAATTTTTTCCACTATTTTTTTGTAAATTAGATATCATGTTTTCCTTGATGATGTTCTTATAATGAGTTTTGTTTTCAAAATACACAATACTATTATAATTCTTAATTTTATTTTTCTTATTTATAGGACATTTTTATGAACACTTTTATGTGTATCTTTATAATTTGATTAAACTTTGTTTATGTTGTGGAAATGAAGGTATTTAATGATTACCATTAAAGAAAACCTGGAAGAGAGTCTTTAGTGGGGATGACTTTGACAAATGATTCTTTGGAAAGAGACAGACAAGGGATTCGATACAGATAACATCTCAGGCTTGTGGTTCCTCTTTATCCTCTAGAACTTTTCATTGCACTCCCATTTCCTTCAGATTTACATCAGCCAAAGTTTAATGAACTTTTCAGTACATATTTGTACATTTAATTACAATGTTTTATAGTTTTATTGAATTGGTTTCATTCTTAAATGTCTTAAAATTTCATGTACAAAATGGCTTGCCTAATTTTATAATCTCATATGATTGATCAGGTTTTTGTGGATGTTGTAAATGAGGTGAGAATTGATATCAATCTTGCTGTTATCCTTGATTGACTGTTTGTTCATCTATAGTTTAATTTTTAGCTATGACCGCAGAATGAGGCATCTCTACAAATATCTACAGTGCGAGCATGGGAGATTTTCTGTAGCACTTCATGACATCTAATTAGCTTGGTAAAAATGGTTTTGTCAATTCTATTCGGTTTTTAGGAGTTCCACGGACTGGGTGGATTTTATTATGTCCCGTTCAATTGCACGGGGGAGGATACTTGTTGGAATATTGAACTGGAGGATGGGATTTAATTGTATTTTAATCAGTCTTTAATTAAAATTCTCGTCATTGTTTTGTATTAGATAACATGCAATCCTTAGGTAGTTAGTGAGTTATTTTAGGCAACACTTTAGGATTTAAAACGTCCTAAAACATCATATCAGTGCATACCATTTCTTAGGCGATGGTGATGAGTCCTATTAATCTTGGTTCAAGGTACGTATGTACATCCTTTTTTGTATTCATAGTGTTGGGTTCCTATAGCCCGGAACTATCTACATGCCTTGTGAATTTATATAAACAACTTTATATAAAAATGTTTTATTAATCCATTTCTTTAGATATATTCCATCATTTGAAATGTAAATCATGATTTGTTTAAATATGCTCTGGGAATGCAAAACATGTTTATTTAAAATAAAAAGCTCTTTACTTTGTAGTTAAATAATCTAGAATCAGAGTTTCCTAACTTGATTCATTTATTATTATTATGCACCTAGACTATATTGTATATAATCCTATTTATATTTACATGTTAGGTGCATATACTCATCTTTTCTTGATTACCTTACATTAGATCGTGAAATGATTTACAAAGATTTTCAAGAAAATGATTAGTTTTTAAAGTGTGAAATGGAATGTTTTATAGGTTTAGTTCAATAAATTATTTTTAAATGTTGAAAAATATATTTTAAAATAATATTTATACTCTTCCATTTTTACTCATATTTTATCATTTTTGAATTACCTTATGAAGTAATTGCTTAGAATATTTGGTGGAATCCTACTGGGCTCTTTAGCTTACAACCTGCTTGTACATTTTGGTGTTTGCAGCTCTTTATCATCTTATACAAGATGTTCCTACTCTTTCCTTTATTTGTGGGTATGTGCTTGGTGACCAAAGGTGGGTGACTTGGGACATGGTGGGTGGTCATGGACCACCAAGAGACGAGTTTTAGTGGTTTTTTCCACTTTCATTTTTGTTATTTTATCCTTGTACTAGATAAGTATGTATTGACTAAAATATATGGTGATGTTTCTGCATTGTAATCTGTTATTGAAACACTTTGAGGGTGAAATAATTCCAAATGGTTTTTTGTTAAAGCCCAAATGCTTATTGTCAGACCGTCGAGATCAGGAATGCTCTTAGGGTTAGTGGAAAATCATCTCATGTAGCAATTTAGATGGTATTCCAGGTTGGTTCGTTACATATATTTAAAATCATTCCTCCAGAATAATAACTTGTAGGTTTTCCCAATGAAGTGTAACCCAAATAAAGTTATAGAAACATGTAACTTAACTCCTTTTCTCACCTCATTACATTTTTTCCCTACACAAGATAATCCTTGGGTGCTATGCTTTGTCATGAACCTACCTAGTTGTATGATTGAGGTATCAATGTGCATTTAATTTAAAAGGAATATAAAACCTAGTATTCTTAAGGGGATTTAATCTCACCATAAAATCAAATGTATTCCGTTTATGTGTATGTCCGGGTTATAGGATATATTTTGGATTCTTATTCCTTCCAATAAATTAATACGCTCAAACCATTTTTCTGTATAACTCTTTACATAACCCAAGACTTGTTTTATAAACCCAAATTAAAATACAACTATATTTATACACATTCAAATTCATCACGTGAATACGGTGCATGAAATCCTTTAATGTAAATTTTTAGAGTCTTATGAAAACAATAATCTCCAAAAAGTGTTGGTTTAGATTAACAAATAGAAAACCCCCATTTTCTCAACAAGGAAAAATCCTTCAGGCCAGTGAATAATTCAACCAAAATTCTTTCAACCCAAGGTTAATTTACTCAAGAGAGACCTCAATTATATTACATTTATAACAAGTAATATTTAAAAACTATAATTGAACACTTAATTCAAAATCGTACCCTTGAACAAGATAATGTTAAAGTAGACGAAATCTAAATCAATTATAATACCTAGAATATACCTCCTTAGATAAATTTATGAAAAAATTTAGAAGAATTTTATCTCTTTAAACTAAAACATATGACCATTCATGATATAAAAATTATATCTTAGATAAATTAGGGGAAAAACTAAATAAATCAATAATTCATATATTTAAACATGATATATACATTTATGAACCATTCAAAAATAAAGATATAATTTCTAATTTCTAATTTATCTCTGTATTATGGGAATTAAATAATCAAATAAAACACTTTATATTTATTTCTAGTATGAACAATTTATATTATTCTTTATATGTCATTTAATTTAAGCATGTGATATTAAAGGAAATATAAACACTTTATATTATAATACTATTTTGTAAATAATTTAATTAATCAAAATATCATATATTAAATATTATTTAAACCATGATCATATAAATTATCAAAACTAATTTTGATATGGTTTAATAAGTTTTTAAATATGACCCTTTTAATTTAAAAAATCCAAAATAATTAGCATGAACAATTCATAATATATAATATATAATCATTTATATTTTTATATATTTTTTAATTTATAAACACTTTATAAATAACAATTATAATTTCTATATAAGCATTTTATATCCAAATTATAAGTAATTAATATAATTTAGAGGATATTTTATATTAGCATTTAATATTATGGAATATTTTTTCAATAAGTATTTCATAAAAAGTTAATAATTAATTATTAACATTTTATAATTAATTAATTTATAGCCATATTATAAATTAAAAAAATACTAAAAAATAAATATTTTAATAATTTATAAATAGTTTTTAAATTGTATAATTCAATACATAATAAAAAAAATTTAAAAAAAATTAAATCATATTTGATGATATACCCTATATTGTAATATATGTCTTACCTTTATTATCTTCTATATTTATTAATAGAATAATTCTTTGAATATGATATCATTCTTTATCTCCCAGGATTTATATCTTATAAAGTCACATATATCATAAGGGTGATAATAGTTAGAGTTAGTACCCAAGAACCAACTGAGTTTTTACTTTTGATTAATAGAATAATATTAAAAATATTATCACATGATGAGTGTTATTTTTCATAACATTAATGTGATAATGTCCTTAATGTATTTGTCACATTTAATGGTTATAATAGTTCCACACAATAATGGTAACCTTGAAATTTTATGACAATATTCTTAAACACATGTCGTGTGGTCAAAATGACATTTTTCTGAAGAGAAATAAACGTTGTTTTACTATTAATTGTTTGAGGTTCAAAAGTTTTTGAGGCTTATTCTCATAAAGTTCACACTAGGTAATATCCAAGAAGGTAGGTTTTTTAGGAATTACCATGTAATATTAATTCCACATGTTATATTTTTAATTAGAAATTCCTAACTTCAGGCATGTGTATTGGTCCATAGATTAGATATTATTGTTATATATCATGAATAATGAACATTAATGTTTTAGTGAAAATTGCAATGACATACTCTCATAGTGTGGTAGGATACATTGGTTTCATCATAAGTGTTATGAAATTAATTTAATAAGTTAATAAATTATATGTCCTTTCTGAGTAAATGGATGAATATATTCATTACCCTTTAATTGAAATTGAACTATCTAATTAAATCCATGGGTGTAGTAGTTCATTGATGAGTTCATTTCAAAGAGTCAAATAAAATTAATCAAGAATATTGGTTGATCTCACAAATATTAAACAATCTTGATGATATATTTATCCAAAGATATTATGTTACACAATAAGTATTCATAGGAGGTTCTTTTTATTACAACAATAAATTCTTTCTCTATTGGTGTCTTGATCTGTTCTTAGATGTTGATCTTGGACATTAAGGGAGTATGTCTAATTCCATTGAGAATCAAGATTAGAGGGCCATCACTAAGAGTATCTAGAATATCATTTAAATTTTATTTTAATTTAATAGTAATAATAAATTTCATTCTCATCTTCTGGAAAAATAAGGATTCTAGTTAGGTTGATTGTATAAGTTTAATCACCAACTATTAAAGATTAAAATATACATGAGCTACATATTTAAAATAAATATTTATTTTTAAGTTTACTAAATATAATATTTATGTATGTATTAAATTGATAATATGAAGATTCGAATTTATTTTAATAAATATTAATTATTCAATATTCAATAAATACTGAGTTGGATTAATGGATCGAGTTAACAGCCTCAAAGAAATGATATATTTTGTTTAATATAATCGTTTAAATAAATAAATAAAAATTTATATAGATGTTATTAAATAAAATATATCATTTTCATTAGGACCTTAACTCTACCTAAATAACTTTATGAATAACATAATTAACAAACCCCAGAATCCGAAGATCTTGATAAAGAAACAATGGATCATTAAAAATGTTTATTGAAATATATCATTTCAAACAAGTTTTTCATCAATTTCAATGGAGAAAATTATAAGAACACGATGAAGAAACACAAAAATATCACTTGACAGGACCTATTTACATTTTATATATAATTAATTTAAACCATGAATTACCATAATTTAATAATTCATTTTTATCATTGACCAATTTTGTAGCCACTCGCATAGGCTTGTTGTTGTGTCAGAGAATCCAAACTAGGATCTATATATTTGTATCAATATATTTTCCATGAATACTATAATGAATTGATTGGTATTTTGGGAGGTATCATGAAGGAACTTATATCCTTATGTCATTCACCAATGATTGAAATAATAAATTCTCTCAGGCATGAGAAGGAGGAGGAGGATTATCTCTCATTCTTGAGATAGTGCTTGAGAAGTTGACTCTAGGATTTTGTGAGAATTATTTTTGGATAACCCATTTCTTAAAACTCTCTCTAACCAAAAAATGATATAAATTTTATTATTTACATAGGTTTGAATAATTTTTAATTCCATAGAGGATCTTTATCTAATTTTTTGTTCTAATTAAACCTTGAGTAGAATAATAATTAATATTATTACATTCCATAACATGGGATAACTAATGGATATGTAAATATAATTTGTTAAATAAATTAATCAATATTTATTGAAAATATATTAAATAAAATATATTATTTCCCTCGAGCCCTTAAATTGACCCATCAATCCTCCTCAACTATATTGAGACTTCAATAATAATTATTTCTTTAAATAAATATCATTATATTATTTTCAATAAATACATAAAGTACATGATCAATGTCTAGAGACATATCAAGGAACCCATAGAGAATATAGTTAATGTTTCATTGACAACAACCTCATATGAATGCATACAATATAATATAATACCTTTGTCTTGATAATTATTTAAGTATGATCTATAGTTGTGTCATTAACCTATATTCTTGATTAATTTTATTTGACTCTCTAGAATGAACTCATTGATGAAATACCATTTCCATTATTTTAGATAGACATTTATATTTAAATCAAAGGGCTGGTGATATCTTCTTACAATTACATGTAAGGGGAAAATACTTTCTTAACTTATTAAATTAATGTCACATAACTTATGAAATTCCTAATGTATCCTTCCTCACATTGATCATATGTTATCATGTTTTTTATAAATACATCAACATACAATATTTATGATATATATTAATAATAATATCAATTCTAAGGACCAATACACACATCTATATATATAAATATCCAATTACATATACAACGTGTGGAATTACTATTGGAAGATCTATCATCATAACCTAACTTATTGGAAATTACAAAGTAAAAATTCATGAGAAGTTTAAAATTATTTTAAGCCTCAAACACATAATAGTTAAACATATTTTGTTTCCCTATAAGGAAAAGATATCCTGACCACATGATATATGTTTAATAATATTGCCATATCTTTTCAAGATTGTTATTATAGTGGGGTACTACTATAACCTTTAGATGTGATAGATACTCAAAGGAAATTATCACATTGATGTTATATATAAGAATATACATCATTTTATATGATATTTTTTAATATTTTTTAGTTAAAAGATATTTTCAGTAGGTTCTAGGTAACCAATTAGAAAAGGATCCCACTTAAACTAAATACATATTTAAAAAACATTTAGTCTAGTAACACTCACATGATACTCATTTTTTCTACTAAGATAAGGATTTAGTCGACGGTCCCACCACATTCTATTTTATGGTTACTCTTCTTACTATGATCTCACCCCTATAAAAAATCCCTCAATAGGTGATACTTTTGAAGTGTGTGCTTTTCCTATTGATTCAATTATACCTTTAAGACTAGAACTGATATTGTATTATCAAAATATAGTGTAGTGGAATATTTATTACTAGTTACCACATCATGATGCTAGATGAATTCCCATATCCACATTATATCTTTATCTACATCATACGATTCAATAGATTTAGAATTTACTGTAGAATCAATGAATTTTAGCTAGTTAGAACTCATCCAACTCACTACACCTACATTAAGGAAGAACACATATGTCATATATTATTTTAAATCATTCTAGTCTATTTTAAAACTGTAATATTTGTATCCCATGATTACTTGTTCTATATCTCCTTTATAAACTATGAAAAAGTCCTTCATAAACCATAGATATTTTAGAA
The DNA here is from genome assembly GCA_963277665.1 of Viscum album. Classification (NCBI taxonomy): domain Eukaryota; kingdom Viridiplantae; phylum Streptophyta; class Magnoliopsida; order Santalales; family Viscaceae; genus Viscum; species Viscum album. The sequence continues at coordinate 825,857,846 of OY728161.1, forward strand.
AAGTTTTAACAGCCACCTAATATAGATCTCCAAGGTCTACTTGATATCATCCTACCATGCCCATGGCATAGGAAACATCAATCATAGTATATAGCATGCCATACAATATTTAAACTATCAGAGAAGCATAGGGAACCTACTTATTCACTATTTCCTATAGTGTATAAGGCCATATTGTTTTGTAGATATTTATACCATGTAACACTAGGAATAATAGCCTCTTAAATTTTTTTATATTCATTTTATACAATACATTATCAATGTATGGGCCTTTAATTAGTCCAACTAACCTCTTAGATATATCATGATAGATCTGATCCCTATCATATAGGTTATTTCACCTAATTCTTTCATTGAGGATTTTTTTGAAAATGTATTAACTGATTGTGAGTCTCGTATCTCATTTTCCATCATTAATATTCAATCAACATTGACTACTAAGAAAACTAGTATACTCTAACTACACCTATTGTAGACAACAGGATCTCATTAATTCTTTATGAAACTAAATTCTCCTATAGATTCATCAAAATGAGTGTTTATGGATCTTTATGCTTTATTCAACCCATAAATGGATCAATGTAACATTCATACCTTATTATAATCCTTTGGTGCCACTAACCCTTATGGTTATGTCATATAGATATTTTCCACAAAGTTTTTAGTATGGAAGTCTATCTTAACATCCGTTTCCCAAATATAAAAATCATGGTAAAAAGTTTTGGCATGTATAATTATAATGGATTCCAATATATTTAATGGTGAAAAGTTTTTTTCATAGTATATTCCATGTCATTTCTTAAACCCTTAAACAAATAATCATGATTTATATGTATTGACTTCACCATCCATGTCCAAATTCTTCTTAAATACCCATTTTCACCCAATAGGCTATACATAAACTAGAGGATATACCAAAACAAAATCATGGTTCTTGTATATAGAATCCATTTGAGAATTCATGGATTATTTCCACATTACAATTAATGAGCTATTAACCACTTCATTATATGAAATAGTTTCATTGTCATTAACTAATAATGTGTCACCATCCTTAGTGACATGAAAATCATATCTCTATTTTCTATAGCCTATCTATTTTTCCTTCATAGTACTTATGTCTCTATAAAAACTTCTTCCAATAGGACTTCTATAATTTGTTCATATTCTAACTCTTGCACATCCTAAGATTCCACTTCATTGGTTTTTATATTATTCTAACTATATATTCTATAATTGTTTCCCTTTAATGAAAATTGGGATGCCTATCGACCATAATATATTAATCTAATGGATTCTATAGATAATATATTTTAGTTTAATTAGGATATCCTATAAATATAAACCCTATACCACATGATTCTAGTTTATTTATAGAGAGATATTTAACTAATTCTTCACATCCCCATACAAAAATATGTGACAAAAAAGGTCTATTCCCATACCAAAAACTCTTACATAATAACATTTACTAGATTATCTTTCACTCATCTTAGTATATTTTGGCATATAATTTATATCCACTAAAGGAGAGTGGAAGACATCAAACACACAATGTCCAAAAATGTGTTATTATTTATCTCACTAACACCATTACATTATGGTGTATAAAAATAATTGGGTTGAGATAGTACCTCAAATCCATTAGATAATCGGTGAAATATTGGTTAATATTTCCCCTCATGGTCTGAATAGAGTTTCTTTATCTTTATACCTAGATAATTCTCTACTTTATTGATTTATTATTTAAATTTTTAAAAGGAATCACATATATATCACATTAAGTTAAAATATTCATAACTACAACAGTCATCAGTAAAATTTATAAAGTAAGAGTATACACCTTTATCTTATACTAGAAAAGGACAAAACATGTCTATATAAACAAATTCTAAAATCTTTGTGGCCCTTTTTCCCTTTCTATTAAATGGTCATTTAGTCATTTTTTCTGGAAAATTTTGACATATATCTAGTCATTTTAGTTTAAAAGAATTTAAATTTTCTTATTGATATAGCTTTGTAAAATTATTCTCATATACAAGACTAAACCATAAATTCTATAATTGGGTGTGATACGAGTTATGTAAGATTTATTCATTATCAATTTATGGCACTTGATTTTTATATTCTAGTATATAATTATGGTTATTTAAATATTTTATCCCATAACTTGTAGTATATTTATAAAAGGGGAAAATATTATTCCCAAACATGAAAATAAAGTAATCCATGTCTAAAATGGGCCTAGAAATTTTGTTTTTAGTTACAATAGAAGAATAAAAACGATTTTTTAAAACAATAATCAATATAATCAACAATGTGAGATGTTAGTTTTCTTTATCCAATGTACCCAGTCTTTCTCCATTGGTTGCTCGAAGATACACCACACATCTAGTGTTCTTTTGAAATCTACTTGGCACTGTTATTTGGATAAAAAGTGAGATAAACAAGCTATATCTAATTCCTAATTCATAAAAATTGAGATATTAGACTTAATAACAAAAATATCTGAAGATTACCCTTACTTATTCAATGAGGTGTTTTTCATCTTCCATTAGTCATTCTTGTCATAATAAAAACACACTATGTCATGATCCTTATCTTGACACTTTATATTTCACTTCCTAGAAGGGTGGTGTAAAGGTGACTTAGATTTAGAGTTACTCTTTGGGACTTTCTTCTTTATATTCCTCTTGTTCAACATAAGTAACCAGTTTTCTTCATGATTTATAATCTTGTATTCCATGTGAATCCGATCCAGGTATTCAATAGAAAATTCTCTATATTTTTCATTTTAAAATTCATAAAAAACATGAGAATGTCTGAGGAAGTTAAGCGAGCACAAATTCTTTGAACAATTACCTAGGTAACTTGAAACCTATAATTTCAAAACACTCGATATAGTTAATCATCATGATTATATGAGGTGTTTCTATTGTACCTTCTTCAAGCTTGCATTTAAATAGTTCCTTGGATATCTCATGCCTCTTTTTTCTTTCTTTCTCATGGTAATGTTCCTAGAGTTTAGAAAATGTAGTGTATGTATCCATGTCCTCATGATGTTTCTATAGAACACTAGTCATGGATGATAACATGAAACATTAAAAATCCAATTCATTATTTATGTTTTACTAAAAGGTATAAAACTCTTCCTCACTTACCTCCTTAGAGGTCTTAGTAAGTACTGGGGAATCTAGCAAGTAAAACTTCTACTCATGGCATAGTATGATGGGAAAGTTCTTTTACCATTCATAGAAGTTACTTTTAAGAGATTTCATTTAGATAATATTTCCATAGATATATTTTCATGTTTGAATCAGTTACACTTTTCTATAACAAATAAAATAAATTTTTAATATTTTATCATTATTATGAAGTGTGACATAATAAATTAAATTTATTATTCTGCAATTATATTATCAAATCCTAATAGTCATCACTGTTAGATTATAAATATACCATCATGTGGATATTATAGTTTATGGGATATATATTCCCCTACTCAAAACACATACCATAACCATGAAAATTATTTGAAAGTATTTAGGTGGATAGTATTTCCAACTATATTAAATCATAGTTCCTTGATATGTTGATTAGAGTCCCCAATCCTAAAATATTAAACTCTAATTTTCCTAAATATTTCCTCGAAATTTTATTATATAGACCATGGATATTACCATTAATATCAATTTAGTTATTTTATACCATTATAATTTTTAATCCTCCTTGATATTTAAAAGTGTCCCTGACAATTGATGGACCAATACTTTAAATATGGTTTCATCTTAACACAAAATAAGGAAAGAGATATTTAAAATAATATTTTCATTTGTTTATTTTTATTTATCTTAGGTGTAATTTTTTTTATTTTATTATTCACATGATTGTTAACTATATGTCGATTTTACATAATTAATTTACTATGTACATTAAAATAATTTATATAAATTTATTTTATTTTATATTGAAAATGTTATTTATTTATATTATTTGATAATTTTTTAATAATAATATAAACAGGAATCACATAAATAAATTACCTTTCAATGATAAATAAAATAAATCATTCATATGAGCATTATCTTTTAAATACTGGTTGGTTTATCTAGTGAAAGATAAGAAAACCTTGTCCTTATGGGAAATTACTCCTTAAGTCGATATAGGGATTGATTTGCAACATTCCTCCATTAACTAGTATATATCCTTGGTTAGTTTCACCTTAGTTCAAGACCTAAACCATATTTATTTGATAGCAGATCCTTTCCTTACATGTGTATACTAACTTAGAGGTGAGGGGAACCAGGGGATTATGGTTATATAAAATATTCCTTAGATATTCATACCTATACATAATAAAGGAGGAAGAGAACATATGAAAATAATTTTATTTAATTTAATAATACATTCACCCCTAAAATCATGCAATAAATAATTATATTAAATTAAAAATCAACACATAAAAAAGTTGGTCAAGTTCATGATCATTCACACCATACAATGACACTGCATTTGACATGCTAACATTCATTTCAATTCATTCTTTTTTATGATGAATTTATCAAATTAATAAATTTATCATCTTATTAATTATTTAATTTCCTTATCATAATTATCCATCTAAATATTCCTTGAGACTCTCATCATTTATCATTTTAAATAAATCAAATAAATTTGTTTTAATTTAAAATTATAAATTACATGGTGTGTATTGACCGAGTACACAACATGTTCCCTTCCTAGTTAGATTATATTTATTCTAGAATTTAATACACACACACAAATATATATATATATATATATATGACATTTAATAAATTAAACATAGTATGTGCCCTTCTACATTGGATTATTCCCATTTCTGGAATTTAATACTTTCACGACATGTACTTTCACTCAACATGGTGTGTGACTTAATCTAAATATGGTTCTTGTCATGTACTGTGTACTTACACGACATTCATGACTACATGGAATGTCATAATATAAACAACATGTCATCTGGTGGGTTAATCTATGTAGTATACACAATGGATATGGAAACACAAATTACCATAAATATAAATGGAATGTACCACTGGTGATGCTGATGAAGTACATGGAACGTATGAAGATCATACATGTCATGTATTTTCATAAATACATGGAACATTATTATTCAAGAATTTAATTCCACACAACTTGATAAAATTCTCTTGGTGTGTACTTCATTGATAAAACTATGTCTTACAACATGTACAACCTCTTACATGCTATGTGGTTTGGTCGCACTTTAATTTTTCCAAGTGTTTAACACGCACAAAACATCTGGATTGGCAAGGACCTTGTAGGATCATTCCCAAGTTACATGATTTGTACACCTAGATACACACCATTTACTCCATTACAGATCACCTTTATTAGACACTTAGGAATTTAATGTGTATCTCACAAGGTTTATCATGTGTAACATGGAATGTACATCATGTAATGTCAAGTTGTTCTGATGGAATTTAATAGATGATGTGTAATGACACCACATACTATGACCATATAGCTTTCATGATTTCAACTTGGTGAAAATTGTGTTGGGTTACAAGATGTGTACACCAATTACACATTGTGCACTCCCTATATTTCCATGTTCCAACTAATAATCAATATGTTGTGTGTAAAGACTATGTGTATTATCCCCCACATGGAATGTGGTTATTTTTGTGGCTCATAATTGTGTGGTTGGCCAAGGGTACATGATGTGTAATTTTGGTTACATGTTGTGTCACCATATCCTGTATCTAGTATCCTCATCATCTAAGGATGGGATCTTCCTGCATTGTCATTATATTCTTGGAATGTTATTATTTATATGAATTCTTTTTCTCAACTTTTGGATAAAAGAACAAAAAACAAAAAATTAAATCCTTCTAAGAAAACTATAAATCAATCAAAAAATTATAAAAAAATTATAAATTGTAATTTTATCACTCTGATATCACTTGAATGTTCTGGGGCATAGTGGAAGTAGTTGGATTATTGTCCAATAATGTTTTTTATCTATTTTAATGGATAAAATAAGATGGGTCATGATGAATAAACCATGAAATATTTATATAGAGTTCCTTTTATATTTAATTTTTAATTAATTAAATGTAAAATATCCTTTTTATGAATATTTTTGGGATGATTCATTGAGTTATTTTAATGTTATCCATTGAAATTGATGAAAAACATTATTGGATAGAGGTATGTCCACTCTCATAGTTACATAGAAACTTAAATACTATGATTTATTTTTTTAAACATGGTTCAACACTCTCTCATAATATGATATCACCAATCATACATTATGATATAGTGAAAACCAAAGGAATCAAAAATATTTCTCCGCCTATGATATCTCATATCATATGGTGTGACCATATCACAATTTTCAATTTTGAAAACCATAATACATGATAGAATTTATTTTATATGCTATATTTTATAATACCCATTATGATATCTATATTTAAATGGATAATCAATATCTTTTTTATTGATATAAAATATGACTAAAAATGATATATGATTTTTTTTATTATTAGAACTCGTTTTCATTAATCATGAAAAATAGTGAAACTCTAATACAACTAAAGGGTTTCTAAGGATCAAAAAATTATTTTTCAAGGATGTATAAAATAATAAAACCAGAAAATATCAAGATTATTATTCCTTGTAAAATATAAATCATGTATAAAAAAATAAGAAACATGTACCTTATACAATTAATAGTCGTTACTCATTTTATTTAACCACAATGGTTAATAAAGATCCCTAAGAAGAAACAAATGGAATCCTCCCTATGTGGTTTATCCATGGTTGATTTGAATCATCCAATTTCTTAGGTATGACCCTCCTCAAAAACATGTCATGCTAGTACCTTGTGTGGAAAAGGAAGAAGTTGAAGAGAGTTTCTAGGTGAATCAGCATAAGGTTAGGTAAGGATGAAATGTACACATAAAAACCCTTGTCATTATATATATAAGCCATGAAATAGTACAAATCCTTTACACACATTTACTTGTATGTTATGAAATTTATAAATAAATAGAAATGTTCAAAACCCTTACAGTTGTTTAATTATCTTTCATTTAACATATAAGTATTGTTTGAAATCTCCCATTCATTAAAAGTATTAGTGATAGCTAATGTAGAAGATAGATTAACATTACTATCTTAAATATTGAATATCATTATCATTCATAGGATGAAAAATAAATCATTCAATATGATTCATTATCATATGACAATGTTCAATCATACATTATTATTTTCTTTCTAGTAACAAGATATAAGTATAGTCATGCTTTAAATATGCGTTTAATAAATCATACCATATGCCTTGTTCTTACATTTCAGATTATAGGATATATATATATATATTTATATTATAAAAATATATATCAAAAAAATCATATGATATAGGATTTATGGAATATCACCATCAGCCGACTCCTCAAAGAACATGAATCTCCACTCTCAATTCTAACTAGGTCTTGTGTTATCATTATGGTCCAACCCTAATTATGGAGAAATATAGGATATTTATAAAAGTTATGGATTAATTAATTAGTTTATTTATTAATGTATTGAAATTTTCTTGGTTAAGGGTTCGAAACCTAAATGAAAATTACACCTCTCCTAGACAAAACCCTTTATCCTGAGTCAAATTGTGATGATGTGAATTCCATCAAGGACATTGTTTAGGAGCTTTTGATGAATTTTATCATTCACATGTTCAAGAGATGAATATATATACATATATATATTCATTTTTATGCAACTCAAAAATAAATGAACTATACTTTCAATAACTTTAATAAATATTATTATAAATATTTTAGAAAATTCAATAAAAAATTGGAACACTACAAGACCACATTGCTACATCTATACATACAAAAATTTACATTAATATACCTATAATTTCCAATAAATTTTTTGTTCTATATAATATCTATATATATTAAATAAAATATATAATTATTAATCCTATGAAATATTATATATAAATTTCAAAATTATGGTAACTCTCTATTTTAATTCAACCCTTTCATTTTCCTAACCCTTCATATTCCAACTCCTGGTTTCTAACCATTAGGTTAGACATAAATAACATGGATTTTCTAACAAAATTTATTTAATTTAACATGTATCCTATATATATGTGAATAATATGATGATATGAGATATTTTTTCCCTACACATTGTCTCCTCTCTTTATTCTATTTTTTATATTATCTTATTTTATCATTAACATAAATTCTATTCACTGTATCTATCCCAAAAATTGATTTCACATTTCACTCACCTTTGACTAATGTTTCATACCAATTTTAATATTCATAAATCTTTTGATCAGTGTTCGATCCACTGGAAAACAAATATTAGTATAATCTACATTCATTAAAATAGGTTAGTAAAATGTAGTAATTTACATTTACATGGTGAATATTTAAAGATTGGTTTTATACCTCTTGAAATTTCATGACAGAACTAATTTCATGGAATCTGAAAGTTGAGATGAGCCTAGATGGAAATGTCCATGGATAGATGATTAATGTTTTAAATCATGATTATGATCAAGACTATATCTAACCCCTTTTATTCATTCACATCCACCTATCTTGGGATTTTATGAATGTGTACCTGATGGTAAACGATCCTCTAGTGTTATTTCAATACCTCAAGGAGTGGTATGATCACATTTGACTAGTAATTTTACCAAGTGAAAGATACAAGTGGATTCATTTGTGATTCCAGGATTTTTAATTGTTAAGTGAATAAAACTCATCCATGTTTATAATAAAATAAACAATATAATTTCTCAAAGATAATATCATTGACACCAATATTCTATAAAAAACATGTTTTAATTTCCATGACTTAAATGTTATTCTATAAAAAAATATCAAGGGAAGAGGTTTAAAAATACTCTAAATCAATTTCTTATCATCTTTTTGTGGAAAAAAATTATGAAATCTTAATAAGGAATCATGAATCTTGAAAAAAGAGTATAAATCCATTCTAAGAAGTTAATGTTGTTTCTTATAATAAAGTTTGTATAAATAATAAATGAAATTGACATAAGGGATAATAATATTCTCTAGGTAGCCATAAATTCAATGAAAAAATTAATGGGAACCACCATAAGGGGCCAAATAATAAACAAACACAACTTAAGGAAACAAACAATGATGAAATTGAATGTTTTCATTGTGTTATAAAGGGGAACTTGTAGCATACATGTCATATTCCAAATCATTTTATTGAATGGTATAAAAAATCAATCATAGGGAAATAACATAGTTTTGGAGTAAACTTTTTGGGCTAAGAAATAAAATATGATGATGATATTATGAATTAAGACATCTATAATTATTTTTTGAACCCTTTAGGTATTTAGAATATAGATAATGTGTAAAGGTACATTATAAAGATTTAATTTCTAATATTATAATATTTTTTGATAAATTATTCATGTTTTATTTCATTTATATTTCTTTATTTGTTATATGATTGAATTATTTTTCTTTTGATAGAAATGGATGTTGTAAAATTCTCTTTGAAGATTAATCCCCATGTTGAAGAAATTTGCCTCATTGAAAACACCATGATGCACACATTTTTTAAATATTTGAAATATTTTATTATCCTTAAAGTGGTAAGTGTTCATTAAAGTACATTAAACGGTAGTGTGGTATTAATTAAAGCCTTTGGAATAGAAAAAATATTCCCACTTAGTGATATACATATATTTATATACAAAGCTTTATTTATTTTATTCCTTGATGAATTTTTTTAATGATATATATGAAAATTGATACCACATTGAGACTATGGATAATAGAGTTGTTTAATACCATTATATAACAAGCATTAATATTGAGAACAAGGTGATTCAAGAGAAATTTTCAAGACGTACCTTTGGATTATACAATATTAATATCTGTACAATCAAATCAAATATAGTAAACTAGAATTTTACCAACCATTATATATTTATCTTATGGCATGTCCATTCAGGTTATCCAAGATTAATATTGATAAGGAAAATAATTAAATGTAAATATGGTCATACTTTGGTTGAAAAAAGTTTTTTACACCTAATGATTTCCATTGTATTTCTTATTCTTAAGTAAAATTAATTATAAGATCATAACCATTTTAAATTAGTACTATATATATATATTATCATGGTTGATACACAAAATATATGGTCTCAAGTTTGTTTATTGTCAACTCGCAACATGTAATTTGTGAAATTGGTTACCCAAATTATAAAGTAAAGGGAAAATTCAAATACTATTCAATCAAACATATTAGGATTAATGATATTGTTGAATATTGATTACATGCATTTATTAATTATTACATGTAAATTAGAATAAATATTGAACATTTTGTAGCACATATTGTCACTCCAAATGGACTAGTTGAATAATTTATGAAGAGTTTATAACTTATATCCAGACCACTTCCCATAAAAACTTAATTACCTAATTTTTAATAAGGACTTGAAATTTTCATACAGAAGCATTATTTCAAATTAGGACATCAAGATATCATGAATAGTCCCCTTTTGAATTGAATTGTGGTTATGAGACAAATATTTCATAGGTTACAAAATTTGGTTTTGTTTTATATTTTTCTGTAGAACCCTCATGATGAATAATTATAGTACTGTATAGAATACTAGGGATTTAAATTATATAACTTCCCTGACATAGGATCCACTAAATCAGTGACTCAATCCAAGTCACCACATGACCTTAAGCGCACCTCCATGTATGCTGGAGGCTACTGCCTAGTAGTGAGGATCTAATAGAACCAGTGGGGTGACTATACCCTATTTATTAGATTAATATACAATAGAAAAATTTAAAATAAAGAAAACTATTAAAAATAATCATTCATTACAACCCATTTTGAAAAATTGGGTACAAGTCCACAACCAAATAATAAATATGATTTTCCATGTCATAATGTGGCAAGTTAAAAGGAAACCCAGAAAGAAAAAAATAGAAGAATCCCCAAATGGGTCCAAACTCCAAGTCTATATCCCTCTTCCATGTAGATCCCATGACCAAATCAACCATCTGGAATAGGTCCATTAACCTTTTCTTGACATGTAGCCATGAAGTCTTCCTAGGTACCCAATCACATCCTAAACAGGGTGTGATAACAGCTCGGTAGGTCACCACTAATGGTGTCTAAAAAATACTCAGTCTAAACAGATAGTATATGAAAGCACAAAATGACCAAAAAAATAAAAAAAATAAAGCTGGTGCCATTTATTATACCTGTTCACTTGAGCTAGTTTCGTCATTTAATTCCATGGGATGGGCATTTTAATCAATTAAACATCAACATATTCCAATCACACAACTATGCATAAGGGGAAAAGTCAAGCTCTCTACATCACCATGGAAACAATTTCACAAAAAATACATAACACTTACCTTGGAGCCTCAGTCCTGGTAGTCTCATCAAATGAAACTGTTAGGGGAATAGAGCCTCAGTTTAACTCCCTAACCTATGAATTATAGGGCTAGGGTTTAGAGCCTCACTATAACCCGACCCATTGGTGTAGAACCTAAATTCAATACCCCACATACCACATAGACAGGTGCACATTATTCTTTAACCATAACACATTTACCAATAAAAATCATAACTATTAAACACATTTATCATTAAGTATAACTCATTCAACACATGTTTCATCCTCATGACTTGACATGTTAGAACATTTCCAATTTACATGAATTATCCCTTTAACCCATTTTCAATTTTTATATCTTAACCCATTTAATACATTTCCTCAATTTCAATTCATAACTCATTAACACATATGCCATTTATGTGCCTTGACCCACTATCACACACAGTCCCCATTTACATGCCTCAATCCATTTAATACATTTATCATTATACGAACACCCCCTTATTCCATGTCAACTACTAGACACAATTAAAATTACTTCCATTTCATAAATCAAGCTTACATGTTAATATATTTATCATGGGCTCTATCCCATAAAAATTTTATTCTATGCTTAATAACTCAATTCCATATTGTAGAAAGTGGTACACCCCATGGGTGGCACTCAAACTAGTCTAATCGACCCAAATACATCCCACGGGGATCATGATGGGTCCAATTCATCAATTAAATAATTACTGAATCATTTATACCATGGGAAACCAAACAAACAGTACAAGATCATAAGAGAACAACCACATACACATAAATTTAACCACAAGACTATGGGATATAACTTTTAGACCACCTACCTCGATTATGTAGATAAAATCTCACTTATACCTAGCCTTTGATTTTGAAAAAAACTAACTTTAAAGACCCATCCTAGGATCCAATACAAAAAAGAGTTTTTTAGGGATTTAGAAGAAAAAGATAGAATCCTTAATATCTAATCTAGATAATAGAGAAAATAGGAGTAATAAAATCACCTTTGGATTTTATCTATATCCAATAGTGCACCAAACGACTTAAGAAATGAAGGATATTGATCCTCTGGAAGTTTAGAAGGAAGGGTTCATCACCCTTGGCTTTTTCAAGAGAAATAGGGAAGAAATTAGGGTGAAGAAACATAAATCCCAAGGGTGAGAAATGGTAAAATCCCATAGTTTTAATGGGAAACATAGTTTGGATGCATGGTTGGCCTAACCATATTCCAGATGCATGCCACCCTCTATACAAGAGGGGGCTTGGTTGCACAGCTTTCTAGGGGGGCCACATGGTTTATCAAACCGTGTTGTAACTATGTGAGATGGTTTTTTCCAAGCCCGCACAGCTTGTATCCTCCCTGTACATAGGTTTACCAACCATGATCCACCTCTCTAGGAAACTATACACCAACCATGAAACATGCATTGGATGGCCATGTTTTCCCTTCTTCCAAGTCTTTAATTCTTAAGACATCCCTGATCCTCCTCATAAACTCGAGAATCATTTCATTAACCAACTTATAAGTATTTGAACCAAAAACTTAAACAAGGACATACCTCAAAATAATTTTCAGATATCACACAATGGATTTAAATCTCCCTTGACCATTAAGAATCAAGAGATAGTGATATGAGACATATTCATAGCAAGATATATTAATTGTCATTTTAATGAAAAAAATTCCAATATTAAAAGAGGAAAAAAATCATAAACTAAATAAATATCCTTAATAATGACTTTATTTTTACATCTTGATCCTTATATAAATATGATTGATCATGGATTTTAAAATATCATTAATTTTAAAATTCTAGAAAAACAGGTTCTTGATACATTCAATGATTCAAAATGAGTAACAAAATCATATATACCCATTGAAAATTCACTAGTGTGTGTTGGGAATATAAATACCCTAATTGATAAACACATTGGATGATACCTTCTTTATCATTATAAACTACCCATTAGAATCTTCAACTTATAGAACATATCTCCTATTCCACCTATGATCAGAAGATCCCTCACGAATTCATTTTCAGGAACTAAGAAGTCCAAGAACCCAATCCACTACATTGAGTCATCCTTCAACTATGGTACCGATCATTTTAAAGTCACCCTTTTGATATAAAAATAACTTAACAAGATCCTTACACACACATGAAAGAAAAAAAACAAAAATAGTTTACATAAGGATTACACGGTTTAGATATTGTTTCCTACATCCATGGGAGAATGGAAGAATCTCTTTCATTTTAAAAAATTAAGTGAATATAAATTATAAGAATAATATATTTATGAGAAACCTACTCATACTAATTAAATAAGTCTCAACAACACCTTGGATGTTTCAACTTCTAGTATTCTGTCTTTTAGCCTTTTCTCCTTTGTCATTTCTGCCTTCGGTATCTAGATGTGACCATATGTGTTATTTTGGAGAAATATTGGCCTAGTTTCTGGCCTAGTTAGTTTTGTGTTAGTCATCGTACAGTTTTTTTGAACATGTGTTCCATTCCCACTTATATAGTGGGTCCTAGTTAATTATCCAGTCATTAACACATTCCAAAACTCATAGGAAACCCATTGTTGTATCGAGCTACTAACTATTTCCTACATCAATCATCATGATGAATTATAAATTTTAGTGAATAGACATCATCATCTAAGCAATACTAATGATCCATATTCAATATTTATTTTTCTAAAAACATAAGTTATTATTTATCAAACCATCTATAGTCTCTTCTTGTTAATATTTTTCACAGACTTCACTAGGCTTCAGAACATGTTCCATATACAAAAGCTTTCCCTTCCATCTGTATCAATGATATCTTCCTAACTTGATCAAATACTCCAATTGTTACTTCATATGATCCTCCCTTTCATTTTCACACTTGGAATATGCTATGCTCTATCTAGTGATCTCATCTATCCAGCTGCTTCTACTGGAATCACTTTCATATGATCTCATGGTCCAGTGTTAGTTCCATTAAACTAAATCTGAGGCTTCAGTCAAATCTTAATTCAACTAAAGATTATACTTTTTGTGGAACTAATTTTTCTACCTAAATCTAGATTTTCCATTGTATAAATATTCATATCTCTATCTAGGTCATCAAGTGTTACTTCCAATGACTCAACTTTCATTGTTTCCAACACGTGACCCAAAAAATAATTCTCAAACTAAACCTAACAATATCCAACTTGATAATTATTTTTATATGACGATTAAAACAATATTCCACTTGAATAATATTCTCATGATCACTTAAATACCCCACCAATTATATTTTATTCAACCTCATTCCATATAATCAGTATGGTTCTCCTATGGGCTACTTTTAATCATCCAGGATCCCGCTAATATAATTTTTCTTTATATCTTATGAATCACAATATATCATTCCATTAAATTAAATAAATTCATAGACTTTACTCCATAGAATGTCAACAAATAAAATAGGAATCGAGCTTCCATCTGTAGGTTTTGATGAAATTTCAAACAAGTTGCATCATCCATTCAGTATATGGACTCATTCTTTAAAGATGTATTATTTAAAAAAAAGAATCTCTTGAGTTGTAATAATATGAGTACTTGATGATAAATTGAACCCTTTTGAAATAATTGAAAAATTAACCTCCATATAGAACTTATAGAAAGTATGATGTCATTATCATGATGAAATCCTATTGAAACTTCATTTAATACAACCAAGGAAAGTATGAACCTTTTCTCCCATGGTATCTAGCCTCAATTCTGAACCTCTGAGGATCCCTCCTATATTACAGAGGTTCATCCATTACACTTAAGATCTTTTAAAGATTATTTCCACTTAATATGAATTCATTATTAAGAAAAAAACACTAGGAATTGGGGTTTTCCTTCCTCTGGATTTTTCTTAACCAAAATCAAAATCTTTCAAAGACCTTTCAAATTAAATAACAAAACATTTACAACTTCCAAACTTCTATATTATTATCAAGACTACACTACCCAAAATGAAGTTAATTTCCACTTTACGACACGTGTTTATAGTGTTTCATATATGTATTTTTTATAATGATAAAACACAACCAAAATCCCTCTATTAAAACACACACATTCACTTCAATCTTTCATCACCTCGGATAATTTTCATTCCATACACTTTATAATCATGAATCCTTTTCTCCCTAGTGTGAATTACCATAAACTTCCAAAATTTATACTACTTTCTAGCTGAAAATATTCCAATGAGTTAGGACTTTTCTCCTCCACACCATTATCTATTAATCTACTAGACTAAGCCACCACTTTTCCAATGTTCAGGAGGATCATAGAAAAAATACCTACTCCCCCTTTTCAAATATTGAATTATGAGACCCCATAGTCATCTACCCTTACTTGAGATGGACATTGGAGAACACTTTGTAACACTTTTAGACACCACCTCTTACTTATATGTTTATGAATACTCTGGAATGTGATTATTTCATGAAGAGATCTTCTAGTCCTAGCTGATTTTAGTTGACTATATCTAACTAAAAAATGAACTCAACACTAAAACCTACTTCTGGGAACACGTGTCATCTATCAAAAAACTATGAACTTTTAGAATAATCCATTTTTTTACTGTCACAGACATCTTGTTATACTAAACTCAATGTGAGATGACTTCCTTATCTAATATAAATATGAACCCTCTAGGATTAGAAACACTAGAATCCTACAAGTTCTACAACATCCACTATTAGATCCACATACCTGATCCTAACCCATGCAATATCATCCTCAAAATTCATAACTCCTACTGCATCTGAATAGTGTGAGGGATCATCAAATTTCTTCAAAATTTCATTATCCTTCCTCCATGTTTTGAACTCCACCATAATGAATGGAATGAATTGGATGAAAACTATCAGTAAATAGGACTTTTTATATTCCCATAATCACTTCGGTGCCATAGAAATATTTCTATGACATTATTATGGTAACCTAATAGACCACATAACCATGAGAATATAGTATTCATACCTCAAGCTATGACTTTCACCAATAATGGAACATTTTGTATAACTACTTCTGGTTATGAGGAATTTTAATATTCCATTAACCATATAGTACAACTTTTGTTCTACCAATAATGTTTTTCTTAGTCCTTTATAAACTACTCCACCAAACACTCTATGTAACAACCCCAACTCTAGTAACCAAGAGTAAATGTCTACTTTATTACATTATAATAGGATACAAGGTATCACATCACCAAGGATCAATTAGTTTAGTGGTCTTGAAGAACCAGATACAAACATGCCTCCCTTATTACATTAGAAATAAAATATAAAACACGCCAAATAAAATGTTTTGAATCCTTGAAACTCATTAAAATATTTCTTATTCATATACTAGAGAAATAAAAAAAAGGTGAAATAAAATGCTCAGAAAGGGTTATGTAAAATGGAAACAATTATGATTAAATAAGGAATAATAAATATGTAATGGTAGATAATGGAATGTACATGTCATTTAATCAATAACTTGATCATGAAATGCTTCCATGGATAATGTCAATGCATTAATCTCATAATTATTGAATTTTAAATGAAGGAAATTCATAATAATGGATGTCATGATATCAAAACTCATGATATATTTACTATAAATTCATTGTTCCAAGATAGTTTTATCTAGGGGTAGTTATACACCAAAAACCAATTTAATAATTTTGGTCAACTAGTTTGTCTCATGATATATATAAATGAATTAAGGGGCTATATAATTTTGGGCCTCACCAATCACTACATTTCCAATTCATTCCTTATACATTGAATGGTAAATTTAATTCTTAAACAATATGTATTATCAAAAAATATCCATATTGAGTATAGGAAACAAAATGTCAATATTTTCCCAGTTACTTAAATAAAATTCATAATAAAACACTATATATAGAAATGGTATACTACTTAGGAAATAATCATACGAATTATATGAATAAGATGGATATTTAATATAAATTTAATTTTCAATGAAAAATGATCACAATAAAGTAAAATTTTTATGAGAGATTTAATAACTATAAAATTAATAAGAGATAAAATGTAAACATCAATTCATCAAAGATATAGGTTTTGAAATAAATTCATGTATTTTAGATTATAAAATAAAATGGAAGAAAAATAGGAAAATAATTTTTCATTAAAGAGTTTTATTTTTAAAAACATATAAAAATTTTAGAAGAATCTAAATATCATAAAATGGTTTTCATGGAGGGAAATTCCATTAACACCATATATGTTAAAATAAAACCTTCTTATTAATTTTTTTTTAAAGAAAGTTAAAACTTTAAGTTTTGTTAAAAATTATAAATAATCCTTTAAAACCATTCAAAAATTCAAGGGTAACTTACAATTTACTTAATAAATAATTTGAGTAAATAAAAAGGAATTTTTTGAATTTTTTTTTTGAGAAATATAGACATGGAAGAAAAATATACCTTATCGAAAAGATAAACAAGATCATTTTTTCTTTTAAACATTTATTTGGTTGATTAAATTTACAAAGAGAGGAAAAGTTGGAAAAAACAAGGAAGCTCCCTAGATATACAAAGGATAAAAAAGTTGATGAATTTTATAAAGGTAATATTATTATATTCTTTCGATGAAAATAAGGGCAATCCCAAATATGAGATTGTTAAAATAAACCAATATTTTTTGGTAACATTTAAATTGAAACCCATTAAAAGTGTAAAGTTAATTTTAAACATTAATAAAAAATTAATAAGTATATAATCATGTTAAATACATCAAATAGAATGTATATACACCACATATTAGAAAATAGGTGCATAATACCAAATATGTCTCAATCGAGTAGAAATTGAGATGAAATCCCTTACCTCGTGTTTCCATTTTTTTGAATATGATTTAAATTCATGTATAATAGTTTTAAACATGTTATTAATTTATTCCATAACTATATTAATATTTATAATATCATAATTGTCCATCTTATAACATCTTATCACTTATTTGTTAATAATATTTCATTATTACCATTGTTTTGGGTGTTAACAGCTTTGTTTTCTCATGCATGTTTTTCCTGGAAAGTTCAAGTTATTGTGATTATGATATAGTTATATTATATTAAGAATTATATTAATATTATAAATATTAAATTTATTCATTAGATGCAATTTTTTAAACCATTCTTCAATTTTTTTATGTGGAAAAATAATTGCATTACTTCGTGGAGACGGTGGGTCGTACGTACACACAAACAATGTTATAATTTCATTAATTGGTGAAAGGGTAAGTAATTAGATGATATATTAAATTTAAATAAAAAATATTATGTCATTAGTTTGATATATATTCATTATTTTCATCATTATGACTATCCATTTGAGGCGGTGTTGAAAATAAAATTACATCGATTCGTGAGGTTGTAGTACACTGTACACATGAGTGATGATTTTTTTTCTCTTTTGATGGAGAAGGAGATGGATGAATATTATTATATCAGCATAATAAAATCTTAGTATATGGGGGACACTATTTTTATTATTTTTTAATTATTAACATATAATTGAAGGTGGTAAAATACAAAATAAAATGGAAGAGCTTTGTTAAGATGATTACATTCTCTTAGAGAAACCTCCTTTGGATGTATTCATAAGGAGGGATGGTATTTTGGGAAGACCAAAACCAATATAATGTGGCTAAGGATTTTGGGGAGATATGTTGGTAGGGTTTGGTTGAAATAAAAGGCTCAATATGTGTGAATAAGTGAGGGGAGGGTGTTCCCATTTATAATTGAGGTGAGTGGAACACTTGTAATTTTTTCCAAGTTTTAAAATATTATTAAGTCACTTTCCTGGAAAAATAACGTAAAAATGAATCATATTATAATGTGATAAGGGTAAGGTATAATTCAAATAAAATAAGGTTTAATTAAGTTTTTAGGGTATTTTTACCCTTATCTTTTTTAAAAACCTCTTGTAAACCCATTTTGACCTTAACTATGGTAACCAATTTTTATTGTTTTTACAATTAATTATAAAGAAAAATTAAGTTAAAATTATTACATAATATTAATTATTTTAATTACAAATATGAAATCTATTTTATCAAATTTATTTCACATGATTTTTAGAATTTAATTTAAAAATAAATTCATGAAACATGATAAAAATGAATTTTTAAAAAGATGAATTTTTCGAGCATAATATGATCTTAAATTAACTATATGAATAATAATCATTATTATATGGATTTAAATTCATATATTTAGATATAAAATTTATAAATCTCACTTAAATAAATCATTATTAGAGGTTATTTTAATTAATAAAATGGAAAAACATTATTCCCTTTAAAACAGTTTTAAGAAAAATATCACTTTTTACCTCTAAATGACATTGTATTTATTTAAAAAAATTGATAATAAATACATGATTAATTAAAAAATTATAAAAAAATTATTATAAATTAAAGGATTCATAGTTAAATACTACATTTTCAATTACTCATAAAATATTATTTATATGGGAAAATTCCAAAATATCATTTTAGGCTTATTTGGACCTAGTAAGTTCAAAATTGATATTCATCCTATCAAATTAAAAAAATCCCATCAAAAATTAAAATGATTTTTATATTATGTAACATCCCAAGCTTCCATGGTACGCTTTTTCTTAATAATTCAATAGTTTTCATTACATGCAACCCCGAGTTCGAGCGCACCACGACCTATCAAACTAGACGTTTAAAAAGCATTTATGAATAGTATTAACCACATTTTAATTTTTATATATCCCATATAAATTTAACATTCATATTATGTGTTTATTATACATAATATAATGAAAAATTCAATTTTTCATAAAAAAGAAGTGTTTTTTAAAAAAATGCAGTTTTTCCACCATTTAATGGAGAACCCTTTTTAAATCCAATATTTGACACTTTTATATATTTAATTTTGAATAAAAGAAATTATTCTTTAGAATTGGGAAATAAAAATTTATTATGGATAAAGTTTTGGTGTTTTTCAGATAACTTTCATATTTTAATGAATAGTGAAAATACTGCATTTTAATTCAAAATTGTTTTTTCATCTAAATTATTTATATAGTTAGGTTATCTTTTTAATTGATTTTAAAGTGTAATTGGATTATGTTTTTATAATTTAATAAAAAATTCATTTTAAATAATTTCACACTTAAATTTGACATAAACACATGTCAATCTCACTACTGGAAAAACGACCTATACCCACGGTTCAAAACCGTGGGTATAGCCCCCAAACCGTGGGTATAGCCTATACCCACAGTTTTGGGAACCGTGAGATGGAAAGGCATCACTATAGGGGTCTCAGCCTATACCCATGGTTTAGGAGAACCGTGGGTATAGGGGTATCAAATGTGGCACAATGTTATGCCAGCGTGGCACACAACAGACCCCACGGTTTTCAAACCATGGGGTATTTAATTTAAAAAACATGCTCCCATGGGGTTTGGAAACTGCGCACCCCGCAGTGCCTCGCGGACGCGCACCACCATCAGACCAACCAAGATGTGATTTTTATTTGTTATATATACATATATCTGATTATATATATTAATATAATTTACATCAGGTTTTTAAATTCAAAAAACACGGTTACGGAGTTTCGAACCCACACCTTCGGCTGCACATCGCGCAAGAACCCCACGATGGACTAACCGAGCTGTTAACTGTATTTGTAATATATACATATATCGGTGTATATATATTAATATAATGGAGGTATTTAAATTCAAAAAGCACGGCCACGGGAATTCGAACTATCGACTCACAATCCGCCTCAACGCCGCTTTTCACTAAGGTACTAACCGAGCTAACATTTTTATTTGATATATATGTATTCAACTCCGTATATATATTAATAAAATCTGTGAAAAAATCTCTTCCCACAAAATTTTTTTTCGTGTCCCACCTAATATTTTTTCCCTCCATAACACAGAAAAGCTATACCCACGGTTCTGGAGAACCGTGGGTATAGGTCTTCAAAAAAACCGCAATACCTACGGTTTTGAAGAACCATCGGTATAGGTATTCGAAAAATACCCTATACCCACGGTTTTCTCCAAAACCATGGGTATAAGTCTTAACTGAAAACAATACCCACAGTTTTTGGCACAACTGTGGGTATAGGTGGCCTATACCCACGGTTTTGGAAAACCGTCGGTAGAGGTTCACATACAATCCCTATACCCGCAGTTTTAGAAAACTGTGGGTATAGAGATACCCTATACCCATGGTTTGTTGCAAAACCATGGGTATAGACCTATTTTCTAGTAGTGTCTTTTGATAGTTTTTACTTCTTAAAAACACACTTTTTGGTTTTGACAACGAGAATTAATTTTAAATTAATTTTTTTCCAATTATGCATTTTGGATTTAGAAAAATGGATTCAATATTTGGAATCATAAGGTCCAAATTGTGTCAACATGTTTCTTTTAGTTTTGGACATCATGAATAGTAACTTCAGTAATTATTTTTATTTACCATGGTTAAAAGGTAAATAAGGTAAATAAGGGTAAAAAATAATATTATAATAATATAAAACTACCATAACATGTGTCCTATTCATATGAGATGATATATTTCCGAACATTATCATCCTTAGGTCGATTTTAAAACCCCATAGAGCCACTTGGGTGTGAAAGTGACATTTTATAATATTTAATTTAAAGAAAAGAGAAATATAACAAAAACATATATCTTTTAATAAAATAATTTTAATATATTGTTATATAACTGATATATTTGACTATAAATATTAATTATAAATAAAAAAATATTTACTACATCATGGTATTTTATTTATAATTTTTATACATTAAATAAATTTATTTATTTGTGACACAATTATGATGTAGTGATTACCTTATTAATGAGAGATTCAAATAAATTATATTATAAATATTAAAATAATTATAATTTGAACATTTTGGTGCCATAAATTTTTTTGTAATAAATTGACATGTGAGGGATGATTTAATTCCTTTTTTTTTGAATGAATCAAGTTGTTATGACTTTAAAAAAATCAATTACTAAATAGTGTCAAAATTGACATAAATGAGTTTTTAAAACAAATATTATTTTATTATATGATATAAAAATCCAAAAAAATATAATATTCAGAAAAATAGCTTATATAATGTTGAAAATTTAATTAATTATCCACTTTATGTTCTCTTGGTATTTTATACTAATTATATTAACCCTATAGTATAAAAATAAAAGAAGACACAGTAAGAGTTAAACTATTTAACTAAGGGTTAATCCCAAGAGGTAAGGTTAATTTCATGATCTAAACTGGTCTAAAAATAATTTTCTGAGATTTTTTAGACTCATACCAATATTAGCCTCAAAATAAATCACCTTTGATCTATTATAAACCAAAAATAAATTTATAATAAATAAATATTTCTAGCTTTTCCTAAAGTTTTCCTCACCTCTTTTATAAAAGGGAAATTATCCTTCTCTTTAATTCACACCTCTATATCTCTTTGTATTAGACAAACCCTACCCAAATATCCTCCAAATTTCCCTTAATTCGTCCTAGATTCCACCTTTTGAGAATAAAAACAATTCAAGGAGTCCTTTTATGCAAATAAAAAGGAGACACTCGAAGAAGAGGTAATTGTTTTATCCCTTATTTCGATTTTCTTTTCTTCTTCTACTTCCTCTTCCTAATTTGTTACCATAATAAAATAATAGCTCCATCATATAATATATGCTGATATATTTTTATTATTATGGGACAACAATATTCCTTATTTTACCCATTTTATAGAAAACAATATCACCATGCGTGCATGCATACGGCTTACCATCTCCACGTCGTTGTGTAAACTATTTTTCATATATACTTTATTTTAATGGTTATAATGATGAATATAAATGACTTAAATAATAAATTTAACATTATATTATTTATTTAAAATTCATATTCCATAAAATTCCAAACCATTTAACCATTAAGAAAATGATATCATTGCTCGTGCGTGTGTACGGCTTACCATCTCTACAACGTGATGAGACTCATCTTCCACATCCACCATCCAAGAATGATTATAAAAATATAAATATTATGCATAATTATGAAATATATGGCATAATAAGTCTAATATATTATATATATATATATATATATATGTATGTATTTATGTATTTACATATATGTCATTCACTTACTTCCTTTCAATACGATAAGAAAACGGAAATAGCGTTCATGCATACATACGACCTACCTTCTCCATGAACAGTGAATTCCATTTCATATATCTATCTATTATATATATTTATATTAAGAATATATATATGATTTATAAATCATATTATACATTCTTGAAGTAATTAAACCATGATCTAAGTAATATAATTCATAATAACTAGTCAAAACACATACGATAAACAAAGCGATGATTACCCAAAATATTTCATTAACTTGGAATTAATAATAAATGGGTAATATAAAGTCATAAAATAATCATAGATGATATCATAAATATTATTATGATTCTAACAGAAGTTAATAATATGTTTAAAAAATTATATAGGAGTTTCAGACACATACGAAGAGTATCAAACCTTAGTTAAGGGTTAATTTATCAATCTCATTATTATCTGAGATTGTTTATGCGTAAGTATTTACTGGGAAATATTTATCATCCATTTTAATGTCTTAAAAAGTATTATTTTTTAGTTTTAATTTAAGTGAATATTTTACTAAAACATCATTTTAATTGTTTTAAGGATTTATTCTTCTAGATTTTTCTCTTTAATATCCATGTTTTCAAAATGGTTTTATAGATTTATTTATATGGGCCTGAATGTTTTAAAATTTTAATTCATTTAAAAAGTTTCAAAGTAGTTTAAGACACTTTGATTCAAAAATATCTTTTTAATGACTTCCTTTCTAAATTGTCTGATTTTTAAATGATTTCATAAAAAAGGGATATTTCTCTCAAATAGTTTTACTAATTATTTTCAACTATTTCAACATCCTTTATTGGATATTATTCTTGATTAATGAGAATTTATTATTATAAAATCTTCTATATTGTATTGAATGAGTTATGATATGTTTGATTGTGGATGTGCTATTTTTATACCATTAAGGGTTTATTGTTAAAGTATTTCCATTTCAAATGCTAGTTTTAATATGGATTTTTATATTATGTTTTAAACTTTTCATATGAGGAATGCATTGGACTTAGTAAGTGATGAGCAGGGCCCGTTATAGCCCCTTTATGCATCGATAGGTCTCATGAGACAAACTAGTGTCTTGGCACAAGGCCTTGACAAAATATTTGTGTATGGTATTTCCATGAGGCCTTGACGTAGTGGTTATGATGTCCAGCATTATGCATTCCCTCATTATCAGATTAGTTATTAATATTGCATGTGATTATTCAACCAGTATAATGTCCATGTGAAATTTTAAATGGAATTATTTGATTTATTCTTTCCATATTATGCTGAATATTATGTTTAAATTATTTTTTTTAGTTTTATACCTTTCCTTAAACGTTTATGCTTATTTATGATAGCTTTTTCTATATTCTTTATCCTTACTAAGCATCTGAGCTCACCCCTTTCTTATGTTTTGTTTTACCAGTATGCTAAGAAGTGTATTATGATTGATATGTAGGCTTAAGCAAGGGGAATAGTGGTGTTCTCAAAGTATTATTTATGTTGTGTTTTATGTTATAAATTTTAATGTAAAGTTCATGTATTTAATCTATTTTCCAAGACTTCTAAACTGATCAGTCTTTTGAAACTTGATTCTTTGTAATCATACCAATGTATTAAAATAATGGACCAGCTTTGGGCTTCTGGGGTTGGGGTATTACAATTGGTATCCGAGGAAGTTTAGAAACAACCTTGGAAATATATTTAGAAAATTTATATTAGGGATCATAACCCAAAGATAGACTTTGAGGATATGTATAAAATAACCCACAGAATTTAGGTAATGATCACGGATAACCAAGGATTAAACCTAAGATGTTATAGATTGAAAGTACCTTCCCTTGATTATGTGGTTTTCTTCAATGATATGTGTTTCTCACACTGTGCTTTTTGTTCTTAGTTAATGGAGGACACCAGAAGGAATTGTATTAACATTGATTTTCATGTAAAATCTGGTGATTTTGAGCAACAAAATTGGATAAAGACTAGAGGGAAAGATATTGTGATTATAATGAAACAGTTATCACGATATATGATTAAAATTTTTATCTTTGATGACTTTCCTGGCACATTTTGTAAGAGGAAGATGAACATTTATAAATATTAAAATTTTAAGAATCATAGAAGAAAGAATATTAATCTTCCTACAGGCCAAGAGGAAGGGAAGAAGAACCTTAATGAATACCTAAAATAGAGGGTAAAATGTTATATATGCGGGAAAAGGGTCATACAGTGACCAATTGTTATAGATTTAAATGTTACATCAATGGAAATCATGGGCATTACCCAACTCAATGCCCAAACATAAGAATATACCACTAAACCAAGGAATGAAATGTTCCATTCCAACCATTAAATTGTAAGGATTGAAGTATTTATGTATTTGGATCCAAGAATTTTGAATAGTGAATTATATAAGGAGTATTTAGTTTATGTTTTTATCTAAGGATTTTTAAGAATATGTTGAACAGTTGTAATGGAAAAGAAATTTGATTTAAGGGTAAGATTATATTTGGATAACTATGATTAAGGTAAATATAACCCTTAATATGTTCCTTATCTTAAGATAATAATTTTTGGATAAATATATATTAGATTTGAATAAGTAAATTGGATGAAGCTAGTTTCTTGAGAACTAATTATGGATTTGTCAAAAAAAAGGTTGTTCTATCACAGATGAAGTATACAACTTTTTGGGATTTAATGAATAATCCACTATGTTTTAGAATAAGGAAACAATCTTGTTTTCAATAAGGATATCTGACAAATCATGTTGTTTCCATGAATCAAGAGAATACATGATGAAGGTGTTCACATGTTTGGAATGTGACAACCAATAAATTCCCTATGAGATATGGGAGATAAATGCTAATCTGATTTGGTTCACCTCTTTCTAAAGTTGTAGATTTTAAGTTTTTGGAAGGATTGTAAAATTATCCATTTATGGATAGTATAAGTTATACTCCAGTTGAAGTTTTTTAGATTAATATATTATATCACTATAGGCGGACTTGTGCGTATGTGGTAACCTATGATAACACTTTTGTTGAGACATATGGAATGACCTATCATTCTATTTATGGATCGCATGATCTTACAACACTTCAGGAATGAAAAATTTAACTTCATTTCCTTGAATAAGAGATGAAGTGGAAATTGTTCAAGGCATCACTAATGGTGAGATTGTACTGAAATCAAGTAAGTATTTCTTCTCATGTTCTTAAACTTTAAGGAAAGGATTTTTAAAACCAAAAAATATTTCAGGTTCTTTCTTTTGGGATAAATCAAGTGATCCCTTGTATCATCATAGATTTATGGCTTTCAGATTGTTAACTTTATCCTAATAATATTCTATATCACTCTCCATCATAACATAATGGTTAGATTTTTATTTCATGTTTATGTCCTCCTACATGGAACCTTAGTATGTGTTATTTTTGGCAACCATAATACTTACCTTTCTTTATTTTAAAATAATGGTCTCATTAATCCATTTTTCGATGTGGGATTTCAACCAAGATATTTTGAAATGTCAAAACCCTAATTTTTAATCATGTTATTAAATTTTGAGGATGAAATTTATTGAAGGATACGATAATTTAACACCCCAAGCTTCTACGGTATGATTCTTTTTAATAATTCAATAGCTTGCGCTACACGCAACACCGAGTTCGAGCGCACCATGACCTATCAAAACAGTCGTTTAAAAAACGGTTATGGATAGTATTAACTAAATTTTTCATTATTTATATCCCATATAATTTTAACATTCATATTATCTGTTTCTTATACATAATATAAGAACAAATTCAATTTTTTAGATAAAAGAAGTATTTTTCAAAAAATGTAGTTTTTCCACATTTTAATAGAAAACCCTTTTTAAATCAAATATTTGACACTTTTATATATTAAATTTTATGAAATAAAATTTTTCTTTAGAATAGGGACATAAAATTTTAGTTTGAATAAATTTTTGGTGTTTTTATGGTAACTTTCATATTTTAATGAATAGTGAAAAATACTGCATTTTAATTCAAAACTACTTTTTCATATGAATTATTTATATAGTTAGATTATATTTTTAATTAGTTTTAAAGTTTAGTTGGATTATTTTTTATCATTTAATCCAGATTTTTTTATTTTAAGTAATTTTACATTGAAATTAGACATAAACACATGTCAATATTTTGATCGTTTTTACTTATTAAAAACTCGTTTCCTAGTTTTGACAGTGAGAATTAATTTTAAATTCATTTCAACAAATTATGTGTTTGGAATTTGGAAAAATGGATTCCATATTTTAAATCAGAATGTCCAAATTGTGTAAATAGGTACCATTTATTTTTAGACATCATGAATAGTAACTTCAATACTTTTTTTATTTATCATGGTTAAAGGGTGAATCAAGTAGATAAGGGTAAAAATAATATTAATATAATACCAACTACCCTAACATATGTCCTAATATTATTGGATGATATATGTCTGACAATTATCATCCTTAGGTTGATTTTAGGACCCCATATAGTCACTTGGAGGTGAAAATGATATTTTATAATATTTAATTTAAAGAAAAGGGAAATATAACATAGACATGTATCTTTTAATAAAAAAATTAATATAGGGTTACAAAACTGATCTCATTGAATATAAATAGTCATTATAAATCTAAAAATATTTCTTATAGCATGGTATTTTATTTATAATTTTTATAAATTAAATAAATAAATTTATTTCTGACATAATGATGATGGAGTGATTACCTTATTAATGAAATATTCAAATAAATGATATTATAAATATAAAAATAAATTTAATTTGAATATTTTTTAATCCATACACAATTTTTTTGGATGGAATTTATATTTGAGTTATTATTTCATTCCTTTTTTTGAATTAATCATGTTTTTATTACTATAACAAAAGTCAATTACTAAATAGTTTCAAAATTGACATAAATGATTTAAAAAAATATTATTTTACTAAATGATATAAAAAATACTAAAAATTTAAGATTCATCTAAATGACTTATATAATGTTAGAAATGAAATTAATGATCCACTTCATGTTATCTTGGTATTTTATAGTAATTATATTAACCCTATACTATAAAAATACAAAAAGATGCAGTAAGAGTTAAATTGTTTAACAAAGGGTTAATCCAAAAAGATAAGATTAATTTCATGACCTAAAATTGTCTAAAAATTATTGTATGAGAGGATTTAGACCCATACTCATCTTATTTTTGAAATAAATCACTTTATGAGCTATTATAAACCTAAAATAAATTATAATAAATTAATATTTCAAGCTTTTCCTAAAGTTTCACTCACCTCTCTAATAAAAGGGCACTTATCCTTCTCTTTTATTCAGACCTCCAAATCCATTTGGATTAGAAAAAATCTAACCAAATATCCTCCCAACTTCCATAAATTCATCTTATAGTCCACCATTTGGTCATAAAACTAACTTAAGTAATCATTTTGTGCAAATCAAAAGGGCACACCTGAAGAAGAGGTAATCATTTTATCCCTTCTTTCAAAGTTATTTTCTTCTTCTACTTCCTATTCCTAAGTAGTTACCATAGTAAAATAATAAATTCAGCATATAATATATTCTGAGATGTTTTTATTATTATGGTACAACCATATTCCTCCTTTTACTCATCCTATGAAAAACAATATCACCATGTGTGCATACATACGACTTACCGTCTCCACGTCGTGGTGTAAACTATTTTTCATCTATACTTTATTTAGACAGTTATAATGATGAATATAATTGAATTAAATATAAAATATAAAATTATATTATTTCTTTAAAATTAATATTCAATCTAATTCCATACCATATAAACATTAAGGAAATTATATTGTCGCTCGTGCGTATGTACGACTTACTGTCTCCACGACGCGATGAGACTCATCTTCCACATCCACCATCCAAGAATGATTATAAAAATATATATATTATGAATAATTATTGAATATAAGACATAATAAGGATAATTTAATAATATATATATATGTGTGTGTGTGTACATATATGTCATTCACTTACTTTCATTCAATATGATGAGGAAAAAAACAGTATTCATGTGTATGTACAACCTACCGTCTCCCTAAACGGTGTATTCCATTTCATATATCACTTTATTATATATATTTATATTAATAATATATAAAACATATAAATCATATTATACATTCTTTCATTAATTAAATCATGATCTAATTAATATGATCCAGAATAACAAGTTAAAACACGTACGATAAACAAAGATATTATTACCCGAAATATTGCATTAACTTTGAATTGTTAATAAATGGTTAATATAAAGTCATAAAAGAATAATATATGATATCATTATTATTATTATTATTCTGATATAAGTTAATAATATTTTTAAAAATATTATATAGGAGTTTCAGACACGTACAGAGAGTATCATACCTAAGGTAAGGGTAAATTTCGCAGTCCCTTTATTATCCGAGATTGTTTATTTGTAAGTATTTACTAGGAAATATTTATCATCAATGTTCATGTTTTCAAAAGGATTATTTTTAAGGTTTAATTTAAGGTATTATTTTACTAAAAAATCATTTTAAATGTTTTAATGATTTATTCTTCTAGATCTTTCTCTTTAATATCCATGTTTTAAAAATCATTTTAAGGATTTATTTATATAGACATAATTGTTTTAAAATGGTAACTCCTTTAAAATGTTTCAAAGTGGGATGGGACAATTTGATTCAAAAATATATTTTAAATTAATTACTTTATAAATTTTGTGACTTTTAAATGATTTCATGAAAAGGGTTATTTCTTTCAAAGAGTTCCACTGATTATTTTTAACTATGTCAACATAATTTATTGGATATTATTCTTAATTGATGTTGATTTATTATAATACAATATTCCATATTGTATTTAATGAGTTATGATATGTTTGACTTTGGATGTTCTATTTTTTAACCATTCATGGTTTATGGTTAAAGTACTAGAATTTTGTATGCTAGTTTTAATACAAATTTTTATGTTATGTTTCACCCTTTTCATAAGAGGAATGCATTGGAATTAGGAAGTGTAGGGAGAGTCCCACTATAGCCCCTCAATGCATCGGTAGGTCTCATGAAACAAACTAGTGTATCAACATAAGGCCTTGACAGAATTTTGTGCATGGTCTTGGCACGAAGCCTTAACATAGTGGTTATGATGTCTGACATTATGCATTCCTTCATTAAGAGATTAGTTATTAATATTTCATGTGATTATTCGACCAATAAAAGAGCCATGTAAAATTTTAAATGAAATTATTTGATTTATTCTTACCATATTATGCTGAATGTTATGTTTAAAAGGATTGTGTTACATTTTTATACCTTTCCTTAAAATCTTATGCTTATTTATGATATCTTCATCTATATTGTATATCCTTACTGAGCATTTGAGCTCACCCCTTTCTTTTGTTTTATTTTCCTAGGATGCCAAGACATGATTAATGATTGATATGCAAGGTTAAGCAAGGAGAATAATGGCATTCTAAAAGGATTATTTATGTTGTTTTTTATGTTATATATTTTAATGTAAAGTTCATGTATGTAATCTATTTTCCAAGACTGATAAACTAACCGTCCCTTCATGAATTGATTCCTTGTAATCATGCCAGTGTATTAAAATAATGCACCGACTATGGACTTCTAGGTTCAGGGAATTACATATTATAGTTTTATTAAAATAAAATTTTCAATAACTATAATTGAATCTTGGGAGTTACTTTCTTCCCTCCTTTAAATATTTTGTCCTCAAGAATTACATGGATAATACTTTCTAAAAAATGAGGGTGGTTCTTCTTCATTACATCCTTAGGTTCCCATGTTTCCTTTAATATTTTATGATTTCTCCAAATTTTCCTTACCAACCAAGTCATATTATTCCTCAACATTTGTTCTATAGTGTCAAGAATCTGGACTTTCTCTTCATAATATGATAGATCATGTTCAAAATCTATTTCTTCCGAGGTGAGCTCATGCATTGGGTATGGAATGTAATTTCTTAATAATGAGATATAAAACACATCATGTAATTTATAGAGGCTTGGTATCATTTCCAAATGATAATCCATAACTCCATTTATTTCTATAATTTCAAAGGGTCTAATGTTCTTGGGGCTTAGTTTCCCTTTCTTATCAAAACTTATAACACCCTTTTGTGGAGATACTCTCAAGTAAAAATGATCTGCCTCTTGAAATTTCAAATTTTTCCTTTAGTTATCAGCATAACTCTTTTTCTTACTTTTAACTTCTTTAAAATTAGTCCAAATAGTATTTACCTTTTTCATTGTCTCATTAACATGTTCTAATACTACAAGATTATTTTCACTAACTTCATCCTAACAAGTTGGAGTTCAACATCACTTGACATATAATGCTTCATATGGTGCCATTTTAATACCTGAATAGAAGCTATTAGTATAGTTAAACTATACCAAAGGTTAATACTAATCCAAAATAGCTTTAAAGTCAAGTGAGACTAATATCAATATGTCCTCTAATTTTTGAATTGTCATTTCATATAGACCATCAGTTTGAGGATCATAAGCACAACTCAAATGAATCTTAGTATTAAGATCCCTATTAAGAATTTTTTATAATTTTAATGTAAATCATCGATCATGATCATATTTAATTGAAATAAATGTTTTTTTATGACTTAAAACTTTATTAATATAGATGCTTTCAAGGTTATCAAGAGTTAAATCTTATCTTATAATAAGTAAATTTATAGATTTGGTAACAAAATCAATAATAACCCATATTGCAGCATTCCTTCAAGGAGTCTTAGATAATCTAGTAAAAAATTCCAAAGTAATTTCCTCCCATTTAAAAATATGTATAGGTTGAGGTTGCATGAATTATTTAGGTTTCAACCTCTTATTCATCACCTATTAAAAAACCAAGAATCTTGATACAAAATCAATAATTTCCTACTTTATATTATCCAGCCAAAAATGTTCCCCCAAATCCTTAAACATCTTAGTGGTACCAATGTATATAGAGAAATTTATGCTATGATAATCATATAATAATTCTCTTTTCATCTCAGGTATAGATGGAAAATATATCCCCTTTCCAAATTTTTAACTCCATATTCATATAAAAATTCTTCTAGTTTCCCATCATGCATGGATTTAATTTTCTTCTGAAATTTCACATCATCAGGATGAAAGATTTTTATATTTTCTAATAAATATGGTTTATCAATCATTAGAAAAAGGATTTATGTTCCTCCTTCATTAATAATTCCTACATTCATTTTCACTAAATCCATAAACATAGGTTCCCTATCAATCCTCATTTTGGTTATAACTCCATTATCTTTATTACCCAATGCATTTTCTATATAATTTACCTTCCCTAGGTAGTATTTTATTGAGAAATCATAATCCTTTAGTAACTTGATCCATCATATTTTCCTCATCTTGAGCTCTTTTCGTGAAAAAATGTGTTCCAGACTCTAGTTATCTCAACATGTCCCCCATATTTCTCTATAGATATTATATCTTTACATCTTTAAAGAAAATATAATGGTTTAAAACTCAATGTAATGAGTTTTATAGTTCTATTAATGAGTCTTTAACTACATTTATTCATAGGAAACAACTTTATCTTTCTATAAAAGGATGCAACCAAGTCTCTTTTTTATTGCATCACTATATATAAAAAATCCATCATTTCCCAATAGTAGATTCAAAATTAGATAATTGACTAATCTCCTCTTAAATTATTCAAAAAAAAATCTTCGCATTAATTTTTCCATGTGAAATTTACCCCTTTACATAAAATCTTGTTTAATGGGTTAGCCAATTAAGAAACATTTTGAGAAAATAACTAATAGTAACCTCCCAAACTAATAAAACTACATAACTTGGTTATGTTCATTGGTGTAGGCCATTATTTTACAACCTTTATCTTTATAGGATAAATTTAGATTCAATACTTAGAGAAAATATTACTCAGAAAAGAAACTTTTTAAATACATAATTCACACTTTCTAAATTTTATGTAAAACTATTTTCCTCAAATATTATCGAGAATGATCCATAATTAATTCTCATGGTCCTCATATATTTTAGATTACACCAAGTTATCATAAATAAATACCAAAAAATTATCAATATATTTCTTGAACACTCATTTTGTTAGATATATAAAAATAGAGGTTTCATTGTTTAATCCAAATGTAATTACTATAAACTCATAATGTCCATAACTCATATGAAATGATTTCATTGAAATATATTCCTTCTTTACTCGTAATTTATGATACGTAGAACGAAGTTCAATCTTTTAAAAATATTTATATCAATGAAGTTGATCTAATAAGTAATAAATGTAAGGCATAGGATACTTATTATTTATCTCAAAAGAATTTATTTCCCTATAATAAATATAGATCCTTAGAGATCCATTAACCTTCATAATGGAAAGAATAGAGGCTCCCCAAGGTGAAACACTAGGGTGTGTAAATCCTTTATCACTCAACTCCTCTAGTAATTTCTTTAAATACACTAATTCCATAGTGTCCATTCTATATGGA
The DNA here is from genome assembly GCA_963277665.1 of Viscum album. Lineage (NCBI taxonomy): Eukaryota > Viridiplantae > Streptophyta > Magnoliopsida > Santalales > Viscaceae > Viscum > Viscum album. The sequence continues at coordinate 825,892,156 of OY728161.1, forward strand.
TTATTTGATATAGGTCTTTCATATGGGATTAAATCAATGGAAATCTCAACCTCATATTCTAGTAGATTTTTAGGAAATTCATTAGTAAATACATCAACGTGTTAATGTATAATTGGTATATTTTCAATTTTAATATTACATTTTTCATTCATAGATTTTTTCTATACCCTTCTCCATGAATCTCATTTAGAATAACTACTAAAGGTGGATGTATACATGACCGAGATGATGATTTATTCCCTATAATGATAACGAATTCCACATATTTATCATGAATCTTTTTTTACTTCTCTTTACAATAAATTTTTGTATTATATTTTGAAATCAAGTCGATAACAAGGATTATATAAAATTCAACCATATTTATAAAAATAATTTTTTTAAATAGGGCACATTTATGTGTCATAATGGGAACTTATTGACATATCCTTATTGTAGTGATATTATCTTGGCCTTCTCTCCTTATCCTCTTAAGTAGTAAATTCCCCTGACTCTTTGGAAATTGATGTTAATAACACTCCATTTATTTAAAGTTGAATCCCAAAATATTTGAGGTATATTTATTTTCTTTATATTAATTATCCAAATAACCTTTATCTCTACACTTATGATAAACTCCCATGTCCTTTAAGAATTTTCTATAATTTTTATTTCTACAATTTTTAAATGATGGAAATTTTTTCATTCTATTCTTCTTCTTTTATGTTTTCCCTTTTTTTTGTTTAAACAACCTCTTCTTTTCTTTATTTACCTTGAATATATAGGATCTATAAAATTCCTTCTTAATTTTTATGGTACACAATACTATTACATTATATGATTATAAACTTTGAGAAACCATTTCCCTTTGGATGCTTGGATTAATCCCTTTAAATAATTGGTCAATATTTATTTTCTAAATATTTTTTTATTATATAGAATAACTAGATGGTCTTGTAAAGGTAGACTAATACTCCAAAAAACACTTTCTACTTCCTTTTTATTTAAGTAGAGTAACTTTCTAATCATTTTAGTTCATTGCTCATGTGGAAAATATTTATCAAATAATTTCACTTTAAAATTTATCTATTCCTTATGTTATATTTCTTATTCCTACTTGGTATTATAGATCAATGACCACCATTGATAATTATCACCTTTAATTCAATATAATTCTAGTACAACCTTTTCCCTTTAATTACATACAAGGACAGAAATATGGTTTCAAGGGACTTAATCCATTTCTCATCTACCATTGTACTAGTAGTTCAACTAAAATATAGAGGTTTTGGTCACATAAAATGATCCAATATAGTTTTATAGTGTCAAAGAACATCATGCTTCTCTATATGTGCAAGGTTATTAGTCATGAACTGGGTCATCTACCCTAATATGGTCATGATCTATTTATCTTCAACACCCGTTGTATTGGCTTTCTCAATAAGGAAATTTCTACATTGGTCACGAGTATTGATACCATTATTTTTATCATGGTTCATTTATAAATAATGGAATATACTATATTTTCTCATAAAATTGTGAATTTTAAATTATAATTTATAATTCTAAATCTTGTGCAACACTTAACATAAATTTAAAATTTATGCATTATTAATATTAGAATCATAAAGTTGTTTTCTATGGGGATATCTTTAAATCATAAAAATATTTCCAAATATTTTAAAATTGTTTATAAATAAAATATGAATTTACCCAAGCATATCCCCTAGTATTGTCAAACCTGGTGCATATTAATGGGCCATTCACCAAGCACTAGAATTATGGGTGAGATATACTCAATCAAGTCTTTATAGGGTTATTAGCCCTGGATGAATTTATTCGAAAATTTTGTCCACTTGTAGTATTTATATAGGGATTTTTTTCTAGTAAAACCACATAATATCTAACTTACCAAAACTTTCATAATATTTTCCTATAATTTGAAATATTCTCAAAGTCAGTCATAGTGTTGTGTTCCATAATCTATGTTTTCCTAAATCTAGTTCCCAAGGCTTATACTAAACATTATCTAATAATAATTGTAATAACCTTAACTCTAGTAAACTAGAGTCAATATATAATTTATTAAATTATAATAAGATAAAAAAGATCACATCACTAAGTATTGGTCAATTTAGTTTTCTTGAATAATTAGATATAAAAATTCTTCCATTATTACATCGGAAATAAAATATAAAACATAACAAAAGAAAATTTTCTACATCCTTGAACTCATTCAAAGATTTCTTCTTCATATCCTATAGAAATAAAAAAAAGGTGAGCTCAAATTCTTGATAATATTTATGTACAATAGAATCTATCGTGATTAAATAATGAATAATCAATATGGGATGGTAGATAACTAAAAACACAAGTCATTTAATCAATAAATTGGGCATGAAATTGAACCATGGATAATATCAATGTTGTAATATCATGGATAATAATAATTTAATTCTCAATGAAGGAAATTAACAATAATGGATTTCATGAACCTAAACATCATGATATCTTTATTGTTAAGTCCTTATCCCAAGATAGTGTAACCGATTGGTAGGTATACACAAAAAACCCATTTAATAATTCTAACCAACTGGTTTGTCTCATGAGACATGTTGATGCATCAAGGGGAAATATAATTTTATTTCCCACCCATAATTTCATTTCCAATGCATTCCACGTATATTTAATGATTAATTTAATTTATAAATAATATTCCTTATCAAAAAAATATCTGTATTGAGTAAATAAAATGGAATATCATGCTTTCCCTAGTCAATTAAATATCTTTTATAATAAAATACAATATATTTAAATGGTATACAGTTTTTGAAATAATCATATCCAATATACAAATAATATGGATATTTAAGAGAAATTTAATGTTAAATGAAAAATGATCACAATAAAGTAAATGTTTCAAGAGAATGTTGACAACCACAAAATTTATAAGATATAAAATGTAAGCATCAATTCATTCTAGATATAGGTTTTTCAACAAATTCATGTCTTTTAGATAATAAAATAAAATTTAATCGAAAAAATTACCTAAGTTTTCATTAAATAGTTTTATTTTTTAAACCATATAAAACTTATACAAGAATCTAAATAGCATAAAATGACTATGGAGGAGAAATTTCTACTAACACTGTATATATTAAAAGAAAATTTTTCTTTTATCTTTTTATAAGGAAAATTTAAAATTAAAATTTCATAAAAAAATATAAATATTATTTTAAAACCTTATAAAAAGTGAATTATAAATTAAAATGTTATTAATAAATCATTTTCTTAAAAAATTATTATTGTAAAACAATTTAGAAAAATATAAACATAGAAAAAAAATACGTAATCGGAAATAGAAATAAGATCAGATTTTCTTTTAAATGTTTCTTTTCATTATTCAAGTGAAAAAGAGAGGAAATGTTATAATAAAAAAACTAAAATACCTAAATATATGTAGTATTATAAAATCAATTAAGTTTATAAAAGATAAATTATAATATTCCCTCAACAAAAATAAGGTAAATCCTAAATATAAGATTGTAAAAAAATCCTTACCTCTTTGGAAACTTTTAAATTAAGATAATTGAATATTTAAACATTAATTGAGACATTAATATTCATAAATAAATATATATTCATGTTAAATATATAAAATTTGTAATATATACGCTACATAAAAGTAAATAGGTGTATAATATCAAATATGTCCAATGGAGGGTAAATTTAGATGAAATCCCTTACTTCACACTTCTCTATAGTTTAATGATATTTTTAATTCAATATAATGGTTTAAAACATGTTATTAATTTATAAAAAAAATATATTATTATTTATATAATCATATATGATCCTCTAATAACATGATATCACCCATTCATTAACAATATTTCATTATTACCATTATTTCTTGTGTTAACTGATTTGTTTTCTCAGGAAAATTATTTCATTGAAGTTATGTTTCTTATGCATATGATATAGTTAAATAATATCCAAAATTATATTAATTTCATAAAAAACATATTTATTCATTATATACATTTTTATAATCATTCTTGAAAGTTGGATATCGAAAATGAATAGCATCTCTTCGTGGAGAGTAGATGGTACGTACACACGAGTGACGTTGTTATATTTTAATGGGTGAAGGGTAAGAAAATATATGATATATTAAATTTAAAGAAACAATATTATTTCACAATTATCATATATATTCATTAGTTCTATCATTATGACTATCCATGTTAGGCAGTGATGGAAAACAAGTTACATTGTTTCGTGAGGCGGTAATATGTCATACACATGAGTGATAGTTGTGATTTACATTTGATGGATAACAAGATGTATAAATAATATTCCATTAGAATAACAATATCTTATTATATGGTATATAATATTTCTATTATTTTTTAATTTTTAGGACATAATTGAAGGATGTTAATAAATAAATAAAAAGGAAAATCTTCACTATGATAATTACCTTATCTTAAAGATACCTCCTTTTGATATCTTCTTAAGGACCATAGGGTTGGTATTTTGGGAATAACAGAACCTATAGAACATGGATAAGAATTTTTGGAAGATATTTTTTTGGGTTTTGTTCAATATAAATGGCTAAAGATTTGTTAGGAAGTTAGGGGAGGATGTCCCCTTTTATAATTGAGGAGAGTGGCACAGTTATAATTTTTCAAAGTTTTAAAATATTATAATGTAACTTTCTTGAAAAAATGGATCCAAAATAAATCATATTAGAATTTTATAGTGATAAAGTCTATATAAAATATAACAACTATATTTAATTATGTTTTTTGTTCATTTTAACCCTTATCGATTTAGATTAACCCCCGGTAAACCGGATTTGACCTTAACTATGGTAACCAATTTTTATTGTTTTTACTATTCATTATAACAAAAAATTAAGTTAAAAATTTATTAATTATTAATTATTATGATTCCAAATATTTAATCCACTCTATAAAATTCAATTCACAAAATTGAAAAAAATTAATTAAAAAATAATTTCGAGAAACCTGACAAAAAAGTTTTTCAATAAATATATTTTTTAAACATAAGATAATCTTACATGAATATATAAATAGTAATAATAATTATATGTATTTAAATTCATATAGTTATAAATTAATTATATAAATTTAATTTAAAACATTCATTATTGGAAGTTATTTAACATTGTTCACTTAAAAACAATTTTATTAAAAATATGTCTTTTACATACAAATGACCTCGTATTTATTTTAAAAAAATTAATAATCGATATATGGTTAATTACACATATTTTTACACATTTTTTATAAATTAAATTAGGAATAGTTAAATAACATATTTCCAATTATTCATAAAAGCTTATTTATATATGAAAATTTTAAAAATCCATTTTAGACTTATTTTGACCAAGTAAATTTTAAATCGATATTCATATTATCAAATTAAGATTTCTATTCCATGAAAGGTCAAAATAATCATTGTATTATAGTTGAATTAAAATAAAATTTCCACTTACTATAATTGGATCTCAGTTGTTACACTCTTTTACTATTCTCTTCCACCAAGAACTATAACCAAGCTCTAATACCACTTGTTGTGGATCGAAAGCCATTGACTGATAAAACCACTAGATGATTCCCTCTCAATATATCAGACATTAATTACCAAAATTTATAACATATAGAACATATCTCTATAACCTTATATAATATTAATTTCCCCTGTGACTTTGATGTTCAAAACTAAGAAGACCAAACACCCCAACCACTGCATGGAGTGAACTTTCACCACTAATACTGATCTTCTTAAGATATATCTTCTGAGAAAAGTATAGAAAAAAAAGATCCTAAAAAACACACACATGAATGAAAAAACCAAAACATATTACACACAAGGATTATGTTGTTTGTACATTGTGTCCTACATCGATAAGATAACAATATAATCTCTTCTATTAAAGGAAAAAATATACATTTAATTTATAAGAATAACCCCTTAAGACAACCCTTCTTAGAATACTAGAAGAAGTATCACAAATTCCTTAGCAGTCTCATCTTTTATCACTCCTCCTTTCATCCTTCCACCTTCATCATTTCATCATCTAGTTTCAAGATGCACCCAAATTTTCTCTTTTTGGAGCCACCTCATCCTTGTGATAGGCACCATCATTTCCTTTTCAATTTAAGTATAGTTTTTTTTCACATGTGGAAAAATACCACATATATAGTGGGTCCTAGTCGGTCATCTAGTTATCAAAACATTCCAAATCCCATGGGTGATCCACCATCAGATCAAACTATTATAAATTGCTTTTATTAATCCTCACCCTGAGCACAAACATCTAATGAACAGTTCATGTCATCATCCAATCAACACTGATGTTCTTTTCATAACATTTTCTTACCAAAAACCTATGATAAAAGATTTATCATATCATCCTTAGGGTCTTTTGTTATGAATTCCAAAAAACCTTCACTGAACTATGAAATATGTTCTTAATCTAAATGATTCCCCGTCTATCTATATCAATGATCCCTATAAAACATTATTGCTTCCTCCAAATGCTACTCTGGATGACCCTTCATTACATTGCCACACATAGATTCTATTGTGATCCATATATTGAACTCATCCATCTAACTTATTGTGATGGAAACACCATTTAGTGATCTCACCATCCAATTTCCCCTATTTTGAACTAACTCTAAGGATCTAGACATTTGATTTTGTTGTTGTATTGTCTCCATATAGGTCGTAAACTATAACTTTTGTAACTAAATTTTTTAAGATTATAGTACTTAACCTATAGAAAAGTTTAAACACTAAACCTAATAGAAAAAAATAGATTCCTCTAATGGAAAATCTAATGGTGTTATTAATAATACTTCCAATTAATTCTTGAATAGTGGGATACCACTTGGTTTAAAATAAAAAAAACCTCACCAATGGAAAGGGAAACATCCCATGTTGGTTGAATAAAAAAATAGACCTAAGGATAATGTAAATTCACTTAATCATAAAATTAATCAATAAATCAATTTACTAGAAGTACATGACCATGACCAGGAAGAAATTTCAACAAATTTCATCTAGACAAGAGATGTTGGAACTGAGTAAATACCATTGTTGATGAAAAAATTTCATTTCATATGGAACTTGAAATAATTGTTTGGGATCAAGAACTAAAAAAATTTAATGAATGTTGTGATAGACTAGATCGGTATCAATGGAAAGTTATAGCTCAATTTTAATTTTACTCACTAGCTAATAATGAGGGTTTTAGGTATATTGTGAAATGACTTAAGGAGTTAAACACATTTTTTATAAATTTGTATTTTTAATAAGTAGAAGATAAAAAAATGAATTTGTGACATATAAATATTAGATTTTTAATCAAGGATTCTAAAAAATACTTGATATTGATTATAATGAAACATAATCACTTGTAATGGATATGATAAACTTTTAGTATCTCATGAAATATTTTATAATTAGTTGTATTGAATTATTCCTAGTGTATTTTGTAGATTCATACCTTTTTTATGACATCCTGAAACCAACTTTAAGGTATGAACCATGGTTTATTTTGTTTTTTTTCTTGTTATTTCTTTGATATATTTTTATATCTTTGATTCTAGGTTGATTAATTCTTGTTAGATCCCTTGGATGGGTCATGGGTGTGTTTTTATACCTATTTAAAAGTCCAAAATATGGATAAGTGGTTTATATCTGGAGTAGGCATGGTCTTATTGCTAGAATGGCTATATGAGGTCCACTGACTAGTTGTTGAGGGCCACCGACCAGACAGTGGGAGGCTAGAAGATGGGGTTTACTATAATAATATCACCAAATAGATGGTAGAATCCTATCATCTAGTCAGTGGGGCTTCCAGATCATAGGTAATTCTTTAAATCACATTCATCTAGCTGATGGAGCCTAATAGCTAGCAGATAACACTGATATGGCTGAGAAACTCCATGATAATATCATAATTCTATTTCATTTAATCTATATTTTATTTATAAAACATATCCTTCAAATTTTATTCAACTCCAAGAACCTTAGAGGCTCTCTAGAGATGAAATTGACTCTTCTAGCATTGATTATTCATGGATCCAAGCTTTGTTTGATGCATTGAGTCTCTCTTGGTAATGGTATCATAGATATAACAATGAATTCCATTATCCCCCATGTTACTTCTCCACCAAGGGTATGATATCTTTATCCATTGTTATAATTTTATTTTTATTTTGGAATCATGATTCTAAAATCCCTTCTTGATCATTCTATCTTTTGAATCACTATTAGTGGATCCTGAATTGCGTGATTGTTTATCGTGATTTAAGATAGGTGGGTTCATAAGAAAATTCCTATCAATTAAAACCTTTAATTATTATTGATTTTGGAATTAATTTATAATTTATTTAAAATAATTTATTTTTGATTGCTAATAATGATTTCTAAATGGAATGGTGTGTGTGTTTTTGTATGTGTCAAACCTTTTGGGTATGGATTTTCAAAAAAACAAAAGTATTGATTTCCAGAAAATATCTTGAATTGAAAGAATGGTTTGATGAAATACTTTGATAATGATCCTTTAGAAATGATCACATGAAATGATTTATGAAATTATAATGAAATGATTTAATTTGAATGATATTATTTTTTATGAAATGCCATTTGAGGTTAGTTTTTGAACTTTGACGACATGTTTTTAAAACTTGATCTTGGGAAAGATGGAATGATTTATTTTTTGAAATGATTTGATAATGATTGAAATAAATGATATCCCCCTTTATGATTCCTTTCCTTTAGAACATGGGAGCCTGATTTGTTAGGTGGGAAGAACAGATGATAGTAATGTATTTTCTCTACCTTGAAATTGTTGATGATGACAAGGATACTAAAACTACTTACAAGAATGGATTATATTCTTTGAGATTTTCTATTATTCCTCCTAGGCTAGGGACTTAGGAATGTGTGAACATTGGGATAATTACTTCATGGATATGTGTGATAATCCTTATAAAAACCTATCACTAATCCTCTTAACCATGGTGTAATTATTGATATTGGATAATTAAAGTGATTTAAACATATAAATGTTATGATATGTTTTACCCATATTTGTTTTTAAGGGAAATGCTCATTTATGCCTATTTTTATGACAATACACTATTGTACCTATCTTACTCTAGCCACTAGTTTTTTTTAAAATCATGTTTTGATAAGACTATGAATATATTTCCATGCCTTGTTTTATTTGAAAATGATCATGGTTGGTTTACTAGATATGGATTACTTATAGAATTCTTGGTGAGATCCTACTAGGATTTATTACTAACTCCTTAATTTTTCCTTTAGGAATTTATATACCTTCCTATGAAAAGTCTAGGGATATGAAAGGCACTGATTGGAGGTGGTGTATGTTATTGATTATCAGGACCTTGGTAGTTGGCAGTGACTAGTGGAGTGTGTGATCCACTTTTCGAATAGATATTATGGGATGTTGTCTTTGATAGTTGATGTGACAACTTTGGTTTAAGTACAGTTTTGGGACTTTATCTATCTAATTGTGGCTTTTCTATCTTTTTTAGTGTTTTTAATAATGACTATTTATTGATTTATATCCATTTTTTTTCTTGAGGAGTTTTTCTTATGAAAAAAGTGTTCCCTTTTGATTTCATGTGATTCCTGGGCACTAGTTTCTAGGCTTTAGGGATCAAGAAAACCCTTTGAGCCATGTGAGTATTGATCTAAGTACCATTTAAATGGTTTATCTAGGTTTTTTCATGAAAAAATCATATAAAAGGGAGGTTTTTTCTTTTCTTTATGTTGGTATACACTTTTCTATGTCTTAGTCAAAAAGAGACATGATTTTTGGGACTTAAGAGGCAAGTTATGATCAAGTGTTTAGCCAGCTCTCAATATAATGATCCTTAAGTTTCCATGGGTTTTTGTAAAAAAGTGTCTTTGAGGAGTTTTTTATATGGTTCTAGAATTTTTCCAAATCTTGGATCCAAATTTTTCTTTCCTGGTTGAATTATTCATGAAAGAGTTGATGATCTTGAATATCTTTACTGATGTTCTCTTATTATATATTAATGTTTTATTACCATTCCCCTAAGAAGATGTTTGAATAGACCTTGTGAGGGAGATACAAATGAACCATAGTAATCCAATCCTCCAGTCAATCAGAACCATGTAGATGTTATTATGTGTGTGGTCTAAATTCTTGTCCAAGTAACTACAATTATTCATATACTAAATCCATAGGTTGTACCTTAAAGGTACAGTAACATATATTGTTCCTAGGAATTTATAAATATATATACTCCGTCTTTATAGGGTACCAATGATCCTTAGGAGGTGGGGGTTGGTTGAAAAGGTTTCAACAAATCTTTTAGTTCCTCGCATCTCCAGAATCTATTAAGGTGAAATATAATGTCTTCAAACATGATATTTCAAGCAGAATGTGGTGGATTATTTTGTCTTGGAAGGAAAAAATTTGGTCTTGGATTATAAAGGATTTATGGATCTTTTCATTAAGCAATTTTATCTATAATTTATGGTTTTGTAAAAGTTTATGGAATTCCATAAAATTCAAAAAAGTATAATGGACAATGACTCAGTATACCTGTTACTTTTCTAAACTTGTTTGTTTATCACATGAGGGGGTATTGAATGAGAAGATAAAATCACATAGGTCTGAGATGGGTCTTTGAGTAGATATATGATCTTAGGTTTCCTTGTTGAATCTAATCTCATATACTAATTTTCTAGATAGATCATTGATGGATGGACTTGACTTTGGTGGTTAATCAGGATTGACAGGAGTTCATCCCACTCCTAGTAGAAGTTATGGTTGTACCTTTAAGGGGGAGAGGGAACAAGATTAGTCTTGTGGTGTAGACCATGGTGGTGGATCTCAATAGAATACATATTCTAAGTCATATTTAGTGTCCAACAAAGGCTCATTGACCTACTTTTAATGTGGAAAGGTTGGTAGCACAAAGTATTCCTTCATGGAAGAACCAAATATTTGTATCTTGTGTAGATGATAGGGATACTTACATTGGTTTATCCACGTTTTTTACCACTCTACATAGTGGTGTGGGATATTTAGTACTAATAAGATCTATAGTGCAGTTAGATACTTTAAGAATATAGGGGTTCTAACCACAGACATCAGGAATGAAACTTTTTCATATAGTGGACAACTCTTAAATGGAATTTGATACAAGTCCTGAGATAGTGAGAGGTACCATTACTATTGTTTCATCTTTAGTGACCGCTTTATTAGATATTGGTTCCTATCATACATTTGGGTATACCTGTATTATGAAACTATTGAACCATTTTATGGATATCATGACTTATGTAATGTAGATTATTATACCTCTCAGGACTAAGAAAGAGAAGGGTATATGGTGTCCCAATTACATTTTTCTCTATCACAAGTTGATTATTTTTGGGAAATTTTGGTTCTAGGTATGAAACCCATGGATTTCATTCTCGATATGGATAGGTTGATCTCTCATAAAGCTTGTATAGATGGTTATTTTTATTAGGACTCCTTTACTTCCCCCATTAGGGACTATCATGTTTTTCATAGAGAATGGTACCTAAGGTCAAGTAAATCTAGACCTCCTATTTCTAATTTTATTAGCATGATATCTCTGTTTTCTTTGTAAGTAGGGTAGGAATATTTGGGTGGTGTTATTCCTCTAGTATCATGTTAGTTCTTTAATGTGTTCCCTTCAAAAAAAATTTGTTTTTCACCAGTGACGGAGGGGGAGTTAACTATAGAATTGGTATTAGGTACCCAAACTATTTCTACTCTGTCTTACTAAATAGAACTAGATGAAGTTAAAGAGTTAAAAACATAGTTGGATGAATTTATGTCTAAAGTCTGCATTCGAACTAGTATGTCACCTTGGGTGGAACAAGTGTTTTTCTCCAAGAAGGACAATAGAACTCTTCACCTATATGTTTTCTATCTAAAGATAAATTGGGTTACAATCAAGAGAAATTATATGTTTCCCCATATTGATGATTTGTTTGACCAATTGAAAGGGGTGGAGTGGTTCTTGAAAATTAATCTTTGGTCTATTTATATCTATCATAGGATCAAGGAGTCTGATATCCCTAAGACCACTTTCAGGAGTAGGTATGGATACTATGAGTACATTTTTGTGCATTTTTTGTTTAACCAATTCTTATATAATGTTTATGGAATTTATGAACAATATTTTCCATTAGTACCTTGATTATTGTTTTTTGGTATTTTTGGATTCTATCTTGGTTTACTCAAAAATTGAGGAGGACCATGTTCATCATTTGAGATAAGTTCTAGATATCTTGATAAATCACTGAATTTACTAAAATATCTCTAAATTCAATTTATCTATTTGGTAGTTCATGTTATTGGGATATATGGTTTCCAAATAGGGAATTTTATTTGATCCTGAGAAGGTGAAAGTAGTTATGACGTGGGAGGAACTATGGAACATCTTTGATATTCTACACTTCTTGGACTAAGAAAGGTATCACGACTAGGTTGTGAAATATTTCTATAAGTTGGGTTATTTATTAACCACTATCAATCAAAATGGAGTAAAGTTCATATGGGATATAAAATTTCATGCTTCTTTTTTTGAGTTGAAACTTTTTTTGACTTCAGCTCCAATTTTAACTCATCCAAAATCTGGGAAAGGCTATTAGGCCATCTATAATGAATTTGGTTTGGTTTTCGATTACGTTCTCGTGTATGGAGATCATATGGTGTCTTATGGTTTTCATCATCTTCAGCCTCATGAGAAGAACTATCCCACACATGATCTTGAACTTACAGTTGTGATTCACACTCTAAAGAGTTGGAAACATTAACTTTCCAGAGAAAGGTGTATGAACTACTTTAATCACAAAATCTTGAGTTATATATTCTCGCAAAAAAGATATAAACCTACGATAGAGATTATGGGTGGAGTACCGATAATATTTTTTCATTGAAATTTCCTACACTCCTAGTAAAGTTAATGTTTTTACTAAGGCTTTATATAGGAAACTTTCATCCCATGCCACAAAATAAATCTTTTGAGGAATGAAATTTGATGGGTATATTTTCTCATATTCATTTTAGAGTTTGAGAGGATGATATTGGTGTTGTTTTAATGATTTTTTAGTTGATATCCTCTCTTATCAAGATTATTCTCCTAAAATAACATCTTGATGATGAGTTCTAAGGCATTAGACATTCGTTATATGGTGGGAGACCATCCTTGAATGTTATCTATCTTTTGATGGTATCCTTTACTTCAAGAATCGGTTTTTTGTTCCCTTACCTATGAGAAAGGATATGAAGGGGGTTTTCATTATTCCTAATGGGAGGTACACCTAGGAATATTGAGAAATTTTTATTATATAAGGAATTGAAGTTTTTTAGGTAGGTATGAAATGAGACATTACTGATTTTTTTTCTCATTATTTTACTTTCTATAATATTAAGGTCAAGCATCAAAAACTTTCATATTTTTATCAACCACTTACTATTCTGACTTAGAAGTGGGATAATATATTAGTGGAAATTGTGGTTATGTTTTTATATAAATATCAAGGAAATAATGTGATTTCATAGGTCGTTGACTGAATGATCAAATCGATTAACTTTATTCTTATTCATGAAATGATCAAAGGTGAGGACTTCAAAAATCTTCATATATAGGATATCTTCAGATTAAATATAGTTTTTTCTACCATATTTACTGATAGGGATCCTTGGTTCACTTCTTGATTTTAGAGAGGCCTTTAATAGTTGATGGTATCCTAGGTAAATTTGATTACAATATACCAAATATTGGTTTTGGGAATAGAGGAAGCACCTTTGGTGGGTGCTAAATTAAAATTTATTTTAATTAAAAGTTTTCCAAAACCCCAATAGAGGATCTTACATGTTAAATTTATAATTAATTTATTTATATCTAGAAGAAATGATTACCTCGACTTGGGATCATTTATTTGATGAAAATATTGATATTTCGAAAACCCTTTCAGATTACCTTTATTGCGTTGTAAGGATTCAAGTGTAGAATCCCTATAGAAATTATCCACACATTATCCATTGATATTTGAGTAATGTCAATTGATTTCTGGGTGCTATCATAGTGAATCAATTGTCTTATTTTGTTTTATTTTATCATCTGTCCTTCTATCATGAAGGGATCTATAATTTTTCATGCCTTCCCATACTGTAACATTGCTAGTTTTGATGGTTGGAAAGTGTTTGGGGGACTTTAGAGGAAAACCTTAGAGTGTTTGGTGGAGACTGTGGTTGTAGGAGTTTCACAATAGAAGTTCCACATTGTGAAAGGGATTAACGATGTGAGTTGGTGATATGCGACTTATATAGCTAACAAATTCACATCTTGTGTGAAGTAATGGGGGAATCTATAAAATAGATTCAAATTATGAAAGTAATTCACAATGTGTTATTAAATCAGGATGAGGAGACACAAATTTTGGCAGGTGTTGGAATTTTAGGAATTCCCATTGAATTCACATCATGAACCTAATTCATGATGTCAAAGGTGTGGGATCAAGGTTTTAAATACTTTGTTCTGGCCAATTATTATTCATTCAATTGTAGGCCTCTATCTCTCATTTTTAGGTGAACCCTATCTGATTTTGGAGAATCCTCCAACCCTCCTTATCTAACTTTGATTTATTAGTTTTGATCAATGATCATTGGCAATCTGTGGCGAGTTATCCTCTCTTCCCCAAGGGTTTCCTTCCATTATTCTTTAAAGATCTTATACGGTGGTGTTGTTTTGGTTTGGGTTGTGAGTTGGGATGTATTTTTTATAACCCTTGATGAAGTGTAGGTTAATCCTTGATTTTTTCATGTTGGTGTGGTTTGTGAGCATTTCTTCTTCTCCATGTGGTGCGCAGTGAGTTATAAAATATTCTTTGAGGTAGGTAATCCATCATTTCTCAATTTTTTGTATCATGTGGGAGGGGTTTAATCTTTTTTATCAATGGGGTATGGTTTACTCTATCCTAATCAAGATAAATTAATTAGTTAATTTAAATTTAAGGGGAAAGGGGAATTATTTTCAATCTTTTAAGGCTTTATATTATTATGATAATTTGTTTGTATGAGCAGAATTACCTACAAAAAATTTTGGCAGTTGGGGGGGTTTTTTGTGCTGATATGACATGATTTGTGGAACCCTTACTTGTTTTAATTGTTTCTAATCACCTTAAATAAAGAGAAATTGGATAACCACATATATTTGGATAATAAAATGGTTTCCCTTGGAATTATTTCTTTTGTGATAACACCCCTAAAATAAAGTGAAATGTGATAAAAATCCCCTTTGTTAAATTAATAAATTGATCTTTGATGTGTCATGGTTTTTTTGTCCATGTGTTTGGGGAAGTGATGTAATGGTTTTTTTGGTTGTGATTTTTGGGTGGTGAGTTTATGGTTTGTTTTGTAGTGCTTTTCAGATGGTGTGGTAATGTTTTGTTTGGATTTATTTTTAGAAGGAAAGGTGATGGTCTATTTGGCCATAATTTTTGGATGGTGAGGTGATAGTTTGTTTGGTCGTGCTTTTAGTGTGGCATGGTTATGGTTTTTCTGGTTATGCTTTTGGGGCATTGAGGTAATGGTTTGTTTGGATATTCTTTTGGATCACCGATATGATGGTTTGTTTAGTCGTTCTTTTGGGGTGGTGAGGTGATGATATGATTGGGATGGTGATCTTCTTGAGAGAATGGTTGCATTTTTCTAGATGTCTAGGTACTGATGAAATATTTTTTTAATAATATTTGAAATTTTTCAGTTTTGTTTTGGTTAATGGGACAAAAATTGTTAACAAAAAAATAAATGATGTGTAACACCAGAAAATTCTTAAAAAAGAACATTATATTAGATAGTATGTATGACATGAAACTCCAAGATTAGAAGAAATATAACACCCAAAGACTTTATAATATATTTATTTTTAAATAAATTCAATCTCTCCAATAGCTTACATTACACACAACAATAGGTTTATCTTCTATTACATGCAACACTGAGTTTATATTGCATTACACAAAATAATGATTTTAAATCAAATGTGAAATATTATTAAAATATTATTATAATAGTTATAAACAAGCTGTTAAATTGAAATTTATGAATATTATTAATTAAAATTATAAAATTTTGGTTATATATTTATTATAAATAAAATAAATATCTTTTAAAGATAAAAAAAAGAAATGTTTTCTGAAAAAAACTATATTTTTCTAAAAGATGAATTAGTCATGCTTTACACACATAATTTAAAATTAATTTTTTAAAAAATTATAAAATTTATTTGATAAAATTAAATCAATTTTTGAAATTATAATATCAAAATTATCTTACTATAAATTTTTGGTATTTTTCTAAAACATTTCATTTTTCTATGAATAGTGAAAAATACAGAATTTTAATTGAAAATTTCCTTTTCATTTAAATTATTTATAAAGATAAATTATATTTTAAATTAGTTTTAAAGTAAAATTATTTCAATTATATATCAATTAATCTAATTTATGTCATTGTAATTATTTTCATATTGAATTTTCATATAAAAACTTTATAAACTTTGGGGCATTTTCTCTTTAAAAACCAGCTTTCTCATCATGTCTGTGGGATAAATTTTAAATTTAAATTTACTATTTATATGAATGGAATTAGAAAATTTTAATTCCATATTTTTAATTAGAATAATATATATTTTATAATAATTTCAACTTATTGTTTTACCAAAAGGAAGAGTGAAAATATTTAAAATTAATAATTATGGTTAAGGTAAAAATGGATTTACCGGGGGTTAAAATAAAAAGATTAGGGTTAAAAATGACCTAAATTTTTTTCCAGAACCCATTTATTGGAATCATTTGAGTATTATATTTTCTATGTTCTATAATGTCCCATTTTATAAGCTTTTGGTATGATAAAAATGTGGTTATGATTGAATCATTTCAAAAAATTACAAGTGTGCCACTCACCTCACTTAAAAAAGGTCACCCCCTATCCTATCTTCTTCACACCAACAAACTCTTTTGGTTCAGAATATTCCTACCAAAATAACTTCTCAAATTTCCTCCTCTCATCTTATAATCCTTATTTGGTTAAAAAATCCAACCTAGGAAGGCTTTGGTGGAAACCTAAGGAGGATACCCAAAGAAGAGGTAAGGTTCTTCAACGAGCATTTTTATTTTATTTATTACTCTAACTCCTTAAATTATTATTAAAACATAATGATATAATAACCTTAGTATCTTATATATACTTATATTTTTTTTTCATAATTTAATTACTTTCTAACATCTCCACTTCCATAAAATGGGTTATGAAATCGTTATTTGTGTGTATGACGGACTACCGCCTCACGAAATGATGCCATTAATTTTTCAATTACCACCTCTAATGATTGAGAATGATGAAGGATATAAATTATATAAATTATATTTATATCATAATTATACCTATTTATTAATTATATCATATATTTCTTGTTAACCTTCCATTCTATAGGGGATACGATAACGTCACTCGTGCATGCAGAAGACTACCCCCTCGTGAAGCAATGTGATTTGTTTTTCACTAACACATTACATGGAAGGTAATAATGATAAATTTAATAAATATATGTGATATACATGAAATAATTATGATATTAATTAAATATTTATAATTCTAAAAATATAATATATACCATTTTCTTTCTTACCTTTTCACTCAATGAAAGATGATAACGCCGTTCTTGTATGTGTGGATTACTGCCTTCATGAAATGATGTGACTCTCTTTTCATCACCACACCACATGGATGATATATATATATATATAAGTATATTTAAATAAATTATATGATATATATGGTATTATTATCATTATTTAAATATAAAATAATACTTACCTTCTTTCGATAATGATCATTAAAAAATGGAAATGGTCCTCATGCGTACGTATGGTCTATCATCTCCATGATCATAAAATAATTAATTTAAAAAAACCATATTTCATGATAATTATTAAAAATATAATTGATGTATAATTGTGATAATTAGGAAATTATTATTATTATTATTATTAAAATTATGAAACTATATAATATGTGAAATAATCAGATAGTTCATGATCAAACATGTATGAGAAAATAAGTCAATTAACAATCAAAACAATGAAAATAATAAAATTTTATTAACGAAAATATGATAATATGTTATAAAAGGATCATATATGATATTATAAATATTAATATGGTTCTTTAATAATTTAATGACATGTTTAAAATATAATGTCCCAGAATTTCTATATAATTTTTTTTATTTATATGGAATTATTTCGAGACCACAAAATCTGACGGTGCATAATTCTGAGGCCCGGAGTATACGGAATGATCTGTCGAAGTTTTGTTAAACTTTAAATAGTGTTTGTAAGAAGTTTTCCTGAAAAATTTGAATAACTCTTAAACAGTTTCCCAAATTAGAAATATGAAGGCACCGTTGCGCTCAGAATGGCGAGTTTACCCTAGAAATGACTTAAGTTTAGTCGGCATGGGCCTCCTGTGAGAAAACCCAAAAATGGCATAACCGTAAATAAAATAATTAAATAAAATTATTTTATTTTTTAAATTCTTATAACTCACGAATGGTTACTCAGATTAAAAATCTAAGACCACCACTAAACTCCTAAGGGTATGATCTCTTTAGGAAGATACTAACATCATCCGGAGCGGGCCACCAGTGAAAGTTAGTTTTTGGCCGTAAATAAAATAATTAAGTGACAATTATTTTATTGTAAAATCTATAACTTCTAAACGGAAACTCAGAATAGAAATATGAGAGTACAGTTGGGTTCATTAGGGTGTGTTTCACTTAGGCAGAGCATAACCTTGACCAGCGCAAGTCGAGGATGACTATTAATAATTTATTGAACTTTTTTTCAGGTACGTTCAGTAAACGCATGAGTGGAATTTTCTAACTTTTGAACCATTGCTCAAATTAAAAATCCAAGGGAACCATTGAATCCGCAGCACTGGGATTATCATAAAGGAGGCTTCACTTTCACCGCAGTAGGTCCGGAGAAAAAGTTAGTTTTTGGAACTTTTTAATAGAATAAATAAAATGAATTTATCATTTTATTTTTACTCTATTCCTCCAACAGACAAGTGGTAAGGTGGGACCGGCAATGTATCAATCCAATAAATGGATTGACCCTCCAATATAATTAACACAAATGTTGGGGGAAATTAGGAAGCTTCATAATTAATGAGCCACCATTAAATTCCAACGTCATTACTTACTCTCCCCCTCTCCTATGTATATAGAGCTTGGGGGGAGGTACCGGTAGAGCTTCACCAAGCAACAAAGTGCTAAAGAAGCGCCACTACATCGGACCCTTAGAAGACAGATCTGATCATCTAACCCAGCGAGAGGTGATGGGTGACACCGAACCACGAACCAGAAGGCGACGTACGAGTGGCGTCATTGGGAACCGGTTGCGGGGACGAAGAATGCTGACCCACCTTCAAGCGTGGACGCTCTCCAACGGGTTTTCGAGATAGGGGTTTCAATTTGAAGTATGATTAAATCTATTTATTGACTCTTTATATTATTGATTCATAATGACTATGGCCAAACAAACATGTCCATCGCTCCTCACTTTTACCTCGACACCTTTTCTTTCATTCTTCGCATGTTCTTCGTGCCTTCTTCGATGCCAAATAATTAAGCACACTGAAAACACAATGTCTCATTGAGCGCGACATATGGACGTGGAGATCTCGACCCAAGGATCGTGAATATATGAATGTAAAGATTTTCGGAGCGGAAATGCTAATAACTTACAGACCGGTATGCTGCCCTCAGAGCAAGTCGTTGCCCTCAACTTGGGCCACCACCCTCACACCGGGTCACCGCTATCGGAGTCAAGTCGCCACCCTTGGACCGGGCCGCCGTCCTCGAAGCAGGCTGCTGCCCTCAAGTCGAGCCACTGCCCTCACACTAGGCCACCGCCCTCAGAGTCGGGCCGTCGCCCTCGGAGCCGGCCCACCGCCCTCGGAGCTGGGACACCGCCCTCGGAGCCGGGCCGCCACCCTTGAGCCGGGCGACCGCCCTCGCGTCGGGCCGCCTCCCTCGGACCGGGCCACCGCTCTCAGACCGGGTCGCCGCCCTCAGACCGGGTTGCCCCCCTCGGAGTGGACCACCTCCCTCAGACCAGGTCTCCACCCTCGAGGTGGGCCGTCGCCCTCGGAGCCGGGCTGCCGCCCTCAGAGCGGGTCGTCACCCTCAAATCGAGTCGTCTCCCTAGCGGGCCGCCGGCCCCGAACCGGGCCACCCCCAGAGCGAGCCTCCACCTCAGTGGGCCACTTCCCCAGTGGACCACTGCCCTAGTGGAATGCTACCCCCAGCCGGTCACTGCCCTTTCAGGGGCACCACCCCATGCGGGCTGGGCCGCCCCTTTCCAGGCCACCCTATTCAGGTGAGGCTGCCCTTGCGGGCCTCCAATATTGCTGGTCAGACCAAACTAGATATCATCCCAACAGGCCAAGCCCACCTCAGACTAGCCCATACCTATTCAGGTCGAGTCAGTCTAACCAGGTTGGGTCGGGTCGGTCCTACCGGGTCAGACCGGACCTGGGCCCAACAGGGCCCAGAAACACTCAAAGGACCTTATCTTGAGAACCAAATACCCGTTTGATGAATAGTATATAGAGTTAGGACCCTTGGAGCATGATATTCATTTTTTCCTTACTGCATTAGAGTTTAGGAGAAACTTGGAGTTCGGCCAGGTTGGATCGCTCCCGAATCCAACCGGGCCCTCGGTACGGAAATGCCAATAACACACAGACCGGGCATCCAACTGACGCGTCGTCTATTCCGTTGGAACCCTTATGACATGGTGGATCATCGGGTTACTTATTTATGAGACTTCACACTGGTTGAAATATGACTTATGGATTGAGGAGCGGTTCTCCCAGAATCAAGCATGCTATGAGCGGGAATCCAGTGGCTGGCAGTGCGGTAGAGGTTGGAGACAGATCATACGGAGGTTACTACTAAGCGATCCTATGTGGGTCAGCACCGATCCTGTGTGGCTCAGATACTGTCTGGATCATCACTCGGTGATCCTATGTGGGTCAGTGCATACTGATCTTGTCTGCGTCAAATCATGTGTGGGTAAGCGCTCAGTGATCCTGTGTGGGTCGGTGCATACCGATCTTGTGTGGGTCAGATCCTGTGTGGGTCATTGTAGGGGGTTAGTTACCTATTGATCCTGGGTGAATCAGATCCTTTGTGGGTCATTACGGGGGTTAGCACCTATCGATCTTGTGTGGGCCAGACTCTGTAAGGTCAGCAGTAGTTCTTCTTGACATAATAAGATGATCGAGCTTTGTGACTAATCATATGTACTTCTATACTTCATTAAAAACCTGGTTTGAGCAGAGACTCTATGTGAGTTGTCTTTACTTTGTGCTTGTGATTGAGGTTATGCTTTGTGTTACTTTACCCATGTGGTACTTTACCTTCGTGGTGTTACCCTACGGTTTTTCTTTGTGGAATTCTAGGAGACGTACAGGGTATCAGGGTCCCTACTGAGTATCGTTATACTCACCCCTACACGGTCTCACCCGCACCTTGTTGTATCTTGTATAAACAACATACAACATTGATCGAGGATGAGGGATCCAGGACTAGACAGTGCTCGGAGGTGGACATTCCGTGTGACGTGATGCGGAGGAGACGGGCGGACGTGGAGTACTGTGGAGGCGATCTGTACCTATCATTATGGTAAGATCCACGGTGGATGATCCAGGAGATACTTTTCACCTTTCATCTGTTTTATACTTTTCATTTGTACATGTACTTTTCTAGTTGGGCTTGTATTTCGGCCCCTTTTACTTTCAACACTCTTTTACTGCAGCAGTTTACTGCACAGTTGCTTCTTGTTGTGTTCTCAAACTGCGTGTTTGTACAAGTTTAAAGGCAATGCCTTCCCGTTTTAGGGAATATTCCTTTCAGTGCTAGTCTCCAGCCCCTGGCCTATGGAAGGCGGGCATGGGGTAGTCACGGAACAGGCCTTGGGGGACAGGTCCTGACATAAAACCATGATATAAGAGTTTAAATTATGTTCATCTAAAAGGAAGTGTGGGATAAGTTATTTCATCTCAATTTCATTTCATTGAGAAATATTGTAATGTTATGAACCTAATTTTTTTTATATAGTTTTTATATTTCCCCTTTGACATGTTATGTCATGTTTAATTAATAATTTATGGTATTTTAAGAATCAATTTTAATTATTTTATCCAAGGGGACTTGACTTGAAAATTACCAAGTGGTAAAGAATTTCATAACACAATTTATTTTCATTGAGTTATATTACTTCTTTGTTGCCATTGATATTCTAAGAATATGTTTATAATGGATTTTTATTATCTTATGTTGTGTTTCCACTTGTTTTATGTATATTTAGCTTTGATACACATGATATATTCATTGATTAATCCTCACTTCAACATTATGACTGTTGTAAGTTTTATTTCACAATCTCATTCTAATAAAGATTAATTATTCTTGAATTTTAGTCAAAGAAAATTATTTTATTATTAAATAATAAACCCATTTTATTTTCTTATCTTCTGGTTATTCATGATATTTCTAAGTAATAATGTCATAATAACGCAATGCTTTATCAATGGAATTCCCTTATAATTATTCCTTAGAGTATAATAACATTAGGAAACACAATGAAATATCATGATACTAAATACTATGTGACTATTAAGCATAATTTTTCCACTTTTGTGTCTTGAATTTCAGAAATATGACATACACGGTTGCGTTTAGGGAGATTTTTAGGGTATGATGGAACAAACTTGATTTTTTTGTGAATAGTAACATAACCTTATGAATAATAACCTACCCTTATGAATAGTAATATAACTCATATGAATAGTAAATTTTCCAAAATAATAGTAACCACACCCATTAATGTATAAAAAAATTTAGGCATCTTATAAGTGATAATATGGCGATAGTAAAGTATTTGTATATTTTTAAGTCATAAATAGTTAATTATAATTAATTATTTAATTAAAAAGAAAATTTATTTTCTTAAAATTTGTTCATAAATTAAAAAATTTATGTCTTATGGTTTTAAAATAATTTGATTATACCTTTTGTAATTTTTGAAAGCATTATAAAATCAGTAATAGCTTTAAAATTTGTGTTTTTCAAGTAGATTAGTATTTTAATTAAAAATTAAATTAATCATACATATAAAATTATATTTGAAAAATGGATTTCATTTTTGGATTCTACGCATTAAAAAATTTTTGGGGTGAAATTTTGGGATTTTTCTAAAATAATTGAATTTTTAGTGAATAGTAAAATATTATAATTTACGATAAATGATAAATAAATTAATTTATGCATCATGCTTGAGACATGGATGATGTAAATGGAATTTGGTTCGAACTCACGTGAACATATTACTATATTTTGTTTCAAGAATCATTATTATTTCTTGTCTGGAAAAAAGTAAAAAAATAATAAATAAAATATTGAGAAAACCCTCCTCTCCTCTACTACAAAACCACCCTCACCCCCTCCCTCTTCTCTTCAATCCTCTCAAGCCTTGTTCCTTTCCTAAATTATACTAAAATCTCTACTGAATCTTGTAGAGACCCAATATTGACGCACATGGACATTACATTACTTTTTCCGAATACTTAATACATAACAAAAATAGACACCCAAAGATTGTATTAGTTTAGTGTCTTTGGAAACTCGGAACATAATTTTCTAATCATGGTGAAAGATCTTCAACATCTCCCAAAAAGATCTTCCCATTTTTTTTTCTTACCTAAAACCTTTCTTTATATCCTGGGGAAAATAAAACATAAAAAGGTTGAGCTCAAATTCTCAGTAAGGGTAAACATGGAGGACATAAAACAATCTATAAACATTTGAACATAAAAACATTAACAGAAAACATCAAAATCTTGAGCAATGACATAAATCTTAGATGTAAATAAGGCATAGATCATAAAGGAACATTAATCATGATAAAATAGCATGGGAATTAAACATGGAATTGTGGAAAACCATTAATCACATGATGTTATTTCCATATTAGCCAAGGAATTTCTACCAAGACCATCATAGTGGACAATGTCCATTACTGAACTAGGTTTACTTGCCCTTTCCAGCCCTGTATTACTAAACCGAATTTACTTATCATTCCAGACATGTCTATCTCATGAGATATAAATCTTCACCCAATGCATTTTATGGAGATATAATTTCCACCCATCTCATAATGAAATCATGCTTTCGTGTGCCACAAAATAAACATAAATCATTCATCATAAACCACAGAATAAAATGGGTTTCATAAACATCATCCCATCATAACATAATCCATATAAAACTAATGGATATCATTTCATCATAATAAAAATCAAACCATGTAAATAATAGATATATTACTTGAAACATAAATATACTAAATAATGTCATCTTAGATGGAAAATAGTTTTGATAAAACACTTGAAATGAATTCTTGAGGAAAATATCATTTCTTCTTCAAAATCATTTTCTTTTCTCAAAATTCCATGGAATTTTAAAAGAAAAGGATTTTTTTAAAATAATTATGAAATCATGTATAGTAAGCTTCATAAAAATAAGGCATTAGGAAACCATAAAAAATCTGTTCATGTCGTATAAGTTAAAAAACATTCTTCTCATACTTCTCCTAGAAAAGTCAAAAAGTACCTCATATGGTAAAAAAAAGAAAGATTCCTTCCATACCATGTGGTAGAAATCAAAAAAGGGTAAAAATGACTTTAAGAATACATGTAATAATAGTAAACGTTTTATGAAAACGTTTTTAGAAAACATGGACATGGATTATAAACATAACCCTAGTAAATACTTATGAATAAACAATCCCAGATAAGAATGAGATTGGAATAATTATCCCTTACCTTATGTCAAATTTCTTCCATATGTGCCTGAGACTCCTGTATAGTGGGTTTAAACATATTATTAACTTGTAACAGAATCATAATAATATTCATGATATCATATATGATTCACTTATGACTTTATAATACCCGTTCATTTGTCAATTCCAGGTTAAAGTAGTGTTTTGGATAAAATCGTTTCATTTGTCGTATGTGTTTTAACTTGTAATTATTCATATTATTACTTAGATCATTATTTATTACTTCCAGAATGTATAACTTGATTTATATATAATATATTCATAATATAATATATATATATATATATATAATAGATCGGTAAATGGAATGAAATACACCGTTCATGGAGACGGTAGGCCGTATGTACGCATGAATGTTGTTTTCGTTTCCAAATTAAATTGAATAGAAGTAATTAAATAACATATAAATAAATCTAGTATCATTATTATGTCATATATTTCATGATTATTTATTATATATACTTTATAATCATTCTTGAATGGTTAACTTGGAGAATGAATCTCATTGCCTCGTGGAGACGGTAATTCGTACGTACGCACGAGCGATGATATTGTTCCCATAATTATTGAATGGAATTGGAGTTGATGATAAAATATCTAAGAATCATTATGATTTTATAATAATCATATATATTTAATATTCCAATAATTATATCCATACAAGTATGGTGGTGGTGGAAAAATAGATAATTCCACGGCATGGAGACAGTAAGTCGTACGTACGCATGCGCGGTGATTTCATTTTTCGTAGGATGGATATAAAATGAAATAGGGTTATTTCATATTTATAATAACATATCATTATATTAGTGATACTTATGTTATTACTTTATAATTAAACAAATAAATAATAGGAAGTAGGAGAAGAAATAAATTTGAAAGAATCAGTAAAGGATATTACCACTTCTTCGACGTGCCTCATCTAAACCCCCTCTTAGGGCACCAAAGTTGGTATTTAAAGAAGAACAGGACCTCTAGTATGTTTCTAGGTAAGTGGAGAATATAAATGGATAGGTTTTGGCTGATATTGAATGCTCAAAAATGTTTTTTAGTGAAGAGGGAGGAGGTGCCCTTTTATAAGAAAGGAGAGGGGCTCCTTTGGAAATCTCCAAAATATTAATTTATAATAAACTTAAACACCACTTAAAAACTTCCAAAGTGACTAAAATTCGGATATTAAGTATGATAGGGTTGTAATATCATCAACTAATCAAATTTATAGATGTTTTTATTTTATTTTAAACCTTATCATTTTGATTTATCCTTATTCAATCTATTTAATTTTATTTGTGGTAATAATATTCTAAATTTTAAATGGTTATAAATACTTACTTATGTGTTGTGAATTGTCCATAATTGGATAATTTATGACATTTAAGACCATATAAATTTAAATTTATAATTTTTTAAATATTTTTATGATTTTTAAACAATTTAATAATATGTTATTTTTATAAAATATCAATAGTGTCAATTTAGACACTATTCAATTATTTGAATTTAAATAAAATCCAAAATAAATATATATTCAAACAAAAATATTTAATATATCCCTAACATGTAATATTAATATTAAAAATTATGGGATCACATTAAATAGTTCATATAATATTTATTTTAATATTTTTAAAACCATTTATTTGATATTTCAATCAATAACATAATTTCTACATCACTATTGTGTCACCACTAATGATAATTAATTAATCCATAAAAATTATAAATAAATTCGTATGATGTATATAATTTTATTATATTTCTGTTTACTATTTATGTTTGAAGTTTTTTGAAGTTTATCACTAAATTAAAATTATTACACTTATAAGATATAAGAGAGTGACATGTTGTCAATTTCTTTGGTTTTAATAATAATTACATCACTTTCATGGTCAAAAGTCCATGAAATGAATGTATTTAGACCATTAGGTGATATGGGTCGACTTTTATTCATCCAATAGAATTTTTTCAGGTGTTATGGTAATTTTATAATCTTATTTTTACCCTTAATTACCTGATTTACCTTTAACTGTAGTATATAAAAATTACCATAGTTACTATTCATATTATCAAAAAAATAAAAGTAACCTATTAACATAGTTTGGACCCAATCAATTCAAATATCAAATCCATTTTTCAAAATTCGAAACATAGAATTTTCAGTAATTAATTTAAAATTAATCCCGTTGTTAAGAAAACATGTTTTAAAAGTTAAAACATTGTCAAAGATTGAAATTTTTTTACCTATGAATTCAATGTAAAATTAATGATAATGAATTAAATTATATTAAAGGGTAAAAATATATTCTATTTATACTTTAAAACCATTAAATTTTATAATTTATCCATATAAATTATCTTGACGAAAAAAGTTGTTTTTAAGAAAAATTTAGCATATTTTTACTATTCATCAAAATATGAAAGTTAGCAGAAAAATATAAAAAATTTATCCAAAGTAAATTTTTATATCCTTATTTCAATGAATAAGTATATTTTCTATAATTTAAATTATAAACGTGTCAAAAACTAGATTTAAAGTGGGTGCGCCATCAAAAGGTGGCAAAACTGTATTTTTTGAAAAATACTTATTTTACCCAAAAAAATATTTTGTTCTCATACCAGGTTCTAGAATATGTGTAAGATGAATTATTAGGTAATAAAATACAAAATGTAGTTAATACTATTTATAATGGCTAGTTCACAACAATATATCGTTGTTTAGTAAAACTCAGTATTGTGTACAACACACGCTATCGAGGAAGGTCACTCTTGCATGCAATATAAGCCAAGAATAGTGGTTGTGTATACTACAAGCTAATATTGTGTTGCATATAGCACAATATAATCTTGGTGTAGCGTACAACACAAGACATCAAAGAAATTAAAAATAATATTTCTCATAAAATCTCAGGGTGTTACATTCTACCCCCCTTAAAATGAATTTCGCCCTCAAAATTCGTCGGGGTTATAAATCATTTACTACTTGAATGTTTCTTTCATAGAAACCCACATCATAAAAAGGAATACTAAAACATAATTTTAAAAAATTAAATTAAGAAACTTAACAGTTACCAAAATTAACTCATCACTGGGTTTCCACATAGGAGAACATAGGTGAAAACATGGCTATGGAAGAGAAATATAACCATCAAGTTCTCATGGATAGTGGTAGAGAACATGGCTATGAAAAATCCAACAATCACGAAGCCATAAATTTTTTATGATCTAAGGTACCATATTATTCATCGGATATGAGGATATTTGGATGACATTTTTGGTTTTCAAGATCATTTCCCTAAAGTTGAAGAATTTGAATTTGAAGAAATACTTACTTGATTTTGGTATAATCTAACCATTGGTCATTCCTTAAACAATTTCCACTTCATATATTAAATAAATAAAGTTGAATTTTTCATTCGTGAAGTTTTAGCAGATCATGTGATAGAATGATGGGTCATCCCATGTGTCTCAAACATAAGGTTAGCAAAAGTTATTAAATATACATAAGTCCATCTATGGTGAGATTGATCGTATATGGTTCCAAAAATGGACTTATAATTCATCTATCATACCAGTTAATAAAATAAAACTAGTTTCTACTAACCAGGGACTTCCTGTAATCCAATGGTTGGAAATAAAGGCATGTCGCACATCGGTTCTGGGTTTGATTCTCGCATCCTTGTCTGGCGCGGTGAGTTGTCGCATGTCCTACTGATTGTCCTTTTTCTAAAACTATACAATTATAACATTTTAGAAATAATATCAAAAATTTATAGCCTTAAACAATACAATCTGATGTAAAACATAATCCATTCCATTCTTTAGGTTTATCCAAATTATTTCTATCCAATGTCATGGTATAAAGAAAAATATTACTAGAGAGGTCATCTACCAAGCATGTGAATACCATCATTTATCCCCCATATATTATAAGATATATATTGTTGGTCACATTCCAAACATGTGAATACCTTAATCATGTATCCTCTTGAAACGTGAATTTCCATAGAACCTTAGTGAAAACATGAATGCTGTCAAAAGTTAATTATTTCCACATACCAAAATCCCAAAATTTCTATATACTCAAACCATGTTGTCACTTTGTCCTTATATCAGTCATGAGCTCATTAATACTATCAAAAATATTATTTCCTTCTTATACCTTCATTATGCGCATATCATCTTCTTTCTAAAAATATTTCAATCACTTTTCATTGTTACCGGTACCATAAAATTATTGAAAACCCCAATAAACCAATACATAGATATTCCAATATTCCATAATACTATAAATGAGATTCCACAACACTATTTTGGAATCCTGTAACATATACACTTAATCATTCCACCACTTCGTTGCCATATTCAAAATCACCAGTAGTGATTGCATGTGACTTCCCTTTTTCCTTTGCCTTAAGAGGTTTTTGATGTCGATCATCATTAACCCTTGGATTAGGGCATTGGATAGTATAATTCCCCATTTCCTTACACTTGTAGCATTGTAGTGTTGTTGGTGCGTTCTCTGTAGTCTTTTCTCTATTCACATCATTAGCTACCTTTTTCTCATTACTTTGATACTCAGTTGCTCGATGACCTTATTTTCTACACTTAAAACATTTTCTAGTCCCTTTAAGACAATATCCACCATGCTTCTTTCCAAACATTGAGCATAAAGATACATTTTCCTTCTTTTCACCATTGTTTTTGAGATTTTTCCTTGAACTCTATCTTTCGTTTCTTATCAAAAACATGAGATGGATATATAACAACAACTTCCAGTTATACCTTGATAGTACAATGCACAATTTCTTCATAGTTACTGAAGTCTCTTATAGCTAATTCCCTTCGAAGACTTAGTTTTAAGACACTGAATAATCGATCAACTTTACTTTCAGGTTGGATGATAAAGCCATATGCATACCTTGCAAGCCTTTTAAAATTATCCTAGTATATACCTATAGATTATTCATCCTTTTTTTAAGCTTAAGGAACTATTTTTTCATCTTTGTTCGAAGAATATGAGGGAAGTACTTATTGAAAAACAAGTTCTTGAACTCATCTTATTCCACAGATTCAATTTCATCTTGGGGCCTTGTATTCTTAATTAGAGTCCACCACTAGTCTGCTTCACCTTCTAAATAGTAAACAGCTAAAATTAATTTTTCATGTTTTGAATAGAGAAGTATGGAAAATATATTTTCAATAGTAAAATCCATTGTTCATCAATAAGTGGATCATAAGACCCATTGAAAGAAGGTGGGCGTTGCCTCATGAAGGACTCAATAGAATATTGTTCCCTTCTCTACTCATTTGGAAGTCCAGAATGATTCATAGCTTGTGTAAGTATAGCAATAAGATTTTTCACTCCATCTCTTATAACATTGGTTTGTTTAGGAGGAAAATCATTTCATTTCCCATTACATTGATCAACACAGTTCCTTCGGGTTCCATCCATCGTCTAAAACCCAAAAAGAATAGTGTGAGAGGTGAAAATCATGCTAGGGAAACAAAAAAATATTAGGGGAGTACCTTCAATATATAACATCTTAGGTTTAATTCTAATATCGTTACCATAGTTCTGGGACTATAACCTATACTTATACTTAACCTTAGAGACATCCCTAGACATACATTAGAAATATCTCTAGGGATCTCACTAAATTTTTCACATCCTAGTTTCCAAAGGTTGACTAAACATTTGCTCTGATACCAACTGTAGAGACCCAAGCTTGACGTACATGTAAATTACATTAGTTTTTCAGAATACTTAATACATATCAAAAACATATGCCCAAATATTGTATTAGTTTAGTGTATTTGGAAACTCATAACATAATCTTCTAATCCTGGTGAAAGATCTTCAAATCTCCCATAAAGATATTCCCCTTTTGTATTCTTACCTAAAACCTTTCTCTATATCCTGGGGAAAATATAACATAAAAAGGGTGAGCTCAAATGCTCAGTAAGGGTAAACATGGAGGACATAAAACAATATATAAACATTTCAACGTAAAAACATTCCTAGAAAACATCAAAATCTTGATCAATGACATAAATCTTAGCTGTACACAAGGCATAGGTCATAAGGGAACATTAATCATGATAAAATAGCATGGTAATTAAACATGTAATTGTGGAAAACCATTAATAATATGATATGATTTAGATATTAGCCAAGGAATTTCTTCCAAGACCATCATAGTGGACAATGTCCATTACTGAACCGGGTTTACTTGCCATTCTAGCCCTGTAATACTGAACCAGATTTACTTGTCGTTCCATCCATGTCTATCTCATGAGATATAAATCTTTACCCAATGCATTGGAGGGAGATATAGGTCCCACCCATATCATAATGAAATCATTCTTTTGTGTGCCACAAAATAAACATAAATCATTCATCATAACCCATAGAATAAAATGGGTTTCATAAACATCATCCCATCATAACATAATCCATATAAAACAAATGGATATAATTTTATCATAAGAAAAATAAAATCATGTAAATAATAGATACATTATACTTGAAACATAAACATACTAAATAATTTCATCTTATATGGAAAATAGTTTTGATAAAACACTTGAAATGAATTCTTGAGGAAAATATCCTTTATTCTTCAAAATCATTCTCTTTTCTCAAAATGCCATGCAATTTTAAAAGAAAATGATTTTTTTGAAAATAATTATGAAATATTTTAAAGGAATCTTCATGAAAATAAGGAATTAGGAAACCATAAAAATATGTTCATGCCATATAATTTAAAAAAACATTCTTCTCATACTTTTACTGGAAAAGTCAAAAAGTACCTCATATGGTAAAAAAATAAAGATTCCTTCAATACCATGTGGTAGAAGTCAAAAAAGGGTAAAAATGACTTTAAACATACATGGAAGAATATTAAACATTTTATGAAAACATTTTTAGAAAACATGGACATGGATATTAAACATAACCCTAGTAAATACTTACGAATAAACAATCCCAGATAAGAATGAGATTGGAATAATTATCCCTTACCTTGAGTCCAATTTCTTCCATATATATCAGAGACTCCAGTATAGTGGGTTAAAACATATTATTAACTTGTAAAAACCCATAATAATATTTATGATATCATATATGATTCACTTACGACTTTATATTACCTGTTCATTTGTCAATTCCATGTTAAAGCAGTGTTTTTGGGTAAAATTGTTTCATTTGTCGTATGTGTTTTGACTTGTAATTATTCATATGATTACTTAGATAATGATTACTTAATTCCATAATATAAGACATGATTTATATATAATATATTTAAAATATATATATATATATATATATATAATATATCGGTAAATGAAATGAAATACACCGTTCATGGAGATGGTAGGTCATACGTACGAATGAATGTTGTTTTCGTTTCTGTATTAAATTTAATGGAATTAAGTAAATAACATATATATAAATCCAGTATCATTATTATGTCATATATTTCATGATTATTTATTATATATACTGTATAATCATTCTTTAATGGTTAACTTGGATAATGAATCTCATCACGTCGTGGAGACGGTAATTCGTACGTACGCACGAGCGATGATATCATTCCCATAATTATTGAATTGAATTGGAGTGGATGATATAATATCTCATAATCATTATGATGTTATAATAATCATATATAGTTAATATTCCCACAATTATATCCATCCAAGTATGGTGGTGGCGGAAAAATAAAGTATACCACGACATGGAGACGGTAAGTCGTACATACGCATGCGCGGTGATTTCATTTTTTGTAGGATGGATATAAGGTGAAATAGGGTTTTTTCATATTTATAATAACATATAAATAAATTATTGATACTGATGTTATTACTTTATAATTAAACAAATAAATAAGAGGAAGTATAAGAAGAAATAAATTTGAAAGAATCGGTAAAGGATATTACCTCTTCTTTGACGCGCCTCTTCTAAACCTCATCTTAGGGAACTAAAGTTAGTATTTAAAGAATACCAGGACCTATAGTATGTTGCTAGTGAAGTGGAGAATAGAAATTTATAGGGATTTTCCATGCTTGAAAGCTCAAAATGGTGTAAATTGGAGAGGGAGTAGGTGCCCTTTTATAAGAGAGGAGAGGGGCTCTTTTGGAAATCTCCAAAATATTAATTTATAATAAACTCAAACCCTACTTAAAAACTTAAAAAGTCACAAAAATTTGTAAATGAGGTAATATAGGGTTGTAATCTCCTCAAAAAATCAAATTTAGACATGTTTTTATTTTATTTTAAACCTTATCATTTTGATTTATCCTTATTTAGTCTATTTAATTTTATTTGTGGTAATAATATTCTAAATTTTAAATGTTTATAAATACTTACTTATGTGTTGTGAATTGTCCATAATTGGATACTTAATAAAATTTTAGACCATATAAATTTCAATTAATAATTTTTAAATATTTTTATGATTTTTAAACAATTTAATAATATGTTATTTTTATAAAATATCAATAGTGTCAATTTTGACACTATTCAATTATTTGAATTTAAATAAAATCCAAACAGAAGATATATTCAAACAAAAATATTTAATATATCCCTAACATGTAATATTCATCTTAAAAATTCTGGAAGCACATTAAATAGTTCATATAATATTTATTTTAATATTTTTAAAACCATTTATTTGATATTTCAATTAATAAAATAATTTCAACATCACTATTGTGTCACCATTAATGATAATTATTTAATCCATAAAAATTCTAAATAAATTCACATGATGTATATAATTTTATTAGATTTCTGGTGACTATTTATTTTCTAAGTTTTATTAATTTTATCACTAAATTAAAATTATTACACTTATAAGATATAAGAGAGTGATATGTTGTCAATTTCTTTGATTTTAATAATAATTACATCATTTTTGTGGTCAAAAGTCCATTAAATAAATCTATTTCGCCTCTTAGGTGATATGGTTCTACTTTTATTCATCCAATAAATTTTTGGCAGGTGTTATGGTAATTTTATAATCTTATTTTTACTCTTAATTACTTGATTTACCTTTAACTATAGTAAACAAAAATTACCGTAGTTACTATTCATAATATCAAAAAAAAATTAACTGATTAACATAATTTGGCCCACTGAATTCAAATATGAAATCTATTTTTCAAAATTAAAAACATAGAAGGTGCAGTAATTAATTTAAAATTAATCTTGTTGTTAAGAAAATGAGTTTTAAAAGTTAAAACATTGTCAAAGATAGAAATGTTTTTACCTATGAATTCAATATAAAATTAATGATAATTACTTACATTATATTAAAGGGTAAAAATATATTCTTTTTATACTTTAAAACCATTAAATTTTATAATTTAAATATATAAATTATCTTGATGAAAAAAGTTGTTTTTAAGAAATATTTAGCGTATTTTTACTATTCATAAAAATATAAAAGTTAGCTGAAAAATATAAAAATTTTATCCAAAGTAAGTTTTTACATCCTCATTGAAATGAATAAGTATATTTTGTCTAATTGAACTTATAAACGTGTCAAAAACTAGATTTAAAGTGGGTGCGCCATCAAAAGGTGGCAAAACTGCATTTTTTGAAAAATACTTAGTTTACCTAAAAATTTTATTTTGTTCTCATACCATGTTCTAGAATATGTGTAAGATAAATTATTATGTAATAAAATTCAAAATGTAGTTAATACTATTCATAATGGCTAGTTCATAACAATATATCGTTGTTTAGTGAAATTCGGTATTGAGTACGACACACGCTATCGAGGAATGTCGCTCTTGCGTGAAACAGAAGCCAAGAATAGTGTTTGCATATACTACAAGATAATATGGTGTTGTGTATAGTGCAAGCTAATCTTGGTGTAGCATACAACACAAGACATCAAAGAAATTAAAAAGAATATTTCTCATAAAATCTCGTGGTGTTACAGAGCTCCTCCCCCACTTCCATCAGCCCTTAGTCTCCTCAAAAGACCAAATCCTCTCCCCTTAAGAGGCTCTCAAGTAAGATTAATTCAATAGTTAAGTTCCTCTTTTCAGTTCTTTTACTTTCTTTTCAAGTTCCTTTATTTTCTTTTCTATACTTACCTATCCATATACAAATGTTATGAAAACTCCAGTAACTTATATGTAATATAATTTTTTTTAAGATAATGTAATAAGTTATTATCATCTCTCCTTTACCCTTCTTTTATACTAGTAGTAAAAACGTCATCTGAGAAGTGTTAATTTACCACATTCAAGGACGATGGGTTTTCAATTTCTATTACCATATTCAATTCTGGTCATAAAAACATTATTATGGTTGAAACAGAATATATTATATTTATTATGTCTCATCTATGGTTCTGGAATATTTTTTAACAAATAGTTTTTATTTATAAAACAAAATATGTTCTTTGTGATCAAAAAACCGCCAATTAACCCAAAAAGGGTATCACTAAAGTTTTATATAATGATTCAACTCCACTTTAAGTAACCAAATGAAATTTAAAACTATGTAACCTTATAGATGTTAAATAACAATATATAACTCCAATTTTGGAAAACCATCCTAATATTACATGATTATCCCTTCATGTATATAAGTAAACTGATCATGAAACAAACGGACCCGAACAATGAAATTGAACCTCTTAACCCATCAAAAAAGGGCAGGAATGAACTTAAAAATGTTATACTAAATAAATTTAATGTAAAATATGTTCTGTAATTATTAATTAATGAACCTATTTTATTTATTCATGTCATTAATATCAAGTAGGGAACACCTTCAGACTTAAGGTAAGGGATCCTCTCTTTCTCACTTTTATTTAAGAATCTCCTCTATGTTATGCCCCTTTTATTTGTAATTCATAATGATGGGGGGGGTTTTCACCTCCCTTTTACTTACCTAATGATATATAAATTATCAGGTACCCCCTTATATCTCATTAATCCCTCCTAATTACACCTGTTACCATGCTGAGATTTCATAAGGGATTCTACCCGAACCTCCATTATTCCTTCGGGTTGCTCTATATTTTTTTTACCTAAATGAAGTTATATAATATTTTTCATGTAAATATTCTAAATTTTGTGTAAATTCCCTAACTCATGTACCAATAATTATTCATCATTATCTTTCTGGGATATACAAATTTTTAAGTGATTCCCTCCTCAATACTTCCCGATAAGCAAACCAATTATAAGGGAACTTCCTGAATTCTCACCCAATTTCAAGTGCACTCTATCATATTTTTAAGCCACCATTGTTTTTATAAAAATATTATCTTTATTATTAAAACCTTATTTTTTCGCTTCTAGTTTTATTCAAAGGATTATTCCCTTTTCTATTTTAAATACTATTTAGTATTTTCCTTAAAACCATACTAAAATGTTTTAATTATAAAGTTTCTTAAATACTCTTTTTACAAGTTGTAACTTCGGTTTGACATCACCTATCAAGTTATATGCCTTCTTACCTTATGAATTTACACATATGATTTAATTCCTTTATTTCATGGACACTTGTATCATACACCCATTTATTATGCTTTATGACATCATTATGATACCCATTTCTTTCCATGGGTTCCCTTATATTTATGTAAGATTGAATATGTATGATTATTTATGTAGAAAAAATATTCATGAACATATTAAGATGGGTTATACTAGATATCACTCTAATTCATTGGGTAAATTTGATTCTCATGAGATTTTATGTGCAACAGTATTGGTGGTTGGCCATAACTCGTGATACCATGTGCAACGGTCTTGGTGGTTAACCATGAATTGAGCACCTCTATGTGGAATGAGACTTGACTCATTCTAAATTCAGGTTTTATGTTACTGTTATATTACTATGACTCCATGTTTATAAGGTTCCATGTTTATATGTTATGAATCTATATGTTTCATTCCCTTTTAAATTACTATGTCAAGCCTTCTAACCCATGTGCTCAAGCTTTATTCTTATGATTATTCCCTTCCTGGGATTTTAGCTCATCCCTTTTTTAATGCTATCCTCATGTTTTTCTATGCATATTTAAGGGCTCAATGGGATATAGGATCAATTTTTGAAGATTAAATAAAGAATTTTTTCTTTAGTCCCATGTTTTCTGTTTTATATACCTAATCTTCCAAGACACTAGACTTTACAATCCTTTGCATGTATTATGATGTTTAATCATGCTCAAAATCATGTGATGATATGTGTAAATGTATAGGGTCACTAT
This sequence comes from Viscum album, assembly GCA_963277665.1. Lineage (NCBI taxonomy): Eukaryota > Viridiplantae > Streptophyta > Magnoliopsida > Santalales > Viscaceae > Viscum > Viscum album. The sequence goes on from OY728161.1 coordinate 825,929,439, forward strand.
AACTACTATTTTTTCCTCTTTGGTTCTTAAAATAATTTAGAAAATATTTTTAAGAAAATATGGAATCATTTCTCTCTTCGTTTGGAAATCTATTTTATTTTAAAACCGTGTTTTCTAAACATATTTTCAAAAATGTTTTAACCTTTTCAAAATGATATATAAAATATATTTTTACCCATTTTTACTTATTAAAAAATTATTTCAAAATAATCTTTATATCTTTTTCAAAATAATTCATGTTTGTATTTTATCAAAAATGTGAAAGTAATATTCCTATAAATTTTCTAAACAATGAACTTTTATAACCTTTTTATAGTGCAAAAGGATTGTTTTCTTAACTTTTAAAGCATGTACGGAATTCCCCACGAATATGAAATAATTTGTTTTAATATTCCCTTTAAAGTTTACAAGGATATTTTTAATGAATGTTTTTTTCCAAATATTCTAAAAATTACTAGTTTTTAAAAGTTATTTTCAAATAAAATAATTTTAAAAATGTTTTATGTTTTGAAAATTGATTTTGAAAATGAAAATGATATTTTACACAATAATTTTTTTAAGGATATTTTATGGTATTTATATTCATAAATGAAAAAACCATTCATTTTACATATATTACCCTAGGGATATGTTATATTAATACCATATTTTTTCTCCCTTTAGATGGTTTATGATTATTTAGACCAAGGATAGTATTAAAATTCACTTCTATGATTCATTTTTATAGTTGGTAACTTTCCATTGAAATGTTCACTTTTCTATGATCATTGGACATTAAATTTACCCTAAATATAAAAATTATTTATCATAGATTTTTTTATTGTTTACACAGTATATCATTTCTGCATTAGGTGTTCTACATTGAAAGACATTTATTTATCTATATAAATATTGATAAATTTGTATTCTTGATAGTAAAGGTATCATGATTCCTAAGATATGACATAAAATAACTTATAATTTTCTTCATTAAGAATTAATTTATTATTATCAATGATATTTTCACAATGATATTATCTTTGGATGTATTTGATTTTTATTTTGTTGATTAAATGAAATATGCCTTCAGTTATTAACCTTTCTATATTAAGTATGCATTATCTATTCATACAGTCAAGTTAATTAAATTGCATGTGTGTTCAATTATTTATCTTTCAATATTTATTACTATTTAACAATTCGTGAAATATTCTATTGTATATAACCCTTACTGAGAATTTTATCTCACCCTTATTTTGTTTCTTTCCCCAAGATATGAAGAAGAGATCTTTGAATGATTTTTAAGGATATAGTTTATTTTATGTTGTTATGTATTACGTTTTACTTTTTTTCCCCACTATAAATTGGGTATCATGTACGTATCTTTTTCTCTAAAACTACTAAATTGATTGATCCTTTAGGATTTGACCCTTGGTATCTTTACCAATATAATAAATCAGACACCAAATCTAGGCTACTAGGGTTAGGGTCGTTATAGTTGGTATTAGAGTAAGTTTAGTATAATATTTAGCAACTATATTTAATAAAACATAGATTAGGGTTAATAACTATATGATATAATTTGAGGTTAAGTATATAACAACATCCTAAAGTTTTGGCATGGTATAGGTTATGTGGTTTTTCCTCGAAATACATCCTTATATAGGTGATACAAATGGATGTGATTTTGGAATAGATTTACCTAGGGGTAATAAATCCAAAAAGGTCACATTGGGCTTAACCCAATTATAACCTAGTGCATGACAACGAGCCTTACTGTGCACCTATTTTGACACTTCCAGGGGATATGCTTAAGATAATTCACATTTTTTTACCAATTGTTATAAAGGATTAGAATAAATGTTGAAAATGAATGACCTAAGTTAAACCCAGTGTGTCTTATATTAAAAAGAAGGTGTCTCGAAGGAATGGAAAAAATTATTTATGTGTGAAAAGGAAAGGCATAAATAAAAGAATTCTTGAGGAAAAATGAATAGTATGATGGAAGGAAATAAATTTCATCATAGGGATCTATTTATAGTTTGTTGTCTTAAATATGTAGAGTTTGAGAATTATATGAATCAATTACCTCATGTAAAGTTTAAATCCTATACCAAGGAATGAACTATGTTGAAATAAAATTACTAAAGTATTTATTTGGATTCCGTAATTATATTTACCGATTTTATTTTGGTATAAGAGTCATGAAACATCTAAGAATTGTATTATATTTCAGAAAAATATATTTTTTCATTAATTTAATATTTATGGATAACATCATGGTTTATGATTTTAAGTTTTATAATAAGTTAAAAGTATTAAACACCCCTATTTAGGTTTTATGTGATGGGAGACTACCTAGATTAAGGATATTTTGGGAGAAATTTATGGTAAGTATATGTTTTAGTGGAAAAGTTATTTAGGTAATAATGACTTTACATTTTATAAATATAAGTTTAAAGGTATTGATAAACTTTAGGGTCAGTATGATCATTAATGACATTGTAATAATAGTAAAATAAGATTATTTGACTTTATAAAAAAATAAGTTGTATTAAAAACCTTATTAAAAAGGTTGTTTTATGAATAATTTTATTTCAAGGGTGTCCATAATATTTTTTGGAAACATTATTGGAATTATATTAATATAGTTTTGAAAAAGGATAGCTCGCATGTTGGGTGAAAACCCGATGCATCCAGCAGGGCTGTAGGGATCGAACTCACAACCAAAGGATGATAAGGGTTTAATGCCTACCACTATCCTAGATGAACTCCTCGTTAAAATGTCATTGTTTACTTTTAGTTAAAATTTTGAAAAATAAGTATTAGTGATGAAACAGTGGTACTACTTTTGAGGTTTAGAGATTAATTTAATATATTTGATAACTTGTGATAACCATTTTTCTTTTAGAAAATATTTTTAGAGATATATAAATACTTTTCACTCATTTAAGGATCTTATGATCCATTAAAATAGAATTTTAGTGCTTTATAAATAAAAATTTTATTTTTTGATATTCATTTATTAGAGTAAGGGATGAATTTTAAATTGATTGAAGCATAGGAAAAGGATGAAATTGTTCTTATGAAATATAAATGTATCAAGTAAGTATATTTCCATATATCCTTAGATATTAAAATAATTCCTCAACTTTATGAAAAGTATCTTGAAATAAAAATGATATGCAATTACATTTATATCTGATGAATCAAATGGAATTTTACATCATCAAAAATTTATGGTTTTTGAGGTCCTTAAATTTACATTGATCATAAACTTTATTGTGATCAATGACCACAATATCTCTCTGTAATTATTTACTCTTTTCTTTTGTGTTCATGTCTTCACTTTCCACCAATGTTCTCCTACTTAGAAACCTAGTTATGTTTTTTTCCAAATAAACTTTGTAATTCTATTTCTCTCTTATTAAGAGGTTATTTTATTAACCATTTTTATGATGTGTATTTTTCAAAAATGGTATTTCCAAATTTCAAACCCTAGATTACTACGATCAATTTCAAATTGAAAGAATGCAATTTATTTAAGGTGGGCAGACTGTAACACCCTGAAATTCTAAAATAAGAACATTGTATTTGATAGTGTGTACAACACACAACACCAAGATTAGAAGAAAATATAACCTCTTGATACCTTATGATATATTTATTTTCAAACAAATTCAATCTCTTCAATATCTTGTGTTACACACAATACTAAGTTTGGTTTTTTTTTACACGCAACATTGACTTTAGCTTGTGTTAAACACAACATCGAGTTTAAACAAAATGTAAAATATTATTAAAATATTACTATAAAAGTCATAACCTAGCCATTAAATTGTTAGGTATGAATATTACTAACTAAATTATGAAAATTATTATTATTTATTGATTACAAATAATATAATAATCATTTAAATGAAAAAAATGTTTTTTGGAAAACTATAGTTTTATAAAAAATGGATTGGTCAGGATTTGTGAACATAATTAAAAATTAAGTCTTACCATATTTATAAAATTTATTTGATAAAATGAAATTAATTTTTGAAACAAGAATATAAAATTATCTTAAGGTGATTTTTTTTATTTTTATGAAATGTTTATTTTTTGATGGACAGTGAAAAATACCAAATTTTAATTGAATACTGCATTTTCATTTAAATTATTTATAAAGTTAAATTATATTTTAAATAGTTTATAAATTAAAATTAGTTCAATAATATATCAATTAATATAATTTATCTCATTATAATATTTTTACATTTAATTTTTATATAAAAACTTTGTAAACTTTTTTGACATTTTCACTTTTAAAACCCGTTTTCTCATCACTTTTACAGGATTAATTTTAAATTAAATTTTGCCACTTATATGAATATAATTTTAAAAATGGACTAAATATTTATTATAATAATAATTTATATTATCTAATAATATCAAATTAATTTTTGACCAAAATTAATAGTGAAAATAGAAAAAATTAATTTCCATGGTTAAAGTAAAAAAATGGATTTAGTGGGGGTTAAACTGAAAATATAAGGGATAAAAATGAAAAAAAAAACTTGTTAAACATACATTTTATGGACATATTTCAACATTATATTTTCTAAGTTTTATAATTTCCTATTTTTTAAACTTTTTCATGATAAAAATGTGGGTATTATTGAATCTTTTAAAAAAATTACAAGTGTGTCAATCATCTCACTTATAAAAGCCACCCACTATCCTATCTTCTTCACAACATAACACCCTTTTGGTTTAGTGAATAACTACCTAAATCACTTCTAAAATTCTCTCTTCTCATTATAGATACATTACTTTTGGAAAAAATAAAACCTATTAAGGCTTTGGTGGAAACCTAAGGATGATCCCCAAAGAAGAGGTAATGTTATTCAATGAGCGAATTTATTTTATTTATTCATCCACCACCTTAAATTATTCTTAAACTATGATGATATAATAACAATAGTATATTACATATACTAATATTTTTTTATGTTAAGTTAATGACCTAAAACCATCTCCACTTCCATAAAATAGGTTTTGAAATTGTTATTTGTGTGTACAGCGGACTACCGCCTTGTAAACCAATTTCATTCATTTTTTCATTACCACCACACATTGTTGGGTATGATGGTGAATATAAACTATATATATGATATTTATAACATAATTACACCTATAGAGTCATTATATAATATATTCCTTTTTTACTTTCTATTCCAAATGAGATACCATAATGTTTCTCATATGTATGGAAGATTATCGCCTCGTGAAGTGATGTGACTTATTTTTTCACTAACGCATTTCATGGAAAGTAATAAGGATAAATTTAATAAATTTATTTGATATTAATGAAATAATTATAATATTAATTAAATATTTATTATTATGAAAATATAATATATATATCATTTTCTTTCTTACCTTTTCACTCAATGAAAGATGATAACGTCTTTCGTGTACGTGTGGACTACCACCTTCACGAAATGATGTAACTCCCTTTTCATCACTACGCCACATGGATGATATATATAAGTACAATTAAAGAAATAATATGGTATAATTTATATTATTATAATTATGTAATGATAAAATATTACTTACCTTCTTTCTATAATGATGATTGAAAATGAAAAATGTTACTCATGCGTACGTATGACCTACCGTCTCCATAATTGTAATGTACTTAATTTCTAAAAAAACATATTTAATGATTAGTATTAAAATTATAATTGATGTATAATTATGATAATTATTTCATTTTTATTATTTTGGATGTTATGGAACTATATAATATGCACAAGAACCGAATCTTTAATGATTAAACACACATGATAAAACAAGGCAATTAACACTAAAAATAATGAAAATAATGAATGATTATTAACGAACGGATAAAAATATATTATAAAAGGATTATATATTATATTATAAATATTAATATGGTTTTATAATAAGTTAATGACATGTTTAAAACCATTATAAAATAGTTTAAATCATGTTTAACTAAATGGTATCATGAGGTAATGGATTTCATCTCAATTTCATTTCATTGAGGCATATTATAATGTTATGCACCTAATTTATTTTATATAGTGTATATACTACCCTTTTGATGTGTTATACAGTGATTCATTAATAATTCATTGTATTTTAATTTTCAAATTAAATTATTTCATCCAAACATATTTTACTTGAAAATTACCAAGTGGTAAAGAATTTTATAATTCAATTTCTTTTCATTGGGTTATATTACTTTTTCATTGTCATCGATATTCTAAGACTATGTGTATAATTAATTTTGGTTATCTTATGTTTTATTTCCACTTTTTTATATGTATTTATAGTTAATAAAAATAATTTATTCATTTATTATTCCTCACTTCAACATTATGATCATTGTAAGGTTTTATTTCACAATCTCATTGTAATCAAGATTCTTTATTCTTGAATTTTAGTTGAATGAAATTATTTGATCATTATCTAATAAACTATAACAACCATATTCTTGATTTAACATTAATACATGATTTATTAAATAATTTTACACTTAATACATCTCAAAATATTGATAAGTCCAGTGTCTTTGGGAATTAGGTCCATTACATAAAAATTTAAAACAGGAAAAATGTCATCTTTATTGAAAACTTCTTAAACATGCTCGCACTTAAAATTGCATGTGATAACCTGGGGATATACATAATAAAGGGGTTGAATATAAATCTCAGTAAGTGAATAAACATGGAATAACATGAATATCATAATACATGTTAGAAAATAGGCATATCAATGGGGTATAAAAATATTAGGAATCATAAACATGAACAATGAGACAAGATATAGCATGATAATCATAAAAGAAAAATGGTAAATGTGGAAACATCTTAAAACACTACATCAAAAGCATAGCTCAAGGATAACTACCAATACATCATGATGGAAAAAGTCTCATAAAGGAATAATTTTCACTCCCTTTCCCAATATGAAGTCACATGAGACTAAAAATTACACAATGCATTGAATGCTATAAAACTCTGGGTGCACCCATCACTTTCATTTCATTTCAATTCTTAACTGTTCCACATAGATCATAAAACATTGATTCATTCATCATAATATTTTATTCCATGATAAACGAGTTTGGAATACATAAATTTAAGTCTCAATTCAAATAAGTATAATCGTATAAAGTTTAACACCCTTGATAGTAAATGGGTATGATATTTATTACACAATTGTTTTGGCATGGAAAATGACGGTGAAATTTCGGTAGCATAACGACATCACTTAAAATTTCATAAAATGGGTTGATCAGAGATAAAGGGGTATCTGTTAATTTTTAGATAAAATGGAAAGTAATAGGGATATGTAAATACATATTCCAACATTAATAATTGTAAATAAAAGGCATAATAGAATTTAATAAAGAGGAGAATGGGGTGTCCCTTAATAAATTTCATCATGGTAATGGGTATGCATAAAGGTTCATGGGTGGAATTAATGAGAGTGAAGTGGGTATATAATAATTTATACATCAAATTTACATTAATGGGTATATTTAATAACATATCTCAACATGAACAATAGGAAATTAATATGCATAACATAAAAGAGGTGATTGAATTGAAATGATAAAAGAGAAATCCCTTACTAAATTCCGGCATAGTATCGGCTTAAGTAAGGGTCAAAATGAGAGAGGATAAATGGTATATCATTAAAATAAAATAAATTATACAGTAATATAATGTTTATAAATGAATTATAATATTACCAATTGAAATTAAAAAGACTAATTTCAAAGAAGGTTCTTGAATTGAAAGGCGGAGAGGAAGGTCCCTTACCATGACATTATGACTCTAAATGCTTGGGAGGAGCCTATTGAGAGCTTTGGGGTACCTTGGGAGGACTATAGAGAGGGTATAGTAGAGTGAGGAAATTATAAAAAGATTTTTAAGGAATATAAATGGGATCTTTCGTGGGTTTGTGTATGAAATTAGTGGGGAATTTCTTATTATTTCTCAAACATAGGTTTTAGACTCTATATAATAAAATAACTAAAACCACAAAATTTCCCATGGGTTTTTCCAATAGTTTTTTCCAAAGGGTAGTGTTTTTAATTATTTTAAAATTCTAAGTGATAAACTTAATAAAATAAAATCATTTATTATGTGGAAGTAAGTCATACACTTAAATAAATGATTTTAAAACCTTAAAATATATTAATGGTTTTGTAGGATTCATAAAGGCTTTATAAAATTAATAAAATGAACATAAAATAAAATTATTTTAAATTTAAAACAAATATTTGGTCATCGATACTCTTTATAATATTTATTACATCACTTTTATGTCATTATGAGGACATAATACATATTGTATATTTATACAGTATTTAATTTTCACCCAAAAATTCGACTATCTTAGAAAATTATAAAAAATTAAACGTTAAATAATTTTGATGTTATAATTCCATAAATAATATTCATTTTATAAAAATAATTTTCAAAATATGTTTATTTTTACTTTCAAAATAATAATCGACATTTATTGAGAAATGTTGGGTTTTTTGACAATAACAGTTTTTAAACCCTTATAAAAATTACATTTGACTTCACAAAAATTATATGATCATTTATATTTAATAAATATTATTTAAAAATAATATTTTATTAAAATATTATTTATTCATATAATTCATTAATTCGTCTAAAGGGATGTATTAAAAATACAATTCTTGTTTTATCGTGTCCAAATATTATTTTTAACAAATTGATTACTTGATCATTTATAGTGTAAAAACAATAATGAATAAATATAAAAATAATTTAAATGAAAATTAAATATAAATATTCATAATATTAGGGTTACTTGGTTTTTAGTCCTTCCTAAATTATTATCATTATTATTTTACCCTTAATTAACATGTTTTACTTTTATTATGGAAATAAATATTTTCTATGGTTATTATTCATATTGCCCAAAAATTATGATAAACTTATTAAATAATATTAATTATAATGATTAAAAATATATAATAAATTTAATAAAAACCAATTCAAATAGTTGGATGAAATTAATTTAAAATAAACACACAAGCATGATGGGAAGCGTTTTTCTGAAAAAATACATTTTTCTAGGAAAAAATGATTTTACTTTAACGCTATAACTAGTAATATTAATTATATGATTTATTACATAATGATACACTTAATACAACCTGAAATATTGATAAGTCTAGTGGCTTTGAGACTTATGTACATTACATAACAATTTAAAATAGGAAAAATATCATATTTATTGAAAACTTCCTTAATATGCCCACACTTAAAAGTTCACTGGATAACTTGGGGGAATACATAAAAAAGGGGTGAGATATAAAGCCCGGTAAGGGAATAGACATGGAATAAAATGAAGAGAATAATACATGTTATAAAATAGAACTACTAAAAAACCCGCCTTTAACAATGCTGGCATTTATCAGCACTCGAAAAAATCAATGATAAAGTTCATCTTTATAGCGCTAATAAATTGCACCCTTTGTCATTGTTTTTTGTTTAGCACTAATAAAAGTTAACTTTTATTAGAAATTTATTTTAGCACTGATAAAGGAATCCTGTATCAGTGCTTCATTTATAGCGTAGATAAAAGGTTTCATTTGTTAGTGCATTTTTAGCACTGATAAAAATTTCCCTTAATCAGCACTTTTTTATCACAGATCAGGGTCCAAAATAAAATAAAAAATTAAACAAATAAAAATAAAATGAGTAAATTAAGAAAATATCAAACATTTTATTAATTATATAATTATTGATAAAATTTAATAAATTTAGTATACATATATATTGATTTTAAATATTAATAAATAGTATATTATATATATATATATATAATTAATAAGTATAATATATATATATAATGTTAATTAAAAACATATTATTGTCCTATTTATTTTTAATGTTGTTTGATTTTTCAATTTAACCTATATCAAACATTGTTTGTTGAATTTATTTCACATGTGTGTGTGTGTGTTTATATTTGTTAATGCATTTGTATAAACAACACACACACAAATATATTTATGAAATATATAGAAACACATACACTAAATATTTATGTTATTTATTCAAATTTTAGTATATTTTATAATTTCATTATAACATGATACATTTAATATATATTATGTCTTTAATCAGTCAATTTTATTTGTTAGTTTTTAATACTACAATTAGGGTATTCATTTTTAATGTTTTTTATCTTTTATTTTATTTTCGAATTTGATTGTTTTTTATTATTTATTTTTTATTTATTTATTTATTATGTTTTATTATTTTCAATATGTATTCATCCACTTCAATATGTATATATATATATATCCATATTTTTTAATGACTCGTATTTAATTAATAAAACTTATCCATTTTTTTCAATATTTTTAAAGTATCCTCATTTTAAATTATGCAATTTCACTCATTTTTAAAATGCATGTATTTAAGATTAAATTTCCGTTAATAATGTTAAAAATATATTTATAAATAAATATTTAGAAATAAGTAATAAATTTATATTTAATATAATAAAAATTATTATAAATAAATAATTATTTTTTTAAATAAGTATTTATATAATTATAAATAAATAACTATATATATTTAAATAAGTATAAAATTATAATAAAGTTATTTAAATAATTATAATTACAAAAAATTTAACAATGCTTTTGTAGAGATGATAAAGATCAATCTTTATCAATGTTATTTAAGCATTGTTAACAGATATATTTATCAGTGCTAAAATGTTAGTGCTAATAAATATGTATTTTATCAGTGCTTTTGTAGTGCTGATAAAGATTGAGATTAATTAGTGCTAAAAAAGTTCTGGTAAAAGACATATTTATCAGCGCTTATAAATTTATCACTGATAAAAGGGGTCTTTATCAGCACTTTCTTTAAAGAACTGTTAAAAGTGACACTGATCTATTTAAAAAAACCTGAAACATGACTCAGTCACTCATGATTATCAAGCTCTCACAGAACTCCTATACTGTCGGTGTAACTCCTCTATGTTCCCTCAGATTAATCAAGTCTAGAATACAATGTATGTTATTTTCTACTCTTCCTCTATCATTGTTTGATTTTTTGGGTTCTGTTTTTTTCATTTTTGTGATGTTCTTAAACATGAAGAACCCTGCATATCTTCTTTTAGCTATTGAAATATAATGAGTGTGGTTTTATTTCATTGTTTTCCTCCTTTCATATGTATATGACGGCCTAGCGCATTTTATCCTTAAGACACACATAGATGGTTTACTCTCCCCTTGACATTAACAAAGATACCTCTCATCCCCCCTTAAATTTCTCTTCGTTTGAATAATATAGGGTTCCAAAATTTTGGTAGTTCCTCAAATTTAATTCAACTTATATACCAGATTATAGATTCTATAGGCTTAATTATGAGGGTTTTTAAGGATTAGTGGATAACAAGTTATGGACCTCATTTATGGGTGATGAACATATAGGGACCAAGGTAAGTGTAAAAATCATTAAAACATGTTTTTTGGATTTTGGTTATTCATATAAATTATCAAAACATGAAATGGGTTATTTAGATTTATGATTTTAATGAATAAATTTTATTTAATTCTAAAAAATATTCAATTAATTAGTCACGTTCCAAAAAATATTTTAGTGATTCATGTTGTGAGAGTTTTTTTAATTAATTCAATATTATTATTAAACTTTAAACTTGGGTTAAAAAGAGTGATGGGGAATTTCTTTTTTGATAAAATTGTGCTTAACATATTTTTTTAAAATTTCCTAGATTGGATAGAGTTGAGATATCATTGGGTAAATGGACTTATAAATACACATCAATATATTAAGAGTGTATTTCTGAAAAGTGAGTTATACATGGTTGGATAGTTGATGAAAAAAACTATGAGATGTGATTTACTAATAGATTTTTTAATCAAAATATAGATATAATTAAATTATATAATAAAAATAATAATTTGAAAATCCATCTAACATGGTGAATATGTAACGACCCGAATTTTTCCATGTAATTTTTTTTTAATTAAATGGAAATATTATAAGTCAGAAAAAATTTACGGCATAAGATTTTGAGGCCCGGTGTGCCTTGAATGAATTTATGAACTTTTTTTCAGGTACGTTCAATAAACGCGCGAGTGTCATTTTGTAACTTTTGAACTGGTGCTCGGAATTGAAATCTGAGGACACTATTGAACTCGCAGCACCGATATTCCCTTAAGGAGACCTTCACCTCGACTACAGTAGGTCGAGGGTAGAGGTTAGTTTTTTCGGATTTTTCATGGGAGGGTTAGACAAATAATAAAATAAAATAATTACTTTTATTTTATTTTTAAACCCTTCCATTTGAATCATGAAGTTGAGGACCACACGAGGGTGGCCAGGCATTTAATGTTGGGCATTAAATGCCCAGTTACACAAAATGTGTAACCACTTCCCTCTTTAATTAATTGGATTCATTAATTCTGAATTAATGAATCAACTTGCTAATTAAGAGTTATTTTTATTAACTCTTGGAATCTCCCCATTGATGTGCCAACATTAATTCTTAACTTATTAATTTGGAACCTCACCTCTCATGGGGAAAATGATTGGAAAAGGAGATCCTTTAGAGAAACATCCTCCAAACGAAGAACCTCTCCAACAAAGAACATTCTCTGAATCAAGAATGAGGAACTGACTTTGGAGCCTGTTGCGAGGGAGACTGATGTCGGTGACTTCATCATCTTCATCTCCTTCCTCGCGCAGTCTCCAGTGAACGTCAAGGTAGGGAAATTGATCTTTTAATTTATTATTCGTTATGAATTATTGTTTCAATCTTTGAACCACCTGCTACCGAATTAACGTGGAGGGTGTGGGTTGAATGAACATGACCTGATTCCTCTGCAACTTTATTATCGACGTGTTCTTCACAAGTCGCGATGACGGCAGCAACGCAACCGCACCGCAAAAGGAGACCACGACCCATCGGCCCCAGTGGTGAGAAGACAGTGGTCGGCACACCGTCCGGCCGTGAGGAGGTGGGGTGGCCCGCATCCGCGCCGCCGGTTGAGAAGGAGGCCACAACGGACCAGGGTGGCATCTGACATCCGATTGGCCGTGTGGTGAAGCAGCGGCGTGCATCTGTGCTGCTAGGAGGAGAACCGGCCGGCCGTTCCGGCCGGCCGTGACTCATTGAGTGGGACCACCGAGTGGTCCCACATTCTAGTAGAGTGACCAAATAGTCATCGGTCCATTTGAAATACCGAGGGGCGCCTCCCCCCTGGGTTGCGGCTAGGGCGGACCCTGCCACGATGGACCACCCAACCGCGGGCCACCCCCTTCGCGATCGGGCCGGACGGCAGCTCAGTAGTCCAGGCCCGCCACAGCCCAGGCCAACTAGGGTGGGTCGATCCGAACCAGGTCGGGTCAGCCCAGGCTGGGTCGGGCCGGGTCGGACCGCCCGGGTCGGACTGGCCCTGGGCCCATCCGGACCTAGATACACCTTTTTGGTCTTATCTTGAGAACCGAGCATCCGTTTGATGAACCGTATGCGGCACTAGAATCCTTGAATTAAGATGGTCATTTTGGTATACTCTACTTGAGTTTTGGATAAAGTTGTAGTATGACTTGGTTGGATCAAACCACGAATCCAACCAGGTGCTCGAAGTAGAAACACTAATAACTTCCATATCGGGCGTCTGATTGACATTCCGTCTATTACATTGGGTCCCTTAGGACGTGACAGACCTTTGGGATACTTCTTCATTGAACTTCATGGTGGTTGAGGTATGAATGATGGATTGAGGATCAGTTCTCCCAAACGTGCTATGAGCGGGAATCCAGGGGTTGGCAGTGAGGGGGAGATTGGAGATAGATCATAAGGAGGTTAGTACTGAGCGATCCTGTGTGGGTCATCACCGATTCTATGTGGGTCAACGCTCAGTGATCCTGTGTGGGTCAGTGCATACCAATCCTATGTGGGTGAGATCCTGTGTGGGTCAGCGCTCAGCGATCCTATGTGGGTTAGCGTATACCGATCCTATGTGGGTCAAATCCTATGTGGGTCATTGCGAGGGTTAGTACCTATCGATCCTTTGTGGGTCAGACTCCATATAATCAGCAGTAGTACCTCTTGACAGAGTAAGATAATCTAGCTTCATGACTGATCATTTGTACTTCTATACTTCACTTATTTCTGGTGTGAGCTGAGTCCTTACCTTTATGGTGTTCATCTGTGTGGTGTACCTGTGTGGTACTTATACCTTCGTGGTGTTACCTGTGTGGTACTTATACCTTTATAGTGTTACCTTTTTATATCTTTATAACTTCGGTATATGTATGGGCATATACCTAAGTAGTGTTGAAGACTATTGTTTTGTGCTTTGTGGTTTTTCTTTTGTGGAACTCTAGGAGACCTGTGAGGGTATTGGGGTCCCTACTAAGTATCATTATACTCACCCCTCTATGGACTATGCCCAGACCTTGTTGTGTCTTGTGAAGATGATGGATAGCACTGATTGAGGTCGAGGGTACTAGACTGGAGGCTGATCGGGGGAGGACATTAGATGAGACGATCCGCAAAGACAACTGTTCAAGAGTTGTACCCACCCTTCAGGTAGGGTCCTTGGCAGGTGTTCACAGGAGATTTTTTGTTCAGTTTTACTTGTACTTTCTAGTTGGGCTTGTATTCTAGCCCCTTTACATACTATACACACCCATTTTACTTTATAGTTTACCTTGTGCTTTTATCTTGTTGTGTTCTTGGTTTGGGAGAGTTTTTAGGTTTAGAGACAATGCCTTCCCGGTTTTAGGGATAAGCCTTTTCGGTGCTAGTTTCTAGCCACTGGCCTATGGAAGGCAGGAAAGGGTTAGTCACGGCATGGGCCCCAGGGTACGGGTTAGGAAAAATTGGTATCAGAGGAGTTCGGTTATACCAAAGAACAAGGAATCTAATCTTTTATCTGTGGAGAAATGGTGTTAAGTGTTTCAAGTGTGGTTTTCAGTTTGGAGATTCAAGTGTTGGTGTGGCG
Source organism: Viscum album (assembly GCA_963277665.1). NCBI lineage: Eukaryota > Viridiplantae > Streptophyta > Magnoliopsida > Santalales > Viscaceae > Viscum > Viscum album. Next base: position 825,944,479 of record OY728161.1, read on the forward strand.
GCCAACATATCCATACACCAGGACCCTGAATTCTGATTTCTGACTCAGTGCATGAAAACACTGATTGCGTGTGTTTTGAAATGTTTTACCTTGGTTTCTTTGGAGTCATCTCACCAGGTATAACTTAATGACTGTGGCGCACCTGTTCTTTTCAAGATGCCTCTACGCAGACAACCAGACAAGGTTCCAGGTAGAGTAAGTGATGATATCCCACCGAGCGATGAGGCTTTGGTGCAGGGCCCCCTTACGGTAGTTGTACCAACTGGTGGTGTACCAGCAGCACCACTACCCATTAGGCAGTCGATGCCACCAACACTAGCAGTAAAGGGTGCATACCGCTTAAGCGCATTGCATGAGTTCTAGCACCAGTAGCCACTGAGATTCCAGGGTGAGACGGATCCACAGGCGGCTGATGACTAGATGGAGGCCATGGTTAGAGTTTTTCAACTGGTAGGGACACCAACTAATCTCATGGTGATCCTTGCCGCTAGTCTTCTTCAGGAAGCAGCGGGAAGATGGTAGAGCTTGATGCTCTAGGTTCATGATGAGGTGACTCTCATCTGGGTAGACTTAGAGTTCCTTTTCAAGACAGAGTTTTTCCCAGCGACCCTATGCTCAGTGCGTATACAAGAGCTTCTCCACTTGCATCAGGGTAGCATGATTGTGGATCAGTATTCAGCGAGGTTCACCAACCTCTTGTTCTACTCCACTGACATGGTGTGGGACCCTTTCCTCAGTGCCTGGACCTTTGAGCAGAGGATAATACAAGATATTAGAGGTTCGATGGTTTCTATCAGCATCATGACCTTGGTGAAAGTGTTAGAGTGTGCACTCTTAGTGGAGAGCTTCAGTGCTGAGCAGTCACCAGCAGTGAGACCCACCACCGAACGACACGTAGTAGAGTCATTGGAAGATGGTAGCAGACAAATGATGCAGAGGTCAAAGAGGACCAGAACTACAGGTGGACAACCGCAGAATACAGGGTAAGTGGTGCGGGGCTCTTGAGACAGAGCAGGACAGGTGAGGGATAGGCAATGTTACTCATGCGGCGGGTAGGGAAACATGGCTCGCGACTGCCCAACCCACTGTATGGACAACCAACAAACACTTGAAGGACCACCTGGGTAGAGGTGAATATTCAATCAGGGAGGTCCGCAAGTAGGAGACAGACATGATATAGGAGTAGGTCATGTAGCAGGCAGTGGGCGGCGATTTGAGGTTATACTGCCACCACCAACAGGTGGTCCACCCCAACCACAGGGAGCAGGTGGACAGGGATGAGCTCATCTTCAGGCAGCTGATTCCAATGACCACAACACTCTGGAGATGATTCGAGGTATGATCTGTTTCTACTCCACCCTATCTATAGTACTAATAGACACAGGTTCCAGTCACTCATTTATTACCACGGACCTCATTTGGAGTTCGGAGACACCAGTGGAGTTGTGGACTTGATCTTTATGGATAGAGACTCCTACAGGAGAAGATTCAACGATTACACACAGGTTCTGTAAGTGTGAGCTTACTCTAGGAGGTGAGATATTTAGCTATGATCTTCTAGTAGTGGTATCGAGGCCTTACAACGTCACCTTGGGTATGAACTGGTTATCCACATTCCATGCCCAGATCTACTATATTAGGTGAAAAGTGCAGTGTGTTCGCACGGATGGGACAAGGTTTTCCTTCACTAGAGAGAAGGGAACCTTTGTAGCATAGGATGGACTTACCCAGAGGAAGGTGTAGCCGATCACACCCCAGTTGGCTAGCCTTACCCTCTGAGTGATTGATGTTGAGAGTCTGGCCTATCCTATAGTGGTGGATAAGTACGCGGATGTTTTCCCTGATGATTTTTTGGGTCTACCTCCTCATAGAGAGGTGGACTTATACATCGATTTTTACCCAGAGACGTCACTGATATCTACACCTGTATATCAGATGGCTCCCACGGAGCTATGAGAGCTGCGAGTACAGTTGGAGGACTTGCAGAACAATGGGTTTATTAGGCCTAGTATTTCTCCTTGGGCAGCCCCGATTTTGTTCGTCAAGAAGGCGGATGGGAGTTTCAGACTTTGTGTGGACTATCGGTGCTTGAACCAGGTGACCGTGAAGAACAAGTACCCACTTTCGAGGATTGACGATCTCTTTGATTATCTAAAGGAAGCACGGTGGTTTTCAAAGATAGACCTCAGATCAGGCTATCACCAGCTCTGGGAACAAGACAAGGATGTGCATAAGATGGCCTTCGGATGTTGGTATGGTCATTATGAGTTCTTGGTTATGCCATTCAGTGTGACCAACGCCCCAGAAGGGTTCATGGGACTCATGAACAAGATCTTCCGTCCATACCTAGATCATTGTGTGGTTGTCTTCATCGATGAAATCCTAATATACTCAGCGACAGAGGAGGAGCATGCCTATCATCTGCAGATAGTTTTGAACACACTCTCAGAGCACCAGCTTTATGGTAAGCTCTCGAAGTTCAAGTTATGGATCTGAGAGGTACACTTCCTGGGAAACTTTATCTTGGAGGTTGGAGTTATGGTGGATTCAATGAAGATTGAGGATGTACTTTCTTGGGAGCCACCCAAGAGTGTGACGGAAGTGCAGAGCTTCCTGAGTTTGGTCGGTTACTATGGGAGGTTTGTGCCAGCCTTTTCTAGAGTTTCAGCACCCTTATCATCGTTGAAGAAGAAGGGGAAACTTGTCGTGTGGTCGGAGAGATTCCAGTGGAATTTCCAGGAGGTGAGGCAGAGATTGATGATTTCCCCCATCTTGAGGCTACATGAGGAGGGCGTTGGGTATGTCATCTACTACAATGCATCAGGGACCATACTTGGATGTGTCCTGATGCAGGAGTGAGCAGTGATTGTGTATCGTTCTCAACAATGGAGACAGCATGAGCAGAACTACGCTACTCATGACCTAGAGTTAGCAGCAATGATCTTCACCTTGAAGATGTGGTGACATTACTTGATGGGTGAACATTTTATAGTCTACTCTGATCACAAGAGTCTCAGGTATATCTTCTCTCAGAAGGAACTGAACTTGAGATAGCGGTGTGGGCTTGAGTTGCTCCAAGACTATGACTTCAAGATAGTCTATACTCCTAGGAAGGGGAACGTAGAAGCAAATTCACTCAATAAGATATTTGGAATACAGTTTCTAAGTGAGTCAATAGAGCAGCTAGCCGCATTTTGGATTTCCTACATGGATCGAGATGGAGCATCTTATCTTCATTCTCTGACAGTCACTCCCCCACTCCTTCAGTGAGTCAGGGAGGCGTAGCTTGGGGACACTGAATGTGAGGATCGAAGTGTTTAGATATCCACAGGATAGGCACCTTATGGATTTTCTAAAGGTGGGGATCATGTCATCCTCTTCAGAGGGATTACTATGGTACTGGTGGTGCTTAGAGAGGAATTGTTAAGGGAGTTCCATACATCACCTCTAGCGGTACATTCAGAAGTGGAGAAGATGTACCAGGACCTTGGATGTAAGCACTGGTGGCCGGGAATAAAGAAAGAAGTGGAAGAGTTTGTCTCATGGTGCCTCACTTATCAGCAAGTGAAGGCAGAGCATCAGGTTCCAATAGGCTTAGTTCAGCTACTAGAGGTGCTATAGTGGAAGTGGGATGGAATCTCTGTGGAATTTGTGATAGGACTTACACGCACATCTAAGGGGCATGATTCTATCTGGGAGATCATTGACCGACTCACCAAATCGGCCCACTTCCTACCTATCAGATATCAGAGATCATTAGAGATCTTGGGAAGCCTCTACGTGCAGAAGATTGTACAGCTTCATAGAGTTCCATCTATAATTGTCTTCAATTGTGATGCATGTTTCACTTCTCGCCTATGGAAGGGGTTGTAGGAGGCGTTCAGGACACAGCTTCAGTTGAGCACTACCTTCAATCCTCAGATGGATGGTCAGACATAGCAGACCATTCAGACTCTTGAGGACATGTTGTGTGCTTTTGTCCTAGATTTCAGCCACAGCTGAGGGGATCACTTTCCTTTGGTAGAGTTTGCATACAACAACAGCTATCATTCCACTATCAGAATGAAACCATTCGAGGCATTGTACGGTAGACCTTGCAGATCATCTCTATGCAGGATTGACCCAGGGGAGTCAGCACTCGTGGGACCATAGATGGTCTGGGCTACCACGGAGAAGGTTCAGATCATCCAAGAGCGGATGAAGACTGCACAGAGTAGACCGAAGTTTTATGCTGACAGGAGATGGAGACCTCTTGAGTTTGAGGATGGTGACCATGTCTTTCTATGGTTCTCACCTAGATGAGTTTGTGGTGATTTGGCCAGGGTGGAAAGTTATCTCTGAGGTTCATCGAACCCTTTCAGTTCCTCAATAGAGTTGGCGAGGTGGCTAACCGCTTAGCTCTTCCCCCTCAGTTGCACCGGGTGCACGATGTTTTCCATGTATCCCAGCTGAGGAGATACGTACATGATCCTTCGTACATCATTGACTAGGGAGAGATGAACATCAACGATGGAGCGACATTTTCAGAGGTTCCAGTGGAGATTGAGTATTGACAGGAGTAGGTCCTTCATTGGATATTTATACCTCTGGTGCGTGTTCATTAGCAGCACGCGAACTTCCAAGAGAGCACATGGGAGAAGGAGGCTCAGATTCATGCTTAGTACCGCCACTTGTTTCCCTAGTTTGTGTTGTGGCTTTTGGGGACGCAAAGCCCTGAGGTGGGGTGAATGTAAAGACCCAGATTTTTTTATGTAATTTTTTTTAATTATGTGGAAATATTACGAGTCTGTGAAAATTGATGGCGCCTGATTCCAAGGCCTAGTGTGCCGAGAATGAATTTCTGAAATTTTTTCTGGGTACGTTCAGTAAACGCACGAGCAGCGTTTCATAACTTTTGAACTGGTTGTGTGTCGAAGCGGCGGCATGCGTCTATACCACCGGATTAAGAGACTGCGGCTGCTTGGCCGCGACAGAGGCCGAAGGGCGGTCGGCCATGGTGGAGCAGTGGCACGCATCCGCGCCGATGGGAGGAGAACTGGTCGGTCGTTCCGGCCGATTGTGACACATCGAGTGGGACTGTTGTGCGATCCCACGTGCCAGCAGGGTGACCGAACGGCCATCAGGACGTTCAGAATACCGGGGGTGCCTCTCCCCCCCCCCCCCGATTATGGCTGGAACAGACCTTGCCAAAACGGGCCACCCGACCGTGGGCCGCCCCCAGCAGGCTGGGCCGGGCCTACTGCGGCCCAGGCCAACTGGGGTGGGTCGACCTGAACTGGGTCGGGTTGGCCCAGGCCGGGTCGGGCCAGGTCGAACTGTTTGGGTCAGACCGGACCCGGGCCCATCCGGACCTAGATACGCCATTTTGGACGTAACTATAGAATGGGGCATCTGTTTGACGAACCGTCTATGGAACTAGAATCATTGGATAGAGACGGTCCTTTTGGTATATTCCACTTGAGTTTTAGATAAAGTTGGAGTATGTTCGGGTTGGATTGAACCCTAAATCCAATCAGTCCCTCGGAGTGGAAACGCTAATAACTTACAGATCGGGCGTCTGATTGACGCGTCGTCTATTGCATTGGGTCCCTTATGACATGTTGGATATTTGGGATACTTCATCGTGGAACTTTTTGGTGGTTGAGGTTTGACCGATGGCTTGAGGAGCGGTTCTCCCAAACGTGCTATGAGTGGGAATCTAGTGGCTAGCAGTGAGGCAGAGGTTGGAGACAGATCATACGGAGGTTAGTACCGAGTGATCCTGTGTGGGTCAGCACCGATCCTATGTGGGTCATATCCTGTGTGGGTTAGCACTCAATGATCCTGTGTGGTTCATAAAATACTGATCCTATGTGGGTCAGATCTTGTGCGGGTCAGCGCTTAGCGATCCTGTGTGGGTCAGCTCATATTGATTCTGTGTGGTTCATATCCTATGTGGGTCATTGTGGGGGTTAGTACCTATCGATCCTGTGTGGGTTAGACTCCGTATAATCAACAGCACTACCTCTTGAAAGAATAAGATGATATAGATTTGCGACTGATCATCTTTACTTCTATACTTCACTTATATCTGGTGTGAGCTAAGTCTTTACCTTCATGGTGCTCATCTGTGTGGTGTACCTGTGTGGTACTTATACCTTCATGGTGTTACCTATGTGGTACTTCTACCTTTGTGGTGTTACCTTTTTATATCTTGATAACTTAGGTATATGTATGGGCATATACCTAAGTAGTGTTGAATACTATTATTTCGTACTTTTTGGTTATTCCTTTATGGAACTCTAGGAGACCTACAAGGGTCTCGGGGTCCGTACTGAGTATCGTTATAATCACCACTACACTAGCTATGCCCACACCTTTCTGTGTCTTGTGCAGACAATGGATAGTGCTGATCGAGGTCAAGGGTACCAGACTAGAGGCTGATTGGAGGAGGACATTATAGGAGACGATCCGCAGGGACGACCGTTCGAGAGCGGTACCTACCCTTCAGGTAGGGTCCTTGGCGGGTGTTCATTGGAGCTTTTTTCAGTTTTACTTGTACTTTCCAGTTGGGCTTGTATTCTAGCCCCTTTACTTACTGTAAGCACTATGTTTACTTTATATTTTACCTTATGCTTGTATCTTGTTGTGTTCTTGGTTTGGGAGAGTTTTTAGGTTTAGAGGCAATGTCTTCCCAGTTTTAGGGATAAGCCTTTCCGATGCTATTTTTCAGCCCCTAGCCTATGGAAGGCGGGATTAGGGTTGTCACGGCATAGGCCCTGAGGGATGGGTGGTGACAGAATAACCATAGAGAGAAAAAAATTTGATTAAAATATACTTTTTATTGTTTTGAACTTTATATCCTATAAGTCCTTATAATTTATTATCCATGTCCAAAATGCAAAAAATAGAGATATGATCGCATGGTTGTAATTAACCCTTTGTTTCATTCCATAGCCAAACCTCTATTCTTCTTTGATCGTTGTTTATCACTAGGTTAAGGAACTATCACTCCTTCGGTGATCGAGGGTCCTCAACAATATTTCTTTGATTGAAGGCAAGTGTAATATCCTCAAATTATAAAATACATTGTTTTCTACTTCAATGTTATAAATCAAGAATATTCCATTGAATCTTATAGGTGTTTTCCATTGATACTATATTACAATTATTCCATAGGTGTTTTTTTCTTTGTTTCTATTCACATTTATCCTTGAGATAAATTGGCCCTTTTTAGGTTTTTTATCCCTCTAATGATCATAGGATGATGCCCTGAAACTCATAAGTGGTATCAGAGACTTGTTCTTCAAGGACACAATGTATTAATCTATTTGTTTTTCAAATAAATAAATGTCATATTGTATTATGTCAATATCATATATTATGATAGGAAGGATTTCTTTATTTAGCCATAACATATGACTATTATATATTAATTGAGGAGATATTTTGAGTGATTCCATTAGTATAGGTTCCTAACACACTTTAATCCTTAGACGCTCGGTTTTCTTCCATATCTTGATGATGGATTGGACTCCCTCTTTTAAACTATACTTCCTCCAATCATTAAGACATGTAAGGAAATCATGCGTCTGATGATGGATTAAATAAAGGTAGTGAAGGTTAGTTGTACTGTAGTATTGAATTATTGTATCTCTGTTCAATATTTCATGCAATATGAATGAAATTTTGGGCTTTTATGCATTTTTTGTATTTAATTATTGTTATTCAAGTCAAATTAAATGTTTTACTACTCATAATATGATGATTTTTTCAATCCTGTAAAAGAATAGATTGTTGATGATGAAATTGTGGAATTATTAGGGGTTCAACAACATGTTGATGAAAAAAATGAAAAAAAACAACAATGACACAACTTCACATTTTTGAATAAAATTATCAAAGAAATAAGTCAGGGTATAAAATTTGAGGTTGGTTGGAATCAACACTACAAACCTATTGACCCAAACTAGTAAACATTCATTAGTTATCTTAAATTCATAACAAGGACGAATGTACTGATTGATATTGACTCATGGCACCACATCCAACCAACAACGAAGGAAATGATTTGGAATGATATAATGGTAATGTTATAATATACTTTCTCTATTTTACTGAAAAATTATATAATCAAATATTGGTTTATTTTTCATTATTCCTGATATAATTTGTTTATTTTATAATATTGACATAAGAAATTTGTCCTAATGGACATTGGAAAATCCCATAGAGGCTTCTGGACTCTTCAAATGAAGTTATATCTTAGAGATGTTGAGGGGAAAATAAATCCCCACCCACCAATTAGTTATGCACACATTATAAAGTAGGAAACATGGACTAATTTCAGAAATAATCGTAATGAGAAATCACTTCAGGTTCATTGTGATCGATAATATATTATTTTACATTATTTAATTTATCCAACTTGATTCAAATTTGTTAATTTATGAAATAGAAAAAGAGTTTTGAAAATAAAGAACGTGCATCAAAACTAGTGTACCCCTATCATAAAGGAATTATGGGGTATGCTTCATTATAGAAAAAATTGGTATGTATTTTAAATAAAAAATAAAAGTTTAATTATGTGATATGAAACAACATATGTTCCTTTGTTTATATGCATATTTATGAATCAAAATTTGAAGCCAATTTTATCCCACGTCATGTGTTATGGAAGGAGGCTCGTGTAAATAAGAATGGTATATTAGTTGATGAAAATAAAAAAGTAGTATGGGAAGAATGTGTAAGTATGACATAATAATAATTCATTATGATTTATAACAATATTACAAAAAATAAATATGTTCATATTATTTTATATGGTTTAGACACAAGATTTGTCAATAGTCGTACTAGAAGAAAATTGACTTTCAGTATCATTGAAGCGGCCTAAACAATATGGTCGCAGTAGAGGATTAGGTTTTGGATTCTCTCCTAAAAAATATTACAAGAATATAAAACCACGTGAAGATACATATAATATGATGAGATGAATGCAGACACAAATAGACTCACTACAAGATATTATTTTGAGGTCTGGTTTGGCAGAACAATGTATAAGAAAAAATCAAAGTGAACTGGTGGTGTAGAAAAGATACACACATCATCCAAATGATCCCACTAGTTTTTAGGATAGTTATTACACCCAAACCTTACCCAAGGTAATCAATTTTTTCATTAATCCTTCTCTTAAATGTGAATCAAATAGCTTCTGATAACATTATATTTCAAAAAAATTGTAGGGTGTAATTGTATGTGATTTTTTTCGGTCAACACCCACATACCGCCATGTTTCAAGGGGTAAAATTTATAATAACTTGGTAGACTAAATACACAGTCAACCCTCCCAAAATATCACATGATATTGGGGATTGGTGCAGCTTATGATCTGACTGATAAGTTGCATGTTCCACTTGATGATCTAAATATTACAATGGTCGAAAATGTTATTGTAGATTTCATAGCATTGCCATCTAATCATATAAAGAAACATGAGGTATGCCTTTAATAAATTTTTCATATGAAAAACATGTAAAAATTGATGAGAAAAGGTCTAAAGTGAGGTATGATATTACAGATGGATAAAGCAGTGGATATATGAAGGGTCAAATCAAGGAAATCTAGTGAATCGACCAAGAAAACAAAGTAAACTTCTAAGAGTACCTTCTCTCCTCTGGTTCTAGAGAAACATTTATTAATATTAAAACTTCATACATAGACCACATTTAAAGATAAATATATGTCTTACATTCACTATGAAGAAGAAATATTCGGAGCTTCCATTACATACAGAATTGGTCTCAAGTATCTAAAATATATTCTCAAGCAAGAATGGTTGGGCATCTAAATTATGAATACATATATAAGGTACATTTTCATAATACGTATGTCCAAATAATGAGATAAATATGTTTATTAAATTTAATAACTATTCATATTTTGTACAAGAGTTTATATTACAACTATATAAATGGAAGATCTTACGAATCATGATTTGGATTCATTAATCCCAATATCATTTCAATGATAAAAATTACTTTGTAAAACAAATAAATATATAAGAAAAAACATGAGTTACTCAAATATTTTAATAAAAAAGTATCAAATGATAGGCACTTTTTAGGCCTAAAATGAAAGGGTAAAATTCTACGATCTAATCACATAAAATATATTTCTAATTTTTTCATTACTTAATTGTTTCTATTTTTTTACAAAGCACTCGATGCTGATAGCAGTCAACATAGACATCCCAAATATTTATTTTTTGGATTTAGTGAATTTATTTACAACTTAATAACAACACATGATGTGTATTTTGAATCATTAATACTTTAAAATCAACATTTTATAGATAAACTTTGAATTATATGTTCATTCTGTATTTTAATGAGAATTTTGTTATGATAAGGTGGTCTCTAAATATAGGCTAAATCATGGAATGAAGTCAGTGTCTCACAAGCTAAAGCCTATGGATTACTACAAATGGAAAAAAATTAAGGTATATATAGAAATATTTAACTATCAAAACATTTCAAAATAATTTACTTATTTTGTTCAATGTTTTTATAGTATCCTAAACAAGATAATGAAATCAATTGTGGGTATTATGTTTGAAAATTTATGAGATAAATCATACAACATGAAAAGAACAATATCCCCCAATAGGTAATTTCTGAAGGTAATTACAATTTTATTAAATTTATTTCATAATCATTTTTTTGTTTATATTTTCTTAGTAATATCAAGATTTTCGGAAAAAGAGTTACTCAAAAGAATAGATCAATTTTTTATAGATGAGTGGGAAGCATAATTTTTGTCATAATGTATGCCAACAACAAATTTAGGTGATTATGTGCTATTTTTGTGATCTAGTATGCGTTATGACCTTTGAAATATATTTGGGCTTAGCATTAGTGTCAGAATGATTATATATTATCTTTTATCTCTTTTTAAATGAGAAGATTGATAGAGGAAATAATTTTTTCTAGAAGAACTGACCTTAAATTAATAAAATTGTTGGAAAAACAAAGAGTCGGTGGTGCAGGCGGAGGCGGAGGTGGAGGATAAGAAAGAGGTGGAGGTGGAGGCGGAGGTGAAGGATGAGGCAGAGTCAAAGTTGGAGACCAGCTTAGAGGAGGATGTAGAGGCGAAGACTAAGGTAGAGACCAAGGAAGAGGAGGATAAAAAGCACTAACTTACAAATAATAAAATTGTTAGACAATGATGTAGAATAAAGATCATACCATGATTGTGTTTGATAATGGTTATTTAAAAGTGTACACAACACTTGTCACATAAGATAAGATCTATTATGCATCTTTCCAATGTAAAATGACATTTTAGTATAAAACACATGTAGTGTACTCAAAACCAAGAAAACTCATTTATATTGTTTTGGTAATTTAGTAAAATTATCCATATGAAATTTGTGATGTGTATAGGTCATTTTGTACCTTAATACAATGCACGGTGTGACTGTTTTGACTGCAAGTGTGTATTTTTTATTCAAAAGTGACATTAATTTTAGTAAAAAAACAACTAACATAATCAAAACCAAGAAAACTCATTCATATTGTTTTGGTACTTTAGGAAAAGAATCCATATGTCATTTTTGACTTGTATGTATGATCCTCACCTCAATCTGACGCACATTGTGACCGGTATGACTTCAAGTGTGTCTTTTTATTTATAACTAACATTAATTTTAATCAAAAAACAACTGACATACTCAAAACTAAAAAAACACATTTTGATTGTTTTTATTATTTAGTAAAATGATCCATGATTCATTTTGGTTGTGTAGCATTCATCCTCACCTAAATCCGATGCACAGTGTGACTCTACGTGCAACTTTTTTATTCAAAAGTGACATTAATTTTAGTAAAAAATATAACTGAAATACTCAAAACTGATAAAATATAATTATATCATTTTCTTACATTATAAAACTTATAAATACGTCATTTTTCATGTGTAGGGAATATTCAAACATCAATATGATGCACGGTGTAACTGGTATGACTCCAAGTGCATCTTTGTATTCAAAACTAGCATTAATTTTAATTAAAATAACAAATTACTTAATCAAAACTAAGAAAACACATTATAATTGTTTTGATACTTTATTAAAATGATCCATGAGTCATTTGGGATGTGTATCATTCATCCATGCCTCAATTCGATACATAGTGTGACTCCAAGTGCATCTTTTTTATTCAAAATGGACATTAATTTTATTAAAAAACCCACTGAAAAACTCAAAAACTAATAAAACTCATTAAGATTGTTTTCGTAATTTATAAAAATTATCTTTACATCATTTTTTACGTGTGGAGATCATCCTAACCTCTATCCAACACACAGTGTGACTGGTATGACTCTAACTATGTCTTTTTTTTAAGTGACATTAATGTTAATCAAAAAAAATAACTGACATACTCAAAAATTAGAAAACACATTCTGATTGTTTTGATACATTAGTGAAACAATCCATGGGTCATTTGGGACATGTATCATCCAGTCGTGCCTCAATCTGATGCATGATGTGAACAATATTACTCCAAGTGCATCATTTTTATTCAAAATTGACATTAATTTTAATAAAAAAATAACTCACGTAATAAAAACCAATCAAACACATTCCAATTGTTTTAGTACTTTATTAAAATGATCCATACATAATTTTTGATGTTTAGGGATTAGTCTCACCTCAATCCAATGCACGGTGTGAGCGCCATGACTCTAAGTGTGTCTTTTTATTCAAAACTAACATTAATTTTAATCAAAAAAAATACCATACTCAAAACTGAGAAAATGCATTCCGATTTTTTTGATACTTTAGGAAAAAAACCCATGAATCATTTGGGATACCTGGCATTTAGATACACCTCAATATAATATACAGTGTGAACTATATGACCCCAAGTGTGTCTTTATATTCAAAACTGACATTAATTTTAATCAAAAAACAATTGATATAAACTATAATAGTGTTTTCTTTTTCTTATATTTGTGTAATAAATTTTATTTCATTTAAATTCAGTATTTTTATCTTTTTTTATAATTTTTTTATTGTTTTTGCTGATGCAGTGTGTTGTAACTTCATGTTGCACCTATTTTTGGTGATGTAGTGTGTTGCAGCATCACACTACAGTTTTCACCTTTATCAGCACTACTAAATGTGTTGATAAATATTTACTTTATCAGCACTTTAATAAGCACTGATAAATAACTCCTTTATAGTCACTTATATAGACACCGATAAAGTATACCTATAACAGTTCATTAAAAATCACTCAAAAATCATACTTTTATCAACTCAAATAAAAGTTCTACTAAATCATACTTTTATCAACACAAATAAAATCACTGATAAAAGATGTCATTTATTAGCACTTTTAAAAGTGCTGATAAAGGTACTATTTATCAGTGCTAATAAATGGGGTCTTTTATCAGTGCTTTTATTTGCACTGATAAATATACCCTTTGTTAGTTCTTTTTTAATGCTGATAAAAGTGATGGACTTTTAACCAAGCTTAGGTTATCAGTGATTTTCTAGTACTGATGAAGGATGATTATAGTGTTGTTATATAAGGGTTTTATAGTATTGTAGGCATATAAATGGGGACTAAAATGAGTATTAATCATAAACATAAACAATGATACATGATATATAATGATAATCACAATGGAAATAAGGGAAATTTGGAAGCATCTTAAAATAGTACATTATAAACATAGGTCAAGGCTAAATGTCAAAACATAATGATGGAAAAAGTCCCATAAAGTAATTAGGCTCACTCTCTATCCCAACATGACATATCATCAGACTAAACATTACCCAATGTATTAGATCCCTATATAGTTTTGGGTGCACACATCACTTTCATTTCATTATCATGCTTAAGTGTGCCACATAGATCATAAAACATTGATTCATTCATAATAATATTTTATTCCACAATCAAGGTGTGTGGAATATATACATGTAAGTCCCAAGTCAAATAATTATAAGTCTATAAATTTTAACACCCTTGATATTAAATGGTCATGGTATTCACTACACAATTGTTTTGGTATGGAAAATCATGGTGAAATTCTGGCAGCATAACGGTGTCACTTAAAAATTCATAAAATGGGTTGATGGGATCAAAAGGGGTCTATCACCATTTTTAAGTAAAATTGGTAGTAATATGGACATTAAAATACATATATAAACATTAGTAATTTGAAATAGAAGTCATAAGGTAAAAAAGGTGACTTTAATAAAGAGGAGAATGGGAGGATCTCTTACTAAATTTCAGCATGATAATGGGTGTGCATAATGGTTCGTGGGTGGGATTGATGAGAGTGAAAGGGGTATATAATAATTTATAAACTAAATTTATATTAAGGGTGATATTTAATAACATATCCCAACATTATCAATAGGAAATTAAGATGCAAAACATAAAAGAGGTGGTTGATTTGAAATGAGAAGAGAGAAATACCTTACTAAATTTCGGCAGAGTAACGGCTTAGGTAAGGATCAAAATGAGAGAGGATAAATGGTATCTCATTAAAATAACATGAATTGTATAGTAATATAATTTTTATAAATTAATTATAATATAAATAATTGAAATTAAAAGTATTAATTTCAAAGAAGGTTTTAGAATTGAAAGGAGGAGAGGAAGGTCCCTTACCATGAGAGTGTGACTCCAAATGCTTGGGAGGAGCTTCTTGAGATATTGGGGGTATCTTTGTAGGAATATATATAAGATATATCAGTGTAATTACATGATCCATGGATTTTTAGTGAAGATAAATCAGATATTTGGTGGGTTTATTTGGGAAATGAGTGGGAAATTCTTTATTATTTCTCAAACTTAGGTTTTGGACTATATATAATAAAATAACCAAAACCGAAAACCTTCCCATGGTTTTGCCCATGGTTTCTACCAAAGGGGAGTGGTTTTAATTATTTTATAATTCCAAGTGCTGAAGTTAATTAAATAATACCCTTGATTATTGTAATTGTGTCATACACTTAAAGAAATGGTTTTAAAACCTTAAAATATATTAATGGTTTCGGAGGATTCATAAAAGATTTATAAAATTAATAAAATAAACAAAAAATAACATTATTCTAAAGGTAAAAAATATATTGGGATATTTATACCCTTTATTTTATTTATTAGAACAATTTTATTTCATTATGATGTCATAATACACACTATATATTTATATGATATTTAATAATTACCCAAAAATTTGACTGTCTTAGAAAATTATGAAAAAGTAACCATTTGATAAATTTTATGTTATGATTCCAAAAATAATATTCATTTTATCCAAATAAATTTATAAATATGTTAATTTCCACTTTTAAAATAATAATTAAATGAGAAATTTTGGGTTTTTTTACAATAATATTTTTTGAACCCTTATAAAAATTACATTTGACTTCACAAAAAATTATTTGATAATTTATATTTAACAAATATTATTTTATATTAATATTTTATTAAAATATTATTTATTTAAATAATCCATTAATTTATGAAAATTAATGTCTTAAAAATGCAATTTTTTGTTTTATCGTATGAAAATATAATTTTTAACAAACTGATTAATTAATAATTTATAAAATAAAAACAATAAGGAATAAATATAATCATTATTTAAATTAAAATTTAATATTAATATTAATAATATTAAGGTTTCGCTTTTTCTATTCCTTGTTAAATTATTATTATTATTATTTTACCCATAATTAACCTATTTTACTTTTACAACAGTAATAAATAATTACAATGGTTATTATTCATATTGTCTAAAAATTATGCTCACATTATTAACAAAAATTAATTATGATGATTAAAAATATGTAATAAATTTAATAAAAAATAATTCAAATAGGTGGATGAAATGAATTTAAAATAAACCTTCAAACATGATGGAAAGCAGTTTTCTAATAAATTCATTTTTCTTGGAAAACAATATTTTACTTTAACATTATAACTAGTTATATTAATTATATGAATTTCAACTCATAAATATATATATGTAATATAAACATTTAATTTAAATAATTTCTCATTAGGGGTTATTTTAATTAATTATAATAGAGAAACATTATGCATTTTAAAATAGTTTTCAAAAAAATGTCTTTTTAATCCTAATAATAAACTTATACTAAAATATAGTATAAATAGGATCTAAATGTAATTAATTGAATTAAATATAACTAAATAATACTTATGTTACCTTGATATAAAATTAAAATAATTATTTTACTTTTAAATTAATTAATTTATCAATATAAAAAAAATTACACAAAAACAATATTTTTCACTATTCACTGAAAAATATCTATTTTCCAAAAAATACAAAATTTTTACCCTAAGTTTATTTGGATACGGTGAAATAAAAATAGTTTTATTTTTATAAAATACATTTCTAAATGTTTTGTAAAATAATTATAATATTTTTTCATAAAAATAAATAATAACCATTTTTGAAGAAAACATGTTTTGAATAAGAGAAAGACATTAAAAAATTAATTTATTATTTATTAATAATTTATCAATATATTTAGGATATATATATAAGATAAAATTATTTAATCCTACACATATCCACAAATTTAATATAAAGGTTAAAATGATCATATTTAAATAATCATTGTTTTTTGGGTTCGGTGTTGTGTATCAGATACACTATAGAACATAGTTTTCTCTTTTAAAAACTTAGGTCACTACCTAAACCCATTTAATTTTCTTATACTATGGTTATTCATGATATTTACAAGTAATGGTACCATTTTCACTCTTTGGTAATTAAAATAATTGAGAATATTTTTTAAGAAAATATGACTTCTTTCCTCTCTCCAATTAGAAATCTATTTTCTTCTAAAAATATGTTTTCTAAAAAAAATCAAAAATGTTTTTATACTTTCAAAAATGATATATTAAATTAATTTTTACCCATTTTTACTTATTAAAAAAAATTCAAAGGAATCTTTATGTCATTTTCAAAATAAATCCAGTTTAGCTTTTATAGAAAATGTGAAAGGAATCTTCTTGTCTTTTACCGAACAGGGCACTTTTCTAACCTTTTTACAAAGCAAAAGGATTATTCTTTTAAACTTTTACTACATTTATAAAATTACTATAATGTCCTAATATTTTCATATATAGATATTTCATATTTTTAGATGAATAACAATATAATCCATGCCAAAACTGTAAGTTTTAGAGTCTTTATATATTATATATACAATCTTCTTATTTTATGAATGTTCTTAAAATATCCCATAGAGATATTCACACTTATTACTCTTCAAAGTAAAACCTACTAAAAACTTTTTTTTATATCCTAGGAAAAATAAAATAAGAAAAGGGTGAGATCATATGCTCAGTAAGGGTAAACAAGGGAGATGTCAAGAAAAACATTAGCATAAGGATATAAAAACATGAACATAGATTTTCAAAATAATACCCTATATAAAATACATCTTAATAATGATTCATGGAATAAATCTTGGTAGTTCATAAGTCTTAAATTATAAAGGAACATGATCCATGAGAAAATAACATTGGCCTAAAACATGGAAATGTGGAAAACATATAAGCATAGAAAATAATTTCATTAGTAGTCAAGGACCTTTGATGAGACTATCATAATGGAATGGGTTCTCTATCAAAACTATCATAGTAGTCAAGCTTCATTCCCAAGACTATCATGGTGTACAAAGTCCCTTACTGAACTGAGTTCACTTCCTATTCTAGTCATGTCTATCTCATGAGATATAATTCATTACACAATGCATTGGATGGAGATATAGGTCCCAATAGTCACAAAATTAAAACCATAAATATGTGTTCCATAAGAATATAAATCATTCATCATATTATAACCTATAAAAAAATAGGTTTCATAAACATTTCATCATAATATAACACATGGAAAAGAAACAGAATTCATAAATATCATTCCATCATAAATATAAATCCTTCATAGAAACAACAATAATGGTATCCTTTTATCATACACTATTAAAAAATAAGAAACATTAAATAATTTTGTCTTAGATGGAAAATTATTTTAAAATATTACTTGAAATAATTCTTGAAGAAAATTTTCTTTCCATTAAAAACATTGTTTTTAAAAGTAATGCAATTACAAAGGAAAACAATTATTTTAAAAGAGACTTATAATATTGTAAATGAATATTCAAGACATTAAGGATTAATTAAATTGTAACAAACCATTCATTTCATATAATTTTAAAAAACATTCCTTTCATATTATTTTTCAGAAAAGTGACAAATATCCTTTTTTATAAAATGAAAAAAAAATATTTTCAAACTATTTTGTAAAAAGTCAAAAATGGGTAAAAATGACTTAAAATATTCATAGAATAATAGTAGAAAAACAATTTAAGAAATAGAAAACATGGACATGGAATGGAAATATTCACCAGTGGATACTTAAACAGAAACAATCCCAAATAATGATGAGACTCTGAAATAAACCCTTACAAATATCATATCATGGAAGTGAACATTAATTAAATAAATTGATTATGTGTTTTCACTGTAAATAAACACAAAATAAGTGTAAATACAATATAATATAATTAAAATTCATTTCACACATAATCATATAATTACATAATCAATTAAAAAGTACTTTAATCCAATGAATGGAAATTGAGTTAAGAATTCCCTAACATTACGCTTTCCTTCAGTTGAACATGATTTAACCTCAAATATAGTGGTTTTAAACATGTTATTAACTTATAACAGAACCATATTCATATTTATGATATCATATATTATCCTCTTATATCATATTATCACCCATTTGTTAATAATATTTCATTATTACCCTTGTTTCAGGTGTTAACTGCTTCATTTTCCTATGCACGCTTTGTCGTGTAAGTCCTAGTAATTGTGAATAGGATATAGTAAATTAATATAAAGAATTATATTAAGGTCATACATATCATATTTATTCATTATAATGAATTTTTATAATAATTATTGAATGGTGAACATGGAAAATGAATCGAGTCACATCATGAAAACGGTAGGTCATACGTATGCACAAGTGATGGTATTATTCCCTTAATGGTGAAAGGGTATGCAATTGGATGGTATATAATTTTTTAAATAATTGGTATCATGTTATAATTATTATATATATCTATTATTTCTATAATTACACACATCCATGAAAAGTGATTTTGAAAACAAATTAAACCATAAGGTGGAGACTGTAAGTCGTACGTACGCATGCATGGTGATTTTGTTTTTTATAGGATGGATAAAATCTAGAATATATTTTTCCTATAATAATAATAACATATTATAATATATATATATATATGATATGGTATTTATTTCATTATAATGGAAACAACACATGAAGAGGAAGTGGAAGAAGAAATATACTTGAAAGAGTTAGTAAAGACGATTACATATTCTTCGGTAAACTTTCTTTAGATATCCACTTTGGGACACTAAGGTTGGTATTTTGGAAGGACCATAACATCAAGAAATTAATTAAGGATTTTTATAAGATAAATTATCATATTATGGTCAAGATATATGGCTCAAATTAGTGTAAATAAGTTAAGAAAAGAGTGCCTTTTATAATTAAGGTGAGGGCCACTTTTGGAAACTCTCAAAATATAAAATTAATATAAATTAATTTACAATTAAAAATAGATCCAAATTAAAGTAATTTATTTAAAATATAAGATGATTATGAGCCTGAATAAACTCATAAAATAATTTTTAGAAAATTTTAGGTCACATTATTACCCTTATCATGTAGTTTTAACCCTTATTTAACCCCTTTAACTCTAACCATGAGAACAAGGATTTTACTACTTATGGGTCAATATTAATATTATAAAATACCAAAAGACACAAAAATGGATCATTGATGAAATTTTTAACCTTATACCAATAATTTGGATAAATTTAATATTTTTAAGAATTTTATATCATTTAATAAAATATTATTTATTTTAAATATCATTAATGTCACTTTTGACACTATTCATTACTTTGACTTTTAAAAATATCAACACAACAAGATATATTAGAACCAAATATTTTATTATATCCCTAATATTTAATTATAAGCTATAAAATTAATTTTTCACATTAATTATCTCAAATTATATTTATATTAATGTTTTTAGAAATATTTATTTTATATTTCCATTAATTAAATAAATACTACATCAGCATTATGTGAGAATATAAGGTAACTATTTATTTACTAAAAATTATAAAAAAGATTAAAATTATTAATATAAATATTTTATATTTCAAATTAATATTTATATTCGAATTTATTCTCTGTATAACACCATATTAAAAATGATATAGTTATTAATAACGTGAATGTGATAGCATTGACTTTTCATTAAATAGAATATTACAAACATCATAATCACATTACAATAGACCAAAAATCCATAAAAACTATATCATAAAAAAATTTAATTTAAAAATGGACACTTAGATTCTTTCATAACATTTTTTATCTCCATGGGGACACATAAGATATATTTAAGACAAAGAAAGTGACATTTTGTGACTTTCTTTGATTTAAATAATATATGTCATTTTCATAGAAAAGTGTAAATAAAACAACTCAATTTATATCATTAGGTTTTAAGTGTCAAATTAACTACATACAATAAAATTTGGACAAGTTTTAGGGTAATTTTATAGTACTTATCATTTTATTGTTAACCTAAATAACCAAATTTACCATTTCCTGTGGTAATAAAAATTACCAAGGTTGCTATTCATATCATCCAAAAATAAAAGGTACATATTTTCTAAATTTCGACCTCCTAAATCTAAATATGGTATCGATTTTTCAAATTTTAAAACATATAATTTTCATAATTTAATTTAAAATAAAACCAATAAAACATCACGAAAAACAGTTTTTCAGAAAAATGCCATTTTAAAACATAGAATATTTTTATAAAAATATCATAAATAAAATACTTTTTAAAAAATATAATTATATTATTTTAAATCAAATGATCTAATTTAAAACTATTACAAAACATAATTTTTTATTGTAATGACTTTCAATGAAAATGCATTTTTCAATAAAAATCAGTATTTTCACTATTCCTTGAAAAATAAATGTTTTTCGAAAATTGTCAAAAAATAATTTTAGATAGTTTTGAAATTATTAATTAAAAAATTAAATTAATTTTTTTAAATAATTTTTCTAAAACTTCTAGAGATTAATATTCATTCATAAAAAGAAGAAAATATCTGTTTTGAAGAAAATGTGTTTTTGAAGAATAGAGCAACTTTATGAAAAATCATTTGATCATTTTTCTAATCACTTAAAAATACCTTCATATTGATTTGGACCTTTATATTTATTCAATAATTTATTTATTCATATTTATTCCTTCCACTTTAATGGCTATGTTATAAAGGATATATAATATTATGTGATTCATCTAAACTTGTTATTGCATGCAATGCAACCTATCAAAGAAATCAAATTATTTAAACATCCATTTCATAAAAATATCAGGGTGTTAAAATTACCCAGCATCATGATTGTAATTTATTTAAATATTCCTTTGTAATTTTACAAGTATATTTCTAAAGAAATTTTTTCCCTAATATTATAGAAATTCTTAGTTTTTAAATGTGATTTTAGAATAAAAGGATTTTCAAAATTTGTTATATTTTAAAAAGTGATTTTAAAAATAAAAAGGATATTTTCCTCAAAAATATTTTTAAGATATTTTATGGTATTTATATTCATCTATGATAATAACCCATGATTTTAAATATATTATCCTGGGGATATATTGTATTGATAACATCCTTATTCTCCATCTAGATAGTTTATGATTATTTTGACCAAGGATGGCATTAACATTCACTTCCTTGATTAATTTTTTCAATAAATAACTTTTCAATTTCCTATTATCATTCTACATTAAATTCCCCCTAAATATTCATATTATTTATCATGTATATGATTATTGTTTAAACCATATATCATTTCTACACATAGTGTTCTATATTGAAATTTATTTGTTTAACTGGGGAAATATTGATAAATCTATATTCTTTACCCAATATAGATATTTGATGATAAGTCACATTGTTTATGAATTAAATCGATTAGTCAATATATGAGTAATTATTTGGACATGCAAGACACTGGTGGGTCCTCGTTATAGATAGCTCATCGATGCATTGGTAGTCGCATGAGGCGAATTAGTAAGCTAAAATGAAATAAATTAGAAAAACATAATGGGTTTGTACCCAATAGTTTAAAACTATCTTGTGAAATGTCTTGATGTTAAAGGTACCATAATTCCTAAAACATGACATCTAATAATTAATCATTTACTTCATTAAGAATTTAGTTATTATTATCCATGATATTTTCACAATAATATTATCTCTAGATGTGTTTTATTCTCAGTTTATTAATTAAATGGTGTGTGTTTTTATTTATTTACAATGCTATATTTATTATGACTTATTTATTCATGCATTAAAGTTATTTAAATGTTATGTGTGTTTAGTTTTTTTTAAGAAGTTGGTGTCATGTTAAAAGACCAAAGCACAAAAAATATTACTAAAAAAGGATTACATGAGTCTAAAAGATGGGATTTTTTTACAATCTATATCATAAATGGGAAGTAAATCAATAAGGAGGTCATCCAACCAGGTGGTGACATGGTTGAAGCCCACATTTTCAAGACCATCTTCCACCTTGTTCGCTTCACAAAAGTAATAAGTAATAATATAGTTAAAGTCCATGATCAAATGAAGACATTCCATCCAACAAGTTGTAAGAGTCCACGCAAGGTGCATCATGTCATTCCAAGTAGCTTAAACGATGGTAGTAAAATCACTTTCAATCCATATATTGTTACAATCATGTTTCTTGGTGAAGGATATATCATAGATCACGCTCATCATTTTGGCCTCCAAAGCTGAGGAGATGTCATGTGTGTTCATTTATTTACCTTTCCATGTTGATTATTTTTTAATGATTCCTAAAGGTTTCCACTATACATAACCCTTACTGAGAATTTGAGCTCACCCTTTTTTTTCTTTCCTCAGTATATGAAGAATATATATTTGAATGAGTTTTCAAGGATTTTTTTTATTTTGTTTTTGTTATGTATTATGTTTTATTTACTTTTACCTTTGTAAAATGGGTATCGTGTATGTATCTGGTTCTCAAAAACTACTAAACTAATCGGTACTTTAGGATTTGACCATTTTTATCTATGTCAATGTAATAAATCATATGCCATATTTAGGTTATTAGGGTTAAGGTTGTTACATTATGGGCTATGTGGTTAAATATGGTTGATGCTTAAAAATTAAATAAATGGATTGGATAATGGAATTGGTTGGAAATGAAAAATTTGTCTTGAGGATTGTGTGGTGTTATGCATTTAGAGGTGGCTGTGAAATTGGGGATGTTGTGATTTGGTTGTTACTTTATTGAGAACCCATAGGTTATAATTGTGTGTGGATATTTATATATACTTGTATATTACTTTTGATTTCTATATGCACCCCACCTGCATCAAGCACTATGTACTGACACTCATATATTAACATGGGGGTGTTTTTTCCAACATCTTAGGGACGAGGATGGATGTGTAGCTACCCTATATTTCCCACTATCTCTTATATATAAGTATATAGGCACAAGTTTTTATTTTCAAAGGTCTTTTAGTACACTAGGTGGTGTCCCAAGTGTCTTCGAGAAAGATATTATATGACCCTGTTGTGGGTAGGTGGATCATGTGTCTTCAAGTGAGATGTGATATGACCATGCTATAAGGCGGTGTTCCGGGTGTCTCTGGGCATGACGTGATGTGACAGTGCTATGGGGTGGTAGACCAGGTGCTTGTGGGTCAATTGTGATCTGATTATGTTGTGGGGAGGTAGTATATGTTATTCTTAAGAGATGTAAGTTCCATAATGTACAATGTTGGGGTGTAAAAGTGGAAAATAAGTGGCAAAGTGGTGTGGGGTACCCTTTATTGATATACTTATTATTATGTAATTATCATTGGATTTAGTTATTTGGTGAGAATTCCTTAGTGAGGTTAGGATGAATATCTGACCTATTTAGGTGTTTTTGGTTCAGTTTTTTTCTCACAGGTGCATTGGTATGATTCTTTCACATGTGCATGGGAGACTTTGGTTTTCCTACTGAGTACAATTTATGCTCACCCTATGTATACAAACTAATTTTTAGGTTTTTAGGAGGACTATATGGATTGTTCGGTACATTACTTACTCAGACCTTTGAGTAGTTTTTGCATCACTTTTTTAGATTTTCTTTTGAGTATTTACATTTGGATATTTTTATTTGTACCTATTTTATTTATACATGCATTAGGGTTTGGTTTTGGTTTCTTTTGATATTATTTCATTGGTTTTTTATGGATAATTCATCTTATCTCATGATTATAGATATTATAGAGGGTAATGCATCCCATCTCATGAGATTTTTATACCATCGGTGCTAGTCACCAACTCGGAGCTTACTAGAGGAGAGACTCGGGGGGTCATTATCTATATCCCTTAATTGTGGTATATTTGGTGGGAGGGGGTTGTGATAGAATCTCTCTTATGTTTCTCATTCTTAATAGGGAGATAGAAAGGGAAATTAAATAGAGAAATCTATTGTACGCAACGATTCTCTATTTCTCAATTAATGCTATAAAATAGATATAACCATATATATATAGAGCTAGAGTTTAGGATAAATTTTTATTTAATTGCATGTCTACCCTTGAGTAATATAATAACCATAATAAACACTATTTTAATAATAATATTATTATTATTATTATTATTATTATGGAATGCACGCTAACTTGCATAATAATAAATATTATTTTATAATCTTATAAATTAATATTTATCATCAGAAATGGTCATGGTATGTTCAAAATCCCCCATAATTATTTAATACTCAAATAAATATTTAATAAAATATTTCATTCATCAAAAAATATTTCTGATCGATAAAACATGAATAAAACTATTGTTCGGTCTTGAGAATAATATGTATTCCTTTAATTAAATTAAAATATAATTTAATCAAGATCAAAATAAACACTTAGTGTTTGACCCTCTAGGATTCATTCTTATTTTCATTAGGTATTCTACCTAAATTCCATGATTACTATCTATAAATGGGTCAAGACACCTAGCATAAATAACATAATTTCGTTATCTCAATAACCACATGTGAATACTCATTGTGTAATATAATTTATTTGTCTCAATATCTTATCAATTAGGTTGGACATCCTTATCATCAACCTTTGTCCTTGATATGTCTTACTTTTAATATCTAAAATTAACACATCATTGCACCATGTTCATTGGAATTAAATGTGAAATTTCTATTCCAATCAAAGGGTTGAGATATAATCTTCTATAAAAAATGGAAGGGAGAAATCCTTGCATGACTTATTCATTAATAAAACATCACTCGTGATACACTTAATGTATTAAACTATTCCATGAATAGTTATTATCATGTTTTATGAAATACATCTAAGTGTGTGAATTGTTACATGTATTAATAATAATATTAAAGTCTAAGGTATATTAAACATGTTTTCATATAGGAATATCTGATGACACCAAAACATGTGGAATTCTTCCTTATGGGTTTATTTTATAATATCCCATCTTGAATATTACAAAGTGATAACTTCATGAGAAGAATTATCATCCACTTATGAGTAATCACACTTGATAGTCACGTTCTATGTGTCCCATCGTATAATTTTATCTAACTGTAGAACTATATTTAAAAATATTGTCATATAATTTCAATTTTCTCATCATAGTGGGGAACTGTTATGACCTTATCAATGAAATAGATACTCTAGGACATGATTGAATTAAATTTATACAGAACAATGAACAATATGTGACAAGATATTTTATTTATATTAAAACCATAAAATTTACATGTAATAAAAATATAGGAATTTGGTCCTAGGACACAAAATCCAATAAAATTTCACTTGGACTAAAGCCAAATACATATGACCTTTAGTCTGATAGACCTCACATAATAATCATGTTTCTTTTGAGTCAATGATTTATTCAAGGGGTCCTCCAAATTGTCTTCCATGGAAATTTTGTTCACTTAAAACTCACCTCTCTGAGAAAAATCCATCAATAGATGATACTATCAAAGTATGTTCATCATCTGCTGATGTGACCTTATCTTCTTTGTGAGAGTCACCACTGCAATATTATCATAATAGAGTATGATAGGATCTTTACTTATAGGAACCAAATCAATATCTTTAATAAAGTTTCATATCTATAATTATTCTTTAGAAATCACATAATACACAATATACTAAGACTCTACTATATAATCTATAACCACATCCTTCTTTGAGATCTTCTAGATCACAGCACCTCCATTCAAAGTGAAGATTTATCCTATTTGTGATTTCATATCGTCTTAATCTAGGTGGATACTAGCATCTTCATATCCTCGAATGACTAGTTCCTCATCTCCTCCATAGAGAAAAAAATTTCCTTGGTACACCTTAGATACTTAAATATAGTCTTGATTGTCATCCAATGGCGGTCACCTGGGTCAGCTTGATATCTTTCTAAAACACTCAATGTGTAAGCGACATCTAGCCTCATACATAGCATAACATACATGACTGACCCAATTACTAATGTGTATCGAATCCCTTCCATTATTTTTATTTCCTCATGTGTCTAGAGACACATTTTATTGGAATGATGAATGCCACGAGACATTAGAAATAATCCCCTCTTGTATTGTTCCATAATGAACCTCTTCTGTATATTGTCAATATATCTACCTTAACTTAGGCTAAGCAATCTCTTGGATCTATCATGATAGATATTTATACCAATAATGTATGTCACCTCAACTAATTCCTTTATGGATAAGTATTTATTCTACCAAACCTTAATAGACTATAAGATTGGTATTTTATTTCCAATAATTAATATATCATCAACATATACTATTAAGGAAAAGACTTCAGTCCAATAAAATTGTTTACAAACACAAGGATCAAATTCATTGTTTATGAAACTAAATTCTATTATGGATTCGTCAAAATAAATGTTCCATGACCAAGATTCTTTCTTTAATCCATAAATAGATTTTCAGCCAATGAGCCCGTACCTTAGTGGTAATGGATCTTGCTTGGAATCCAAGAGACCCAGGTTCAAAACTGAGTAGAGGAAAATTTTGGGAGTACTGTAGCAGTTATTGTTCAGTACTATAGCAGTTACTGTTCAGTACTGTAGCAGTCAGAACTATTCACACGATTTGGGCCTTCGGGCCACCGGTTTGGGCCTACGGGTCTCAAGGGCCTTCAGGTCATCAAAGGCCTTCAGGACATAGGGACTTCAGGCCACAAAGACCATGGAGTATCCCAATTCACACAAAACATGCCCCATAAGAGGATCAGAGCAACAAGAGTAGCAGCCACCAGATGCAGAGCTAACCGGATTGGAAGAATGAGAGGGTATAGCAGCCGCCATCGGGACCAGGCACCAAGAAACCTTGTATGGGTCAATGCTATCCAATCAGAAATTCAAGGTGGGGAGCTAGGTGATCAATGATGTAGAAGCTGGGGAGGGGCATTTCAACTGGGCTTGGCCTACGGGTCATGTATTGGGCATGGTATGCCTATGGTCCTTCAGGTCATGTATTACAGGTCAGTTAGGCCTTGTGCCTTGGGCCTATGGGTCATGTACGGGTTCCCCTTCAACCCTTAAAAGGGGTATTATCCATAATAAAATAAAAAAGAAGGCCTTCGGGCCATTCAGGCTAAATGGATTTTTGAAAATTTCATATGTTTTTGGAATCCTTTGGTATCACAAACCCTTCAGGTTGTGTTATATATAAATATTCCTAAAGTTTCATATTAAGGAAGGTTATTTTGACATCCATTTTACAAATCTCATAGTCATGGAAATTTTTATTGGAAATTATAATTCTGATGTATTTCATTGTTGCAACTGATGAAAAAAATTTCTTGTAGTAAATGAATTGATTCTATTTAAACCCTTTTGAAACCAGTCAGTATTTATTGGTACTAACTTGTCCTTCAATGTCCAATTTCTTCTTTAATACCCATTTGTAGCCAACAGGGTTTACATATCCTAAAGTATCCACCAAAATCTAGACTTGGTCTTGGTATATAGATGTAACGTCCCGGACCCAGATGCCACCCAAAGTGGTGCCCCAACCCGATTGGCCACATGGCTTCAAGCACATCTCCCAAAACACCAGAGGCTTCATAAAAGCAGCGAGGGCCTAGTGATTTAGTGGGAAGACTATGCCCTCATTACCAGAGTATCACAACAGATGTCAAAACACACAGTAAAAAGAAGAAGTGAAATAACCAGCAGTCAACTGAATGTGTGTCAAGTAAGATAGGAATACATATTAATAACCAGAAGTGTCTCATTTACAAAATGATATAGATGATACAAGTATCTAGAAAGCATCAAAAATAGGTACATGTTAATAAAATACAGTACAAGTATCCCAAAAATAAAAAAAAAGACCAAAAATGTGTCTCAGTATCACAAGCCTTAGCTTGGTCTTATGATCCCCTAATCCAAATCCATAGTCAACAACCTGTACTAGGGAACTTTCCCCTATCATCACCTGCAACCATAAAATTTTTTGGGTCCCCAAGGAGGCCCAAACAAGGTGTGAGATAAACATCCTAGTAGGCAACCACCCAAGTCTATACAATTCTAAAAACAATTATATAAAAGTTCTAGAAAGTATAACAAATAATTAAGTGTGTATACCCATGGCATAAGTCTACTATAGTAAGTAAAATTAAACATCCCTCAAGGCTACCTACAAAAGAGTCAGCTCCTAAAAAGTCATCTAAAATCAAAGTAAACATGCAAGTCACATAGCCATGTCGTACATCCACCTGTATCTTGTAACCCACGTCCATGACGTATAGAGAATTCAAGTATCCCATGGCCACACCGTATAGTGAATTCAAATATCCCACAGCCACTCTGTATAGTGAAGAGTATAATTCCACGTCCATGCCATATAGTGAGAAGCTGACCTCGAGGGCTGGATCCAAGGTGTCAACAAACCAAGGAATCCATGTAATAATTCTATACCATGAAGGGCTAGATCCAAGGAGCTTGTACAAGAAATCCCATCAAGTCCCATGGTCATCCCTGGTGGAAACTTGGTTAGGCACTAGTTGGGGTCCTAGGATCATGGCAATAGCAAGTCCTACGTGAGCCCAAGCAAGCCAAATCCATGGGGTAGTAAGGCCTAAGGAATCCCACGAAATCAATACCCAAGGGGAAGATTCAACCCAAGACGTACACTACCACATTCTAGATCCATGGAGAGAATTCCATGGAATTTATCAACCATTCATTCAAGCATTAAATTTAAACATTCAAATTAAACAAACATTCCATGTGATTATACCCACTCACATTAACCTGGACAAGCCATGAGTATACCCACTCATGAAAACCATTTAACAAAACAAGAATATGGTTCTACCCTCCCATATAAACCATTTAACATGCCATTAGTCATTTCATTTGGGTATTCCCACCCATATTATTCATTTAACATGCCAAACTATCAAAATAGATAATGAATAATATTATATTCATTAATCAAGGAGGTAATACATATCCTAAACAAGATATCAAGGCATTAACGACTTCTCTAACTAATCAATCACAATAACACACCCCTTGGGTGGTTTAAATAGGAATAATCAGGTTAAAACCTTTAGTTTCACCCCTCAGAGGAACTCAAAATGAGCAACGGGTTCCAACGCACCTAAATGGAACCTATGGTCAACCTTACTAGGTCCAAATACAACTACTAAAAGCAACTCGCACAAAAACTAGACCACTCTAGAAATTTCTATAGATGGTTCAAAGTTAAAACACCCAAAAACACCAAAGAAAATATGAAAGAAAGTATATACCACCTACCTCACCTCGGTAGTAGAGAGCTTGTCCAGTGTCAAGTCATGATTCATCTTGTTTTGGATGAAATCTAAAGAATAGACAAAGAACGAGATATTAGGGCACATGATCCTAAATAAAAATAGCACATATGATTTCCATAAGAATCCAAAAATGGTTAAAAAGGAACATAGGCCTTGATGATGCAGATCTAATGAGACAATCGGCAATCAAAACGGAGGTTGGGCAGTGAATCTGGATCAAAGCCTAGGTTAGGTGCCAAAGGGGAGAACCATGGGAGGCTATTATTCATTGTAGGAGGAAACACCTATGGGTTTAAATAGGAATTATTTTTTAATTAAAAAAATTAAAAACAAATACTACAGGGTTGCACTATTTACCTGTACGGTTTCCCAAACTGTGCGGAGACCGTGCGTGCCTCACTGCTAAGAAGGGGAACCTCGCATGGTTACCACACTCAGTTTGACTAATTGTGCAAAAATGTTATGTTAAAAACCTTTACTTTTCAGACATACCGCATGGTTGGACTAACCATGCGCAAACTGTACGCCGGTCCATTTTCATCCCAAAACTTGGCTTTTGGCTCCAAAAAAGCCCTAGACACCTCCAAAACACTTGTGATCAAGTTAAGCATTCACAAAAAAGCCATAAAAAGTTATTTAAACAAAAAAGAAAAGGATTATTACCTAGTATGAAAAACATGGGTTCTTACAATAGAATCTATTTTAGAATTCATGATTTATTTCCACTTATAAATATTTATTCCACTTACTACTTCCCTGTAAGTTAGAGGATCATTTTTATCAACTAATAATGAGTCACCATCCTCAGTGACTAGAAAACCATATCATTCTGGTTCACTAACCTATTATGTACTCCTATGTAGTACTTGTGTCTCTATAACATCTTCTTACATGGGGATTTATGGAATATGTTCCTCTTCTAACTCTTGTGTATCTTGAGCTTGGACTTCATTAAAGTTTTTCTTGATCTCACTATCTCTTTTGGAGATATGATCCTTCTCAAGAAATTTGGGACATATTTCAATTATAACCTTTTTTTCTAAAGGATTTTATAGGTAATATCCCTTTTTTTATTTGGGATATCCTATAAAGATACACATTGTGCCTTAGGGTGAAATATTGTTACCTGAATAGGCCTTAACAAATGTTTCACAACCCCACACATTATGTATGACAACACAAATTTATTTCCATTCCAAAATTGGTATTGTATATCATATGTCACTTTAGTTATCACTTGGTTTAGTATGTATGTTTCTTTTTTGTAATGCATATCCCCAAAAGGATAATGGAAGATTCATATGACTCGTCATTGATCTCACGATGTCTAACAAGGTTTGGTTACTCATTTTTCTTATACCATTCCATTTAAGTGTATTAGGAGGAGTGAGTTGAAATAGAATCCAAAACTCTCAAAAATAATCAATGAAGTCTTGGTTAGAATATTCCCCACCATGGACTGAGCATATTTTCTAAATTTTCTTACCAAGATGGTTCTAAAATTCATTCTTGTATTCCTTAAATTTTTCAAAGGAATCTAAATTATACCTCATCAATTATAGATATCCATATCTACTAAAATAATTAGTAAAAATTTTAAAATTTGAGTAGCCACCCCTTGATTCAATAGGAAATTGTCCACACACATCAGTGTGAACTAATTCTAGAAGATCCTTTTCCCTTTCACCTTTTCTACTAAATACAGATTTTTTCATTTTTCCTTATAATCATGTGAGAAAAACATCAAGTGGTTCTAGTTCAAAAGAATATAAATATCCATCTTTGTGTAATTTAGTCAAATTCTTTCCATATCCAGACTTGATATAAATGGATTTATTCCAAATTTTAGTAATAAATGTTTCTAATTTTATAAATATAGAATTTTTTATGGTAAGAAACACTTAAATAATAGTATTTATGTGTTGGATTACACAAACCAAGTAATAAAAATATATAACAAAACTACTTTACATGACTAGAAATGTGAGGTTGAAGTCCCTGAAAGCTACAACAGTATGTTTATCTTTGTTGGATGCTTATATATCTACCTCCCCTTGGTAAAACTTTTAGAATATACTAGTTTCCTATATTTGAATACATATGTGAGAACCACAATATATTTCTAATACCCAATTTTTATAAATAGATAAATTGAACTCGATAACAAGCTCACCTGAAGCTTCTCTTTGCTTCTTTCGTTGGGTGAATTGTTTCTTCATGTGGTCCTTCTAGACACATGTGAAACAAATATCATCATTTTACCTTGATTACCCCTTGATCTTTCTCTTCTTGGAAGGGAATGAAGAATCTTTAGCCTTAGAGATATTTTCATTCCCCTTCTATTTATTCATCATAAGGATGGAAGGATTTTCATGCTTCATTTCCTTATCCACTTGGTGGAAAAGGGTGAGAAGATATGGAAGATATTTTCCAATATTTATCATATTAAAATTAACAACAAACTAGAGAAGCTCTGAGGGAGTGATCTAAAAATGATATCAGTGTGCAGTTCATTGGGGAGTTTTAACCTTGGAACTTATAGTCACTCAATGTATCCAATGAAATTGACTACATGAGGCCTAGCTAGTGCACCCTCTAAAATATTACTCTGAAAGAGCACCTTTTAAATATCAAATTGTTTATATCTTTCTCTCTCCTAGTAAAGACCACTGAGGTGCTCAAGCATGCTAAACACATCCATGTTTTTGTGAGACTTCATGAGTTCACTAGACATATATAAAAGCATAAAAAATTAAATTTTGACCACATCATTCACATGTGTTCATAGATAGTGAACTTTTTATCACTCACGTGTTTAACAGGTGGATCAGGGAGTGAGGATTTTATCATGTAATATTTTTTTTCATGGCACAACATGAACCAATGGAATCTGAACCACTCTGGGAAGTTACTACCAGTTAGGAGATAGTATTTCTCTAATATCTATTCTAATGATAGTTTGGATGATGAACTTTAAATTTTATTCTATAATTTAAAAGAGAATATTATTAGTACATTTCTTGATTACGAATTTTATGAGAAATAATAAATTAATTGATTTCATTAAATCGCCTACTATTTTATTAATCCCTAATATCCCTCACTATTGAACTCAGAATGTCTAGTCACTTATAAATTATAGTGGAAATGATCTATATTTCCCTTCTTTATGATCCATAATTTCTCCATAAAAACCATTATAAGGTATTTAAATAGTATTTCTTTCCAACTGTGTATTTTCAACTCCTTGATCTATTGATTGGAATCCCCAATCCAAAAATCATGACTTGGAATTCTTCAACACTTACCTCAAAATTTTTATTGAATAAACTTTGGACATTAAATTCAATATAATTTTGGTTAATTCAACCCAAAAACTCTCTTGAGAACTCCCTGATAAAAGAAAGTGTCCATACTTTGTCCATGTAAACACTTAGTTATATGGCTGCATTCCTAATCAAGTAATGGAAGGATTAGTATAACTTGATATTAAGTTAAGTGATTATAATTTATTATGAATAAATTTTCTCTAGTTTTATTCTTTACATAACTTTAAAATATTAAGTGGATTTTACTTAATTAATTAACCATGTTAGATAAAATATTTTATCATAATACATTTATTTAAATTCCATTTTTTTCACATTAATTCATTTATTTATGTGATAGTAGCCTGGAATCTATAAAATATATCATGCATAAGATAGAAATAAATAAATATTGAAGGACCTAATCATGATCTTATATAATGGTTTATTTATTGAGAAGAAAATTAATCAACCTTTGAACTAGGGGAAATTTCCTTGTGTCAGTCTTTTCATGAGTCACAACATTCTACTTGGACACTTCTGTGTCATCTGAGTTGGAATTATAATGGTTTTGTTTTGAACTCTCTCCATGTGACTTGGGATACTCCACTAATTACAAGTATTTATAACTCACAAAGATTTTAGGGTAACTAAAGGATTGGTTAATAGGGTTTACATAAATAAGTATAGACATGAATATCCTACATAATAATGGAGGGAGAGATAACACATAGACCATCAAAATTAATTTAGTATTAATTAATTTAAAACTCATGCATTAAATTAAATTAAAAAATCCAACACATAAACAAGTCATGGTCAATCTCATGAATGGGTCATACATGAAATGAATTCACAAAAGTAAAAATGGTTAACATTCATTTATTACTCATTATTTATTGTTAATATAAACGCACTTGCATTAATTAGTTATCTAATTAATTAACTTTCATCTTAATGACCATAAAAATTCATTTTGAGATACCCATATTAATGGAATTCATATAAAATAAATGGAAGAAAATTTTATTATAGATTATTACAATAAATTAATTAATCGTTTAAAATACTTTAAACTAATATTAAATTGTCAAACACAAATGACGTCAATCAATAAAATAAGGTTCTAATTATGTAACTATCAATTTAATATAATTTAATTCTTTCCTTAATTGGGATACAGAAAAATGTGTACTTATGAGTTACATGTTGTGTATCTTAGTTTTCCTGTACCTAGGTTACATTCTCATGGATTCAGCATGTAAATCGATGAGACTACATGACATGTACTGCCAACTACATGTTATGTGTTCCACTTGTCGTGTGTCTGTGATATACGTCTGGGTATTCAGTGTGTATATTGGAAGATTACGTGCCATATATAATCCATATACATGCCATGTGATCTCTATGTTGTGTGTCCGCAAAAATCACCGAATTTCTTGGCATGTTAGTTAGACGTGGTACTACACTGTTTCATCGAGAAATGTGGCATGGAATGGGTTTCACTCATCGTGTTACCATTGTCACTTTTTTTTTTGAAACTCCCTATGGTCCCCTTATCCGTAGCTGGGTACAGACCTTTTTTCCAAAGGTCAGTGGTCGTTTGGGTTTTCGGGCCCAGTGACTCTTAGGGACTCACATTGGTCGAGAGGATGGGAGGTCAGGATCATCGCACACTTTTGGGGGGAAATTTTTGCCTAATCTGGGACTCTCTTATATATTTAATATATGTTTGTGAATATATTCCTAATCCCAATACAAGACTAGTTACCCTAAAGAGGTAGATTTTGTTTCTTTCCGTTTTTTTTTCTTGGGGTTGTTTGGGTGTTTTGCTGGACCCTATGGTTTCTCACTTTTCCTGCAAAAGTGTTTTCCTTAATAAAAAAATAATTTTTAGTCACTTGGGTGAGTCCATCTGTATGTATTTGTGGTTCTTCATTATCCTCCAATAACAGGAGGATTCTTATATGCTGAAACCATATAACCAAGTGCTTCGTAACATGATCTCACATGAGAAGGTGATTAATATTTCGAGGATGGGATTGAACTATTATGAGGCTTCCTACATATCATGGTTATTGCAGGAATCAAAACCCACATTGTTTGTTTAACCCCTGCAGTTTTACATCATGCGGAAGGATTTATATGGTTTCTCCATGACACCTTCAAGCTCATGTCCCGGAGAGACATCCTACGTATCTCAAATATAGATAGAATTATAGTTGTTGTAGTTTATTCTTTCAATACTTATATATTGGAGTTTCTCATGTCATTAAAGAGACTTGTGGTGTAGATGACAAGATTACCATAATGCCCTAGGCTCAAGTGATCCATGCTCGGTGTGAGAAACAAGGGATAGCAAGTAACCAATGTTATTGATTTGAGAGAGGGACTTAGATACCGGGATCTCCCTAAATGATCAATGTGGAGATCTAAACTTGGAGAGAGGTAAACTGCATATCCTGAGTATGGAAGGAATAAGAGTTGG
Source organism: Viscum album (assembly GCA_963277665.1). Taxonomy (NCBI): domain Eukaryota; kingdom Viridiplantae; phylum Streptophyta; class Magnoliopsida; order Santalales; family Viscaceae; genus Viscum; species Viscum album. The sequence continues at coordinate 825,980,336 of OY728161.1, forward strand.
CGTAGTTCCCTTTATGTCGGGACTTACACACTTAAGATTCCCTAGATGGCAGGGATTTATGATGCCAGTGAGGTGTTCGTTGCATCCCCCTAATCCCACATGAGACATGCTCAGGGTGAAGAATAAGGGGGATCATATGATCGGCCTCATGGCATATGGGTATGGTACATGTATATTGGAATAGTCCTTGGGGTGTTTGGTATAGAGGTCAGGCCTTAGGGAGGCATCCTACATATCCACGTTATGGTAAGAATTAGATTTCTAATAGTTCATTTTATTTTGGGGCTTACACACTAAGGTTACCCTATACCATTGTAGGGGTTTATAAGGTATATGATATGACCATTACAACTCCCTAAGACCATGTGATCCATGATCATTTGTGTGAAACAAGGGATAACAAGTAATAAATTGCATTTCTTTAGATAAGGTAGTCATTTTTTGGTCCCTCCATGGATGATCAATATGGATCTTAGGCATCAGAGGGAGTTGGACTATATATCCTCAATATGGCAGTAATCAGAGTCATTGTAGTTCCCTTTGTGTCAGGGATTATATGTTGAGTCTTACCTATTGATCTAGGATTAAATTCCAAGGATAAAAAAAATTGTCAAATATTGGGATTCACTAGTGATATATCCTTATTGTCTGGAATATGTCATAAGCCCCAATTGGAACATCATGGGGGTTATCGCATGACTTGGATTGACACATATGGAAGGTGTCGTGAGAGCTAGTGTGGCATAGTCCAAGATGTGTCTCATGTCTCGATTGAAATGTCTAGAGGGCATCATGAGTCTCAGCTGACATGAGTAGAAGGTGTCATGGGGACTTGGTTATCATGATCAGATGATTTTGTGAGACTCGGCTGACATGAGCGAACATCATTATGTGAGTTAGACAATGCGTCCAAAGGATATCTCAAGTCTTGGGTGATGGACCTAGAGGGTTCTTAAGATCGAATTGGCACCCACAGGGGCATAGTATGATGTACCCTAACATTTCTAGAGTACTTCGCATGTCCCATATGACATGTCAAAGGGGTGTCACAAAATCAGGGTGATGTTCCTTGGTGTTATTGTGTCTTTTGATGAAATTCGCAAAGCGCGTGAGGGGAAACGAGCATGTATTTATCTTAAGACTTTTCCTTTTATCTTGACTTTAACCTTTTTATTTTGAATTCCTTTGTTTCATTTCATGTTAGTTTCTTTGAGTCTCACGTGATTTGGAGGACATGTGGTATGTTCTTAGCATGTCATACCAGAATTCCTTCGCATGATCTATGAGTGGTCACATGAACCACTTTATGTCCAATGCATGACTACTCTAGCTAACCATCGGTATATTACCTAGAAAAAAGTTGGGTGGTCGCATGATCAGTTTCCCCAAGAAGTCTATAGAAGTCGAGAGCTGAATCTTGTAGACCTTGGGTGTCTGGTCGATTGAAAATCCAACCTGCGTAGTGGTCCTCAAAAAAATCCAACCCTTTCTTTGTGTTAGGGTGGGGAATTTATAGGCATCGTGACCCCTGATACTCAATGGTTTGTGTGGAATATCTAGATTGATTCCAGGATAGATTCGGCAAAGGGGCCTAGTTCCATGTAGTTTTGTGAGTCTCTGCCATGGACTGCTTCAAGCATGTCACTTGATTTTTAGCGATCATGAGTCTCCTTTGTCAACTCATCCTTTATTAGATTATTGCTGATTATTGAATACATTTTTTATCATTAGGTTTTATCAAAGTAACTCCATGTTTTTATGCTAACATGTCTGAGGGCCTTTGAAAGATTCAAATGCATGTGGGAAGACACTCATGAGAACTTGGGTGACTTTTCCTGGGGTCTCATGGGATAGTGATGCGGGTGCACTGGGTGTGTCACATGCCTTTCAATGATCATTCATACCTCTCACCTCCTCCCTTTTAATCCCCTTTATTTAATGTAACAAAGGTTAGGAGTCATGTGATATTGTATGTGTGTGGTCGAGGGTATTTCTTTTATTTTTTAGAGATGTGACACATGAACAATATGGGTCGCATGGGGGTGTGCGAGAATTCAATGGATGAATATGTATGTTTGTCCTTAAGCACTGAGGAGTTGTCTCGGGTGCTTCGCATAGCAAGGATGAAAAGAAAAAGGGATCTCTCAAGGTGATATGGATATGTCTCCAAGGACTTGCGGTGTCTTCTGGGTCATCTAGGACACATAGCATGTCTTTCAGCAACTGTGAACGCCTCTCACCTCCTTCCTTTTAACCCCAGGTCAGGGATCATGCAAGTTGTCATGATTAGTATCTATGATTTTTACTCTATTTTTGGATGATGTATCTCTTTAACAATATGGACCATATGGAGAGAGTGAAATCATGTAGTGGAAAGGTCTATCAGTTTGTCGTTAGAGCATCGTGGAGTTTATTGGACATGTCTGAGGACTTCCATGTGGTAAGGCTAACAATCCATAGGGTTTGTTCGAGGAAAGGAAGATATGTCACTGGGGTCTTGTGGTGTCTCACGGATCCCTTAGATTGTGCATCTCATGTCTTTCAGTGACCACAACCCTGGTCTCCTCCTTCCCTTTATCTCCTTCATTTTATGTGGCGAAGGCTCGGAGGTCAAGTTATATTTCTTAGATATCACCGAGGGATTTTATTCTTCCTAATGTTGACCTGACTCATGAGATTAATGAACATTTGGGGTAACTTCCTTTATAATCCCATTCCTATTTATTCTCAATTGATTTTGGATGGTTTTTCAGCCACTTTCCAATGACAAACCATGTGGCTTGGGAGTACTTACTCGGTTATCTAGGGGGCTCATAAGAGTAGGTGGGTTTGTTGAAGAGGGCTCCATGGTACTATCCACGGGCAATATTCCATGCATGGGGCCTTTATGTGACCTTGAAATGGTCATGTGATTGTGAGTCTCTCAGAGGCTTCCCAAATATTCGACCATCCCCTTCTTCCTTGCTTTCATGGGAAAATAATAATACCTCTATTCAGGTATTTCCTCCTTTTGTAATTTTTTCAGTGCTTATTTGGCGGGTGTCAATAAATGTCTTCCCATAGGGGAGATGTCTAAGGGGACAATGACTCAGTTCTGAGGAAAATTAATTCCCACCAAAACCTTTGATGATGTCACAAACCAGTGCTTCAGGTGACGTTTGGTCTACCGAGAGACCTTTGGTATTCTGTGAATTTCTTATATATGAGTAAAGGACAATTAATTCCACCATCCACCTATCCTCAGATCTCTCTCATTATTTCTCCCGTTGTGATACCCTACCACGAACCCTGATCACGAACCCTGTCTGCAAGTTTGTGTCGTGAACCCGTCCTACCAAAGCTCTTGCAAAGGGATACTTTCTACTCAGGTTCTCATCTTCCTCGACAAAGAACTAGATTTTTGGTAATTCTTTAGACCTCATCTATGAGTTATATGGTTTCCTTGAGTGGTTTCACAAGACTCATTGACCCGATCATTCAAGCATTTGTGAATCGCATGACCATGTTTAGGTCGTGCGATCACGAGTCTTTGGGGGGTCATGTGATTCAAGTGATATCCTATAAGGGGTTATGTGCCCCACGAGTCCTATAGAGTTTAGTCAGTTCATGAACTCTTTATGTGGTTTGAAAATCCCTTGTTGATTCATGTGATGTGCATGATGCCTCTATCTCGTGTCATGCTTTATTTTTTTCAAGACTTTGTATTTTCTTTTTCTGTATTATGACACTTACTTATTTTCAAATGGATTCCAATTCTTACCATGGTTCCTTAGCTAAGCCCAACTAGAGGGCCACGATTTCCATGAATCACAATGTAGATCCTCATTATCATGTGCATACTATTTTCTAGGAATCACAATGTGGATCCCTGTTATCGTGTGTCACTTACTTGCATAGGTTCCTTTCATTCGACATTCAGGATTATCCCTTATCTGATCAACTTCCGCTATATGATTTTGGATTATTGTATGATGTTTTTATAACTCCCCCATATTTTAACCTTTTATTTATCAAGGTATCTAGCTCCTCGGATTATGTTCAAGAAATGATTTCTGAGGATGGTCAACTTGTTACAACCCAATCTCATGGATTTTCTTATTTATTGGTGTGTTCTACCTTGAGTTCGGATGGTTATGATCTTGGTAAACTACCTATCACCTAGAGTTACTCAATCATATTATCCTCTTCTCTAGACACCTATGGTAGCGGATGGTACTCAAAAATGGATCTTCTTCCTAGTGGCAATTTCTCTGATGAATGGGCATGGCCATTTTGGGTGAGGCAGAACTATTCAGAATTTACTGATGATCTATATAGGTTTTATATACATAAATTTGTTTGGATATCTCAATTCATCATTGGCCACTAACCTAACCTCCTTTGGGAAATTATTATCCAATGGTGTCCTAGAACCAACACATTCCATCTTTCTCTTGGCAAAGTGGGCAACATTTTATGGGATATCCATCAACTGGGAAACATCCCTCCTATTGGAGTGATGTATGATGAATTTATTCCTATTTTGGATGCCTAGGAAGAACTTCTAAAAACTATATTTCTAGAAAAATATATGATCATCATTGTGAAGAAAAATCTAGGGAGATAACTGATAGTGCGCTCACTTATTTCCTTCACTGACTAGATCAATATTTTTTTGTGAGGAAGCAAGGTGAGACCCAATGTTATCCACCCCCATCGATGCCCTTCCCAACAAGTCTGTGATAGTACTATTGGGAAATTCTGGAAGCTGGGTACTACACCTTATGGGGCTATTGGGTGAACCTGGAGGTTTATTTAGACCTTAGGTTGGCAGGTTTTCTTGTTATGTTCCTAAATAGGTGGATCTTCCCAACAGGCGATACATGCTCAGAAATTTACAATAGCATGATGGTAATGGTGGCGTATCTTGCATAAGGGATGTTCCTTAACCTGTTAGTACCAATTCTTGCATGCCACTACCAGATGTTGGGTCATGTCCAACAAGGCAGTACTCCCTACAGGATTTTTGGTCCTCTCCAGTTCCTGTTCAATTGGATAGGGGAGTACTTACATTGTTATGAGTACTAAACTATATCTAGGATCCCAGACCCCATATCCATCTCTAGATTTTTGAACATATATAGGGTTGGACCTATGTCTCTAACCTCTGCAGAAGTTAAAGGTGTACTACACCGATCTAATAGCTTCGACTTTGCTGCCTTCCGTGCACCGAGAAGTACAATTATTGATAATGGAAGTGGCTCTATTGATGACAGGTCTTATATGATCTCTCTTTAGGATTGGATTCTTGCAATCAGGGTGGATGAGCTGATTATTTATGATTCGTATAGACCATACCAATTTTCTCAATAGTTTCGCTTCATTTAGGGAGTTTCTCCCATTCATTTGGCCAGTGTCTGAGGGGAGAAACATTCTGGAATCATCTTCCAATTTTGGAGGATACTATCCCATTAAGATACTAGATCTATGATCATATTTCCTCCTACTAATGACCCCACTTTCCTCACTCTGGATTATGATCAGGCTTGGGTGATGACTTATCCCAATGGGGTGCTAGTCCAATTGGTCCTCCATGTGGATAGGCCTCTTATATCACCAATTCCCCTATATGTGGCACTAAAATAATTGATTGAGGATTTAGGTGAGGTTTTGAGGAATTGAACTCACTTTGATGATGGTTATTAGGATGGTAAGTTGGGTTTTTTTGAGGAGAATGGTCCTATGATGTAGGCTATGGATTATGCGCCTGTTGAGAGAGAGGCGTATATGGCTTCTTCTACAATTTCAACATTGATTTAGCTGGTTGACCATCCTTCTGTTGAAACCTCTTCATAGGATACTAAGTATCAATCATATCATAAGATAATCTGGGATCATGTCCATGTATTGATTATGGAGACCCCCTGGAGAATTTCTGCCATCCAGGAGAGTAGCTTCACAAGTTATTTCATGATCTAGGGGTGGACTATTTTGATCAAAAACCTATGTATGAAATTATGCAGTGGATCATCCTGACCCAAAGAGAATTGTATGCATGGTAAAGGGTCTTTCATGATATTGTGGATGAGGCCTCCATTTCAAAACAAACGAGGGAGGCAGCGGAGGCACTAGAGCAGGGTCACTGGTTGTTGTCTGAATTTCAAGCCCATATGGATGCTTGGATGACACAGATATTGAGGCATGAAGAGATGATTTCTCATATATTGTCTAATATTTTGAAATCATCAACATCATTGGAAACTTTTCGGAGGAGGGTTGAAGAATTGACTACTCTGGTTGAAGTTCTTTGGCCTGAGGCAGAGGCGGAAGAGGCGGGGAAGGCAACACTCCAATGCTCGTTTTATGCCTCCTGCTAAACTCTTGTCGACCTAGCTAGCACTTCCCACCACCTTTTGTTGTGTCTCAAATTTTTTATTACATCACATACTTTTTCACTACACTCCATTTTTTTCTAATGTTTCATAGAGACTCCAAAATGTGGGGATTCCTCCCTCTTTTTCAAACTATGAATGGATGATTTTTATTATTTTTTCTCATATTACTCTCTAATTTTCTACCTTGTATGATATCTCAATATTCTCTCTCTTTTCTTTCAACACCCATCCCTTTATTTTCATCTCATGATCATGAATACCTAATCTACAAAGGTATCACCTAGCCAGGAAGTGTGTCCTGTAAAATGAGTGGTTTTCATATCTGCGGAAAGTAGCTTGTCCGTAATAAGGCCATGTAGTGGGCCTTATGATAATTGCCTTGAGCTTTATTTTAAGGTATTTTAGCCTATAACTTCTATTTATTTATTTAATGTTCTTTTATATCGGACCATCTATTTCTTTATTTTAAGGTCTTCTAGATCAGACCATATATTTCTTTAGTTTATGGTCTTCTAGCTCAGACTATCTGTTGATTTAGTTTAAATTATTTTAGCTCAAACCATATATTATTTTAGTTTACGATATTTTAGATCAGAATATATATTGATTTAGTTTAAAATATTTTATCTCTAACCATCTATTTCTTTGGTTTATGGTATTTCAAATCAGACCATCTGTTTCTTTAGTTTAAATTCTTTTAGCTCAGACCATTTGTTGCATTAGTTTACGGTCTTTTATCTCAAACCATTTGTTTCTTTAGTTTAATGTCTTTTTGCTCAGACCATCTATTGCTTTGGTTTAATGTCTTTTAGCTCAAACCATCTATTGCTTTAATTTAAGTTCTTTTATCTCAGACCATCTATTGCTTTAGTTGAAGGTCTTTTAGCTCAAACCATCAATTGCTTTAGTTTAAGTTCTTTTAGCTTGAACTATCTATTGATTTAGTTTGCGGTATTTTATATTGGACCATCTGTTTCCTTAGTTTAAGGTCTTTTAGCTCAAACCATATGTTTCTTTAGTTTATATTCTTTTAGATTGGGCCATCAGTAGCTTTATCTTAAGGCCTTTTAGCTTATACTACCTATTTATTTAGTTTAAGGTATTTTAGATCGGACCATCTATTGCTTTAATTTAAGGTCTTTTAGCTCAAACCATCTATTTCTTCAGTTTAAGGCCTTTTAGCTCAGACCATTTATTGCTTTAGTTTAAGGTCCTTTATTTGGGACCATATATTACTTTAGTTTAAGGTCTTTTAGCTCGAACCATCAATTTGGGCATGGGATACAGTGAATACATTCTAGGAGTGACCTAAAACACTCTGAGGTTTTGGATCATACCCTAGTGTTTACTAAGGCTCAAGAGTATTGGAATTTCCTTTTTATAGAGTGTAATGCTTGGTTGATGGTCGTAGGCACATATACAGGAGTGATGTGCATGTATGCATAGTCAATCCAAGGGGTCCCTTGAATCCGGGTATCTTTTCCTAGGGCTATATAAGATCTATAAAAGTAATATTGATGAGGTTGGAATACTAGGGATACAAAAACTTCTTGGGTAGTTGGGGTATGGATGACATAAATCATCACCTAGGAGTTTTAATCCATGAATATAAGATGGTGAAGACATATTGGGTATTTCCCTTGACATTCTGAAATTCCAGGTTCCACCACAGTGTTACAAAGGCTCAAATGGGTCAAATCTTCTTTCTAGCAATGAGAAGATGCATTTAGTTAGTGGGTGAAGGCCTTTATGCATCGGTATCATTCTAAGTTAAATAAAATCTCCACTTATTTCCAATGGATATGGAAGATTATCAAAGAATAAAAAATCTAGATGATGAAGTTGGATATGGGAAGAAAGCTATCCAAGAAGGGTTATGGCACCCTAGGGCAGCTAGCTCTTAAAATGAAGCTTGAGATCTATTCCATGTGGTTTCAAATCATGAGATGTGGGACATCAAAGGCTAGGAAATTAAATGACACAATCCTCCCTTGAAGAAAGGTGCAGAACATGTTGAGGTAACATCAAGGATATTAAATCCTCTTGGATAGTTTGGTATGGGGATTATAAATCATGATCTGGAGTGCTCGAATATGAAGAATGGTATGGGATAGTTATACAGGGAGTGGTTCAGACACACTGGGGTGTTGAGTGCTTCCGTGATGATGTCAGGGATCAAAATAATTGGAATTTACTTTTATATAATGATTTATTTGGTTGATGACCATGGGCGCATATGTAGGGGCCATTGGTATGCATGCATAGTCAAGCAAAGGTTCCTTGAAGATAGATATCCTTTCTAAGGTCCATGGAAGGTTATGATGATCCGTGGAACCCCAAATCATGAATTTTGGTTTTCAAAAGACATAAAATCCAAGGAGGGTTTCAATGCCTTAAAGTTTATGTCACCGCCTAGCGAACATATTCTTGAGGCGAGGAGGTGTGACAAATATTTACCTAATTTTGGCCTGAATTAGTGGGTCTAGCGAGCATAGCTTGGATTTTAGTACAGTTATGGGCCCGATTAGATTTATGAATTTTATGTTTTTACCCTAATTTTTAACTAAACTCTAAGGATGAAGATTTTATTGGGTGGAGACTTGACTTTTACTCAGTTCTCCCTTTGTGGGTTTTTGTCCTGATAAGTTTTTGTGTCCCTTTTGCTGGTAGTTTAAGGTCTTATGATTTGGACCACTAAGGGCTAGAGTTTATGTTCGTACATATTGACCAAATCATATACAGTTTAGGTTCATGAATTTCATGGACCTAACATGGAGGATGTGACACAAGAGGTTAATTAGGATACCCAGGTTTAAGAGTGCTCCAACCTTTTCTCAAGCTTGGAAAGGAAATGGCATAAATCACAGTTTGAGTTTCCTAGATCATGAAGAATGATATGGGATAGTCATACAAGTAGTGGTTTAGACACACTATGGTGATGAGTGCTACCATGATGATTTCAGGGCTCACAAGAATTATAATATCCTTTTTTAGAGTAACGCATTTGGTTGACAACCATAGGCACATATGCAGAAGCCATGGGCATGCATGCATAGTCAAGAAAAGGTTCCTTGAAGCTAGGTATCCTTTCCAAGGTCCATGGAAGGTTGAATATGATCTGATATGATCAAGACATAAATTGTGGTATATGAATTTGAGGTTCTCTTAAAGGATGGTGGAAGAACCCCGTACTCTAGTTGACCGAGGTAAGTCTCTTGCGGTCCTTTGATGAGGAGTGAAAAATGGGAGATGGCCTACACAGTTTATTTTCATATAGTGGGGATGCATTTGTGTCTGTGTAGTTTAACATTATGTGGTAAGCATATGATTTTGTACAGTTTAATTTCATGCAGTAAGGATGTAGGAACCATCGTGAAAGGTGGTAATGTTGCAGTTGATCCCAAGTAAGGGAACTTGGGTGTCACTGCGTATCCCATGAAAATGAGAATTGATCCACACATAGTTCTGGATGGTCGTGCATTTTAATGTCTTGCGGTAAGGAAAAACTTCATAGAATTTAATGTCATGTGGTTAGGACGAAATGTTCCATGCATTTTAACATCATGCAGTAAGGATGATGCGGCATAGTTTAATGTTGTGTCACAGGGACATGTGCAGACAGTTTAGGGTCATGTGGACCAGACCGTAAGATAGAGTTCCTAACATGGGGGGTGCACGATGTGGTGCTATGAAGTAATCTAATGTGAATGAGGACCAAATAAGTCTCAACCATACTATGCACCTTTCCATGAAGACTCAATCCAAAGGTCCAAAAAGTTTCATGGATGTGGTTAGGCCCAAAAATGAAGTGTTTGAGCATCACTAAAAATCTCATGAAGATGAGAATCAAGCCACATGTAGTTCTAGAAAAGGAAATAATTTATGCAGGTCTAACCCATACATAGAGGTGGGTATTATTTTCGTTGAAAATTGTATCTAGGCATGGGATTAGAGATCCAATCATCACTACCTATCATGTATGGGTAGGAATAAAGCTACACATATTTCTTAAAGTTTCATGAATTTTAACATCATTTAGTGAGGACGAAGGTGAATCAACATGAATTGGTGGGTACATCATGGATGGTCCTGAGGATAGAAGTCTGGGCGTCACTACATATCTCGTGGGGATGAGAATCAAACCACGCATAGTTCTTATAGGACTGTACAATTTAATGTTGTGTAGCAAGGACATCAACCATGCAGTTTAACATCATTCAGCGAGGACTCATGGCATGCTTTTTATGGTATTTCAGTCAAGACTATAATGGACTCGTTATGAACCTCTATGCCTTTTATGTGAGGGTAATTCCATAACATAATTCCTAATCTCACATGAGCTATAATCATTGTGAGAAAAAATGAGTGGAACGGGTTCCCTTACAGTGCATAGACAAAAGAGGGGTATAACATAGGCCTTTTTATGGTGTAGTGGATGGACCAATATGTAGGATTGAGGCATCCCTATGTATCTCATTGGGAATGAGAATTAATCCATATGTAGTTTTGGAGGAAACCAGGTAGTTTAACATCATGCGATAAGTACGATGGATTACCCGATGTGAAGGGGAAGGGGAGTTGTGAATCTGTGCATTTTATGTCATGCAGTAAGGACATTGGTCATGCATTTTAATGTCTTACAGTAAGGAAAAAATTTGTACAGTTTAACGTCATGCGGTTAGGATGAACTCCATACAGTTTAATATCATGTGGTCCTAATAAAATGTTCCATGTAGTTTATCATCATGTGGTGATGACTAATGATGGGGATTACATTGATGTGGACGCCCTTTTACTTAACAGCTTATGTAAAGTATTTCTTGAGAAATATCACATTGGTGGGTGGTGTGACATGCTCTCTATCCATGGTGTCCAGCAAATAGGCTCCATTATGATAGAACTTATGTATGATGTAAGGTCCTTCCTACTTGGGATTCAATTTTAGGGGATTCTTTCCCAGTATCATCGGAGTTTTGAGAGCCAACACCAGTTCTCCTGAAAGGAATGAGCAGATGAAAACCTTTTTATTAAAATCTTGTGCAATATAATTATGGTGGACTTGGAGGTTGTGTAGTGTGTGAAACCTTTTATCATCTAATCATTCCAACTCATCCAGCTGTTTTTGTGACTGTTCATCATCTAATAGTTGTTCGCAAATGGATATTCAGAGTGAGTGAAGCTGAACATCTATGGGAAACATTTCCTTGGTCCCATACACCAGTGAGTATGGCATTGTTTGTGCAATAGTACGATTTGGGGTATGGTAGGACCACAAATCATGGAGGAGTTTATCTAGCCAATAATTATTATCCTTATTCACCATCTTATGGAGTATGTTCTATAGAGTCTTATTGAAGACCTCTATCTATCCATTTTTTGCTTCATAATATTGGTATGAGTGATTGGACTCAATTTTTTATAACTAGTAATGCTTCTTTAACTCCATAGAATAGAAGTTGTTTCCATTTTCTATCAATATTGTTTGAGATAATCTGAACCTGGTGATGATATGGGACTTCACGAAGTTGATGATATTCTTCATCCTAACTTCCTTGAGGGGTATCGCCTTAGCCCATTTGAAGAAAAAAAATCAGTGGTAGAAAGGATGTACTTTAACTACTTAGAGGTAGCTGGGGGATATGGCCCCACAAAATCCATCCCCCAAATAGAAAATGTCTAGGAATTTTTAGCAGTTTTCAGTAATTTTGGGGGATGATGGATGAAGTTTGAATGGATCTGGAATGCATGACATTTCTTGGTGAATTCCACATAGTCTTGTATCATGGTTTTCTAGTAATATAACAACCTATTGATTTGGTGGGAGATCCTGGTTCTATATTGATGGGCATAGCAAGAGCCTGTATGGACTTCCTCCATGATAGTGATAACTTCCCCTTTTTCTATACACCTGAGCAAAATTACATCAAAAACACACTTATAGAGTATTTTTTACTCATTTTGTCCATCCTACAGAATGAAATTTGCTGCCTGATTCCAAATATATTCCCTTCCGGCAGGATCTTCTAGGAGAGTCCCTTCTCAAAGATAACTGCTTATGGGATCTATACATATAAGTTTGGATATTGGTTCATCATTCTATGGGGTCGGGTTGACCTAATTGATCTCTTCCATGTAACATATGGTGACTTATGATTCCATTATTAGATGTGTAATATATAAGGATGCTTCCTTCTGATCAGGGTTAGTGAGGATGGTGGCTGTAGTGGCCAGTGTGTCAACATGAGCATTTTTTGATCGGGGAACATAACGTAAGGTGGGATCGAAGGGTAATTATGCTATTAATCCTCTGAAATAGCCAGTTATGTGGGAAAACTCCTATTTTTTTATGACATATTCTCCATTGACCTAATTTATCATTGGTTCTGAGTCTCCTTTGATTTTTAGGTAGGCAATGTGCAGCTGTTAGGATAATTCCAATCCAGTGATGAGGGGTTAGTATTCTGTCTCATTATTTGTGTAGCCTTTGGATAGTGAGAAAGAGCTGGGAAAACCCACTTTGTTAGGAGAGACAAATACAATTCCTAGGCCAACCTAATTGAGCTTCGGGTTCTCCATTCTGTTACAGATATGACTTTGAGAGGCACTATCAAAGTACATCTACCATGTTTGAGAAGTTTCATGGGAATAAAATACCTCTTACTCAGGGAGATCAGTGTCTTTTGGTTTATTTTATAGGGTAGTGTGGTCTATGAGGAAATCATCCAGGGATTTCCCTTTTACTAAATTTTGATATATGAACTCGATTTCATATTGCTAAATAATGACAACCCATCGAACCAAGAACCTAGTCAACATGGGGAGGTTAAGGATATACTTGAGTAGATCAATATGATATACTAGATGGACCTCGTGGTGTTGCAAGTAGTGCCTCAACTTTTTCATTGTGAAGATGAGTGTGAGGCAGTTCTTCTTGACATCGAAGTATCGAGTCTCAGTACCTAGCATGGTCTGGCTAAGGTAGTAGAGACTATTATCACTTCCCAAATCATTTTTCTATGATAGAATGGCACCCAATGAACATTCCATAGTGGTCACATATAATATGAGTGGTCTCCCTTCCACCGTAGACATCAAAACTGGTGGGTGCATCAAATATTGCTTGAGGATTTCAAAGGCTTTCTAACAATCATTGTCCCATTGGTAGGTGACTCCCTTATTCATTAACCTGGTGAAGGTGAGATCTTTTCTATCTAGGATGGATATGAATCTCCGAATGTAGGCGAGGTTCCCTTAGATTACCCTTAGTTATTTCAGGTTCCTAGGGGTGACATTTCCAAAATAGTACTAGTCTTCTCTGGGTCAACCTCAATGCTATAGTGGCATACCACAAAGCCAAGAAACTTTCCTGATGTTACCCTGAAATAAAATTTTAACAGATTCATATTTATACTATGATAGTATATCTTTTCAAATATTTCTTTTAGATCTGTGAAGTGATCACATCATTGTCAAGATTTAATGACCAATTCGTTGACATAACACTTGGTTATCCTTCCTAAGAATAGATTAAAGATGTGATGCATATTGTGTTGATATGTGGTGCATGAATACTTTAATACAAAGGTCGTGAACTGATAGTAGAATATCCCTTTATTTATCTGAAGACATTGGATTCTTCATCCTCTGGGGCCATCTTGATTTGATTGTACCCTGAGTACCCATCTATGAAGGAAAGGGCCTGGAATCCAGTAGTTGCATCGATCAATAGTTCTATGATCGGTAATGGAAAATCATTCTTTGGGAAATGCTGATTAAGGTCTCTAAATTCAATGATGACCCTAATCTTCACATTATTCTTCTTGATGAATATGATATTGGAAAACCATCCCAGGTATTTCACTTCTCGTAAAAAGTTATCTTTGATCAACTTTTTGACTTTTGCCTCTACATTGGTGGTGTGGGAGGGGTGTATCCTCCTAGATACTTGGTTGAAGCCCTAATGCTCAATGGGAAGTCCAAGATAGTTCGTAGCCACATCTAGATTCAATCTAGTCATTTATGTGTAGTTTTAGGAAAACACATATCATTGTTTCTTTAGAAATGAAATGTACATCTCTTTCTCTTCGAGAGGCATGGTGGCACTAATCAAGGTAGGTCGTGGGTCTTCTTATTTTCCCAGATTTATCTGCTTGAACTCATTTACGGTAGTGGAGACGCCTTCCTCAAATGATGTAGGGGAATTTCTAAGATCATCCTCATCCATTTATAAGTCTGTGGAGATGTATTCAGGTGAACATGGTAGTCTGGGGGCCTCTCTGTCAGTATCAGGGTGAGGGAGGGCATCAGAAGAAATATCACCATCCCTTGCTATCTAGGTTGTTTCAGAGAGATGTTGTAGATGATTTTCTCTAAGTATAGGAGAGGTTTGGACCTATAGGGTCAGATCTTCTACTTCGACCATGTTTATAGGGAGCACATAGTCATCACTGAGCATACTCTAGGGATTCACAGGGGTGGTTCCTAAGCTATTGGGGGCTGCAACCTGTACATAATCATCTACAATTGGTTGCTTACTTTCCTTCTTATAGAAATCTATTTTAGCATATGTGGATCCTAAATTCTAGAAGGGGGCACTATCACCATGCAGTATGTCAACCTTTCTATTGATGGGGTACTTCAGACATTGATGGAATTTTTATGCTACTATGAGGTGGCTATAGATCTAGGGACTTCCAAGAAAGACATTATATGCAGTATCTTATTGGATAACCATGAACTCAGCATCATATGTGAGCTCCCCAAATTGTGCTTTGAGTTTGATATTCCCTAGGGGTCTCTTCTCATGCTTTTCATATCCCTAGATATTCATCTTTGTAGTGGATAATTCCCTTTCACTATACCCCAGTCGTTGAAGGGTTCTCACTTGAATAAGATTGATCCCTGATTCATTATCAATCATTAACCTTTGTACATTGACATTATTGAGTCTTCCCAAAAAGTATAAGGGTCTAATGTAACCATGTATGGACTCCTCCTAATCTTGATCAGTTAATGAGTTGGTTACATGATAGGACATAGTCTCAACTCGATATACCTCGGTGGCAGTGAATTTAGTCTCAAATTCTTGTGGGCTTAGGAGGGATTTGATGAGGGTATCCCTGATTTCTTTTGATAGAAGAAGTGAATCTAGGATTGAGATCTTAGATGGTACCATAGATAGCTATTTCAGAACATTATATTTTTTCACCAGAGGTTGACACTTCCCAATATGGGGCTTCTCTTGGGCATGTGGTTCACGAGATGGAGCATCTAAGGTATATAGACCTAGTTCTTGTATCGAGGTCGAGGGAATATCCACTTCCAGTGGTGCATGTTGTTTCGAACTTCCCTGTTTCTTGGGTTGATCAGATTGGACCCTTTATAGGCGTTCATGCAAGAAAATTATATGTGGGTGATTGTTGGAGGTCTCTTGAGGCACCTCCCCACCTCTTTTGGGCTCGTTGGAGCACTTTCCAATGAGTCTTAACTGCATATAAGTCATTTATGGGGACATTACCAGAATATCAAGTCTTACAACATCCGCGTTGCCCCCTATACCCTCATATTTGGTGCATGTGTCCTTCTGTTCCTTGCTTATATGTGGGGAAACCATGTGTGTGGGAATACACATCATTAGAGAAGGGTTTTTTCAAGTTTATTGTGTTGAAATAACTAAATATGAGATCTTCATCCAACGAGGGTTCCATTTTATAGGGCGGTGCTCGTGTTTCTAATATTGTGAGGAAGAAATCAGCAAGGGTTAATGCCTACTTTGGAGGAGAATATGAATCTTCCTCTTCTACTTTATTCCATCGCTGGTGGTCATGCCCACCTTTAGAAGGTACATCTGATGCCTCTTTGTTGGGTGGTGGAGCTACTGCTAGACTGAAAAACTATGCTCTTAGAGTGGTGTGTGCTCAATCAACTATCTTTTGAACCATATAGTTGTCAAAAAATTTGCACTTCTAGATGAGACATTCTTCCAATCAAAGTCTTATTTTAGTTGGACCATGTTTATTCAAGCCAATTTCTCTAGGGAATTATCCATCACTACTTCTCTATAATTGATCATGCCTTGAATAACATCTTTAAAGAAGAAGCAATTCTGGATATTATGACCTAGCCTTCTGTGGAAAGGGTAGTAATTAGGATGGTCAGTGGGGTTGACCTCATCAATATTCTTGGGTTGTGGAAGTGCGAGAAGGTTATTGTCCATAGCGACCCAAAAATAACTGGGGACCTATTCATTCCAAAGGGAGTACACCTTATTCATACATTTTTAAAATCTTGGATGACCTTGGTTTCATTGTGCTTCTAGACAAGGGAGATTATGCGGTTGTTTCCATTTGATAGGAGGTACTGGGAAGTTTAGTGCCCACCTAGGCATCTGGATAGGTGTTGCTACTGGCTTGATAGTGACAATTGAAGCTCCCATTTTGGATGGCCTTTTTCCCTATGTTTCAGGCATGAGTCAAGCTTTGGATCAGGTTCGCTGAATAGCCTCCTCAAGGAATTGTTCTATTTTATCAAATTCATGGAATAAACTCGGATATTTCATTGTAATCAGGGATTTTTCCAACTCATCCCTAATATTTTTGGCACCAATTTCAGCAGCTGCTCTTGCAAGAGAGGGATGATGAGAAAATAGGTCAAACCCTTACACCTTGCTTTGAAATTAGACACCCTCTCATTTTCACATTTTTTTAGTTTTTCAGGTCAAATATCATTTTATTCCTCATTGTAGAATTGAATTGATAAAGGAATTGATAACGTCCCATCCTAACAAAGATCCTTCTAGCAAACTATTATACCAAATGAAGGCTGGTCCTGTCAGAGTCTCTACAAAATACTCCATCTTGGTTTCTTCCTATTGATCTCAAGGGCCCATCATCAGCCCGCATCGGGATATTAAGTGTGTGAGATGCTTTTTAGGATCACCCATTCCATTAAAGGTAGAAAAGGTGGGATTTATGAAGTTGGGTGGAGGTTGTGTATCATCCACCCATTCAGGATATGGCTTCCTTTTAGGTTGTGCAAGTCCACGTCGCCCCTCCATGGATTCCATTAAAGTAGCCAAAGACTTGATGAGGTTAAGGAACTTCAGGGGAACTATTGCCTAGAACGTCTCCCATCCATGGGGAGCTGGCGGGGGTTGATGAGGTGACCCCATTTTTATCTCATGTAGATTATCAATTCTTCCCAATAATGAACAGTTATCCTGGAAAGGGGGGAGGTTGTTTCCATAATGGAGGGAATTCACAATAATTTTCGACTTCCTCATGCATGTGGGTTAGTTTCCTAGACCTGGAGACAATTTGATATTTATAATCTTCCCATGATGATGGATCAGTTATAGGAGGGAGAACATTTTTCTCTTCTTGGAGATGATACCCCACGAGAATATTTCCCTTAAGTAACTCCTCATTAAGTTGTTGAATAACTTGTATTTCACTCTCATATTGTGACAATCAGTCCTTTGGGGAAGGAACCTCACTCCTCCTAGGAGGTGATTGGGATGTGGTTTTACCCTTCCCCTTGGCATCATTCCATTGGGAGGTGGAAACTCAATATTCAGAATTTCCATGTTTTGGAGCCATCTCTAGTTCTTAGTGCGCGAAACCTCATTCATTGAATTCAAGACACCCTCCTCATAAATCTTGTTTTCCATGTCGCGACCTCCTGTATTTGTCTTGTGATCAGTATCTTCCATATTGACAGTGACGACATTCATGGAGGCATATCGAGAAATGGTGGTTGTGTCATTTATTTCAATGCAACAAGATGATTCTGCACAACTTCCATCAGGGTCATTATTTGAACCCTTGGCCTTATTGGGCTCTTTTGGATTGAGATCCCAATAAGGATTAACCATTCAGACTATGATTTCCTCCCACTCTGGTCTATAAAAAGTGGTCTTAAGGGATTCCCCAATCGAGGTTTCCAAACAGGCCCCATCTAGTAGGGGTGTGTTTGGTAGTAGGTGGGATGACGACTGTTAATTCATTTCTCCAAATCTAGTGAAGAATTATTCCCTTTGTGGTGGTGATGATGATGAAAATTCCCCCATCCCTGTGGGTTGGGCGTCATTTAGGGCTGCATTTGGCACTTATTGGTCCAATTTTTGAGGATCAAATGCCTCTGGTAGGATATTTGACGGCTCTCAGGACTGACATAAAGATATAAATGCCCCTATCCCAATAGGGTGGGGTTGTTTTGGGATCACTGATGATGTTTACAAGGTCATATCAGAGGATTATGTATCTGGGGATGGTGATCGAGATATAAATTCCCCCAGACCAGCGGGATGGGGTTTTCTTACGACTTTTGTTGATGCATCCCAAATACTCTCAGGAATTGATGATCTGAGAGGTGGAGGCGGTGGCGGTGGTAGATATTCTCCTAGCCTTCCGAGATGGGTCTACTCCTGGATGGATGATACTATAGCTACAATAGTGACCTGCTTGATGTGGCACAATTGTGATCATGTAGGAGCTGAGTGTGATGGAGACCCATGATGAGAATCATTTCTCATGAGAAGTTGTTTGGGTGATCGTAACTTAGGTATATGTGTTTAAAATTTCTTATTACTATTTCGAGGGGACTATTTTGAAGTCCTATTGGTGATCCTCCCTCTTTTTCTATAATTTCTGGTCACTCTTAGAGCATAGGCATTCTATTGAAGTGACCAACCGAACCAAGCATTACTTGGTCCCCTAATTTCTCTAGAGGCTATAACATTGCAAGATGTCATATCTAAAGGGATATGTTGTTCCATGGGAGCAGAAAAGTGTAATACTCTATACTTTCCACATCCTTTAATGATGATGACTTACATAGCGTCGTAGATCAATTTCCAAAGCATCACTATGCAATAGTAGAAAGCGTGTTGCAGGTTTGCATTGTGCTTTTCTAGTTTTGGATCCCAGGCTATAGAGATAGTAGCTTGGTCAAGAAAGTAATAGAGTATCCTGGTTTTCTAAAGGTGACACTTGTATCTAGGATAAGGGATATATCAATACTTTAGTTGATGATGAGTATTCAACATATTCTGGTGTAGATAAGGAATGCACTCCTTTTCTATCTCGTCTGGGATCTCATAGAAAGAAGTAGTGAGGGTCCAGAACATGATAGGGAGGTTTTTTTTAGATAACTCTCTCTATATATCAATTTTGACCTCCTTCTAATCATACTTACATGCCTCCACCTGGTCAGACCATAAAATATGGCTCTGATGGTTGCCTGCTGACGGAAATTGAGTGTTTCTAGAAGTTAATGGGGAACTATATATGGTTGACCCTGGTGTTTCAAGAACCTATTTGAATGAAGTTGTTGAGGTTTGGTTCACCTATCTATAAAAAGGTGTATGGAAAAAGGGAGGATTGTCTTTCCCATGGGATATATCACTATGGGAAGATTGACCATGGTAGATGTTAGGAGTAGAGTCCCTACGATCCATCTCTATACTACCATGAGGAGGACTATCATGGTAATGAATGTCTCCATATTCCACTCTAATAGAATAGTTGATATACCCTTGTGGTGTTGATAATGTTTATTGATTGACCCCAAGGACACTTTCATTGAGAAAATTAGGGGTATGATCCATGTTCTGCATCATGTTTGGAATATGCCAACCTAACTTTTATAGTTGTGCAGGAGTATGTGCCTACTGTATGACAATTTCTAGAACTTTTATATAACCATCATAATTCATGGGAGTATGAGACCACTACTGAGAAGCTATTGGAATATTCCAATAAGTTGTCTCATTATTTATGGGGATATGAGCACGTCTTGAGGCATGTGTCATTCTCACTTGGTGAGCCTCATTCAATATGAGAGTATGAGTCCAATCTTGAGCCTTTAGGATATACCGTCAGTCTTTCTTGGAATAACTATGAGCCTGCCCTGAGGCATGTGCCACTATCACTTGGTTGGCCCCAGTTGGATCAGGAATATGAGTCGGTATGAATATTCATTCCCCATCAAAATATGTTGAAGGACCTCCATAATGGGAGAAGGAATATGAGTCTTCCCATATATTTCCTTGGAATGATGTTGGTGTAGTCATTAATTGGTGTAAGTAAGAATATGTTCCTAGATTTTATGGTCATCTAGAATATGCTGGAAAAATCCATTAACAAAAATATGAGCCTATCCCGAGGCTTGTGTCATTCCCACTTGGTGATCCTCATCCAGAACAGTTATATGCGCCTGATCATGGGCCTTTGGAGTATGTCGCAAGACTTCTTTGATAGGAATGTTCCCCTGTACTAATGTGTGTGATGCTCTCACCCATTTGGCCCTAGTTGGAATGGGTAAATGATCCTGATCTGATTCCTCTCCATTCATCAGAATATACTGATAATCCTCTCAAGTAGGATCAAGAGTGTGTGATCACTCTAGTACAACCACTTATTCGTGATGATCAGATTCTTGTGATGTTATGGCTGTAAGGATATAAGTATGATCTTGTCCCTTCATTTTCAATAGTTCCAGAATATACCTGAGGAGTTATTCATATATTTCTAAAATGTATTTTCATTTTATCAAGGAGTGTGCAGGGATATGAACCTACACATTTTTTATATCCATGATGAACTGGAATATGTCTTCTATTGAAGTTGGGATATTTTCCTAATTCTATCCTCCTTGTGCCATCAAATTATGTTGATGGGATTTTTATACCAGGGAAGGAATATGAGCCTCACTTATGCTTGCTGCAGGAATATGCCCACAAACTTGTTCAAAGTGAGCAGGGATATGAGCCTGCTGGCTAGTCCCTACCCTAGTATGTAGGCATTCATCATCAGTAAGAGTAGGTATATGAACCCTCTCCTGGATATCCTAAACCTTTATCCTCTGATGAGTTTTCCATACAGACCATGCATGGGCATCATAGGGCATTGTGTATCAGATGGTACCCTCAGCAGGCGACTGAGGGGTACCAACAGGTTTTCATCGATGGAAAGTAGGAACCCTCCTGGGTGGATCCTGATCTAAAAGGGTGTCGCATCTAGCTTCCTGGTCTACCTTTCTTAGATACAGAAGGTGGCATTTATCATGCTCTGAGGATAAGCTCTCAAAGCTATTGGTTGTGGTGATAAGAGCTATAGGTTCAACAACATCCTTTCCTAGGTGATGTGGGCTCACTGGATGTCACTTCTTGAGGACTTCATGAGCATCCTCCATGGTTAGTATAGTACCATATCAGTGGTACTTCTGAACCATCATATTCTCTACCTACCGTTAGAGTCATTGTGTGGGTGAGATTGTTTTGTGAGCTGCAGAAGTTGTAGTTGCAGATAATTTGCTAGAACAGATGTTAGATGATGAAATCATTGTCTCGAATCAGGCTGTTGAAGTAGTATCTACAATTATACATATGAAAAATGTTACTGATTAGTGTTACATTGTAGGCATAATATGCTCAATCATATATTCATGGTTAACTCAATTATTCTTTTATTCCCGATTTATCCATTCCACTCATTTTTATTTACCAAAACAAGGATTGACTTATAAGAACCCTGGATACATAAGATAATTTGTAATATTATTCCAGTCTTATTGCTTTTTTTTATAGAATTTTCAAAACAAAGTGGCCTAACACATTATAACCCAGTCATTTTTTCATTAGATAGATTCATGTTAGGCTCACCATTTTTGTTTCATTAGTAAATGTGGCATGGAATGGGTTTTTCTCATCATGTTACCATTTTCACTTTTCCCTAAAACTTTCAATGGTCCCCCCATTCGTAGATGGGTGCAGACCAACTTTCCAAAGGCCAGTGATCATCTGGGTTTCCAGGCCCAATGACTCTTAGGGACTCACATTGGTTGAGAGGATGGGAGGTTGGGATCATCACAACCTTTTGGGGGTAATTGTTTCCTAATTCAATACTCTCTTATAGATTTAAGATATATTCATGAATCTCTTCCTAATCCCAATATATGACAGATTACTCTAATAAAACGACTTTAGGAAAATTCTCTTTTATACGCAAAAAACTAAGATCGCATGGGTGAGTCTATCTGTATGTATCTAAGGTTCTTAATCATCCTCCGGTAATAGGTGGTTTCTTATATGATGATACTATATAACCAAGTGCTTCAGAACATGCTCCCACATGAGGAGGCAATTAATATTCTGAGGATGGGATTGATCCACTATGTGGTGTCCTACGTATCCTGGTTATTGTAGGAATCAAAACCCATGTATTTTGTTTAACTCGTGTAGTTTTACATCATGCAGAAGGACTTATATGGGTTCTCTAGGACACCTTCAAGCTTGGGTCCCAGAGGGACATCCTACGTATCCCGAATATAGCAAGAATCATAGTTTTCATAGTTCATTCTAATAGGACTTATATATTGGGGTTTCTCATGTCATTATAGAGACTCATGGTGTAGATTACTTGATTACCAAAACTCCCTAATATCATGTGATCCATTCTCGGTGTGATAAACAAGGGATATCAAGTAACCAATGTTATTGCTTTGAGTATGGGACTTAGATACTGGGATCGCACCAAATGATAAATATGGTGTTCAAACCTTGAAGAGAGGTAACCTATGTATCTTGAGTATGGATAGAATTAGAGTCAATGTAGTTCCTTTTATGTTGGGTTTTACACACTAAAGTTTCCATAGATTTCAGGAATTTATGATTCTAGTGAGGTGTTTGTTGCATCCCCCTAATACCATGTGATTCATGATTAGGGTGAGGAATAAGTGGGAGAAGATGATCATCCTCATGGAATATGGATATGGGACTTATATATTGGAATAGTCCTTGGGGTGTTTGGTATAGATATCAGACCTTAGGGAGGAATCCTATGTATCTTGGTTATGGAAAGAATTAGAGTTCTCGTAGTTCATTTTATGTTGGGGATTACACATTGAGGTTTCCCTATATCACTGTAGGAATTTATAAGGAAGATGATGTGACCATTTCAACTCCCCAATCCCACATGATCCATGCCTATTTGTGATAAACAAGGAATAGAAAGTAATAAATGTCATTACTTTGGAAAAGGGACTCATATGTTGGTCCCTCCATGGATGATCAATATAGAGATCAGGCCTCAGAGGAAGGTGGCCTACATATCCTAAATATGATAGGAATTAGATTCATCATAGTTCCCTTTATTTTGGGGATTATATGCTAAGGATTCCCTATTGATCGAGTCTTACATGCAAAGGATAGACAGCATTGTCAAATCTTGGGATGCCCTGGTAATCTTGCATTATTGTCTAGAAGAGGTCACAAGTCTCAGTTGGCATTTCCTGGGGGATATTGCATGACCTATCTTGACACATATGAATGGTTTCATGAGAGCCAGTGTGGCACAATCCAAGAGGTGTCGCATGTCTCGGCTGACATGTATGGAGGGAATCGCGAGTCTCAGCTAACATGTATGGAGGGAATAATGAGTCTCGGCTGACATGAGCATAAGGTGTCACAGGGGCTTGGTTTTCATGATCATATTCTTTTTTGATACTTGATTGACATGATCGAACGTCATTATGTGAGTTAGGAAATGTTTCCAAAGGACATCACAAGTCTTGGATGATGGGCCCAGAGGGTTTGCGAGATCAAAGTAGCGCCCATGAGGGCACTTAATGATTTACCTTGACATGTTTGGAAGACTTTGCATGTCCTAGATGACATTTCTAAGGGGTGTCGCGAAATATGGATAATGTTCCCTAGTGTTTTCTCATGTCTTTTGATAACACATGTGAAGCACATGAGGGGAAATGATCATGTATTTCTCTTAAGACTTTTTCCTTTGACATTGATTTTAATCCTTGTATTATGAATGTCTTGGTTTTATTCAGTGTTAGTTTCTTTGAGTCTCATGTAATTTGGAGGACATGTGGTTTGTTCTTCACATGTCCTGTAGTAATTTCTTTGTGTGATATGTGAGTGATCACGCGAATCACTTTATGTCTAACACATGACTAATCTAGCTTCCCTCTAGTATATTACCTGAAGGAAAGTTGACCTATCGCGTGATTGTTTTCCTTGAGAATTCTATAGAATTTGAGGGTCGAATCCTGTAGAGCATGGGCATCCAGTTGATTGAAAATCCAACACACATAGTGGTCCTCAAAAAATTAAACCCTTTATTCATGTTGAGGTGGGGAATTTATAGGCATTACCACCCCTGATACTTGTATGTTTGTGTGGAATATCTGGAACAATTCCAGGCTAGATTCCATGAAGGAGCCTGGCGCCATGTGGTTTTCTAAGTCTCTATCATGGACTACTTCAAGCACGTCACCTGATTTTTTGTGATTGTGAGTCTCCTTCATCAATGTGTCCTTTATTAGATTATTTTCTATTATTTAATACTTGTTCAATCATTCAGTTGTGTTGAAGAATATCTATATTTTTATGCTGACATGTCTGAGGGCCTTCTCAACATTCAAATTCATGTGGGAAGACACTCATGAAACCTTGGGAGACATGTCCTGGGGTCTCATGGGACAATGTTGCGGGTGCGTTGGGCGTGTCATATTCCTTTCAGTGATTGTGAGTTCCTCTCGCCTCCTCCCTTTTAATCCCCTTTATTTGATGTAACAAAGGTTGGTAGTCATGCAAGATTGCAAGTGTGTTACCAAGGGTATTTATTCTATTTTTTGGATATGTTTCGCATGACCAATATGGGTCGCACGGGGGTGCACGAGCATTCCATGGACAAATCTTTCCATTTTTCCTTAAGAGTCGAGGAGTTGTCTGAGGCGCTTCGTATAGTGAGGATGAAAACCCAAATGGCTCTTGTGAGGTGAGTAGGATGTGTCACTGAGGACTTTAGGTGCCTTATGGGTTGTCAGGGGCGCATCACATGTCTTTCAGTGACCATAAACCCCTCTCGCCTCCAACCTTTTAACCCCCTCTGTTTTATTTTACAAAGGTTAGGGATCATGCGAGTTGGCACAAGTAGTATCTATGATTTTTAATCAATTTTTGGATGATGTATTGCTTGACCAATATGGTTCATATATAGATCATGAAATAATGTAGTAAATAGGTATATCTGTCTATCTTTAGAGTGCCAAAGAGTTGTATAGACATGTCTGAGGACTTCCGTGCGGTGATCCTGACAAGCCATAGGGTTTATGAGAGGTGAGGTAGACATGTCACTGAGGTCTTTCAGCGTCTCACGGATCACTCATTGTGCGTGTCTCATGTCTTTTAGTGACTGTGAACCCCTCTCTCCTCCTTCCCTTTATCTCATTCATTTTATGTGGTGAAGGCTCAGAGGTCATGCAAGATTGCTTAAATGTCACCAAGGGATTTTATTCCTCCTAATGATGACCTGGTGCTTGATCTTCATGACCACTAGGGGTCTCTTCCTTTATAATTTCATCCCTCCTTATTCTCAAATTATTTTGGTTGGTTTTTCAGGCACTTTCCAATGAAAAACCATGCGGCCCGAGGGCGCTCGTTCAGTTGTTTAGGGGCCTTCGTAAGAGCATAAAGGTTTATTGAAGAGGGATCTGTGGGACTAGCTGTGAGCAATGCACCATACGTGGGGCCTTCACATGACCTTGAAATGGTTATGTGATCGTGAGTCTCTTGGAGGCTTCCCGAATCTTTGACCATCCCCTTCTTCCTTTCTTTCATGAGGAAAATAATAATACTAGTATTCAGGTATTTCCTCCTTTTGTGATTTTTTTTGTGCTTATTTTGTGGGAGTTAACATACAAAATGTTTACAATTAAGTTATACACCATGTAAAACATGTGTATTATGTATTCTTATCACACTGGATGGATCAACGTATACTTCATATGTGGGAATTAATGAGTTACACACCGTGTACACCAGCTAAACATTGTGTACTCCATTAATGCAATAGGTTGTTAGTCTCACATGGTTTTGACCATGTTAAATAACCACATGGATTGCGTGAATTTCACCGCTAACCCTTGTAGACTACATAGTGTGTACACCAGCTATATGCAATGTAATCTAACATGCCTTATGTCATCTTAGATCGGTATACACACAATGTGAAATAAATGCATTGCGTGTAATTATTTCTCAGCATTTCATGTATCCCGTGACACGTCTAGGTGAAGAGAACTTAGGTACACATCATGTACTCTAGATACACATCATGTAGTCTCATGCTATCTGGACAGAATATTTGACACTTCACGATGTCATCACCAGTCATTCTTCATCTATAGTCCTTTAAGAAAATGAAACATTGAATGATGATTATTAATATGTTATAAACATATTAATTCAAATATAATTAAGAACAAACAATGTAAAATGAAATATTAAACCACAATTTCACATATAGATTAACAATAAAATAAATAATTATAAATTTAAAACATGGCTTCTCTGATACCACTTGTAGGTTCCAGGTACATCAGAAGTGCCTTTTGTGGGAATTAAATTAAAATTTATTTTAATTTAGATTTTTTCAAAACCCCAATAGAGGATCTTTTATGTTAGATTTATAATTTATTTATTTAGATATGGAAGAAATTATTACCTTATCTTAGGATCCTTTCTTCAGTGATGATTTTGATCTTTCAAAAACCCTTTTGGATTACCTTCATTGTGTTGTAAGGATTGAAGAGTAAAGTTCCTCTAGTGGTGATCCCCACATGATCCTTTTATCTTTGGGAAATTCTAATTGAATTACAAGTGCTATTTCTGTGAATCAATTTCCTTGAATTGTTCGTGTTTATCGTTCCTCCTTCGATCTTGAAGGAATATCTCTTTTCTTTCTTATTCTTGAGAGGGAGAGAGAAAGATGAATTTGAGAGAGAAATCAGTTTTTTGTAACGATTCCCTATTTCTTTATTAACCCTACACAGTAGACATAACCATCTATTTATAGAGTCGGAGTTTAGGTTAAAAAATTATTTAATTGAATGCCACCCCTAAAATAATATATTAATATTAATAAAACCCATGTCAATAATAATAATAATAATAATAATATTATTATTATGGATTTCATGATAACTTTTTCAATAACAAATATTATTTTACCAGCTTGTAAATCAATAGTTATCATTGGACATAGTATTAGTCCATTCGAACTACTCAGTATTTATTGAATACCCAAATAAATATGTAATAAAATATTTTATTCATAAATAAATATTTACGATCAATAAAGCATGAATAAAATTATTCTTTGATCTTAAGAATAACATTTATTACATTAATTAAATTCAAATATAATTTAATCGAGATTAACAGAAACACTTAGTGGGTGACCCTCTAGGATTCCTTCTCATTGGCATTAGGCGGGCTTGCCTAAAGTGTAAGATTACTATCTATCAATGGGTTAAGGAACCCAAGAGAAAGAACCTAATGTCACAATGTTGACAACCACATATGAACACTCACTGTGTAATATAATCACTTTATCTCAAAATCTCATCAAGAAAGTTTCACATTTGAGTCATCAACCTATGTGTTTGATATGTATTTATTTGACTATCTGAAATTAACATGTCATTGCATCATGGCCATGGAATTTAATGTGATGGTTCTATTCTAATAAAAATTTCAAGATAAAATCTTCCATAAATATTGAAGGAACAAATCCATCATCAACTTATTCAATAATAACACATCACTCATGATGCACCCAACATATCTAACTTTTCCATAAATTGTTATCATCATGGTTTACAAAATACATCTAAGTGATCAAGTTTTAATATGTATTAATAATAATCTTAAATTATAAATACCATTACACACATTCATGGATAGAAATATCCAATGACACCAAAACATGCAGAATTCCTACTTGCAAGTATGTTCTCATAATCTTCCGTCTTGAAGATTACCAAGTGAAAACTTCATGAGAATAAGTCTCATATGTGTATGAGTACACGCACCTGACAGTCACATTCTATTTGTCCCATTATAAAATTTTATCTAACCATAGAACCATATTTAATAATATTTCTATATCATTTCATGGTTATCATCATAGCGGGGAACTACTATGACCTTATCAATGCGACAGATACTATATAACTTTATTATATTAAAATTATGCAGAAAAATTAACAATATGAAACAAGATATTATATTTATATTCAAATAATAAAATATAAATGTAATAAAAGTATAAAAATTTGGTCCCGGGATGCCAAATCCAACACTATCCTTAGGCATATGGTCAAATGGAATGGGATATACATATTCTAGAGTACATTCTTTGGTCTTGTGTCCTTAAATTTGGAGGATCTTGGGATTTCCATTTAGGGATGGTTGAGTTTTCCTATAAAAGTAGTTAACAAAGATCCATTAATATGGCATCCTTTGAGGCCTTGTATGGTTAGTGATGTAAATATTCACTTTGTTGGTTAGTGATTGGTGAATATTCCCTTGTGGGGCCTAGCTTGGTCTAAGAGATAAAAAAATAATTAGATTATTCATTGAATAATGATAATGGCATAGAGACAATATAAGTCTTATGTTGATCTCCAACAGCTCCTTTGGAGTTCTCAGTCAGTAGCTAGGCATTTTTGAGATTCTACCTCAGTTGGGACATCGATGGCTTTGAAGACAGGGGAAGTCGGCACCTAGATACATGGGACTATTTGATACTAGGAGTGAATTGGAAAGGTGGTAAGCCACTTGTATTTTCAACTATATATGACATTGATCCAAAATGTGTTTCATTTTTCCTAGATCAAGAATTACCTTTCATACCCATCGCATATCTTGGGTTGGGAGGAACTTGATGTGGACCAGATATGATAGTGACTAATCATCTAGTTTAGATTATCGATTCTCTGATAAAGGTTCTTCATGGGAAGTTTATAAACTTAATATGGGTGATATGGCAGCATGATTTTGATTCTCATAAGATTTAGGAGTGTGAGGATTTGATGAGAGAGAAATGGACTCACCTCATTACTATAGAGTCTTCTTAATAATATTTTTAGGGGAAGAAAGTATTTATAGTGGGGAGAATTATGACATCCTCATACCATTTTTTAGGTATGAACCTTGGTTTATTTTATTTCTTTTCTTGTTCTTACTTTGATCTATTATTATATCATTGATTATAGGTATATTCATGCTTGTTAGAGCATTTCTAGGGGTCAGGGGTGTGTGTTGATCCTTGTTGTAGAGGTATAAATATGGTTTAGAGTTTTATCTCAGGAGCGATAATGGTATTGTAGTTGGAATATCTATAGGAGGCCCACTAAGTAGTCAGTTAAGGCCACCGACCATCTTATAGAAGCTGGTAGAGGTGGGTTAATGTAGGAATCCCATCGAATAGTCAATAAAATCCCACTATCTATCCAGTGTGACTTCCAGGATACTAGGAATTCTTCCAAGAACCACTAACTAGCCTATGGAACCCAACAGCTATCAGGTGATGCTGATATGGTCAAGAAACTATAGGTTAGTATTGTAATTCTTATTCCTTTGATATTCAATTTATTTCTAAAACACCTCCATCAAATTTCATTCAACCCTAAATGCCTTATAGGCTCTCTAAAGATGAATTTGGATCTTCAAACCTTGATTCTTTATGTATTAAAGTATTGTTTAATGCGTTAACTCTCTCTTGGTAAGTGTATCCCAGATCTATCAATGAATTCCCTTATCCATCATTCTCTTTCTCCACTAAGGGTTGTGATATCTTGGGTTATTGTTTGATTTGGATTTTGATTTAGGAATTGTGATTCTAGGATCCCTTCTTGATCATTGTTGTCATGACCCCCTCCCTACAAATTTTACCCCTCCTGGACCAATAATAGGAGAATAGAGATAGTGACCCCTGAGTCCCACCTTCAGTAGGCCCCTGGTTGGAGACTAGCATAGAGGGTAAAATAAACATGCAGATGAGAGGCATTACCCTCTTAGAGAAACACATGCGGAAGAGAGAGATAAGACAAACACAAACAAACTCTTGCTCAGACTCCAATATGAAATAAAACCCAAGTACACAAATGTAATTTCATGTAAGAACTACAACAACTGAAATAGAAAATTGCAAGTACAGAAAGAAAGTAAAGACAAAAACAACCATGAAGCCCAAACATCTCATGTTAAACCCAATTCTATTAGTTACCAGCCTGATCTCCAACCTTCACCAATTGACCTAAAAATATTTTATATATACGTAGGGTGAGTATAACAGTATACTCAGTAGGATCATCCCCGGGCCTCTCATAAAAAAGGTAAATAAAGCATGATAAATCACAGTAAACAAAAAGTGAAACTAACTCATCACCTAAATAGGTATATTAAGTTCCCAAACTCACTATGGATACTCTCACCAAGTATAACATACAAGAGAATATAATATAATAAAGAATATTAAGGGTACCTCGCTACTACTTCCCCACTAGTTTTTCACTTTTCCCCAATGTCGCACGTCCTAAGAATCTCTCTGTAAAAAGGTTAGCCTGAAAATTGTTGGGTAAAGCACCACAACATCCACCTCATGAAACACACCATCGCATACACATAACTAAAAGTAATCAGGTAGTTTCTAAGAGCCACCACATCCTTCATAACATGTTCCATACATCAAGTATTATACCTCAAGACATCACATCACATACACTGAGTAAGGATCCTCAAGCCATCATAACATATACAAATTATACCTATAGTAGTCCGTAGGAAAATGTATAAAATGCATGTGTGTGAAATAACCACAATCCATTGCATCCCTTTACACACATATATGTGTAAAATTAACCGCCATGAATACCAGCACAAGTAACTACCAAGAGAAGAGAGTAGGGACAAAGGGGGTAGTCAGCCATCCATGTTCCCACCAGGATGTTGGGGAACCCCCCCCCCCAGGGATCAAAATCCCTAGGGTGTTAGTTTCCCTACCTAACAGGGAGGAGTAGCGTATAAAAACACAAAAATTACATGATATAATATAGCTCACCACCACACTATGGGAATATCCTATTCTCAAACACAACTACAGATAATGTCTCTTAGACTCCTAGATGGCACTGCTAAGACCAGATATCTTGTAAGCACACAACCATTTCAAGAGATACATTAAGTTATCTTATTCCTTTTCATCAGTTGTACTTTTCATTAATTAATTCTTTAACCATTAATTGGATATTAAAAAATTCCACATTACATTTCATTATCATCTCAACAAATATCCATGCCCTCCAAGTATATGAAAACTGAGTCCATGACTTCTCAGAATTACAACCTCAGCATTTCATCCCAGCAAGCTCCAACCCCATGGGTTAAAAATTTATTCATTTATTAACAACATTACTTTTCATATCACTAGGTGCTCTAGAAAATCATTCTAATCTCCCCCAAAATAAGTGGCTCAACATGGTGAGTAGATGAAATACCCATCAAGTCTTCACCACCTATAGTAGGAGAGTAAACTCGTCCAACCATGAGAAGATAAACATGTAAAGCACATAGAAAACCCTATGCATCTTCACCTCCCATGGAAATATAATAACGAAATACATTTGTTGTCTCAAGTAGTGGGGAAAGTAAAACATATAAAAAAACCTAAACTCCATCCAAACAATAAAATCAAACAATCATCTAACTTTCATAACAACGGATAAGCCCATATTCAACCCGTTCAGTCATCTCTGGTGTCCTCCTCGACACCCACATGCATATACTGATTCATCTTTACATACTAGGAATAAAATACTACCACAACAACTAGACCTCCCTACCCCACATAACACAAAATCCCTCTAGGATCATCCATCCTAGAATCACATCACATTTGGGCCTCCCTACTCCACATACCACAACAGCCCCAGGCTCAACCATCCCAGGATCACATCACATCCCAAGAAGAAGGAAACAAACATAGAAACCAGGCTCTTGGCCCTAAAACAAGTAATTTGGACTTCACACACAATGAGCTCTCATAGATCTAAAAAAACAAGGCACTTGGCCTTCACAAGCAAGTGGGAAACTCAGGACCTACAAAGTCATTATCTTTTATCAGATAGTCGATTCTTATTCCATCTTGAATTAGCCGATTCATTATTCATAGGTTTCAACTACAGGAAACCTAAGAAACAAGATATATCAAGCTATCAAAAATTAATTAAATAATTAATTTAACATGCCTTTAATCCTTTTATCCAGAAGAATCACCATACTTTAGGTTTATTAACCAATTGAGTTAAACATGAATACTTGCATCAATTTGATTAACATCACATTATAACAACAACCAGATTCATTAAACATGCCCCTTTAATTCCTTTATCCATTTAATTATCAATTAATTTCATATTTAAGTTATTTTCTAATTTCCATAAAGAAAAACATGATAAAACAATTGTCGTAGATATCACACTATCTAGAAAATCAAGAGGCAAATTATTATCACGGTATAAAGCAGCAACATCGCTAAGCGATTGATACCAAATATTTAATCCAATTCAAATCATTCTTCAGCTAATTTCATTGTGATAAAAGGGGTTAAATCATGAAAACTCTACGATTTAATGTAAATAAATATAGAATCAATGAATCCCCTAGCTAAAAATTTATTCAATGTTCTTCACATGAGAACAGACCACACAACGAATCTCTAATCACCCCTCCCACAAGAACCTCATCCACCTAAGGATGTTGTGGCACAACTACACCAACCAACAACTAAGAAAACCCCCATTAGAAACATGGGATATTATCCACCATAGCATGGAAAGAAGAATGGGAGAAAAAGGGATTAAACTGAGAGAAACCACTAGAAAACAAAGGAAAACACACCATGGATCAAATCGAGTCACCACTGATCGAAGATGGAAGCCCGAGATCAATCCCCATAAAAGGGATATCCAAAACACCGAAGAGGGGGATATAGGGTCTCCTAGGATGAGAGAGAGTGAAGGTACATCCATAGGTCTTCATAACCTGAGTGGATATAAAACTCTTAAAACATTACAACAATAGGTAATTACATGACGTGTAATCCCCTCTCATGTCGTGTAATGCCTCGAGGTCGGTTTCCACCTAAAAACAATCACCTTTAGATATTATTTATTTTTCAAACCCTAAAATATTACATGGTGTGAAACCCTCTTTCACATCATGTAATTTTTTTACACGACATGAAACTCACCTTCATGTCGTGAAAGTTCCCTTCTACCATCTCTCAACACTCTAACTCCTCCATACTTCTTTTGATCCTCCTTCGTGATTTTCAAGCCTCAAAAACATGCAAAGGAGCAATCCACATGGATATAAACCCTTACATCAGATACCACTCAAAAAATTCTCATCCTCGAGAATCAAAAACCAACCCAAAGAGGAAACATTAAGTGATCGTCTGAACAGCCACCCTACAAGATTCCTCTCAAGGCTCTCATCACTATAAGAGCTCAACCGCTACATCGGGGGAACAATGAAAGACCATGAAACAACAAAAACCATCTTCTAAACACTATCTCAGGGGAGATACCTCTCAAAAGAGATAAAGACACAATAAGAAACAATAGAAAGTCATATTATAAATAGAAAAGTTCTACAACCACAAAACGAACAACATTATAAGAAAAGAGCTAAACATCAAATAGCTTGGGGTAATGAGTGTGCATCTACGAATAATGTTCTCTGGTACTCTCCTCCATGCCAATGTGTTGTTGTTAGGTCCACTAGGTTAGATACCCTAATAGGGGGGTGAATTAGGGTATGACAGATTAAAACAACTGCCCCTATTGATCTTGTTTTGTTGTTAAGCTAAACTCGCTTCTCTCTCTTTCCCATAGCAAAGTATAAACAGAAATTAAATCATGCACAAGACACAACAATTTTTAATTGGTTCACCCACACTGAGCTATGTCCAAGGAGCTACACCAGCAATGTCCCAATGTACCAACTTCACTAAAAGTGCACTGTTGTTTACAATGTTCGAAGTGGACTCATTATCCCTTCTGGTTTACAAACAATCACAATATTAAAGCTCACTACTCTCTCAACTGAAGTGTGCTCACTGCTTCTTAATAATCTCCACTCAAATTTTATAAACCTGTAGGTATCTTCGTTATCTCTAATGAAATCTACATCCTTAACTATTAATAGATGCTTTGTTGACGTCCCATTTTCACCTGCAGATGAATCTCTCTTTGCATAGGGTGTACTGGGAAACCTCAAATATTTCACATAACCCTTACTGCATCTTGCGCACAACTTTAATGCCTTGAGTGAAAGATTCCACTTTTTTCGTGAAACACCCTTTTTGTGAAACTTTAATCTTTCGCGCAACTCAAATCTTACGCGCAACTTTCTTAGATTGTGCACAACTCAAAATCTTTTTGCGCGACTCCCTTTGCGTGAAATTCTTACGTGATCCGGTGCTCGAATTTTCTCTAAGTGTTGAGTTGTTTCGAATGAGGTAGGTCACCTCATATTTATAGGCCTTCTTGACCCCTACACGGAAGATTCATCTTTCATCATGCAAGTTCCTCTTCAAGCGTGCAAAACCCCATTTGACATCGCATTGGGGGAACAAGTTTCTTTTGTGCAACCTCATCTTCCGCTCCCATTTCCAAATATTTCATGCACATCATGACTTTGCCATTTTTCAACGTTATGCTCCCAAAATATGCCTTGTGAACAAGTTCCCAAACCACCCTAGATCTTGCGCGCAACTTCCTTTTCCAAAAACATGTTTCCCCATTTTCCGATTTTGAGGCCCAAAAAATATGGGAAACACTGGAAAATGGCGCCACATTAGATATGTTCTTTTTGTACCACCTCCAGATCGTCCATTCCTTTATCATCATTCTTTGTCAAGAAAGGTTTTTAACGATATCTATGAAACTCGAAAAATCACCATGTAAACCCCCTTTTTTAAGAAATTAGACATCATGGTATGCTTTGTCAGCAAACACAACATGGAGGTCCGCTTTGTCAACAAATGAAATCACCTCAAAAATGTTTCAATGATACCTTGAGGGATTTTTTCCCAACAGTTTCCACAAGAAACAAACCAAGGGGATAACATGCCCACACAATACCTTATTTTAGCAGTCCTGGATCTCTACAGGCCACTCCTCAAAGGTCATATCATCGTCAACATCAATATCCACTACTAGAAATGTGACCTTTCCCAACACTTATATACCTCCTTTCCCAACGGTTTGTCCAAACCATTGGGAAATCCCACTTTGTGTCCACTTTTCCCAACGGTTTGCCAAAACCATTGGGAAAGGGTAGGCTTTCCCAATGGTTTGGCCAAACCATTGGGAAAATTCCACTTTGTGGCCACTTTTACCAACGGTTTGGCCAAACCATTGGGAAAGGGTAGGCTTTCCCAACGGTTTGGCCAAACCATTGGGAAAAGTCCCCAGTAAATCAACATCACTTCCCAAATTCTAGGAACCTATACCAACGGTTTTGACAACCGTTGGTATAGGTCCTTTAATTTTTTATCGGATCCTCTTAATCAGAACATTCTATAAATCAAAATTTAAAATAATTATGATAATACATATATATATTTATGAAATTATGTTCACAAAAGTCATGTTAGGTTAGTGGTTAGGTCGTTAAATGATAAACTAGAGGTCTTGGGATCAAATCCCAACGAATATTTTTTTTTGGAAATACATATACCAACAGTTTTATGGAACCGTTGGTATATATTTTCATATTACTTATACTAACGGTTTTCAAAACCGTTGGTATAGACCTATCACAATGGCTTACTTGCCTACGGTTCTCCAAACCGTTGGTATAGGTTAGTTTTCCAGTAGTTCTTGTCCTAATTGATGACATGAGAGTCATCATGAAGATAATTACAAAGTTGTGACATGTGAAAAACATCATGTATCTTACTCATCTACAGGGGAAGCGCTATCTGATACACCACAGCTCCAACATGATCCAACACCTCTAAAGGCCCAAGAAACTGGGGAGAAATCTTACTCCCATGACAAAACCTTCACTTCCCATGATGGGGCGTTACCTTTAAGAACACATGATCCCCAAATTCAAACTCCATAGGTCACCTCTTATGATCAGCATAGGATTTTTTACGATCTTATGCTGCCTTCATCCTCTCACGAATCACCTAAACCATCTCTATTGTATTATGTACTAGTTCTGGCCTGAGGATTGCTGACTCTCCAACCTCGGTCTAGCATAATGGATAATGGTAAGGTCAGCCATTCAAGGCTTCAAACAGATCCATACTGATGGTGGAGTGAAAACTATTGTTGTAAGAGAACTCTACCAAGGGAAGGTGACTCATCCATGAACCTTCAAAATCCAGAACACAATAGTTCAGCATGTCTTCAAGAGTTTGGATGGTACGATATATCTGACTATCCATCTTCAGATAAAAATAAGTGTTAAGGAATAGCTGATAACCAAATGCATTTTGGATACCTCTTCATATCCAGGAGGTAAAATGAGGATCTCGATTGTAAATGATCTTCCTTGAGACTCTGTGGAGTCTCGCCACCTCCTCTAGATACTGCCTCAACAAAACCTCCATTGAGCTTGACTCCTTGATCTCTATAAAGTGGGATGATTTCATCAAATGATTCACTACCACCCATGTAGAGTTATATCCTCCCTGATGTTGAGGAGAACTGGTAACAAAGACCATCGAGATATCCTCCCACTTTCAATGAGGAGCATCAAAAATCTGGAGAAAACCACTGGAAACACGGTGCTCAACCTTCACCATCTGATAGACCAAACATTGAGACACAAACTTTGCAACTACACATTTAAACTCGGGCCACCAAAATTGTCCTATAAAATCTTGATACATCTTTGTCACGCTAGGAAGTACCACTAAAGGCGAACTATGGAACTCTTTGAGAACCACCTCATGCATCTCCAAAGGAACGAAAAGCCTTCCCTGAAACAACACTCGATGTTGTTCATCCTCATACCAACCATCAGGGGCCTCTCCATAAACAAATTGGTCTCTAAAAACCTCTATATAAAGATCCCCCAACTGGGATTCCTCCACCTCCAGCACCAGAGATGACTACACCATTGTAACGACCCAAACTTTTATTAATGGAAATTCCTCTTGATCTAATTAAATGTCTTATTATGTAAAATGGTTATATAACATATACACTTCTTTGGATTTATGTTTTTAGATTTTAAAATACCGTTAAGAATTTTGACCGTTGCTAATATAATTGTTAAATAGTTATCACATGGTTAGTATAAATATAGGGCTTTAACAAATCCAATTTACTCAGAATAAGAGAGTGATGGCCTCATCCAGTAGAATTTCTCCATATGAAGCCCATTTGTTAGAGATCAGAAAGGAGGTGACATCATTGGGCTTATCTCTTGACCAAGACCAAGCTAATCTTTAACACATTAAGCTTGAACGGAACCACCTACAGGAGAAGTGGAAGTTGATAGAGACTACCACCCGAGCGATGTTATCCGAGCCACCCCAAAAGTCTGTCACCATCGCACACCTTACCCTTAGGTCATGTGCAGGTGTTATAAGGGGTTATGTAACAAGACCTTAGAACTATGATTATGTGCATTATTTTTTTATATAATAAATAATATACATTCATTTTATTATTATTACTTTGTAAATAGTTTTTTTTAAGCAAAAATAGCATTTTTAGTTAATTAAGAAATCTATTTTGATGAATTAATGGGTTTTTGAATTAAATAATATTTTTAATTAGATATTATTATTAAATTAACTTTTATATAATATAAATGACCATATAATTGTTATGAATACGATTTTTATTTTTATTAAGGTTTGAAACCTATTTTTTTCAAAACCCATGAATTTTCAATAAATGTAGGTTTTTATTTTAAAAGTAAAAATTCACATATTTAGAAATTATTTTGATAAAATGGATATTATTTTTGTAATCAAGATGTCGAAATTATCCAATGGTGAATTTTTCATAATTTTTTAAGACAGTTGAAATTTTGGGTAAAAATTAAATACTGTTTAAATATATAATGTGTTTTATGACATCATAATGACCCAATAGTGATATAATAAAATACTATAAACATTATTTTCAGATAATATATGTTTTAACATTAAAATAATGCTATTTTATTTTTGTTTGATTTATTTTACAAAGCCTTAGTGGACCCTCCAAGACTTATAAAACATTTTATCTTTTTAAAATGATTTCCTTGAGAGTGTGACTCACTATCACATAGCCCGAATAGACCTAAGGCCTTCTTTTTTATTTTATTATGGATATTCCCCCTTTTAAGGGTTGAAAGGGAACATGTACATTAATCATAGGTCCAAGGCCCGACTGACCTGCAATATATGACATGAAGGCCTAGAGGCATACCCTGCCCATTACATGACCCGTATGCCCAACCCACTAGAACTACCCCTCCCTAGATTTTGCGTCATTGATCACCTAGCTCCCCACCTTGCATTGTTGATTGTCTATAATTTCCCCGTACAAAGTTTCACGGTGCCTGGTCCCGATGGCGGCTGTCATACCCTCTCATTCTACCAATCTAGTTAGCTCTGCTTATGGTGGCTGATACTCTTGTTTCTATGATCCTCTTTTGGGGCATGTTTTGTGTGAACTGGGCTATGCCATGGTCTTTGTGGCCTGATGTCCCTGTGGTCCTAAGGCCTTTTATGACCTGAAGGCCCTTGAGACCCATAGGCCCAAACCGGTGGCCCGAAGGCCCAAATCGGGTGAATAGTTCCGGCTGCTATAGTACCGAATAGTAAATACTACAGTGACTGCTATAGTACTGCTATAGTGACTGCTACATTGACTTGGAAATTCACTTCCACCCGGTTTTGAACCTGGGTCTCTTGGATGCCAAGTAAGAGCCCTTACCACTCAGGTACGGGCTCATTGGCGACTCACCACCACATAAGAAAGCCTAATATTTTAAGAAGTTAGGCAATTTTCATTATAAAATATTTTTTTCCACTCCCCTTTTGCAAAAACCATGGGAAAACCCATTGGCTATTTTGTGGTTTGGATTAGTTTAATGTGTGGTGACCCAAACCTAAATAATAAATAATTTCCTCTCCTTTCCTATATAAACCCACCCAAGCTCCCACTTCCTCTTCACTAAAATCATTTGGAGCTCGACCAACCCATGCCATCCTCTCTCTATAATCCTCCAAAGGAACCCCAAGCTCTCAAGAATCCTCTCTCAAGCCCCTCCCAAGCCTTTGAGATCACACTTCCAAGTAAGGAATTCCTCCCTTTCTCATTTTATCCAAGTTTCTTAATATTGTTATGCCCTTTTATTTTCATTTATAAATGTTGGGGTATAGTTTTTCACCTCCCCCATACTTCCCTCTTTATGTTTTAATAATGAGATACCCCCTTTCTCTCTTATTAATGCCTCCCATGTACACCCGTTACAATGCTGAAATTCCTTAAGGAATTTCTCTCTCCTCGTTTACATTAAAGAAATTATTTTGTATTATGAATCAAAATTCCATTAATTATGTTGGGACATGTATCTATATGACCCCCTTACTGTCCATTTCATGTACATATGATGATACACCCTTTTCTCTCTCATCAACCTTTTTTATGAAGTCTTGGGTCGCATCGTTATGCTGCTAAAATTACACCGCCATTTTCCAAGCCAAAATAATTATATAGTGAATACCATGCCCATTTATCAATCAAGTGTATTCACCTTTATGCGCATTTACTTATTGATGGAAGAGCTTCATGTATTAATTCTACATTCCTTTACTGTGTAATAAATTATAATGTTTAATAAATCTATGTTGTATGATCTTGTGGCACACTTATGCATGAAATGAAATGTTTAAGAAGGGTGCGCCCTCATAGCGGTCCAATGCATTGGGAAAAGAGTAGCATCATGATACATCAAGTGCAATGAGGTTTTACTCATTCTAATTCAAGTTAAATGAGGGTTTACTCATGCTCCATGTGCAATGATCCTTGGATCATGCTAATACCATGTTAAGTGTTGTTGCCACATTTCCATGTTATGATAGTCATGTTATATCTTGGCTTTATGTTCATGTTTCTTTTATGCTCCATTGATATTCTTATTGCATAACAAGTATTGCATTATTCATGTTATGCCTTTTTTACTCCCTTACTGGGCTCTATAGCTCACCTTTTTCTTATGCATTTCCTCAGGTTATCCCATGCAATGATGAGTATGAGGGAATGTAGTGGTCATGTAAAGGATTTTTTCAATAAAGATGTTTTGTTTTATGTTCTAAGTTGTTATATAATGTAACTAAGCCCCAAATATACTAGATCTCTTAATCTTCCATGTTGTATCAAGTGAATTTTTTATGTAATAAATCATTTTAAGTGTATAATAAAGAGCAGGGTTGTTATAGTTTGTATCAGAGGATAGGTTTAGTTATTTTTTGGATTAGGATTAGGAAACCCTGTGAAAGCCTTAGGGATAAGACTAAGTATAATAAGAACATCCCTAAATTTTGGTGAGTATTCAGTAAGTGTTTTATCAAGAAAATGCATCCCTGTCTGGATACGAGTAGGTAGAGGCAGCTCTAGAACAGATGTACCTATGAGTGAAAACTCCGGCAAGGAATTTTAGGCTTGACCCAGGGTATCCTGGTACACAACAACAAGCCTTGCTACACTCTTGGTTATGAAACTCCTAGGGTATATTCTTTGGTAAATTCACAAGCTTAGTATGAACCATTATTAAGGGAATTTTAAAAAATGGCCCTAAGAATATATGTTAGAAAGTAGATCATGGATAACATATATTGAATCCTATAGATTCATAAGTTAAGGAAACAAAAGTTATTTATAAGTCATCCATTTTTTACTTGGATTACCCTTTATGTGTTATCCCTAAATTTCCTTTTATTCTAGCCAATGGCCGATAATATGAGGATTATTTCTAACAACCAATGTGAAGATCAATGTGATTATTTTTCTAATGAGATTCCCAATCCAATAGGAGCGAGAATCGTGAACTTTGTCACAATACTCTCTCAGTTAACTCAAGATTTGAATAGAAACATGGGTCAAGAGGTATTTTCAACCCCTCATAAGAAAGAACAAGTTTCAATCGAGAGCCTCATGAGAAAAAGGCCTCATACTTTTAATAGATCATCTGATCCCTCAATCACAGAACAATGGATCAACTCCATTAAAAAGATCTTCTCCATCCTTCAATGTTCTGAACAAGAGAAGGTTCTTCTAGCTTCTTATTATATAGAGGGTGAATCCAATAAATGGTGGACCTTGATCAAAAATACGAAGCTTGAGGAGTAGATCAAGGCATTAGAATATAATGATTTTTGGAAAAATGTTTTTTGACAAATATTTTCCTCGAACCCTCCGACTTAAGATGGAAAGGGACTTCCTTGCAATTAAGAAAAAAGATAACGAATCCAATAGAGTGTACAAGGAAAAATTCAAAAGTCTTTCATGATATGTCTCAAGCATTGTCGTTACCCCTGAATTCAAGGTTTACCACTTCTTTGGTGGGATAAAACCTAGCCTACAGAATTTTCTGGTGATCCATGAATTCAATAGCTATGAGGAAATTGTTCGATGTGCCCTCAAAGTAGAAATAAAGATAAAATAATCTCAGGGGTATCATGGGGATAAGAAGCATAAAGTGGAATTTAATTCTAGTGTTCTAATGGATAAATAAAACAATGTTAAGAAAATACAACACCCCACTTGCCAAAGGCATGGAAAGAATCACCCCAAAAATTGCCTGAAGTGGGAAAGGAAATGCTTAGGTGTTGAAGAGAAGGGCACCTAGTTGTTAACTGCCAATAAGAAAAACCCGAAGCTATGACATAATAGAGGAACCCTCCTTTCAACTCTCAACGCATTGTTCATTGCTTTAATTACAAAGTACTAGGTCACCTTACAAATCAGTTCCCTGGGCCAAGGGTTTTGGGAGGCAACCAACAACCTCCAAGGTAGCAAGGGAGAGATTTTTCCATCACTACCATTGAATTGAACCCCAACAACAAATTGGTGATAGGTATGCTAGTTATTCATTCAAGAATAGATAACATACTTTTTTATTCTGGTTCTATGAATTATTTTTTATCCCAAAAGTTTAGCAGAACAATCCCAACACCACTACAAATCATGGAAGTGAAGATGTCGGTGAGTACTGCAAATGGTGCAATCATTGCATACCATGAATATAAATCCTCCCCTATCATAATTTTTGGATTTAAATTCCCATAGAACCTTTTCATACTTCCTCTGGTGAAATTTTATGCAATTATCGGTATGGATTGGCTTTCCTTATATAGATCCAACATAAATTGCTGTGAGAAGTAAATCA
Organism: Viscum album; assembly: GCA_963277665.1. Classification (NCBI taxonomy): domain Eukaryota; kingdom Viridiplantae; phylum Streptophyta; class Magnoliopsida; order Santalales; family Viscaceae; genus Viscum; species Viscum album. Next base: position 826,022,981 of record OY728161.1, read on the forward strand.
CACTCCATATGGAGAATCGACCCCCAATTCTATACAAGTGCAAGGAGGGAGATTAATATTATTTAACACCATAATATCAAGTGTGGATATTACTGTCCTATGAGCACACATATCTAGCTTAGATGATTGAGTCTAAGGAAGCAACCATCCTTGAATACATGCATATTGTGAGGGAATTTTCAGAAGTGTTTCCTAATGAATTTTCTGGTCTTCCTCCTAGAAGAGATGTTGAATTCTCAATTGACCTTATACCTGGGGAATTTCCAATATCCAAGACTCTATATAGAATGGTTGTTGTGGAGATTGAGGAGTTAAAGAAACAACTACAGGAGAATCTAGATAAGTGGTTTGTACGCCCAAGTGCTTCACCATGAGGTCATTCAGTCCTCTTCGATAAGAAGAATGATGGTTCAATGCACCATTGCATTAATTATCATGAGCTCAACAAAAACATGATAAATAAAAAGTATCCTCTTCCTCAAATTGATGACTTGTTCGATCAGCTACGTGGAGCAAAATACTTATCCAAGGTGGATCTGTAGTCGGGATATTACCAAGTAAGGGTGGAGAAGGAGGATATCCCCAAGACTGCTTTTCGTACAAGGTATAAGCACTATGAATTCATATTAATACCTTTAGAACTCACCAATGCTCTAGAAATATTCATGGACTTGATAAATAGAGTCTTTATAGATTACCTTTACAAATTTGTGGTAGTCTTTATAGATGATATTCTTATATACTCCAAAACCAAAGAGGAGCATGAGGAGCATCTAAGCACTGTACTAGAGACATTGAGAAAGGATAAGCTCTATCAAAAGTACAATAAGTGTGGGTTCTGGTTGAAGTAGGTATCATTATTGGGTCATATCATCACAAGCAATGGGATATCTATGGATCCCTCCAAGATAGTTGTAATTGAGGGATGGCCGAGTCCAACATCGGTAACGGATATCCATAGCTTCCTAGGGTTAGATGGATATTATCATATATTTATGATGAATTTATCATGATTTTACAACCCTCTTACCAAGATAACTCTAAAGGGAGTAAAGTTTTCTTGGAGTGATGAATGTGAAGAGAGCTTTAAGGAGTTGAAAATGAGGCTTATTACTACAGCAGTACTCATACTCCCAATAAGTGGAGAACTCTTTGTGGTGTATAGTGATGCTTTAAAGAGGGGTTTAGTCTATGTGCTAATGAAAAATGATAAAGTGATAGCATACACCTCAAGGAATCTGAAAATCTATGAGTAAAACTTTACCATGCATGATCTGGAGTTAGCGGCTATGATCTTTGTGTTGAAAATCTGGCAGCATTATCTATATGGGGATAAGTGTGAGATATATACTTATCACAAGAGCCTAAAATATATATTCACACAAAAATCTATTAATATGCACCAACTAAGATGGATAGATCTCATCAAGGATTATGACTGCTCAATCCATTACCATCCTTGTAAGTAAAACAAGGTGGCGGATACTCTAAGTAGAAAGGATCTTGCATCTTTATCAATAATGAGAATTGAAAAGGATCCAATCTTCTTAGATTTTTAGAGGATAGACATGGGAATCATTAAGGGAGGAAAATCATCAATCCTTTCTCAAATGATTGATCAACCATCCCTCATGGAGAAAATAAAGGATGCTCAAAGAAAGAATGTGGAAATTCTGAAAAGGGTGGAAGCTATCTGAAATGGGAAATCCTCAGAGTTCATGGTTGAAAAGAATATAATTATGATATTTGGGTCACGATTATATGTACCATCTAATCCAGAGATAAATAAGGAGCTTCTGAATGATGCACATAGCTCAACATTCTCTATTCACCCAGGAAGCACAAAGATGTATCGGGATCTCTGAGAAAACTTTTGGTGGGACAACATAAAAAGGGAGATTTTTTAATATACATCAAAGTGCCTGGTATGTTAGAAAGTGAAGGATGAGATTATAAAGTATAAGGGGATGATAAAACCACTACCCATACCAACATGGATGTGGGAGAACATTACCATGGACTTTGTCACTATACTTCCAAGGACATCCAGAGGAAACAATGCTATATGGGTCATTGTGGATCATCTTACGAAGACAGCTCACTTTATTATGATTTGATAGGACTTCTCATTGGATAAACTTTCACAAATTTACATCAAAGAAGTGGTAAGGCTACATGGAGTACCACTATCTATTATATCCGATCATGATCTGAGATTCACCTCGAAGTTCTGGAAAAGTCTCCAACATTCTCTAAGCACTGAACTAAACTTCAGTACAGCCTATCATCCTGAAATTGATGTCCAATCTGAGCAAACTATTCATACACTAGAAGATATGTTAATATCATGTTCTATGGACTTCAAAGAAGGATGGGACCAATATCTTCCACTAGTTTAATTCGTGTACAATAATAGTTTCCACTCGAGTGTTCGAATGGCGCCATATGAATCCCTTTATGGGAAAAGGTGCAGAACACTGGTGTGTTGGGATGAAGTCGATGAGCATAAGCTTCTAGGACCTGAAATGGTCGAAGAAATGGTGGAGAAGGTGAAAACTATTCAGCAGCATATCAAGATAGCCCAAAGTCGGCAGAAGAGTTATGCAGATAACCGTCAACGAGACCTTGAGTTCAAAGTTGGAGACATGGTATTTCTACGCATATCTCTGTGGAAGAAGTTCATGAGGTTTGGAAATAAATGGAAGTTAAGTCCTAGGTACATCATCCCCTTTGATATTCTTGATCATTTCGGGGATGTGGCATATCGACTATCACTTCCACCTACCATGGCCAAAGTACATGATGTATTTTATGTATCTCTCTTAAGAAAGTACATACTAGACCCTTCACATGTACTCTCTTCAGAAGTAGTACAGTTAGAGGGTGATCTTTCTTACGAGGAGCATCCAATGAAGATCTTTGATCGTAGATATAAAGTTCTACATAATAATCCTACCCACCTGGATAAGGTACTATGGAAAAACCATAAGTATGAAGAGGCAACATGGGAACTAGAGGAGGCAATGAAGGAAAAGTACTCACACCTGTTTGTGGCTTAGAATGTAAAACTAAATTTCGAGGGTGAAATTTCATAAGGGGGGAAGATTGTAATGACCCAAATTTTTATTAATATAAATTCCTCTTAATTTAATTAAATGTATTATTATGTAAAATGGTTATATAACATATGCACTTATATAGATTTATGTTTTTAGATTTTAAAATACCGTTAAGAATTGTGATTGTTTCTAATATAGCCATTAAACAGTGGTCACATGATTAGTATAAATATAGGGCTTTAAAAAATCCAATTTACTCAGACAAAGGGAGTGATGGCATCATCTAGTAGAATTTCTTCATACAAAACTCATTTGTCGGAGTTTGGAAAGGAGGTGGAATCATTGGGATTCACTCTTGACCAAGCCCAAGCTAATCTTGAACACGTTAAGCTCAAACAAAACTGTCGCTACTGGAAATCTAGGATATAGCCACGGTTTTAAACTGTGGATATAGGACCAAAAACCATAGCTATAGGTTATAGCCATAGTTTATTTAACCATGGCTGGTATTAGCGTGGCTATAGGGTAAACCCTATAGCCACAGTTTGAACTGTGGATAAAACCCTATAGCCACAGTTTGAAAACTGTGGAATAGGCTAAAATAACCCATCATCTATAGCCATGGTTTTAAACCATGGCTAGATATATATATCCACGATTTTGGACCGTGTCTATAGACCTATAGCCATGGTTTAAAATTGTGGATATAGGTCTTCACATTTTCCAAAAAAAATATAGCATCGTTCAGCTAGGGTTGGCCCCTTGCACCCACATGCCCCCTTGCACCCCCCCTACACATCCCTTGCACCCTCTTATACACACCCATATCCCCTTTCACACACCCCCTTACACACCTGCACACCCCTTTCACCACCCCAGCTGGACACCCCCACTACACCCCCCCTCCCCTTCTGGAAAGCATCCCCCCCACCCCAGGACAGACCCCCCCCCCCCCTCCTAGACACCCTCCTAGACAGACACTCCCTCCCCCCCCCTCTAGATAGCCACCCCCTGCATAGAATCCCCCCCACCCCCTGCATATCCCCCCTTGCACCCCCCCCCCCCACAGGATAGACACCCCCACCCCCCAAGATAGACACCCCCCACCTGGACACCCCCTGAACAAACCCCCCCTCCCCCCTCTGGACAGCCACCCCCCTAGATAGCAGCCCCCCTGCACAACCCCCCTTGCACCCCCCTTACAAATCCCTTGCACCCCCCCCCCCCACACACACACTTTCACCCCCCCCCCCAGGTCCCCTTGCACACACCCCCTTACACACCCCCACTGCACACCCCCTACTGGACCTCCCTTAAACCACCCCTTATGGACACCCCCCCCCCCACCCCCTTGGATAGACACCCCCCTGGACAGACCCCCACCCCACCCTGCACACCCATATTCCCCCTTGAACCCCCCCCCCCACACACACACACACACAACCCCTCTTGCACCCCCCATGTACCCTTGCACACACACCCATGCACACCCCTTGCACCACCCCTGTTGGACACCCCCTGCACCACCCTTACTGACCCCCCCCCCCCCCCCCGCACCACCCCTGCTAGACACCCCCACTGCACCCCCCCCCCCCCCCTCGTCCCCTTCCAAACACCCCCTGCACACCAGCACACCCCTACACACCCCCTTTCACCACCCCTGTTGGACCCCCCTTGCACCAACCCTGGTGGACACCACCACTGCACACACACCCTCCTGGACAGACCCCCCCCCCCCTCTTCCTGGACACCCCTTGCACCACCCCTATTGGACCCCCCTTGCACCACCCCTACTGAACACCCCCCCCCCCCCCCGCACCCCCCCCCCACCCCTTAAACAGCCCTTGAAACCCCCCCCCCCCTCCCCCCCGCACACCCATGTCCCCTAGAACACGACCCCTTTCACACACCCCTGCACCCCCCCCCCCCCTCTACCACCGATGTTGGACCCCCCTTACTAGACCCCCCCCCCACTGCACACCCCTATCCCCTTACACACACACCCTTACACCACCCCTGTTGGACCTCTTTGCACCAACCCTGTTAGACCCCCCCCCCCCACTACACACCCTTGTCCCCTTGCACACACACCCTTGCACCACCCCCTGCTAGACCCCCCTTGCACCAACCCTACTAGACACCCCCACCCTTCCGGACAGATCCCCCCCCATCCTGGATAGACCCCCCCCCCCCTACTAGACACCCCTTGAACCACCCCTGCTGGACCCCCCTTACACCACCCCTATTTGACACCCCCCCTGTACAGTCCCCCTTGAACCCCCCCCCCCTCTAAACAGCCCTTGCACCCTCCCCTGCACACCCACGTCCCCTTGCACACACCCCCTTTCACACCCCCATGTACCCCCTGCACCACCCCTGTTGGACCCCCTTGCACCACCCCTACTGGACCCCCTTGTACCACCCCTGCTGGACCCCCCGCCCCACTGCACACCCCTGTATACTTGCACACACCCCCTTAAACACCCCTACTATACCCCCTTGCACCAACCCTGCTGAACATCCCCACCCTCCTGGATAGACCCCCCCTACTGGACACCCCTTGCACCACCCCTAATGGACACCCCTTGCACCACCCCTACTGGACCCCCCCCCCCCTGCACCACACCTGTTGGAACCCCCCTGCACATCCCCCCACTGCACACCCATGTCCCCTTGCACACAACCCCTTGCACCACCCCTACTAGACCCCTTACACCAACCCTGCTGGACACCCCCACTGCACACCCCCCCCCCTCCTGGATTGACCCCCTGGATAGACCCCCCCCCCCTCCCCCTAGTAGATTCAGGCTCTCATCCATATAGTTTTTTAAGAGAATTAACGATGGCATAATGGCCACAATAGTTGGAGTATTTATCTATTCACACAACAGATTAAATCAACACAAAAACAATCCATTCAAAAATGGTGTCTGGTGTGTGGTTACACTTGATTGGAAGAACAAAGGAAATTTTCTCAAACTGAAAAACACAGTAAATGATGAAGTTATTGATGGAAGAATTAACTATGAATGGAATTCCTTGGGTTTTTTATTTCTTTTTTGAACTGAAAATGGATGGGCCTACCTAGATTCACTTCAAAGTAGTGCCAATTAAGATATTTGGAGGTGTGTTAGTGGAATAATTAGAGACTATGACTACTCAAACAAAAGAAGAACTTAAAACTACTGAGGAAACTTGAACTATGGGTTCTATGGGAAATTTAGAGCCTGTATAGATGCAGTGAAAGGAATAGAAATAGGTGTTTGAACTAGAACATGATCCTACTGAACTGACTAGTCACGAAGATCTATCTTTTTCTTCAACACTGCAGTTCGAGATGAAAAATGGGGAGTAAGAGTAGATGAATATAGCTACATCAATTATGGTTACTGCTATTTTTTCTAGTAATTATGAACATATTGGATTATTTCTATGTTTTGTGGGGTAAAAAAGTCTTTTATTTCAAGTATGACATTGCAACAGGCTCCTGTGGATTTTCCATTCCAATGACCAACATCTGAATTTATGAAACCTATTTGGTTGAAGAGAAAACCTATAGAAAATATATATGTATATAAATATCTCAATGTAGTAAAAGGATGTAGGGAGGGATGTGAATCTAAAAAGGATACAGTAAGGTTATTTAAATGGTTGTGTGTTGAGAATGAAAAGGCTTAGGACCGAAGGGAATGTATAGAGGATCAAGACCAATGCACTGAAAAGAGTTTCATCATATTTATAAATTATTTTATATGAAATAAGGGTATTTTCATTGTACTATAGTTTTTTAGTAGGTTCCAAAATCATTTAAATCTCTATGTAAATATGTATAAATTTTTTATCTATTAGTTCTAGTAGCATTTAGAGCCCAATTGCAGATATCTTTGGCTAATATGGCTACTTTGGAGGTTTTCTGGTGTGGTAGTAACTACTCTGAGAATCCAAATAAAAAATTGGTTTGATTTTAGTGGTGATTTCAAAAATAAATAAAAGAAAGTGAATATCCTTTCTAAACATAATCTTGTTAATGGAAGTGATTCAGAATAAGCCAGTCTAGTTTTTTAGCTTTGGGAAACCATTGTTCAAAACCACAGAGCTAGCAAGAAAGATAGGATATTCCAAATAGAATATGCCTCATTGGGAATTCTATTTTTAAAAATAACATGGTGCATAAATATTGAAAATCTTTAATATTTTAAGAGATAACTCACTCTGAGAATAAAATAAGAGAAATATTCTAGAAAAATCACTTCATATGCCTATAATTTGACATATTTTAGAATGAATATGCAATTATTGATGAGGAAAATGTACAATTTAAACATGGATGTTATGGTTTCTCTTGGAATTATAGATATCATGCCTCCTAATGTTTCTAATCCTTTTCTCTATGTCAAATACAAAATCTGATTGAATTGTCTGTTTTCTTTAGTTTTTCCCATAAAAACACTACTAGAGGTACATGTTCGGTTGTGGGACTGGTTCAGATGTCGAGGGGAAATTTGAAATGAAATCTAAATGGGAGATTATTGGGGAACCGGTTGATGTTTTAGAAGCTAGTTGAGGAAGAATTCAATTATAAGAAGATGTGAGATCCTCTGAAATTAGTGATTAAGAACAACACTTCCAATGTTAGGCTTCAATAGGTATGACAAACAGAACATTTCTTAAAATTCATATTCTCATTGAGTACTTTTTTCCCTTATCTTGGAATGAAATGTGAAGAGGAATACCATAATGTTGAAATATCATCAAAAAAATCAATGGAGGAGGTCAGGTTTTGTGATGTTCTAAAGTGAAAGATGGAACTGTATCAAGCAATTTATAATCTATGACAAGGTGCTTATTATATTTTAATTATTTAGTCTTTCCACCTTGAGTAAAAGTTTTAATTTCAAGAGATTGGTGATGATGGGAACATGGGATTGGGTTGTAGATTTAGAGAATCGTGTGGGGTGGTGTTATGCTGGGGGTAGGTGAGTGTCTAATAACTGCAAAGAAATTATTGTAAATGGTATTTGACTGTTGTTTTCTTACTATATGAGAGTAGGTTAGGGTTGATGATGTGTCTCTATTAGAACTATAGACTTCCATATTCTTCATCATCCACTAATCGAATTTGTATTATCCTATATTTATTTGACACATCTTATCTCTCAATGAACACACCAATGTTGATAGAACTGTAGGTCAAAAAATAGTTTCCAAGAAGCTTTTCATTTCAATTGTTACAATCATGTATTTGATTTCATGATTTATGTATGTGAAATATATTAAAAAAACTAAAAAAATATTTTCTCAAGAAAAATACAGGGAGAGTAGAGAAGAAGAAGATAACTCTCATGGTCATATCTCAAGAGCCTTATCAACTGCAACTATCATTGGGTGGTGAATGAGGAACACAACACTAGTACAAAGTGGTTCTGTGATGGGGAAATAAGAACCTAGTGAAAGGTAGAACCAAGTAGTATTCAAGAACTAGTGTTTTTGGTATAGGTTATTACCACAAAACTTCAAAGATGTTATATGTATCATATTGAGTGATGAAATAGTGGATGTCTTCACTAAAGTCTAATGTGGGACTTAGAAATATAGTGTCAACAAAGAAGTGGGTGTGACCTAGGATTGGAAATGCACCTTTCCAAAACTAATTATAATACATAAAGTGATTAGTTTTATAATATGTTATACCGGCACAATGTCATTTTTAAGCCTAAAATTTGAGAATAGCCTTTTCACACTTTTCATGCACACCCCCCTCCCCATGCCCCCTCCCCTGCACACTCCCCTGCCCCCTGCCACCTCCCTGCACACCCCCTTCCCAACTCAAATTCCTTGAAGCTGGTTAGTTGGGAAGGAGTGGCTTAAATTTGAATTATGTATCCTTACAGATTCAGTCCCTATAGTGTGATATGTTCACGCCATTCCTTATGAAATATTTCAAGAGTAATGTTATGGGTGAGTTCCATGATGCCAGAGAAGAAGTAAGGAAGCTTGGTATTGTAACTAATAGATCCTTAAATTAAGTAGTGGCATTTTATGATGAATTTAATGGGAAGTTTAATGAGATCATGGATGTCTCTAAGGATGATCAATGTATGGTTTTAGATCTCTTGTTCTAGTATCTAGAAACTACTAGCATTTGTTAACCTCTTTGAACAAGGTCTATAAATAAGTTCAAGGGATATATTCATATTATTCCTTGAAAAAGCTAGTGGTTATTAGAAAAAAAAATTTAAACAATAAAGAAATTATGGAAAAAAGTTTTTAAAATAATCAGGAAATTATAGAATTCAAATTAAAGGTTTAGGCAAAGGGAGCCTACCTCAACCTCAAGAAGTGTTTCTTTTTATGATGACAACTCGAATCTTCTTTTTTCCCTCTTACACGCATATGCGACTTAACATATATATAAAGACACATATCCTCTATGTACATATTTTCATGGCCAAATATGCACAAGGGGATCCTTAGATATATGTTTATACTTTCATATACCCCTTTACACTTACACATGTATGAATTTTTTATATTTATATATAAGCACACCTAGCCCCAATATATATATTCATACTACCATGAGTGAATATATATATATATATAAAGGGGTAAATTATATATTTATATGCCTACCTATGCATACACATGTAAGACTTAGTCAACGGCGACTCGAATCCACCTCAACGAAATAAAAAACACACTACAAAAATATAAGGAACCCAAAAATCAAAAAATCCCTAATTAAAATTGGGCCAAAGAATAAAAACTAAATAAACCTTACCCAAATCTGATGTTTAACTCGCTATCTTCGATGGTGGTGGATAGAACCGGCCTCATCATAAGAAACCACCTGTAAGAAAATAGTGGGAAAAGAAATGAGATATAACGACTTCTTATATATATGTGATTAGTGTATCAACTATACACGATAAATGATACATGAATCCATAACCAACAATGAACAAATAATATTCAGATTGATATGTACATCCCAATACTAAATAACATGATCATTAATAGAGCTCTTTATTTTTCAAACATCACTCATTTAGTTCAAATCACAATGATTTAATCTATGATGAATAACTCAAGCATCTAATCAACATCATCTATATTATTCTTAAAAACTCATGATGTTTTTTTATCAAGAAGCTCTTTCATTCCCATCCCCACCCCTACACCAGTGCCCCCTGCCCCACCCCCTCCCCCCTTTCACCCCCACCTGCCCCTAACACACACCCCTCCCCACCTTGAACCCCCCACCCCCACCCCTTTCACCCCCACTGCCCCTACCCCTGCACCCCCATGCCCCCTCCCCCCTTCACCCCCCCCCCCCCACCCTAAACACACCCCATGCCCCAGCACCAGCCCCCCCCCCCTCCCCTTGCACCCTCTTTCCCCCTATATACACCCCTTCCCTCTGCACACACCCCTACCCCCCCCCCCCCCCCCACACACACACACCCCCAACCCCCCCCCCCCCTCCCTTACAAACCCCCCTTGCACCCCTCCACCTATCCTTGCCCACCGTCCATTTTTGACTACTCAAGAAGTATCCCCTTAGGCATCCTCAAACAACATGGGCCACTTCATGCACACCAAAATTGAGTTAAGAAAACTTAATTAATATATAGTAATAAGGTGTCAAGTGAATTGGTAATTGGATAAATTTAATCAAAAGATAAAAAAGAGTGACCCTTAAGTTTAAGAGGTCAAGATCCAAACAAGGCGGTGATATATTTAAGGTAAAGTGCTTAAATTGGTTTTGACTGGCATACCCTGACCCCTCCCCCTATCAGGTTACATCTAATGTTAAGACCGTAATAAGACCTAACACAGTTGATCACTAAAATCTTGATAACCATAAAAAAGACAAGGGATAAACAATCATTTTCCAATATGTCCAGTCAGATTCAAACTACTCTTTCACCTATAATAAACCTCAATCACTGTGAAACAGAGGACAGTGATTCAAGAAACCCAAAAATAGGGAATGGTTCAACTTTACCACTCCATTCAATGTTTGGGCATAGTTTAAAACTAGAATAGCTCCACCCAATGATGAGAAGAATCATCGTCATGGTCATCCAGAAGTACCATTTTCAAAATAATCACTGAAAAGGTTTTAAATTAAAATACTTTATGAAATGTATTTTCATTTTAAATCATTTCCCAATTTCTTTTTAAACCATACTACTCTTGAAAACATTATACATGATATTCAAAATACTTTACAAATAATCCCCCCAAACCGGTTTTGGAATCAAAAAAATTCAATAAATGTACTTTTGTACAAAAGAAATTGAATCACCAAACATAATAAAACAATAATATGGAACAACATAAAAATGATCGATTAATCGATTGATCGATCATAAACAAAATCCTACCATGAGGTAAGCCCCGTTGTGAGTTTTCGCAGACAGCGCACCTCTGTTGGAGGGGTTTTATTACAAAACCATGACTTATTTATCAAAAAAACAATTATCAACTAACACTTACTAAAGAATTAAAATTTAATATAAACAAGTAGAATTAAGAAGGTAGCTGAATTAAATTTAAAACATTCTTGAATTAAAGAGGTTGGGAGAGGGACCCTACCTTAAAGGAGCCAAGCCACACTTAGTGCTTGACACTTTTATCAATGACAACTCTAAGTTTCTCCATTCATACTCCAGACATATGCACCCTTGCATATACATAAAGACGCCCTAACCTCTATGTACATATCCCCATGGCCTCTAACACACACAAGAGGATCCTTATATATATGCTCACATGCATATGGCTATTATCACCCCCACACGTATTCCTTTTCCATATATATACATAAGCACACCTAGCCCCTTATATGTAATCGTGCTGCCATGGCCGGACATACATATAACGGGAGAACTTATTATATATATGCTTACCTATGCATATGCGGTGATTCGCCTTCGACAAGCGGCTCGAATCCACCTCAACAAGATCCAAAACACACTACAAAAATATAGAAAACCCAAAAATCACAAAATCACTATTTAAAATTGATCCAAAGAATAAAAATGGAAGAAACCTTACCTGAATCCAATGTCGAACTCACTGCCTTTAATGGCGGTGGATAGAATTGACCTCATCATAAGAAATCACCTGTAAGGAAATAATGGGAAAAAGTGAGATATAAAGACTTATTAAATATATGTGATCGGTGTGTAAACTGTATATGATAAATGATACATGACTCTAATACCAACCTCATAGACCATTGTATGCCTTTAACAGTTATCTTAAAATCACTAACAATCTTATCATAACCTCATCTTCCAAATACACCTCAATTTGAATCTGTGAATCATCTTTTAACAATGTACATCCTCTCATTACTTCATTCTTCTAGAACTAATACCTTGATATCTTTATTCCATTCTTGAAAAGTAATCTTCTATAAATATCTTTTCTAGATAAATATATAGATAAACACATTCTTATATCGATAATGTTTATTTCATAATTATAACTTCTAGAATCACTTTTTATTCTAAATAAACTTCTTCAGCATCATCCAAGTGTAGTTTAGTTTTCAAAATTAATTTTTATACTTTATAAACACAAGGATAGATTCACTTAAACCATAGTAGGAACATTTAGCACATAGTGGTCACCTTAACCATACACACTTATCATTAATTCCTATTAATATCCATCTAACAAATAATCAAATATATAAGCTTCTTCCTCAACAAATCAGTAACAAAAACGTATTCAATATTTAATCAAATTCATTACTTTTTGAAAAAATTATCTTCCATTTTATATATTAACCATTTGGAATCACAATATATGTGGCATTTATTAACTCAAATAAATACATTCATTCATAGAACATAAAGTGTCATAACATCTTGGGATACAAAAAACATTCTTACATCAAAACTCCAAAAAGGAAACAGAAGGAAAAATGTAATGGGTAGGCTACGTTTGGTTGATGATAACACTTCTTGATTCAATATTTTTAATCGAAAACATTTTAATAAATATAAAAACAGAAAAAATTTCCATCAACCAAACGCACCCAAATGCTTTATAATGTTTTTGTACCTCCTCCATTTGCTCTAGATTTACTTTCCAATCTACTTCAAAATATCAGAAACTGAACCACAATGTATTGACTTTCCCTTGCAGTCTTTACAGTAGTTCTACAGCATCAAAATCTCCTTCCGACACTTTTTCATATCAAAGTTATTATTAGTGAGGAAATCCTGGATGTTGCAGGCCCCATCCTTTCATGAAAAAGCGTTCGACAGTTCCATCTCCATCACTTGTTGTGGCCTCCATCCTTGTCTCACGCCATCCCTCTCCATTTGGCATCACAATATACTTCATTGTTACCTTTTGGAACTTTTGATTCATCTCCTTCATCTCAATTTGATATTTTCATAGATTCAAGATAGAATCAGTTCTTATATGACTTAAAAATATAATAAATCAAAACAAATAAATCTTACCAGTGCATATTAGAGAGGCCAATGATCTGAAATCAAAGAAACCTATGGCCAAAATATGATGAAGGTGGGGTGGCCACGTCGGAGGAGAAGGACCTTGGGGAGGTGGGTGGCCACATCTGAGGAGGACTCTGGAAGGTGGTGTAGCCGCATCGAAGAAGCGTTGAGTGGAAGCCAGCTACGGTAGAGGAGGAGCGTAGTAGTGAGCTGGGGTTGTCAGAGCTGTGTAGACAGGGAGGTAGGGAGGTCGTGTAGGTGAGAATATGGCCTGGGTGCATTGGAGTCGTGTCATCGGGGATGTGGGGATCCCACATCACTGGGGATGTGGGGAGGAGGGGGAGGAGGAATTACGGGGGAGGGATTGTGGGAAAGGGATGCGACGCATCGCAAGGGAGGGAGGGGGCTTGGGCGGAGTAAGCCGAAGGGAGGGAGGGGGGATGGGGCGAAGTAAGACCGAGGGGTAGGGGTAGAGCCACGACTATCATTCGGGTCATGGATTTAGTTTAGATATAGCCATGATTATTATAAACTGTGGCTATGAATCTTTGCCTATAGACCAGATTTCCAGTAGTACGCCTATGGGAGAAGTGGAAGTTGATAGAGATTACCACCCGAGGAATGTTATCTGAGTCACCCCAATAGTATGTCACCATCGCACACCTTACCCTCAGGTCATATGCGGATGTTATAATGGTTTTTTTAACAATATCTTAGCACTATGATTATGTGCATTGTTTTTGTATATAATAAAGAATATATATTAATTTTATTATTGTTACTTTGTAAATAGTTTTTTTATAGAAAAAATAGCATTTTTAGTTAATTAAGAAGTCTATTTTGATGAATTAACGGATTTTCGAATTAAATAATATTTGAATTAAATATTATTAATAAATTACTTTTTATATAATATAAACAACCATATAATTATATGAATACAATTGTGATTTTTATTAAGATTTGAAATCTATTTTTGTCAAAACTCATGAATTTTCAATAAATGTTGGTTTTTATTTTAAAAGTAAAAATTCACATATTTATAAAATTATTTATATAAAATGAATATTATTTTTGGAATCAGGATGTTGAAATTATCCAATGGTGAATTTTTCATAATTTTCTAAGAGTCAAATTTTTGGGTAAAAATTAAATATCGTTTAAATATATTATGTGTTTTATGACATCATAATGACCCAATAGTGATGTAATAAAATACTATAAAAATTATTTTCAGAAAATATATTTTTTACCATTAAAATAATGTGATTTTAGTTTTTTTTGATTTATTTTACAAATCCTTATTTAATTCTCCAAGACTTATAAAACATTTTATCTTTTTAAAATGATTTCCTTGAGAGTGTGACTCACCACCACATAAGAAAGACTAATATTTTAAGAAGTTTGACCATTGTCCTTCTAAAATATTTTTTTTCTAATCCCCTTTTGAAAAAAACATGGGAAAACCCATGGGATAGTTTTTTTTTTGGATTATTTTAATGTGTTGTGACCCAAACCAAAATAATAAATAATTCCCTCTCCTTTCCTATATAAACCCACCCAATATCCCACTTCCTCTTCACTCAAAGCCTTTGTAACTCGACCAAACCCTTCCCTCATCTCTCTATAATTCTCTCAAGTCACCCCAAGATCTCAAGAACCCTATCTCAATCCCCTTCCAAGCCTTTGAGATTACACTTCTAAGTAAGGGATTCATTCTTTTCTCATTTTATCCAAGTTTCTTAATATTGTTATGCCCTTTTATTTTCAATTATAAATGTTGGGGTATAATTTCTCACCTCCCCTATACTAACCTATTTATGTTTGAATTATGAGAGACCTCTTTTCTCTCTCATTAATTCCTCCCATGTACACTCGTTACCATGCTGAAATTCTATAAGGAATTTATCTCTCCTCATTTACCTTCAAGCAATTATTTTGTATTATGAATCCAAATTCCATTACTTATGTTGGGACATGTATCTATATGACCTCATTACTGTCCATTTAATTTACATATGATGATATACCTTTTTCTCTCTCATCAACCTTTTTTATGAAGTCTTATGTCACATCGTTATGTTGCCGAAATTGCACCGCCATTTTCCAAGCCAAAATCACTATGTAGTGAATACCATGCTCATTTCTCTATCAAGGGTATTCACATTTATACAAATTTAATTATTTATGGAAGATATTACTGTATTAATTCCACATTACTTTACCATGGAATAAATTATAATGTTTACTGAATCTATGTTTTATGATCTTATGGCACACTTATGAATGAAATGAAATGTTTAAGAAGGGTGCACCCTGATAGTGCTCTAATGCATTGGGTAAAGATTAGTATCATGATCATCAAGTAAAATGAGGGTTTAATAATGATAATTCAAGTGCAATGAGGGTTTACTCATGCTCCATGTTCAATGAGCCTTAGATCATGTTAATACCATGTTAAGTGTTGTTTCCACATTTCCATGTTATGATAGCCATTCTATATCTTGCCTTTATGTTCATGTTTCTTTTATGCTCCATTGATATTCCTATTGCATAACATGTATTGTATTCTTCATGTTATGCCTTGTTTACTCCTTCACTAGGCTTTATATCTCACCTTTTTCTTATGCATGTCCTCGGGTTATCCCATGCAATGATAAGTACGAGGGAATGTAGTGGTCATGTAAAGAAAGTTTTCAATAAAGATGTTATGTTTTATGTTCTAAGTTGTTATGTAATGTTCATAATCCCCAAAGACACTAGACCTCTCGATCTTCCATGTTGTATCAAGTGAATGTTTTATGTAATAAATCATGTTTAAGTGTGTAATAAAGATCAGGGATGTTATACCATCATCTAAAAAGACAACTTATTCCCCCAAAATCTCTCATATCTAGATTTAATGATGAAATTTCTTTCATCACTCTCCATGAATAACCTGATTCTCATATTGCATCATTTCATGACTTATTGGTTAGAACATCGGCCATGAAATTCCCATTTCTAGGTGTATAAAAAATCTCGAAGTTATAATCCTATAAGAACTCCATCCACCAACGCTAGCGCAAGTTCAAGTCGCATTGGGAGAAAACATACCTCATGCTCTTATGATTGGTGAAGAACACAAATCACTCATCAATGAGGTAATGTATCCAAAAAATTAAGTAAAACACCACTACCACCAAATCGAGATCATGGGTGGCATAGTTACGCTCATGGGGATGTAACTACCAATACCCATAAGAAAATACTAATCTCTACTACATCAGAACATAGCCCAACCCAAGACGCGAATCATCACAGAAAAATTCAAAATGAACTCCTTCTACTGATAGATAAAGAACTGGAGCACTGACCAACTTCTCCTTCAGATACACAAAAGATGTCTAACACTGATCAATCCACAAGAACTCCTAATCCTTTCTGGTCAACAATGTAAGAGGAGACACAACTTGAGAGAAATTGGATACTAACCTCCTGTAATATCCTACAAGATCGAGGAAACTTCACACCAACTACCAATATTTAGAGGCTTCCCAAGACACAACTACTTATATCTTTGATGGATCCACAAAAACTCCCTTCTTGGATACAACATACCCCAAGAAACGAACTTCTCAAGCCCAAAACTCACACTTTGGAAACTTCACAAACAACTTCTCATGATGAAGAACTCTCAAAATAGAACGCATATGCTTTGTGTGCTTCTCCTAGAACGCGGAGTATACAAGGATGTCGTCGATGAAAACTACTATGAACTTATCTAGGAAATCATGGAAAATAGCATTCATTAACCCCATGAACACAGTTGAGGCATCTGTGACACCGAACGGAATCACAAAAAACTCACAATGCCCATGACGACAATGGAAAGCAGTCTTCAGGATATCCACATCCTTTACATGCATCTAATGATATCTTGACCACAAATCAATATTTGATAACCAAATTTCACCCTTCAATTGATCGAATAAATGATCAATCTGTGGAATAGGATAGTGGTTCTTCACTTTCACTTGGTTCAAGCGAAGATAATTGATACACAACCACAAACTGTCATCATCCTTATTCACAAACAAAACTGGTGCACCCCACGGTGACACACTCGTCCAAACAAAACCGCACTGCAACAGAACATCAATATGTATACATAGCTCTCTCAACTCATAAGGCATTATCCTATATGGATACATTGAGATAGGAGAAATGCTTTGTTGTAGTTCGATCCTGAACTCGATCTCTCGTTGAGGTGGTAACACTACAAACTCATCCAGAAAGGCATCAGGGTACTCTTCTATAACCCTAAGAAACTCCAACTACTAAACTTATGATGAACTCAATATCAGCTCATCCATCAAGGTTGATAAGGATGGAACACACCTCTAACCCATATGAGGGTCTCACTCACCAACAGACACTATTGGATCTCTATTAGCATCAAAAAGAACACAACCTACCTCTTGAAGAAATCCATGATAGCCTAAACTGAATATAACCAATCCATGCTGATGATGATGTTATATGGTTGTATCTATAAACATAGGAAATCTTCCCAAGAGAGGTGTTTCCTTAGCACTAGCTTGTAGTTTCTATATAATTCGAACAAGTCATCTCGATCTCTAATTGAGATATTCAACGCCAAGGAAACTGGAATCCTCTCTACCTCAAGTCCCAAAGCATGGACAAGGGCAGGTTATATGAAGGGTTCTGTCAATCCTAGATCAAACAAAGCATGCACCCAAGAAAAAAACAAGAAAAGGGTACCTTGAATGATGTCTAGCTCACTTGGAGCTGGAAACGCTAAAGCATAAAGTTGACCACAACTTTCTCCATGACCTCTATGAACCTACTAATGACCACCTATATAGTCGTGGTTTGCTCTCTAAGGGTGGGGAGTATCCCAGGACTATCCTCTGACTGCCTAATCTACTATCTACTGATCCCAAACTAGAGAAATCTTCTATTGTTTCCTTGGCTAGAACTGCCTCAATGGAAGAACCATAAGCAGAACAACTGGTGCACACTAACTGCTTAGAAAGGTCGAGCACTCTCTCCACTGATGAACTTGGAATATAGAATAAAAAACATGCATATGATCCCTTAGTATATGTCTAAGATCCGTTATCCCCAGATAAACAAGACATTGAGGGATAGGACCTACCCTTGGTTGATCGAAAGCTCATCTATAATGAAAACTGGGAACCCTAGAACACATCTCTACTTCATGAT
Organism: Viscum album; assembly: GCA_963277665.1. Classification (NCBI taxonomy): domain Eukaryota; kingdom Viridiplantae; phylum Streptophyta; class Magnoliopsida; order Santalales; family Viscaceae; genus Viscum; species Viscum album. The sequence goes on from OY728161.1 coordinate 826,041,750, forward strand.
AAATCATAATGAATCCCCTATCATTACAATTTGGTTCTATATATAATCCTTTTTATGACCTATTCTCTTTCTAGCACCTCAAGATGCATCTTTATCATAAACGGGGTGACCTGGAACTAGATCTCTAGACGCAAAGCCTCCTCAAAATTCCTCGCCCTGTCCTCCTTATATAGAAACAAGTCTGAAGCATATCTCAAAAGGTTCCTAAAATAGATCTCGAACTCTCGCACATTGGAGCTCCCCTGTCGAAGGGTAATAAACTCTTGGTGACTGGCTACCTTCATGGTTGAAGAAAGAAACTCATCTCCGAACTGGTCTCAGAACTCCTGCTATGAGACTGATGACTCCTCACAATCCCCAAGGAATAAGAATCACAAATAACTCACTGCCCCACACAGAATCATCACGGCCAATGTTACCCATTTCTCCTTCTGAGCATGGATCAAACTAAAGGTTATCTCAACTTCCTCTAACTAGTCTTTTGTGACTACATATAAAATGGGTCCCTCATACCTCTATGGACTCTGGAGTTAAAACTCTCAAAGTGTCCTCCTCCAAGTGTCATCGTCATCAACCTCCACTCTGTGGCGATATGCTAGTGTAACCTGCTAAACATCTTCTATGTGAACATGATGAGGGATTCAACCTGGAGTCATGCCTATAAAAGAAAAAAATAGTTAGAGTTCCTAAACCTAGAATATGGAAGACCTTAACATTAATTAATTATTTTCTTTTATTCATTTTAGGTCAACCTATCCCAATTTCTACCCATTTAAACATAAGCTCAAAGAATAATTATGCATGATATTTTCTAAGGTCTCTACCCTACAACTAGTATCACCTCATTTAGTGGTTGCTTTAATCTTAAAGGTATGTGCATCAAATCACATGGGGCTTAAATACCCATGTCTCATCTGGTCTCTTGTGTTTACAATGCTTGGTAAACTTAGTTGGTATTGTTTCCCTACCATCCCATAAAACCTAACTTATGTATAACTCCATACTCCATCATATCCTTCAACCTCCCTCTGATACCACTATTTCATGACCCCCTCCCCCCAAAGTATACCCCTCTAGATGAAAATGGGAGAAGATAGATAGTGACTCCTGTAAGGACCCAACCCCAGTTGCCCAGAGCTGGTGCCTTAATTTATTATATTGTCATACAAACAAGGAATATGAATCCCAAAGGACCAAGTATTTTATTATATTTATAAAAAAGATACATACATAAGTTAAACATTACAACTTGAAATGAAATACAACATATAAGTTTTGTTGGGAACATCCATAACTATAAGTTTATCCTTGTAGGTCAATCATAATAAACTTATTCATGTCCTGAGAAAATGAAACATAATAAAGGGGTGAGCTCAAATTCTCAGTAAGGGTAATAAATACAGTGGAAGATATTATAAACATAAACATCTGGTATGGTTAATAACTAAAAACACATTACTTTAAAAATAAACTTGAACACATTATGGCAGGAATAAGATCTGAATAAATAATGCCATAATAAAACATAACCATGGGTATTCTACTAGATGAATAACCACAAGAACTATCAGTACTATTTTCATAATGAGTTAATGCATAATACGGGACATCATAACCATACCATCAAGGCCTCATTCCAAGACCATAAATATCCATTTTGTTAAGGCCTCGTGCCAAGACCATAGTTTGTCTCATGAGACCTACTGATGCAACGAGGGGATATAGCGGGCCCCACCCGGCACTTAATAAGTTCAATACATTCCTCATATGAATAGGGATAAATATAAACAACACATACTTTCATATTTATACTAATATATGAAATTTAAATAACTTTCCCCGGACATTAAGCATAAACACTGACCATTCAGAGTAAATTGGTGAATGGTTTTATGATAGCACATCCACATTCAAAATAATCCTAAAAATCTAAATTAAATATGGTATATGATATAATAAAATATTAATCTTGATAATACATAATAATCAACAATATTTTTGAAATATATGAAGATACTCTTATAAAATCATCGAGTAATTCATAAGAAAAATACTCTTTTACTTTGAAAAGAAGAGTTCTTTTGGAAAAATATTTGTATAAAACCAAAAGTGAAGTAAGATGGTATTTTCATAATAAAATGATATATTTTATAAATATAATGGTTTCCAAAAATATATTATAGAGTTACCTTGAAAATAGGTAATAATTTGAGAAATTCCCTTGAATTAGGCCTGTATTACGGGAAGAATTTTTAAAAGATCCTTTTAAAACATATAACTCCCCATAAATGAAAGTAGGATTCTAGTATATAAATATATATATATATAGTTATAGTTATCACATAATATATAAGGATTACATATGAATAAATAATAATTTAATTAAGGTAAGTATAGAATAAGAGTAACCTGAATAAAAATGAAGGTTCGGGTAGAAAACCCTTACCTTAAGTCTGAATGTTCCACACTTGACCTTATGGTCCTAGAATATGAAATTAGAATAATTAATAACTTAATTCAGAACCTGTTAGACATTTATTTATTTTATCATAATTTTTTTTAGTTAATTTATGTACTTATTGATAAGTTATAATGTTGAATTCCATTGTTCTGGAGTGTTCATTTTCTTGATTTTCGTAATCGATTCACTTATTTTAAAGTAATGGAGTTCATGTGGAATGGATGTAAATATACATAATTGAATTTAAACATTATTTATGAACATCCATAGGTTTTAATGTTCATTTATATCATTTGGTTACATGGAATGAGGATGAATCATTAGATGGAATATTAATGACAATCACTTAGATTATTTTAGTGGTATTTTGATTATTAGGAACTAGTTTGGTCATATGATTTAATATTATGTACATATACTGGTTAATGAATATTAAATAGGCTATAATACATATATTATATCATTTTTCAACCATAAAAATGGTTTCATGACCATTATTTCAGGGTAAATTTAATAATGAATTCTTCATTCACGAAGGTTGTAAATTGGCACCTCATGGACGATGATTTTGTTTATAAAATAAAAGAGAGAGAGAGAGTATGGATATTGATGATGGTTCTTACATTAAAGTGATATAATTCTATTATATAGATGATAATAGAGTTATAATGGTAATTTAGATGGAGTATGTTAGGAGAGGATAAGAATATAATGGAACTTGAAATGAAATTGAAAGAAATAGAATGTGAATTTACCTCTTGAATCTACCTCCTTGAGAATCTCTTTAAGTGAAGGGGTTTTGGTCTTTTGTAAAGACCATGAGCTCCTGGATATGGGGAGTGACTAGGTAAGGGTATTTTGGTATAACTTTTATGAGCTTCAAGGCTTAGAGGAGTGAAGATAAGAGGGAGTGAGGGGGGGTTTATAGGGGAGCAGAGGAGGGTTTTCCCATTATTTTACTCATTATTTTATTATTTTTCCAAAGACAACCAACAGTATTGATTCTTGTGAAAAAAATAGTAATATATGCATGTGAGTTTGAACCAAGTGTTCTTACATCAGCCATGATGCTATAAATAGTGAATTTAACTGATAATGTATATATGTGGTAAATTGCCGTATTTTACTATTCATCAAAAATTCGAGTATTTTAGAAAAATCTCAAAAATTCACCCTAACCATTTTTTTACATGTAGAATTAAAAAATGAACTCCATTTTTTCAAAATAATTTTCTAAATATAATTAATTTAATTTTTAAATAAAATCATAATTTGTTCAAAAAATAGCAATTTTAAATCTGTATTTCGTTTTATATCACCTTGAATAATTAATCAAGATCTCATTATCTTATAACCTTAAGACAATAAAATAATAATATGAATTACTATTCATAAGGTTCATATTACTATTCATAAGGGTATGTTACTATTCACCAAAAATTAAGTTTTTCTTATCAGACTCTAAATATATTACTGAACGCAATTGTGTATGTCAATTTTTTGAAATTCAAATCACAGAGGTGGAAAATTATGTTTACTATCTAGGTTATAACTAAGTGGTGTTCTGTAGAGACTTAGTGTTTCATGAATTCAATATTAAATTTATGTGCTAAATCTTGGGGCATTACATTATCCCCTCCTTATAAAAATGTAATCCTCAAAATTACTATAATGTTACCTCATAAAAATATTTGGGTAGTTCTTCATCATAAGTTCCTCAGGCTCCCATGTTGCCTCTTCAATTTTATGATTTTTACAAGGTATCTTTACCAGTCGAGTTGTTTAATTACTCAACACTTGTTCTTTAGTGTCTAGAATTCAGATAGGCTCTTCATATTAATATAGGTTAGGTTCCAATTCTATACCTTCATAAGTGAGGACATGCATTGGGTTTGGCATGTACTTTCTCAGCAATGAGACATGGAACACATTGTGTACTTTAGAAAGGTTAGGTGGCATAGCCAAACGATAAGTCATGGATCCAATTCTCTCTAGAATTTCAAAAGGACCAATGTACCTTGGGCTAAGTTTCCCTTTATTCCCAAATATTATAATGCCCTTCCATGGAGATACTTTCAAGAAAACGTGATCTCCCGCTTGAAATTACAAATCCTTCCTTCGATTATCGGCATAGCTCTTTTGTCTACTTTAAGCTAATTTGATATGGGTTTGAATAGTATTTACCTTTGATGTTGTTTCCTCCACAAGTTTTGGGTCCACAATATTTCTTTCTCCAACTTCATCCAGACAAGTTGGTGTACATCATCTCTTTTTGTACAATGCGTCATATGGTTCCATTTGAATACTTGAATGGAAACTATTATTGTAGGCAAACTCTGTCAAGGGTAAATACTGATCCCATATAACCTGAAAGTTGAGAGAGCATGATCTCAACATGTATTCTAATGTTTGGATCATCCTTTCTTATTTCCCATCAATTTTAAGATGATAAGTAGTACTCAAATAAAGCTCAGTATCCAAATATTTCTAAAGACTTTTCTAGAATTTTGATATAAATCGAGGATCGCAATCAGAAACAATTGAGATTGGTTCTCCATAAAGTTGATCAAATAAATCATCAATACAGTGTAGGGGATATTTGTTCTTTATTTTCATAGAATTTATATCATTGTAGTCAATGCACAACCTCATAGATCCATCTTTCTTCTTAACGAAAAGAACAGGGGCTGCCCATGGAGAAACACTATGGAAAATAAATCATTTATCACTCAATTTATCTATTTGTTTCTTTAGTTCCACTAATTCCACAGGGTCCATTCTATAAGGGGTCTTTGATATTGTCCTTGAATAGGGAATTAATTAAATAGAGAACTCAACTTACCGTTCTGAAGGATGTCCAGGTAAATCCACTAGAAACACATCAACATATTCTTTCACAATAAGTACATCCACTATTTGAGAATTCATTTCCTCACCCATAGATATTGAATTCTCTTACTTCCCAATAATTGAATTTAGTTGAGCTACTGAGGTTGGATTTAGATTAGAATTATATGGTGATGTTTTTTCCCTAAAGATAATGGATTCCACATCATTCTCAAAAATTGTAACCTCCTTTTTCTTGAAATAAATTTTTGTATCATGGTTCAAAATCCAATCCATACAGAGGATTATATCAAATTAAATCATGGGTATAATAATAAAATCAATATATAAAGCACTTTTATATGCCATAATGGGGACTTCCTGACACAAATTTATTGCAATGATACATCCCTTAGGAGTTTTGACTGAAAACCACCTTATTAAATCAAATTAGAAATATATAATTTTCTTAGAAAACTGGGAAGATATAAAAGAATGTGATGATCCAGAATCAAATAAAGCATTGGATAATTTTGAGGAAATGATTAAAGTATCTACCACCACATCATTAGGAACTTCAACCTCCATAGTTATGACTGTATAATCTTGGCCTTTCTCCCTTTTCCTTCTTTGAGGAATGTTTCCCTGACTCTTAGGACATTCATGTGCATAATGTCCCATCTCCCTACAATTGTAGCATTGAACATCGGTATCTTCTTTCTTCCCCTTAAAATCTCAAGATAAGTGGTCTTTTTCTCCAAACTTGTAACAGACTCTCATTACCTTTAGGAAAGTGTCAGGGTGTTTCTTCCCACAATTACCGCGGGATGGATGGTCAACTCTTCCCTTCTTCCCCATTTCCTTATTTCCTTTGCTAGAGTTTTCTGTACTCCTCTTATTCTATTTCTTTACTTTAAAGTCATAAGACTTAGAAAATTACTTTCCCATCTTGATAGCACTTAAGACTATATCTTTATATGATGAGAAACATTGGAAGACTAGAGCCCTTCAGAGGAATGGTTTTAAACCATCAAAAAATTGATCAATATTGCTCTTTGGATTACGTATGTAGTCCGCGACATGTTTTACTAACCTTGTGAAGTTAGCTTCATACTTTGAAACATTTTCATCCTCTTTCTGCCTCAGATTTAGGAATTTTTTTTCTATATCTGCTCATTGTTCACAGGGAAAATATTTTTCTAGGAAGATTTTCTTAAAATCTCTCCATTCCATCTCTTTTATTTCTTCATCCTTCTTTGTGTTTTGGATTAATGACCACCACTGATCTGCATCTTTTGATAGATGGAAAACTGCCATGACAACCTTATCTCTTTAGTTATATCCCAAAGTGAGAAATATCTTCTCTAGGGAACTTATCCACTACTCAGCTAAAAATGGGTTTGTAGTCCCATTGAATAATGGAGGTTTTTGTCGCATAAAGTGATCCAACATAGCTCCTCCATGTTTTGGATTAGGATTCTCCATATGGGTAATTTTATTGTACATAACCTGAGTTAGTTGTTCCAGTATATTTATAAGTTGCTCGGCACTAGTCATAGCTCTAGATCTAACATCATTATATTTCCTCATAGGGTAATCCCTATATGGGATACGCATTTTCATGTAGTTTCCACTCCTTCCACTAGACTTCATTTCTAAATAATTTCATACACTATATTAGGTTATGAATCATAATGTATAATCTCAATGTAGAAAAATAATTACCATAAATTGAAATTCTATACATATCTAATCTCATAATCATAAACATGGTTTCTTTGAGGAAAAATTTACATTTAAATCCTTCATAATGACTTGTAAAGAAAATGTGAATTATCCTAAGCATATCCCCCGGGAGTGTCAAATCAGGTGTGCAGTAAATCTCATTGTCATGTACCAAGATACCTCAGGTCAAGACTGAAACTCCTTGTAGGATTTTTCACTCCTAGGTACATTTTTTCCAGAACCACGTCCACTTGTAGTATCCAGACAAGGATTTATTTTCTAGAAAGATATACATAATCTATTCCTTATCAAAAATACTAGGATGTTTTTGTATGTTTTATCCTCATATATTATCTTAGGGTTTTTTCCCTAATCTACATTCTCTAAATCTAGTTTCCAAGTTTTCTACTAAACTCCCTCTGATACCAACGGTAAGGACCCAACCCCAGTTGCCTGGATCTGGTGCCTTATTTTATTATATTGGCATACAAAAAAGGAATATGAATCCCAAATAAGTGATTAGTTTAGTATATTTGGAAACAATATACATATATAAGTTCAACATTACAACTTTAAATTAAATACAACATATAAGTTTTGTGGGGAACACCCACAACTATAAGTTTATCCTTGAAGTTCAATCATAATAAACTTATTCATGTCCTGAGAAAATGAAACATAAGAAAGGGGTGAGCTCAAACACTTATCAAGGGTAAGAAATATAGTGAAATATATCCTAAACATAAACATTAGGCATGGTGAATAACTAAAAACACATGCCTTTAAAAATAAACTTGAATGCATTATGGCTGAAATAAGAGCTGAATAAATAATGCCATAATAAAACATAATCATGGGTATTCTAATAGATGAATAATTACATGAACTATCAGTATTATTTTCATAATGATGTAATGTATAATGTGGTACATCATAACCATACCATCAAGGCCTCATTCCAAGACCATAAATATCCATTTTGTCAAGGCCTCATGCCAAGACCATAGTTTGTCTCATGAGACCTACCGATGCACCGAGGAGCTATAGTGGGACCCACCCAACACTTACTAAGTCCAATGAATTCATCATATTAATGGGGATAAAAATAAATAACATATACATTCATATTGAAACTAATATATGAAATGTAAATAACTTTCCCCAAACATTAAGCATAAACACTGACCATTCAGGGTAAATTGGTGAATGGTTTTATGATAGCACATCCACAGTCAAAATAATCATAAAATGTTCAATTAAATATGGTATATTATATCATAAAAAATTTATCCCAATAATACATAATAATCAGCAAGATTTTTGAAATATATGAATATACTCTTATAAAATCATCAAGTAATTCTTGAGATAAATACTCTTTTACTTTGAAAAGAATATTTCTTTTGGAAAAATATTTTTATAAAATCATAAGTGAAGTAAGATAGTATTTTCATAACAAAATGATATATTTTATAAAGATAATGTTTTCCAAAAACAAATTATAGAGTACCCTTGAAAATAGGTAAAACTTTGAGAAATTCCCTTGAATTGGGCTTGTATTACGGGAAGAATTTTTGAAAGATCCTTTTAAAAAATATAACTCCCCATAAATGAAAGTAGGATTATAGTTTGTACACATATATATAACATTATCACATAATATATGAGGATTAAATATGAATAAATTTGAATTCAATTGAGGTAAGTAGAGAGTGATTGTAACCTGAATGAAAATGGAGGTTTAGGTAGAAAACTCTTACCTTAAGTCTAAATGTTCCAATATTGACCTTATAGTCCTAGAATATGAAATTAGAATAACTAATAAATTAATTAAGATCCTATTAGACATTTATTTAGTTTATCATAATTTTTTTTATTTAATTTATGTCCTTATTGATAAGTTATAATATTGAATTTCATCGTTTTGGGGTGTTCGTTTTCATGATTTTCATAATCGGTTCACTTGTTTTTAAGTAATGGAGTTCATGTGGAATGGATGTAAATATCTAGAATTAAATTTACACATTATTTATGAAAATAAATATTTTTTAATGGTAATTTATATAATTTGTTTACATGTAATGAGGATGAATCATTAGATGAAATATTAATGATAATCACATAGATTATTTTAGCAGTATTTTGATTATTATGAACTAGTTTGGTCATATGATTTAATATTATGTAAATATACTGGTTCCTGAATATTAAATAGGTTATAATAAATATATTATAGCCTGTTTCAACCATAAAAATGGTTTCATGACTTGTATTGAAGGGTAAATTGAAGAACAAAACTTCATCGTCCATGAAGGTTGTAAATTGGCACCTCATGGATGATGATTTCGTTTATAAAAATAAAAGAGATAGAGTAAGGATATTGATGATGGTTCTTCCATTAACATGATATAATTTTAGTACATAGATGATATTGGATTTATCATTTTCATTTGAATGGAGGAGGTGAGGATAATATAACAATAGAAAGGAACTTTAAATTAGATTAAAAGAAATAGAATGTGAATTCACCTCTTGAATCCACCTCCTTGAGAATCTCTTTAGGGGAAGGGGTTTTTGTATTTTGGAAAGATCAAGAGCTCCTAGACATGGGGAGTGACTAGGGAAGGGTATTTTTCCAGAACTTTGAGGAGATTAAAGGCTTAGAGGAGTGAATATAAAAGGGAGTGAGGGGGGTTTTAAAGTGGAGGAGAGGAGGGTTTTCCCATTATTTTACTCATTATTTTATTATTTTTCTAAAGAAAACACATTGTATTGATTTATATAACCAATAATAGTAATATGTGCATGTGAGTTCAAACCAAGTATGATTAAATCATCCATGATTCTAGAAATAGTGAATTTAACTGATAATGTATATAAACGGTAAATTAGCATATTTTACTATTCATCAAAAATTCGATTATTTCAAAAAAATCCCCAAAAAATTTACCCTAACCATTTTTTAATGTGTATAATTAAAAAATGAACTCTATTTTTCAAAAATAACTTTCTAAATATAATTAATTTAATTTTTAAATAAAATCATAATTTATTCAAAAAATAAAAATTTTAAATCTATATTTTGTTTTATATCACCTTGAATAATTAATCAAAATCTCATTATATTATAACCTTAAGAAAATAAAATAATAATAATATGAATTACTATTCATAAGGGTCATATTACTATTCTTTTTAATATTCATAAGGGTATGTTACTATTCACCAAAAATTAAGTTTGTCTTATCATACTCTAAATATCTTACTGAACGTAACCGTGTATATCTGTTTTCCAAAATTCAAATCACAGAGGTATAAAAATTATGTTTACTAGATATGTTATAAAAAAGTGGTGTTTTTTGAAGACTTAGTGTTTCATGCATTCAATATTAAATTTATGTGTTGAATCTTGGGGTGTTACAACTCTCGAGTCCCGCCTCCAGTAGGCCCTAGGTTGGCAACTAGCACCGAGGGTAAAATAAACATGCGGATGAGAGGCATTATCATCTAATAGAAACACATGTGGAAGAGAGAGATAAGGAATACAGCAACCAACTCTTACTCAGGCTCCAATATAAAAGAAAACCCAATTACACAAATGTAATGTCATGCAAGAACTACTACAATTGAAATGGAAAACTTCAAGTGCCAAAAGAAAGTAAAGACGGAAGCAACCACGAAGCCCAAACAGCTCCTATTAAACCTCAAACTAGTAGTAACCAGCATGATCTCCAACCTACTCCAACTGACCTGAAAATAGTTTATATATATTTAAGGTGGGTATAATAGTATACTTAGTAGGATCCTCCCCATATTCTGTCATGCAAAAGGTAAAGAAATCATGCTAAAGAACAGATAACAACAAGTGAAACTAACTCATCACCTAAACAGGTATAATAAGTTCCCAACATCACCATGGATACTCTCACCAAGTATCAAATACAAGAGAATATAATATAATAAATAATATCAAGGGTACCCCGCTACTACTTCCCTGCTGGTTTTCCGCTCTACCCCAACGTCGTACGTCCTGAGTATCTCTCCCCAATAAGGTTATCCCATAAACACCTGGGAAAAACACCATAACTAGACTCTCATGCAACACACCACCACATCCACATAACCCAAAGTGTCCAGGTAGTTTTTAAGAGCCACCACAACCCACATAACGTGTATCATACATTGAGTAATATACCTCAAGCCATCATAGTTCATACACTGAGTAATGATCCTCAATCCATCACAACTCATACACATTATACATATAGTAGTCCATATAAAACTATATCCAGAATACATGTGTGTGAAATAACCACAAGAAATAACATCCCTCTACACACATATATGGGAAAAACTAACTATTGTGCATACCATCACAAGTAACTATCAAGAGAAGAGAGTGGGGCCAAAGGGGGTAGTCGGGCATCCATCCTCCCACCAGGATGTTGGGGAAACACCTCCAGGGCTCAGAATCCATGAGTGTCAGTTTCCCTAACCGTCATAGTGAATTAGTGTATAGAAACACAAAAATTACATAATATAATATAGCTCACCACCACACTATGGGAATATCCTAGTCTCAGACACAACTGCGGCTAATGTATCTTGGACTCTCAGCTTCCACTACTAAGAATAGATATTCTATAAGCACGCATCCATTTAAAGAGATACATTAAGTTATCTTATTCCTTTCCATCAATTTCACTTTATGTTAATTAATTATTTAACCATTAATTTCCACTAAAAAATTTCCCAATTAAATTTCATTAGCATCTCAACAAATATCCATGCCCTCCGGTAATAGGAAAATTGAGTCCACGGCTTCTCAAAATTAAAACCTCAGCATTGCATCCCAGCAAGCTTCAACCCCATGGGTTAAAAATTTATTTATTTATTAACAATATTACTTTCCATATCATCATGTACTCTAGGAATAAATTCTAATCTCCCCAAACACAAGGGGCTCAATACAATTAGTAGATAAAATACCCATTGATTCGTCGCCACCTATAGAAGGAGAGTAAACTCATCCAACCACAATGAGCTAAACATAGAAAGAACAAGGCATACCCCATTCATCTTTTACTCCCAAGGAAAGAGATTAACCAAACACATCCATATGCCTCAAACAGTGGGGAAAGGAAAGCAGATAAACAAACAACCTAGTCACCATCCAAAAAAAAGATCCAAATAAGCATCCATCTTTCATAAAAATGGGTAAGACCATATTCAACTCATTCAGTCATCTCTGATGTCCTCCCCAACACCCACATTCATATACCGATGTATCTCGTCATTCCAGACATCAAATGCTGCCACAAAAACTGGGCCTCCCTACCCCACATACCACAACAACCCTCCAGGTTCACCCATCCCAGACTTACATCACATCCGGGCCTCCCCTCCCCACATACCACAACATCCCTCCAGGCTCATCCATCTCAGGATCATGTCACATTCCAAGTAGTAGGAAAAAAATATAGCAACCAGGATCTTGTCCCTAAAACAAGGCATTCATATTTCACACACAATGATCTCTCGTGGATCCAAAACACATGGTACTTGGCCTTCAAAACCAAACGGTAAAATCAGGCCCTACAAAGGCATTATATTTTATCACACAACTGGTTCTTATTCCATCTTGAATTAACCAGTTCATTATTCACGGGTTCCAACTACGGGAAACCTAAGAAACAATCTATCACAAATTAATTAAAAAATTAATTTAACATGCCTTTAATTATTTTATCAACAAGAATTATCAAGATTTAGGTTCATTAACCAATTCAATTAAACATTCATACTTGTATCAATTTGATTAACATTACATTAGAACAACAACCAGATTCATTAAACATACCTCTTTAATTCCTTTAACCAATTAATTATCAATTAATTCTAGATTTATTTTATTTAAAAATTTCCATCAAGAACAACATGATAAACTAATTGGAATATATATCATACTATCTAGAAAATCAATAGGTAAATCGTTATCATGGTACAAATCATCAACATCGCTAAGCGATCGATACCAAATATTTAATCTGGTTCAAATCACTATTTGGATAATTTCATTATGATCCAAGGGGTTAAATCATGCAAACTCTATGATTTCATGTAAATAAATAGATAAGAAATTAATCTCCTACTTCAAAATTTATTCAACGTTCTTTACAAGAGAATAAACCACGCAATAGATATCCAATCACTCCTCCCGTGAGAACTGCATCCACCTAAGGACGCTGCAGCACAACCGCACTAACCAAAAACCAATAAAACCCCCATTAGAAACATGGTAGATTATCCACCATCCCATGTCAAGAATAATGGGATGAAAAAGAGATCAAAATGGGAGGAACTTCTAGAAAACGAAGGAAAAACACACCAAAGATCAACCCGGGTCACCACGGATCAAATATGGAAGCCCAAGATCGATCCCTATTAAAGGGATATCTAAAACACTAAAGTGGGGGCTACCAAGTCTCCTAGTATGAGAGAGAGTTAAGCTACATCCATAGGGTTTGAAAACCTAAGCGGTTGGAAAATTCTTAAAACATTACAACAGTGGGGGATTATACAATGTGTAATCCCCTTTCATGTCGAGTAATGCCTAAAGGTCGGTTTTTTTCCTAAAAAACCATATCATTTAGATTTTATTTATCTTTCAAACCCATAAATATCACATGGTGTGAGACCCTCTTTCATTTTTTGTAATTGTTTTACACAGCTTGAAACCCACTTTCATGTCGTGAAAGTTCCCCACTCCCATCTCTCAGCACCCAAACTCCTCCAGACTTCTTTTGAGCCTCCTCCTAGCTCTGCAAGCCTCAAAAACACGCAAATGGTCAATACATGTAGATCTAGAACCTTACAATTATAGCCTTTGACTCTCCATTAGTGGATCCCGTATTGGGTGATTATTGAACTTGATTTTAGGTTGGCCATTTCATAAGGCAATTCGTATCAATTAAAACCATTAAATCTTGTTTATTTTTAAATGAATTGATAATTAATTTAAAATTCTTGATTTTTTATTTTTGATAATGATTTATAAATGGTGTGGTTTGTGTGTGTGTTTGAACTTTTGGTTATAGCCTTTCAAAAAAAGTGTTGATTTCCATAAAATGTCTTGAAGTGAAAGAATGATTTGTTGAATAACTTTGATAAAGATCCTTGAGAAACGATGTCATGATATGATTAATAAAATTGGAATAAAATGGGTTGTTTTGAATGAATTGAGTTTTGATGAAAACCCATTTGAGGTTGGTTTAATAAATGTTGGGGAATTTTTTTGAAACTTGAACTTTGGGTTGATGTAATGATTTATTGTTTGATATTATTTGATAATGATTGAAATGAATTATATCCCATTGTATGATTATTTTCCTTAATGCACATGGGAGCCTAGTTAGCTAGGTGGGAAGAACACATGCTAGGAATTTATAAGCTCTACTTAGAAATGGTTTTATGATGAAAATGATACTAAATATACTTGAGGAAAGGGAGTCTATTCTCTATGATTTTATCTTATTCCCCCTAGGCTTGGGAATTGGGAATGTGTGCACATCAGGAGCCATACTTCACTAAGATGTGTGATAATCCCTATAAAAATTATCCCTGAGTCTCTTAACCATGGTGTTATAATTGATAATGGATAATTCAAATTATTTAAACATTCCAATGTTATGAAATGTTTTACTCGTGTCTGTTTTTAATGGAAATTCTCATTCATGCATGTTTTTATAGAAATGCACTATTATACTTATTTTACTCAAGTCATTAAATGTTTTGAAAAGCATGTTTTAATATTAACTATGAAAATATTTCCATGCCTTTTTTATTTGAAATTGTGCATGTTTGGTTTACTTTATATTGATTTCTTATGGAATACTTAGTGAGGTCCTACTAGGCATTATTGGACACACATTATTTTTGTCTTTGGGCATTTGTAGACTTTATTATGCTAGTTCCAGGGAAAGGAATGGAACCACTTGGAGGTGGTTGATGATCTTGATTAGTGGGACCTTCAAAGTTGGTGGTTAATTCTAGGATTTTATCTTTTATGGTTGATGTGATGACTTTGGTTGATGTACCATTTTGGGAATTATATCTATTTACTTGTGGTTTTTCTCTATTTTAGAGTGTTTGGCATACCGAATGTTTATTGATTCTTATCTAATTTTTTGTATTGATGATTTTTTTAAAGGAAAAATCATTCCCCCTTGGTTTCATGTAATGATGAGGCACAAGTCATTAGACCATGGGGATCAGGAACACATTTTAGATCGTGTTGGGATTGATTCATGTATTTTTCGGGTGGGTTTTTT
This sequence comes from Viscum album, assembly GCA_963277665.1. Classification (NCBI taxonomy): domain Eukaryota; kingdom Viridiplantae; phylum Streptophyta; class Magnoliopsida; order Santalales; family Viscaceae; genus Viscum; species Viscum album. Next base: position 826,057,092 of record OY728161.1, read on the forward strand.
GGGATGGTTTGTGACATTTATGGTAATAATGATAATGATATTTACCTGAAAATTCCAGAATGATTGAAAATACCAAAAAAATGTTATGTATCTCAATATATTTATTCATTTAAATTGAATAACTCATTATATGGACTAAAACAGTCTGGTCTTGTGTAGTATTACCGTGAGTCAATATTTGATGAAAGAAGGTTATAAAAATGATTTGATTTCCCCATGTGTCTACATTAAAAGGACTAGATCTGAATTTTTATCATTGTAGTATATGTTTTAATAGTATTAGAATTCTTGATTAACATCCCAAGGTAGTAGAATATTTAAATAAGGAAGTTGAAAAGAAATACATTGGAATACCAATGTTCTGCCATGGATTACAAATTAAACATCATGAAGATGGAATTCTTTCTCACCAATCACAATATACTAAAAAAGTCTTACAATGTTTCAATATGGAAAAATCATATCCATTAAGTACACCTATGTTTGTATGACCACTAATTAAGATAAATATCATTTTTAAACCATGAGAAAATAATGAATAAGTTATTGGTCCTGATGTATAATTCTATGTGCTTTTGGAACACTAATGTACCTTGAATGTAATATAAATTTAGATATATCATTTTCTATGAATTTATTTTCAATGTATATCTCTTATTCTAATCATCGATGTTTGAATGGTATTAAACATATATTAAGAAATCATCAAGGATCTATAGATCAAGGGTTATTTTTTCTAAAATTTTTGAATGAAAATTAGTTGGTTATGTCGATGTTGGAAACTTGTCAGATCCACATAAATCAAGATCATCAGATAAATATTTTTTTACATATGTTGTGACTTTTATTTCATGGCTCTATGCTAAAAATACTATTTATGTGACTCTATAATCATGATTAATTGATTGAAATTCATGAAGGAAGTTTAAAATGTGTTTGGTTGGTATCAGTATTCATCATATCAGAAGTAATTGTGGATTGGGCATAAATAATGATATTCCCAACATATTACAAGAATATAATTCTAATTGTATAAAAAAATTAAAGGGTGGGTATATCAAATGTCATATATAATAAAACACATCTCACCAAAATTCATTTTCACTCATGACATTCAAAAGAATAGATATCCATCAAATAAGTTATTATGATAATCTTGTGGATTTATTCACAAAGAAATTTCCAATTTCAACATTTGATAAATTGGTTTATAAATTGGGATAAAAATAATGAAAATTTTATCATGAATTTATGAGGGGGAGTTGGGAGCATTTTATAACATTTAATAAAATATTATTTATTTTAAAGTATCATTTATGTCAATTTTGATACTATTCAATACTTGTATTTTTAAAAATATCAAACCAACATGATAACTTTGAAACAATACTTTCAATATGTTAATAACATGTCTATGTTATCAATAAAATTTGTGTATGTCATTAATTAAGTCAAATTATATTTATTTTAATATTTTTAATAGCATTTATTTTATATTTATATTAATAAAATAATTTTTGCATCACTATTGTGTCATAATTAATGTCAATTATTTAATCTCTAAAAATTATAAATAAATTTATATTAGGTAGGTAATTATTTTATATTTTTAGATACTATTTATAATATATTTTATCTTCTATATATCTCTATATTAAAATTATTATACTTATAATAAATGAGAGTGTGATATTTTGTCACATTCATTAATTTTAATAATATTTTTTTCATATTCATGGAAAAGGGTCCATTAAATGATTACATTTAGAAACATAGGTGATAAGAGTTGAAATTAGTCATCCAATAGTATTTTTATATGTGTTAGGGTAATTTTATAATATTATTTTTACCTTTTATTGCCTGATTTACCCTTAACCGCGGTAATAAAAAATTACTAAAGTTACTATTCATAATATCTAAAAAATAGAAGTAACCTATTAATATAATTTAAACACACTGATTTCAAATATGGAATCCATTTTTAAAAATTTAAAACACAAAATTTTCATTAATTAAATTAAAATTAATCCCCATTGACAAAATGAGAAGACGGGTTTTTCAAAAGTAAAAACTATCAAAAGATTGACATGTGTTTATATCTAATTTTAATGTGAAAATAATATCAATGACCAAAATTATATTAAATTATAAAAATTTAATCTAATTATTCTTTAAAAAAATTAAAAGGATAATCTAACAATATAAATAAATTAGATGAAAAAAATAGTTCAAAATTAAAATGCAGTATTTTTCACTATTCATTAAAATATGAAAGTTATCAGAAAAATACCAAAAAAAATTCCAAACTAAATTTTTATTTCCCACTTCTAAAGAATAAGTTTATTTTGTCAAATTTAATATATAAAAATATAAAATATTGGATTTAAAAATGATTCGCCATTAAAAGTCAGTAAAAATACATTTTTTTAAAAATACTTCTTTTATTCAAAAAATTGAATTTGTTCTTATATCATGTATAAGAAATGAATAAGATGAATGTTAAAATTTTATGAAATGTATAAAATTCAAAATATGGTTAATACTATTCATAACTGCTAATTTAATGGTTATGATATATATTATATTAAATAATAATATTTTATTAATATATTATTGTTTAATAAAACTAGGTCTTGCGTGTAACGCAAGACAACTCATTGTTGTGTGTAGCGTAAGATTAATAGGGTGTTGTATTAAAATCAAGAAACAATAAAATTAAATTTATTTAGAAATGAAAATACTATAAATACTTGAGGTGTTACATACATCCATTGATATGGTACCCTTTGAGGTCTTGTATGGTCAGTGGTGTAAATCTTTACTTTATTCGTCATAGATTGGTGAATCTTCCCTTGTGGGGCCTAGTTTGGTTTAAGAGATAATGACAAAGATTTAGATGATTCTTTAGAGAATGATAATGACATAGATCCTGTATAAGTATTCTATTGATCACCAATGTAACCCTTTGGAGTTCTCGATTAGTAACTAGGTGTTTTTTAGATTCTCACCTAGGTTGGGTCATCGATGTCTTGGAAGATAGGGGAAGTAGGCGCCTAGATATGTGTGATCGTTTGAGACTATGGAGTGAATTGGAAAGGGGGTAATCCACTTGGATTTTCTACTATAGATGACATCGATCCAAAATTTGTTTCATGTTTTATAGCTCAGTAAGTACCTTTCATACCTATCTCATTTTATGGGTTGGAGGACCAAGATGTGGAACCAGATATAACAGTGATGCCAATATGGTCGAGAAACTCCAAGGTAGTATTGTAATTATTATTCCATTAATATTTTATTTATTTCTAAAACACCTCCATCAAATTTCATTCAACCCTAAACACCTTGTAGGCTCTCTAAAGATGAATTTAGATCTTGCAACCTTGATTCTTCATGGATTCAATTGTTATTTGATGTTTTGAGTCTCTCTTGGTAAGTGTATCCTATATCTATTTATGAATTTCATTATCCATAATTTTCCTTCTCCACTGAGGGTTGTGATATCTTGATTTGTTGTTTAATTTGGATTTTTATTTGGGAATCTTGATTCTAGGATCCCTTCTTGATCATTGGATCCTTTGACTCTCCACCAGTGGATCCCAGATTGGGTGATTGTTGAACATGATTTTAGGTAGGTCATTTCATAAGGAAATTACTATCAATTAAAACCATTAAATCTTTTTTATTTTTAAATGAATTTCTAATTGATTTAAAATTCATTATTTGTGATTATTGATAATGATTTCTAAATGGTGCGGTGTGTGGTCATTGAAACTTTTGGGTATATCCTTTGAAACAAAGTGTTGGTTTCCATTAAATGGATTGAAGTGAAATAATTATTTGATGAATGACTTTGTTGAAGATCCTTGAGAAATAATGACATGATATGGTTGATGAAATTGTAATTAAATGAGTTATTTTGAATGTACTTAGTTTTGATGAAAACCCATTTGAGGTTGGTTTTAGAAATGTGGTGGCATGTTTTTTAAACTTGAACTTGGGGTTGATGGAATGCTTTATTGTTTGAAATGATTTGATAGTGATTGAAATGAATGATACCCCCTTGTATGAATATTTTCCTTGAAGCACATGGGAGCCTAGGTAGTTAGGTGAGAAGAACACATGCTAGGCATGTATTACCTCTACTTAGAAATGATTTGATGATGACAACGATACTAAAACTACTTGAGTAAAGGTAGTATATTCTTTGGAATTTTATCTTATTCCCCCTATGCTTGGGACTTGGGAATGTGTGCACATCAAGAGCCATACTTCACTAAGATGTGTGAGAATCCCTGTACAAAACTATCTCTGAGTCTCTTAACCATGGTGTTATGATTGATAATGGATAATTGAAATTGATCATGTTTGGTTTATGTGATATGGATTTATTATGGAATACTTAGTGAGGTACTACTAGGCATTGTTGCTCACACCCTATTTTTGTCTTTGGGAATTTATAGACTTTATTATGCCAGGTCTAGGTAAAGGAAAGACACCACTTGGAGGTGGTGGATGTTCTTGATTAGTGGGACCTTGGGAGTTGGCAGTGAATTCTAGGATGTTGTATTTGGTGGTTGATGTGATGACTTTGGTTGACATACCATTTTTTGGAATTATATCTATCTACTTGTGGTTTTTCTTGGTTTTGGAGTGTTTGGAATATGGACTATTTATTGATTCTTATCCACTATTTTGTATTGATGTTTTTTTAAGGTGAAATCATTCCACCTTGGTTGCATGTGATGCCCAAGCACAAGTCATCAGACCGTGGGGATCAGGAACGCCCTTTATATCGTGTCAGGATTGATTCATATACTATTGGTGTGGGGTTTTCATGTTGGTTTGTGTCATTTATGGTAATATGGATAATGATGTTTATATGAAAATTCCAGAATGATTCAAAATAACAAAAAAAATTGGATCTCAAGATATTTATTCAGTTAAATTGAATAACCCATTATATGGATTTGCTAATTTACAATTGCATCATTTGATAAGTTGATTTATAAATTGGGATGAAAATAATGAAAATTTTGTCTTGGATTTATGATGGGAGTTGGGAGAATTGTACACTTTTTCCCTTCATCATGTTTTTTAAGGTTTTTAATGAGGACGCAAGATAAATAATTTAACTGTTTTGTCATCACTTTTTGTCCACGTGGATTTTTTTAAGGGAAGAGTGTATAAGATCTCATGAAATTATGGCATCCAAGGGGGAGTGTTAAATATTAATTTCATAATTATGGTAACTCCTCATTCCTAATAAACCATTTCATTTGTCTAACTCTACACATGTCAACTCTTAGCTTCCAACCATTAGATTAGACATGGAGAAACTACCAACCATTAGAGTAAACATGGAGAATAGGGATTGATCTAACATCGTTGATGTAATTTCACATAAAATTATTTATATATGTGTGATTAATATAAGGTGAGGGAACTTTTTGCCCTCTACATTGTGTTTCCTCTTTATTTTGTTTCTTTTATTGTATTTGTTTTTCATTTACTTACTATCCATTCATCATCATCATCCCGAACAAGCCCTGACTGCTTTAATCCATATAATATCTCATCAACTTTTTTATTAATATTTTTATCAAATGGAATATCATGAAGCAAAAAAAATATCTTTTCCTTAGTTCTACAATTACTACAAATATGACCATTAACATTGCGCAAAAAGAATTTTAATAGTGCTAAAAAAACATTATCCTCAATGTCGTTAAAGAAGGGTCTCCTTTATCTGTGCTTTCATTAGTGGTAATAAAGATTAAACTGGCTACATTGTGCTATTTTTGTAATAACACACTACAATAAATACATGTATCCTATGAAAAATATATAATTTAATTGAATTAAATTTTACATCATGGATACAAAACACACACACTATTATATATATTTCAAACAATGTTTTATATAATTACATTTATAATTAATATCCACAAACATTTAAAAACATTAATGTTTTATCATCTTTGGTTCCCATGATCCGCTCTAAAAAAGGCCCGCTCATGGTATCAATTTCCAAACAAATCACCTCACCCGAGCAAAAAAATCCACTTAATTGAGAAAAAATCTTATGTTAGTAATACTATAAAGAAATAAATTAAACATTAATATGAAAGAATACATTAATAAAAATGTCAATTTTAAATAAAAATACACACTTGAAATTATACATGTCACATCGTGTGTCATATTAAGGTGCGGTTGATTTCTACACGTCACAAATGAGTTATGAATCATTGTCTTAAAGTATCAAAAAATCTGAATGTATTTGCTCGGTTTTGAGTATATCACTTGTTATTTTTACTAAAATTAATATCAATTTTAAATAAAGATACACTACTGTGCATCAGATTGAGGTGTGACTGATTTCTACATGTCAAAAATTACTTATGGATTGTTGCCCTAAAATATCAAAACAATTCCAATGTGCTTGCTCGGTTTTCAGTATGCTACTTGTGTTTTTTTACTAAAATATCATTTCAAACTAAAACACACATTTTGAGTCATACCAGACACATTGTGTGTCAGTTTGATGTGAGACGGCTTCCTACACGTAAAAAATGACTTATGAATTTCTATTTTAAATTATCAAGGCAATCGGAGCACGTTTGTTTGATTTTCAGCGAGTGATACTTGTTTTGAACTAAAATGTCAATTTTAAACTGATAACAGACACTTTGAGTCATACCAGTCACATTGTGCATCATATTAAGCTGCATTTGATTCCTACACATCAAAAATGACTCATGGTTCATTATCCTAAAGTATCAAAACAATCTAAATGTGTTTGGTCGGTTTTCAGTTTGTCACTTGTTCCATTTACTAAAATTAATGTCAGTTTTATATAAAAAGACACAATTAGAGTCATATTGGTCATACTGTGCATCGGATTGAGGTGATCTTAATTCCTACATGTCAAAAATGACTTATGGATAATTTTCCTAAATTATCAAAATAATCCTAATACGTTTGATCGGTTTTTAGTATGTCATTTGTTCTTTTTACTAAAATTAATTTCAGTTTTAAATAAAAAGATAAATTTAGAGTTATACCAGTCAAACCGTGTATCATATTGAGGTGAGTTTGATTCCTACACGTCACAAATGACTTATGGATCATTATCCTAAAGTATCAAAACAGTCTGAATGTGTTTACTCGGTTTTCAGTATATCACTTCTTCTTTTTACTAAAATTAATGTCAATTTTAAATTAATAGATACACTTGGAGTTCTACCTATCACACCAAGCATCAGATTGAGGTGTGGATGATTCCTACAGGACACAAATGACTTAGGAATCCGTAATGTCTCAGACCTGGTCAACCACCCAAACAGTGCTAAACGGGTCGGGTGTTACTACCTTAGGCGCACCTCCCCGAATGACAAAGGCTGTCGACTAGCAGCGAGGGTATTATAGGTATAGTGGGGAGGAATATCCTCTCAGATAATAATAATGGTACTGGTCCGATCATAATATAAAATTAGAAGACTCTGCAGACTCGAACTAGACCCGCATAGCGGAAGCACAATCAATAGCAATAAACAGTGGAAGGAATAAATATAAACAACAGTAGCAGAATGTAAACACGACATCATGTTGAACCACTTGTAACAACTACTAGAATAGACAAATCTTGTATCCATAGAAAGTCAATATATAAAAGGGCTCTAATTACAAACCACAAATAGCTGCAATAAAAAAGTTAATCATGCTGGTACAGGAAAGAAAGCAAAACAAAGTAAACTCCAGCTAGGCAAGACCTAAAGTTCCCAACCATCTCCATGCGATAGCTAAAATAGTCCAACTCCTGAAGCTGGTCTCTTTCCGGCACATGAATCCATAAAGTATACATGCATCCCAAAGAGCCCGTGTAGGGTGTGAGACAAATCTTAGTAGGATACCACCCAACATTGCGAACCTAATATAAGTGTTTAAGCAGACATGCATTTATAAAGAAAACAATAAATAGAATGATGCAAAAATAAACACAAACTTCACTAGTGCTCAGCAGCCACCATGGAGTGTCACCTACTTCGCCCAATGCCAGAATCTTTATCATGTAACCCGACACCATGTGCCCTATGACACCCTGTGTCTCAAGTACCGACGTCTTGAAGGCATGCCCAAGAAGTAGTAACTCGGAGGAACATCGATGCCTGTCCTCAAATAAGTAAATGGAGGGACAACAACATCTGCCCTCAATAAAGTAACCAGAGGGACAACGATGTCTGCCCTCAAATCAGTAACCAAAGGGACAACAATGTCTACCCTCAAACCACGGTGAGCCTCTGCCCTCATCCTGATAGTTTCAACGTTATCCCCTAATGTATCATCACCTTCCACGTGACTTCCTACGGCAAGTACCCCCAAACCAATAGTACCTAAACCGCAACTAACAGGGGCCTCTACCCACACGAGTGGTCAAAAACACCTCATCACGGAGTCACTATGTGTGCACACTACTCAAAGTTCCAGGTGAACAGTAATCACCAAAATAAGTTCCCAAGCCACAACATCTCTGACACCTCATTCCCCTACGACCATGTCGCTCAAGTCCGATGGCCTCACCATCCAAGCAACTCGGGCCATGCCCAACCTGAAAGTCACACTACCTCAAGATGACATCCATGACATCCAATCCCATGGCTAGAACCACCCAATGTAACCCAGCCCAAACCCAACCTGAGATCAACATCACTCAACAATACCCAGACCATGCCCAGAACTACTCAAAGGTTCCAGCATATGAAATATCACACATCACATATATATAATCAAAAGAAATACTTTAAACATGAAAAACAGACTAAATAGTTGAATTGCACTAGCTATGTGTTGTCTCAAACCATCACCAAGGTTTTGGAAGCCTCTTACAATTCATATCATCACTTAACAAATTGAACTCAGCAGTTTAATCAAAACAATCCATTTTAACACATTTTTGCATACCCGTCCAAAATGTCCCAATTGATCAATGACCCCTCACCCGGCCCTGCTCAAGAAAAACAGGTAAAAGGGCATACCCAAAGGCATCCCATAGGTCTAAAATCAATTTAACAAGCAATAGAAGATAAAATAGGGTCTCTCTCAAAATGACCAAATAAGCACCAAAGGCCGCGTCACCCAAAAGTCCATGAAAACATGAAATAAGGTATTCACCACCTACCTGAGACTCGTAGACCTAGGTATGTCTGATATCAATCTCCAATTTTAAGATGATCTTCGTAGATCTATGTTTCCATCAAATCCCAACAACTCTACTCGGATGGAATTTTTGGTGTGTGAGGCAAAGAAACTGGAATGAAAAAGGGTGTGCGAGTTTATCCTTCCTAATGTGATCCCGTATCCACCGATGGATTGAAGAACGGATGTCGGATGATGATTCTAGGGTAGGAAACATTCTTCAGAATTTTAGAACGGACATGTTTTGAAGTTGGGGAAGAAGAAGGTGTTTTCTGAAATAAGATGTGATGATCTTTCATTTAAGAGAATAAAAATAAAAATACACAGCATGTATAAAGGAATGCACGTCGTGTAGTAGCCTTGTTCGTACTCTTACTTAAGTGGAGGTAGCCACACGGGTCGACACATGGCTAAGACTCAGCCGGTATGCAGAAGGAAAAATACATAGTGTGTCAAGAAAAACTACACACCGTGTTGTAGGAAATTCTTACACAGTCATCAGATGACATATACTCAACGATCATGTGGTTGGTACACACCTAACCCATACAAGGCATGTAATTTGGAGTACACGGAATGTAATATGGAAATTTCTAGAACATCCCAAATTTTCCCAGTTTTCTAAAAAACAATTCAAAAATTCAAAGAGGGTCGGGATTTTGACCCATTCCAAAAACTCGGGTTCTTACAATCTCCCCACCTTAACATAGCTCATCCCTGAGCTATCAAACGAAACCCAGAGATGGCACCAAACATACCACCCTAATCAAAGTAACCCAGACTATCCCGGTCTCAAAGGTTTTGACTAAGTTCCTCAAGAGGCTCCCCACCTTAGGAATTGTCTAAATCGGTCTCAACCCTACAAAATTCAACAAGCCCAAGGTTCACTAACCCGTTTATAGACTCATTGTCCTCTCGTGATGCATCGTCACCCCTATGCCTTATTGGTTCTCCCATGTCGTTTCTGACACCCCAAACATATCCCATACCATATCGGTGCCCTCCTCCACAAGGTCCTTCATCCCATGGATGCTCAAAATGAACTTGGTGTCTATCACCTCAAGTAACCTGCATCCTCGATGCCCCGATGCCCATGACACCTCAAGTAACCTGCATCTTTGATGCCCCGATGCCCACAACACCTCACGTAACCCGCATCCTTGATTCCCCTAATTCTACACATCATATATATATATATAAATATATCATGCACCCGATATGGCGCCAATCCCACTGGCCAATATCTGGTCAGTCCACATAAATCATGTGCACCTCGTGCACTCAAAGCGGACATGCCCCAACAGGCCATTCCAAAATAAGTAAAAACAAATCACAACCACACCCTCAGTGTACCTCTAACTGTTTTCGGCTCACCAGCCTGCTCAGCCCCTGGAAGCTCCATAGAATTCACTTGACCTGAAGTATGAATGTTTGATGCCTAACCTCCATGTGGTGCCACTCCATTCACCAGTCACTGACCCCTCATCTGGTTTCCACTTTCTTGGTCATGTCCTCCACGTGTAGATGAACCTCAGTTACTGTCACCTGATACTGAACCTGAACCAACTCTAGATTCCACCGTCTGTCTTGGTCCCTGTCTGCCGGCTGTCTGAGAAGGCTGTCTGCAGAACCTCTCCAGATTCCCAACCTGTCCACATACCCAGTACTCCTTTGGAGGCCTATTGCACTAATTCTGGGCATGTTCTGGTTGTCCAAACTAAAATAAAACCACTGAATAACTACTACAAGGTGGTCTAGCTGAGTCCTTAGACTGACTGACCTGCTGGAACTCATCCTGTACTCGCTTCCTGATATCTGAACCATCACCAAAAGATGTCGTCTGACCTAAGTGAGACCTCTCTTTCTCGTTACCCTCTACTATAAGCGCATGATTCACCACATCTGAGAATGAACCAAGCCTGAAGATATTCACTTGGATCCAAATGGTGTGTCATAATCCATCCTCGAAGTGCCTCACCCTTGCCGAGTCATCACTGACCATACTAGGTGAAAAGTGAGACAGCTCCATGAAAGTAGTTGCATAGTCCATGATGGACATGTCTGCCTCTATCTAGGCAAGACCTCAGGGTCCCAACCATTTGTGATTGTTGATAATGATTTATAAATGGTGGGTTATGTGTGTGTTGAAACTTTTGGGTATATCCTTTAAAAAAAAGTGTTGATTTCCATAAAATGGCTTTAAGTGAAAGAATTATTTGTTGAATAACTTTGATGAAGATCCTTGAGAAATGGTGTCATGGTATGATTAATGAAATTGGAATAAAATGGGTTGTTTTGAATGAATTTATTTTTTATGAAAACCCATTTGAGTTTGGTTTTATAAATGTGGTGGAATTTTTTGGAAACTTGAACTTGGGGTTGATGGAATGGTTTATTGTTTTAAATTATTTTATAATGATTGAAATGAATTATATCCCCTTGTATTATTATTTTCCTTAATGCACATGGGAGACTTTTTAGCTAGGTGGGAAGAACACATGTTATGAATTTATAAGCTTTACTTAGAAATGGTTTGATGATGAAAATGATACTAAAGCTACTTGAGGAAAGGGATTATATTCTCTATGATTTTATCTTATTCCCCCTAGGCTTGGGAATTGGGAATGTGTGAACATCAGGAGCCATACTTCACTGAGATGTGTGATAATCCCTATAAAAACTATCTCTGAGTCTCTTAACCATGGTGTTATAATTGATAATGGATAATTCAAATTATTTAAACATGCCAATGTTATGAAATGTTTTACTCATGTCTATTTTTAATATAAATTCTCATTCATGCATGTTTTTATGGCAATTCACTATTATACCTATTTTACTCAAGTCATTAAATGTTTTGAAAAGAATGTTTTTATATGAACTCTGGAAAGATTTCCATGCCTTTTTTATTTGAAATTTCATGTGTTTGGTTTACTTTATATGGATTGCTTATGGAATACTTAGTTAGGTCCTACTAGGCATTATTTCTCACACACTATTTTTGTCTTTGGGTATTTGTAGACTTTATTATGCTAGGTCCAGGGAAAGGAATGGAACCACTTGGAGGTGGTTGATGTTCTTGATTAGTGGGACCTTCAGATTTGGGGGTGTATTCTAGGATGTTATCTTTTATGGTTAATGTGATTACTTTGGTTGACGTACCATTTTGGGAATTATATCTATTTACTTGTGGTTTTTCTCTATTTTGGAGTGTTTGGCATACCGAATTTTTATTGATTCTTATCTAATTTTTTGTATTGATGATTTTTTCTTAAGTCTAAATCATTACCCCTTGGTTTCATGTAATTCTCAGCCACAAGTAATTAGCCCGTGGGGATTGGGAACACATTTTAGACTGTGTCAGGATTGATTCATGTATTGTTCAGGTTGGTTTTTTGGGTTGGTTTGTGACATTTATAGTAATATTGATAATGATATTTACATGAAAATACTAGAATGATTGAAAATACAAAAAAAATGTTCTCGATATCAAAATATTTATTCAGTTAAATTGAATAATTCATTATACAGACTAAAACAGTCAGATCTTGTGTAGTATTACCGTGAGTGAATATTTGATGAAAGAAGGTTATAAAAATGATTTGATTTCCCTATGTGTCTACATTAGGAGGACTAGATCTGAATTTTTATCATTGTAGTATATGTTTTAATAGTATTGTAATTCTTTATTAACATCCCAAGGTAGTAGAATATTTAAAGAAGTTGAAAAGAAAGACATTGGAATAGTAATGTTCTGCCTTGGATTACAAATTAAACATCATGAAGATGGAATTCCTACTCATCAATCACAATATACTAAAAAAGTCTTACAATGTTTCAATATGGAAAAATCATATCCATTAAGTATGCCTATGGTTGTACGACCACTAATCAAGATAAATATCATTTTTAAACCATGAGAAAATAATGAAGAAGTTATTGGTCCTGATGTACGATTCTATGTGCTTTTGGAACACTAATGTACCTTCAATATAATATAAGGTCAGATATATCATTTTTTATAAATTTAATTGCAATGTATAGCTCTTATTCTAATCGTCGATGTTAGAATGGTATTAAACATATATTAAGAAGGGTTATTTTTTCTAAAAGTTTTGAATGAATATTAATTGGTTGTGTCGATGTTGGAAACTTTTCAGATCCACATAAAGCAAGATCATCAGATAAATATTTTTTTACATATGTTGTAACTTTCATTTCATGGATCTGTGATAAAAAATTATTTATGAGACTCTCTAATCATGCTGAATTGATTGAAATTCATGAAGGAAGTTGAAAATGTGTTTTTTTGGGATCAGTATTCATCATATCAGAAGTAATTTTGGATTGGGCATGAATAATGATATTCCCACCATATTATAAGAAGATAATTATACTTGTATAACAAAATTAAAGGGTGGGTATATCAAAGGGAATATATAATAAAACATGTCTCACCAAAATTCATTTTCACTCATGACATTCAAAAGAATAGATATCCATCAAATAAGTTATTATGATAATCTTGTGGATTTATTCACTAAGACATTTATAATTTCAACATTTGATAAATTGATTTATAAATTGGGATAAAAATAATGAAAATTTTATCATGAATTTTTGAGGGGGGGTTGGGATCATTTTATAACATTTAATAAAATATTATTTATTTTAAAGTATCATTTATGTAAATTTCGATACTATTCAATACTTGCATTTTTAAAAATATCAAACCAACATGATAACTTTGAACAAATACTTCCAATATGTTAATCACATGTCTATGTTATCAATAAAAAAAATTATGTCATTAATTAAGTCAAATTATATTTATTTTAATATTTTTAATGTCATTTTTTTGATATTTCTATTAATAAAATAATTTTTGCATCACTATTGCATCATAATTAATGTCAATTATTTAATCTCTAAAAATTATAAATAAATTTATATTAGATAGGTAATTCTTTTATATTTCTATATACTATTTATAATCTATTTTATCTCCTATATATATCTATATTAAAATTATTATAGTTATAAGAAATGAGAGTGTGACATTTTGTCACATTCATTAATTTTAATAATATGTTTGTCATATTCATGGAAAAGGGTCCATTAAATGATTGCATTTCGAAACATAGGTGATAAGGGTTGAATTTAGTCACCCAATAGTATTTTGATAGGTGTTAGGGTAATTTTATAATGTTATTTTTACCTTTAATTAAATGATTTACCCTTAACCGCGGTAATAAAAAAATTACTAAAGTTAATATTCATAATATCTAAAAAATAAAAGTAGTTGGATTCGATTATATAGTGGTTCGAGGAACAGAAGGCCCCTAGTCCAATCCACCAACGCTCTACTCCATGAGCTTGGTGATTTTCACTATATGGTCCTCGTTTCCACAGACCGTTTCACAATTGAGTACAGACAGTTGACACCTTTATAATCTAAGGCAAAACAAAGCCTTCTAGTTCACTCACAGAACCTACACAGCTTAGTACGAGAAGCCGGTCACTCGATAATAGAAAAGAAAGATATCTATACTTTTGAAAATACTTTCCAGTTGTTCTTCACAATTGCAACAGATTGAAATTGATAGTAGATGGATCATTGCCTTCAAAAATAATGGTCTTCAAATAAGAGTCGTTCTGAGTCGATCCTGTTGCAGTAGATATAGAAATATAATTCAAGACTTCAGTAGTAGCATATTCACAAATGATCTTTGATGTAGAACGAGTGAATCTTCTATTGTGATTCTTCTTCTTCAATAAATAGAGCTTTGTCGTTCTTTTTAATCAGTAGATCTGTGTTTTTTTGAATGATCGATTAATGCAGTTTAAAAAAACATCTATATAATAACATCAAGTACTTCTCCTATAAATTTAGATCCACAAAAGTCACCTTTTGACTTGTGATATTCAAACATTTTAATTTACAGAGTAGTCGTAACTTCCCTTGAAATTCGCCAAGAAAATCACCTTTTAATTCGATCCTTAAACGACTCTAAACTCGTCAAAGAAACGTTTTAAAATCAGCTTTTAATCCGGCTTGAAATCAGCCTAATAAACAGCTTGTTGACCGTTGAATAATAATATCAACTTTAAACTCGCTGATGCCAAACATAAGGTTGATTTGTACAGTATGCATCCTCTGAACGTCACATAGATAATAAATGTAAGATTGATAACGTAGCCTTCAAACGTAAGGTTGTCAACATATGGTTGATCACAAATGTAGGGTTGGTCATCCATACTTTTTATCTTCATCTTTCAAACGTATTATAAAAGATCTAGTCTTTTATAATCTTTCAAACGAAAGGTACTTAATTCATACTTTCCTAATAACGTATGTTTGTTTACAAAAGTAAGGTTGATGAACCATACTTTTGAGAAACAAACATAATGTTTAAAACTTATGTATGGTTCTTCTTCCATACTTTCTCAATAACCCAAACGTAGGGTTCCTTCCTAACGTAGGGTTGATCTTCCATACTTTTCTTATAACTCATAAAGTATACAGTGCATTTCATCCTTACGCTGCGTTTCTCCACGTAGGGTATGAACAGTGTTTCCAGAACACGCTAATGCAAATACTTTAGTAATTAATCCTCATTGTTCAAGAACTTAAATATTTTGTCCAGAAATAAAAATATAATGAATAATAAATTCTTGCAATATACTTAACAAATAAAATCATTAGAAAAAATTAAGAGTATTTGTGAGCATAAAAATTATCATAAAGAAATAGAGTATTGTTCTCAAAAAACTCCCCCTTTAAATAAAAACATTATGTATTGTTGAAAACAACACTTGCTAAACAATCTCCCCCTTTTTGATGATCACAAAAACCCATAAAATAAACAATAAAATTAACTTTCAAAATTAATTACATATAGTTCTGAATTTTGAAAAGATAAATACAATATTAGATTTAACTTAATATCTCCCTCTAATTTCTCCGACAATAAAGAGAAAAAAAAATTTAAAATAAAATGTTGTGTTTATCCAAATTTCTTCCTCTTTTTGTGATATCAAAAAGAATCATATAATATGGAATAGAACACATTTAATATAGCACTGAACTTAAGTAAATTTTATATTATTAACCGTTTGTCAATAATTAAATCTGGATTACTGACATATCGAAACAAGGACAGTAAAAAAAATAATAAAAAAAATCCAGATTTTCATTGAGAACATGGAATAGGTACAATCATGATGAACACATGTATCAAGGTTTGGTAAGGGTATGAGATAGGGTCTATCTCCTATGAACTACGGACTTGATTTCTGTCAACTACACCCTCATACTTTTCATCATTCTATCACCAAGTCTAACAATAAGATCCCTGTTCTCTTGAGTCATATGAATGTCTTCTATGAGGTTTACTCTGAAAAACTCATGAAGTCTTTATTCCTTTTCCATAAACAAGGACAGCTTGTCTATGAATTGAGTCAAACCATTTCAAATATTTGGTTCACTTGAGGTCAACTGATCAACCCAAAATTTCTGATTATCTAACAAGACTGATAAAGGAGCACTGTTACATTGAAGATCTTGCAATCTGTCATTTATATTGCTCATGGTAGCTGTGATAGCCTGAAACCTTCTGATTAAATCAGATGAAGTACCTAATCCACTAGCAGCACTAGTCCCGACAGATGCAAATTGTGTCTCTAGAAATTCTTTAAACTCTAACAGATCTAACTTCATTACTATTTCTGATTTCAGCTTGTATACCTCTGTCAACATCTCTTGCTTAAAATTTTCAACTTCTTGTTGTGAAACTGTACTTCCCTTAAGTCTCTAAAATTTCAACTGTTCTATTTATAAGTCTCTCCTCAGAGTAATATTTTCATATTCCAAATTAGAAAACTTTCTGTACAGCTCTTCTACTTCCTTATTCACTGAATTAGAAGAACCCTATGCTTGATTCTCATTCTCAGTTTCAATGTGATGCAGCAGTACTAAAGGCATCGAATCTGCATAAGATTTTTCTTTTTCCTTATCCTAAGCTGGTTGATCCACATATTTTTTCTCAGAGTCTTTTCCAGGCTCTTCCACAAAAAATTCCTCATGAATTACTTTAGTTTGAACTTTAGAAACATTCTCATCACAAACATCAGCAATATGTTCTTCCATTGGAGTTTCTAAAATAATATCTTCTGAATTTTCCTGAGGACTGGACACTTTCTCACTAGGCTCTGCCTCTTTTTCCTGTTGAAGTGTAACTGAAGCATCAGCTACAACTTGAGGTTCAATTTCAGTTTGGACTTGTGGAGTCACTATAATTTGAGTAGTATCCTCTTTCTGGGGCTTCTCAATATATTTTTCTCTTACAAAATTGTAAGAGAGTAAATCTCTTATTGTCATTACAGGGGAAACAAGTTCCTCATTAACATTTCTTTTTCTTTAAGTCTGAAGTCCCTCCTGACTTCTTTCTTCTTGAGTGCCTTCAGTTTCAAATCTTATTCTTCTTACAGTAGTGCTTACTCTCGATTCAGCCTGTCCCTCTTTGGACTTAGCAGACTGAGCTTGAACACTCTCTGCTTCTTCCTCAGCTCCTACTGGAAAAAGTTTCCCTTTTAATGTGATCCAGAAATAGCCAATTTTTCTCAGGGTCCCAGCACCAAAGTTGTTACTATGATGGCATCTAACTATGTCTTCCACTGGCCTCACCATATCCTTTTTGAACAGAATTTTTGAGATAAATCTACTAAATGGATAAAAATTCATCCTAGCTTCACTTTGACAGCAGTAATGAAGATACCTTATCATGTACCTAGGAAAGTTAAGCCTTATATCACTCATTAACAGAAACATTATATACATATCTGGATACAATATTTTCTCCAACTCAGACATCCTCAGTGCAATCCCTGTTTGCACAAATTTTACTAGAATTTTCTGATCTGGCTCCAGGTCCTTTATGAACATCTTCTTTATATGAGTAAAACCAATAAGAAAATACATGATATCTTTAGACTTATGCATGGAATATCTTATATTTTTTAAATCAAAATGAAAAACTCCCTCATGAGGGTAGTTCAGAATCTGACCAATCTCCACAGAGGATATCGAGACATCTCGATCATCTATCTTAGCTACCATAGTATCCTCATCATCTCCCAGACTAAATTGTACAGACTTAAAGAAATGTTGCAGTTCTACTTCATACAAAAACTCAAACTTCTCACCATTGAAGGTCTGCTCTAGATTTTGAAAAGTGAGAGCTTGTTTCAACAGAAGATTCGTTTGATATATCCATTCCATGTCTATGACCTTTCCTTGCAAAATTTTTCTTCCTTCGAAGCATTGTTTCTTGACAGTGTTGGTCTCAGCTTCATCAGTTCTCTTGGTTTTGGCCATTTCTGCAAGAAATCTCTGAAGTTTCGAAAGAGTATTAGGGTTTCGAAGGTTTTATGTTCGAATGGACAAAGAACGATAAAATTTCACGAGTTCGAAAGGGTTTTTGGTAGAAATGAAACGATTCAGAATTCGAAAGGTTTCTGACAGCCTTGATTCTTGTGCCATCAATAATTATTACTTAGGTTTAAAAAACGAATAAAATTGATTGCAGGGGGAAAAAAATTATTATGTTTAAGAAACAAATAACTAATTTATTTTAAAATAGTATTAAGATAAAGAAACAGCATAATAAAATAAAACGTTATTTAAAATTAAATAAACCTAGCTCCCCCTTAATAAAATCAAACCTTACAGTGGGAAGTGGTTTAGTAAAAATATCAGCTAATTTAATTTCAATACTTATAAATTCCAAAGATATATCCTTTTTAAGAACATGATCTCTTAGAAAATGATGTCTGATATCAATATTATTAGTCATAGAATGATCAATAGGATTTTTTGAAATATTAATTGCACTAGTATTATCACATAAAATAGGCGTATTATTAAAATTTAGTCCAAAGTCCATAAGAGTGTTTTTCATCCACAACACTTGTGCACAACAACTGTCAGCAGAAATATATTCTGCCTCAGCTGTTGACAGGGCAACTGAATGTTGTTTCTTACTTGACCATGACACTAAGGATTTCCCTAAAAAGTGACAAGTTCCTGAAGTGATTTTTCTATCTAATCTACAGCTTCCAAAGTCAACATCTGAATACGAAATTAAATTAAAATAAGACATTTTGGGATAAATAAGAGATTGAAAAACAGTTCCTTTTAAATATCTAAAAATTATTTTAACTACAGTTAAATGGGATTCTTTATGATTTGATTGAAATCTTGAACAAAGACATACTAAATACATTATATCTAGTCTACTAGTAGTAAGATATAATAAACTACCAATCATACCTCTATATAACTTGTTGTCAACTGATTTTCCAGTTTTATCCAAATCAAGTCTTATATTAGTACATATAGGAGTTGTATATGTCTTGCTGTTTTAAAGTCTAAATTTCTTCAGTAAATTAGTAATTTATTTGCTTTGATTTAAAACATTTCCAAAATATTTTTGATAAATTTTAAGTCCTAAAAAGAAATTTAATTCTCTCGTCATACTCATTTCAAATTCTTTTTGCATTAGATTTGAAAACTCATGACAAAGGGATTTATTAGTTGATCTAAAAATTACATCATCAACATAAATTTGAACCGATAAAATATTAAAATTTACAGTTTCCTTAAAAAGTGTTGGATCTGTCATTCCAACAGTAAAATCATTTTTCAATAGAAAATAGCTTAATCTTTCATACCAAGCTCTAGGTGTTTTTTTAAGGCCATAAATAGATTTAGTAAGTTTAAAAACAGAATCTATTTTTTGTGAATTTTCAAAACTATGAGGTTACTCAACATAAACTTTCTCCACTAAATAACCGTTTAAAAAGGCAGACTTAACATCCATTTGAAATAATTTAAAGTTCATATGAGATGCATAAGCTAAAAGGATTATGATGGATTCTAATCTAGCTACAAGTGAAAAGGTCTCATCATAATCTATACCTTCTTCCTGATTATATCCTTTAACTGCAAGTCTTTATTTATTTCTAGTTATTATTCCTTGATCATATTGTTTATTTCTAAAGACCCATTTGGTTTCTATCACTAGATAATTTTGTGGTCTTTCAACTAATTCTCAGACTTCATTTCTTTTGAACTGGTTTAATTCTTCTTGCATTGTTATGATCTAGATTTCATCATCTAAATCTTCTTCTATAGACTTGGGTTTTAATTGGGATAGAAAGGTAGAGAATTCTACAATATTTCCTATATTTATTCTAGTTTTTATTCCTATGTCTAAGTCACATATTATAGTTTATAAAGGGTGATTCTTTAGGATTCTAGTCTGTTTAGGCGGTACACTTATAGGTTCTTCAGTATCATATTCTTTTGAACTAGACTAAATTTCATTTATATCTTTTTCAAAATCATTTTTCAAGTTCTCAAGTCTCATGTTATCATTAGAGTTGGATTCATCCATTTGATTTGTCCTTTTCTCAAAGGGATCAGATTCATCAAATTTCACATGAACTGATTCTTCAACAATCTTTGACTTCTTATTATAGACTCTATATGCTTTAGAAGCAGCATAATATCCTAAGAAAATTCCTTCATCGGATTTTGGATAAAACTTGCCAAGATTTTCTTTGGTGTTTAAGGTGTAAACCTTACATCCAAAAACTTTAAAGTAATTTACTTTAGGTTTTCTGTTATTCCAAAGTTCATAGGGTGTCTTTTTCATAATTGGTCTAATTAAAACTCTATTCATTATATAGTAGGTTGTGATTACAGCTTTTGCCCAAAAATAAGTAGGAAGACTGTATTCATTTAGCATAGTCCTAGACATTTCCTGAATAGTCATATTTCTTATTTCAACAATTCCATTTTATTGAGGCGTTCTTGGTGCAGAGAAGGTATGTTTAATACCCATATTTGAGAAAAAGGAATTAAATTCCAAATTTTAAAATTCTCCACCATGATCACTTCTTAATGAAATTATTCTAAAACCTTTTTCATTTTGAACAGCTTTACAAAAACTTTCAAATAAAGTAAAAGCTTCATTTTTAAATTTTAAAAAGAAAATCCATGTAAATCTAGAATATTCATCAACTAAAACATATACATATAATTTACCAGTCAAGCTTGCTACTCTTAAAGGTCCAAACAAATCCATATGGATAAGTTCTAGAGTTTTAGATGTAGCAATTTTTTTAACAGATTTGAAGGATGATTTGTGTTGCTTTCCAAGTTGACATGCATCACAGAATCTGTCACTTTCAAATCTGAGACTAGGAAAATCAGAAACCAATTGTTTCTTAGATAATTTATGTAAAAACATATACATTATAATGTCCAAGTCTTCTATACCAGATCTAGTATTCATTTATTTTAGCAGTTAGGCAGTTTACTTGTTGTTTACACAAGGAATTTAAATCCAGGGTATACACATTGTCAGTTCTAGGTGCTCTAAATTTAAGCAGATTATTTTTTAAAACAGAATAGCAATTGTTAGAAAAATCAACAGCATAACCATCATCACATAGTTGAGATATACTTATCAGATTGTGTTTCAATCCTTGTACATAAAGTACTTTGTTGATTAAGATAGCTTCTAGATCTCCAACTGTTCCAGTACCAATGATTTTCCCTTTGGCATTGTCACCAAAAGTGACAAGTCCACCATCTTTTTGAGTGAGTGTAGAGAAATTTGATGAGTTTCCATTCATATTCCTTGAGCGGCCACTGTCCATATATCATATGTCCTTTTTGATTTTGTGACCTGCTCCATGCAAAGGCATTTACACAATTTTCTTTGGTACCCATATTCTGTTGGGTCCAGGTGTGTTATCCAGTAAAGATTTGGGAATCCAAACTTGATTTGATTTTCTAATTAAAGAAGAGTCAAATAAATTATTTTTTACTAAAGCTTTCTTAATACCACTTATTTGGGGTTGTCTTAAGAAAAAGTTTTTAGAAATATGTCCCCTTGTTCCACAGTAATTACAATTTAATCTTTTTGTACTTGGAATAAAATAATTTTTGTACAGCTTAGGTTTTTCACCTTTACTGCCAATTCCAAATCTTTCCTTTTTAATGACATTTTTTATAAGAATTTCATTTAAAGTATTTTCTCCTTTAGTAAAAAAAGGGATTTATTTTTATAAGTTTCTACTTTAGTCACTACTGGAAAACTAACCTATACCAACGGTTTGGAACCGTTGGTATAGGCCTCCAAACCGTTGGTATAGCCTATACCAACGGTTTGGAGAACCGTGGCGAAGTAAGCCGTTGGGATAGGTCTATACCAACGGTTTTGGGAAAACCGTTGGTATAGACCTATCCCAACAGTTTTGAAAACCGTTGGCATAGGTAATATGAAAATCTATTCCAACGGTTATAAAACCGTTGGTATATGTATTTCAAAAAAAATACATTCGGTGTGATTTGATCCCTGAACCCCTCGTTTATAATAGAACGACTTAACCACTAACCTAATATGACTTTTTTAAACATAATTTCATAAATATATATATGTATTATAATAATTATTTAAAATTTAGATTTATATGATGTTCTCGGGCAGTAGACCTGGAAAAAAAATCGAAGAACCTATCCCAACGGTTCACAAAACCGTTGGGGTAGCTGCATATTTGTTTTCGGGGTGTATGCTGGATTTTGGGGCACCCTTTCCCAATGGTTTTGGAGAACCATTGGGAAAGGGTTGGGTCTTTCCCAACGGTTCTCCAAAACCGTTGGGAAAGGGGTGTTTTGAGCTCCCTTTCCCAACGGTTTAAGGGAACCGTTGGGAAAGACCCACCCCTTTCCCAACGGTTCTCCAAAACCGTTGGGAAAGGGGTGTTTTGAGCTCCCTTTCCCAACGGTTTGGGAGAACCGTTTGGAAAGACCCAACCCTTTCCCAACGGTTCTCCCAAACCGTTGGGAAAGGGGTGTTTTGAGCTCCCTTTCCCAACGGTTTGGGAGAACCATTGGGAAAGGGTGCCTATACCAACGGTTTGTAAAAACCGTTGGTATAGAAGTGTTGGGAAAGATCCGATTTCCAGTAGTGAGTTTTCAGTGTTTTTATCTTTGATTCATAATCTGTATTGTTAGTGTTAATTGAGTTAAACTTTTCAGTTAACTATTTATGTTGTTTCAGCATTGTATCTCTTTCATCACAAACAGCTTTATGAATGTTCTTTAAAGACTTATTCTTCTTAAATAGAGAATCTTATTTTTCTTCAAGCATATTGCAGTAGGCTACAAGTTTTTCATTAGATTAACTAGATTCAGAGCTAGAGTCAGAAGAGTAGTAAGATTGTACCTCATCTGTTTCTGCCATAAAACACATGTTAGCTTTCAAATTTGCTTCTTCCTTCTCTGAGTCTGACTCATAAGTTCTACTTGAGTCTTCGGATACACTCCATGTAGGTTTCATTGCTTTCTTGTCCTTATTCTCATAATCATTTCTTTTGAAGACTTTCTTTTTCTTGTCTTCTTTTAGCTGAGGACAGTCAGGTCTGATGTGCCTCATTTTCTTGCACTCATAACATCTAACTTCCTTTTCATCCTTTTTGAAGGATTTTCTAAATCCATTCTTCTTTCTATATAATTTAGTGAATTTTCTGGCTAGCTGAGCCAGTTCCACATTAGAATTTGATAAATCAGAACTTTCTGATATCACTTTTACACTTTTCTTCATCTTTTTGTTTTTTCTCTGTGATGACACTTTCAAGGAAGTGTCATCTCTCTTGATAAACACTTTATACTCATTTTCTTCATCTTGAATCTCATCTTCATACATCATTAGTGTTCCAATCAGTTCTCTCATGGTTAAGTCTTTGACAGGTGTCGACTGTTTGATTGCAGCAGAGATTTCATTCCATCTTGTAGGCAGTACTCTCAGTACTTTTAAATCTTGTTCAGCTTGTTTAATGGGATCTCCCAAGGAGGTTTTGTTATTGAAAATCTTTTTCAATCATCCATTCATTTGAGTAATACTTTCACCTTCGACCATTCTGAATGTATCAAATTTAAGCTTAGTATTAGCATATCTCATTTACCTGATATTGTTAGTTCCTTCATAAGCAACAGCAATAGTTCGCCACATCACATATGATGTCGGACATTGAGATACTCTATTAAATTCATCAAGTCCTAGACCACATATAATTTCATTCATTTCCTTCGAGTTCATATCATATTCTTCTTTAGTATCTGCACTCCATGTTTCATGTTTTTCTGGTATTTCATATGGAGTCAAAATCTTAGAATATACTCTGTATCCAAGGTTTTTCAGATAGATAATCATTCGCGGCTTCCAGCATCCATAGTTTTCTCCATTGAAGTATGATTCTCTAACCATAGACATTCCCTCTCTTGTATCTGTCAACTTGCTCTGTGTATAATCACTTTTAGCTTGTTAAAGCTTTGTTAGAAAGCTCAACCTCTGATACCAATTATTAGATCGGATTATACTAAATATACACAAGAGGGGGTGAATTGTGTCTTTTCATAAATCCTCACGAGATCATGTTCTGCCCTTTAAATTTAATCAGATGAATTAATGCAGTGGAAATTTAAATAGAAGAGACATGAGATATATAGTGGTTTGGGGAACAGAAGACCCCTAGTCCACTCCACCAATGCTCTACTGCACGAGCTTGGTGATTTTCACTATATGGTCCTTGTTTCCACAGACCGTTTCACAAATGAGTACAGATAGTTGACATCTTTACAATCTAAGGCAAAACAAAGCCTTTTGGTTCACTCACAGAACCTACACAGCTTAGTACGAGAAGTCGGTCACTCGAGAATAGAAAAGAAAGATATCTGTACTTTTGAAAATACTTTCCAGTTGTTATTCACAATTGCAACAGAATGTAATTGACAGTAGATGGATCATTGCCTTCAGAAATAATTATCTTCAAATAAGAGTCGTTCTGAGTCGATCATGTTGCAGTAGATATAGAAATATAATTCACAACTTCAGTAGTAGCAGATTCACAAATGATCTTTGATGTACAATGAGTGAATCTTCTATCGTGATTCTTCTTCTTCAATAAATAGAGCTTTGTCGTTCTTTTTAATCAACAGATCTGTATTTTTTTGAATGATCGATTAATGCAGTTTTAAAAAAAATCTATATAATAACATCGAGTACTTTTCATGTAAATTTAGATCCACAAAAGTCACCTTCTGACTCGTGATATTCAAACATTTGAACTTACAGAGTAGTTGTAACTTCCCTTGAAATTCTCCAAGAAAAGATCCTTTTAATTCGACCCTTAAACGACTATGAACTCGTCAAAGACATGTTTTAAAATCATCTTTTAATCCAGCTTGAAATCAGCCTAATAAACAGCTTTCTGACCGTTGCATAATAATATCGACTTTAAACTCTCTGATGCCAAACATAAGGTTGAGTTGTACAGTATGCATCCTCTGAATGTAATATAGATAATAAACGTAAGATTGATAACGTATCCTTCAAACGTAAGGTTGTCAACATATGGTTGATCACAAATGTAGGGTTGATCACAAATGTAGGGTTGGTCATCCATACTTTTTCTCTTCATCTTTCAAACGTATTATAAAAGATCCATACTTTCATAAGCTTTCAAACGAAAGGTACTTGATCCATACTTTTCTAAGAATGTATGGTTGTTTAAAAAAGTAAGGTTGATGAACCATACTTTTGAGAAACAAACGTAACGTTTAAAACTTATGTACGGTTCTTCTTCCACACTTTTTCAATAACCTAAACGTAGGGTTCCTTCCTAACATAGGGTTAATCTTCCATACTTTTCTGATAATTCATAAAGTATACACTTCATTTCATCCTTATGCTACATTTCTCCACGTATGATATGAACAGTGTTTCCAGAACACGCTCAAGCAGATCCCAAATATGTAGATCATGAACAGTGTTTTCAGAACACGCTAATACGAATACTTTAGTAATTAATCCTCGTTGTTCAAGAACTTAAATATTTCGTCCAGAAATAAAAATATAATGAATAATAAATTCCTGCAATATAATTAACAAATAAAATCATTAGAAAATAATTAAGGGTACTTGTGAGCATCAAAATTATCATAAAGAGATAGAGTATTGTTCTCAACAAACTCCCCCTTTAAATAAAAACATTATGTATTGTTGAAAACAACACTTTCTCAACAAAAGTAACCTATTAATATAATTTAGACCCACTGATTCCAAATATGGAATCCATTTTTCAAAATTGAAAACACAAAATTTTCAGTAATTAAATTAAAATTAATCCCCATTGATAAAACGAGAAGACGTGTTTTTCAAAAGTAAAAACTATCAAAAGATTGGCATGTGTTTATATCTAATTTTAATGTGAAAATAATATCAATGACCCAAATTATATTAAATTATAAAAATTTAATATAATTATACTTTAAAACCAATTAAAAGTATTCTCTAACAATATAAATAAATTAGATGAAAAAACAGTTCTAAATTAAAAAGCAGTATTTTTCACTATTCATTAAAATATGAATGTTATCATAAAAATACCAAAAAAAATTCCAAACTAAATTTTTATGTCCCACTTCTAAAGAATAAGTTTATTTTGTCAAATTTAATATATAAAAATATCAAATATTGGATTTAAAAATGGTTCGCCATTAAAAGGCAGTAAAACTACATTTTTAAAAAAATACTTTTTATTCAAAAAATTGAATTTGTTCTTATATGATGTCTAAGAAATACATAAGATGAATGTTAAAATTTTATGAAATATATAAAATTCAAAACATGGTTAATACTATTCATAACTGCTGATTTAATGGTTATGATATATATTATATTAAATAATAATATTTTATTAATATATTGTTGTTTAATAAAACTAGGTCTTGCGTGTAACGCATGCCAACTCATTGTTGTGTGTAGCGTAAACTTAATAGGGTGTTGTGTAAAAATCAAGAAACAACAAAATTAAATTTATTTAGAAATGAAAATATTATAAATACTCGGGGTGTTACATACATCCATTAATATGGTACCCTTTGAGGTCTTGTATGGTCAGTGGTGTAAATCCATACTTTATTGGTCAGAGATTGGTGAATCTTCCCTCATGGGGCCTAGTTTGGTCTAAGAGATAATGACAAAGATTTAGATGATTCGTTAGTGAATGATAATGGCATAGAGCCAGTATAAGTCTTATATTGATCACCAATGAAACCCTTTGGAGTTCTCAATTAGTAACTAGGTGTTTTTAAGATTCTCACCTCGGTTGGGTCATCGATGGCTTGGAAGATAAGGGAAGTAGGTGCCTAGATATGTGTGATCGTTTTAGACTATGGAGTGAATTGGAAAGGGGGTAAGCCACTTGTATTTTCTACTATAGATGACATTGATCCAAAATTTGTTACATGTTTTATAGATCAAGAAGTGCCTTTCATACCTGTCTCATGTTATGGGTTGGAGGACCTTGATGTGGAACCAGATATAACAGTGACTAAGAATATAGTTTTGATTATCGGTTCTCTGATAAAGGTTATTTAGGGGAAGTCCATAACCTTAGTGTGGGTGTTATGCCAGCAAGATTCTGATTCTCATAAGACGTAGAAGTGTGAGGCTTTGATGAGAGAACAATGGCCTCACCTTATTACTATAGAGTCTTCTTAACAGGCTTTCTAGGGTAAGAAAGTATTTATGGTGGGGAGAATTATGACATCTTGATACCATCTTTTAGGTATGAACCTTAGCTTATTTTATTTTTTCCTTGTTCTTGCTTTGATCTTTTTTTGTATCATTGATTCTTGGTTGATTCCTGCTTGTTGGAGCTTTTCAAGGGGTCATGGGTGTGTGTTGATCCTTTTTGGAGAGGTCTGAAGATGTGCGATAGGTTTATCTCAAGAGCGGGAATGGTATTATAGTTAGAATATCTATAAGCGGCTCACTGAGTATCCAATTAAGACCCTCAGCTAGCTCATGGAGACTGGTAGAGGTGGGTTAATATAGGAATCCCACCGACTAGCTAGTAGATGCCCACCATCCAGTCGATGAGACTTCTAGAATACTGAGCATTCTACCAGGCACCACCGACTAGCCGGTGGAACCCAACAGCTAGCCAGTGATGCAAATATGGTCGAGAAACTCCAGGGTAGTATTGTAATTCTTATTCCACTAATATTTTATTTATTTCTAAAACACCTCCATCAAATTTCATTCAACCCTAAACACCTTGGAGGCTCTCTAAAGATTAATTTGGATCTTCCAACCTTGATTCTTCATGGATTCAATTGTTGTTTGATGTGTTGAGTCTCTCTGGGTAAGTGTATCCTAGATCTATTGATGAATTTCATTCTCCGTCATTTTCCTTCTCCACTTAGGGTTGTGATATCTTGAGTTGTTGTTTGAATTGGATTTTGATTTGGGAATCATGATTCTAGGATCCCTTCTTGATCATTGGAGCCTTTGACTCTCCACCGGTGGATCTTGGATTGGGTGATTGTTGAACATGATTTTAGGTATGTCATTTCATAAGGAAATTCCTATCAATTAAAACCATTAAATCTTGTTTATTTTTAAATGAATTTCTGATTGATTTAAAATTCATGATTTGTGATTATTGATAATGATTTCTAAATGGTGTGGTATGTGGGCATTGAAACTTTTGGGTATAGCCTTTGAAACAAAGTGTTGGTTTCCATAAAATGGATTGAAGTGGAAGAATTATTTGACGAATGACTTTGATGAAGATCCTTGAGAAATGATGTCATGATATGGTTGATGAAATTCGAATGAAATGAGTTATTTTGAATGTCCTTAGTTTTGATGAAAACCCATTTGAGGTTGGTTTTAGAAATGTGGTGGCATGTTTTTGAAACTTAAACTTGGGGTCGATGGAATGATTTATTGTTTGAAATGATTTGATAGTGATTGAAATGAATGATACCCCCTTGTATGAATCTTTTCCTTGAAGCACATGGGATCCTAGGTAGTTAGGTGGGAAGAACACATGCTAGGCATGTATTACCTCTACTTAGAAATGATTTGATGATGACAACGATACTAAAACTACTTGAGGAAAGGGAGTCTATTCTTTGGGATTTTATCTTATTCCCCATATGCTTGGGACTTGGGAATGTGTACACATCAAGAGCCATACTTCACCAAGATGTGTGAGAATCCATGTATAAAACTATCTCTGAGTCTCTTAACCATGGTGTTATGATTGATAATGGATAATTGAAATTATTTAAACATTCCAATGTTATGAAATGTTTTACTCGTGTCTATTTTTAATGGAAATGTTCATTCATGCATGTTTTTCTGGTAATGCGCTATTGTAACTATTTTACTCGTCATAAAATGTTTTGAAAAGTATGTTTTTATATGAACTCTTAAAAGATTTCCATGCCTTTTTATTTGAAATTGATCATGTTTGGTTTACATGATATGGATTTATTATGGAATACTTAGTGAGGTCCTACTGGGCATTGTTGCTCACACCCTATTTTTGTCTTTGGGAATTTATAGACTTTATTATGCCAAGTCCAGGGAAAGGAAAGACACCACTTGGACGTGGTGGATGGTCTTGATTATTGGGACCTTGGGAGTTGGCAGTGAATTATAGGATGTTGTCTTTGGTGGTTGATGTGATGACTTTGGTTGACGTACCATTTTTTGGAATTAAATCTATCTACTTGTGGTTTTTCTCTGTTTTGGAGTGTTTGGCATACGGACTATTTATTGATTCTTATCCACTGTTTTTGTATTGATGTTTTTTTAAGGTGAAATCATTCCCCCTTGGTTGCATGTGATGCCAAGCACAAATCGATCATGGGGGTCAGGAACGCCCTTTAGATCGTGTCATGATTGATTCGTGCACTATTTGTGTGGGGTTTTCGGGTTGGTTTGTGACATTTATGGTAATATGGATAATGATGCTTACATGAAAATTCCAGAATGATTCAAAATACCAAAAAAATATTTTGGATCTCAAGATATTTATTCAGTTAAATTGAATAACCAATTTTGGATCTTTCAATTGGCTTTCGATCTGTCTCACAAGTAAATAATTTTCATGGATGATCAATAATGGTAAAAATTAGCGAATGAATTTTGCTAATTTGTGTGTATTCTCATTTTAGTTCTCTCTTCTCTAAACAATATAAATTATTTGTTTAAGATTTATCAGCTGATCACGGAAAACATTTGGAATATTTTGTATTGAAGATTAGGAATGACGATAGGTCGGCACTTGCTCATTTTGAGGTACTCAAACCCTAATTAGTAAAAATTATAAAAACTTGAACCGTAACGCGAACTCGAGTATGCCTGTTTATTTTTCACCATAACCCGAATCAGATTAATTAAATAATAATCATTCAAAATTGAACTAGTTAATTTTATTTCATATTTTATTCATTTATTTTAATTTGATATATGAAACATAGAATGAGAGGGCAAGCGACAAACCACCGTAGCGGGAGGCGCCATTATTGCATGGTAAAGGATGATGCCCCGCTGGCGACTTACTGCCATCCTTCTCTTCTGGCTACTCCATGCAAGCGCGCGACGCGTGTCCCACGGGCCCATGCCTATCTGGCTATCTCGGTCCTAGGAACGAAACGATGGGCCAAGAATGCAGGCTTTTAAGTTGGGCCCATCAAATGATTCGGTCCACATCAGCTACAGGATGTACCAAAATTCCTTCACCAATTTTCAACTCCTTCTGTTTGGAATATTGAATTGACTTTAATATTGAATTTACTTTAAATTGTGTTTGATTTATTATTATTGTTAGTTTATTAACTACATATTTTCAAATGATAATAGGACTTTACAATATGATGATGTTATTTGAAATTGAATCATTTTAGTTTTTTAAATAAATAATTCTAGAAATTTAAAATTATAAAGAAATATTTGAATGAGTTACGCTAGTTAAATGAATGTTTATAGCTTTGACAAATTAAATGGGTCGGAACCCAAGTTTCTCGGATATGCGCCCCGTAACTATCCCAAACTACATTGTAATTGGTTACTTTATTATTATATTATATATAATAAATATAATACTTTTACATAAAATCGTTGATTTTTTTGATTTATTTATTATAATCCCTAAAATTTTTACATTTTTTAACATTAAATTGAAACTCATAATAAATAATCGCTAAATTGCATTTATTTTTATGTTGAAAACGACATAATATATAAAGTATGATTATGCCTAATAGTTATTAAATTGATCATATCGATTAAAAACAATATTTTATTTTTATACTAACTACTTTCATCAAAAAAAATTATTAATATTTTTATCTAATGGAATATCATGAAG
Source organism: Viscum album (assembly GCA_963277665.1). NCBI lineage: Eukaryota > Viridiplantae > Streptophyta > Magnoliopsida > Santalales > Viscaceae > Viscum > Viscum album. Next base: position 826,088,595 of record OY728161.1, read on the forward strand.
CAAAAAAATAAATATCTTTGCCTTAGTTCTACTATTACTACATATATGACCTCTAACAGTGCACAAAAAGAATTTTAATAGCGCTAAAAAAACATTGTCCTCAACGCCGTTAAAGAAAAATCTCCTTTATTTGTGCTTTTATTAGCGGTGATAAAGATCCAACCGGGTGCAGTGTGCTATTTGTGTAATAGCACACTGCAACAAATACCTGTAACCTATGCAAAATATATAATTTAATTCAATTAAATTTTACATCATGAATACAAAAACACACACTATTATATACATTTCAAACAATGTTTTATATAATTACATTTATAATTACTATCCACAAACATTTAAAAACATTAATGTTTTGTCGTCTTTGGTGTCTGTGATCCCCTCTAAAAAAGGTCCGCTCATGGTATCAGTTGCCGAACAAATCACCTCAACTGAGCAAAAAAATCCACTTAATTGAGAAAACAAATCTTATGTTAGTAATACTATAAAGAAATAAATTAAACATTAATATGAAAGAATACATTAATAAAATGTCAGTTTTAAATAAATAGACACACTTGAAATTATACCTGTCACACTGTGCGTCATATTAAGGTGCGGTTGATTTCTACAAGTCACAAATGAATTATGAATCGTTGTCTTAAAGTATCAAAACAATCTGAATATATTTGCTCGGTTTTGAGTACATCACTTGTTCTTTTTACTAAAAATAATATCAATTTTAAATAAAGATACACTACCATGCATCAAATTGAGGTGTGACTGATTTCTACATGTCACAAATTACTTATGGATCGTTGCCCTAAAATATCAAAACAATTCCAATGTTCTTGCTCGGTTTTCAGTATGTTACTTGTGTTTTTTTTTACTAAAATGTCATTTCAAACTGAAACACACATTTTGAGTCATACTTGACACATTGTGTGTCGATTTGATGTAAGACGGCTTCCTACACGTAAAAAAATGACTTATGAATTGATGTTTTAAATTATCAAGGCAATTGGAACACGTTTGTTTGATTTTCAGCGAGTGATACACGTTTTGAACTGAAAATGTCAATTTTAAACTGATAACAGACACTTTGAGTCATACAAGTCACATTATGCGTCAGATTAAGCTGCAGTTGATTCCTACACGTCGCAAATGACTCATGGTTCATTATCCTAAGTATCAAAACAATCCGAATGTGTTTGGTTGGTTTTCAGTATGTCACTAGTTCGATTTATTAAAATTAATGTCAGTTTTAAATAAAAAGATACAATTAGAGTCATATTGGTCATATTGTGCGTCGGATTGAGGTGTGCTTAATTCCTACACGTCACAAATGACTTATGGATAATTGTTCTAAATTATCAAAACAATTCGAATACACGTGCTCAGTTTTTAGTCTGTCACTTGTTCTTTTTACTAAAATCAATGTCAGTTTTAAATAAAAAGACACATTTAGAGTTATATTGATCACACCGTGCATCATATTGAGGTGAGATTGATTCCAACACGTCACAAATGACTTATGGATCATTTTATTAAAGTATCAAAACAATCCGAATGTGTTTACTCGATTTTCAGTATATAACTTTTTTTTTACTAAAATTAATGTCAATTTTAAATTAATAGATACACTTGGAGTTTTACCTATCACACCGTGCATCAGATTGAGGTGTGACTTATTTCTACAGGACACAAATGACTTAGGGATATGTAACGTCTCGGACCCGGTCAGCCACCCGAACAGTGCTAAACGAGTCGGGTGTTACTACCTTAGGCATACCTCCCCGAACGCTAAAGGCTGCCGACTAGCAGCGAGAGTCTTATAGGTATAGTGAGGATGATATACCCTCTCAGAGAATAATAATGGTACTGGTCCGAGCATAATATAAAATTAGAAGACTCTGCAGACTCGAACTAGACCCGCATAGCAGAAGCACAATCAATAACAATAAACAGTGGAATCAATAAATATAAACAACAACAACGTGATGAAAATACAACAGCATGTTGAGCCACTTGTAACAACTACTAGAACAGACAAATCATATATCCATAGCAAGTTAATATATAAAAGGGCGCCAATGACTAACCAGCAATAGCTACAATAAACAAGGTAAGCATGCTGGTACATGAAAGAAAACAAAACAATGTAAACTCCAGCTAGGCAAGACCTCAAGGTCCCAACCATCTCCATGCGACAGCTAAAACAGTCCAGCTCCTGAAGCTGGTCTCTTTCCTGCACGTGAATCCATAAAGTCTATACGCGTCCCGAAGAGCCCATGCAGGGTGTGAGACAAATCTCAGTAGGATACCACCCAACGATGAGTACCTAATATAAGTGTTTAAGTAGACATGCATTTATAAAGAAAACAATAAACAGTACGACGCACAAATAAACAAAAACTCCACTGGTTCTCAGCAACCACCATGGAGTGTCACATGCTTCACCCAATGCCGGAATCTCTATCATGTAACCCGACACCATGTGCCCCCTGACACCGTGTGTCTCAAGTACCGACGTCCCGAAGGCATGCCCAAGAAGTAGTAACTCGGAGGAACATCGATGTCTGTCTTCAAATAAGTAATCGGAGTGACAACAATGTCTACCCTCAATAAAGTAACCGGAGGGACAACAATGTCTGCCCTCAAATCAGTATCCAAAGGGACAACGATGTCTACCCTCAAACCACGACGAGCCTCTGCCCCCAACCCAATAGTCTCAACGCTATCCCTTGACGGCTCCTCACCTTCCACGTGACTTCCTACGACAAACACCCCAAAACCAATAGTACCTAAACCGCAACTAAAAGGACCCTCTGTCACGACCCGCCTTCACCAAAAGGAGGGAAGGGTCAGCAGATTGTCAGACCCTTCCTTCTTTAAGTTGAAGGAGAGATAATGACCCCCGAGACCCGCCTTCAATAGGTCCCGGAGTGGCGACTAGCACCAAGGGTATAAAAATTTCTCACAAATGGAAGACATTACCCCTTTTTGTTTTATAAGATCGAGAGATGAGATGATGAAACTCAACAACACCAAGGTAAAAGAAAAGTAAAGCAAAAAATAAAGCATTCCCACATGCATGTTCCAAAAGTAAAGCCACAAGGTACAAAAGGTAGTCACAAATGTGAGTACCAAAGAGGAAAAACAACAACTGCAACTGCCCCAAAGGTCCGAGCTAGTAAGGTCCTGCGTGATCCCCGAAGTCCTCCTGGAAACCTGAAAACAATTTTATATACGTAGGGTGAGCATACAAGTACACTCAGTAGGGAAAACCAAAGACTCTCGTGCACAAGTGGGGGAACGTACTAAAGTCCCGTGAGAAAAAGAGTAAACCAAAAACCTATCAAGGTAAACTATCCACCCCAGGCCTCACCAAGACACACTCCCCAAATAACGCAAGTCAAGTAATATATATAATCAGAGCACATCGATGTTTGGGTACCACGCGCCACTTTCCCACTGGTTATTGAGACATCCTACACATCGAACCAATCCCGCCATTCTCACCGCAGTCCCACTGCCACACCCGCCCGCACACACCCGAGCCACAACCACACGCAGTCCCACTGCTGAAATCCCGCCCGCACACACCTGGGCCATAACCGTCACACGTAACCACGCCTGCAAACACCTAGTCCAAAACAAAAACCACCACGCCCGAAGACACCTGGGCTAGAAAAATCCACTGCCACGCTCGAAGACACCTGGGCCTCATCCCGAAGACACTTGGGAAACCATCTGCCGCACTGTAACACCTCAGGTAAATAAAGAGTATGACATTTTCACATTTATCCATATTTGTGAATAAAATATTAATATAACTTTAAAGGGGACGTTATGCTCGATGGCGTACCCAATACACAACAACGAGTTTCTTGGGAATCTTACGTTGCACTCTAATAATAAGATAATATTATTTTAAATGGTAGTTAACGCCTAGCTGTTGTGATGACATGAATGAACATAACTAACTACAAAATGATTATATATGTTTGTCAAATATTTTTACTTTTTACAATAAATGTTAGAGGATTAAAAATGCGAATGAATTCAATTTTAAGCGTAAACATTCTAATATTCTTTAAAAGGTCGATTAACCACTTTTTGATGGCGAACCTCTTTTAAATCCACTTTTTGACAATTTTATGTGTTATATTTGACAAAATAAAATTCTTCTTAGAATCGGGACATCAAAATTTACTTTGTGTAAATTTTTGGTATTTTTCCAATTCAGTTCATTTTTTATGAATAGTGAAAAATGTTGTATTTTAATTCAAAACCTCTTTTTAATCTAATTTATTTATATGATTAGATTATCTTTTGAATTGGTTTTAAAGTTAAATTAGAATATATTTTTACCATTTAATCCAATGGTGGACATTGGAATTAATTTCACTTTGAAATTGGACTTAAACTAGTGTCAATCTTTTGATATATATTGTTTCATAAAAACACGCTATTTGTCATGACAGCGAGAATTAATTATTAAATTAATTAATGCAACTGATATGTTTTGAATTTTGTAAAATAGACATAATTTTTGAATTCGGAATATCAAATATAGCTTAGGGTGAAGTTTTGGTATTTTTTTGAAAAACTTCAATTTTTGATGAATAGTGAAACCACTAAGTGATACTTATAAAAAACTGATTTTCCATTTAAATGAATTTTTACCACCTTTGTGTTTTGAATTTCAAAAATCCGACATACATGGTTGTCATTAAGAAGTAAAATGTGGTTCAATGGGATTAAAATAATTTTTTGGTGAATAGTAACTTATTAAGTTTTTAATCGCGATTAGAGGTAATTAGTGTAGTTTAAGGTAAAAATAATGTTCTAATAATATGAAATGACCTAGACACATGTCCTAACCTCATTGGATGTGTCATGGACGACCAAGACAATCCATGGGTCAACTTGGGGACCCCATGGAGCCACTTTGGTAGGAAAATGACATAAATAACTTTTTATTTAAAGTTAAAATAAAAATGTCACAAACATGAGTTGTTTAACTAAAACAATTTTTACATGGGGTTATACAAGTCATATTTTTGACTATAAATATTCATTGGAAATATAAAAAGATTTCATACATCATAGTATTTTTTTTATAATTTTTAGACATTAAATAAATTAAATTATTTATGACATCATGATGTTGCAGCGATGACCTCATTATTTAATGATTTAAATAAAATGGAAAGATAATGTAAAATCTAAGACCTACACATGTAAAAAACCTATTGGATGGGTGGATTTCGAACCCTTATCACCTTATCCTCGAAACACATCAATGTGGGACCATTAAAATCCGAAACTCATTCTAAAATAAAGTAACATTTCTTTACTTTCCAAGAGTGCCCCTCCTCTCCTCTTATAAAAGGCCCCCACCTCTACCTCCTTACCCACATTTCCAAAGCCTTTGGCTCGGCCAACCCCGGACCATTTTGTCTCTCCACATCCCTCTATAACTCTTAGAAGCCTCACTTTGGTCAGAAGTCTTCCCAAGGAAGCCTTTGAGCTCAAACCAAAGGGAGTTACCCGATTTTAAGGTAATGTCTTCACTAGAGTCCTTTTGTTTTATTTTGCTTCTCCACCCCCATAAACTCTATTTATTCCATTATTTTGTAACAACACCAGTATCTTAAATATACTAGGATGTTTTTATGTTAAGGATTCGAGCTACACTTACAAACACCTTCATCTAATGGTTAAAGAACATACTGTTTCTGTGGATGGCGAATTACTGCCTCACGAAACGATGATTGTTCAATCTTCTCTTAACACCTTTCATGGTGTCCATTAAGATGTCACTATATTTATATATGATATATAATATGTTTATGTTTTCCTTAAGCTTCTGTATTTTTCATTTATGGCATACCTTTTTGGCTTCCATTATGGGTATACGCGATATCTTCATTTTAGGAAGTGTGGACTACCGCCCCCTCAAAGTGATTTGATTCGGTAATACCATATGTGGTACGTATAAAGGATATATTTAATAATATTATATATGATACCATACTGGAATTAAAATACTATTATGTATCATTATGTTTTAATTCCATTAAATATGAAATAGAAATGGAAGTAGCGTTCATGCGTACGTACGGCTTACCGTCTCCATGAACGGTGCATTTCATTTCTTAACTCTAAATGTTATGTAATATTATAAATGCATGAATATACTGGATATATATGATATATATTATATATACATCATGAATAAAATTCTGGATATAATGGATATTTTACCACATGAACAACTTGTAATTATAAAGAGTTTATTTTTGACTCAAGTAGCAATGATCGTTAAAACGACCGTTATTAGCTTAAATAATAACATAGTGTTCATGACATGGTAATAAGTGATATAAAAGGAATAATGAACTTGAAAAAGGTTCTTAAGGAAGTAGAAATTAACTCAAGTTTATTATTCAGGAGATTAAAGAACGATCGAGTCAAGTCGGACCCGAGGTAAGGGATCCTACTCCTCTCTTTCTTTTTAAGTACACTCTTTTATGTCATTCCTTTTAAAGCTCATCTTTCTTGTTATTGGGATGTTCTTTTATATTACACTTACTGTAATTTTTATGTTCATATGATTAGAGACCCTATTCTCTCTCATCAATCCATTTTGGAAGTTTTGAGTGGCGCCGTTAGGCTGCCAAATTTTCGTAAGAGATTTAACCTCTCTCTTTCTTTTTAAGTACTCTCCTTTATGTCACTTATTTTAAGCTCCTCTTTGTTATGTTGGGGGATGTTATTTTATATTCCTATTTCTATAAACTTTATGTTAATATGATGAGAGACCCTATTTGATCTCATCAATCCATTTTTGTGGCGCTGTTAGGCTGCCGAGTTTTCGTAAGGGATTTTTCATCTCACTTTTATTCCCGTGAGATTTATGCTACATTTTCCACAATGTCCTTTGAGTGGTGTATGTACTTCCCATTACTTTACTCATTGTGTAATATACTTTCATTTATGAGTATTTACATCAATGTTGTATTGTCTTTCTTTCACGGGGTGTATGTTTCGAAAGATACCCATGTCGGCAAGGGAACCTTTCACCCTCCTCTTTTTAAGACTTCTTTTGTTATGTCTTTTAATTTACATACTATTATGTTGGGATATGTTCTTATATATCATTATTTATTTAAATTTTTATTTCCATGTGATGAGATCCCCTTTTTATCTCTCATCAACTCATTTTCTTAATTTTGTAGTGACGTCGTTAGGCTGTCAAATTTTTGCAAGGGAACTTCTTAACCCAAATTTGATTCTTTGGGATAAACTTGTACTCCTTGAATATGTCGTTCTATGAATATGTGTGAATAAACTCAGATTGTTTTACACTTAATATCCACTTATATTTTGTGTATTCGTTTGTCACACATAATTATGTAATTGATTTATCCTTAAACCAAGGATACCGTCTTTGTAAGGGAATTCGTCTCAATCTCCATTCATTGAGGAATATTTTGTTTTATACACAACCTTCTTTTATACGGTGTATAAACCCCTTTGACTTTTATGTTTATCCAAAAAGGAATTTTTTTTTATACGAAGCGTTTTACTAAACTACAAAAGGGAATGTTTTTGTCGTACGTATGCGGCGACAACGACCTCTCCGCCGCCGTGACCATTATTTGAGTTTCAGATTCCTCTACAAGCCATACATTTTTTTTAAAGAAAAATAAATACCATGTTTTAATTTTCTTTTATTTTGGTATTGGAAATGGTTTTCATAATGTTTTTATATCAATGTGTTGTATTGATATCTTGTGATTGAAAAGTGGAAATGTTATGTTTCCTTTATGCATGTTTTATGTGATACGATTATGTTAAGGTTCTTGGGAATTATTATGAAGACGGGTGGTTCTGTGATAAACTAAGGGCGGGTGAGCCCGATATAGCTCTCTAATGCATTGGGTAACGCGAAGGAGTGAAACGTTAAGGTTTCTACGAAGAGATTTAGGAAATATACTGTGATGGGTATTCTAAATGTAACCAAAAGGGTTACTCCCTACGTAAGAATGTTATGAATGCCTCAAGTTACTTTTATGTCTTACGATTTCTATGATTTATTCATGATTTTATGAGGTATGTTAAAGTGCCTATGTTTTATGGGTAAAGTATGATTTCATTCTTATGTATATATGAACTCATGTTTCTTTTCCATATTTTTATAACCCTTACTGAGCTTTTTATGCTCATCCCAAGTTTTTTTGAAATGTTTTTCACAGGTCAAGGGAAAGGTACATGATATGATGATAGTGTCAAGGAAGTGTCAAGAAAGAATCCATGCTTTATTTTTTTATGTTTCCGTTGATGGGAAAAAATGAATACTATCTTTTATGTAACCAATTTGTTTAAAATGTGGAATGTAATGCAAGTTTTATGATCTAATTCTCTAAAACTCTAAACCTGAAAAGATCCTCAATGTGAAATCTTGTAATAACTCAAGATTAAGTAAGGTTTAAGGCTGGGGCCTTATACGCACACACCTGGCCAACCACCACACTACCCCGCCCGAAGGTTCTTGGGATAATAATGGACCTCAGGCCATCACATCCTGCCCGAAGATACTTGGGCTATCCGGGAAAGGGAGCAGAAAAGGAGCTAATAACCAGCCACCAAGAATGGTGTTGGAAAAAACACCCTCCCCCATAAAATGGGGGTGTTCGGCACTAAGTGCTCAAATTGGGTGGGACGCGAATAAGAAACACAAAACTACAAGTATAGATATAGGTAACAAGCACTCACCCCAAGTCTAGGTTTTTCTAACCAGCCTACAGAACACAACACCACTACATCCAAGTCACAAGTCACGACTCTCGCCAACAAAAACCATTTGTCCCATTCTTGTTTCATGTTCAGTAATAATGATTAAGTTTAAGCACTACTAGGAAACTAGTAGGCATAGGCATAAGTCCAGGAAAGTAAACAGTCAAACATCAACCATAATGCCCACACTCGGTTCTCAACAACAGAGGATCCCACCCCAATTTGTGATATAAACAAGTACCCACACGGTCTTAAAACTCACAACCACCGAATCCATACCAACAGGGGATCCCATCCCCAAATTCACACAACCACTAAGAGTATAAGACAGGGGATCCCATCCCCTCCCACATTTCCAGCAATCGGCCCGAAAAGAAAACAACCAACTACCACCATCAACACAAGTCAGGGTCATGCCGATATTTTCAGATTTAAACGACTTAACACACTCCATGATTTCAATTTTCGTGTGTTTTAACCGGGGGTTATCACAGAAGGGAAAAAATGATCCTGGTGCCTCAATTTATTTGGCCGGATATACGTGATTAACCAATTACTTTTCACAGCAGGAGTTTACAACCACAACAAGCCATTTAAAACATCAGCAGGGGTTCATTAGTGCACAAACAACGACCACCAACGACCTCGATTTTCAGAATGTGTAAGCCAGCACAACTCAGAAAGATGATTTTAATATAACAACATCAACGATCACAACCCCCCTTCATTCTTTACAAGATTCGTTCATTATCTTTAATTAGGTCTGGTTTATCCAATTCTACAGAAACAAAAGTATGCCCACCCCGCATGATACACAAAAGAGAGAGGCAAATGAGAAATTTCCTACTTGTTGATAGATGATCGACGTTTAGGCCGGGTGAGGAACTTTACGGATAACGATGCGGCGCACCCGATGCACCAGGAGCTGTTTGTGAAAATCCACGATCGAGGAAAGAGGAACCACGACTAACCCTTAGTTTATAAGAGCCGGGGACGGTTGAGGTGAAAACGTGAAACCGCGTAAGGCGCGGGGGTCATGGGTTGACCACGCGGCTCCACTCGTCATTAAAGGGGGTCGGGTGGTTTAAACCGACTCATTAATTGATTAAGTATTTAATTAAAGCTCTTATGCGCATTACGGGTCTTTAAAACATGCTCAAACATGTCAAAATAGGGTTTAAAACCCTATTTGTACAAAAGGGAGCGCTACTGGAAATAACCCGCGGGGTAGGCCGGATCCACCGGTAGCTGAGAGCTACCGGTGGGTGACAGCTACCGGTAGCTCAACTACCGGTAAGCTACAACGAACGGTAGTCGGAGCTACCGGTAGACAGAGCTACCGGTAGGTGGCAACTACCGGTAGGCCGAGCTACTGGTAGGCTGAAGCTACCGGTAGGCCGAGCTACCGGTAGGCGACAGCTACCGGTAGGCCGAGCTACCGGTAGACAGAGCTACCGGTAGCTGCAGCTACCGGTAGACCGAGCTACCGGTAGACAGAGCTACTGGTAGGCTGCGACCACCTGTAGACCGAGCTACCGGTAGGCCTGCTACCGGTAGGCTAAGGCTACCGGTAGGCCTACACCACCGTGATTCCCAGATCAGAAAACCCAAAATGAGATTTTCACAAAGTAATGGACCCAAAAACCCGGGCCATTACAGCAGATACCTCTTAAACGATTCTCGTCCTCGAGAATCAAAACAAACCAGAAGGGAAGAGAGGGTCCGAACAACCACCTCGAAAGATACCTCTTAGGAGCGAACCCATGCTAACTAAAACATTTCCCTGCCAAGAACCAAGAAACACACCTTGCCAAACTGCCCGGGCATGTGGGTTGGGGAGTCTCCTCCCCCACGTCAAGATATTATCCACTTTGGGTGGCACTGACTCGCCCGCACGAGTTTAATCGCATCCACCTTAATGCGTCTTGATTAGGGGTCGAGTTCTCTCCTCCCCCATAGCCAGGGCTTTTCACACACAAACAGAGGAAAGAAAACCAGTACATTTCATAGCAAAAAGACAAAACGTTCTACCACAACAGGTACAACAAGGAATAAAACTCAAAACAAATCTGGGTATTGGGTACGCATCTGTGCTTCCCTCTCCCACTTACTCTCCTCAAGCCCACCATGTCTCCACAACACGCGAACCAAGGGAATGGTTCGCCCACGAAGCACCTTCTCCTTGCGATCCTCGATCATCACTGGTCTCTCCACAAAGGTCACGTTGTCCTCGATGTCCAACTCACCCCAATCAAGGACGTGTGAATCGTCGTGCAGATACCGACGGAGCTGGGACACATGAAAGACATCATGTATCCTTAGTAGCAGCGGTGGTAATGCTAGCTAATAAGCCACTTCGCCGACCCGCCGCAACACTTCGAAGGGTCCGATGAACCTGGGAGAAAGGTTACTCCCCTTGCCGAACCTCCGCTGCCCACGCTGAGGGGAGACCTTCAAGAACACGTGGTCTCTAACCTCAAACTCCAAGGGCCTCCTCCGGGTATCAACATACGACTTCTGTCGGTCCTGGTCCGCCTTCATCCTTTCCCGTATGAGCTGAACCTTCTCTGTCGTGTTTTGCACCACCTCCGGCCAAGGATGTCTGCCTCTCCTACTTCGGCCCAACACATAGGTGAACGACATGGCCTCCCGTACAAGGCTTCAAACGGGGCCATATCGATGGTAGAGTGGTAGCTATTATTGTAGGAAAACTCTACCAGAGGAAAGTATCGCACCTATGATTCTCCTGAGTCCAGAACACATGCCCGTAGAATATCCTCTAAGGTCTGGATGGTGCGCTCTGTTTTTCCATCTGTCTGGGGATGGAAAGAAGTGCTAAGGCGTAACTGGGTGCCAAACACATGCTGCAATCCTCTCCAGACTCGCAAGGTAAACCGTGCATCCCTATCCGAGACTATAGACCTCGGAACTCCATGCAACCGCACCACCTCATCCACGTACTTTCGTGCCAAAGCATCCACAGTACTCGACTCCCTGATTGCCAGAAAGTGATCTGATTTCGTCAACCTATCCACTACCACCCAGATGGCGTCGTACCCTCCTTGGAACTTGGGTAGTCCCGTGACGAAATCCATTGAGATGTCATCCCACTTCCACTCGGGGACATCTAGAGGCCACAGTAGGCCGCCTGGAACTCGGTGTTCAGCCTTCACTTGCTGACACACTAAGCACTTGGCCACAAACTCTGCCACCGCTCGCTTAACTCCGGGCCACCAAAACTGCCTCTTCAAACCCTGGTACATCTTGGAAACTCTTGGGTGTACCTCCAGGGGTGAGTTGTGGAACTCACTGAGAACCTTGCCGCGCATCGCCTCCGGGACAAACAACCTTTTCTGGAAAAGCATCCGGTTCTAACCATCCTCTGTCTATCCTTCCGGAGCATTGCCCTGGTCAACTCGGTCACGCATCACTTCACACTCTAGGTCTCCCCACTGAGACTCATCCACTTGCTGAAACAGGGATGAATGCACTGTCATCTGATATAGGTAGCCTCTGCCGCTATCCATCTTCGCATCCAGGTGTAAGGCAGCCAACTCCTCCATTGCCTTCCAGGCGTCCGCTGACTCTCGGACCGCATCCTTCTGCGTCCTCCTGCTCAAGGCATCGGCCACCACATTGCCCTTTCCCTCAGTATAAGAGATCTAAAGTCGTAATCCTGGAGGAACTCCACCCATCTCTTCTGTCACAAGTTTAAGTCCCGCTAGGAGAAGATATACCTCAAGCTTTTGTGATCCGTGAAGACCACAAAGCATTCTCCGATGAGGTAGTGCCGCCATAACCTTAGCTCAAAAACGACCGCTCCAAGCTCCAGGTCATGAGTGGCGTAATTACGCTCATGGGAACATAGCTTCCTGGACCCATAAGAGATCACCCCTTATCGCTGCATCAGCACGCATCCCAGGCCCTGTCCTGAAGCATCACTGAACACCTCATAAGCCACCCCTTCTTCTGGTAACCTCAGCACTGGGGCACTGACCAACTTCTCCTTCAGATAGCTGAAGGCTGACTGGCACTGCTCACTCCATACGAAAGCCTGGTCCTTCTTGGTCAGATCCGTCAAAGGGGCTGATACTCGGGAGAAGTTGGGTATGAATCTCCGGTAGTAATCTGCCAGCCCGAGGAAACTTCGGACTTCTGCCACATTCTTGGGTGCTGCCCAAGAAACAACTGCCTCAACCTTTGATGGGTCGACCGCTACCCCCTGCTCAGACACTATGTGCCTGAGGAAGTGCACTTCTCGTGTCCAGAACTTTCATTTTGACAACTTCCCATAGAGCTGGTGCTATCAGAGGACCCCCAAAACTGTCCTCAGGTGCTCTGCATGGTCCTCTTCTGACCTCGAATAGATCAGGATATCGTCGATGAACACAACCATGAACCGATCCAAGTACTCCTGGAAGATGGATTTCATAAGCCCCATGAACACAGCCGGGGCGTTCGTAACACCGAAGGGAATGACTAAGAACTCGAAGTGTCCATACCTGCACCTAAATTCTATCTTCGGGATGTCGCTCTCTTTCACCCTCAGCTGGTGGTACCCAGACCACAGGTTGATCTTCGAGAACCATCCTGCCCCTTTCAGCTGGTCGAAAAGATCATCTATTCTCGGAAGAGGGTAGCGATTCTTGATCGTTACCTGATTCAGTCTCCTGTAGTCTATGCACAATATGAGGCCACCATCTTCCTTCTTTGCGAATAGGACTGGAGCACCCCACGATGACGCACTCGGGCGAATATAACCCCTCTTCATCAGATCGTCAATCTGGATCCGCAACTCCCGTAGCTCTGAAGGTGTCATCCGGTAAGGAGCCATCGAGATCGGTCGAGCGCCGTGCTGAAGGTCTATCCCAAACTTGATATCACGCCAAGGGGGTAGAGTCGTCACCTCCTCAGGGAAGACGTCCATAAACTCACGGATGATCTCTGGCACTTCCACCATTTCAGCATCTACTGATTCCACTGTCAGCTCAGTCAACAAGGAGAGGAGAGGTTCCTCTCTCCTGTTTCCCTTCGGACTGCTCCGCTCGCCGGTGAAGGTAACACGCCGGCCGTCCAAGTCTGAGAACACCACCCTTTTTCGGAAACATTCGATGACGGCACACACAGAAAATAGCCAGTCGATGCCTAGGATGACATCGTATGGCTGAATCTGTAGCAGAAGAAGATCCCTAACCGACTGATGTGGCCCTATCATCAGTCTACATCCCCGACAAACGAACAATAAGTCAGTCTGACCTCCGACTGGTGTGCTCAACACCAGGGGCACTGGAAGTATCTCGACATCTAGACCCAAGGCACGAGCTAGACTGAGTGCAACAAAGGAGTGCAAAGCTCCGATATCGAACAAAGCATAAGCAAGAGTGCTAAACAGACTGATCGTACCTCGAACAACCTCTGGCCCTGCTGGAACTACTGCCTCTGCGGCGTGTAAATTTCCACGCCCAGCTCCCCTGACCCTCGGCTGTCGGTCACCTCCCCGACCACGCCCTGGTCGAGGTCCCTGTGGAGCGCCCTGAGGTCGGCCTCCTCCTCCTACGTCTGCCCTCGGAGGAGCGGGAGCTCGCTGTCCCTGCTGCTGCTGCTGGAAAGGTCTGGCTGGAAGCTGCTGCTGGGGCAGGTGCTGGGGATGACTGCCACTGCTGTACTGCACCCGGTTGGGGCACTGACTCCGGAGATGTCCAGGGCTACCACAGATGAAGTACCATGGTCTTGGGCCCAAATAAAAGGGGCGAGGGCCGGGGGATCGAAACTGAAACTGCTGCGGTCTGCTCCCTGCGGGTCAGAACCTGGAGGGTCCTGACGCTGGAGGCCTAGTGCTGACGGCCTTCCCCTTCGATGGTCCCAGCTGGATCCCCTCTTGTGACACTCCTCCTAGAGCATGCATCCTCTCCACCACTTCGTCCTTCTTCTGGACCTCCAAGTATGTCAGCAGGGTAAAGGGGGTAACAACATACTGGAGGGAGGGTCGGAGTGCCTCCTCTAAACGTCTTTTCCGAGACTCCTCGTCGAGAAAGAGGTCCGAAGCAAAACGTAGGAGGTCCTTGAACTTGATCCCTAGCTCCCTCACGGACATACTCCTATGCTGGAGGGAGAGTAGTTCCTGCCTCTTTTCTGCCTTCATCGTCGAGGAGAGGAATTCCGCCCGGAACTCCCTCTCGAAATCCACCCAAGCCACCTCAGACTCTCTCCTCTCCCCCAGGTAAAGCATCCACCACTGACGTGCCGCTCCCCGCATCTAGATAACGGCCAGAGGAACCCAGTACTCAGCTGGGGCCCGAATCAGGCCGAAAGCTATAACTAGCTAATCTAGCTAGCCTTCTGTCTTCATGTCGGAGGTGCTTCCCTCATACTTCTCGAGGGCCTGTCGCTGGAAGACCCGAAGAGTCTTCTGCCACTGGTCGTCCTCTTCCTCTCGATCAGCTCTCGGCCGATCGGCCAAGGTAGTCTTCGGGGCCTCGATCGCCTGTACCACACGTGGTCGTCTTCCAGGTGCCATGGCTGCAAGGTAAACAAGGAATGCCTAAGCCCAAGTAGTGCAGAATATTGTCATCAAAACTTCTTAAAATTTAATTTATTCTTAATTCCCAAGACATCCCAGAAACACAAGAACACAAGTCATTATGATACATGTACATTTCCTAGGGTCTCTACCCTGCAATCAGTGTGGTCTCACTTGGATGTTCGGTAGGTCCAGAGTCCTTGCATCGGATCACGGGGGGCCATAAAATCCTGTGTCCTAGCCGGTCTTCCCTGTCCTAATTCACGTGCCAAGGTCACCCAACACTATTGCCTTACCATCCCATGAAATCCTCACCGTTCCTAACTCCATACTCCATCCTATCTCTCAACCATCACCTCTGATACCATTCTGTCATGACCCGCCTTCACCAAAAGGAGGGAAGGGTCAGTAGATTACCAGGCCCTTCCTTCTTTAAGTTGAAGGAGAGATAATGACCCCCGAGACCCGCCTTCAATAGATCCCGGAGCAGAGACTAGCACCAAGGGTATATAAATTTATCACAAATGGAAGGCATTACCCCTTTTTGTTTTATAAGATCGAGAGATGAGATGATGAAACTCAACAACACCAAGGTAAAAGAAAAGTAAAGCAAAAAATAAACCATTCCCACATGAATGTTCCAAAAGTAAAGCCATAAGGTACAAAAGGTGACTACAAAGGTGAGTACCAAAGAGGAAAAGCAACAACTGCAACTTCCCCAAAGGTCCGAGCTAGTAAGGTCCTGCGTGATCCCCGAATTCCTCCTGGAAACCTGAAAGTAGGGAAAACAAAAGACTCTCATGCACAAGTGGGGGAACGTACTAAAGTACTGTGAGAAAAAGAGTAAACCAAACACCTATCAAGGTAAACTATCCACCCCAGGCCTCACCAAGGCACACTCCCCAAATAACGCAAGTCAAGTAATATATATAATCATAGCACATCGATGTTTGGGTACCCCGCGCCACTTTCCCACTGGTTATTGAGACATCCTACGCATCGGACCAATCCCGCCATTCTCACCGCAGTCCCACTTCCACACCCGCCCGTACACACCTGGGCCACAACCACACGCAGTCCCACTGTTGAAATACCGCCCGCACACACCTGGGCCACAACCGTCACACGTAACCACGCCTGAAAACACCTAGGCCAGAACAACCACCACCACGCCTGAAGACAACTGGGCTAGAAAAATCCACTGCCACGCTTGAAGACACCTGGGCCTCATCCCGAAGACACTTGGGAAACCACCTACCGCACACACCTGGCCAACCACTACACTACCCCGCCCGAAGGTTCTTGGGCTAATAATGGACCTCAGGCCATCACAACCTGCCCGAAGATACTTGGGCTATTCGGGAAAGGGATCAGAAAAGGATCTAATAACCAGCCACCAAGAATGGTGTTGGGAAAAACACCCTCCCCCATAAAATGGGGGTGTTCGGCACTAAGTTCTCAACTTGGGTGGGGCACGAATAAGAAACACAAAACTACAAGTATAGATATAGGTAGCAAGCACTCACCCAAAGTCTAGGTTTTTCTAACCAGACTACAGAACACAACACCACTACATCCAAGTCACAAGTCATGACTCTCGCCAACAAAACCCATTTGTCCCATTCTTGTTTCATGTTCAGTAATAATGGTTAAGTTTAAGCACTACTGGGAAACTAGTAGGCATAGGCATAAGTCCAGGAAAGTAAACAGTCAAACATCAACCATAACGCCCACACCCGGTTCTCAACAACAGAGGATCCCACCCCAATTTGTGATATAAACAAGTACCCACCCGGTCTTAAAACTCACAACCACCGAATCCATACCAACAGGGGATCCCATCCCCAAATTCACACAACCACCAAGAGTATAAGACAGGGGATCCCATCCCCTACCACATTTCCAGCAATCAGCCCGAAAAGAAAACAACCAACTACCACCATCAACACAAGTCAGGGTCATGCCGATATTTTCAGATTTAAATGACTTAACACACTCCATGATTTCAATTTTCATGTGTTTTAACCGGGGGTTATCATAGAAGGGAAAAAATGATCCTGGTACCTCAATTTATTTGGCCAGATATACGTGATTAACCAATTACTTTTTACAGCAGGAGTTTACAACCACAACAATCCATTTAAAACATCAACAGGGGTTCATTAGTGCACAAACAACGACCACCAATGACCTCGATTTTCAGAATGCATAAGCCAACACAACTCAGAAAGATGATTTTAATATAACAACATCAACGATCATAACCCCCCTTCATTCTTTATAGGATTCGTTCATTATCTTTAATTAGGTTTGGTTTATCCAATTCTACAGAAACAAAATCACGCCCACCCCGCATGATACACAAAAGAGAGAGGCAAAGGAGAAATTCCTTACTTGTTGATAGATGATCGACGTTTAGGTCGGGCGCGGAAATTTTCGAATAACGATGCGACGTGCCCGATGCACCAGCAGCTGTTTGTGAAAATCCATGATTGAGGAAAGAGGAACCACGACTAACCCTTAGTTTAGAAGAGCCGGGGACGATTGAGGTGAAAACACGAAACCGCGTAAGGCGCGAGGGTCGTGGGTTGACCACGCGGATCCACTCGTCATTAAAGGGGGTCGGGTGGTTTAAACCAACTCATTAATTGATTAAGTATTTAATTAAAGATGTTATGCGCATTACGGGTCTTTAAAACACGCTCAAACAGGTCAAAATAGGGTTTAAAACCCTATTTGCGCAAAAGGGAGCGCTATTGGAAATAACCTGCGGGGTAGGCCGGAGCCACCAGTAGCTGAGAGCTACCGGTGGGTGACAGCTACCGGTAGCTGAGCTACCGGTAAGCTGCAGCGAACGGTAGCCGGAGCTACCGGTAGGCCGAGCTACCGGTAGGCTGCAGCTACCGGTAGGCCGAGCTACCGGTAGACCGCAGCTACCGGTAGGCTGAGCTACCGGTAGACAGAGCTACCGGTAGCTACAGCTACCGGTAGACCGAGCTACCGGTAGACAGAGCTACCGGTAGGCTGCGACCACCGGTAGACTGAGCTACCGGTAGGCCTGCTACCGGTAGGCTAAGGCAACCGGTAGGCCTACACCACTGTGATTCCGAGACCAGAAAACCCAAAATGAGATTTTCACAAAGTAATGGACCCAAAAACCCGGGCCATTACACCCTCTACCCACACGAGTGGTCAAAACAACCTCATCACGGAATCTCTCTGTGTGCACACTACTCAAAGTTCTAGGTGAACGGTAATCACCAAAATAAGTTCTCAAAGCACAACATTTCTGACACCTCGTGCCCCTACGACCATGTCGCTCAAGTCCGATGGCCTCGCCACCCAAGTAACCCGGGTCATGCCCAACCTGACAGTCACACTGTCTCAAGCTGACGTCTATGACATCCAATCCCGTGGTCAGAACCACCCAATGTAACCCGGGCCAAACCCAACCTATGATCAACATCACTCAACAATACCTAGACCATGTCCAGAACTTCTTGAAGGTTCCAACATATGCAATATCACACATCACATATATATAATAAAAAAAATACTTTAAACAGGAAAAACAGACTAAACAGTTGAATTGCACTAGCTATGTGTTGTCCCATACCACCACCAAGGTCTTGGAAGCCTCTTACAATTCATATCATCACTTAACAAATTGAACTCAACAGTTTAATCAAAATAATCAATTTTAATTCATTTTGTCACACCCAACCAAAATGCCCCAATTGAGCAATGACCTCTTGCCCGACCCCGCTCAAGCAAAACAGGTAAAAGGGTATACCCAAAGGCATCCCACAGGTCTAATAAGCAATTTAACAAGCAATAGCAGACAAAACAGGGTCTCGCTCAAAATGCCCAAATACGCACCAAAGGCCGTGTCACCCAAAATTACACGAAAACATGAATGAAGGTATGCACCACCTACCTGAGACTCGTAGACGTAGGTATGTCTGATATCGAGCTCCAATTTGAAGCCAATATTCATAGATCTACGTTTCCATCAAATCCCGACAATTCTGCTTGGATGGAATATGCGGTGTGTGAGGCAAAGAAACTGGAATGAAAAAGGGTGCGTGAGTTTAGCCTTCCCGATGCGATCCCGCATCCACCGACGGATTGAAGAACGAACGTCGGATGGCGATTCTAGGGTAGGAAACGTTCTTCATAATTTCAGAACAGACATGTTTCGAAGTTGGGGAAGAAGAAGGTGTTTTCCAAAATAAGATGCAACACTCTTTAATTTAAGTGAATAAAAATAAAAATACACGGTGTGTATAAAGGACTGCACGCCGTGTAGTAGCCTTGTCCGTACTCTGACTTAAGCGGAGGTAGCCACACAGGTCGACACATGGCTAGGACTCAGTCGATATGCAGAAAGAAAAATACATGGCGTGTCAAGCAAAACTACACGCTGTGTAGTTGGAAATTCTTACACGGTGATCAGACGACATGTACTCGACGAACACACGGCCGGTACATGCCTAACCCATACACGACGTGTACTTTGGAGTACACGATGTGTAATATAGAAATTTCCAGAACTTCCCAAATTTTCCCAGTTTTCTAAAAAACAAGTCAAAAATTCAAAGAGGGTTAGGATTTTGACCCATTCCAAAAACCCGGGTTCTTACAATCTCCCCACCTTAACATAGATTGTCCCCGAGCTATCAAAAAAAAACTCAGAGATGACAAAAAACATACCACCCTGATCAAAGTAACTCAGACTACCCTGGTCTCAAAGGTTTTGGCTAAATTCCTCAAGGGGCACCCCACCTTAGGAATTGTCTAACTCGGTCTCAACTCTACAAAATTTAACAAAGTAAAGGTTCACTAACCTGTTTCGAGACTCATGGTCCTTTCATGAAGCATCGTCGCCCCTGTGCCTCATTGGTGCTCCCGTGTCATTTCCAACACCCCAAACGTATCCCGTACCACATCGGTGCCCGCCTCCATGAGGTCCTGCATCCCATTGATGCTCAAAATGAACTTTGTGCCTAACACCTCAAGTAACCCGCATCCTCGATGCCCCGATGCCCACGAAACCTCAAGTAACCCACATCTTCGATGTCCCGATACCCACGACACCTTAAGTAAACCGCATCCTTGATGCCCCTGATGCTACACATCTCATACATATATATAAATATATCACGCACCCGATATGACGCCAATCCCAGTGGCCAATATCTGGTCAGTCCACATAAATCCTATGCACCTCGTGCACTCAAAGAGGACATGCACCAACAAGCCATGCCAAAACAAGTAAAAACAAAACAGATCACTGCCACACCCTCAGTGTACCTCTAACTGCTGTCGGCTCACTAGCCTACTCATCCCCTAGAAGCTCCATAGCGTGCACCTGACCTGAAGTACGAATGCCTGATGCCTGACCTCCCTGTGGTGCTGCTCCAGTCACTAGCCACTGACCCATCATCTGGGTCCCACTGTCTTTGTTATGTCTTCCACATGTAGTTGAACCTCAGTTACCGTCACCTGATACCGAACCTAAACCAACTCCAGATGCCACAGTCTGTCCTGGTCCCTACCTACCGGCTGTCTGAGAAGGCTACCTGCAGAACCACTCCAGATGCCACCGTCTGCCCTGGTCTCTACCTGCCAACTGTCTGAGAAGGCTACCTGTAGAACCTCTCCAGATGCCTAACCTGTCCACATACCCAACACTCCTTTGGAGGCCTATTTCACTGAGTCTGGACATGTTCTGACTATCCACACTGAAAGAAAATCACTGAAGAACTGCTACGAGGTGGTCTAGTTGAGTACTTGGCCTGACTGCCCTATTAGAACTCATCTTGTCCTCGCTTCTTGCTATCTGAACCATCAACTGAAGCTGTTGTCCGACCTAAATGAGACCTCTCTTTTATGTTACCCTCGACTATAAGCATCTGATTCACCGCCTATGAGAACGAACACAACCTGAATATATTCACCTGAATCTGAATGGCATGTCATAAGCCATCCTTGAAGCGCCTCACCCTTGCTAAGTCATCGCTGACCATACCAGGTGCAAAGTGAGACAGCTCCGTGAAAGTATCTGCATAGTCCATGACGGACATGTCTCCCTACTGAAGGCTCAAGAACTCCTGAGCTCTCTCTTCCCTCAGTGTCTCTGGGTAAAAGTGCTCGAAAAACCGATCCTCGAAGTCTTTCTATGCTAGTACCTCATGTCTACGAGCTTGAACTTGCACATCCCACCAGTGCTTTGTCGGTCCTCCCAGCATGTACGTCGCCAGCTTGACCCTCCGCCCAGGAGGCATCTCAAACTGCTCGAAGATCATCTGCATGCTCTCTATCCAGTTCTCAGCTGCCTGTGGACCACTCTCACCCTAAAAAAGTGGCGGGTGGTGCGACTGGAACTCCTGAATTAGATATTCCATATATGGATTTGTACCCTACGCGCCTCTGTCGATCCCCTACAAGACATGTACTAGACTAGACTAGAGCTTCTCGCTGAGCCATGACCCGAACGCTGCCAAACCCAGCTGTTGTCCTGCCTGCATTGGATCCTAAACCTGTTCATGTCCCTGAGCCTATACCTACGAGTCATGATATGCCTGCACCAGATCCTGAACCTGATCCTAATCATGTGTCACTATACCATCTCCCGCTTGACGCTCCATCTGAGTCATCAAAAAGGAACCCACTGAATACCATAAATGGTCTAACAGCCCATATATGTATATACAATATATTCAACACAGACAAAGAAAGCAGTAAAAAGACAACATATAACAACTAACCTTAATCTCCCTTATCGCAACCCATGCCCATGACATCTCGACCTCATGACCTCCTTACCCGCCCTCACAGAGCCAAGTATCAAAAGTAACTCGGGCCATGCCCATCCTGACAACCAACGTTGCCTCAAACCCGATGACCTAGTCACCCAATCCTAGTGATCAAAATCACCTCAACCATAGTACCTTCCTGCTCATACAAGAGCCAGACCCAAAATCTCCTGCCACACGCAATTCACAACATATAAATCAGACATTTTACATTGCAATAAACTAGAAATTATATCAAGAATTTCACCTATCACATTTCAAAAGCATTCAAAGAATAGAATTTGATATTATTCACATGACATTATCACTTCAAAAAGCATACATGTAGTTATGAAATTGAAATAACCTAAAAATGTGCCTATCAAAAGCCAAACAATCACAACTTTCCATATCAGGACAAGGTCTAATTCACCCTTACCGCACCGGGTCAAGGGTTACATATTACAATCAATAACATCACACACCAAGTGAGACACCGATGTGGAAATCATATAAAATGTAATCTAAGCAAAAAAAATGACAATTCTCACCCATGGAAACTTGGTCCATCCCTCATACCTAGGACTACAGGCACCCAATAACAAGCTAGAAACCCAATTCCAATAACAACCTATCTTCAGTATACCATATCCCAAATAGTAAAACCAATAGAAATAAAAAGAGAAGTCTCAATATCATTAGTAGCCAGCAAAGCACTGCTACTAAATCCCTGTTAAGAACTCCTCTGATAGAACTTTGTAACGTACTGGACCTAGTCAGCCACCCGAACAATGCTAAATGGGTCGGGTGTTACTGCCTTAGGCGCACCTCCCCGAACGCCAAAGAATACCAACTAGCAACGAGGGTCTTATAGGTATAGCGGGGAGGCTATACCATCTCGGAGTATAATAATGGTACTGGTCCAAGAATAATATAAAATTCGAAGACTCTAAAGACTTGAACTAGACCCACATAGCAGAAGCACAATCAATAGTAATAAACAGTGGAAGCATTAAATATAAACAACATCAGCAGAATGTAAACACAACAACATGATGAAACACTTGTAACAACTACTATAATAGTAAAATCATGTATCTATAACAAGTAAATATATAAAAGGGTGCCAATGGATAACCAACAGTAGCTACAATAAACAAGGTAAGCATGCTGGTACAGGAAAGAAAGAAAAGCAAAGTAAACTCAAGCTAGGCAAGACCTCAAGGTCCCTGCCATCTCCATGTGACAGCTAAAACAGTCCAGCTTCTAAAGTTGGTCTCTTTCCTACATGTGAATCCATAAAGTCTACACACATCCCAAAGGGACCGTGTAGGGTGTGAGACAAATCTTAGTAGGATACCACCCAACGGTGATAACCTAATATAAGTGTTTAAGTAGACATGAATTTATAATAAAAACATTAAATAATATGATGCACAAATAAAAACAAAACTTCACTGGTGCTCAACAGCCACCATGAAGTGTCACCTGCTTCGTCCAATGCTAGAATATCTATCATGTAACCCAACACCATGTTCCCCCTGACACCGCATGTCTCAAGTACCGACATCCCAAAGGCACACCCAAGAAGTAGTAACTCAAAGGAACACTGATGTCTGTCCTCAAATAAGTAATCGAAGGGAAAATGATGTCTTCCCTCAATAAAGTAACCAAAGGGACAACTATGTCTGCCCTCAAATCAGTAACCAGAGGGGACTCGATGTCTGCCCTCAAACCACAACAAGCCTCTTCCCCCAACCCGATAGCCTCAACACTATCCCCTGAAGGCTACTCACCTTCCACGTGACTTCATATGACAGGCACCCCCAAACCAATAGTACCTAAACCAAAACTAACAGGGGCCTCTACCCACATGATTGGTCAAAACCACCTTGTCACAAAGTCTCTCTGTATGCACACTACTCAAAGTTTCGGGTGAGCGGTAATCACCAAAATAAGTTCCCAAGACACAACATATCGGACACCTCGTGACCCTGTGACCATGTCACTCAAGTCCGATGGCCTTGCCACCCAAGTAACCTGGGCCATGCCCAACTTGAAAGTCATACTACCTCAACCCGACGTCCATGTCACCCAATCCTGTGGTCAGAACCACCCAATGTAACCCGGGCCAAGCCCAACCTATGATCAACATCACTCAACAATACCCAGGCCATGCCCAACACTACCCGAAGGTTCCAGCATATGCAATATCACACATCACATATATATAATCAAAATAAATACTTTAAATAGGAAAAAAAGACTAAACCATTGAATTTCACTAGTTATGTGATGTCCCATACCAGCACCAAGGTCTTAGAAGCCTCTTACAATTCATATCATCACTTGAAAAATTGAACTCAGAAGTTTAATCAAAACAATTAATTTTAACGCATTTTCGCATACTCGACCAAAATGCCCCAATTGAGTAATGACCCCTCGCCGGGCCCCGCTCAAGTAAAACAAGTAAAAGGGAATACCCAAAGGCATCCCACAGGTCTAATAATAAATTTAACATGCAATAGAAGATAAAATAGGGTCTCGCTCAAAATACCCAAATACGTACCAAATGCCGCGTCACACAAAAGTCCATGAAAACATGAAAGAAGGTATGCACCACCTACCTGAGACTCGTAGATGTAGGTACATCCGATATAGAGCTCCAATTCTAAGCTGATCATTGTAGATCTATGTTTCTGTCAAATCCCGACAACTCTGCTCGGATGGAATTTGCGATGTTTGAGGCAAAGAAACTGGAACAAAAAAGTGTGTGCGAGTTTAGCCTTCCCGATGCGATCCCGCAACCACCGAAGGATGGAAGAGCGGACGTGGGATGATGATTCTAGGGTAGGAAATATTCTTCGGAATTTCGGAACAGATATGTTCCGAAGTTGGGGAAGAAGGTGTTTTCTGAAATAATACGTGATGCTCTTTCATTTAAGTGAATAAAAATAAAAATACATCACATGTATAAAGGACTACATTCCGTGTAGTATCTTTTTCCGTAATCTGACTTAAGTGGAGGTAGCCACACAGCCTGGACGCACCACACATGTCGACACATGGCTAGGACTCAGTCGGTACGCGGAAGGAAAAATACATGACATGTCAAGCAAAACTACAGGCCGTGTAGTAGGAAATTCTTACACGGTCATCACAAGGCATGTACTAGGCGAGCATGCAGACAGTCATGCCTAACCCATACACAACGTGTACTTTGGAGTACACGGAGTGTAATCTGGAAATTTCTAGAACTTCCCAGATTTTCCCAGTTTTCTCAGAAACAAGTCAAAAATTCAAACAGGGTAGGGATTTTGACCCGTTCCAAAAACCCGAGTTCTTATAGGATCGTTGTCCTAAAGTATCAAAACAATCCGAATGTGTTTTCTTGTTTTTCAATATTTCATTTGTGTTTTTTTATTAAAATGTCATTTGAAACTGGAAACATGCACTTTGAGTTATATCAGTCGCATCGTGTGTTAGTTTAACGTGAGACTGCTTCCTACATGTCACAACTAACTTATGAATCATTATTCTAAATCATCAATATAATCAGAATTCATTAGATCAGGTTTTAGTGAGTGATATGTTTTGAACTAAAATGTCAATTTTAAATCGGTAACAGATATTTTGAGTCATAACATTCACATTATTCATCATATTGAGGTACAATTGATTCCTACATGTCACAAATAACCTATGGATCGTTGTCATAAAGTATCAAAATAACCAGAAAGAATTTTATTGGTTTTTAGTATGTCACTTGTTTATTTTACTAAAATCAATGTCAATTTTAAATAAAAAGACACACTTAGAGTTATACCAGCCACACCATGTGTCGTATTAAGGTGTGGTTGATTTATACACATTATAAATGACTTATGAATTGTTTTCTTAAAGTATCAAAACAATCCAAATATGTTTTCTCAATTTTCATTATGTCACTTGTTATTTTTATTAAAATTAATGTCAATTTTAAATAAATAGACACACTTGGAATTATACCAACCACATCGTGCATCGTATTGAGGTACAACTAATTCTTATATATAAAAAATGACTTATAGATTGTTTTCCTAAAGTATCAAAATAATATGAATGTGTTTTCTTGATTTTGAGTATATCACTTGTGTTTTTTATTAAAATGTCATTTGAAACTAGAAACACACACTTTGAGTCATACCGGTCACATCGCGTGTTGGTTTGATGTGAGACTACTTTATACACATCATAAATGACTTATTAATCACTATTATAAATTATCAAGATAATTAGAGTGTGTTTTTTTGTTTTTAGTGAGTGACACACGTTTTAAACAAAAATGCCAATTTTAAACTAATAACAGACACTTTGAGTCTTACTGGTCAGACCATGTGTCAGATTGAGGTGAAGTTGATTCTTACACATCAAAAAGGACTCATGGGTCATTCTCCTAAAGTATCAAAAACATATGAATGCGTTTGTTCAGTTTTCAGTATGTCACTTGTTCTTTTTACTAAAATTATTGTCAATTTTAAATAAAAAGACACACTAGGAGTCATATCGGTCATACCATGCGTTAGATTGAGGTGTAGTTGATTCATACACATCAAAAATGACTTATGGACCATTTCCATAAATTATCAAAATAATATGAATATGTTTGTTTGGTTTTTAGTAGGTCACTTGTTCTTTTTACTAAAATTAATGTCAATTTTAAATAAAAAGACACACTTGGAGTTATACCGGTGAAACAATGCATCATATTGAGGTGTGGTTGATTCTTATATTTTAAAAATGACTTATGAATCGTTTTCCTAAAGTATCAAAATAATCTGAATGTGTTTGATTGGTTTTCAGTATGTCACTTATTCTTTTTACTAAAATTAATGTCAATTTTAAATAAATAGACACACTTGAAATTATATCTGTCACACCATGTGTTGGATTGTATCATTCACTGAGGACCCTATCACAGGTTCTCTCTCAGGATCTTACTCAATCTCACTCAAACCTGATGCTTGTACACAACTGTGCAATTCAATAGAACACCTTTACTCAATAGAACACCTCTACTGATTTCTAATGAGTAGCATCTCACTGAACATAGAATAACACTCCTATACCTCTAAAAATTACCCACACACATTTCAGCTACATCTAATTGACCAAGGAATCTCACTCATGCCAAGGCTTACTACACAACCACCATAGGTGCGTTGTTCCAAATCCATGAGCATCTACCCACGTTCCCATCACACTACCCAAAAGAACCTCTCAAGAACCATAGAGCTAGTAATCCAAATAAAATTCCCTCTAAACCCAACCTTAATATTAAAAAAACTCCATTCTCTTCAAATTACTAAAGGATTAAGTAATTTATTATTCTTTTCCTTCACCCAGATGGTTTAGTTAAGTACAATTCCACCAAGAAGCTATATGGGAAACACCATATAGGTTGTTATTGACCATTAAGTAACTAAAACTATATCTTCAAGGAAACTCATGACCATCCTCAAATAATTAATCAGTCATACCAATCCTATGATAAAACTTCCTAGGTTCCACGACTAAGGAATCAATTTCACACACTAATCCACTAAGGGTCTTCATACATCCCTTGATGAAGGAACTATATTTCCACAACCAAAGAATTTATTTCTCTAGGATCCACACAACTTACCATCAGAGAAAATATCATAGATTAGCTGGTTAGAATTCCATAAACATGTTATATGGGGAAACATTATATAAGTTTTTATTTTAACTTTAAATAGTATAACACCCATCATCAAAAACTCAAATCACATACAAGAAAGAACATGCCATGTGAGTCCTACATGCCTAATATGATGTATGTACATGAACAATTTCCAATGAGCCAATATCCAAAACAAAAAACAACAACTCTTATAAAAATTTCATATTAAATAAAAATTTCAATCAGAATAATGAAAAGAAAGAACAACAATTGTGTACCCTTGGTAAGTTGGATTTCTCACTAGAAGGGTGTTCACGACTCACTAATCTGAGGTTAATCACAAACTCTAACGCATTCCAAAACAACTTGAATACCTTCTCCCCAATTCATAAAATAAAAAATACTCTGATACCAATTTGGAACTCCCTATACCCGGGCCACTCAGCTATGATCAGGTTGTAACACCCAAATATTTTAATAGAATTCTATGTTTGACAATGTATACCACACACAACACTAAGCTTTAGCGAACCACAAAATATTATTATTTTATGACTGTTAAATAATAACCATTGAAATGGAAGGTATGAATAGAAGTAACCAAATTATGAAATATATAAAAAGTTCATAATCAACATTTTTTTGATAAATGCATAGGAAATAAGCATTCAGTTTTTAGTAATTTCATTTTATTCTTAAAAATAAATTTTCTTCAAAAACAGTAGTTATTTATTTTTTGAGAAAATATTATAATTGATTTTTTAAACTTTTAAAAATTATATTTGATAAAAATAATATTATTTTAAAAATAATCATATAAAAATTATCTTAAGTTGATTTTTTGGTATTTTTATGAAAAGATTGATTTAGTGATCAGTGAAAAATACTAATTTTTATTGAAAATTGTATTTTTATTTCAAGCATTTACAAAGTTATATTTTTGTTTTTAAATGGTTAAAAAGTAACATTAGTTATCTAATATTATTAATAATCTAATAAATTTCATTGAAATTAATTTTATGGTTGAATTTGGTATAGAAACATTTTTATGCAAAAGAATGTATTTTTCTAAAAAACCGCTTCTCATTGTGTTTTGTATTTTTATCATAAATTATTTTCTACTACTTCTAGAAATTGAATCTTGAAAAATATATTCCACATTTCGAATAAAGTGGTCCTAGTTTTTTAAATAGGACCCATTTATTTTTTTCATTCTAAATATTAACCATAGTAATTTTTTATTTTCATAGTAAAGGTAAATGGGTTAATTCGGGTTAAAACTAATGTTATAAGGATTCAAATTCCTTCAAACATTTTCATTTTTTACTTTGATGTGTTTATATCATTCATAATCATCCCAAATTCTAAAATATTTTTCTTTTCCATTTAACCTTGATTTTGATCTTTATAATATTTAAGTAAATGATAAAGCCAAAAATTTAACTTTATTGATTTTAATATCTCTACTAGTTTGTGACATGGATAAAAACATCTTATATTAAGCTATAAATTTTTATTTGAAATATAAATGATTTTTTTTCTTGGTAATTTATTTTAAATTTTTAGGAATGATGTAATCACTTTAAATGCTTATAAAACACCGACACAGTGCTTGTCCAAGTAGAAAAAAATCAATTAAACGATTTTTAAAAACTCAAAAAGTAATGTTTTTGACTGATTTAACGTGTAAAAAAATTTCAAAGATAAATATAACAAATTAGAGATGTGTGAAACGTTTTTATTACAATTTAATTGATTCATTTTGTTTTGAAAGTCAAATTATGTGAATAGTTCTTAAAATGGCATTAATAGTATTTTATGTTAAATATATTTAATTAAAATATTTTAAAATTGTAAATATCTTGAAAGAGGGAATTTAGGATGATAAATGGCCTACAATTTTTTCTATTATTCATTTATAATCCAATTTTCACTTTATAAGTAAAACTATAACCCATTAATATTAAAAAAAGTCATTACCATAGTTAAGGTTAAAAGTCATTAACTAAGGGATTAATCTAAAGATAAGTTTTAAAATGATATATAAACTAGTCGAAATTTTATTGAGTGATTATAATAAGACCATATCCTCATTATCTTTGAATTCATGTAATTTTTTAACCATTTTACTTGAGATAGACATATATTATATTATATAGTTTCTTACACTTCCAAAAAATGACATTAATGATTTTTTTAATAAATAATATTTTATTAAATGATTTAAAATTCATAAAAATATTATATTTGTCCAATTGAATGTAATATGGTTTTATATATCAATTATGGTCTATTTATTAGTCAATTTTCCTTTTATTGTAACTTTCTTGATCCCTAAAGATTAAAAAACATTGATATCATGGTAATTGATAAAAGGATTATCGATGGTTTAAAACTAAGATATAAGGGTGAAAAAATAACCAAAACTTGTCCAAATTTTATTGGATGAGAGGATTTAAAATAAAAATCATATTATATTATAATTAAATCCATTTGGATCCATTTTTACATGAAAATTAATTAATATTAATTTAATAATTTAATTAATTTAAAGAGTTCCCTTCCCCTCACTTATAAAAGGGAACATCCTATCCTTTATTATTGATAATTTTTGATCCTTCTATCTCAGTGAATTATCACCCTAATATCATTCTATAATCCTTCACCATATACTAGAGCTTCTAGTATTTCCAAAAATACTATTCTTTCAAGAATTAAGGTGTAATCCAAAAGTGGTTTCTCAATGAAGTGGAGGTTAGAGAGATTTCGAAGAAAGTGAAACTTTATGTAAGAGTTTCTTATATAGGTGTTATATTTATGAGACATATTACATACTCACCTATTGTTTCATTTGTGTGGTATAAATATACTTCCCATGAATTTCTCTTATGATTCATTTCATGAAAATTAAGGTTATTTACATATATATATATATATATATATAAGATGCTCTCTTTCATAAGATTTTGATTTAGAGATTACCAAAGCGGTAAGGGTTCTTCATCTCAATAGCATTTCATTGAGACATGTTTGATATTATACACCTATCTATATTTATGATGTGTATATTGTAACATCCTTTCCCAGGAGCCAGTTATTTAGTGCCCCGATCTAGTTGGCCACCTAGCCTCAAGCGTATATATGCGTATGCCAGAGGTCGTCGACTAGCAGTGAAAGTCTAAGGGTGGTATAGTGGGGAGACTATACACTCTTGATCAGTACTAAATATAGTATAAGAAATAGTAAATAAAGTTAGTGGAATATAAATAATGAAACAATAGTATTAATCATAATAGATACCCATGATAGTGTCGAATAATCCTTTCATGCAAGAACATGTTATGTCAAAAAACAAGTAGTCAATATATAGCAGGTAAATTATACAACAAGACTAGATAGAAAAAATAAATAAGTAAAAAAAGACCAAACTCATGTAGGAAACCTGAATACATGCTCAAAACCCATCTCTATGTCAATTCCTAACCCATAGTAAAACAAAAGGTGAAATCTAGGGTCCTAACCTACAATCAGTAGATCAATCCATGTAATGTATTGCCCCTTCCTCATTAGCTTGAGAAGGCAGTGAGATGCTACATGGCCTTAGGTGACGTTCTCAAGGTGTCAAAGGTTGGAAATAAATGTCGAGGGCTTCAAGAACAATTGGGGAACAATTCACCCATAAAACAAAACCAACCATCCAAACAAGGCATAATAACCCTAACTACATGATTCATGTCAACAAAGTAAACCATGATAACACATTACCAATAGACAACCATAAAACCAAACTCTTCCATAACAATTCCCAAAAACCAATACAACTAAATCACAACAATACCTATCATGAACCAGATCTAGTCTCCATTCAAACCAGCACCCGACCCAGTCCGTGGTAAGGCCCGAAGGGTGTTCCCTATCCCCATAGGCTATCACAAGTTCCTGGGTATCATAAAAAAATGTTGGGAATGATTTAGTATAATTTATATTCATAAAAAAACCCAAAAAATTTAATAAAATGATTCTGAAAATTTAAACCAAACAAGTCTTAAAAAAATTCAGAATTGAAAAGAAAGGTTTAAGAACAACATTTAAAAGGGACACAACATGAAGGAGAAGAAAGTTTATCCCAAGAACCACCACATGATGAGGGGGTTTCGCCCTCACACTATCTCCACAACACCACACCAAGACACCGCTAGTAACCTGAACCACCATTTCTAAAAACATTGCTCATACCCACATAAAACATTACCAAGTCTACTCACATCCAAGGGTGTAATTATGATGTGAGCCTAATCCCAATAGGATTCCACCAAAAATATTTCATGTGATAAAAATTTTAAGAAAAAAATCTTGCACGTTTTTATAAATAAGAAATGCTAGCAACAATTTCTAAAAGATGTAGCTTTAAATGAAAACCATTTTCATGAGGGAAACTTTAAATAATGAAAACTTCTAAATAAAAAACAAATAATACCAAATTTACCAACCAAACCCACAGTATACTGATGGTAAGTACAATATATCCAATGAGCACTAGTCACGAGAACACCCCTAGGCACTAGCTAGTTGTGGAGCTCTAGGAACATCATATCTCGGTGTAAAATTATCCATAATTAATAACCTTTTCATGAATGATATACTAGAATGGGAAACCCTAATGAATTAGTGGTCCCCAACATTATCATAGTTTAGTTAGTGTTGTCATCGTCAAAATTTCTAAGTGAAATAGGGAAGAAAACGCTACCAGATCACTAGCATACTAGTCCTAGTCCACCCACATAGATACCCGAGCTTCCCTCTTTGTTCTCAATAAAGTTTCACATGTTATAAAATACCAATTTCACATAAAAATGCAATTTCCAAATTACACACACACCAAAAAAGCCACAAACATGTCACATAATTCCCCTTTCACCTTCAAATTCATTTTAACACCATACTCACACCAAAATAGCCCACAAATATGTCACATAATTCCCTTTTCACCTTAAAATTTATTTTAACACCATAATCACACCAAAACATCCCACAAACATGCCTCACACATTTCTCACAATTTAATAAATTGTTCCAACCATTTATAAAACATTCTCAAAACGTTTGACATCACAAATCATCACTTTATCTTTCAAAAACCCATTTTAAGAACATACACCCACCAAAATAGTACCTAAACATCTTTTTCACACTTTGTGTAACTTATTAAACCATTTGAGATTTTTATAAAACAACTCCAAGGAGTATAACAAGTTTTTTCACACAAAATCCATTCGAAAAGTCTTTTTCAAGGCCAAATTAACATCAATACAAAACCAAAATAGAATTGGAAACCCTATAAAAATTTAATAAAACACTTTCATATGTTATAAAATGACCTAAAATGATACCACATGAGTTACACATGAAAAACACACATTTTCAAGAAAAAATGAAACTTTAAAATTAAACTCTTAACCAATTCCATCAAAAATGGTTTTTGCACCACACACAACATATGTGGAGAATTCTTAAAAATTAAATCAAGAAAATCTAACTCATCAAATAATGTTTACACATGGAATCACCTACCTTAGATGCTGAAATCCCAAATCGTTGTGCAAAACTTCAACCGTACCACTACCGCACCACAAGGGAAAGAAAACGAACCCTAACCAAGAAACTCAAAAATAAAACCTATGTATCAATCCCTAGTTTTTGGAAATTTGGAACTTCAATAAGGAGGAAAGAAACCGTAAGGAAATGGAATAAATAAGGAAGGAATTCACTTACATGAAGAAATATTGAAGTTCCACCACCAAAAAACTCTTCAAAATTGGGTTCCAAATGAGCTTGGGGGAGCTTGGGAGCCTTCCATAGCTATAATGGTCGAATGGGAGAAGAAAGGGGAACACTAGGGTTATGAACAGAAGGAAAAAATTGGAATTACATAAATTTTTTTAATGTGCTGGACACTGTGCACAATTTGGATGCATGGTTTAGTAAACCATGTGGCAAAACCGTGCACCCAGTTCTGTCCACTCAAAAATTGATGTTTTACTCCAAAATTCAAGGGGGGCCTAGGGGGAACCTATGGGGGAAAGATAGTTCAAGAATAAAATAGAAATAATTCCGCAAAATTTCAAACCTATCACACCTGGATCCCAAGAAAACAACCAAGGACCCAACCTGAAATAAAACAAAGTGAAAGTTAAAAACCTGAGTGTGACAATTCTCTCCACCATAACGCTTTCTGCCCCCAGAAAGACATGACAAGGCTAGATGAAAAAACAAAACCTACACCATTTCCAAGCTCAAAAGGGGGTTCCCAATGAAAAGACAATAATGAAACTACCAGTAGTAAAAGAGGTATATGAGCTAACTCGAGAGACCAATACAACCTCCCCCACTAAGGGTCACCCACCCCCAAAAGCCAAAACACATCCAGTTGACCAAAAAAAGGAAAATATACTCTCACCAACCAAAATATACACTACTTTATTGAAACAAGAAAACATAACTAAACCACATCCCAAGAAAAAACACCATAACCACTACAAGATGAAGTTTAATCAATTTACTTGAAACAAAAAATGAATTTAAATGAGGTCATCACAACCTTACTTCAACAAAATCATTGGGCATGCTCTAATCACAAAGTTTACACAAAAAATAAGTTGGTAGTTAGATATATCTGAATAAAACTACCTACTGCCAAGACAACACCAAGGAAAAAACTGAGTTACTAATACGAGGAGACCCAAACGAACTCCCCACCGTAGAAACAAACTAACACCTGAGACTGAACCAGAACACCAATAGGGGGGAGGTCTGAATGGAATCCACACCATAAGAGGTATAATACCATTAGACTTATTACAAAAGATCTTACATGATACCCATGGTGGGTATCCCCACTATAGAAACCAACCATTTTAATCCACTAACACGGGCTGAAAAAAGAAACTCAACATGGGTTAACTTGGGTGATCCCCGTACAACTTATTCTCCCACCACAAGAGGCCCGATCAACAAAACTCCAAACCAATAGAGACACTATATGGTTCAACACTCCCATGAAAATTACCATCCTCGGATGCGTCCAACCAAAACTGAGATCGAAAAGATCGTACAAGGTTATTCATACATGAACAACCATACAGAGAGTTTCACCTACAAGGGTTTAAGAACTAGGGTTTGCGAAAACAAAATCACCCCATATACCTATAACCAAGAGGGACTCTTCCAATAACTTAGATCACAACATTGAAAAATAGGGTCCCTACGTCCCTTTCCACCACATGGAACCACTTGAAATGAAACCACCACATAGAAACCTCAAAATGTTTCCACCTCCCACACCAGAGACGGAAGTTAAACCATGATCCCTTACACCCTTGGGATTTCCTAACTACATGATAGCTTCACTCTGGGACCTATGCCTGGAGCAAAAATTATTGAATCATATCCTGTATCATAGTCAGGTGCTAAAAACCCCTAACTATAACTTCTTCCTCTAGTTCCACAAGCAACTACACCATGATCTAAAAAAATCAACAGAACACAAAACATCTCGAAAAACACTTACCTTTTTATGGAACCTTCAACAAGAAAGGGTCCTCGAAGATGCATATGCATTTCCCCACTCACCCTGAGAAAGAAACAATAGAATAAAGAGCACAAATAAGACACCTTCATTTATGACATAGAATTTTAGGAATTCTCAGAAGAAGAAACCCTTTCGTTTAAGAAGAATCCCTCCCAAAGTCCCACAACAACCACATTTGACCTTAAAGGAAAACACAACATAGCAAAACATCACCAAAAATGAACCTAGATACTGATATAGACAATATAAGGAGTGGTACCTTGAACCAAGTCCCAAGAAGCATGATATTACCACAAGTAACCATAACATCCTCAAACGACCAGATTTTCCACACTGGTGGCCTAACATGAATCCTATTCTTATGAGAAACCAAAAAAAACCCAAAGGCCCTTAAATACTGTAGCCAAGATCATCAACTCTAGACTACTTTACCTTTACTCACTATAATTCCCCTTTACCGCTTCCAGATAGAACCTACAGGCACAATAATGTCAAACTGTACCTTTGATGACTTAGGCACTTTAAGAGACTAAGGTCTATTTCAACCTTTAACAACCAATATCCTACTACAATAAGATCCAATTAACAAGAAAATAATATGAGGATAGAATCAATCTCCAAAGCTCAAGAATAAATACCTTATGTTGATAAACTGGTGGATTTTCCAACAACGAATCACCCATGGATGCACTTCCACCGTGCATTAATTATTTTTAGAGGCGTACCCTAGACAACAAGGAAATACAAGGATCCAACCAAGTCGGTCCATTGGTCAAAAAATACCACAAACTAGAACCAAACACAATATGGGAACCACCAAAAATGATTTCTAAAACATTTCTCATAAAAGACCACTAACCAACACTTCAACCCAACTTACCGAAAAAACACAAGCCCAAACCATAATATAAACAAGTGGTGTCCTCAAACTCAAAACATCCAACAAAAACATTAAAGAAAACAAATAAGACACCCCACCTTAAACACTGGTTATAAAAACATCAAAATTTCCTTAAAAACCATTTCTTTGAAAGTAAATGGGGTTGGGGGTTAGTGAATTCACCAATGGTATCTCATGGGCCACACACATGCATGTTTTAGTGCCACCACAGGCACCCACCACATGCCAAACTGGGAACTAATACACTTTTAATTACACATAACCCATTCATGTTATTACCCATGAGAACACCAAGGATCAAACCAAAGTTCTTTACACTTTTCAAAACCCAAAAATTTCATTCCACTAAAACAGAATTTCAAAACCCACTTTAAAATCATACTTGTTTTCTAAACCATTGAGTTTGTAAATCTAAAAGTTATGATCATAAAAATACAATATCATCTTACACAAATACCATTTCATGAAAATGAAACTTTTCAAAACTTCATTCAAAACTGTTCTGGAAACCCATTTTCAATCCCTTTGAAAATCACACCATTCCCACTTTAAATCCCATTTAATATCCAAAACCCACTTTAACATAACTTACAATTTTCCAATAACTAATTTCAGTAAACCACATATTTAAATTATGAAAATAAACTTCCAATAAACTCAACACCATTTATTCAAAACCATTTCTATTTTAAAATATAGTCTCCACAATTTTCAAACAAGAGCTTTCCAGAATGATTTTCCAAAACCAATAAAGATGATGAATGAATCAAGAGGAAACTAGTGATAATGGGAAACTCAAAAATATGGTTGGTGGCCATATTCTAGTCACAAAATCATCATAAAGAGTGTTATAGGAAAATATTTCTGGCTCCACATGGCTTGCTATGCCCTGCGATTTCACTGAGGCCATTCACCTAACTCCCATTTCATTTCCCAAATAACGAACAACCCCAAGAACCAAAAGACTCAAATGAAACCCAAATTACCCTGGTAACTCACGTCCTACCATGAGGTGAGCTCTCCAGGAACCTTACTCATAACCATAAAATCATGTTCTGATAATCCTAACTCCTGTCTACCCAAACTCTATCCCAAAATAACATGACCCAAAAAGAGTGAACCTCCTCTAATACTATTTTGTAACGAACTAGATCTGGTCTCTATCCAAACCGGAACCCGACCTGGTCTATGGAAAGGTATGAAGGTAATTACATATCCCCATGGGATGGAAAAACTGCCCAAGTATCATAGACAAAGGTTGGTAATGATTTAACCAAATTTATATTCATAATACAACACAAAACATTTAATAAAATGATTCTGAAAATTTAAACCAAAAAAGTCTTAAACAAAATTCAGAATTGAAAATCAAGGTTTAAGACCAACATTTAAAAGGTACACAACAATAATAAGTGTAAATTCTATCCCAAGGAACACTACATGGTGAGGGGGAATCACTCTCTTTCCATATCTTCAACACTGCATCAAGAGACCACTAGTAACCCGAACCGTCGTTTCCAAAAACACTGCCCATAACTGCGTAAAACATTACTAAGTCTAGTTACACCCAAGGGTGTAATTAGGGTGTGATCCTAATCTCAATAATATTCCACCCAAAATATTCTATCTGATAAACATTTTAAGACAAAAATCTTGAAAGTTTTTATAAACAAGAAATGCTAGTAATAAATTCTAAAAGATGAAGCTTTAAATGAAAATTGTTTTCAAGAGGGAAACATTAAAGAATGAAAACTTCTAAATAAAACACAAATGCTGCCAAATTTACCAACCAAACCCACCGTATGCTGATGGTAAGTACAATATATCCAATGATCACTAGTCATGGGAACACCCCTATGCACTAGTTAGTTGTGGGGATCTAGGAACATCATATCTCAGTGTAAAATTATCCATAATAAATAACCTTCTCATGCATGATCCACTAGTAGGGTAAACTCCAATGGCCTAGTGGTCCCCAACATCATCATAATTTAGTTAGTGTTTTCATCATCAAATTTTCTAAGTGAAATTGGGACGAAACCACTACCAGATCCCTAACATACTAGTCCTAGTTCGCCCACCTAAATACCTGGGTTTCCCTATTTGCGCTCAATTAAGTTCCACGTGTTATAAAATACCAATTTCACATAAAAATTCCATTTACAAATTATACACATAGGAAACAACCCACAAACATGTCACATAATTCCCTTTTCACCTTCAAATTCATTTTAACACCATAATCACACCAAAACAACCCACAAACATGTCACATAATGCCATTTTCGCCTTCAAATTCATTTTAACACCATACTCACACCAAAACATACCACAAACATGCCTCACACATTTCTCAAAATTTAATAAATCATTCCAACCATTTCTAAAACATTCTCAAAATTTTTGACATCACAAATCATCACTTTATTTTCAAAAACACATTTTAAGAATATACACCCACCAAAATAGTACCTAAACATTTTTTTGGACACTTAGTGTAACTCAATAAACCATTTGAGATTTTTATAAAACAACTCCAAGGAGTATAACAAGGGTTTTTACACAAAATCCATTTGAAAACCCTCTTTCAAGGATAAATTCACACCAATACCAAACCAAAATAGAATTATCATCCCTAGAAACATTTAATAAACCACTTTCATATGTTATAAACTGACCTCAAATTATACCACATGAGTTACACATGAAAAACACATGTTTTCAAGCAAAAATGCAACTTTAAAATTAAACACTTAACTAATTCTATAAAAAATGGTTTTCGCACCACACACAAAATACGAGGAACATGCTAAAAATTTAAATCAAG
The DNA here is from genome assembly GCA_963277665.1 of Viscum album. Classification (NCBI taxonomy): domain Eukaryota; kingdom Viridiplantae; phylum Streptophyta; class Magnoliopsida; order Santalales; family Viscaceae; genus Viscum; species Viscum album. Next base: position 826,127,698 of record OY728161.1, read on the forward strand.
TAAAGATAACTCATAAAATAATGCTTACACATGGAATCACCTACCTTAGATTCAAAAATCCCAAATCATTGTATGAAACTTCAACCAAACCACCACCGCACCACAAGGGAAATAAAACAAACCATAACCAAGAAGATTGAACAAAAAAACTAAAAAAATAAATCCTAGGTATGAATCCCTAGTTTTTGTACATTTGTAACTTCAAGAATGCTATAATAAACCCTAACGAAATAGAATAAACAAGGAATGAATTAAAATACTTGAAGAATTCTTAAATTTACACCACCAAAAAACCCCTTCAAAATTGGGTTCTAAATGAGCTTGGGAGAGCTTGGGAGCCTTCCATGGAAGGAATGGTCGAATGGGGGAAGAAAGGGGTGCACTAGGGTTAAGAACATAAGGGAAAAATTATAATTACATAATTTTTTTAATGTGTTGGACACTGTGCATGGTTTGGTTGCATGGTTTAGCAAACTGTGTAGCCAAACCGTGCACCCAGTTTTTTCCACTCAAAAATTGATTTTTTGGTCCAAAATTAAAGGGGGACTAGGGGGAAACTTGGAGGAAAATATAGTTCAATAATAGAAGAGAAATAATACCCCAAAATCTCAAACCTATCATATGTGGATCCTGATAAAATGACCAAGGAACCGACCTAAATCACAACGAAGTGAAAGTTGAAAACCTGGGTGTGATAATCCCAAAATCAGAGTACTAATAAGAAGACTAATAAAAACAACCAAAGTAAACCATGAAACACTCCACAAATACACATAAATCTCCATGCTCTAAGAACTAAAATATTTCCCAAGCATTATGATGAACCACTGAAAAATGAGATACTTTACCTTTTCCTGTATCATGAAATACCACATTTGCAAAATAACCCAAGTTCCAAAGATGGGGGTGAGTAATAATACTCTGTAGTTTTTCCCCAAATGAATTCTCTATACATGCCACTAGGACAGAACAATTAACACATTTATATAAATTAGTTTATAGAAAATATTAAATAGTGCAACAATTTTCAGCAAGCTAAACACACCCTTACCAATCCACCTTTACCAAAATCCATAAAATACAAGGGAAATCCAAAAACCATTACATAATAAATTTTAACATCACATATTAGAACAAAAAATTCCACCTTGTATAACCACACACAAATAAATCATAACCATATAATTTGTCACACCCAAAATGGTAAACAATCATGATGGAACTTCCCATCCAAGCTCGTTTAATCCTTTACCAATCTAGTGGTAATTCATGCCCACCTATATTTTATAGTGTCCATTGTATACACTATCCATTACCTTTTTATAGTGGTACTCCCTTTCCACTTCTCATAATTTAACACAAGCATAAAATTATCAAGCCAATAAACAAGCACATACATCCACTAAAGCCACAACAATACGCAAACAACTATTTCACAACAAAAAAATCCCTTAGGAAATCATCCATGCCACATTAAATTTCAATAAATAAACCCCTTTTATTGAAAATCATTTTCACAAACCATTTTCATAAATCAAACCAAGTTACAGATTTTAAAATCAGTATTTTAAAATCCGACAACAAAGAACATTTCACCACAATAGCCCATTTTCCCCAAAATCCAAAAATCATCACAAAATGAATTTTCAAAAATCTTCACACATCATAATCACTAACAGATCCAAGAAAAACTAACTAATTTAAAACAAGGCTTCTAGTTATAACAAAATGGAGTCAAGAGAGAAGCCACATACCTTAGGGTTTTGATGAAATTGACCAACTCACAACCACACCACAAATATGGGTGAAATATCCACCAAAACCACCTTATATATATTTAATATCATAAAAAAGATCAAACTTCATCATTTTAGGCAACAAAAACCCTAGATTTATCTGGATGGGTGTAGATCTAGAAAACTGAGAGAGAGAGAGATGTATATCTAAGAGAAACCAAGAAAGAACCAAGAGTGGAGACTTACCATAGAAGAATATCCTTCACCAAAACCTAAAAAACCTTTGAATCACCTAAAAAAAGAGTTTGAGATCCCCTATAACCCTTGAGAACAAAAAATCCTGAGTGAGGTTTGATTTGGGGAAGAGATGAAGTGTTTTGGGAAAATCCCGAGGGGTCCCGTTTTTAAAAACAAAATTTTTAATGCTGCACACGGTTAGCTCGCACGGTTAGAAAAAACATGTGCTAAACATGATCCTTATACTTCCCAAGGGGTGATATTTATGGTTTCATCACACGGTTAGAGGAATCGTGTGTAAATCATGTGAATCCCACTGTCTTAAGTTGCATAGTTACCTGGGGGGTTCTGCATGGTTTCCCCTAACCATGATCAAACTGTGCACCCTTAGAAATGTCCTAAAAACATTAAAAAACCTTCCCAAACCCTCCCAAACATTACCCAACCGCTTTAACCACATAAAAATGTATAAAAAATGGTTACATACCTCAAATCGGGGGTACTATAATCTGGGTACCAAATGGAACCCCAAACAGGGTGTGAGTAAAAATCAGTAAGCCACCACTAACGGTGTCTAATTCATATCCAGCCCATGAATAAAAAATTAAGTATTGTGTAGGTATAATAAATAAGATAGTATATAATAAATTTATTTAGTCGTGCTTAAGGTCCTCAAGGGACACCTGGTTGACCCTAACTATTTCATCCTAAACCAGTATGTATCAGTTCATGCCATCATATATTGATATATATATGGATGTATATATAGATATATATGTATTAGTGAGGAATTGAGTCTTAATAACTAAGAATCCTCATAATTATAACATATATGTCTCATATTTTAAATAAGGGACATCATGCCCAACAATTTTTAGGTAAATGATATGGGATTCCATGGCCTGTCCTTCAACTAAAAATATTAATAACAATAATGGAAAGGGACACCATGTATAACACATTCAATTATTATTGATAAGGGATCCATGCCTAACAATTTAAGAAGTAATAATATGGGGTGTCATGCCCAAAAATTTCAATGAAAATTATAAGGACTTTCATGTTTATAATGTTCTAATAATAATCATAAGAAACATTATGTCCTATGAGTTCAATTTATTAAATAAAGGGTAACTTATTGTCCAACAATTTATATTAGTTAAAGAGGAGCGCCATGTCTGAAAATTACAATAATTAGAGAGGAAATTCATGTACAATTTTTTTAATAAATAAACAGGGAACTTCATGATTGATATCACTTAAAACATAACATAATAATAGTCATGTGCATTTAATAATTAGGTATATTCCATGAAATATATATATATTACAAGATATGATTCATCAGGATCATTCAATTCATTTCAATTATAAGTAATAATGATTTATATGTTTAAATACATTCCAAAATACAACTCAATTGATTCGTTTAGTTCAATCCATCATAATATTTTAGTATAAGGTAAAGGACCACAAACCAAGGGATTTTTTCAAAAATTTTCAAAATTAATTAAATTCAATTAAAAAATATATTTATCAAGGGATAACTAAAAACTCCATAGGGGTGGTTTAGTTTCAAACCAATGAAAAAATTTCATGGGAATATAAGAAACACACCAATAGGGGTGGTTCGATTCAATGTTAATAACCTACAAATATACAATTAAATGCACTACAACTATCTAATCTAATGTATTATCATTTACATAATTAATTTTAGGTCTAAGATATGATTCATGGAAAATTAAGCATGAATCATAATGATATATTTTATAAACATGAAATAAATTAATGGGAAATCCATAAACCACCTACCTCATGATTAGTATGCTTCACCCATCCATTATCAGCCTTTGATTCAATCTAGAATTGGAGAAATTGGAAGAATCCAATGAATACCCTAAAAATAGGGTATATTATCTCACACAAAAATAGCATCTCTATGGTAGAAGAAAATAATGAAATAAGGTAATAGGAGTCTTACCTTACCTCTAGGAATCCAACACGATGAATGACACTTGAATAAGACCAATAATGAAGGAGGTACCGCTATGGGAAGAGGAGATGGAGGAGGGTGTGCGTGGGGGTTCTCCTAGGTGAAATAAGGGATAAATGGGGGTAAAATACCTATAAGGACCGAAGGGGGAAAATGGCAATTTTTTACATTTTTAAGATTTTTATGTTTAAGACACACTGTTAGGAAAATAATGTGCTAATTGTTCGGTGCCACTATCTAAATCACCTCCAATCCACATGGTTTCCTCACACGATTTACCAATTTTTTGCCTACCATGTGGTGCTAGTTCCCAAGTACACCCCTGCAAAACATGGTTTTAGTGCATGATTAGGTAAAATAGGAACCAATAACGTGTGCCTAATCTACACAGCTTTACCAATTCATAAAGTTTCTTATAAGGTGCCACATAGTTTTAATGTAACACCCGATATTTTATGAGAAATGTTTTGTTTTTATATACACCATCAAATGAATCTTTCACTATACACAACACTAGCTTGGCTTTCTTTACATGCAATCGTGACTTTCCTCGATAGCTTGCATCGTACGCAATACCGAGTTTCACTAAACAACAATATGCTATTAAAATATTATTAAAACTAGCCGTTATAAATAGTGATACCCACTTTTTGAAATTTTATAAATTTTATCTTTAAAAATGAACTTCATTTTTGGATTCGGAATATCGAAATTAGCCTAGGGTGAAATTTTGGTATTTTTCTGAAAACTTTCAATATTTGATGAATAGTGAAAACACTGGGTTACTATTCAAAAACCGACTTTTTATTTAAATAATTATTTATTTTATTTAAATTTATTTTAGGTAAAAATTGATACATAATACCTATATAAGTTCAAATTAATTCATTGGAGTCATTTTATAATAATTTTAGATATATAAAAATTTTATTGAACTTTTCACCGTCTTTTACCCACCACCTAGGAGAATTTTCAAATTCACACAAAACTTAATTTTACCACTTATGTGAGTGGAATTTCAAAAATCATAGAGAAACAGTTAATATCAAGGACTAAAATGTGGTTAAATGAGATGAAAATAATTTTTGGTGAATAGTAACTTTTTACTTTTTTTACCACGGTTAAAAGTAAATAGGGTAATTAAGGGTAAAAATGATATTATTATTACCCTAAAAAATGTCCTAATTATATTGGAAAAGTATAATTCGACCAGAAACAACCTTAGGAATAAATTATGACCATTTAGGCCCACTTGGATTAGATTAAGACATTTAATATTATTTTATTTAAAGAATAGTTAAAATAGTTAAAATCAATGTTTAATAACTAAAAAATTTTTAATATAGGATTATACCTAAGATAAATTAGACTATAAATATTCATTATAAATATAAAAATATTTCCTAAATAATGGTATTTTATTTAAAATTTTTATACATTAAATAATTTAATTGATTTATGACACAATGATGGTGCAGTAATTATCTAATTAATGAAATATTAACATAATTGATGTTATAAATACTCAAATAAATGTAATTTGAGACTTATTATGAATTAAACTAATTTTATAGGTTAATATGACATGTTAGTATTTATTTAATTAACTTTTTTCGAACTAATCATTCTTTTATGATTTTTAAAAAAATCAATTACCAAATAGTGTCAAAATTGACATAAAATAGTTTTAAAAAAAAATATTATATTATTAATTGTTATTTTATTCCTAAAAATCTAAGGTTCGGCCAAATGACTTAGATAAGGTTATATATATTAATAATAAACAACTTGGGGTTCGTTTGGCTTGTTATAGTAAGTTTATTAACCTTATAGTGTAAGAAAACAAGAAGACACGATAAAACTTAAATTATCTAACTTAATGTTAAATCTAAATGATACGGTTAAAATAGAAACCTAAACTTGTCTAAATTATATTGGATGAGAGGATTTAGACCCATACCCACCTTATATTCGAAATAAATTAATTTGGATCTATTAAAAACCGAATATGACTTTATAATAAAATAATATTTTTAGTTTTTCTAAAGGTGCCCCTCTCCTCCTATATAAAAGGGCACCTCCTCCCTCTCTTCCTCACACCACTTTGAGCCTTCAAGATCGACCAAACACTACCGATTTCTCCTCTACACTTCCCTAGAAACATCCTAGAGGTTCTGTTCTTCTTCAAAGACCATCTTTAGTTCCCTAATAGGAGGTTAAGAAGAGGCGCTTTAAAGAAGAGTTAATGTCCGTTACCGATTCTTTCAACTTTATTTCTTCTTCTACTTCTTCTTCTTTAGTTGTTTCATTATTAAGTAATAAAATCAGTATAAATCACATACTGATATGTTATTATAAATATTAAACAACCCTATTTCACCTTCTATCCATCCTATGGAAAACGAAATCACCGCGCGTGCGTACGTACGGAATACCGTCTCCATGCCGTGGTGTAATCTGTTTTCCACCACCACCTTACTTGGATGGGTATAATGGTGTAAAGAATAACTATATATTATTATTTTAAATTGATACTGATTCTGAAATAGTATACATACACTTCAATACAATTCCATGATCATGGGAACGATATCATCGCTCGTGCGTACGTACGGCCTACCGTCTCCACGATGTGATGCGACTCGTTCTACATGATCTTCATTGCACAATGATTATATAAATGAATTTAATGAATAAATATGATATACATTACACTAATACCATTATGGAAATTAGGTATCTATAACCTAAAAATAATAATAAGAATTTATTCGACAAAACACGCATAAGAACAAAAAGCAATAAACACCTGAATAACAAGTAGCAATGAAATATTACTAATAGGAAGCTAATAATATGACCATATATGATATCATAACAATGAGAAAGATTCTGGAATAAGTCAATGAAATTATTTAAATCATTATACAATAGGTTCAGACACTTACGAAGAAAATCAGACCTAAGGTAAGGGAAAATCTCAAAATCTCATTTTTTATCCAAGATTGTTTTTACTTCAGAATTTACTAGGGAATATTTATCATCCACATCAATGTTTCTTAAATATGTAATATTATTTCTATCCTCCTACAATTGTTTAAATCCAATTTTACCCTTTGGTGAGTTTTTAGTAAAATATATGAAAGGAATCTTTAGTCATTTTTCGTACGAGGTACTTTTTGAATTTTCCAGCCAAAGTATGAGAAGAATGTTTTTTAACTTATACAACATGAATGGATTTTTAGAAAATTATTTCTATGAAGCTTCCTTTACAAGTTTTCAAGTTTATTTTTAATCAAATTCTTTTAGTTTAAAATTATATGCCATTTTAAACAAGGAAAATGTTTTTGAAGTAGAAAGGATATTTTCCTCAAGAATGGAGTTCAAGAGTTTTATCAAAAATATTTTCCATATAAGATAATATAGGGTTCAATTTATATCACTAATTTTACATTTATTTTATTATGTTATGATGGAATTATTTTTATGAAGTTGTTTTATCTTATATGGATTATGTTATGTTGGCATGATGTTTAAGAATCCCATTTTTATTACATGGGTTATGTTATGATGTATGATTTATGATTTTGTGGAACACATAAGAATGGTTTCATTATGAGATTGATGGTACCTATATCTCCCTTCAATGCATTGGGTAAATATTTATATCTCATGAGATAGACATGGCTGGAATGACAGGTTAATCCGGTTCAGTGAAATAGGACTGAAACGAGGAGTGAACTCGGTTCAGAAATGGACTTTGTCCCCTATGATAGTCTTGGCTATGATTCTTGACTACTAAGAAATGATTCTCTATGATTATGTGTGTATGACACAAAGTTTCATGTGTTATGTTATGATTATTGGGATTACATTTCACTACTATGATTTATCCCATGTTACGAAATTATGATCTCTTTTGCAGGTTAAGATTTCCAAAATGTTATGTTCTTATGAATATGATGTGATTGATATTTCTTTTGTTTACCCTTACTGAGAATTTGAGCTCACCCTTTTGTATGTTTTCTTTCCCCAGGTCAAGAAGAAGGTTATTAAGTAGGATATACCAATTGGGAATCTAGATATGATGAAATAAATGGGAGATAACGTAGATGATTTATGAACTATTTGTTTATGTTTCCCATTTTCTAAAGACACTATACCTATATGGTACTTTCATGGTTTTGTTATATGTTGTAATAAGTATACTTCAATTTTGAAGTATTAAAAATGTATGTAAAGTATGGGTCGTTATAGTTGGTATGAGAGGAAATGTATAGTCAACCTTTGCAAACTTGGATGTGAAAGCCTTAGTAAGAACCCTAAGGATAAGTCTACGCATAGAACAAAATCTTAGTGTTTTAGAAATGGCCATGAAAAACCTATGATAAGACCTTAAGTGTAAAATTTTATTCTTGATTATGTGGTTTTCCTATTATAATTAGTATTTCTCACACTATTCTTCTTGGTTTTAGTCAATGGCTGGAACCCGAAGGACCCGTGTTAATTATGAATGCGACGGGCAATGCAATGATTATACCCATGAGCAACCAAACGTTATGGGAGCTAGAATGAAAAATCTTGTAGCCATGCTCACACAACTTTCTCAAGCTATGAATCATGCAGGACTTCCAAACGAGCAAAGGAAGAAGAAACATTCTGTTGAATCCTTCATGAGGCAGCGTCCAACCTCATTCAGTGGGTCTACTGATCCATTAGTTGAGGAACAGTGGATCAGTACCACTGAAAAGATATTTTCAGTTATTCAATGTTCTGAACATGAAAAAGTCATCTTAGCAATATATTGTTTGGAAGGTGAAGCTGATCAATGGTGGAATCTAATCAAGAATACGAGGCCAAGAGATGAAATTGAGTCCATGTAATGAGACAAGTTCAAGAACTTATTTATCAATAATTACTTCCCTTGTATTCTTCGAACAAAGATGGAGAATGAGTTTCTTGAACTAAAGCAAAAGGATGATGAATCTGTTGGTACCTATGAAGCAAATTTTACAAGACTTTCAAGGTACGCTTCTGGGATTATTATCCAACCTGAGAGTAATATCGATTGATTCTTTAGTGGCTTAAAAACAAGTCTTCGAAGGGAGTTATCCATAAGGGACTTCAATAGCTACAAGGAAATCGTTCGATGTGCTCTCAAGGTTGAGATGGAGATTAGAGTAACCCATCAGTCATATGGGTTTGATAAGAATAGGAAAATGGAATTCAAAGGAAAATCTAAAGAGCACACTGAAAAGAAGATGAGTTTACCCTTATGCTCAAAGTGTGTAAAGAAACATGGAGGGAGTTGTCTTAAAGGGACAAGTAAATGTTTCAAATGTGGAAAAGATGGTCATCGGGCATTTGAATGCCGCAATGATGGGAAGAAGATGTCTAGTGATGCGAACAAAGAAAAGGCTACACAGAGTGCACCTCCTACACTTCAATGTTACAAGTGCAAGGAAATGAGGCATTATGCCAATAAATGACCTAATCCAAGGGTTGTTGATGATGATCTATGTCAAAAAACTCTTAAGGCTAAAGAAAAAGGAAAGTCACATGCAATTTCTATCAGTGATGTGGAGTATGAGAACGAAGTGGTGAAAGGTACACATACCATCCACTCTAAAGTAGAAAATGTTTTATTTGATTCTGGATCCACCCACTCTTTTATTTCTGAAGAATTTTCTAAGGGTATTGCCATATTACCTCAATAATTAGATGTTGAGTTAGCTGTGACAACCCCTAATGGCACAATAGTCACATCAAAAGTTTATAATTCTTCTCCGATTGAAGTTTGTGGGAAATTGCTTCCTACAAATCTTGTGATCCTTCCTATAGTGGAATTTGATGTGATTCTTGGCATGGATTAGATTTCTTTATATGGATCTCATATCAATTTCCAAATAAGGGAAGTCACATTTCATATTCCAGATCAATCTATGATGGTCTATCGATGCAAGGATGAACATAACCTTCCAGTGGAAATTTCTTCCATATTATGGGTCTTTATTCCACTAAATGAAGGTTATTTATCTCAAATGGTTGGTGAGAAACCCACGATTAAGAATATTCCCATTGTACGGGAGTTTGATGATGTCTTTCTATAGGAATTTCCGGGTCTTCCACTAAATCATGAAGCTGAGTTTTCAATAGAACTCGTACCGGGTGCTTTTCCTATTTCAAAGAAACCTTATAGAATGACCCCAATTGAGTTGTAGGAATTGAAGAAGTAACTCCAAGAGAATCTTGATAAGGTATTCATACACCCTAGTGCATCACCTTGGGGAGCATTTTTTCTGTTTTTTAAGAAGAAAGATGGATCAATGAGACTCTGCATTGATTATCGAGAACTTAACAAGATCACTATCAAGAAAAAATATCCTCTCCCACGCATTGATGACTTATTTGACCAACTACGCAGAGCTCAATACTTTTCCAAGATTGATCTTCGTTCATGGTATCATTAATTAAGGGTCAAAAGGGAGGATATACCAAAGACGACATTCTGTACAAGGTATGGAAACTATGAATTTATAGTGATGACATTTGGTCTTACTAATGCCCCTACTATCTTCATGGATCTGATGAATAAAGTCTTTAGAGACTATCTTGATCAGTTTGTGGTAGTCTTTATAGACGATATTATTGTCTATTCAAATATCAAGGAATAAAATGAAGATCACTTGAGAATTATATTGAAGACCCTGAGAAAGGAGAATCTTTATGCCAAATTTACCAAGTGTGAATTTTGGCTTTAAAAAGTTGCATTTTTGGGTCACATAATCTCAAAAGAGGGGATATCTGTGGATCCAGAAAAGATAGAGGTTATTAAAAGATGGATGAGACCAACAACAGTAACTGAGATACGAAGTTTTCTTGGTTTGGCTAGATATTATCGACATTTTGTGAAAGATTTTTCACGATTATCTAATACACTCACCAGGTTGACTCGAAAAGGAGTTATGTTTGTGTGGACGGAGGAATGTGAAGAGAATTTCAAGGAGTTGAAAAGAAGGTTGTCCAGTGCACCTGTACTCACACTTTCTTGTAGTGGAGAAAGGTTTGTGATCTACAGTGATGCATACAAGAAGGGATTGGGGTGTGTTCTCATGCAAAACGATATGGTGATAGCTTATGCCTCACGACAGTTGAAAATCCATGAGCAAAATTACCCAACTCATGATTTGGAGTTAGCTATGGTAATATTTTCATTAAAGATTTGGAGGCATTATCTTTATGGTTAAAGGTGTGATATTTATACTGATCATAAAAGTTTAAAGTATATTTTCACACAAAAGGAGCTGAATATGTGCCAAAGAAGATGGTTGGAGCTGATTAAGGATTACGACTGCTTAATTCATTACCACCCTGGGAAAGAAAACAAGGTGGCAGATGCATTAAGTCAATAAGACCATGCTAGCTTATCCATGATGAGGATCATAAAAGATCCAATATTTATGGATTTACAAAGGATGGATCTTGGAATTATAATGGAAGGGGAAAAATATTATCTTTATCAAATAAATGTTCAACCATCTATACATGTGAAGATTAAAGAGGCACATAAAGAAGATGTAGAGTTACAAAAGAAGGTGAGAAATGCTCCTGAATTCAACCTTTATTGTGATGGGATAATAAAGTTTAGAAATCGGGTTTGTGTTCCTCCCATCCCATAATTAAAGAAGGATCTGCCGGATGAGGCTCATAGTTCTTCATTCTCTATTCATCCTAGAAGCATGAAGATGTATAGGGACCTGAAAGAGTACTTCTGGTGGGATGACATTAAAAGAGATGTTGCTGAATATGTCTCTTGATGCTTGGTTTGTCAGCAAGTTAAAGCTGAGAGACAGAAGTCTAAGGGGATGTTACAACCATTACCCATACCCGAATGGAAATGGGAAGACATCACTATAGACTTTGTCACCGGACTTCCTAAAACATCCAAAGGAAATAATGCTATTTGGGTCATAGTTGATCTTATTACAAAGTCTGCACACTTCATTGCTATTAGAGAGGATTTATCTCTGGATCAGCTTGCCAGGATATATGTAAAGGAAGTGGTAAGATTGCATGGAGTGACACTTTCTATTATATCTGACCGGGATTCGAGGTTTAACTCAAAGTTCTAGCGAAGTCTTCAACATACTCTGGATATAGAGTTGAGTTTCATCATTTCTTATTATCCTCAGACAGACAGTCAGTCTGAGAGGACAATTCAAACTCTAGAATATATGTTGAGAGCTTGCTCTATGGATTTCAAAGGAGGTTGGGATCAACACCTACCTTTGGTGGAATTTTCTTATAATAATAGCTTTCACTCCAGTATTCAGATGGATCCTTATGAAGCTATCTATGGAAATAAATGCAGGACTCCAACTTGCTGGGATGAAGTTGGGGAAAGAAAGCTATTAGGACCTGATCTTGTTGATGAGATGGCAGAAAAGGTCAGATCTATTCAACAACACATTAGAGCAGCTTAGAGTCGACAAAAAAGTTATTCCGACAACCAAAGAAAAGACCTAGAGTTTGAAGTGGGTGATAAAGTGTTCTTACAAATATCTCCTTGGAAGAGAGTAATGGGATTTGGAAAGAAGGGAAAGCTGATCCCTTGGTATATCGGTCCTTTCGAAATATTGAATCGTGTTGGGAAGGTATCTTACTGATTGGTGCTTCCACAGAATCTCTCTCAAGTTCATGATGTGTTCCATGTATCTCTCCTGAGAATGTACATACCCGATCCTTCACATGTACTCAGTTCAGAAGTTGTACTGCTGGAGCAAGATCTTTCTTATGAAGAACAGCCAATAGAGATTCTGGATCGTAGCGAAAAAGTCATACGGAACAAGACCACTCGCTTGGTGAATGTTTTATGGAGGAACCACCAATTAGAAAAAGCTACATGGGAGGTTGAGGATATGATGAGGGAGAGATATCCTCATCTGTTTGTTACCAAGTGACAAATTTTGAGGGTGAAATTCATTTTAAGGGGGGTAGAATGTAACACCTGAGATTTTTATGAGAAATGTTTTATTTTTATATACATCATCAAAGGAATCTTTCACTACACACAACACTAGCTTGGATTTTTTTACACGCAATCGCGACCTTCCTCGATAGCTTGCGTCGTACGCAATACCGAGTTTCACTAAACAACGATATGCTATTAAAATATGATTAAAACTAGCCGTTATGAATAGTGATACCCACTTTTTGAAATTTTATAAATTTTATCTTTCAAAATGGACTTCATTTTTGGATTCGGAATATCGAAATTAGCCTAGGGTGAAATTTTGGTATTTTTCTGAAAACTTTCAATTTTTGATGAATAGTGAAAACACTGGGTTACTATTCAAAAACCAACTTTTTATTTAAATAATTATTTATTTTATTTAAATTTATTTTAGGTCAAAATTGATACATAATACCTATATAAGTTCAAATTAATTCATTGGATTCATTTTATAATAATTTTAGATATATAAAATTTTTATTTAACTTTTCACCGTCTTTTACCCACCTCCTAGGAGAATTTTCAAATTCACATAAAACTTAATTTTACCGCTTATGTGAGTGGAATTTAAAAAATCCAAGAGACACGGTTAATATCAAGGACTAAAATGTGGTTCAATGAGATGAAAATAATTTTTGGTGAATAGTCACTTTTTACTTTTTTTACCACGGTTAAAAGTAAATAGGGTAATTAAGGGTAAAAATGATATTATTATTACCCTAAAAAATGTCATAATTCTATTGGATAAGTGTAATTAGACAAAAAACAACCTTAGGAATAAAATATGACCATTTAGGCCCACTTGGATTAGATTAGGAAATTTAATATTATTTTATTTAAAGAATAGTTAAAATAGTTAAAATAAAAGTTTAATAACTAATTTTTTTTAATATACAGTTATACATAAGATAAATTCGACTATAAATATTAATTAGAAATCTAATAAAATTTCCTACATAATGATATTTTATTTATAATTTTTAGACATTAAATAATTTAATTTATTTATGACACAATGATGATGCAATAATTATCTTATCAATGAAATATTAATATAATTGATGTTATAAATACTCAAATAAATGTAATTTTAGACTTTTTATGAATTAAACTAATTTTATAGGTTAATATGACATGTTATTATTGTTTTAATTAACTTCTTTTGAACTAATCATTCTGTTATGATTTTCACAAAAATCAATTACCAAATAGTGTCAAAATTGACATAAAATAGTTTTTAAAACAAATATTATATTATTAATAGTTATTTTATTCCTAAAAATATAAGGTTCGCCCAAATGACTTATATAAGGTTATATATATTAATAATAAACAACTTGGGATTCGTTTGGCTTGTTATAGTAAGTTTATTAACCTTATAGTGTAAGAAAACAAGAAGACACGGTAAAAGTTAAATTATCTAACTTAAAGTTAAATCTAAATGATAAGGTTAAAATAAAACCTAAACTTGTCTAAATTCTATTGGATAAGAGTATTTTTACCCATACCCACCTTATCTTCTAAATAAATCAATTTTAAGCTATTAAAAACCGAATATGACTTTATAATAAAATAATATTTTTAGTTTTTCCAAAGGTGCCCCTCTCCTTTCTTATAAAAGGGAACCTCCTCCCTCTCTTCCTCACACCACTTTGAGCCTTCAAGCTCGGCCAAAACCTGCCAATTTATCCTCTACACTTCCCTAGAAACATCCTAGAGGTTCTGGTCTTCTTTAAAGACCATATTTAGTTCCCTAAGAGGAGGTTAAGAAGAGGTACTTTAAAGAAGAGGTAATGTCCGTTCTTATTCTTTCAACTTCATTTCTTCTTCTACTTATTCTTATTTAGTTGTTTCATTATGAATTAATAAAATAAGGATCACTCACATACTGATATGTTATTATAAATATGAAACAACCCTGTTTCACCTTCTATCCATTCTATAGAAAACGAAGTCACCGCGCGTGCGTACGTACGGAATACCGTCTCCACGCCGTGTGTAATCTGTTTCCCACCACCACCTAAATTGGATGGGTATAATGGTGTAAAGAATAACTATATATGATTATTTTAAAGTGATATTGATTCTGAAATAGTATACATACACTTCAATACAATTCCATGATCATGGGAACAATATCATCGCTCGTGCGTACGTACGACCTACCGTCTCCGCAATGTGATGCGACTCGTTCTACATGATCTTCATTGAATAATGATTATACAAATGAATTGAATGAATAAATATGATATATATTACACTAATACCATTATGGAAATGAGGTGTCTATAACCTAAAAAGAAGAATAATAATTTATTCGACAAAACACGCATAAGAACAAAAAGCAATAAACACCCGAATAACAAGTAGCAATGAAATATTACTAATAAGAAGCTAAGAATATGACCATATATGATATCATAACAATGAGTAAGATTCTTGAATAATTCAATGACATTATTTAAATCATTATACAGAAGGTTCGGACACTTATGAAGCAAATCAGACCTAAGGTAAGGGAAAATCTCGAAATCTCAATTTTTATCCGAGATTGTTTTTACTTCAGAATTTACTGGGGAATATTTATCATCCACATCCATGTTTCATCAATATGTAATATTATTTCTATCCTCATACAATTTTTTAAATCCAATTTTATCCTTCAGTGAGTTTTTAGTAAAAGATATGAAAGGAAACTTTTGTCATTTTTCATACGAGGTACTTTTTGACTTTTTCGTCCAAAGTACGAGAAGAATGTTTATTTTTAACTTATACGACATGAATGGATTTTTAGAACATTATTTCCATGAATATTACTTTACAAGTTTTCAAGTTTATTTTTAATCAACTTCTTTTAGTTTAAAATTATATGGAATTTTAAACAAGGAAAATGTTTTTGAAGTAGAAAGGATATTTTCCTCAAGAATGGAGTTCAAGCGTTTTATCAAAATTATTTTCCATCTTAGATAATATAGGGTTCTGTTTTTATCCCTATTTTTACATTGATTTGATTATGTTATGATGAAATTATTTTTATTAAGTTGTTTTATCTTATATGGATTATGTTATGTTGGCATGATGTTTAAGAATCCCATTTTTATTACATGGGTTATGTTATGATGTATGATTTATGATTTTGTGGCACACATAAGAATGGTTTCATTATGATATGGGTGGGACCTATATCTCCCTCCAATGCATTGGGTACAGATTTATATCTCATGAGATAGACATGGCTGGAACAGAAGGTTAATCCGATTCAGTGAAACAGGACTGAAACAAGGAGTGAACTCGGTTCAGAAATGGACTTTGTCTGCTAAGATAGTCTTGGCTATGAGTCTTGACTACTAAGAAATGATTATCTATGATTATGTGTGTATGACAAAATGTTTCATGTTTTAAGTTATGATTATTGGGATTACATTTCACTACTATGATTTATCCCATGTTAGGAAATTATGATCTCTTTTGCAAGTTAAGATTTCCAAAATGTTATGTTCTTATGAATATGATGTGATTGATATTTCTTTTGTTTACCCTTACTGAGCATTTGAGCTCACCATTTTCTATGTTTTCTTTCCCCAGGTCAAGAAGAACGTTATTAAGTTGGATATACCAAAAGGGACTCTAGATATGATGAAATAAATGGGAGACAACATAGATGATTTATGAACCAGTTGTTTATGTTTCCCAGTTTCTAAAGACACTATACCTATACGGTCCTTTCATGGTTTTGTTATATGTTGTAATAAGTATACTTCAATTTTGAAGTATTAACAATGTATGTAATGTATTGGTCATTATATTTAAGTAATAGCGTGCCTTTATAAACATGATTCATGGGTTGGGACATAGAGGTACCACCAACCATGCGCCAATTGTGCACCCCTATCTATTTTTCCTGAAACCAATCTTTCAAATCCCGACACTTTCAGAAACTCATCCAAAAAAAAAATGAATTTAATTGTTCCAAATATTGGAATTACATTCTAAAGATCAATTTACGATTTTGACTATCCACCAAAAGAAAATATTAAATTCCTTTGGAAATTTCAACCCATCCAAAACACATGACATTACAACCTCCCCAGCTTAAAACTTATCATCCCTGAGAAGCATCAATGGAAAACATAAACATCACCGAATCTACTTATGTCATGAGTTCCTTCTCAACATCTGTGTGGAATTTATGAATTCCAAATGCCCCTCTAAGATTCATTTTAATCATATAGTATGTGATCCACTAAAACATGATACAAATCTCATAACTATCAATGTAAAGCTAATATGGCACTCACTTGAGATCATATTAAATGAGACATGATCATTTTTTCATCTCTTTCATCAACAGGTGTATGGTACGTACCACCATTGGTTCTAGATATAGAAGGCCACTTTTGAGTCATGGTACTTCCACTTTCAGAAAGGCTTATAGAAGCTAATACTTAGCATCCAAGTATCACTCTTAGAAAAGTTCATAATTGATCGAATGGTCAAATTAAAATCAATTGAATTTAACTATACTGCAACAGATTTTACTTGAAAAACCTTGGGTGACCGTTACACTGAACTCAAGCATGCCCACTAACTCTTATAACTGAATCCTGATTATGTCTCTTGAATAAACCATTTTCCCATTTTTTTATCATGTCACAACATAAAAACTGATACATTATTGATCCAGCATCATAGGATCATCATAATCTAACCATCAACCAAGCCTGAATATAATTCTGAGGTAACCATGGAATCAACTACTAGAGTCCATGGAGCCTATACAAGGAAATCCATCTATATAACCAAAATGACATTGGCTTTAATTATTTAGCTCAATGTATAGTTGATGATCCCTCAGTGTACTCAGAATGATGTTAAGATATTGGGAATGATCACCACTATACTAGGTGTACACCAAGATTCTACACAATACCCATTCCTGGTCCATAGATACTAATATCATGAGATTCACCAAAAATTATTTTGATATGAATGCATTTCTCTCTCAAGCCATGCTCCATAAAAATAGTTTATGATTGCCTCAAACCAACCCCTAGAACCACATCTCCATATGATATGTGACTAGGTCTAACTATGGTTTAACTGCCTCCTAGCACCCTAAAAACCTCATCACACTCCTACAATACAGTCTAAAGGGTTACACCCCAAAATTCTCCCATCATATTTAAAATTATGCACATAAGTCACTCTTATCTCACCTTTAAAATTTGATAACTGAATTTTCAGTCAACCCACATCAGCTAGACATGTTTTATAGTTTCTCAACTTAATTACTGACATTTTGATTAAGGAACTAGTCATGTCACCTTATATCCCAAGGTAAATTTGATCGTTCAAGTATAACCACAAAATTCTAACCCTAAATCTCGACATTAATCAATTGTTGGGTACCCAACTAACCACCCCATCATCATTATTCTTTATAAGAATAAACACGCTATCAAACCATCAACTCCCAAATTTATTATTCATTTGGGTCTTAAATCTAGTATCCTAGCTTAGTTTAAACTCATACTTGAGTTTTAAAACTCATCATCATGTTTGAGACATGAAATCTCAAATATAATGACCCATTGTATTCTAGAAGTTGTTATTAACATTTACAATAGATTGATAACATTAACATTTCATTTAATTTGAAGGACACACTTTCCATAATTTTAGCGATGTTCCCCACCTTAGGAGTTTCCAAGGTATTATTTAACTAAAACAACAACTCATTCCAAAGAACACACTCCATCAACACTGAATGAGTATCATAAAGACGACCACCAAATTTATACTAACAACTAACATGAGAAGAGAGGAAATTAGACACTTATCAAAATGATAGAAAAGGATCTCTCTTAGATACACATGTGATTATCATCCCAATTCATATTCATTCATGTTGTTATAATCCTAAATACAAGAAAAAACTAATCTAGATCAGTATTTTCTTCACAAAAAGTCTTTTATATAATGTCATCCCAAATCACTGGGACAACTTAGCTTCTGATTAATAGGTCAAAGCTATAACACTCACAATGAGATCTCAACACCCGGGCCACTCTAGTCTAGAGATTTCCTATGAATTCAGCCTTTACACACTCGTGAATCTTTCTACAAAATCATGAAGTACATGTTTTAAATTACTATGAATCTCTATCACTCAAAATGTATATGATTTAAAACATCACTTCTTAACTTGACCAACACCATGTGTAATAATACATGCTACTATGATAGAAATATGGTAAAACTGGCACTAAAATATCTTTTAATTTATAGGCCTAATGACACCATGTATCCCATAGTAATATTATCTCACATAACTATAAACAAGATGGGTAATTTCTGATTCATCAAACAAAAAGGAGAAAATATCACACGATTATCAAGGCAGCTGACCATTCCGTATGCATGTCTAACCCACTAAACTAGGACATTACACAATGATACCACCTTTAACATGGATCAAATTACTGAATGAAAACCCATATACCTAGGGGATGTCATCTCATTTTTAATATTCTTACTCAGGATAAATAACACATGAATGGAACCTCACATCTAAACCTCATCA
The DNA here is from genome assembly GCA_963277665.1 of Viscum album. Classification (NCBI taxonomy): domain Eukaryota; kingdom Viridiplantae; phylum Streptophyta; class Magnoliopsida; order Santalales; family Viscaceae; genus Viscum; species Viscum album. The sequence goes on from OY728161.1 coordinate 826,147,263, forward strand.
TAATCATTTAGTAAATCTTTAATTTCTAAGGGCACTAAATCTACCGGGATAGTCCCTTACTTACACAAGGCATCAAACCTAAAACAAATTCGTTCCAAAAAAGGGTCACTCGACCTTACCACCTAACCTCTTGGTCCAACACAACCTAGGAAGAAGTCATCCAAGGTCCATAACAATGCTCACATTCCTGTTCAAGGTAAATCTCAAGGAAAAATTTAAAACTGACCCCTACACGAGGGTTGATGCTATAAATTCCTATAAATGGTTTCATTTTAAAGAATTTAATTTGTTCATACATTTATATCAGCTCATATATATGGTATATCAAGTACGAATTATAAAGGAAAACTATACTAAACACTTTATTTAGATGAAATCATGAGTCACTATAAGAAATTTATCTCGAAATTTTATTTTTTCCCATTATTTATCCATAATTCCTCACATTTGAGCTCAGTAAAGAAAATATAAATCCCAAGTTATAGATAAAAACAAACATTAGGTTGTAACTAGAATTTTAATTTAACTAGCACCTCGCAGTAATAATAATGCTCAAAAGAAAATAAAAGGTATTTTAACATTTAAAGGGAATAAGTTTAGTATGATGCCACCATACATTTATATGTAACACCATATAAGTGGCTACTAACACTTTATTTAACCATCATATTTAACATGAATATACCCACATGGGGTTTAGTACCATGGTATAAAAAGAACAAATAATACCTATGAGGGTCTCATCATACTAATCTACTTTCAATTATATGGGAATATATTCACAATTTATGGAGTCAACACTCTATTAATTACATTTGACATCTCATCTAAGTGAAACCAAATAACAATTTATTTATTTAATATTTAAAACACCCTTAGTGGGTTTATCATATATAATTAACATACCATAATTAACTAACCTAGATCTAGTTTTATATTTAGGGATTCAGTTATACGATTTTTCATTACCAAGTTATAAATGTACTTGCCATTATAAGTTGAAATTGACACACCATTTAACTGATATCGATAAATAATAACTTGAATTTATTTTAAACAACGAAATTTCCTTTTTAATATTCTCCTCTATGAGACAAAATTTAACAACTCTTTTATTCATACAAATTTCTAGTTAGATGAATTTCCATTCCCAATTTATAAATATACTTTAATTTATATGGTATAATTGGAATTCTTGTAACTTCTACCAGGTTTTCACCTTTGGTCTTAGAATATAAAATGTCCACATGTGATTGATCGATTATATAAGTCACCCTTCCCAATTTATAAAGGACCATGCAATTTATAAATTTATATTAGAACCCATTTAATCTCAACCACTAATGTTTCATCCTATGCAACCAATGGTCAATGGTTCAAACATTTCATAATTGGTTAATTAAGGTTCCACCATAAAGCTATATGGTAAAAACCATTTAGGTTGACACAAACACATTAATAACCAATAATATATAATAACTATAATGAGTCAAGATATAATAGGGAAATAATTAAAATAATTATGGATGAAATAATATAATCATGGTATATGTGTGAGTATTCTAAATAATTACCCAAGCATTGAATATTAATAAGCATGGAACATAATTCACACAATCATGGTAAGTATATAAGCATGCTAATGACATGTTAATCCTAAGTGACTCGAATGATGCATGAACACCCCAAATATATTGCCATACCAGGCCAATAGGTAACTCCATTAAATTACTAAATCAATAACCAATGGTAGTATATCAATCACACAAGGTGAAATAATAATAAACTGTAATAATGATTCATCATGAACAATAGTCCCATCCTCAAAACATGATCTTTCCCCCGTTTGTGGGTTGGATGAACCCAAACATGAGATATTTACTAAGTTCTATCACATTACTAGTCTCATATCTACCATCCCAAATAATAAGATAAAGGTGAAAAAGATATTTGATACCATTTTTTAATGTTCCAGTCCGGGAGCCACTAATCTGGTGCCCCGAGCCGATTAGCTACATAGCCTCAAGTGTGCCTCCCCATATGATAGAGGCTATTGACTACCATAGAGGGTATAAAAGTGATCTGGTGGGGAGACTATAACCTCTATATCAATACTAAATATAGTGGAAGAAATAAAAAATAAAGAAATGGAGGATAAATAATTAAACAGCTGAATTAATCATAATAGATTCCTAGGCCAACACCAAATAATCTCCTCAGGCATGAACATGCTAAGTAAAAATAAAAGTAGCAAAAATATAGAAGGTACAATATAAAACTAGACTAAACATAAAAAATAAATAATTAAAAAAATTATCCCACTCCTATAGGTAACCCAAATACATCCTCACCCCCTGCTCCATGTTAAGTCTTCAACCATGATAAAACAAGAGACACAATCTGGGGTCCTAACCTATAACTAGGAGATCTGTCTAGGTACCAAACAATATCCCAAACAGAGTGTGAGTAAAACTCAATAGGCCACCATCAATGGTGTCAAATTCATATCCAGTCTATGAATATAAAATGAAATAGTGTTCATATATAATAAATGAATTCATATATAATAAATATAATCACCCGTGCTCAGGATCCTCAAGGGAAACCTATTCAACCCTACCTGCTTTGACCTAAGTGTGAATGTATATGCTCAAACAATTATATATATAAATATACATATAGACATGTATATATATATATATATGTGTTGGTGAGGACCTAAGGTTTACGACTGAGGCATCCTCATAAGGATAACATACATGTCTCATTCTTTAAATAAGGGACATCATGACCAACAATCTTAAATAAATGATAAGGGTTGTTATGCCCAATGGTTTTTAGGTAAATGATACAGGACACCATGCCCAATCCTAACTTATAATATTAATAACAATAATGGAATGGATCTCCCTGTTCAACACATTCGATTTGTATTGATAAGGTCACTATTCCTAAAAATTCAAAAAGTAATAATATGGGAATCCATGCCTAATAATTTTAATGATAATTATAAGGAACTTCATGTCCTAAAAGTTCTAATAATATTCATAAGTAACATCATGTCCTATGAGTTCAATTTAATAAATAAATTTGAATGTCTTGTCCAAAAATTTATGATAATTAAAGAGAAGTGTTATGTATAAAAATTATGATAATTAGAGAGGAACATAATGTCTAACAGGTTTAATAAATAAAAAAGTAATTTCATGTTTGATATCACTTAAATAATAACATAATAATAGGAACATGCATTTGATAATTTTTTCAAATTCCATGAAACATATCCATGTTAAAATATGAATCATCATGATTATTCAACTCAATTTAATTACAAGTAATTAAGAGGGACATTTTTAAATACATGCCTCAATAATATTCAATTGATTAATTTAGTTTGGTCTTTCATAATAATCAAGAATAAAGAAAAGGACCATAATCCAAGGTATTTATACAAACTATTTGACAATTCATTACATTCCATTTAATAATCCCATTACAAAGGGACAAGTCAAAACACCTCAAGGGTGGTTTTGTTTCAAGACAATGAATAAAGGTCTTGGTAATATATGAAACAAACCTACAGTGGTTGTTTGATTCAATATTAACTACATAAAAATGTTAAACTAAATTTTCCATAGCTATCTAATCTAAGGCATTAGAATTTACATAATTAATTCAAAATCTAAGAGGTGATGCATGGAAAGTATGGAATGAGACATAATGGAGTATTTTTTTAAAATAAAATAAATTAAAGTAAAATTAATATACCATATAATTTATGATTAAAAAACTTCACTCATTCATTATCATAATTTTATTTGTATCAAAAAGAGAGAAATAATAGAAATCCAATGAATAGACTAAAAATAGGGCATATTAGCTCACACAACAATAACATCTACAAGGGAGATAAGACCAAGAAAGAATGTAAGATGAGTCTTAGACTTACCTATAGGATTATAACATAATGAAGAAATCTTGAATAAACCTAATAATTATGTAGGAACCACCATCAGAAGAGGATAAGGAGGAGGACCGACACGAGCTTTCTCCTAGGTGAAATGAGATAAAAATAAGGTAAAAAAACTTTAAAGACCAGAGGGTAAAATGGTAGTTTTTCCCTTTTAAATAGGAAAATGATTAGAGAAAACATGCACCAACTGTGTGGTTTCTCTATCTAATCCACCTAAAATAGTCATAGTTTCCTCACAGATTTTACTAACATGCGATGCTATATCCCAAGTACACCCCTACCTCACATGGTTGCAACACACAGTTAGGTAAACCATTCACCAATCATGCATGGATTTCCTAAAATCCAAAAACAATTAGAATGGATTATTCTAGGGTTCTTTATAGTTTCAAAAAACCAAGTTCCTTTATAAATAGGCCTCATTGTTTGGGCCATATGGTTATTACTAATTGTGAGCCAATAGTGTGCCTTTGTTTATTTTTTCCAAAACTGAGCATTCATAATATGACACTTATAAATCTCATCAAAAATCCTAAGACACCTCATATTACATAAACCTCACACCAAATTTTTTTATGTGTTCCAAATATCATAATTACATTCTAAAACTCAATTTACAATTTGTCTTGTCCACTAAACAAAAATTCGAAATTCCTTTTGAAATTTCAATCAGTCCAAAACACAGAATGTTATATATATATATATATATATTTTCGATTTGAAATATTATATCATTATTATACATATTTTTATAATATTCAATTTTTAATTTTAATTTATTATTTCATGGTCCATAAGATTAAAAAGTTACCTAAGTGGTAAGGTATTTACGTTATAATCTCATTGTTTAATGGGACTGTTTGTGATTAAGTATTTTATGATTAAATTTTATGATCTACCTCTAAATAATCTCATGAATTTTATTCTCCTATATTTATTTATATATTTTACATGTTTTCCATTCATTTTCTTCTCTTCAAGTACTCAAGATATCAAAAGATCATTATTATGGAAAACTAACTTTATTTCTATCCTTGGTCAAAAATATCTTTTCTTATATGTCCATGTTTTCAAGATTTTTTTTACAATTATAATATGATTATTTAATGTAATTTTTACCCATTTTTTAATTTTTAGAAACTGGTTTAAATAGAATATTCTATTCATTTTTTTGATGAGTCAATTTAACCAAAAATATGAAAAGAATTTTTTTTACACGACATGAATGGAATTTCCATTCATTTTGAAGGCTCAAAATATTAAAGCATCCATTAAAATTTTGCAAGTTTTTTTTTCAAAGGAAATTTTTTCCTTAATATTTGTAAATTTTTTACATTTTAAATAATTGATTTCAAAATTAGAAAGGTATTTTCCTCTATAAATATTCCTAGTGATCTTTTAAAGGCACTGTATATTATGATAACATCCCTTGATATTATTATAAATTACTAGGGATATCATCCAAAGTTACCATCCTTATTATTTATTTATATGCTTTATTATTATGATTATGAGAAGTTTATGAAACCCATTTATTTTACATGAGTTATGCTATGATGAAATTTTTAAATGTTTATGAAACCAATTTATTTTCCACAGGTTATGATATATGAAGAATGATTTATGATCTTGTGGAACACATATGAATAGTTTATGATTATGTGAAAAGTGGGAATGTAATTATATATCCCTCCAATTAATTAGGTAAATATGGACATCTCATGAGATAATAAGTACTATAATGGTAAGTGAACCCAGTTTAGTAAGGGACTTTGTCCACTATGATAATTTTTGGGAGTGAACCTTGACTAAGGATATGATGGAATATAGAGTGAACCCAATCCATTATGATAGTCTTGGAAGTGATCATTGAACAAGTACATGATTTTCTGTGCTTATGTGTATGCCAAAAAATTATGCCTTATGAAAATATTATACTCTCAAGGATCATGTTATTTGATTTCTTTATAATTCATGTCTTATGAACTGACAAGATTTATGACATGATTTATGATTATAATCTATGATATGTTGGGTATGGATTTCCAAATGTTCATCTCATGTTATCATACCCTTATTCACATGTTATTTTAAGTTACCATTGATATATCCCTTGTTTACCCTTACCGAGAATCTAATTTCACCCTTTCTTATGTTTCCTTTCTGCAAGATATGAATAAATGTTTTAGGTTGGGTATGTCTAATAATAGTACTATGTTGAAAGATATTTGTGATAAATTTTGAATATATTTCATGAAATAATAAGATTATGTATCTAGTCTTCAAATACACGAAAAATTTATGGTTCTATCATGGATGGTAATTTTATGTATTGAATATTCATCTAAAATGATGTGAAATTTATGTATGAAAAGTATGGGCTGATTTAGTTGGTATCAAAATAGGGTTTATTCAATATTTGGAGATTAAAAATGGATATCATCAGTAAAAATCTTGGGTATAAGTCTAATTATAGTATATCAACCTAAAGTTTTAGTAAGGTATATATTATGTGGTTTTCCTAGCAACAAATCCCTATCTAGATATTAAACTTTGATGTCATTTTGAAATAGACACATCTAGGGGTAATAACCCTAATAAGACTTGGTTGAGTATATCCTAACCATCATTCTGGTTCATGGTGAGTGTTCCCTTATAGTGAACATGATTTGACACTCCCGAGGTATATTCCTAGGTTAACTCACATTTTCCTCATAAACCATTATGAAGGATTTTAGTATATTATAACCAAGGATGGATTAGGATAAACCTAATACATCATAGATTTTTAAGAAGGTGTCATTATTTAGATATCCTATGAATATTTTTTCATGATTATATGATTTCTCACTATGACTATTGTTGTTCACACTATAATTTTTGGTTTCATTAAATGGATGAAACCATGAGTATTTATGTTAACATTTAATGTGATAAAAAATGGAATGATTTTCCTTATAAGAAACCAAATAAAATGGGATATGGAAGGTGAAACCATATAATTATACTTAATTAGATATCTATTTATATGATTAAAAATATCAACATGGGTGAGTTTCCTAACATACCTAATAAGAGAGAGATATATTTTCATGAATACCATGAAGAAAAGAAGATTCATCTCCCTACATGTCAAGTATGTGGTAAGATGAACTCATAGAAATGTCTTAGAGGAATGAGAAAATGTTTTATGTGTGGGAAAGAAGGGCATAAAGAAACTAATTGATGAGGAAAAATGAATTGTCTGATGAAGGAATATGAAGTTCATCCTAAGTTACCATTTATTGTTCAATGTCTTATGTGTGGATAATATCTACATTATTCGATATAATGCCCAAATCCAAGGGTTTTTTCGTAGACTAAGTAAGGGACTATGCTATTTTAATCATTGAAGTGAAAGTACTCAAGTGTTTATATATTGGGATTCAAGAATTAAATAGTATAAATGTTATAACAATAATATTTTTGTTTTTATAATCATGAAAAGTCTAAGTATTGTTCCAAATTAGTTTTTCTTTATGTATTTGAAAATATATTTAGTGATAAGGGAAATTTTTGAGAGATACATGATTATGGAACATATAACCCATGATGCATTCTTGATATTGAGATAATAATGGTTAGTTGGGTTAAAGAGATGATGAAGTAAATTTGATTTTATTTATGATCATGGAATTGATTTTTTATTTGATAACAAAGTGATTTATTTGATATTTGGTGAATTTTAATTCATTTTTGGATTTATGGAGTATATTAAAGGTCTGTAAGAATTTATGTTTTCATTTAGGTTTTATGTGATTGTATTTTGTGGTGACTTGATACTTTTACTAGGTTTTTGGAGTAATACTCTATTGGGGTTAAATAAGCATCTTGGTTAATATACGATTTTATATTAAGTTAATTATGGTATAATAGATAGTGGGATATAGATAATTTTTATGGTTAAAAAGTGATTCATTGTAAATGTAATATTTTCATAGATATTTATAGTCAAGCTAAGGATTACCATTTATGATAGTATCTAAATTTGATTCATGATATTTAGAAGAAGTTCACAACATTATAAGATTATATAGTGATTTATCATTCTGTTTAATGATATTTGGGATATGTTTCATTGGGATGATTTATATGTATCCATTATGTTTAACAAGTTATTTAACATTAAAGATTATTTTGGAAGAATAAAATTAAATTTTTAGGGATAAGGATGAAAGGTATGAGGTAAAATATTTGGTTAAAACATTATTTGATTTTGAGGTTATCAAGGAAATTTATATTGAAAGGTTATTTATTATCTAAGTTCAACCCTTGGTGTTATTATGAAAATTTTAGAGTAAATTGAATTATTTATTCACATGAAGTTTTATACATTTTAGATATTATCTTACCTTTTTCTAACCATTATTGGTTTTTTTAATGTTTTAAAAAAGGTGTAATAGCTTTTTATCCATTTTTCAATTATGTAATCTATTATAAGTTGATTTTAGTGCTTTAGGAATGAAGAAAATTCATCTTGAATACTCATCATTCATAGAAAAAGATAGATTGCGGTGGAAATTGATCAATAGATGAAATTCTGCTTTTAAAGTAAGTATATTTCCTTATGTTCTTAGTCTAAATTGTAAAGTAATTACACCACTCTAGTAGAAGGATAAAGAAATAAAAAATTTAACCTACAAAATTCATTTCGGATGAATACATAGTCTTTTACACACCTTAATGATTTATGGTTTTTTGGTCATTAACATTCCAATGATCATTCACTTTCTTTTTATCAATGTTCTCTTTTACTCTTCATCATTAGTTAAACATTAATTTTTCCCTCAATGTCCTTATTTTTACTTCCATCTAATTTTATCCTATTTGGAATCCAAGTTGTGTATTATTCCAAATGACTTTCATATTTCTTTTTCCCACTTTTTAAGTGGAAGTTTTATTATCCTTTTTTACGATGTGGGTTTTCAAAAAATGAAATTTCATATATCATACAATTTTTTATCAAGTATAAGTACAAATTAATAGGATGAAATTTATTAAAATGGGGGAGAATATCACTCCCTGAGATTTTAAAAGAATGATATGTTTGATAATGTATACAACATGCAACATTGAGCATTAAAGAACCATGAAATATTATTATTTTATGACTGTTATGGCATAAACATTGAATTGGTAGGAATGAATAGAAGTATCTAAATTATGAAAAATTTATAAAGTTAATAATAAATAAAAAATTATTGATAAATTCTTAGTAAATAAGTATTAAAGTTTTAGTAAAGTCATTTTATTCTTTAAAATATGTTTTCTTCAAAAAAAATTGTTATTTATTTTTTAAGTGAATATTATAATTAATTAATGGAATTTTTATAAAGGTTTCTTGATAAAAAAAATATATTTTGTAAAATTAACATATCTAAATTATCTTAGGTTAAATTTTTGGATTTTTATGAAAATAATGATTTTCTAATATATTTTGAAAAATACTATTTTTTATTGAATACTATATTTATGATTCAATAATTCTCAAAGGAATATTTTTTAAAAGTTTTAAAAGAAAAATTAGTTTTATTTTATTATGAATAATACTATTAAGTTCATTGGAAAAAATTTTGTGGTTGAATTTGATATAAAAACATTATTATACAAAAAAATACATTTTTTCTGAAAAAATATTTTTTTATTTTTATCTTGAATTAATTATTTCTACAACTAGAAATTAAATATTGAAAAATGGATTGACTATTTTGAATCAAGAGGTATAAATTTTGTAAATATATCGCTTTTATTTTTCATCTTTAATAATAGAAACCATAGTAAATTTTTATTACCATGATAAAGGTAAAATGAGTTAATTAAGGCTTAAAGTAATGTCATAATACTTAAAATTAATTCAAAATATTATCTTTTTTTCATTGGATGATTACATCTCATAAATAATCACCCAAAAATAAAACAAATGATATTTAATCCCATTTGACCTTTAATTTGACCTTTATAATATTTAAGAAAAAGATACAGTTAAAAATGCTACTTTCTTTATTTTAATATCTATAATATTTTGTGATAGGGATAAAAATATCTTATGTAATGTTGAACATTATTATTTTAAATGAGTTATTTTTTTATCATTTTAATTTTTTTTTAATTTTTAGTGATGAAAAAATTACTTGAAATGCTTATGCAACTCCAACACATCACCTTTGAAAGTAGTAAAAAATCCCATAAGTGATTTTAAAAATTCTATAAGTAATGTTTTTTCTATTGAGTTAATGTGTCCCATGAATTAGACACCAACCTTTAAAAAAAATAAATTAATAGCATTATTTGTTAAATATATTTTATTAAATTATTTAAAAAATATTGAAAACATTTCAAGAGAAAATTTAGGATGATAATTGGTATAAAAATTTAGCTCTTAGAAATTTATGATCCAATTTTCACTTTATATGTAAAATTATAACCCTTTAATATTGAAAAACATCAAAAAATGCTAAAGGTTAAAACATGTTAACCAAGGGGTTAAACCAAAAGTTAAGGTTTAAAATGATATCTAAACCAATAAAAATTTGATTATGTGATTATAATAAGTCCATATAATCTTTATAGTATAATCCATGTCATTTTGGAACTATATGACATTATTTAGACACATATTACATTATAACATTGCTTTTACTTCCAAAAAAATACATTAATGATATTTATAATAAAAAATATTTTATTAAATGATTTAAAATTCATAAAAAACTATCTTTATCCAAGTGAATGGAATATGGTTGTAAATATCAACCACAGTTCATTTATAAGTCACTTTTACTTTTATTATAACTTTCTTGACCCCTAATGTGTAAAAAACATATATATCATAGTAATTCTCAAAATATTTAATGGGGGTTAAAACTAATATATAAGGGTGAAAACATAACCAAAACTTGTACAAATTTTATTTTATGAGAATATTTATAACCATCCTCATATTATCTTCATATTTTCTCAAATTTTATCCATTTGTTCAAGAAAATAATTTTATATTAATTTAAATATTTTAGTAATTCCAAGAGTTCCCCTCCCCTAACTTATAAAAGGGAACACCATCTCTTTAATTATTCATAATATTTGACCCTTATAGCCCCCAAAATACCTACCCTAATATTATCATAGTTTACTTCAATACATCCTAGATCTTATGTTCTTTTCAAAATACTATTCTTTCAAGGATTTACGTGTAAGATAAATAGGTTTCTCTTTGAAGGGTAGGTTAGAGTGCTTTTGAAGAAAGTGGAACTTGAGACAAGGGTTTCTTATATCACTTTTATTTTTGTGATACATATGTTATAATCACCAATTTTTTCTTTGTTCGGTGTATATATACTTCCCATGAATTTATTTTATGATTAATTTCATGAAAATTATGGTTATTTAAAAATCCATATAAGTGTCTCTCTTTCATGAGGTTTTGATTCATAGATTACCAAAGCGATAAGTGTTCTTCATCCGAGTATTATTTCATTCATATATGTTTGATGTTATGAAACTATTTATGTTTATGTGTTGTATATACTTTCCCTTTTATATGTTATATCATGATTATTCTTATTTTCATGATATTTAATGTTTCATTTGAAGTTATTATTTCATGGGGCATAAAATTCAGAAATTACCAAAGTGGTAAAGGATTTAGGTTACAGTCTAATTGTTTATCTGTAAATTTTATGATTAAGTTTTTGATAATGAAATTTCATGATCTACCTCTCAATAATCTCATTTATTTTATTCTCCTAAATTTATTTATATATATTACATGTTTACCTTTCATTTTCCTCTATTTAAGTATTCAAGATACCAGAAGAATATTTTTAAGAAAGACTGACGTTATTTCTCTCTTCAATTGAAAATCCTTTTTCTTCTATGTCTATATTTTCTAAAAATGTTTGCAATAATGTTTTTACTATTCTCCTATGATTTTTGAAATTCATTTTTACCCATGTATAAATTTTAATATTTTTTTAAATAAATTATTGTTTTATTTTTATAAATGAGTAACTTTTACTAAAAATGTGAAAGGAATATTTATTTTTATATACACAATATGAATAGAATTTTCCACCATCATGACAACTTAATTTTTTGAATCTTCCTTTACAATTTTCAAAGGTTATTTTAAAATAAAATGTTTTCCTTAATAATTGGGATATTTTTTATTTTAAATAAGTGTTTTCAATATGAAAATGGTATTTTACTCAAAAAAAATTCAAGTGATATTTTAAAGATAATTTTTATTTAATATAACATCCCTTGGTGTTAATTATACTTTAATAGGTATATAATACAAATATACTATCCTTATTATTTCACCGGATTTTTTAGGTTTGTGATGATGAGATTTTTATGCAAATGGTTTATTTTCCATGGGTTATGCTATGATGAAATGATGATATGTTTAGGAAACCCATTTCTTTTCTTTAAGTTATGATACATGATGAATGATTTGTAATATTATGTTACACATATGAATAGATTATGAATATGTGATAGGTGGTCATAGAATTATATAAACCTCCAATAAATTGGGTAAAAATGAATATCTCCTAAAACAATAATGACTGTAATAGGGAGTGAACCCATTTCATTAAGGGAATTTATCTACTAAGATTGACTTGGGGGTGAACCTTGAATAAGGATATAATGGAATGGAGAGTAAACTCAATACACTATGAAATTATTGAAAGTGATCCATAAATAAGGAAATAATTTTCTATGCTTATTTGTATGGAAAAAACTTATGCCTTAAGTAAATGGTATGTTCTCGTGGCTCATGTTATTTGATTTCTTTATGATTTATTTCCTATGAACTACCTAGATTTATAAAATGATTTAATATTATTATTTATGATATGTTGGGTATGGATTTTAAAAGTTTAAGATCATGTTATAATACCCTTATTCTCATGTTATGTTTAAGTTATCATTGTTATATCCCTTGTTTACCCTTACTGATCATTTAATATCATCCTCTCTTATGTGTCCTTTTCCTATGTAATGAATATTTTTTGTATGTTTTGTATAATGACAGTACTATATGGGAATATATTTGTGTGATATATTGAATATACTTCATGAAATAAGAATACTGTGTATCTAGTATCCAAATACATGAAAACTTTACAGTTTTGGCATGGATTGTAATGTTATGTATTTAATATTAATCTAAAAATATGTGATATTTATATATGAAATGTATAGGATTCTATACAAACCAAGTTTTCTAGATAACCTCATCCACACCTCTCCATGGGCTAGAGGCTAATGACTAGCGATGAGGGCCTAATCCATGTAATAGAGAGACTATTCCCTCAAATAAAGCTCACTAAACATAGTTGAAATAATCAAAACATACATATACTTAATTAGAGTATTCATATATAAAAAACACATTACTATAACAAATGACATTCATATGTCAAATATTCACACATATACTAATTACTCACTAGGTTTATCCCAAACACAAATAAACCAAAAAATAAAAAACATTCACACTGGACCTACTTCTATCCATAGGTGCTACACACATTGTCTCCAAATATAATTGAGTTACTACAACCTAATACATCTCACATTATATCCTAAACCTAAAATAAAATAAAAGGTATACATGCATACTGGGGTGGCTGTGCAGGTTGTGAGAAATAAATCTCAGTAGGGTCTCACTAAGTTCCCCTATAATGCACCTACATATACATGTATAGAATAAAAATAAAATAAACATGTCACATAAGTACTTTGGATTTTGTATTCCAACCAGGAAGTCATGAATCCCTTTACACCAACTCATTGGGCACTAACTAGTCCACCAAGGCACCCAATCATACCTTATTTGGCATCATCCTATAATTCCACCTCATTATATTATCTCATTAAACTATACTGATTCCCACCCATACCTGAATACTTATGGTAAGGTGTAATCCAAACCTCAATATGTTACTCAAAGAAACTAGGTATGATCATATATCTATATATTAACCTACTACCTGGTCACTCAAGCTAGGGTCCATCAGTCATGACACACATTGTTTCATGACCCATCATCTCATGGGGGGTCTATAACTATGACATAATCCTCCCAGGAAATGTACACCATCCACATTTACCCATCCATTCATGCTCAAGGGAGGTCACAAGCACCCTAGACAATTATAGTAGCTCTAGGCAGGTCGCAAGCACACTGAACCATCCCCACAGAATATGGAGAGGTCACAAGAATTAATACCCATACTTGTAGAATTTGGGGAGATTACAATCAGACTAAACCATATTGATAGACTCTAGGGAGTTCAAAAGCACACTGACCTATCCCTTTAGGATTTGGAGTGGTCACAATAATGATTACATGGTAAAATACCATTATATATATATATATCTATATGATACTAGGGTTCTAGTCACTCAACAAATATCCCCTCATCACGACATGTATCACCCCACCCATTCAAGAATCCACAACATCCTCTAAACCTACCATATACTATATTAAATGAGACCATCTTGCGCCACTCACCTATTAGTGACAACACTTACCAAAGTATCCTCTAACCATGACCCCATGATTTAGTCTAACCTCACCAAAAATATTGTGTCTCTTATTTCCACTACCCTTGGTCAATCCTAATCCATCACACTCTAAACCCCTTGGTATCCACATTGTATGTCCATGAAAAAACTAATCCCCATAACTAGTCCCCATATAAAATCTCATAAGGTAGATCTCCCATCCCATCACCTAGAGGAATACCCTCTCCATATCACCTCATCTAGTCTTTAAGGACTCATCCTTTTCACTATGCTCACCAAGTTCCCATACCACCCTCAGAAGTGTATCTCTCATCAGACATGAGATGAAGAGTCATATCTCTAATATTTATTAGAAATATGCCTCTTGTACCCATTCATCCATCACTAGGAGAACAAAACTAGGATACCCACATCACATATTTAACCCCAATACCTATCAAAGGTATACTATCAACCCAAATATCACACTATCCACTTGGTGATAGAGTATTCAGGTGTTTCTAAACCACTTAAGTGCTAAAGCGTAGTCAACCCAAGCATACAAGATCCAACATCATCCAATTTCTTTTCTGAGTCCACTCTTTGTCCCTATCTGTTCTACCTAAAACCATGTAACATGCATGATTTAAGAAATTATGCATGAAAATGAATATAATATTGTGTTAATGGGACCAAATACCTCCGTCAAGGAGTAACTACCCAATCTATGCTCCCCTAAGCTGCATCCAACCCCATCCATGCCTCATATGAGCATGTACCACCACCCAATCTCTAGTATCATGAAAACTAAAATAAAAAAATAAATATAATTTTTTAATTAATTATTTAATTTAAACCAAAGAGGTATATTATTCCAAAAGCTCACTGGCCACCATCATCACATTGAAACCATAACTAAATGTATAGAGTGTGTTCATGAAACATCCCAAGCACCATTCTAACCAAAATACCCAATCATCATTATTTGGGAAACCATAAATTTTTTATAATTTTACCAAAGTACCTAAATTAAATATAAAGTTAATTACCTCCAATAAAATGATTAAATAAGGTGCATAGACATAACATAATCTAACATGAAATCCCCATTGATTTTGTAATTATTTTTCCGTGATATGGTGAAAACACTATAAAAAATTTAGTTAAAATTGAGGGAAATCAATGGATGGTGATGAAAATGAAAAAAAAGGGTAGAAGAGGGAGAGACTTACATGAAATTTTAGTAAATTTACTCCAGAAACACCTAATAATGAAGGGAGAAATATAAGGGGAGGCAATAGCCAAATGGCCCTCCCTGTTTACACCCCTCCACCAAAACACAAGGGGTGATTCCTCTTTTTCTCTTAAAAAACCTCCTAGTAAACATTCATGGAATTATATATAACTTTTAGAGACCCTATTAGAGGAACTCCACATTCATGAATCCATATATAAATGAAACTCATAAGGTTTTATAATTTTTTTATCATGTAACCTTTAATTATATTGAGGTAACTACAAAACTAGGTGTGTGTGGGGTGGATACATTCCACAGTTAGTTTGGAATTTTTTCATATTTCATCTTTTTCTCTCTTTTGGATTGCTACATGGAATTTTCATATATATATATATTTTTCACTTTTTTCATTTTCTATATTTTTTCTTGTTACATGGTATTTTTATGTTTTTCCCACCTATTTTTTGTCACTTTTATTTTAGAATACTCATTTTAAATATTTATCTAATCATGCAAGTTATTGAAAATTTATAATAAATTTAGAAATATCACATTGTTTTAACATTTATAGAAAATTCATTTCACTTTTTACATGTTGATATGAGAAAGTATTTATCATTTATGGGTGATTTTATTAAAATTTTCTATTTATCAATGTTATAAATGGTTGTATATCTATAAAACCATTGATATATTGATTCTATCTATGTGAGTTTTTATAAGGAAATTTTTGTATTTAATATATCCATGCATCATTACACTCAATCATGAAATATGAATATTTATTACACAATTAAAGGTATATTTCAGCCATACTATTTTTAGTAATATTTCAAAAAAAAAACCATACATTCATATATTATCTGACCAGTTTCATTAATGTATTGGACTGAACTAAGATTGATACCTAATGTTTTTGTTGAAAACAATTTAGAAAAAATAAAAAATCTATAACAATATAACAAAAAATATATGATGAAACCAAAAATGATTCACTTTTGAAAATTATTATGTGAGTGGGTTTTGAAATTTGATTACAAATGTTATAGGAAATTTTTGGTGGAAAGGAACCAGGTAAGATGATTTTTTTAAAATGACCTATATGTATTGAATATAACACGAAAAGATAAGTATGGAATTTTTTTCACACATTCACACATGGGGATTTAGTTTCATTATTGAATCATGATTTTTTCTAAGATTAATATCATCTATCTACTTGAATTTCATTTAGATATAATTTATGAAACACCTATTTCCATGCTTACTTATATTGAATAGATGGTGTTATTGTTTCTTTTATCACAATGTTACTATATATTGAATTTCATTTAAATATTAAATATTTATGATCTAAGGAATGTATTCACACATAAATGTATACATTTTTAATTTTCCTTGGAGTGAATATAATCAGATGTGGGTGTGTAATCACATCACTATTCACTATTTCATTCCATCCATATACCATTGTTTAAAAATTCATTTTTATTATAAATTTTAAATATAAAAATCATAGAAGTTTCTCCTTTTATTGAATTAATTAATGAAAAATACTATTAAAAAGTTAAATTTCAATTGTTTTAATGTTTTTATCACATTCATATGTGATTTGAAGAGCACAAGTTGACGTGAAAACATAATGGGATAATATATATGGATTCCAAACACACATGTGCAATGATTTTCACATTCCAAAAAATATACCAATCTAATTGGTCTGATTTTTTTGGTGAATCCATAAATATATGAGTTATAAAACTTTAGATATTAAATGAAGAAGTAGAATCAATTGAGCCTCCTCCTCTCAATGGTGAGTTAAATAGTGAGTGTTCATTATGAGGGAGATTCAAAATTGTCAATATAGTTCCAACACATAGCTTATATATTGGTTTTTATATAGTTTTTGGTTTGTTATAATTTCATGTATTTTCATCTTAATTAAGTTTTTTATTAGACTATTATATATTAGTTATTTCTAAAATTCATGAATTATCTTAATAGATCATCACTAATATTACACATGGTAATCTTAAATTGTTATGACTAGACAACATAGAATTATATTTCTATCCCACACTAATACAATTATTATGTTATTTAGTATCCCCAAAACCATGAATAATATTTGAAACTTATTTAAATAATGGTTACACCATGGTCTATGTCTACGTGCATTGATTTAAGGGTCTGGAGGGTAATCAAGATTTTAGTCAACCCTTAACAATGAATAACTACAAACCTAAATAAACTTCTAAGAGAAATGAACGTGATTTTTTTTGAAGTAAACCCGAAGAGATCACCATATCCTACATCACCAGAAATCCACTTTATCTTATAAAATCTATAAGTTTCTTTCTTTCATCATATTAATTCCAACCATTTTCAAAATACCCCTCCTATATTTTTATTTTAAAAAACATATTTGAAATTAATGATTTAAACTTCCAATGAACTTTGAGATATTAAATAGGGTATTAATTATATTGTAAATCAACTTTAAAAACATAATTAATTTTTCATGTCTTGACAATTCATTCATCAACTGATACAAGACATTGTGGGTTTCCAAATGAAACATGTCATGTGATCATGTTTTCTTCCTAGTAAAACTATACTAATCAAAATCATTTGATATGATTGATACATCCTTGATAGAAAATTATTATATACCACTAAAACATATTATTTAAACCACTTTATTTTATACCTCCAATTATTATTTTCGTATCAGGATCTGTAGCTAGAACCCCTCTGAACCATTAGTTAGTCAATCAGCTCACGCTGACAATTTCCTTAACCAAACCCCACATGTTAATGTTTTCATATTAGATAGGTTTTGTATATATATCCTAATTATCTCATAATCCTTCAATCCGCCATCCACTAATAGATTCATAGGTAATTCACTATTCAATAGGGAGATAGAAATAAAGATTACTAGTGGTAATGGATACTCAGTCATCCAGTAACAAGTTGAAACGAGCTGAGGTTCATGAAATAATAAATACATATAAAGTGAATTACACAACCAATGTGTGTATGAGAGATATAGGTGGGGAGATATGGATAGGGTGGAGATAGAGGTGGTGGTAGGTGATTATATGACCACCATTATTATTTTTTCAAATTGTCTCTTTAAGATATTTTTTTGAAAAATGAAAAAAATGAAATAAAAATCACTAGAGAGAATATTTTTACAAATTTTAATGAACTAAGAATAATATAATATTGATAATTTAAATTGAATTCATATAATTAATGAATCAATTTAAAATAATAAATCCACCTCAATAGAGATTCACCAAATCTTCAAAATAAAACCTTTACCCATGATATAATTCCAGCAACAGGTTTCTATGGATCTAATATCACCTTTTCAAGGTAGTGATGGACAAAATAAACACAAAATTCTATGCACAAAAATATATCTAAAACCAAAATCATGTATAAACAAAATGAAAAAAAATTACCTTTCACCATTGATAGACGTTGATAATGTTCTTCAATTATAGTGGTCGATAAAGATCCCTAAGGAGAAAAAAATGAGTTCATATCTCCATGGCGTATCCACAAGATAATTTAAATCACCCAATAGCTAGTTAGGATCCTCCTAATGACAAAAATATGCTAATACTTAGGGTGTCAAAGGAAGGATGAGAAGAAATCTTTAAGAAGAAAATTTATAAGCTTGGGAAAGGATCACATGAACACATGAATAACCATGGCCTTCATTATATAAGTCATAGGATACTATAAGGACTTCACATAAATTTACTCATACATTATGAAACTTATTTGTAAAATGGAAATGTTTATAGCCATTAAAACCCTTATACTATAATGAATTTACCATTTAAATGATTTTTGGAATCTTTTATGAATTAAAAGTATTAATGGTATTTAATGTGGAATATATATGAACATTAATCTCTTAATGATTTAATTTCATTATCTTTCATAGGGTTCAATATGAATCATTTAATATAATTTGGTACCATATTATATATCTCAATCATACATTATGATTTTTTTCTAGTAACATGATGTAAGAATATACATTATTTACTATATTCCTTAATAAGGTATATAATATTATTTCTCCAAAATATTATATATATGTTATTATATTTGGGGAATATCACCATAAATATCCCACTTTCACTAAAGACTCATAGAAATTTGTGTCAATTCACTTTATATTGAATAATTTATAATAACTTTTGAAACCATATCCAAAACACCTTTTGGATATCTTCCTAAATAATTTTGAAAATATATCATCAAATTACACTTGTATTATATCATATACAATACTCTTTGGATATACATCAAAAAATCATTATTAATAAACTCTATAACACCTTTTAGAGTAAATCTCAGAGTTTTGTAAATCTCAATCCCCATTCAATAAAAAACAATGTATTATCCCATGGGAATTTATATAACTTAAAATAAATATGAATTAATGAATCTGTAAATACAAGTAAAGAGTTTCCTTAGTAAAATCATCAATGCGACTCAATCTTAAAGGGATCAGACATGATCTTCATCAAACACATGCATCTCAATAGCTATGTCCACCAAATTTATCATATGTAAGATTTTATTTTCATATGATCCCTTTACTTAAGACATAAAGTAACCATGGGACATGAAGTATCATAATCTAATTTATCCACTTATATGTTCTTGATTCTATGAGTATAGATTAACTGTGCCGATGAATACATAACATATTATTCACCCATATGAAATAGAAAATCACACTCCCCTCACCCAATAGATAAAAACATCACATGTATTACCTATATATAACCATACACTTTATCAGTATATCTCATTCAAGGTCCCATGTATCATAATTGTTAGGTGAGGGTTACAAATACTATCTTTGTTAATCCTCAACCGATAACATGATCAATAATATACCCGACCACCCCTAGTTTAACCAAGCCTCAATGTTTTCTTAATAAATATAAATAACTATGAAGTTTATCATTCCAGGTATCTTTCTAAAGTCACTTATGGGTAAATCCAAATATGAAACATACACCCCTAGATTATTAAAGACCTAGTATATGACCTTCCATGTGGTATACTTGGGGCGTCATCTAGTAAAAAAAACTTATTTTTTACCCCATGATCATATTTTGTATCTATATATGAAATACTACACCTTTTAAACTTATAATTTTACTAAAACCTATAATAAACCATGTTTGTAATACCCTTTAATGATAAAGGGTTAAATTACTAAATGATATGACTCATGTCAACAAGCTGAACCTTTATTTTTGAGAACCTACCTTATTAGAACATCATAGTTAAGAATTTTTATCCTGGAGTTGTCATATGGATGGGTGACCTCCTAATAAGTTTATCATGGTGTGTATGATTGAAGAAAAATAACACCAAAAAGAACATTGTGTTGGTATGTGGGGCCATTCATTAGTCTGATGACCCATTCAACCATGTTGGTGAGCCCTAAGGGACCATGTGTCAGTGGGGAAACTGGTGGTACTTGGAAGGCTAGGTATCAAAAACCATGTTAAGGCAGGGTTTCTATGCTATTAGTGGGCCTGAGTTGTTACATTATTATCAAAGGAGAAACCCATCCATAAGTGTGGTGGCATAACCAAGGTTGAGATGTAGGGTCAAAAATGAGGATGTTGTACTCTAAAGGTGGTGAATGTAACACCCCAAAACGATAAAGGGTTAAATGACTAAATTATATGACTCATGTCAGCAAGGTGAACCTTTATAATCAGAATCATACCTGATTAGAACTCTATATTTAAGAAGGCTTGGCCTGTAGTAGTCATTAGGATGGGTGACATCCTGGGAAGTTTCTATGGGTGTGTGTGAGTGAATAAAAAGAACACTAGAAAGAAAATGTATTGAAATATGGGGAAATTGATTAGTCTGATGACCCATTCTAGCACGTGGGTGGTCCCTAGGGAGGGGACCATGTGTCTATATGGAAACTGGTGGTACTGGTGGGCTAGTAGCTAATGACCACGTTAAGGCGGGGTGTTGTCGGTGCTATCAATGTGGCCCAATTGTCACCTAATTAACACAACCAACCTTGAAATGTCAATTATTTTAATTATTTAATTATTATAGTTCTTATTTTTTAGTTTCATGCTGGTCTAGGTTTAAATTTTAAAATTTTGGGTTTTTATCATTGGTCCACAGTTGGTGCATGGTTAGTAGAAACCATGAGAAACTCATAAGATCCATCTTTAGTTTTTTATAGAGCTGAATCACATGGTCGATGCATGGTTTTTCAAACCATGTAGCTTGAACATGTGAGGTTCTCTAGGGGACTAGTGAGGGGAACATGATTAGTGCATGGTTTGGCCAATCGTGCGGTGAAAAAATTCATATTTCCTAGGCTTTAAAATAAGGGAAAAATTAATTATTATTATTATTATTATTATTATTATTTTTATTGTTGTTTTTATTGTTGTTTTTGTTAAACCCTTAAGGGTTTCCCACCCCCTTATAGATTAAATCCCCCTCCCCCTCTCCTGCTCTTTCAGCAAATCCCCCCTCCCCTCTCCCTCACATGCACAACCACCCCCCCACACCTCCCACTCCCTTTGGTTGCTGTTTCTTCACCAATTTGTGGTTCAATCATCCTAGGTAGGATTATCCCACTATCCTATTCTTTATTCTTCCTATTTTTTGGGTTTCTTTTCCCCCTTATGGTTCACATGAACTATGGTAGATCCTAATCCAATTTTGGGATTATTTTTTGTCAGTTTTTGGTTCTTAGGATTCTTGGGGTTCAATTTGAGGTCAATTCTTGTGGCATTCGTTAAAGGAAGTGACTTTTGGATTCTTGGTTGAAACCTACACACCTATACATACAAAGGTATGTATATATGAATATATAGATACCCACTTTGTATATTTTACCCCATGGGGCATGGAATATATAATCATTTAATGGTTATATGCATATATATCATGGTGTATATGTGTTAAGGATGTGCGGATTGGTCCTTAGGTTATCCTTGTACCATGCTTGGAGTTTTATCACATTTACACATATATGAGGTAGGTGTTTCTATCCAATTTATTTTGAAATCATTTCATTAGATGATTTATCCTTTATAACTAAATTTTAAATGTTTTATTCATGTTTTTGGTGTGTTAGTATAATTTTTTTTATGGATTTTACTTATTGAAAATTTGATGAAAGCAGCCTTTAAATTGGATTTGGGTATTTTTGAATGTTTTTTGGACTTGTTTGAAAATTGGTAAAATTGGGTTAAACATGTAATTGTGGATTGGGTGGGTTTTTGGTTCTTTTATTTTGTTTAATTCTTATCAACTCTTCTACTTTAGTGTGACGACCCTTATGATTCATTGTAATGCCTCTTGTGTTTTGTTAAAATGAACTTTTGTCATT
The DNA here is from genome assembly GCA_963277665.1 of Viscum album. Classification (NCBI taxonomy): domain Eukaryota; kingdom Viridiplantae; phylum Streptophyta; class Magnoliopsida; order Santalales; family Viscaceae; genus Viscum; species Viscum album. Next base: position 826,170,450 of record OY728161.1, read on the forward strand.
TACATGGATGCCCATAAATATTATTGTGTGATATGTGTAACTTCATATGAACACGAGGTGTGCCTATAGAGATAAACATGTATATAAATGGTATATTCCATCGAATTCTTATTTTCTAAACCTTGACTTCCTCAAATAGTTTTTTTTGTAAAACTCAAAATGTTTTCCTAAAAAACCCCAAATGATTTCCAAATTTATCTTTGAATTTAAAATTACTTTAAATGTGTTTTTCAAGTGTGATTTCTAATTATTGTCCTGATTGGAACCTTAGAAGAATGATTTTACAATCAACTCACTTGTAGTCTGGTTTGACATGTTGGTTGAGGAAACAATTTTGGATTTTAAATACTAAGGCCCATTTGGAACTTTAAATTGTTTCTTGTAAAATGATTTAAACCTTCATGATGGGTAGAACCAGTTGGAATTTGTGAAATGTTTTATTATTTATGAGAGCACCTATTTTTTCCCTCCATTAGGATGGTTTCCATATAGATGATGTCGGGGGTGGTAAAGTCATTCACGTTGGTATATGAGGGTTATGGTCTAGGGTAAGCATGTGATGACCTCCTAACTTTCCCTTGCTCTATTATCATGGGATTATCAGATTTCAACTAGAGTGTTGAGATATTATTTCTATCCATGTATCAATTAGATAGACTATATCCCCTTGGAAGAGATAGGACTTATGGGATATTCCACCAGTGAGGTTGGTGTAGAGAAGTCAAGTTGGTTACTAACTACAGAGTTGCATCATACACTGATAGATGGATCCAAACTGAGTACATCCATGGTCTTCTCTAGAGTTTTTTAGGAAATTACCATGATTATATATAACTATTTATTTTTCTGTATTATTTTATAGAAATATAGTTCTTTTTATAAATTTGTATATGATTGATTTTATTTGTACTTATTTTCTTTTGGAATTGTTATTTTGATATACCCTTCTTCTTTTGTTTAGTTACTTTTCTTTTATTTATTCTCATGCCTATGTTGTGATTATTCTCACTGGAATTTATTTTCAAAACTGAGGTTTTAAATGGAAAACTATTCTTTTAAATGAAAGACATTTTTTATTTTCTAAAGGTATTTTATGAAAAGATGAATCTGGTTGTTTTTAAAGTTAAAACCTTATTTTATATCAATATTTTGAAACCAGTTTTTATGGAATATTTTAGGAAAGGAAATGTATGGATTTTATGGTGCTTATATACTATGTTGTTTCTTATCACACCCTACTCATGTCATTCGATGTCAGTAGACCCGAGTTGTTTTATATGTTCAGGTTCTCATCCAGGTTTACTCACAGAGCAGGCTGGTCTTGTGGGTGGTGCTGACCCAATGGTCACATGGAGGTATGTAGTTGTTTTTATTCTATTTTACACTACTAGTTTTGTTTTATTATTTTATTATTGTTGTTCATGTTTATTTATTTTCTTTTTTATGTGATAAATCCTACCCAATTGTATTATCCTTGATACCAGACCCTAGTTTCTAGCCCAGGAGGATTGGGAACTGCTCTTTGGATTTGTCATGGGTTGGATCGAGTGACCGATTTCTGGGTTGACCTAGGCTGGTTCATGAAAAAATGGTATCAGAGGAGCCCTATGTTATTTGGGATTTTAGGTAGATCAGATATAGAATTTTTAGGGCTCAAGGGGTAGGTCATGGTTCAATGCTTGATCACCACCACTCATAATGAGACATGAGTCAACAAGTGTAGTTGTGTTTGAAATCATTTTTTTATTTTTTATTTTATTTTGTTAGCATTTATTTAGTTCAATGAGCTTGTGTATATTAGGGGATGATAGAGGAAGTGAGATGGTTCTATATGGTGAGATTACATGGCGTATAGAATCATGTGGATCCCAAGTGTTCAATATTCTTCCAATTTCTAGTGTATGCTTAGTGGATCGTCTATTAAACAACGTGGTCAGGTTATGCATGAAAACTAGTTCCTTATTTTTGTTGTTTTGTTGTGGGTGATGAATCAGTGTGATTTTAGTTGGTGTGAGTGGATTTTTAAAGGAAAATGATTTTTGAAAATTATCCTCATGGTGAAAAAAATGGATTTTAAAATGAAAAAAATGATTATATTCTATTGGGATTTTTGGATTCAAATGGGAACTAGAAGTGCTACTTTGATTTTAAAAGTTGATGCATTGGAAGTAATTTTAGTTATAAAAATTAAAAGGTTAAAATTTATTAGAAAATAAGATTATATGTTTATAATAGTTTTGGAAGTAGAAAATGATTTAAATTTTTATAGGGGAATTGAATTTGAAAATGGGTGAATTTGGAATTGGTGTTTTCTAAAAAAACAAAGTGGGTTCTTGGCTTGTTTTATGATGTTGTTGCAGTTTTGTTTCGAATGAGATTTGATTTGGATTTGATTTGGTTTTGTGATGTGTTGTTTTATGATCTTGGTGTTTTTTTTAAAATGTTAATTGGTCATGTTTTGGTTTGATGTTGATTTTATTTTGTGATATATGTTTTTTAGATTATTCCACCTAGAAAGACCTATGTGATTAATAAGGAGTCTCTTACAATTGTTGGATCTACCTAGACTCTTAGCAGAGTGGTGGAGCTGAGCTCTCTTTATACATTTACTATCATCTGTAGAAATAAATGCATGTTAGAGGCTATGGAGCATCTTGAGGAAGTTTATAGTGTCTTTATGTTTTTGGGAAGTCCATATGTCATGAGAGTGCGAGTTATCTTGGGTATGTTTGAAGGATCAGGACTAGTCCAGTGGGAGGTGATCGTTCCATCATCATTGTGAGTAGGGATGTCTTGGGTGACCTTCAAGACCACTTTTATACAATAGTTTATTCTTGAGTAAGTGAAGGATAATATAGTGGTAGAGCTCATAGATTGTCTAAAAGGTCAATAGATAGTGAAGGGTTATATTGACCATTTCAATGAGTTGATTTCCTCTTCTCTAGTTATAGTGTCGCATGATTATTTAGAATATCCTCTTTTCTTGTGGGGTCTCTATCCAAGGATAAATGATTTTTTGAGTTAGAATTTTTACTTCTTACTTTTCCATTCCTTTTGTTTTGGAAATCAAAAATACATTATTAAAAATTTTTTTACTAACATTTTATTTCCAAAGTGTTTTAGAATGTTTTTATAGAAAACATTACCTTTTACCATACTTAGAACAAGTTCTAAAGTATTCATGAATATAAAATTACAATCTTCATTATGATTATCGTAATGAGTATGTGTTCGATTAATCAAACTCATCCTTATCAGACTAGAAGTTAGACTTTATTCATGCCTCTCATACTAAAAAAAGTCTTGACAATTAGACTAATAATAGTACTGATAAAAATCAGACTGATACTTATAAAGGTTATCATAATGAAAATTTTAAGTAAGTCCATATAACTGACCAATATTTATAATTAGAATATGAAATACATGTTTATAAGGTAAGGAATACTTTTTACACTACAATGGTGTAAATTAAAATGACTTTGTACATTCAGTTATGCCATATCGTTATGATCTATCAAGTTCTTGGTGTCTAAGTTGCTACAATAAACATGAAGAAATATGACTGTTGGGAGATCAATATGACATTTGGGAGATTGCCTATAAATACGAAGTCATTCAAAGAGTTTGGTGCTGGTTGATTACATTCTCTCATGATTTTTTTAAAGATTATTTAGTGTGAACATCTCATCATTAGTCTTTTTTAATTATTTTTAGAGAGTCATTCTAAGTAAACCTTGTTAGGTTGTGTTCTTTAGAACATTCATAATTTTAACTTTATACGATCATCATAACAATTGAGGTATTCTGAGGATTGGAAGATAGAGAATTTGATCCATCAGATATATGGCTACTAGGGCTAGGTATACAGAGAATATGATCATAATATTGAGGTATTTTGGGGATATAAATATAGATCCATTTCGATCATCATATCAAGGGATTCCTTGGTAAGGGAAGACAAAATTTCCTGTAAGAATAAAAGAGGGGGTACCTTTAGTTTGGGTTATATACTACCTTTATCTTAAGGTTAAAAAATTTATCATTTAATATCTAGAAAGTCACTATTTCTTTTGTTATATATTGTATTACTTTTTGTTTTCAAGTTATTATATCTTAATGAAAATTTAATATAAAGTGAATAATCATATCCACATTTCTATTCTGTTTGTTTTATCTATATTAATCTAATTACGATAATAAAAACGAATTTTAATTAATCGTATTCATCATGATTACAATTATTTTACATTGATAATTCAGATCTATAGTGATTACTATTTTTTAACTTATTTAATCAGACCATAGTTAGGTTCCTATTATGTGGTTTTTTTAATTAGACTGAGGGCTTATTCTGATAATCTACATAATGATGATTTGGGTTTGTTTATTTTAATTATTTTAAACAAAGTTTTTTAAACTAAAATTCACCTCCCCATATTGTAAGAATATCTATCGAAGTATATTATTTTTAACCTAATCAGTATTATAGTTATACCAATCCAATAATTGGTATTAGAGGAGGATTATACTGCTCATATACTTGTTGAGGTTTTTACTTTATTTACTATTTAAAGATGATGAAGTTTTGTTAGAAACTTCTTTTATAAAAATAATATTACACTAACTTGTTTTTTGGAAAATAATATATGTATTTGTTTAAAATATATCAAGAATGAATATTGGTTCAATAGAAAATATGAACCCTAAAATACCTCCTATTTTTTATGGTGATGGTTATGAGTACTAGAGGGATATGATGAAGAATTTTTTAATCAACACAGGAGTTGAGAATTTTGTTATGTTGACCGTAGATTATAAGATTCTAGATAAGAAGTTATTTTCTTTAACTCATCAAAAGAAATAATAATATAAGTTAAACTAAAGAGTAAGGGATAATTTGTTATGGTCAGGGACTAGAAGCATTTATAAACAAAATTTTTCATGTGAAGCTACCAATAATATATGGAAAAAACTTGAAGTTACACATTTTGGTACAACTAAAGTTGTTGAGACTCATAGAGCTATGTTAAGAGCATACTACCAAGCCTTTGAATTATTACTGATTGAATATGTTTCAAATATCAATTATAGGTTCATGACAATCATAAAAAGTTTACAATATATTGGTGAAAAAATTATTGATGATGAAATTATTGTGGAAAATATAATTTATATCAAGCCTAATGAGTGGGAATCAAAGAGGACTATAGTTGCTGATATTTGAAAGTTACACAATCTTACCTTAGATAATATTATTGGCACAATTGTACAGTATGAAGGTATATTCAAGAGAGATACTAAGAAAAAGAAAAAGAAAAATGGCGGTGTTTCCTTTACTTCAACATCCACCTCACCTTCTAATGTACAATCTACATAGGAAGTTTTTAAGTCTTCAAGAAAGAAGAAAGTGGCTGTTCAATCTGATTCAAGTGTTTCTGAACATTATGAGAATGATATAGAAAACATGGCTAGAATGATGAACAAGATAGTTGGTAATAAATATTTTCAATACTGATTCAAGAAAGGCCATAAGGATAAAAGTGATAAGAAAGATGAAGTCACTTTATACGAATGTAAGAAATCCAGACACATCATACTAGATTTTACAAAGTTGAAGAGGAAATATATAAAAGAAAATAATTCTAAAAGGAATTCTAAGAAGTATGATAAATCTAATGGAAATAAATTTATGAAAGCTTTTGACACTTGGATTTCTAGTGGTGGTTATTATTCTGAGAGTTATACAGATAATGAAAGTTCTGTTGAGAAGAAAATAAAAATATTTTACACTGTATCTAAAGTAAATCATTATTTCATGGATAAGGTACGAATAGATGAAAACCTTAACAATATGTAATTAAGTGATAATTATCCTTATGAGAAGGAATATACATGTTTTAATGAATAATTTTCCTTAACATAAGATAATTTTATTCCTTCTTATAATGAAGTTTCATGTTTTTCTAAATTTCTTGAGAACGAGAATTGAAAAATTTGTAAAAACTCAATAATACTAAGGAAAAACTTGTTCAAGATTTTTCAATGAGTGATGTTTTGGAAAAATAAATATTTTATCTTTCAAAATATCTTGATGAGACTATTTATTACAAAGAAACTATTTATAAATATTTTTAACAAGTAATTTCTGAGAAAGATATTTTAGAAACTAAAATATTCTAAAAATAATACTAATGAGGGTAAAGTTTTAGTTATAAAACTAAAATCCCAAATCTCTAGTTTGAGAAATTTTTTTCAAAGTTTACCACTGGTAAATAAATTTTTAATAAAATGTATAAACAAATCCAACCTTTTGGTAATGGTTCTGCAATGGGTTATACATATAAAAAAAATAGTTTTTAGTAACAATTTCTTTATTTCTAAAAATTCCCCTTGATGCACCAAGTGCAAAAATGGGTTTATTGGAGAAATAATTGTTCATTAATCAAATTTCAATCCCTTGGATTTCACAAATAATATTTTTCTAAAAAAACATGGATTCTTAAAGTTTTTTTTCTAACATTACTACACCTAAGAAGGTTTGGGTTCTAAAAAGATAATTTTTCTTATTTTCAGTAAAATAAAGAAAGTATCAATAATAAAAATATATAGTATATGGATAGTGGGTATTCAAGACACATGATTGGAAACAAATATTTATTCTGGAATATTATCAAAATGAAAGGTTGTAAATTCACTTTTAGAGATAATTCTCAAGGAGAGATTATCAGAATAGGTAACATTGTTCTTCTTGGAAAATCCCTTATATCAAAAGTTTTGTTTGTTAAAGGTCCTAAGAGAAAACTTATAAGAATAATTAAACTATATGATAAAGGTTACCTTGTGAACTTTTGTAATGATAAATTTTTAGTACATAGTTCCAAGGATGAATTTATTCTTTCTTCCAATCGGCATAAGAATGTTCACACACTAAAGAAGATATAATTTTATAATTCATCGGAATGCAAGATAAAATTAATGATATTTTTAAAAAACCTATTTCTTATGATAGATATGAATATACCAAATAGAATCTATGAATGATCAATGTAATGTAATCATTCATATATACTTATTGTTAACCTATCTCCTTACATTAAGTTACTCCTTTTCATAGGGGGGTTACATATGTTTTACATTTTTCAAAACTTTTAGTTTTCTTAAAACTTCTAGTTTTCTAAAAATTTCAGTTTCTTAAATTTTTTATCATAATGAATTTTTTAGACTCATATTCCTTTATAATTTTTTTGGAGTCATATTCCTCAAAAAGATCACTGGACTTGAAAAATATTATTAAAAATTTATGGACTCTAATTTTTTAATAAAATTTTGGATTAGAAAACTATCATAATTAGTTTTCCTATAGAAACAATTGTATTTAATTTTTGTACCAAAACTATTGTATTCAGTTTTATTATAAAAACTATTATATTTTGGTTTTATATTAAAAAGAACTTTAATATTAAATGATTCGTAATCAAAACCATCACAATCACTTTATTTTAAAAAAACCAATAGGAATAGGTTATTCATACCAATGTAATTCTTCACTCTGAACGGTACCTCTCTTTTCTTTTATGATTTTATACTATTTCACTACGTTAGTTATTTTATTATTGTTTTATACTTTTAGTTTTTTATAAAAACTATTTTTATTTAAAAATTGTAAATTTTTTTCTTAATCAGATTCATTATCAATCCTATAAATGTTTTTAAAACCTCAAGAGTTTAAATTTATTTAAATATTTATTCAGATCAATATCAACTGTCAGATCAAAATGTTTTAAATCTTAACCATTGGATTTGTTTTGGAAGTTCAACTATCACACCTGATGTCTATATAAAGAAGGACCCCCATGTCCCACATCAGTTGTTCATTTTTTATTCTCTTGAGCTGTGATTTCCTTTAAGTTAGCCAATCCAATCAAATACCTTTTTGGTAGTTTCACCAGCACCAGTCCCAGTCCAATGGTGACAAAGGAGGATTTTTATAAATGGTAAATTTTAATAGAAATATTGATATAAATATATTTATATGATAATTATGATTCCCCATTGAAAAATATTATTTCTCTCCAAGTTTGGGAATCCATGTGCATATAAAAATCATATAAGGACTTTGATTTGTTTTATCATCATATCACTCATGAATTGTATGCCTTTGTTGAGTTTTTCACTAATGATGGTAAAAAAAAATATCTTTCATGATGTATGGAAATATATACAATATTTCACATAAGGAACTATCATATTTGGTTGGAATAACTTCTGAGGGAGAAGCGTATTGTCCATCACATAAGTTCCTAGACCATCTTGGTTCGTTTGATAGGAGAAAAGCTGAATATTCTTTGTTTTCAAAATATGAAAAGGTCATAAAATATTCCCATATCACACTAAATAATTAGGTTGTTTCCTTATGAATGGAAGGATTCCTTATTCTAAGGAAATGGGACCGAGATACCCAAAAAGTTTCAGATATTTTTGTATTCGACTATTTAGTGAACTTGAAGAAGATTTACTTACCGAAGTTTATTATTATTATAGTTGATAACATCAAAATCAACATAATAAAATCTAAAACCATTATGATTCCTAATTTATTAAGGAAGATATTATCATAATGCATAAAAATTTTTAAAGTGGAAAACAAGTTGATTCTGATGAGAGAAAAGATTTCTTTTATAAGTGATTATATGATAAATCAAATGATACTTGTTTTTGATAAAAAAATCAAAGAAATTTGTTGATAATGTTTATGGAGTGTCATATTAACCATAAAAATCAAGGAAACCATAGAAAAATGATAAGAAAAAGAAAAGGAAGTTTGATACCTCCCCACCAAAAAATCAGAAGAAACAAAAGAAAGTTCCTAATGAAGTGTATAAAGAGTGAATGAAAAGGAAAAAAGAAAAGAAAACAGAAGTTCCTCAGATTGGGATTGGACTTTATAAGGCCAAGTCTTTCATAATACGTTATTTCAATATTTTATAAAAATAAGAAAAGAAAATAAATCAAAACAAGAGGTTGATATATGATCAAATTTTTGAGAATATTTTGAAGGGAGTTGAGAGAGATTCTTAAAATATAGTTATAAATACTTCTCATAATGATTAAGTAATACTGAAATAATGTCTATCCTTTCAAGAAATATCAATTGTAAATGCTGATATTACTTCAGTCACTGAAAAAGGAAAGGAAAAAGTTGTTGATGAAGCATCGGTACCAGTTGTTCAAGAAAAAGAATGGGAACCTACACCAGCAAAAAAAGATATTTAAGAATAGCTAGATAGATCAAGGAGGTGCTTGATAAGGTAGTTGATGAAGAATTTGAAGGGATTGAAAAAGAAGGAAAATAAGTATAATAGGAAGAAGGTAGTGAATATGAAGTAATAGAAGAACTAATTAAATAATAGGTGGATGATGAGAATGAAGAGTATAAAAATGAAGAGGAAGATGACAATGAAAAAAATAAATTTGATAAGTCTTGATCAGAATTATAAGAACCCATCCTTAAACATTACATAGCAGAGAACCTTTTACCAGTCTAGGTTCTGGAGAGTTAGATACAATCTTAAAATTTATCATATTTCAAGTAAAATTAAAACAAAAAAAATCCAAATTTCACTTCCATGCACGTAAAAATAATGGCGTCCAACTTTGGACTTCCAAGTGACCTGTGAAAAATAATTTTAAAATATGGGGTGAGAATTGGATATGCCTAGTAAGGGGTTTGAAAAAAAAACCATAAATAAATAATTGTTTTTAAAATATTTCTTTAAAATAAATGCTCTAAATCATGAAATTAACATTTCCCATAAAACGTCATCAAAATTTTTATATGAGATTATAAGAAAAGATCTAGGATATATTATACTCAAAATTAATTAACTAATTTAAGAGTTATAAATAGAATTCATTATAAAAATCATGCATGTACTTGCACAGGAATTTATGAAGTGCCATCTATAAGTTAGTTAATGACCAAATATATTCATTCTATGACATTCCAGAAGTGTGGATAAGAATTTACACATGAAATAGTATTTATTTATAATTTCACATAAAATGGTGTCATTTATCATTATGGATTGGAAACAAACATTTAAACTTTTTTAATAAATGATATACATAAGAATAAAAAATTATTCCAAGTGCACTTGAAAATGTATAACTGATTAATGATGGTTCATAGAGAATTTTAATTAGCAATGTATATTTTACTATCTGAATATTCACATGGACTTTCACTTACTATAATCATTATGAGGGAATGCATAATGCAGTACATCATAAAAATTATGTTAAGGCCTCGTTCCAAGACCATACATAACCATTTTTTCAAGGCCTCATTCCAATACCATACATAACCATTTTGTCAAGGCCTCGTTCTAAGACCTAGTTTGTCTCATTATACCTACCGATTCATTGAAAGGATATGGTGGGCCTCAACTGTCACATAATAAGTCTTATGAATTCCTCATATGCCTAATAAAAATATGTATTTAAATCAAAGTGTCCCATACCACTTTGATTTAATTGAGTATTTATCATTGGTGAAATAAATTCATTAAACAAACCAAAGTGTCCCATACCACTTTTATTTATTTAAATCTTATTCATAGATGAAATAAATTCATTAAACGATCCAAAGTGTCCCATACCACCTTGAAATGTTTAGTTCTTAATCCATTATCATAAAAGGATTAATCTTATTTTTAAGTGATAAATAAAATAATGTAATAAATTTATATATAATAAAAAATGAATATATATTCTTATATAAGAAATAAATATATTTCATGCAATTTTGCTCACACAGTCAAATCATGCAACATTTTTTTAGTATATTGATATATAAATATACAAATGCTTAAATATCATGATGTCAGAAATTAATATGTACACATGGTTCTTATAATACCCATATTACCATAAAGGCATTCTTGCATAATCCTTTGATAAATGAGAAATTCGCTCCACGCAGATGCATTCGTACACTTACATAAAAAAATTTACTTATAACAAAGTTTGAAATGTCATGGTCAGTTCAAAAGTATGTGTGTATATATATACACACACATATAAATGTTTAAGGAATTCACATTACACATTTTATTGAAATAAATGCATGTTTTTCAAAAATGCTGATAAATGAGAATGTTCATTTGGAAGAACTATTATGATTTCAAACTAAAACTAAAACTAAAACTTTGTTAATTATATATATTGTTTTGATATTTTACTTGGAAATAATAATCCTTATGGATTAATAGTTCTGAAAATAAGTAAACATAATTAAATAGAAATCTATAGACCTACATGGAATAAACATGTTCACTTTTATTTATATATAAATATATAAATACTAATCTTTATTTGAAATTACATGTTCGACTTAGTATGACCAAATCTCATAATACACAAACTTTTAATACTTTTTATAATTAAATGGAGGATTAATTATCATCCACACACTTAAATTTTCACCCTTATTCCCATAAAAATTTACTTTTGTAAAGTTTATTCAATGTTCATGAATATGTAGACACACACACACACACACACACACACACACATATATATGAACATATGCCTATATTAATTTATAAATTCCCTGATAAAAAAATCATCAATGTATGGCTATGAATCTTGATTTGTATATAACATACACATGATAAAATGATGAAATTATTAGTTTATTTGGTTAATCATAATTTATTTAAAATAGTTATATTCTTAAAAATTGGAATTGAAAATATAATTTCAAATTATATATTTGAAAATACAATAAATAATCACTATCAAATTTGAATGAATTATTAAAATTTATTTATTTCCTTAATTATTATCGATTAAGATAATAAAATTTTGAAAATAAAACATGACTTTTCATAGAGTATAATTAAAAAACATCCCTTACACAATTAAATTCATACACATCTATACATAATATTGTTCTTGATAAATATATGTCTTTTTGCAGAGTATATATAATCTCTTTATTTAGTTTGGTTAAATAATTAGTCAAATATAATTATTACCCTTATAAAAATTTGAATATAAAAATAATATGTTTAATTAAGTAATAATCCCCCATTATAAATGTTTGAAAAGAAACAAACAAATTAATGTTTCATTTTTAAATAAAATACAATCAAATATTTGGATAAATTTCAAAAATATTTTTCCCATACTAAAAATAAAATTTCACCATTATGAGAAAATAAATAAAAATAATAAAACCTGTATAAATTGAATGATTTCAATGGAAAATAAAATCAACACCTTACATAAAACCAGATTTAAAGATAATTTTTATAAAATAAATATAAAATTGAAAGATAAAAGAAACCCCTTACACAAAACCAGAAATTAGAGATTATAACTTCAAAGAAATAAACTAACTCCCTTACACAATTATAATTTTCGAAGAATAATAAATCGACAAAATAATTATAAGAAATCCCTTACAATTAAACTTTAAAAATTAAACTTTAAATAATATAAATTTTAAAAAGAAAATTAAACTATCCCTTACAGTAAACTATAAAATTAAAATCATAACATTGGAATGAATAAAAAAATAACCCTTACGACAAAACAATAGTCAAGTATGGTTTTGATAAAAATAAGTAAATATATCTTCTTAAAAACAATTATGAATAACTTAACTTAAGAATGGAAAAACTATAATTGAAAACATTTTCTGATAATGAAAACAGTCAAACAAATAAACATATAATTATAATTTCTCTTACCTGAATTGTAGTAGAAAAAGTGCAGGTGTTTCCTTGGCTTCAGACATGAACCTTCACCTTCTCTTAGTGAAAACAGATTGAATGAAAATTTTTATTTTCTCAAATAATGGTATAAGACTTTTATAGCCTCTGTGGAGTGATATAAAGATTAAAAAAATGGCCAAACCCATAGTTCAGTGGAGAGGATTGTTACGCAAGCTTGGTTTATAATATATATGTTGCACCAAGTTGAGAATAAAAAAAAATGGACAGTGATGCTCAATGGTGGAAATCATTCATCTGAAGAAAACAATATAGAATAATGAAATAAGTGATATATAAACCATATAAAAAAAGATGACAATACTATACAAAATGTTGATAGAAATAATTAAAAAAGACAAAAACAGGAAAATAGATAGAAATGAAACCAAAACAACCAGAACAACCAAAGCCAACAGTGAAATCAGATGAAAATGAGTACAAATCCAAAACCAACACCCTATTGAAAATAAATATTCAAATGCCTAAGAAATAAAAAACCTACCTATTTAGGTTGAAGAAAGCCAAATTCTTGATCGCACTCAGACCCCTCAGATCTGGATTTCTCGATTGGCTTCGGAAACCCTAACGGTGCACGGACTCTTCATCGACACTCAGCATGCTCGGCCCAGACCACCACCATGCCTCCAAGGCCAAAGCCCCATCGCAGATTCACCTACCTTACAGTAGCTCCAAGGAGGTCCCCTTGCTGCACACAGTTTATCTTTGACCTCCACTCAGAGTTAAACGACTCTTGCTACCCTCTCTCCCACTTGCCTCGCGACGCAACATCCCATAAAGACCCCCTTTTCTCTATATTTTTTATTTTATTATTATTTTATTATAATTATATCATATTTTATTATTATAAAAATTCATTATTTGTAATATTTAAATTATTATATACAATTTTTTTTAAAAACAAAACTTTAATATATATATACATGGATATAAAGAAAATCTTTTTCAAAGTAATAATTTTTTAAGAAATAATTTAATCATTCTCTATATGTCAAAACTAATATATATAACATATATTTTAAAAATTAAATTTTATAAAACCATCCTAATTATATTTATTTTATGTATTTTTGAATTAATTAAAATTATCATAATTTTATAAATTATTAAAATTTTATAAAACAAATTATAATCAAATTTTATAACATTCATACATGTATAATTTCAATTCTATATTAAAATGGTTAAATTGTATAATTATAATTTTATTAAACAATATTCCTATTATTAGTAATTTATAAAACATTAATTCAAATAAAAATTTATAATTTAAACCTAAATATTATATTTTCAAAAGAAAATTAAATTACTTATATAATAATATAATTATTCATATGTTAGATGAAATAATTGTTATAAAATATCATAATATGAAAAGTAATAGTGAATTGGTTTATAATGTAATTTATTATTTATCAAAATACTTGCTAATTTATATTGTTTTTTATTTATTATCTTAAAATCATTATCAGTTTGTGTTTAATTATCAATAAACTAACTTTATAATTTCTGGGATGTTACAAGAATCATCATTGAAATCCTTATCAAACTTACCCTATAAAGCCGATAAGGATAGTAAAGATGAATATTCTAAATAAAATAAATCCTCATCAGAAGAAGAAACAAAGTCACCATCTATGAAATACGAGGAAGATCAAAATTAAAATAAAAAGGTTGTTGATAAAGATGACATCAATGATATAGATATTCTTGAATTATCTAACGATAAGGAAGTAGGTAAAAAAGTTTTTAAAGTATTTGAAAAGGATGTCTTAAAGATTATTAAAAATAAATGCAATAAAGTTGATGTCAGATCCAACTGAATAAAACCTCCCAAGGTTTAGTAGAAAGTTCAATTGGACTAAGCCAAAACCATTGATTTGGAAGGATTTAATTATATCATTATTGCTTTAGAAAATATTTAAGGAAAAATTCCTTGTTTTCCAAACCTTTAATCTCAATGTTAGCTGATTAAAGAAATTCAAAATTCAAAATTGGAATCGATCAAGGTTTTAACTATAAGAGTGATTCAGACTGAAGACAATCTAAAAGTTTTTCAAGAAAGTTATTTGGCTCACAAAAATGCATGAAATAAAATGGTCAAGTGGTCTCATCAAGTTGATATTGATATGAATATGTATGATGATCATTTTTATGTTAAAAACGAACAATTGGTAGATTTAGTAAATTATTTTAATGATTTATCTTCGCATATGGATGAAAGGGTAAAGTTTTCGGAAGAGTTAAAATATGAAATTGATGAAAAAACTGAAGAATTTGAATCTTTTAAGAATAATATCTGAGATATGGAAGATGAAATTTCTAGAATTTGATCTTTAAAAAATGAAGTTATCATAATTAAAGAATAAAAAAAATAATTATATGAGAAATTTTATTTTCAGGAATAGAAAGTATAGAATATGGAAAAGGATATACATGATTTCAAGAAAATCAAGGCTTTTTTGAAGACATTGATGTATAGAGACTGATTTTTTTCTGAAATATTATTGATTTTTTTGGAAAACATTTTAAATGTTTTAATATATGAATTTACATTTTCATCCAATTCTGATTTGACTTAATGTTTTCCAATTCCAATTGGTTGAATGTTATTTCATATTTTTGTGGATTATTAGTTAGTTCATTATATTGTTTTGTATGTTTTCTTCTCTAACCTTCTAGGAAACTAAATACTTTTCCCTATTATTTTTTAAAATCACAAAGGGGGATAATTTTATAGGATGTGAATAAAATCATTACGGGTGAAATGTTTTTACAAAGGGGGAGATGTTTCTCTAAGGGGGAGAATACGATCCTTAGGGGAGATATTATCCTAAGGGGTAGTTTATCATATTCAACATCATAATCTCCATTTTATTAAAAATATTTATAAACTTAGGGGGGTTGAGGTTTATGTTTTAACTCTAAATATGAAGTACTTAAGAGAACATGGACTGTAAGTTTTTTCAAAGTTATTTTATATTTAAATTTTGGAGTTTGTGCTTTCTAAAAAGGGGGAGATTGTTGATCCAGATTCTTTACATATAAATTTTCCATTCCTTTTGTTTTAGAAAACACAAACACTTTCTTAAAAGCATGTTTACTAAACATTTATATCCAAATTTTTTTATAAGGTTTTTTTTGTAGAAAACATGTAATGACGCAAAATTTTATAAATTAAATTTTCCATTTTGATTTAATTAAATATATTATTTTGTAAAATGGATATAGAAAACACATGCACTCCATTTGTTTTATTATATCCAATTGAATTTAAATTATTATTAAGTATATTTATCATTGATAATGTAGACGTTGAACAATGATCACATGACTAGTATAAATATAGGGTTTTAACAAATCCTTCCGATACTGACAAAGGCGGTGATGGACTAAACTAGTAAGAACCTTCCCTATGAAGCCCATTTATCAAAGCTTTTGAGGGAGATAGAAATTTCTGGGAATTATCCTAGACAAAGCCCAAGCCGTGATCCAACAACTTAAGCATGAGATAAACCATTTACAAGATAAGTTCAAACTCATTGAGATCATGACCCAAACCATGTTCACCGAATGACCCCATGAAAGCCCCAACATCACACACATTACTCTTAGGGTGTATGCTGGTGTAATAAGGGGATATGTATCAAGACCCTAACATTATGATTATATCCATTATTTTTGTATATAATATTGAATATACTTTTATTTTATTATTATTTTTTTAAAGCACAAATAGTATATTTGCTTAATATTAAAATTCAATTAAGAAATCTATTTTTGTGAATTAATAGATTTTTAAAATAAATAATATTTAAAAAAATATTATCATTAAATTACTTCTATTAAATATAAATGATCATACAATTTTTATAAAGTCAAAGGTAATCTTTATTATGGTTTGAAACCTATTTTTTTGTCAAAAAAAGTCAATTTTCAATAAATATCGGTTTTCATTTTAAAAGTAAAAATGAAAATATTTAGAAAATTATTTAGATAAAATGAATATTATTTTTGGATTTAGGATTTCAAAATTATCCAATGGTGATTTTTTCATAATTTTCTCAAAAAGTCAAATTCTTGGATAAAAATTAAATACCATATGAATATATAGGGTGTTTTATGACATCACAATGACCCAATAGTGATGTAATAAATACTATAAAAAGGATATTCGTCAAAATATATATTTTATATTTAAAATAATTATATTTTATATTTTTTTACTTATTTTATAAAGCCTTAGTGAATCCTCTAAAATGTATCATATATTTTTTGATTTTAAATTCATTTCTTTAATAATGTGACTCACCTCCACATATTCAAGACTAATATTTTAATATTTTAAGAAATTGGACTTATAAAATAATGTTTTCCACTTATATTTGGAAAAAACTATGTGAAAAAAATATGGGAAGGTTTTTTTTGAATATTTAATTATATAGATTCGAAAACCTAAGTTTGTGAAATATTAAATAATTTCCCTCTCATTTCCTATATAAACCCACCAAATATCCCAGTTATCTAAACTAAAAATACATGGAGAACATCCTTACTCTGTAATACCCTATATATAATCCTCCCAAGGTTCCCCAATCTATTAATAATCCTCTATTCAAGCCTTTTAAGTCACACACTCAAGTAAGGGTTCCTTCGATTCTCATTTTATTCCAAGTTTCCTTATATTCTGAAACCATTTTATTTTCATTTAAAAATGATGGGGTATGTTTTAAAACCTCCCCATAATTAACTTATTATGTTTGAATGATGATATTTCCCTTTCTCTGTCATTAATCTCTCCCATGTACACCCGTTACCATGCAGAAATTTCATAAGTGTTATTCTATTTATCCTCTTTCTTCAAGTTTCTTTATTATGTCACACATTCTATTTACAAATTCCTTATTTTAGGACATGTATTTATATGAAACTATTACTTTCCATTTAATGTATATATGATAAGACACCCCTTTCTCTTTTATCAACCCTTTTTATGAATTTTTTTGTCAGGCTGTTAGGCTGCTGAAATTGCACCACAAATTTCCATTCCTAAACAACTGTGTAGTGAATACCGTACCCATTCCCTATCAAGGGTGTTCACTTTTATGATCATATAATTTTTTATTTATGAATTAAATGTATTTATTCCACAATTCTTGATCATTTAATGAATTATGATGAATAATGGATCCATGTTTTATGATATATGTGGCACACTTAAGAATGAGAATGAAATGCAAGTGATGGATGCACCCAGAATTATATAGTGCACCAATGCATTGGGTAATGTATAGTATCTTGATACATAATATTTGGAAAAGGGTTTACCTGATTCCTTTATTGCACTTTTTCAACTATTATTTCTTGGAAGTTTAGCCTTGACCAATGATGTAGTGTTTTAAGTTGTTTCCACATTTCCATGTTATGAATATCATGTTATATCATACTTTGTGATTCATGTTCCTTTATGACTAAATGATATAAATTTACTAACATGTATTATTATATTCATTTTATTCCATGTTTACTCTCTTACTGGGCTTTATAGATCAACCCTTTCTTATGTACATCCTCATCTTATCCCATGCAATGTTAAGTACAAAGGAATGTTGTGGTCATTTAAAGGAAGTTTTCAATAAAGATATTATATTTCATATTTTAAGTTGATATGTAATGTACCTAATTTCCAAATACACTAGAATTATTGATATTTAGGGCTTTATTAAGTGTAATTTTATGTAATTAAATCATGTATGAATGTAATAAAAATAACGGGGTTGTTATAGTTGGTGTTAGAGGAAAGTTTAGTAATTTTTGGGATTAGGATTAGAAAACTCTAGTGAAAGACTTACATATAAGAATAAGTATAAGAAAAACATCCCTAAATATTGGTGAGTATAGATTAATTAGTTTATCAAGAAAATAAATCCCTGTCTAGATATGAACAAGTTGATGTGGCTCTATCGCAGATCTATTTAGGGATAAAACCCGAAAACACCACTTTGAGCTAGACTCGAATGAGAACTGGTGCATGAAAAAAGGCATTGATGTAATATTATTTTGACACTCCTTAGGGATATGATTTGTTAAATTCATAACCTTAGTATGAAACATTTTTAAGGGAACAAAAAAAAAGATATCCCACAACAACATACTTGAGGAAATAGATCATGGATAACATAGATTGAAGCTTAAAAATTCATAAGTTAAGGAAATAAATGTAATTTATAAGATATCCCTTTAATGTCATTAGATTCCCATTTATGTGTTTAATAGTTTAAAATAATTACCCTAATTTTCCTTTTATTCTATCCAATGGTTGAAAATAGGAGGAATCAGGCTAACAACTGATGCGAAGATCAATGTAATGACTGCCCTAATGAGATTCCCAATCCTATGGGAGCAGGAATCGAAAACTTTGTCATGATAATATCTTAGTTAAATCAAGTTTTGAATAGAAACCTACATCAATAGGAAAGTCCAACCCCCCTAATAAATAACAAGTTATAATTGAGAGATTCATGGGACAAAGACCACCTACTTTCAATGGACCATCCGATCCCTTAATTGCTGGACAATGGATCAACTCCATTGATAAGATCTTATCCATACTTCAATGTTATTAACAAAAGAAGATTCTTCTGGCTTCTTATCATATGGAGGGTGAATCTAATAAATGGTGGACATTGATAAAAATACAAAACCTGAGGAATATATTGAGGTGATGGGATGGAAGGATTTTCAGAAAATATTTTTTGATAAATATTTTCTTCACACCCACTGACTTAATATGGAAAAGGTATTCCTTTCTCTCAAGTAAAAAAGATGACTAATCCATCAGAGTGTATGAGGAAAACTTTACAAGGCTTTCATGATATGACTTCAGCTTTTTTTTACCCCAGAATGTGAGGTTGATCAATTCTTTGGTGGGATAAAACCTAGCCTATACAAATCCCTGGAGATCCGTGACTTTGATAGCTATGAGGAAATTGTCCGATGTGCCCTCAAAGTAAAAATTGAGATCAACGAATCTCAGGGGTATCATGAGGATAAGAAGAGGAAGGTGGAGTCAAATTCTGGCTGTCTAATAGAGTGATCTAACAGTGCTAATAAATTTCAAAATCCCAGTTGAAAAAGTTGAATAAAGAAGCACCATAGAATCTTCCTTAAGGGGACGAGGAAATGATTTAGGTGCGGGAAGGAAGGGAACCTTTCCAGTGATTGTTGGAAAGAAAAACTAGAAACTACAATGGATGAATGGAATGCTCTAGTAAACCCTTAGCACATAGTTCATTGCTAAAATTTCAAGGAGATATGGAATTTCTCAAACCAATTCACTAAGCCAAGGGTTTTCCGAGGCAACCAACGACCTCCAAGGAACAAAGGGATATATTTTTCCATCATTACCATAGAAGTGAATCCCAAAAATTAAGTGGTGATATGTACTCTAGGTATTCATTCAAGAATAGTGAATGTACTTTTTGATTCCAGTTTTACAAATTCATTCATATCTCAAATTTTTAGTAAAAAAATCCAAACATCACCATAAAGCATGGCAGTAGAGATGTTTGTGAAAAAGGAAAATTGTTCAATTATAGCATCCCATGTATATGAATTCTCCCTTATCACAATTTGTGAATTTAACTGTCCAGAGAACCTTATCAAACTTACCTTGGTTGAATTTGATGAAATTATTAGAATGGATTGGCTTTCCCTATATAAATCCACCATAAATTTCTGTGAGAGAGAAATCACTCTCCATATAGAAAATCAACCCATGATTCTATACAAGTGCAAGGAGGATGAGGAATCTTATTTAGCACCATCATCCCAAGCATGGATATTACTGCCATATTTTCATGCATATCTTTCTCAGATGATCGAGTCTAAGGAAGGATCTATCATCGAAGACATGCCTATTGTGAGGGAATTCACTAATGTGTTTCAAGGGGAATTTCCTGGTCTTCCTCTAAGAAGATATGTTGAATTATAGATAGATCTTATACTTGGATCATTTCCAATATCCAAGAATCCATATAAAATGACTATTGTGGAACTTGAGGAGCTAAATAAATGACTACAGAAGAATTTAGATAAAGGGTTTATATGCCCAAGTGCTTAACCATGGGGTGAACCAGTCCTCTTTATCAAGAAGAAGGATGGGACAATGAGACTATACATTGATTATCAAGAGGTCAACAAAATAATGATAAAGAAAAAGTATCCTTTACCAAGAATTGATGACTTGTTCGATCAGCTACATGGAGAAAAATACTTCTCAAAGGTGGATCTGCAGTTAGGATATTACCAAATAAGGGTGAAGAAGGAAGATATGCCAATATTACTTTTCGTATAAGGTATGTGCACTATGAATTCATATTAATGACTTTTAGACTCACTAATGCTCCAAAAATATTCATGGACTTGAGGAATAAAGTCTTTAGATATTACCTAGACAAAGTTTTGGTAGTCTTTATTGATGATATTATAATATACTCCAAAAGTAAGGAGTATGAGGATCATTTAAGTACTTTGATAAAGACCTTATGAAAGGAAAATCTGTATTCTAAGTACAAAAAATGTGGGTTCTAGTTAAATAATTATCTTTCTTGGGGAATATAATCACAAGAAATGGGATATTTGTGGACCCTTTAAAGACTGTAGCAATTGAAAGATGGATGAATCCAACATCTGTGACAAATATCCATAGTTTCCTTGGATTATATAGGTATTATCATCGATTTTTGAAAAATTTCTCATGATTGTCAAACCCTCTTACCAAAATAACTCAAAAGGGAGTCATGTTTTCTTATAATGATGGAAGAGAAGGGAGATTCAATGTGTTGAAAAGGAGGCTTTTCACTACAACCATGCTCACACTACCCACAAGTGGAGATATTTTCATAGTATTTAGTGATGCTTTGAATATGGTCCGTGATTGTGTGTTGATGTAAAATGACAAATTAATTTCCTATGCTTCAAGGTAGTTGAGAGTTCTTGAATAGAACTATCCAACACATGATCTAGAGTTGGATATAGTGATCTTCTATTTGAAAATTTGGAGACATTACCTCTTGGGTGAGAAGTATGAAATATATATGGATCACAAAATAATCAAGTATATATTCAAATAGAAATCATTGAATATGAACCAATGAAGATGGTTAGATCTGATCAAAGAATATGAATGCTCAATTCAATACCATCCGAGGAAAGTGAATAAAGTATAAGATTCTCTCAGTAGAAAGGACCCAACAACTCTTTCTTGGATGAGAATTGAGAAGGATCCAATATTCTTAGACTTTAAGAGGATGGACATGGGAATCATAAAGGAAGAAAATCATCAATACTTTCACAAATTATTACTCAACCATCTCTTTTGAAGAGTTTAAAGGATGCTCAAAGAGATGATGTGGGAATTCAAAAGAAAGTGAAAACTATTAAAAAAGGGAAATCATCAAAGTTCAATGTTAATGAAGAGGGTATTGTAAGATTTGGGTCAAGATAATGTGTACCATCAAATTATGAGATAAAAAAAGAGATGCTGGATGTTGTACATAGATCAACCTTATCTATCCTCCATGGAAGCAAAAAAATGTATCGAGATCTTTGGAAACACTATTGGTGGGATAGTTTGAAGAATGATATAACAAAATATACATTAATATTTCTCATTTGTCAATAAGTAAAGGTAGAAATTAAAAAATCTAAGGGGATTATGCAACCATTACCCATACATACTTGGAAATGGGAAAAAATCACCATGGAATTTGTCACTGGGCTTCCTAAGTTTTCTAGAGTAAACAATGCTATCTGGGTTGTGGTGGATTGTCTTATAAAGACTTCACATTTCATTGTGATTCAAGATGATTTATCACTGAAACAGCTTTCATGGATATACATCAGAGAAGTGGTGAGGCTACATGGTGTACCACTATCGATTGTATCTGATTGAGATCCAAGATTCACCTCTAAGTTCTGGAAGAGTCTCCAATATGCTATAAATACTGAGTTAAACTTTAGAATGTCCTATCACCCTAAAACTGATGTCCAATATAAGAGGACTATCTAGAAACTTGAGGATATTTTGTGAGCATGCTCAATGGACTTAAAAGGAGGATGGGATCAATATCTTCCTCCGGTTGAGTTCTCTTACAACAATAGTTTCCACTCAATCATCAAAATGTATCCATATGAATCTCTTTATGGGAAGTGGTTTAGCACACCTGCATGATGGGATGAATATGGGGAAAGAAAACTGCTAGGTTCTAAAATGGTTGGGGAAATGGTGTAGAAGGTTAAGACCATTCAACAACACATCAAGGTTGGTCAGAGTTGATAGAAAAGGAATACTGACAATCATCTAAAATACCTAGAGTTTGATGTTGGAGACATGTTATTCCTATACATATCTCCATGGAAGAGAGTAATGAGATTTGGGGATAAGTCAAAGCTTAGTCCAAGGTACATCGACCGTTTTGAGATCCTTGTTTGCATTAGAGAGGTGGCCTACTGACTAGCACTCCCACCCAACCTATCTCAAATACATGATGTATTCAATGTATCCCTATTGAGAAAGTACATACTAGTCCCCTATCATGTACTCAATCTAGATGTGGTACCATTATAGAATGACTTCTTTTATGAGGATAATTCAGTGAAGATCTCAGATCGTAGCGACAAAGTTCTAGGGAATAAGATAACGCACTTGGTCAAAGTGTTGTGGAGAAACCAAAAGTTTGAAGAAGCAATATGAGAACTGGATGAGGTGATGAAACAAAGTTACCCTCATTTGTTTTAATGTGGGAAATGAAAATTTTGAGGGTGAAATTTCTTAATGGGGGAAGATTATAATGACCTGAACTGTTATAAATGAAATTTCCCTTTTTGATTTAATTAAATGCCTTATTTTGTAAAATGGATATAGAAAACACATGCACTCCATTTGTTTTATTATATCCAATTATATTTAAATTAACATTAAGTATCTTTACTATTGATAATATAACTGTTGAATAGTGATCACATGAATAGTATGAATATTGGGTTTTAACAAATTCTTTTGACATATACAAAGGAGGTGATGGCCTCAACCAATAGGATCGTTCCCTATGAAGCCCATTTATCAGAGCATCTTAGGGAGATAGAATTTCTAGGATTTTCTATAGACCAATAACATGCCAAGATCCAACAACTTAAGCATGAGTGAAACTGTTTATTGGAGAAGTTCAAGCTCATCACGATCACAACCCAAACTATGTTCATTGAATATACCCATGAAATCTGTACCATCGAACACCTTACTATTAGGGAGTATGCTGGTGTAATAAAGTTATATGTATCAAGACCCTATCATTATTATAATTTACATTATTTTTATATAGAATAATTAATATACTTTTATTTTATTATTGTTTTTAAAGAATAAATAATATCTTTTGTTAATATTCAAATTCAATTAAGAAATCTATTTTTTTGAATTAATGTATTTTTGAAATAAATAATATTTTAATAAAATATTATCATTAAATTAATTTTATTAAATATAAATGATCATATAATTTTTATGAAGTCAAAGGTAATCTTTATTAAGGTTTGAAAACTGTTTTTGTCAAAACCAGTCAATTTTCAATAACTATCAGGTTTCATTTTAAAAGTGGAAATTCACATATTTAGAAAATTATTTAGATAAAAGGAATATTATTTTTTGAATCATGATGTAAAAACTATCCAATAGTGATTTTTTTATAATTTTCTGAGACATTCGAATTTTTGGATAAAAGTTAAACTCCATATAAATATATAGGGTGTTTTATGACATCATAATGACCCAATAGTGATGTAATAAACACTATAAAAGGTATGTTTGGCCAAATATATGTTTTAAATTTAAAATAATTCAATTTAATATTTGTTTTACTTATTTTTTAAAGCCTTAGTGAATCCTCCAAAATGTATAATATATTTTATGATTTTAAATTCATTTCTTTAATAATGCGACTCACCTCCACATAAGAAAGGATAATATTTTAATATCTTAGGACCTTGGCCTTAAAAAATAATTTTTTCCGATTCTATTTGGAAAAAACCATGGGAAAAAACCATGGTAATGCTTGTGGTTTTGAATACTTAATTATATAGATTCTAAAACCTAGGTTTCTGAAATATTAATGAATTACTCTATCATTTCCTATATAAACCCACCCAAGATCCCCCTTATATTCACTCAAAATCCTTGGATAAATTCATTAATCTATCATACCCTCTCTATAAACCTCCCAATGTGCCCCAATATCTCAATAATATCCTCTTTAAACTTTTTAAATCACATACTCAAGTAAGAGTTCCTTCTATTCTCATTTTATTCCAAGTTTCCTTATATTGTTACACCCTTTTATTTTCATTTAAAAATGATGGGGTATATTTTTTAACCTCCTTAATAATTCCATTATTATGTTTAAATGATGATATACCCATTTATATGTCATTAATCCCTCCCATGTACACCCGTTACAATATTGAAATTTCATAAGAGTTATTCCATTTCTCCTATTTCTTCAAGTTTATTTATTATGTTACACCTTATATTTCCAAATTTCTTTTGTTGGGACATGTATTTATATGACCCTATTACCATAAATTTTCTGTATATATAATTAGAGACCCATTTCTCTCTCATAAACCCTTTTTATGAATTTTTATGTGACGCCGTTAGGCTGCCGAAATTGCACCACAAATTTCAATTACAAAACAATTGTGTATTGAATACTGTACCCATTATATATCAAGGGTGTTCACTTTTACACACATATAAATTTTTATTAAGGAATTAAATTTGTGTATTCCACACTCCTTGATCATGGATTGAATTATGAAAAATAATTAATCCATGTTTTATGATCTATGTGGCACACTTAAGCATGATAATGAAATGTAAGTGACGGGTGTTCCCAGAATTATATAGCACAACAATTCATTGGGTAATGCTTAGTACCATGATATGTCATGTTGGGATAAGGGTTTACCAAATTAATTTGTGATAAATTTTCCACTATGATGTATTTGTAGTTTACACTTGACCTATGATGCAATGTTTTAAGTTGTTGCCATATTTCCATGTTATGAATATCATTTTATATCATTATTTATGATCTATGTTTTTTATGCCTCACTGATATGACTTACCCAACATGTATTATTTTCTTCATGTTATTCCATGTTTATTTTTGAGAAGTTTATTTTTTCATTTCCTCATTTTTATATGAAGAATTACCCACTCATGTGATTTCAGTGTGGTCAGTTTGGGCATTTTAAGCCATCTTTCCATAACCCTATGAAGTCTTATTGATGGTGTGATCATTTGGGTTATCTAGATAAGTTTTTCAAGTTGTATCACTAGAAGAGTAAATCTCAGTTGGATATTTTCAGTTCCTAACTGTAGGGAAGCTAATGCTTAAAGGCACTAAGGCTCCATCCATAGGCCCCAAAGTGAATCTTTTCACATAGTCCAGAATTTACAAGTGAGGGGGAGCTTGGCACAACATTCTTAACCAATATCTAATTGGGAAAGATTTAGGTTTTTCTTATTTTAGTTGTCTTATTTTTGGAATTTTTCTTATTTTAACATCTTGGTGGCCTTATTTTCCTAATATTTATGTGGTTGCACCTTGTGGATAATCACTTTTAAGTGGTTACCTATTTTCTAAAATGGTTTTAGATTCTAGTGGTGATCATTTGGAAATGACAATGTTTTATGGATATTATGAATAATGGTTTGGTTTAGTGTTTAGTTTTAATTTCTTTTATTGGGTCCCCCATGTGTTGGGGGTTGGTGACATCATGATTTCTGGTTTCTTAAATGGTGGGGAGACCCACCATAGGTCTCTTATTGTTTTAGTTTTATATTGAGTTGGTCAGGTGTGACTTGTATAGTTGAATGGTCACACCAGGGTTGCTGGATTTCTTAAATTATGAGTTTAGTTTGGAGGTTTTCTTTGATTCTAATTTCAGTCACAAGGTTTTATTCTAGAGGTTCCTTTTGAGTGATAGTTTGGCCTTTTTCCTTGTTTAGACTAGGTGAATTTCCAGGGAAGAAAGGGTCATGATGGGGATAATTGTCACACACCAATGTTGAAATATTAATTATTTTAATTTTTTAATTACTATTATCCTCAATTTTAAGTTTTGGGATGGTTCAGGTTGGAATTTTAAAATTTTAGGTTTTTTATATAGGTTATTGGTTGGCGTATGGTTAGTAGAAACCATGTGCAACCTATGGGAGCCGTATGTAGTTTTTAAATGATCTAAGTCACATGGTCAATGCATGATTTTAAAAATCTTATTACCTACCCATGTGAGGTTTTCCAGAGTCCCAGTGAGGGCTGTATAGTTGGTGCATTGCTTGGCCAACCGTGTGTAGTTCTCAGGTTATAAAATAAAGAAAAAAGGTTTTAGTTGTTGTCGCTATTATTATTATTATTATTATTATTATTATTATTAAACCCTTAAGAGGTTCTTATCCCTCCCTTACGTGTGACATCCCCCTCCCCCTATCCTACTTATACATCCAATCCCCCTCCATTTTCCCTCTCACTTGCACGCACAACATCCCCCTCTAACTCTCTCCGCTCTTTATTTCTTCAACCAATTTAAGGTGTGATCATCCTAGGTAGGCTTCTCTCACTCTACTATTATTTATTTTTCCCATTTTTGTTGGTTTCTTTTTTCCCTTGTGGTATGTATGGCCTATGGTAGACCCTATTATGGCTTGAAGATTATTTTTGGTCGGTTTTTGGTTCTTAGTATACGTGGGGTTCAATTTGAGGCCATTTCACGTGGTATTTATTGAAGGCAGTGGCATGTGGATTCATGGGTGTGACCTACACCTATATATATACAATGGTATGTATATATATATGTGTATATACCCACTTTGTGTATTTCACCTCATGGAATGGGGAATATATACATCATTAAAGGGTTATATGCATATATATCATGGTGTATATATGTTAAGGGTGTCCATCTTGTTCTTTGGGTTCTCCTCATGTCGTACTTGGAGTTTCGTCATGTTTTCATGTATTTTAGGTAAGTGTTTACTTCTAATTCCTTTTTAAATCATGTTAATATATGTTTGATATTTTTAAAATAAATTTTAAATTTGCAATTCATTCTTTGTGATGTGTTGGTGTAAATTTTTATGGATTTTCCCTATTGGTAATTTTATGAAAGTGTCCTTTAAATTGTATTTGGTTATTTTTGAATATTTTTTGGCATTTTTTGAACTTTGGTAAAATTGGTTACATGTGTAATTATTTGTTGGATGGGATTTGGGTGCCGTTATATGGTTTAGTTCTTATTAACTTTTATACTTTGGTGTGACACCCCATATGATTCATTGTAACGTCACTTGTGTTTCTTTAAAATAAACTTCAGTCATTTACATGGATGTCCATATATATATAGGTGTGATATTTAACTCCATATGATCATGGGGTGTGAATATAGAGATATTCATGCATATAAATGGTATATTCCATTGAATACTCATTTTCAAAACCTTAACTTCCTCAAATGGTTTTTTTGTAAAAATATAAATGTTTTCCTCAAAAACCCCAAATGTTTTCCAAATTAATCCTTGAATTTAAAATGATTTTAAATGTTTTTTTCAAGTGTTATTTATAATTCTTGGCCTTATCGGCACCTTATAATAATTATTTAATAATTAACTCAATTGTATGCCTATTTAGCACCTTGTATATGGAAAAAATATTGGATTTTAAATGTTAAGCTTTGTTTGGTACTTTAATGTGTTTCTTGGAAAATGATTTGAACCTTCATGATATATAGGTCTAGTTTGAACTTTTTAAAATTTTTATGTGTGATGATCATCCCTATGGTTGTCGTCCATTGGGAGGGTCTTTTCTTAGATGGTGTCAGCGATGGGAAAGTCATGTACATTGGCATTTGAGGTTTATGGTCTAGGACGAGCATGTGATGAATACATCACTTTTCCTTATTCAATTATCACAATATTCTTGGACGTTAACTAGATGAACAAGAGATGGTTTTTATCTATGTCCTGATTAGTAGTACTAGATCCCCTTGGTAGAGATACGCCTTATGGGATGTTCCCCCTATGATACAAGTGTAGCGAATTTGGGTTGGTTATTTACTATGGAGCTGTATCATATTCTGATAGATAGATCTAAAACAATCCTGTACAAGGACTTCTATAGATATTTTTAGAAAATTCCCATGATTATATATATATATATATTTATATATGATTTATGTATTATTTTATAGCACTATTTTTTCGTGTTCTATTTTTATATGATTGATTCTATTTGTATTTATTTTCTTTTGGAATTATTATTTTTTATATACCCTTATTCATGTGTTTAGTTAGTTTCCTTTTATTTATTCTCATGCCTGGGTTGTGGTTATTCTCCTTGGAATGGGTTTTCAAAACTAGGTTTTGAAATGGGAAAATATTATTTTAAAGGAAATTCATGTTTTTTTGAAAGGGATTTTGGGAAAAGATGTGTTTGGTTGTTTTTAAAGTTAAAAACATTTTTTTTCTATCTATATTTTCAATCAATCATTTATAGACTATTTCATGAAAGGAAATGTATGGATTTTATGGTGATTACCTACTAAACTGTTTATGATCACACACTAATTGTGCCACTTAGTGTCAATAGACCTGATCTATTTTACATGTTCAAGTTCTCATCGAGGTTCACTCATGGAGTAGACTAGTCATGTGGGTGGTGGTGACATAGTGGTCACATGGTGGTATACAATAGTTTTTATCATTTTTTCCATTTTTAGTTTTGTTATTTTATTTTATTCTTATTTTTCATGTTTATTTATTTTATATTTTATGGGATAAATCATTCCCAATTGTCTTATCCTTGATCCCAACACTATTTTCCAGCCTAGGAGGATTAGGAACTCTTCTCAAGCTTTGTCATGGGCTAGATCAGGTGATAGGTTTGGGGTTGACTCAGGTTGGTTTGTGATAATGATGAACATTGGTTAGGGATAACTCAATATCATAATTTGATAGGTCAATTTCTATTTAAATTCACATTATAAAGGCATCCATCATGAAAAAATGATAATTTATGGATTTTATTTTTTATAGAAAGATACATTTTATGTTCTGAAACTCTTTTATAAATGATAAAAAACTATACATAAGCACCTACCTAATCATATATTATATGTAAGACCACCATATGGGATTTATGATCACTGAATTTTTAGGGGTTTTTAAACTAATTATATCAATATGTAATCCACACCATATTTATATGTGGTCATATGATAAAACCCACCCACTAAACTTCTTTAGTGACTTACATTTACAACAGAACTCAATTTGAATAATGGTGAGATTTAGGAATCATATTTAACTCACTAAATAAGTATCCAAATCTATTTACATCACAACATCCAATGATATGATATTAATAGATATTTATTCTAATTTAAAATATTTCTATATTTATCATCACAATATTTGTTGAAACCTTTCCCATCAATATTTTTCCTTGAGATCATTTTGGTAACAAAATAAAGCTCTTTAGTTTACTTCTTTTCCATCACATCCTAAACTTATTAGAATATAGTGACATTAAATTCACTATAGTAACTAAATTTAATTAATTATATTTTTCATTAATTCTTTACCCTAAAATATTTTATAATATTAAGTGACACTCACTTTGAGTTTTGACAGGTATAACACTTTATTTTTTCCACTTTAAAACTCTTTTAGTTTTAAAAAATCCCACTAACTTCTTAGAAACAATATTCTCTTAGAAATATTATCATGAGATACACAAATTAATTTGTGATTATGAAATAAAATTTATTTTATTTAGCGGTAAAATATTGTTTCTATATCATATATGGTATTTTATTTGTTTCGAGGAAAAAGAAGACTATATTATTTAAAATTTTCTCCCAATGGATGGTGGAATATGAATTTCTCATATTTCATAAAATGTCTAGATAAAATCTTTTATCTAGGATAAAATACCTTTTATCCTTATCTTATTTTCAAAGATGTTATTAAATATGATAAATCATAAACCATGTGTATTAACACCATCATAACATATTTTTTATATTAACACTTTGTTAATAATCAAATTTTCTTATCATATAAGAGATATGAGATAACTATAGAAATATTTTATTTAGATATAGGTTAGAATGATATATTCTTTTATATTAAAATCCAAGTTTAGGTTACTTTTGTGCTTTATCATTTAATATAATCTGTAAGCTTAATCAAATCTTTCCTTGATTTTGAACTTCTGTATACTTACAACACTTGTAAAATATACATTTGGTATCATATACCATTCAAAAATGATGATTTTTTTCTATAACATGAATAAATAACATGGAATTTCTATGGATTTTCTAAAACTAATTTTGGTATTTTGTAAAATATATCTTATGGAAATAATGTCATTAATTTTTGACACTATAATTAGGTTTCATTTACATTGAAAAGCTATTTAAATAATATTTCTTGACTTTCAAACTATTTTTTCTTCTTCTAGTTTTAAATTTTACCTGATGTGCTATCAATAAAGCATGAGAACCTATCATTCCTAATTCATCTATCCACAATATTTTGAGAATAGAAGGTAAAATTTCATTAAAATCACTCAAACTATATAAATATTTCAAATAATTGTCACATTTTTAGAGATATTCCATAAAAGACTAATATATGTGTGATATATAAATACTTTTCCTATTCCTTATGATTTGGAATGTCATATAGAGCAACGTTTATGGTTACAAAGTAATATCACATTCCTTGTTCCAATATCATAGTATACTTAAAATTTTAGTAGATGGATTGACATTTAAATATTTTAGTGTTTACTAATATTAATATCTAGAGATTCATGTGATTAAATACATGGGAGAATTTTTTCAGTCATGAAAATAATTTATGGTTAGAAGTAGAATTAATTCATATAATATAAATTGATGATTTAATGTATAAGAGAATCCAAATGAATATTTAAAGGAGTAAACACCATTTATATGGTGTGGGATCATGCCTACTTAATTCACTATTGATTCTCCATTTCCCTCAAATCTCTTTTTCATCATCAATGTTTTCCAATCTAGATACTATCATATCATGGGTAGAGGATAATCTCGATTGAGAAATGAGTGATTTGGTATGACTTGTGCATACACAATAGAGTAGGGATTTCCTTTTTTTGCCTATTGTGATATTCATCAATGCCATATGATTTATGATGCCGTGGAAGATCATTAGTGCAATGTACAAAATTTGTACTTTATTTTATAGTTTACATGATTTTGGGTTTTATATATGGTTGATATTGGATTATGGGATTCTAATTCATTTCCAAATATTAGTTTAAGAGATAAAATTTTCTAAGAAACCTGAAAGTGGTGTCAGATCTTCATGAAACCATAGTTAAAATGAATATATATTAAGTAGTATTATATTCCACATATGAAGTCATTAAATAAGTATAATATTTTGTTCTGTTAATTTTGGGTTGTGGTATATGATATAGGATACCATAGGCCTTGACATAGTTAAAATCATTGATTTTTAAATGTATCATAGCTTATGATACAATTCAATTGTAGTTTATGACGGAACCAAATAAGTGCTGCAAAAAAGATTATCTTGTAATTAATATAATATATTGTATATCATACTATGATATATATTGGTTCATTGTGTATGTTGTGTGCTACATTAATCATACATAATAAATTATCATAACCCATGAAATCCACGTATATGATATCTATAGGATTAATCCTACACAATGCTTATAATAAGTGGAAATAGTAAAAAACTATGCGATGTTAATTTTAGATAGGGTCTTTCCCACTGAGTTAATGTTATGAAACACCTATTTTAATGTTACATATGCCATCATCATTCTTAGTTAATATTACACATGATAGCTTAATATTGTTATTTTTATATAACACAAGTATTGGGCATGATCCTAAGTTGGCACTTTATTATTCTTAAATAGGTCTTTGATCACATATTAATATTACACAAGGGGTATTTAATAATCCATGATTCCCTTTTACACCTATTGATATTATATAACCCACCCACGATTTTGTTTACCTTATATAACATGTGTTATATCATTTTGTATGATATATTCTATATCATCAAAATGGATATAATTGTAATATTATGAATTTTAATGAATGATTTATTTTAAGGGTGCTTAAATTTCTTTTATATATGATAATATATTCATCTAAGGAGTAACATGTTAGGTATTATAAAGGATTTAGTTTTCTACCACCTTAAATCTGGCTTATCCATGAGTTATGTAAAGAGTTACACATCAATATTGTATGGACATATTGATTTGGTGGAAGAAATAATATTAAAAGATAAATAATTATAAGTATTAATACTCAATGGGGATACCTAAGATAAAATGGGGAGGTTAAAATCCCCTTCAAAAATATTATTTGTTTGATTCCTTCTAAAGTGAGCACTTTTAAAGACCTATATCATCCAATCTGGTAGATCCTAATAAGTTTGGGTACCCCAATATTATCTTGTATAATGAAGAAAGTAATGGGTGACACTAATAGGATTAGGACCACATTATTTGTGTTTTTTTGGGTTACACTTAGGAATGAGACCCTAATAAGATTAGGTTACCATATGAAAATATTTAAGTTTATACATATGATGGACTATATAAAGATTTATCTACATGACTATCTAAGATTCATAAATGATTTTATTGAAATGAATGACTACCTAAATATAAATGTTATAATATTAATGCTAAAATGAAACAAAGTTTAGTGAAATATAGATATTGGCACACTAATGGATATAATTTGATTCAAAAGGGATCATTATTTTAGTGGGACCACAATTGATAAATGTCCTTATTAAATACATGTAAAACATTATAACCGTATAATAAAAAAATTTATGGAATAAGAGAACCACCATCATTCATATTGTCTTTTAGATCATACCTTAGAAATGAGAATCTTAAAATAATCAAATTCTTGGACTGGTATAAAACTTAAGAACTGTTCTCAAGTAATGGAAATTTTACATGTTATAAAAACACCTTTTGGAATAAATAAACTATTTAATTAATTTAATAGGTGAATATAGATTCTTATTATATGTGTAAATGATTCACTAATGATTTTAAGGGAATTTGGTGTCTGATAACCAAAAGAACTTCAGTCTCCACTCATATACTCAATATAATTGTGTATATTAAGGAATTTTTTAGAATATAAATATCCTTCAATCATAATCTAGTAATGGAATTAATTTTATTGTAATTGATAGATTTTTTTTGATAAATTTAAATGAGTACAAGATGTTTTTTACTTATTTTCTCAAAGTATTGAATAAGTATGAAATAAGAAATTTGATGTCAAGGTTCTAGTTCTATGTTGATAATACAAGTGGGTAAAATTTCAAACCGGATGAAGAAAATTTATTTTGAGAGTCCAATAATGTTTCATATAGTATCTAGTCATGGGAATTGAATCCTAAGGAAAGTATGAGTAAGGAGAGTAATTAATTCCTACAAAGAAATTTTATGAAATATATGAATGAGTTTAAAAACTCTCAAGAATGATCTTGTTAGTTATCAATTTTATAGAAATTAATACTTCATTTTTGAATATTATGTATTACGAAGTGTAGAATTTTGAAATTTTATAGATATACAATAGTTTAAAATCAAGGTATGAAGTTATAGTTCCAATAGTATTCATTTAATTAGTGAAGTAAATATTTTTTATTGTAAATATTTAAATTTAAATGATTATATTAAACTGTGATATATTTACCTGAAGCATATGTATCTTCGTAAAATTTATCTTATATTATATGAGATTTTATTTAATACCAATGATTTTTTATAAATAATATAAGATAAAGGATTTAAGAAACATGGTTTATGATTCATCAAGTTTAATAAAACGTCTTGAAATGTGTTTAATGTTAAAATTTATTTATCTAGTATAAGGGAGTTTATCTTTACATTTCTTAAAATTTTGGGAATTTAGAATCCAACACAATTAGTGGAATATTTTATAGAATAAATTTTATTTTTTACAAGTGATCCAAACTCATAGAGTACAGTATGTGGTATAAAAACTGTAGTTTACTTTTTAGATATTCTCATTGAAAGGAAATAAAATTTATTTCCAAACAAAAAGGAATTTATGTATTCTAGCAAGATATTTTAAATGAATATATTGTTTGATAGTAATGTCAGAGTATATTTGGGCTAAGAAAAGATTAAAGTTAATAAATAAAATATTATACCAATAAAAAATTATATTGAATTTCACTTTATATCCTAATTTTTTTTAGTATGTTTTGGTAAGAAATAATGTAAAGAGTTTCAATAGTTACCAAAACAACCATGAAGAATTGTTTTTATGGAAAGGGCTGACATAATTATCGTGATAAACTTAGAAATAGTTCTAAGTAGAAAATAGAATTTATTAACATTGTTACATTTAATTTTTTAAAGTTTAAGAGTTTGAATATTATACTCAAAGTCTTGAATAATAGTAATATGCCTCTTAAGTTTCACTATTATTAAATCTAGGTTTCTTTATATATTTTACTCTCTAAAAGGTTTAGTGGGTGGTTTGTATTTGATAGTAACATAGAGATGTGGTATAAATTAAATAGATATGTAATAATTTTACCAAAACCCCCTAAAAGTTCTACCAACATAAGGAAAATATGTAAATTTATCATATATGATATGTTAGACTGGAGATTATTTATTATTTTGTTAAGTATTATTAAAGAAGCTCAATAATATAAAATGTATAATGTTATGTTCAACATATTTTAAATTCAAGGTACATTTTTATGTTACAAATCATCTTAATTTTATTTTTATTCTATTTGAGAATTTTATTATGGATAATGGGTCTTAAAGTTAAACTCATAGAGTGGATGAAACAAGGCCACTAGCTAGATGATGAGGTATATCGTCTAGGTAGTGGTGCTGGCAGTGGGACCTATAATTCTACAGATTCCACTATCCAGACAGTGGATAAGGTTGAATTCCTTCATTATACATATGTACAATGACCTGTCGATGGACATGGAATAATTCGTTTATTCTTCCCATGAACACCATCCAGTCGGGGGCCTGTGACCAACCCGCCAGTGGTGCCCAGATAAAAACACCATTAATGGAATTTTGGTCATTATTCTTTAATATGATTATTATCCTATCTCTCACTCTAATTTAACCTCATTGAAACTAGAACATTCTAAATAGATATCCTCAGGTGGTCAAGGCTCACTATCCCTCTCCTCTTGGGTGTTTGAATTCTAGATCGATCTGTTGGAATATATCAAGTCAGGATCTATTTGTTCAAATACTAATTCTCATTCATTCTATGGAATTAATCATAGATGTAAACATATTGGATAGAAATATGAATATACACTCGGATCTAATAGATTATTCATGCTTTATTCACAAATCAATGTTGGATTATGAGAATCAGTGACCTATCCTTGAGAAATCCTATATCTTCTTTTGGTGGTGAAAATTTTATTTATTTTATGTATAATTTATCTCTTGGAACAATATATTACTATAATCCCCTTTCTAGAGACTCTATTATGATGTATTGGGTATTTTTCTAGTGAAAGTTGGTGTTTGGGCCTGATTCGGGTATCATTCCTTGGTGGATCTTATATATTGGCATTAAAACACTAAGGGTATGAAGTCCTTACATTCTAGGCCCTTGTATGGAGCTATTGGCATGATTGGTTGGTGTGTTTTTTCCTAGTGTATAGAACCATGCATGATAAGGTAAAATTCAGAATTAATGGGTATCCTATGAGACCTTTTCTTAGTATGGATTGTGTGTTCCTTGTTATACCACTCCTTATATGTGGTTATTTTATAACCCGTGGAATATTTGATATACCTTGATAGTTCCTTTATATGTTTTGACTTAATTTTGTATCATTTAGTTTTCTATGGAATACTTATGTTTATATATTTCTCCTACATACATAATTCTTTATATGTAAATTTTTACATATCTAGTGAGACCTACATTTCAGTGATTAGGTTCATAAGTGGACCTGATGAACTTATATATGCCTTTTAAAGGGGGATCTCAGATTACATGAATCATTTATTGTGACTCCAGATAGAATATTGATATCTCTAATGCTCATTATTTGATGTTCCCATAGTGTAAAATTCCAAACACCATTGGAATAGAGTCCATATGCTGGTATTATGTGTAAATGGGGTACTTCCTTGCGTATGTGTAGAGTTTCATTGATTAAGGTGTTCCAAGAGAGTGTACCATAAGAGGAGAGCATGTAGCCATGGGTCATGGGTGTTACTTTACCTTAAAGGTGAAATAGAGTTACATAGAATGATCTAATTCATGTGGTTACAACCTGTGACATTGTTTTAGCATGGAGCCAAAGCAAGTATGATTGGGGTTTGTGGGAGAATGGTTAGAATATGAAATCTTGTTACATAAATGGTTGTATTCTTGTATACAAATTTAACTTTACATCATGATAAACAACTCTATACACATGTTAAAATATGTTGAGAACACTTTCATGGTGTCCTACTGGGTTTATACTCACACACTGTATGGGCCTCTCAGTGTTATTTTAGACTTAATAACAAGGGACCTAGAGAAGGCAAAGGGCCCAATGGTAGTTTTATGAGGAGCATCGAGTTAGGAGATGGTCAGAGTACTGGGATGAATCTTGAATAACTACCTTAATGACTTTTATTTTTTTATTTTTACGATTTAAACTCATTGACCTACCACATTTTGTTTTTTAGTTATTATTGTATGACCTGAAATGAAATTTGTTATAACATCTTGTTTATGTTATCTTTATTGAGACTAGGATGTTTGGAGGTGTTTTTAAAGACGTTGAATGTTTTTATGGAAGATGTTAATAATGTTTTATCTTTTGTTGATCAAGTATAAATCGTCAATGTTTTATAAGATTTGAAAAAATTGATGAACTACTAGAGAAGATCGAACAATATTTTTTAGACAAAGTCCTTCAAACATACTATTCCATATAAAGATATATTGGCATTTAAAATGTACTTAATTCTTATATTATATGGTTTAAAAATTAATTGAATAATGTTTTTAGTGAAAAAAAATATAGCTATGGTTTTTTGTTCTAAAAGATTCCAATACCATGATTTATAAAAGATCTCATGATCCAAGCATAACTGAAAGTGGGAGAAAGTATTTTATATATAAAAATTTTATACCATAGAGTTATGAGGATGTTTTATTGAGATATATAGGAAAGAAAATATCGGATAGAGGTTTGGATGTATAAAGTTTTTGTGCAACATTTGTGAAAAAAATTTAAAAAGAAAAAAGTTTTTTTAGTTAGGGCGATGCTGAGGAATGTCATCGAATAAAGTCCTTCAAGAAAAATTCCCAATTGATGAAATTACAATTGCATGAAATCTATCAGATGAAATTTCTATAAAATTTATATTAGACAGGAATGAATGAAGTTGTGATGATGAATTTTATTAAGGGTGATCGGATGGATGCTTTGTATGAAGATCATTCGACAGAGGTTGGAATATGAATGAAATAGGTAGAGATTTATAATAAAATTAATCTGATTGAAGATTTATCTATGAAATAAATCCGAGAAGTTCCTACAAAGTTTTTATAAGAACAATCAAACATAGTATCAATAGACATAATATTGTGTTACAAAGTTTTACCTAATTTTTTTAGCGGTATAATGTTTTACCAATTCAAAAATTATTTAAGATATTTTTGTAAATATATTAAGTGTAATGATGAAAAGTTAATAATTCAATGTTGCAAATATCATGGGAGGAGATATTTGATTCTGAAAAAATTTAAATGAAGTTTTTTGAAGAAAGTGGATGATCATTTTAGAAATAATCTCCATGAATTCTCTAAAATATTAAAATATGATCTGGGAAAGTTGTACTAAATAGAAGATTTAAATTTCAAGTTTTCATTAAGAGGGAAATTAAAATTTAATTCTCACCTTTTATTATTATCTCACATATATAAGTAGGGTGTAAGTGTAGTATAGAGAGAGTGTAATTCCCATAAATGAAAAAGTTAAAGTGTTGTAGAAATAGTTTTGGACAGAGAGACCATATGAACATCTATAAGGAAATTTTGAGCAATAAGTTTCCAAAAAAGGAATCTCTTGGTTGAGGAAGAATAAGAAGTATTAGAAACAGAAAGAGAAGTTTTTATTAGATTAAATTGATATAATTCACTAAAAAAAGTTTCATATAAGGTTGAAAGGATAGATTAAGTACATGGGAGAAGAGATGGAAAAAGCATAAGAAAATGGTATTAATTTTTCAGATGAAAAAAGATGGATTTTTCTAGTCGATGACCAGATAGAGAAACTGAATAAATAGTGTAATATATAGATGTTTTATAAAAAAGTTTAAGTTGGAAGTTCTTCCCTGCATATGGGAAAGAAAGTGGAGAAGAAAGTTTTTACAAGAAGATAAAAAGTAATGAAGTACAATCAGCACAATAATAACATACTGAACATATCAGTGAAGGTTTTTAAAGTTATTATAAAATATTTGTTCTATATTTTATTTGTTCAGAGAGAATATGTTTTATTGTATTGATCATTGTGAAATTCAAGTGTAAGGATACTCCCTAATTTTTATAATCAAATAAAAATTATTTTTTTCAGAGTGGATTGTGTGGTATTATATTATTTCCAAACCATGCTAAGGAATAAATACTCTTACTAAGCAGTGAACCTTGTAAATTATTATGTTCCTTTAGAATGTTATTGTGTGATTTTTTAGTGAATTTATAACTCTTTAAGAGGAGGTGATGGGTTTTTATAGTACATAAAATATAAAAATGAGAAGATCCTTGATTCACCCCTCCCCCTTTCAGTGATCACATTGATCATATTGGGTACTTTCAAGTGGTATCAGAGAAAAGGTTCCCTATGTTGATCTTTAATAAAGTTTATTTAAAAGAGAATATTACTTGGATGTTTAGAATCCTATGATAGTAAGGTGATTCCTAATTTCCAGGGAAACAACTTTCATATTTGGAAAGATATAATTCCACCATAACTTATATCCCTTGGTAATGAAGTTATTGAAGTTTGTATATATGATTTTTATCATGGTTATAGTAATGTTACCCTTATAGATGCTGGTAATAAGAATTTGTAAAATTATGGGTGATGAAGAAATGATATACTTTCCTCACTTTCTGAAAGTGTGTTTCTTAGAGTTAAAGGGGTTGGAATGGTTGAAGGTATCTAGGAGAAGTCAAAAACATCTACGAAGGAAATAAAAAATTGAATAAGGGAAAGTTTAAAATTTGGTGGTTGAAGTATAAAGATATTAATATGAATGATTATGAATATATTGGGGGTTTTATTACATGGGTGAATGATACTGTGAGTTCCATAGGATGTCCTGGTGGGAAGTTTTAAGATTAAATCATTATTGAAAATATCATATGAATAATTCATGATAAATTTGATGACAATGTTTCATCATTGGAAGATAGAGACCCTGAAATTGTATCCCTAGATGAACTAAATAGTACTCTTATCACTTATTAAGTGAGAATAGAAAATGTTATTAATAAGAAAGAAAAGGTTGATTTTGAAATTTTCTTCAAAGATTCTAAGAAAATAAAATATAAAAAAGTTATTAAAGAGGAAGTAAATTTTGAATCTGACACAGAAGATGAGTTTTTTGAAAATTTTGATAAATTTATGTCTTTGTTTTATAAAAATGTGAAAAGTGTAATAAGAAAGTATAAAGGGTATTTACCACCAATTTTTTTTGGCTGTGGAGCTATTGGGAACTTTGTTATAATTTTTCCATGTCAAAAGAGAGATGAATAAAATGATAAAGATAATAGAACTTTAATAGGATTCTTTAGGAATAAGGAATACAAATCCTATTCCTATCCTAAGGGAAATGATAAGAAGTTATACAAATAAAAAAAGTGAGAATATTTTTATAAGTTTGATGAATATGATGATAGTGAAGTAGAGGATGATAATTTTATTGATAATTCTACTAGAAAAATTCTTATTTCAAATTTTGATGATTAAAGTTCACCAATGATGAAATTAATAGTTCAAAAGAAGAATAAATTTATATATATTTTATACTAAAGATATATTATAAAGAATGTCTTATAAATTTCATAAGACTAGAAAGGGTGATTTAGAAGTTTAAAAAGGTAAATATTTCAGTAAAAAAACAATAATATTTTATTGAAGAAAAATCCAAGTTTCTAAAAGATATTGAGAATTTGAATAAGTTGTTTTGTTAAAAGAGTAATATCAACCTAAAGTTTGAAGAAAATTTGAAGGTAAATGAGGAAGAGTTAGAACATATTCAATAAAAACTTTTCAAAGATGACCAAGTAGTTACAAACTTCTAAAACTAAGTTATAGAAGTTGGTAAAATTTATAATAAATATAAACTTAATAAGGATCAAATACATTTATCCTCAATGGTCGATAAGAATAATGAAGATACATGTAAGGAAACATAATATAAAAAATCATGTATGTAGCTAAAGTAGGAAAATTTTAAAACCTGATTTTTCTAAGGTAAAAAAATTCTAAACCAAAAGTTGTTGTTACAAGAATTTTTTTTGAGATGAAGAAGAAAATATGATGAGGTAACTTAAACATTGGTTTGTAATAAAACACTAAAGTGTAAGGTAATAATGGTTATGAAAAGAAGAAACACAAATCTAAAGAGTATAAAATTTATAAATTGAAATATGATTTCTATGGTTAAATATAGAATTATGGATGATTTGAGTATAATATATATATATATTATTGGTTTTTTTGGAAACATTATAGTGAATCTAGAAGAATATGGAGGCAAAGTTTAATGGAGAGTCAACCTAAAAAAAGAGATATCCTAAGAAAGTTAGTTAAAAGATTGAAAATAGATTCCAACCCTTGGAAACTATTTTTTAAATATGTGAACAACCTAAATATCTTTAAAAAGGTTTTATTTTCATGATAACATCACAAAAACGTTTCTACAACAAATATCAAAATTCATGTGAGTGGAAATAAAAAGGAAAGGAAAAAATATTTTGTCGTTGAAATAGCTCTCAAAGCTACAAAAGGAGAGCTACCTTGGATTTTAGATTACAAAATTTCTTCACATATTTAAGTAGATTTTAATTTTTTGGAGATTTTTTTTGATATTAAAGAAGGTAAATGTTTTTTTGGAAATGATGAGACACTTATAATAAAAGGAATTAGATTTTCTATCATTGGGGAAGAGAAGTTATAATACAAACAATACTTGTTTTTTAAAGGGATAAAACATAATTTCTTACATGTTTAAAAACTTTATAATTAAGGTAAAAATGTTATTTTAGAAAATATGGGTTTTATGTGAAGGGTATAGATGATGGGAAAGTTGTTGTGAGAAGAAAATAAACAAAGGGAAATTTATTTCAAGTTGGTTATTCACAAATTCCATGTTATCTAAGCATGATGGGATAAAATAAACTATATAATAAAAGGTTGGGGTATATGTGTTGATGGAATGTGAGAAAGATAAAAAAGAGAGAAATTATTCATGATGTTCATGATATTAAATTAATAAGAGATTAGTTTTCTCCATTTTTCAGAAAGGGATGATTATAGACTGAGTTCATAAGAAAGTTACGATACATTCAACCATTCCATTGGAGCTGATACATTATGATGTTAGTTGTCAAATTAGTAGATAGTAAACACATTTAGATAAGTACTTTATATATTTTATTGATTAATATACTTTCATTACATATATTATTTTTTTGAAATATAAATTCGAGTCTCAAATTTTTTTAGTTGTTTCAAGAGAAGTGAAAAAAAAGAATATGGATACTCTGTTAAGAAGATTTGAACTAATAATAGTAGTGAATATACCAGAGGAAAGTTCATATATTATCTTAAAAAACACATAATTATTCATGAGTTTAGTGAATCTTACACACCCCATAAAAACAATGCTTTATAAATAATAAATAGAAGTTTAGTGGATATGGCACAAACAATGTTGATTGAATTTAATACTTCTCCTTATTTTTGGAGGCAAGCTATCAATCTGCAGTTTATGTTCAATATCGATGTTTCTATAGTCCTAAATCTAATATTACTCCTTTTGAGATGTATTATAAATAAAAAATGATTTATAATCACCTAATGTTTTTCGATAATCCATATATTATAAAATCTAAAGGTGAAAATCCCATGATGTTTGATTATAGAGTTATTAATAGAATATTTCTTTGATACCATCCAAATAGTGGAGGGTAAAAATGTTATAATAATGTGATAGGAAGTATTATTGACTATTCATATGTGAATTTTCTTGGAATATATGATAATAAAGTTTCTCAAATAGTTATAGATATAGAATAAATGAAAGATGAAGCATTTTTAGTTGAATAACATGAGATTTTTCTTAGTGATAGTAATAATTTTTATGCTACTCAAGATGAATATTCTAATTGAGTTACCTCAAGTGATGAGGAAAATTATTTTTATCTCATCCTAGGATAAATAAACATGTTTAAGTTCATAACATCCTTCAATATTAACAAAAATATGTTCAAACCAACATAATTTCAAATTTAGTTTCAAATACTTTCTTTGATTCACGGGTTAAGCCAAAAGATTTTGATAAATCAATGGCACATCAAGATTGTATTGATTCCATGAATAAAGATCCGGATCATATTGAAAAAAATGATACTTGGTAACTTTTACCCAAAATGAAAAATAAGAATGTGATTGGTATAGTGTGGGTGTTCAAAACAAGTTAAATAAAAAAGGTGAAGTAATAAAATCTAGGCCTAGATAGTTTATAAATATTTCTCACAAATTTATGGAATTTATTTTGAAGAGACCTTTGATCCATTGGAAATATTATAAACTGTCATAATATTTATTTATATTACTTTATAATAGATATATGAATTTTTCAAGATATATTTCAATTTATCTATTCTTAACTGAAATATCAATAAATAAGTTAATACTGAACAACCATGTGGCTTCATGATTTATAAAGATGAAAGTTTTGTGTGCAAGTTGAAAAGGTATTTCTATGGGATGATTTAAGATCTAAGATCTTGGTATTATAAGTTGGATACATTATTTAATTAAGTTAAACTTCAAGAAAATAAGAGTTCATAAAAATATCCATGTGAAATAAAATCAATAGTTTTCCCTCGTTATGATTAAATATTTTTGAAATATTATATTCTTGGGGAATGATGAAGAAAATTGTGAAAATCTTATTGAGAAGATGAAGAAGATTTATTAGATGTCCATTTTGGGAGAAATTAAATACTATATTGGCTTAAAAATCTCTTAAAATAGGAAATATATTTTACACTCTCAAGAAAAGTATGTTAGGGAACTTCTAAATATGTTTTCCCTGGAAGTATCAAGCCAGTTTCAACAAAAAATTCAGTGGGAATAAAATTTTCAAAAGATATGGAAGGAAAGGAGGCAGATCCTTAAGATTTTATAAACTTGGTTATAATTTTATTATATCTAATGTCTTGAAGTCCATATATAGTGTATGTTGTTTCAATTTGTACCAGATACCAAAGTGGACCTAAATAATTTCAC
The DNA here is from genome assembly GCA_963277665.1 of Viscum album. Classification (NCBI taxonomy): domain Eukaryota; kingdom Viridiplantae; phylum Streptophyta; class Magnoliopsida; order Santalales; family Viscaceae; genus Viscum; species Viscum album. The sequence continues at coordinate 826,214,997 of OY728161.1, forward strand.
CACATGGTTGGAAAATGAATTTTTAAATGTATCAAAGGCACAACTAATTTTATGTTGAAATATGACATTGTAGGAAATATTTATTTGTTTGTTTATAAAGATGTAGATTGGGAAAAAGTGTAATATGTATTAGTTTTCATAAAAAGAAATATAATTTTGTAACTCTCATTATAGTAGAATCTGAATATATTTCTTCCACTAAATCTCTAATACAAATTTTGTGGATAAAGATAGAGTTGCAAGACTTGTTTATTTATATGAAGTTTCATCTACTCTTAGGTTTTGATAATCAAAGTACTATAAATATAACTAAAACTTTTGTGAAAAATCATCTTTCCAAAAACATGAATATAAAATGTCACTTTATCAAATAACATGTGGAGATAGATTAACTAACTTGGGATTTGTTCCTATAATAGAGCAAGTTTCTAATATTTTCATAAAACCATTTCCAAATAACATATTATGCAAGTTGAGGTAAATAATGGATATTAAAACTCCCTCTATTCCAGAAAACGTTATATGATATCCATCCCATATCCATATTGGCTTTGTGTAGTGTTTTCAAGGGTGATAAAAATGTTGTTACATAAATCTATCCATTGGTATGTATTTTAATTTTTGAGGGTAAGCATGTATTGGGGGGGGGGGTAGTTATTTAAAATTGGTAAGATGTGATTTCATCATGTGGGAACTATTTTAATAGTTTATTGAAGTGGATGTAGAAAAATTTATTCTTGAAGGAATATTTTGTGAAAGAATCATAAAGTATAATTTTGTTAAGAGGGTTTCTTAACTAATTGCCTTTAAATGGCATGGTATTATTATTTAATGATTATTGTTTCCTACACCGAGTTCACTCACCTAGGCTTTGAATTGTTGGATAAATAATCCATTTCATGAATTGCCATATTTTAGTAATTTATGTAACTTAGTATGTTCTTTGGTTGAAAAAAAATTGAAATGGGGAGATTGTTGGGACCATGATTTTTTGAGGTGTTTTTGAAGATGCATAAAGTTTTCATGGAAGATATTAAGATTTTTTATTTTTCTTTTCAAACATAAATCATCAAAGTTTTCTAAGATTTATAACCATTGGAGAATGAACAGAGAAGACCAGAAAAATGTTTCCAAAAAAATTCCATTGTATGGATTATTATATATGAATATATCATGGAATTATAAATCTTTTGAATTTTTATATTCTATGGTTTATAAAGGAATTGAATTTTTTTTGTGAAATAAAATCTAGTGATACATTTCTATTATGAATGTTTCCAACTTAATGAGTTATGAGAGACCTCATGACCTAATTATAAGTTGAAAGGGGGATAAATTCATTTGTACGTATACAATTCATACAATAAAATTATGTGTAAATTCTATGGTTATTTACCAAATATAAAATATCAGATATATTTTTTTATAAAGAAATTTTGTGTTTTAAGTTTGTGAAATTTTATTGAAAATAAGAAAGTTTTTAAAGTTAGTTAGGTGTTGATGAATTTCATTAGATGAATTAATTTTGGGGAATATCCCAATATAAGAAATTACAATCATAGAAAGTCTATCAGATGGTCTTTCTGTAAAATTTATATCAGAGAAACGTGTATTAAGTTGTGAAGATAAAGTTTCTTCATGCTCATCATATGGATGTTTTATATGAAGATCATCAAACAGAGGTTGGAATATTATGGTAGTGTACAAAGAGTTCTAGTACAATTCATTAGATAGAGGATTTATTTGAGAAATATAACCAATAATTTCCTATGAAGTTTGTAAAAGAACAATCATATGGAGTATCAACGTACATAAGAATGTCATACAAAATTTTACCTGACAAATTTTCTATAGTATAATGTTTTATCGATTCAAAATTTGTTTTTGAGGTTTTTGTGAAGATATTAATTGTGATGATACAAAGTTTATCTTTTAATGTTTCAAATATAATGGGAGTTAGGGATATTATTCTCACTGAATTTTATGTATGTTTATTGAATAAAGTAATTTCTCATTTTAGTAAGAATCTTCAAGAATCCTCTAGAAGATTTGAGAAGCATATGAGAAAATCATACTGAGATGGTGATTTTAGTTCCATATTTTCAATAAGTGGTAAATTAAAATTAAAATCCCTCCTTTTTATCCTTCTCTTGTATCTATAAATATGATGAATTTATAGTACTAAGAGAGTGTAGTGTTCATGTATGAAAAAGTTAAAGTGTTGTAGAAATAGTTTTGGCCAGAAAGAATAGCTGAACACCTAAAATAAAAGTGTGAGCAGGTAGTTTCTAATCAAAGAATCTCTTGGTTACAGAAGATGGAGAATAATTTTCAATGTATAAAGAATTTTTGATCATAGGAAATATATATAATTCACTATTTTTTTCTATCATGTGAAATAGATAAACTAAGTGCAAAGGTGAATGGATGGATAGAGGATAAGAAGGTGGTTTTGGTACTTCAGAAGGTAATAGATGGAGTTTTTTTTGATGGATGACTAGAAAGATAAATTGTATTAATATTAAAATGAACATAAGTTTTATATAGAAGTAAAAGGTGTATGTTCTTGCTTTCTATTGGGAAAATAAGTGAAGAAGAAGATTTTTTCAAGAAGAGAAAAAGTGAAGAAGTAAAATATGCATAGTAAAAACATACTAAACCTTTTGGGGAAGTTTCTAGAGTTATTATGAAATGTTTTTACACCATTTGTATGTTTGGAGAGAAAATGAACTATTTTATTGATCATATTGAAATGAAATTGTAGGGATAATCCATGTTTAGAATAACCACACAAAAAGTATTGTTTTCTAGTGGATTGTGTGGTATTAAATTATTTCTAAACTATGCCAAAGACTATCTAGTCTTACTATGTAGTGAACCTAGTAAATTCTTAAATTCCTATGGAATGTGTTTGTGTGAGTTTTTATATAATTATATAAATCTTTAATCTGATGTTACGATTATTTCATAAGAATGAGATTATAAAAAGAGAATATCACTAATTCTTCCCCTCCCCCTCTCAATGATCACATAGATCCTATTGGGTCCTTTCAAGTTTTTATTGTGATGTTTAGTTGACCTATGTATATGTTGTTATATTCTAGTTTATGGATATGTACATCAAGGGTATAAAATCCCCATAAAATCTTTATACCCACACTGATATTCAGTAGACTCTTTCATATGGGGAGGTGTGCATGAGGTCATGTGGCAATTTATCTTAGACCTAGTGATTCGAGTTGGGGAGTTACATAATGGTATTAGATCCTGAGTTTACTTTTACCAATTTTCATTAATTTTTGATATGGATTAAAGGAGGTAGTTTTTTTGGATATTGAGTATGGGAGTTTCTATATTATTAGCTAGCTCATGTGTAATGAACTGTCGAGTTACTAGGATGGGATTGTTGTTACCATTATTTCCTTACAGTTTGCTGACGATCCTGAGTATCTTTTTTTGTTACAATTTATGGGATTTGAGTATCTTAATGAGTATTGAATAATAACATTGGATCACATGCCTTGTTTTACCTATTGTCATAGTTTAGTATTTATTAATTAAATTCATTGATTTGTGTTATTTGTTAGTTGATATATCTGTATTATTTTCTATTTCTGATATATCTATGTAGGAAGTAGTTATTCAAACCTGTGTATGTTGTGATAATATATATATATTATTGTGACTAATATGTAGGTATATAGGTCTACAATTTATCCTTGGGTAGAACTAGGAGGGTTTCTCCATGTGTGTTGGTATCTTATAGGATATACTTCCCTATAGAAATTCCATATGTGTGATTTATAACTGTTTAAGTTATACTCATAATAAAGTTGTCATAAGTGTTATAAAAATTTGTTTGGAATTTAAAAAAATTCAACCTTGAAAATTATTTATGGGTATTCTTGGAAAATTAATCCAAAAAACTTCTACTATGGAGGACACACCACTTCCACTATAGGATATTCAGGTGGATGCACCCAATAATGCCCCTGTACTCACTCAAGTGGTTCAGGTGGAAAACTCACCACATCCCAGATTCTTCCAGACTATGCCAAATCAAGATATAGGGAAATAAAGAAGGATGGATGGATATTATAAATATTTCTAGCTCCAACATATGCCAACCATTAAATTCACTAGTGGTCCTCATGATGCTGAGACTATGTTGACATTATCAAAGGAATCTTTAAATTGATAGAGAATTATGAAAAAGGAGGGTGAAGCTGGCTGCATTTATGCCTTAAGGACCCGATAAGAGATAGTGGGGTGTTATGGGATAGGTGGTAGGTAATGATGATCTTTCTTGGTGGGGGGGGGGGGAGGGGGGGGGGGGGTCATTCAAGGAGATATTCTTTGAGGAGTTCTTTCTTAACACACTAAAGTTATATCAAGTGAAAGAGATTCAAAGATTCAGTTGGGAAGAATGTCATTTTCTTCTTAATCTTCTTACTTTAAGGATTTTTTATGACTTGATCCTATTTTGGATGAGAATGATGTGTTTAAGGATAGTATGTTTGGTATTTTAATTTATTTGGATCTTATACACCAGGTTAGGGTCTTTGACCAGATGACATATGCAGAGGCTCTTTGAATGGCCCTAACTTTTGAGAAGAGGCTATAGGTGGCGAGTCTTTTATTTTTTATTTCATGTTGTTATTATTTGATGATTGGAATCCCCAGTAATATATAAAGTGCCTCTTATAATAGTAGTAATTGGAAGTCTAAGGAGGTACATCATGGTGATAGACAGGTATAGTATAATAAGGTTCCTTTTACTCCCTCTATGGGATGAGGTTCTACTAGGTGAAACAACTATGGACTGAAGGGACATTTTATTACATAATGCATGAATCCACATTGGGAATATTGAAAATGTGGAAAGTTTGGTCATATATATTGATTTTTTAATAAGGTATCACCAAAATATTTGATGAGGTTAGGTCTAGGTGTAGTCAAGGGTCCATAAAAGTTGATCATCCAAGCACCACAAACCCCAACAACTCCAGTGAGTTATTCTCTAGAGATGCAAGATAATTCTCCACAGGTAGTAGAATGTATGTGATAAATTAGGCTTTGGTATTCAATGTAAAGGGACCGTTTATAGCTAAAGGTAGGGTTTTTATTACCCATATGTTATCTACTTCTTTATTTGATACAAGTGATTCCCATTATTTTATGTTTTATCATATTTTTGATGACATAGATTTACCATTTAAGTTATCTTCTGAGTTTATATATCTTAAAAAACCCTTAGGAAAGAATATATACCATGTATAATGATTTCCTAATTGTCCTATAGTTGTATCTATCAACAAAGACATATGGAACATCATGATCTTAGAGATGATTAATTTCTATTTGATATTAAAAATGGACTGGTTGACTAGTTATTGAGATCATATCAACTACTACAAAATATTTTTATCATTCACCATGCTTATAGAATAGAGGTTTATGTTAAATGATTAGAGAGATGTCAAAGAAAATAGTATGGGAATATAACTGATACATATTTGAGATATCTCTGCATAACAAACATGCTTGGTTCTTATAGAAGAATCTATAGTATCCTCTTATATCTTCCCTCTAAAGGTGGATAATTATTAGTAGGTTTTCCTAGAAGACTAAGGTCTTCCTCTAGATAGATGAATAAAGTTTGAATTTTATCTTATTCCATGAGCATAACCGATATTGATTCCTCATTATCATATGTCACAACCTATGTTGAGGTATTTGATGGTTCAATTAGTGTATTTATATGTTAAGGGATTTATCATACCAAGAACGTCTCTATGGGGTACTTTAGTGCTGTTTTCCAAGAAGGAAGATTATAGTCTATGACTCCATGTGGGATACAAGAAGCTGAATTACATAACGGTGAAGAAAATGTAACATTTACCCTAGATTGATGATCTGTTTAATATGTTATGTGGAGTGTGATGGGTTTTCTAAAATTGATCTTTATTTAGTCAACCATCAGCTACAATTTGGAGATGAGTATATCTCCAATACCACATTTATGAATAGATATGGAATATATTATTATCTTGTGCTTCCTTTTGAGTTAAAAAATTATTCAGTAGTGGTCATGGAACTTAGGAATATGATTTTTCATCCATATCACGACTCATTAATCATGTTATTCATGGAAGTTATCCTAATATATTTGAGTACTTTAGATATACATTCTTGGAACCTTGATATTTTATTGAGTACACATCAATCACATCAGTTTTATACAAAAATTTCCATGTGTTACTTTTAGATTCTAGAGGAGTGGTTCCTTAGGTGTGTTTTTTCTAAGATAGGGATTTTAGTGGACTTAGAGAAGGTAGTGGATATGATTTCTTGGTAACCTCCCAAGAAATTGTTTGAGATCAGAAGTTTCCTTGGGATTTCAAGGAACTATCAATATTTATTCCATAAATTCCCCCACTTGGCAGTACTGATGATAAAGCTGACGAAAAAGAGGGTGAAGTTTGATCCATCAAATCAATATAAAGATTATTTCTTATGGATGAATTAGTGATTGAAAATGGATCTAGTTTTGATTCTTCTAGATCCTGGGATTGGATACACAATATATTATGATGCCTTAAGTGTTGGGTTGTGAGATGTATTGGTGGAAAGTTATTGTATAATCACTTATCGATCATGCCATCTATGAACCTGATTATAACTACTCGATGCATGACTTTGAGTTTGTGGTTTTATTATGTGATCTAAAGTATTGGGAATATTATCACTTTGATGAGAAATTTTTCATCTAAATGCACCGAAATAACTTGTGATGCATATTATCTTAGTGAGATCTGGATCTAAGGAAAAGGTAGTGGGTGGAGTATCTATAGAAATTTGACTTTGAGATAAAAATTTATCCAGGGAAAGGTAATGTCATTTCAGATGATCTCATCAAGAAAAAACAAGAGATACAAGATTATGGACAGTGGCCTTTGTAGAGGGAATGAGGCTTGATGTGTTTGATGGCTGGGTGGATAGTGGATTCATCTATGGTTCATGGATTATTTTCATATGCACATTTAATTATCACATCTATTTTATTAGACTGGGAAAATGCCATCTAGGAGTGTAATTTTAAGTATGTAGTGATGTTAGAGCACTTGGAGGGGGATGATTTAGTTCTGTGTTGTTACTTAAATGGTGATGATGTCACCAATATTCATGGTAGGGTTTCAGTTCTAGCTTCCTCGAGGGGGGAGACGATGAGAGACTTGTATGTTTTAAAATGGTTTGTGTATCTGTTGTCAAAGAAGATATACCATGATATTCAACATTATTTGTGTTGGTCATGTATGGAAAGATACTTTTACAACTTTGTTTTGGGATTCCTTACTTGTCAAAAGACCAAGATTGAGCATAGTTATCCTGGTGGTTTGATTTAATCACTTTTTACCTATGTGGGTGTGGGATGACATGAATATGGGATTTATCATGGGGTTACCCATGGTCCCTAGGTTACATGATACTATTTGGTTGATATTTGATTAGTTGATGAATTTGGATCATTTATTAATGATTTAAGAGACACTTTATATGTATTATTTGGGAAAGTTGTACGTATAATATATTTTATTACTTCATGGAGTTACTTTGAGAATCATATTAGATATAGACATGCTCTTCACATCATGGTTTTGTAATGTATTATAGAAGGCTATGGGTACCCAACTAAAATATAGTATAGCATGTTTTCTACATACTAATGGATAGTTAGATAGTGGAATTCAGATATTGGAGGATATGATGTGATATTTGTTTTGAACAATAGTGGATTTTTGGATAATCACATATCCTTGGTTGAGTTCATATACAACAACCTCTTCTAGGCCTCAATTCAAATATCACCTTTTGAGTCTCTTTATGGCTAGTCATGTTTCTTACCACTATATTGGAAATTGGCTAGTGAGATGGTAGTAGTTATGGGATTGGGTATGGTATGTGAGACTATCGAGAGAGTGCAGCTGATTCAGAAGTGTTTAATCAACAATCAATGTAGATTGTGATTGTATGCTAACAGAGGAGGATACCTTTAGAGTCTATTGTTGGTGATCTAGTTTTCATGTGGGTAACTCCTCAGTTAGGGAATTTATGATTATATAAGTAAGGGAAGGATTAAATAATATTTTTTAGAAAATTAAATATTATAAATCATGTTGAGATAGTGGATTTATATTTATATATTCCTACATGGTATCAAGTGATTCACGGTATCTTCCATGTGTCTCAACACTAAAGGTACATGCTTGTTCATGTGTATGTGATAAACTATGAGGAAACTAAGCTAGATCTTGAATCATAATTTATAGAGTTCTTGATGAAGATCATAGATTATATTGATAAATTGTTGTGAGGTAAGACAATGCCACTTGTTAGAGTCCTATGGTTCTATGGTTATATTCAAAAGAAAACATGAGAATATAAGTATGACATTCAATCGAAGTGGCCTAATTTATATTGTTAAGAATGATAGTGGTACTTCTCTATAATGATAAGTTTCTATAGGGGATAAATTTAACATCCTTTAACTTTCATGGTATGCTTTTTTTTATGTTAAAATGAATCTTACTTTTTTTTCTTAACTTTGTGGTGTGTCTCATGGGTAAAGAGCCTTGGAGTTATTGTTTTAGAGGATGGAGGAATGTTTGGGATATTCAATGGCCGAAATAAGGACACCATCTTGTTAGTTACGTAAAAAATCCATCTAGTGGTTTTAGAAAAGTACTTGAAATTATATAGATTCCCTATCCAACTCATGGGATTCCACTAAGAAACTCTAGATCGATCACTTGGCATATATTGTGGTGGGATTTATCCATTGGAAGCATAATTGTTCTTATTTATCTATAATTAATCATAAATCCAAGAAATGTTGGATATATCTATGAATATACACTCTAATATAATGTAGGATTCATACCTGATTAATATATTTGTCTTAGATTATGAGAATTAGGGACCTCATCGTGACCGATCCCACATCTTATTTTGGTGGAAAACCTTTTTTCATAAGTTGATGTGAACTTAATCTCTTAGCATGATCTCTTCCATGAATCCCCTTTTTAGAGACTCCATTATGATGGGTTGGGTAGTTTTCTACTAAATTTTAGTGTTTGGGAATGATTCATATATCACTCCTTAAATAATCCTGGATATTTTCTTCAATGCACTAAAGGTAGAAAGTCTTTAATCATGGGACCTTATAAGTAGTTTTTGGAATGATTGGATTGTGTGTTTGTTCTTAGTGTAAGGAAACTTTCATGATAAGGTATAATTTTTCGTATGTGGGTATCCAGTGAGACCTTGTATTGGTATTTCTTATGTTTTCCTTTCTTTGTCCCACTTTATATGTGGTTCTTTCATAACCAATAGTATATTTTATATTTCATACTCATTTCTTACTATGTTGTGTCTAATTTTCCTATCATTTCATTATATGTGGAATAATTATTATGATATATTTATCATTGCTATGTCATACCTTACATGTGTATTTTTATATAGCTAGTGGGACCTATGTTTCAATGACGAGGTTGATTCATGTCCCTCAAAAACATAGTCGACCCCTTGGAGGGGGAGCTGGAACGACATGACTCATTTATTATGAATCCAAATACATAATGGATGGTTCAAAAGTTGTAATGTGATTAAACCATTTGAAAAAACTCTATACTCCATTATAAGAGGGCCTATATGTTGTTATAATGTGCTGATGGGGAACATCCTTACATTGTTGTAAAGTTTCATCGATTCAGGCATGCAAAGTGTGCATGACCTCATAGGTGCGTTGGTAGCCATGGGTGATGGGTGTGTCTTTATCATAAAGGTGTAATGGAGTTACATAGAATAATAGAATTCATGATGTTACTAATTATGAAATTATTCTAGCAAAAAACCAAATCAGGTATAGTTGGGGTTCGTGGCAGCTTGATTTGTACATAAATGCTCAATACAAGATTGGTTGTATGATTTTCTACACATTTTCCTTTACATCATGACAGGACATAAACCTCTATACACAGGTTCAATTGTGTTAATATCACATTGGTGATTTCCTATGTGGTTTATACTCACTCATTTCATGAGGATCTCAGTGCATGTCTAGACTTCATGATCAAGGACCTAGAGAAGGGAAAGGGCCTAGTGATAGGTTTCTGGGGAGCTATGAGTTAGAAGATAGATGTCATACTAGGATCGATCCTAGAAATATATAGTGACATTATTTATTTATTTATTTCCAATTGTACTATTTATACTAGTGGACCCACCACATTGGGTGTTCATTTAGTTATTATTTTATAACCTGACATGAAATATCCTATAGAATCCTGTTTATGTTACTTTCCACAATGATGTTTAGTGTCACAAATGGACCCACTAAAACCCCTCTTAGGTTAGAAGAAAGCTGATGGGGATACCCCAATCCGACATCAAATAGTCAAGGTGCTGGTGACTAGCATCGAATATGCATAACACAGAAATAGGAGGCCCTAACCTAAAGTACCTATATACAAGCACAAAATAATCTTCATGAAACATTATATAGATATAATAAAAAACTGAACCATATAGAGTGTAAACCAGGATTGCAACAACCACTAGGAAAATAAATCAGATTAAAACAATGAAATATAAAATATATAAAGGTGAAAAATACACGCCCAACTAAAAATGAGGTCCCAACTAGATAACAACTGAAAAAGGAAAAAGTAAAGAGAACCCAACTCACAATCTCTGAGGCTAACCACCAAACAAGGATAAAACCTCCAAGTACCACTATTCTCCTCTGATATCAAGTCCATTAAAGTCACTTAAATTTTTTATGTTGACAAAATAAGACACAACACATGTAGGAAAATACCATGTAGAGGTGATTATATACATACCCTATAGGACACTGCAAAAAAAAGAAGGGGAAGTAATAGAAATAGAAATGTTCAAATCAACCCATAAAGAAATAGTATGAATAAATCCAACAACATATATACTATAAAATAATCCCAAGAGAAGATATAAAAGATATCTCCATCTCTATAATCATATAAGAATTAAGAGTTTGGTCATAGCTCTAAATATCCCATCATTGATGTTAAACACCCCACACAACCTCATAAGATATTGATTATAGTTCCCACTCCTAAATACTGCATTTCATACTAAAGTGAGAACTATATTTTAGATAAAAATTTCATGTAACCACTCTATAATGAGAATAGGGGTCCCACACCTTGCTACTTAATAAAAAAATCAAGGGAGAACTACTCCAATAGAGGGATCGTATGCCACGAGAGCTTAGTGATGTTGATTCAACTTTGAAGATAGAGGAATAACACACTCTTTAATGTGGATCAGTTTCATCTCTACTTGTATAGAGGATATTATGTACCCAAAACTTATAGAAATAGGGGATTTCAGACCCTACTAACACTCTGATGATTACACCTATTTATTACCACCGACTAAACATTACAAAGAGAAGGATATTACAAACATATCTTTGCATCATATATCTAAAATCAAAATGAAGTCCATCATCATGTCACATGTGAAAAAATAATCATGATGGGATACTCTCAGACCATAATCTATGCTCTAAAGAGGGAGATATGCAAGGAAAAAGGTTTTAAGGGGAGTACATGGCATGTATGTAGGGTTACACTATGTGGGACTCTACTTAGGAAGCTAGGAATTTCCTCCCTTGAACACATCTTGGATATCTATGTAACTCCACCCGCTGTGTAGATAGGGTCACATGACATGTGCATAGTCAAGGTCATGGGTGTGTACATAGGGTATGTAGATTGTCTACCCATGTATATATACACGATGTTCCCCTTAAGGTTCATGAATTGTTTGGCCACATGAGGTCTTGGGAATATACCTCTGAAAAAAGGATTGGATGCTCAAGTAGGATCACATGGCATGTGGGCCTATCTACATGGCTTTGATATGTAACATGGGACAAAAACCTAGTAGATGTCAGAACTTTGATACATAGTGTGTAGTATTTGGTATACATGGAATGTAGATTGTTTTTTATAGATAGTGAATCCTTACATCATGAAAATATTAGATCTAGATTTTCCGATGCTTTACTCACCATCCGACCGAACAAAATCTACCAAAATCAAATGGGGAGCTTTCGATCATCGATTACAGAACCTCGGCCCTCAAAAATAAAATATCCAATTACCTGATCATTTATTTTTTTTATCCACCACCGTTCGGGGTTATGATCCTCAAATACATCACCCACAACCAAGAATCTACCTCAATGAATCTTCAAAACACAAAAAATACATGTTAATCATACATATTTCATTTATCTGGGTGTTTGATCATTCTTGAATCTGACATGATAATGTCGAATCACTAACCCCATGGGCCAATGATGAAGTACATGAAAAATGGTGGTGGGAAAAGAAAAATATCAAGGTAAGATCTCTATTTCCCCATATGATCCTTTCCAAAGACTATGACTTGTGGAAAATAAGGGTGAAAAAAAGAATATATTCATATAAATTATTGATATAAAAAATAGGTTCAAGGATGCTATTTAACTATTGTGGTCATATAAAGAACTTAATAAATGCAGAAACATAATCAGATATTAAATCCATTATTAAAAAATAAATTGAAGTGTATAAATCCATAAAATAATATCCCATACTTCAAGAATAGATTGATTGTTGGTAAGTAACATGTTTGCTAAAGATAAAGGTGAAATTACCACTATATTTTTTGTTCATCTCATGATTTTCCTCAACTTCTTACTTTTTATTTACATTCCCAAGTCGTTAATTCTAATATATCTCTCCTCCCCCACTACCCTAATATCCCAGGGTTATGTAGCTAACACTATGGATTTTCTATAATGATATACTTATAGATAGGGAACTTTGTTTAGTTCATTAAACAAATTAAATAACTAAATTATTTAATTTACTTATCCCACCCCCAATGGATGCCATCAAACAAATGAACAATGCCAACCAACTTTATGTTGTGCCTTTGTTAAAACCCATGTTTTTGAAACAACAGTGGTCAAGAATTTCCCATCTAAGGTCTTGATCCATGAAAAAACCATTTATTCCAAAAATATGTGCATGAATGATTCAATATATATTAATTATATATATATATATATATATTAATTCCAGGGTCCCATGAAACACAAAACATAATTCTAAATCTAAAAAAAAATATAAAGATACATTTAAAAATATTCAACGTATTAAACCACTAAAACCTGAGTTTTTACATTCTCAACTCCTTCAAGTATTTTCTCCCAAAAAAGCATAATCCACACAAAAAAGTGGGGGTACTAAGCTCTCATATGGATATCATTCCCCCAATAGATATCCTACACACTTACATAGTGCCAAAGAATTCAAAATATATGAATTTTCCATACACATAGGATCTTATCCCATCGATTCTCATTTTCCGTTGAGTACTCTAAGAAGGCGACTCTCTCCTAAATGTCTAGTTCTCCATAGTGGATAACATGCAATGATTCATGCATGTATTAACACAGTTGTAACATGTGGAATATATCATTCACTTGTTCCCACTATGAGAGTTAGTACAATCAATATGTAACCTCTTTAATCATACACAAAAGCTCGTATGTCCTGAAGAATTGTGGGGAAAATCATACTCCTTGACCAAAACTCTGCAACCCACATCATAGGAAGACTCTCAAGAAGATATGGTCTCCATTATAGAACTCCAGAGGTATAAAATTTTAGTATATGTAAGATTATAATGATTGTTATCTATCCTCAAATGATAATAGATAACCTAAACACTTCTATGATGTTTCTTATAACATTTATGGCCTAACAAGAGAGTCCCTCCAACCTCACCTCAAAATAAGGGTGACCTATAGGGTCTCTCGTATAGGGACTCTCATGGTTCCATGATTATAGTAGAGTGATATATTATATTATAATAACAATAATCCAATGTTAATTGATCCACATTTCTTACATATAGTCAAACACACAGTCTCACATCACTTTCTTCAAAACCTGGGTGGTCTACTTAAATTGCCCATTTGTCCCTGGGTGGAATGTTGTGATAATTCGTAATTGGGTCCTAAAAGTCTCCTATTATACCCTCATAAAACCTGATGTATACATAGAATCATGTTCATAGAGATGAACATGATGGGTATCCTTGAATCTAGATGATCTCCTATACACAAAACCTCCCCAAACTCTCAACCAAGCTAAACCCTAAAATGGAAAGAAAGTGTGTCGACTTGGTAAGTAATTAAATAATCACCCAGAAATCATAATGGCCTCTCATTTTCATGAAAACCCATAATAAAATACCTCAATATTCTATCCAACTTTCATTTAGTAAAATCAAGAGGTTGATTTGGACCTTCCAGAATATGATGTTAAACCTTTACCTGCTGATAGGTGAGGTATTGGGAAATAATCTTCACAATGATATAACTTAAACCAGCCTACCAAAACTATCTCTTAAGGTCCCTATACATCCTCACCACAATAGGAATAAAACCCTATGGGTAGTATGATACTCCCTCAACACCTCTTAACACAAAGTGATTAGAACCACCGTCCTTCCCTAGAAAAGGATGAAATGCTCCCCACCTTCATAAAATATATATGGTGCATCTCTTAAGGATATCTACTGAAAAAAACTTCATAGTTAACATCTCATAATTGATCATGTAAAACACACTGAAGAAGTGGTGGCGTCACCCTTAACGACTGAAGACAAACTGCACCCCTCTCCGCCACTAGGGTCAGTTGTATTATGGCCAACAGATTTGATGACTCCTCCATCAAGTGAGAATGGTATTTCCTGTTAAGAGAATATGTCGTGAACCTCTGATAGTACCTTAAAAAACTAATAATACTCAACACCTCTAACATGATCTTGGGTGGTTCCCAAGAAAGTGTTGTATCAATATTCTCTGGATCCACAGCTACACCATACTCTGAGGTGTTATACCCTATAAGGCAGACCTTTTGGATCTAAAACTAACACTTTGAGAGCTTACCATAAACTTAGTACTCTCAGAGTAAGTCTAGGACCATCCTCAAATTCTATTTATACTCCTCCATTGATACAGAGTATATGCATATGTCACTGACAATGAAAACTTTTAATTGGTCCATGTATGGATGGAAGTTTTAGTTTATAACATTCTTGAACACATTGGGGGAATTAGTCACACTAAAAGGAATAATTAGGGACTTATAGTGTTTTTAGAAACATGGAAATTCCATATTCAGAATATCATCCTTGTGAACTCTCAACTGATAGTAGTTAGACCTGAGACTGATATTTGAAAACCAACATGACCCTTTCAATTAGTCAAAATGTCCATACAACCTTATCAAGGGGTGCTTTTTTATTTATCATTTCTTAATTCAGGTGACAATAAACAATATAAAGCTTCAATATCTTATCCACACTTTTCAAAAACAACTCCAGATCTACCTAGGGGGTCACATTGGGTCTGAGGGGACCATTATCAGGAAGGTATTACAACTAATCCCCCATCTCCTATATCTCACTAAGGGCCGTACGATATGTTGTAGAATATATTGGTGTAGTAAAGGGGTGCATGTTGATACTATAATCAAACTCTTTATAATTATGAAATTATGAAAAAATTGTAGGGTCTCACTGCTACTATGAAAAGATCCCAAGGGAATCACTCTCCTCTAAGAGTAAATCCGTACTACTAAAAGTGAAGTGAGATCATAAAGACATCCTCTGTAGGAGTCTCTAGATGAAAGGTCCATGTATAAGGTTACACCTAAAACTAAAAGTCCCAAACAAGGGATGTGGCAATAAAGGAGTGGCATGTGCCTTTTTCTAGCTAAAGTAGAGAAGTTATGGGTCATACCACATATAACTTTAATGCCTCTAGGACATAAAATTCCACTTATGAAATTTAACCATCCATTTTACCACCAGTTCCAAAAAACATGGGTCTTTACTAAAACCTTATCATAATAAAGGAATCCTAAAATATACACATTAAATGAACTCATCCACCACACCTTGACAATGTCCTCTTTGGGTGGCACTGACTCACCTGCATGAATTTAAATCACATTACAAGAGAACAACTTTTGGTTAGGGAAGTTCCCTTCTTCCTTTTATACTTGAAGTTGCATCACATAACACCAAAAAGGGATAACACATGGAATAATGAAGTTGTTTTAAAGGATAAAAACAGAAGAAAAAAGGAAAAAAGGGACATAGATCATACCTCATACTATGTTTTAAGTACATGGATTAGAAACCTTTGTTTTCTATATACCTACTCTAGCATGATGGGTTGGAAAGTACCAAGAATAATGATATTTTCCCCCACAAGCATATAATCTCCCATGATTGTGTTGTATAAGTATTATACAGGGTTTCTGAGCTAGTTAACCTTTAAGATAACTTATTCAACTTTTTTATTTCTATAATGTAGATCCTTGTGTATGATCCCGAGCATGAGTATGCCTCCCGAACATTGACCCTAATGACATACATCCGCTAGTGGATGGATATGTATTAGCTCCATGGTAGCCACTATCATTTCTATATCCCTAACACTCACTTTTTAGGAATCTCTACATTGTTCAATCCTACTCAAGAATCTCTCAAACTTGAATTGTTGCTCCGGTAGAGGGATAAAATTAGGTAATGAATAGGTTCTTGAACTCTCCCAAGAGAGTGTCGCCTCACAAAACACATGGGTAACTAGAGCCCAAAAACTCCTCTCTAACCCATATAAGAGGCTGGAAATAAATATGAACATCATATTGTGTGATGTTAACACAAAATAAAAAAAATCTAACTATAGGACCCATCCACGCCTCATCCACCTAGGAGACTGAATCACCCTAGACTCTGGGTGGCCCCTAATCTTGGATTTCTAAAGGCCTACTAAACTTGAACATATTCATCCTAAATATCTAGAATAAAATTATACTACATCTAAAACTAACCATCAAAATAAACCACTGTGGGTGGTTTCTATTGCTACTCATCAAGAAAAACCATATCACAAACTTTCTCCAAGGAATGGAGCCTCAATATTGTTATATATGTCATGATGATCCTATACTGAGGAATCCTCACTCAACTGGTCATAATAATAACCATGTATTGATACCATAGCTAGTTTTCAACACGAATACATCCTAAAAGTTGACATGATATACCATGGTTAAATGAGAATATCAAGGGAGTTGACTTAAGAAGGATGTGAAAGTAAAAATATCAAATATTATAAAATGCATATACCATTGGTTCCCTATAACTAATGACCTCGAATGATGAGCCAACAAAAATGTAGTAAGAGTATTGGTTTATGGACATGTTGGAAACCACACCATCACTAGGTTCACTAGTCTAAGATCTGAACTTGAGACACTCTGACATTTTTGCCCTAAGTTTCCAAACCAAATCTCACAACAATTCCCACTTCAAACACTAACCCAGGGAAAAACCACCTTTAATTCCATTGTGTCATGACCTAACCCACTAGAACCCCTCCTAGTCTCTAACCTATCCTAGGGTGACACCCTAAGACTATATATAATATGATAGGGGATGGACACTATCACCAAGTAGGAATAACACTGAAATAAGATCCCTTAGCCTAATATACCTATATGCACACACACAACAAGCTCTATTAATTAGTGAAGAGATATAATAAAATACATAACTATCTAGAGTGTAAAACATGAATGAAAAAACCTATAAGAAATTACATGAAAGTGAGTAATGACATGAGAAATATATAATGGGGAAAAATACATGCCCAACCAGAAATGAGGTCCCAACTTGAAAAAAACTAGAAAAAGGCAGAATTGAAGAAAAACTTGCTCACAATCTTTGAGGCTAACCAAGAGACACAACCATAATCTCCATGTACCACTATAATCCACCGAAACTAGGTCCACCAAAGTTACTTCCAATATTCTTGTCGACTACATAAGACACAACATGCATGGGAAAATATCATACATGTGTGAGTATATACATACCCATAAGGATGACCTGAAAACCAAGAAGGGGAAGAAATATAAATAACAACTATTAGTTAAACCCATAAAGAAAGGGCGTGAAGAACCCCAAAATTGTATATATTTCAAATAAAACCCAAGTGAAGAGAGAAAGGGGATTTTCATATCCACCACCAGATAAGAATGAATAGTCTATCTATAGCTCCAAATATACTATCACTTATGGAAAACATCAGGTTGAACCTCATAAGATATAAAGTTGAAGGACCGCCCATTGCTACTATGTATCACAGCTAAGGGAGCATTATATCCTAGACCAGTATCTCATGTAACTATTCTAGAATGAATATGGAGTTCCTACAACTCTACACTATATAACACAGCCGAGGGAGAACTACTCTTATGGAGGATTTGAAAATATCTAGAGATTAATGATGGGGAGTCCACTCCACAGATAGAGGACCTTAAACCTATGTAATATGGGGGAGTTTATATTTTTCTATATAAAGAATATGTGGACCCACATCCTAGAGATACCCGAGAGTTTTGACCTCGATAACACTCTGGTGATCACACCCAATCACCACCACCAGCTAAATCTTTCTAATATAAGTGTCCTCCTAGAATCTCCTCACATTATATCTATAATGTCAAAATGTAGGCCACCATTAAATCCCACAAAAAAAGCTACTCAGGATAGGAAACATAAAAGCCTAAATACAAACTCATAATAAGGATATATAAAAGATAAAATTTTCTAAGGGGGTACAGAGAAATTATGTAGGGTCACATGGCATGTGACACCACTTAGGAACCTCTCTGTATCCTCCCATAGAAATAGATTGACTATACATGTGATTCTATATAATGTTTAGAATGGTTCACATGGTGTGTACATTTTTTTAAGGTCCTGGGCATGCACACACAATACACAGCTCGAATATCAATGTATATATACATGATTTGTCCCTTAGGGTACATGGGATGTCTGACCACACAAGATCCTTGGAGTTTTACTTCAGCACATGGGGTGGATGTTTGGGTAGGATCACAAAGTGTGTGAGATTCTTCACATGGTGTATGATATTTAAATCAGGTTAAAACCATATCCACCATAATAACTGTGATACATAGAATTTGTTCTTTAGTACACCTAGAATGCAATCATGTTTTTAACAGACAGTGAGGTCTTCCTTCACGCAGATTCAAAACCCACATTTTATGCCATATTACTCACTAATTAAACACCAAAAATCCATAGAAGTTGAAGGGTGAATCTAATCATCAATTCCCAGCCTCTGATGAATGAAAATTGTAACTTTTATTACCTAATTGGTAATCTGCGAGGTTACTCCCTATCATTTGGGGTTTCGATCCTTGAAGTTGTCAGTTGTAACTCACAATCTGCCTTAACCTATCCACAAAAAACTAAAACCCATGTCAATTTTGAATATTTCATGTACATGAGTTTTCGATCATGCTTTTATCCATACTGGAAATGCCAAATCCCTGACCCCATGGGACAACAATCAAGATCGTGAGGAATGGAGGTGAGAAAATCACAAGAGCAAGGTAAGATATCCATTGGCTAATGCGATCCTAACCAATAACCATGGATTGTGGAAAACAAAGGTGAAAATAATAATGGATTCATGTAAAAATTTGATATCATAAACTACGTTCAATAAAACTATTAATTAATTATCCTCATGAAAATAATGGGATACACCCATCAAGATAAGAATATTCTAAATCCATTATAAATAAATAAATAAAAGGGTATAAATATATAAAATAGTGTCCCCTACTTCATGAAAATATAAATATTTAATGAATAAAACATTCTCTAGCAATGAAGGCTAATATCCCTATGGAGACCCATAATTTTCATACATAGATATTACATTTTAATAGACAAATATTTATTATATAATATAACGATTCATTCCAAAATCATATTGGTATAGTATATTTGGAAACATGGATATATAAACAACTGATTCATAAGAGTCTCCCATTAAGTTCTTCATAACTAGAACCCTTTTAATAAATATCATTATCAAGTCCTTTCATCATAACCTGGGGAAAGAAAACATAATAAAGGGTGGGATTATATGCTCAGTAAGGGTAAATAAGGGAGATGTCAATGATCACATAAGCATTACATGAGAATAAGGGTATAATAACAAGATCTTAACACTTTAAAATCATACCCTACATATCAAAGATCATAATATTGAGTCACGTTATAAATATTGATAGTTTATAAGACATGAATCATAAAGGAATCAAAGAACACATTCCATGATAGAATAACAATATCATAATACATGAGTTTGTGGAATTTACATAAGCTTATAACTCTGTGAACATGTATAAATAGTAAAAATGTTAACTCATTAATTAAAGGACATGAAATAAGACCCTCTTATAAACTTATGGATATAAAATTAGGTCCTTGAATAATATTATAGACATGAAATCCAGGTCTATTATAATGTTATAAACATGAAATTTAGGTCCATGCATAAAATTGTGAACCTGAAATCTGGTTCCAATATAAAATATTTACCTTATGATTTATCTAGAATTAAACAATAAATTATAGGTAGATTTAGGTCCCACCCATAACATAATGAAAATAATACATATGTGCGACATAAGATCATAATACATTCATAATACCAAAACCCATGAAAAGAAATGGGTTTTTCAAAAATTGTGTCACCATATTCACAAATCATTCAGATAATGAATAATGATGGCATCCATGGATCATATTCCCAGTAAATCATAAGTGAAATAATTTTTTTTGTCTTTGATGAATGGAAATACTTTTAAAATATCATTAAAAAATTCTAGAGGAAAATAACCTTTCTATTTTTAAATCACTTATTTAAAAAAATGCACAATTATAAAGGGAAAATTTTCATTAAAAATAACCTTGTAAAATTATAAAGGAATATTCAAAACAAAAATTATTCTTAATTGAAGGAAAATATATTCATGTTATATAAGTTAAAAAAATATTCTTTCAATCCTTTTTTCAAAAAGTTATAAAGTACCCTGTTTGGAAAATAAAAAAAATATTCCCCTAAAACCATTTTTTAAAAAGTAAAACATGGGTAAAATGACTTTAAAAATTATAGTATAATATTAAAAACCTTATTTTAAAAAATATAAAATATGGCTAGGGAATAAAAAGTGTTTTTGAATGAAGTAAGAAATGAAGTCTATTTTCTTTAAAAACACTATTTTAAGTAAAACAAAAGAAGGGTTTTCTTCTAGAAAAACAAAAGGAAAAAATTAGGAAAACAAAAGGAAAACATAAAATATAAAGACATAAATAGAGGATAAAAAACTGATAAGGAGTTACCAAATAAGGATTATATAATTTGCTTAATGTAAATTCAAGTATAAACAATCCTATTTTAAATTGGATTAAAACATAAATTGCTTACTGCTTTGATAACATTTTAATAATAATCCCCATGAAAGAAAGATATTTAGATGGATATGTAAATCAAAATAAAATTCACAATATAAAATATATTCATGGGAAGTATATAAACTATATAAAATTAATAAGTGGTGAATATGGCATGTGTACCACAAAAATAAAAGTGAGATGAAAATCCCTAACATCAAGTCTCACCTTTCTTTATTCATGTTCAAACATCCTGTTTAATAAATAAAGATTTATTATACATGTTTTACATAACCATATTCATATATATTATACCATTTAGGATTTATTTATGACATCTTATCACCCGTTTATAGGGGTGGAATTTTATAAGTGGGGGGGAGACACACATAAAAGTTTTGGAAATATAAAGTTATATGCACATTTTTCTCAGGGCACAAGCCTGAAAAATGGGTCATTATAGAACCTTAGAGATTATAGGGCCGAGATATTTCCATAAAAAGGGTGTTGGAAAATTTTTAGTTTATTTTTAACCATTATATTTTTAGTTTAACTCTTATCTTCTTAGTTTAACCTCATGTAAATCCATTTTTACCTTAACCATAGTAAACGATTTTTACCCTTTTCCCTATTCATTATGGTATAAAATTACATTGAATTTATTAGATAATATAAATAATTATTATTATAAATATATAATCCATTTTTTCAAATTCAATTTAAAAATTTGGTAGAATACAATTTAAAATTAAACCCGTAAGTGTAATGAAAAATATAGTCCTCAAAGAGAGAATTCTCATAAGTATGAAAGGTTTTAATATCAAAATTCATTATGAAAGTTATTTTAATAACCTAAATTAGTTAAATTTTAATATAATTTTACTAATTTAACTGTAAAACTAATTTAAAAAATAATTTTACTTTATAAATATTTTAAACAAAAACACAGTTTTCATTAAAAATAAGTTTTTTTCACTATTAATCAAAAAATTAATCATTTCATAAAATTGAAAAAATTTGAAAAAAAGATAATTTTTACATTTAGATATAAAAATTAGAGTTTTTTTTAGTCAAATACATTTTCTAAAATTTATAAAAATTGTTTTCAAATTATTTTCATAAAGGATTAATAAAAACATGGGCATATAAAAGAATACTATTTCTAAAGGATTAATAAATAGAAATAGATAGCATGTTAATTATAAAGTTAAACACCATAGAAACATAAATCTATGATTATTTAAAACAACATTGATTCAAAATAAATTAATTTAATAGAAAAATATTTTTGCCTCAATATATTTTTTCAAGAGTTTAAGGATTCTTTTAGTATTATGATAGAGAACACCAAAAAATAAAATTAAAATTTCATACTTTGGTTGTGATTTGATAAATTCATACTTAATATATTACTCCAATAAATTAATATCAAATATGATTTTTTTACCTGAATCACTAAAACAAACTTTAACTAATTATTAGATCCATAGAACAATGAAAAGTAATTACTCTTGCCTATAGATATTTTCCACAACCAAATTTTTATCAAAAGTTATTCAATAATTAATTAATATATAAAATGTCGAAAATAACCCCAAAGTTATACTTAAACAATTTCATAAATAGTTTACCTTAAGACTCGTCAAAAATATGTCTGACCAAATTCAATGTCCAAAAATATTAAAGGAATGTCGCTAAATTTACAAAATCAAAATTATATTTCCCAAACAACATAAAGTGTTTCTTAATGTCACATTAAAAATATGTGAATAATTTGATCACCATAAAACCATACTAAAAATATTCCTCCTTCCAAAAATAAAATCACAATTTTTTTAATATATTCCATAAATCCAAACATGCAGTAAACTACAACAAAGATGACATAAACCATCAAATCACTAACCAATTTCATAGTCACCAATACTATCCCATAAACATATATTTATCATTATTATATTAGAACTAAGAACATATTAAGGTTTATCTTCCATCAATAATCTTATTTTTAAAAATATCAAATTGTCACTAAATCACATTTTCTATTCATCGATGCCATTCAACATATGCTCACAAATCCTTAAAGAAAAAAAATAATGTGATAAAATTATTATACATTTTATAATTTTTATAACTATTATTTCATTGATAAATTATTCCTATAACATAATAATTGAATCCAAACACAAGAAAATTAATAATTATACTTAATTATTAAACCATTAACTAGGATTCATCATCTTATTCTGTAATATCTCCTTCCTTTCATATGTCATTTATAATCTCTTCATCATCAGTAATATAACCATTACTCATAAAAACTTTACGATTATCTTCATGATATTTACACCTAGGAAATTTATTATTATAATTCTCATACTTCTCACATTTAAAATATTCAACCATTGATATTAACTTCAGAAGACCATTATTCTTATCCATTACATTAACTAAAATTTTCAATTTTCCTTGGAAATTATTTTCTTTATTTTCTTATTTTAAACTGATAAAAATTTTTCCTATTACTTTGAGACACTCTCTTGGGTGTATCCTTCCGCATTTTTTACATGAAGGAAATCAAGCCTTATATTTTCCATGTTCTCCACTATTCAAGATCTTAATGGATTCCATCCTTCACTTATTTGGTGATAATGAGGGTTAGTTAAGGTGCAATTTTTTCATCATATTTCATGATGGATGACTAGTCATAATCCTAATTTCCTTAACCAAAATAATAATACCATTGGGTTTCTAATAAACACATTTTCTGTAACATTCAACATTCAACAAGTTCTAACTGGTTCCATCCATTAACTAAAACCAAAAAGAACAGTGTAAGAAATACTAACCATAGTGTGAAATCATATATTCATGAATAATCATTTATAGGATTTATAAATCATGAAAACTTATTTTAAATATATGATACCATATTTTTAAACTAGGTTATTCATTATTATGATGTATTCAAATCCTTTATCATGGTTCATAAAGAAAATGCGAATTATCCCAAGAGTATCCCCCAATAGTGTCAAACTGGGTGTGTAGTAAGGACTGTTTTTGTGTACCAAGTGACACTCAAGTCAAGATCGATGCACTTTTTTCTAAGTTAATACCCCTAAGTACATCTATTATAGAACCAAGTCCACTTATCGTATCCAGATAGGGATGTATTGGTAGAAAAAACCAAATAATTTCTACCTTACTGAAACAGTAAGATATTCTTATATACTTATAATCAATGTCTACCATAGGGTTATATTCCCTAATCTATTTTTTTACTAAATCTACCACCCAATGTTTTTAATAAAATTTATCTAATACCAACTATAAATACCCCAACCTCAGTTTCCTATAGTTTGTGGTTACTTTATTATATTGTCATAAGATGCAAGGAATTTCATCCTGAATGACCAAATAGTTTAGTAGTATTGGTAATTAGATACATACTTGAATCTCATTTTATAAATAAAAACATAAAATAAAACAAAGTATTTTATTCAAGTGCATCCCTGTTTCCCCTAGAATAACCCCGCATATCAATCATAATACTCATATTGTCATCCTAGGGAAAGAAACATAAGAAAGGTGTGAGCTCAAATTCTAAGTAAGGGTATGCATACAAATAGTTCTATCATGAATACATAATATATAATAAATATGTAAAGGTAAATGACTAAAATTCATTACATTTGATCAATAAATTGAATATGAAGAATAATATGGTAGTAATAAATGATGATAAAATAATTACATATAAATAATCACATGATCTTGAAACTTAACCATGGATATTCTAACTAATCGAATAATTATATGGAATATCAATAAATAATCTCATAATGAGGGGATTAATTACACAGGACATCATAAATGCACCTTTATGTCCTCATTACCATAAGTCTTTCATAAATGGGATAAGCCTTAGCTAAAAACCCAATCTAGTTTGTCCTGTGAGACCTACTGATGCATCAGGGGCTATATTAAGCCTCCCCTATCACTTAATTATTCCAATGCATTGCTCATTTGAAAGGGGTGAAACTTAATCAATATAAAAATTAGTATTGAAAAACTAAAATATAAAATTTTAATACTTAACCCAATAAAATAAACATAATCATAAACCATACAAGGTTAAATGGTGGATGGTAATAAAATTATACATCCAAATTCAAACTGATCATAAAAAATCCAGAGAAATAATAAGTCTGGTATCATTAAAACATATACCTAGGGGGTCATAAATAGAATAATGTTTGTTGTCATTTATGAGTGTAAATTCCATGAAAATATCCTTTAAAACATTATTTAGGAAAATAACCTTTCCACTTTGAAAATAAACTTTTAAAACTAAGAGTTCCAATAACATTTTGAGAATAACCTTTCCACCTTGAAAATAAACTTTTAAAACTAAAATTTACCAAAAAAATTGGAAAATAAACTTTGAAGCTTATAAACAAATATTTAAAATACTGATTGGTCATGATATAGGGTAATTTTGTTCATGTTGTACATATTTAAACAAATATTACTTTCTCATTTTTAGTAAAATCTAAACATGGCTTATTTTGAAAACAACATAAGGATTTCATTAATTTTTTTTGAAAAATATAAAAATAGATATAAATGTCTTAATAAATCATTTCTAAAAGATTAAAAAAATTAAAATCATTTTTAGTAAACATGGATTTTTTTGAAAAGAGATTTTTGACCAAAGATAGAAATAAAGTGGGATTTTATTAAAGTCATTTTATCAATCATTTCAAGTACCAAAGAGTAGGAAAATGGTACCACTACTTGAAAAGGTTCTTTAATAACCATAGGATAATAAAATATGTTGGTTTAATATATAAATATCACATAATTCCCCCAAGGTATACTTAAACAAAAACAATCCTAAATAAAGAAGAGATTGTGAAATAAACCCTTACCACTTTGGTAACTTTTGAATCATAATCCCTATGAAAGAAATAAAATAAAATTAAAATTTAATCACCATGAAGATAAATATATTTATGATATAAAATATCAAAATGGGAAGTATATAAAAAACACAAATTAATAATTGGTGAATATGGTGCATGTATCATGAAAGTAAAAGTGAGATTAGAAACCCTTACCTCTGGTTCGATTTCCTTCATATGTGTTTGAAAATACTACATTATAAATATATTTTTATTATAAATATATTTTATAACCATTATAATATTTTTTATACAATATAATATTTACATATATTCTTTTATCATCTATTTGTCCACATTTATTTGTTAAAATCGCTATTTTGTGTGATAATTTTTTCATTTTTCATGTATGTTTTAGTTTAGTGATTTTGGGAATTTTCAATATGATCATGGTTATATCATCTCCAAATTTTTTACATGAAATAAATATTATATATATTCATTATATATTCATTTATATTAATCTATAAAAGTTAGAGATTAAAAATTTATTATATTGCTCATGGAGACTGTAGGTCGTACATATGCATGAACATTGTTTCCATTTTTATTTAAATAAGGATCAAAAGGAAAATAAATATTAATTAATTTTAAAAAATAATTATTATTTCATACATATAATTTATATTAATCAATTAAATCCTTATTACCATCTATTTAAAAATAAAATGAAAAAACATTTCACATCGCTATGTAGAGGTAGTAGTCCACACGTACCCCTGAGAGATGTTATTATTTTACAATGGATTAAAATGAAAGAAGTTATAAGTGATATTATATTTAAAAAATTATGTTTATATAATAAATATTACATATATACATTAAATTTAACCTTACAAACTTTCATGTAAATCATAAGAAAAAAACATATCACATCGCTTCATTAGGTGCTGACTCACCGTACACACAAACAACGTTATTATATACATCAAGGAATGGAAATTGAGAAGGTATATGTGATATTATAATTTAACAAGTATAAATTTTTTATAAATATTTTTAATGCATCATTATATCTTACCTTGAAAGGCAGTGATGGAAAATAAAATACATTGGTCCGCGATGCGGCAGTCTGCCGTACATACGATTGACGGTTTCATTTCCCATTTGATAGAAGTGGAGATGGATTTGGAAAATTTAATTAACATAATAAAAATATTATTATATATTTTATAATGGTGTTATTATATTATCATATTTGTATAATGTTTGAAGGAGGTGTAAGAATAAATAAATCAAATATGCATGTTTAAGAATTTTACCTCTACTTCAGAGAGCCTCTTTAGATTTATACCTAAATCCTTCTTATGAGGTCTTAATAATCCAAATAATGACTCTAGTATGTGTGGAGGTAAATAAGGAAGTTATTTAGGTATTTATGGTCCAAATAAAATGGTTTTTTTTAATTGTGAATAGGGAAGAAGATAGGGTGGCCTTTTATAAGTGGGGGAGAGGACACACATGAAATTTTTTAAAACATAAAGTGATGCCCAAATTTTTATCATGATATAAGATTAAAAAATTATTAATTATCAAATATTATAAATTATATGTCTTAAATATTTCCATGCAATTGGTTTTTGACAAGTTTTAGAACAATTTTATCTCTTATCTTTTTAGTTTAACCCCCGACGAACCCATTTTTTACATAACTATGGTAATTAATTTTTTTTTTCATATTCCATTGGGTAAAAAAATTAATTTCAAATTATTATATAATTTAAATTATTATTATTCAAAATATAGAATCTAAGTTTACAAATTTAACTCAAAGAAGTGTAAAAAATCAATTTATAATTAAACTCACAAGCATGATGAAAAACTCTGTTTCCAATTTGAAAATTCTCATAAGTATAAAAGGTTTTAATATCAAAATTAAATATAAAACATATAATAATGACCTGAATTATTTAAATTTTAATATAATTAAACTAATTTTAATTTAAAACCAATTAAAAAATATAATATAACTTTGTAAACAATTTAAATGATAAGGTAGTTTTCATTAAAATTAGTGTTTTTCACTATTAATCAAAAAATTAATCTTTTAAGAAGATTATAAAATATCACCAAAATATAATTTTGACATGTATATTTAAAAAATATTTTTTTTCAAATTAATTTTATAATGGTGGAAAAAATTAATTTTAAATTATTTGTACTATGCGCGACAAAAATGCCTTTTAGAAAAATAAAATTTTTCAGAAAACATCTCTTTTTCTATCAAATGATTCTTATTTTATTTTTAATAAATAAATATTCATTGAATTTATTTTATACATGTTTAAACTATATAATTTTCATAATTTTGTTATAACTATTCGTACCTTCCACCTTGGCGACTAGGTTATAATAATTATGTTTATATAATAATATTTAATATAGAATTGTGTTTCATTAAAATATGATGTTGTGTTCATTGAAATATATCAAAAAGATTTAATTTATTTAAAAAATATATATTCTAAAATATAGTGGTTTTACATTATCTTCTAATCTTGGTATTTAATGTCATATACACTATCAAACATGACGTTCCTATTAAAATATCAGGGTGTTACTTGTTGAATTGACCATTACATTCATTGCTCACACGATTACTTTGGGTTACAGACATTAAATAAAACCAAAAATAATAGTGTTAGAAGTTATGATCATAGTGTAAATCCCCATTATTATGAAAGATCATTCCTGAAATGTCTAAATCAAGACAGTTTTTTCAATCTATGACAATATATATTTATCCTAGGTCATCCGTGATCATTACCAAACCTTTAAAATGTTATCCTATACTTAGACCTATCCCCTAGGTTCTCACTATTCTTTTATCATCCTAATTTCCAAAGGTTTACTAAAACTAGCTCTCATACCAACTATAGGGACCCAAACTTTTCATACATAGATATTACATAATAATAGATGGATATTTATTACATAACATAATGATCCATGCCATAATTGTATAGGTCTAGTATCTACAGAAACATGGACATATAAACAACCGATTCATAAGAGTATCCCATTATGTTCTTCATAAAGATCACCCTTCTTGGACATATCATTCTTAAAACCTTTATTCATAACTTGGGAAAATAAAAAATAATAAAGGGTGAGATCAGATATTCAGTAAGGGTAAACAAGGGAGATATCAATGATCATATAAGTATAAAATGTGACTAAGGGTATAAAAACATGCTATTAATAGTTAAAAACCATAACCTTAATATAAAAGATCATAATATTGATTTATTATATAATGCTTGACAGTTCATAAGACATGAATCATGATGAAATCAAATAACATGACCCATGAGAGAAAAACATTATCATCAGACAAGATTTGGTGGCATATACATAATATTATAACAGTGTGAACATGTATAAATAGACAATAGGTTCACTAATTAATTAAAGTAGATGAAATCAGGACGTTGGATAAACTCATGGACATAAAACTAGGTCCAAACATAATATTATAAATATAAAATTCAGGCCCATGTATAAAGTTATAAACATGAAATCCTAGTATATTTATAAAATTGTGAAGATAAAATTAGGTTCATGTATAACATAATTACCTCATGATTTATATATATTTAACTAATTCACTGGAGGGAGATATAGGTCTCACCCATCACATAATTAAAAAGATATATATGTGTGCCACAAGATCATAAAGCATTCATCGTATCAGAACCCATGAAAAGAAATGGGTTTCCTAAAATTGTTTCATAATATTCATGAACCATATATATAAAGAATAAAGATGGTATACTTGGATCATATTCTTAGTAAATAATAAGTGAAATCAAGTGTTTTTGTATTTAATGAATTAAAATTCCATTAAAATATCATTAAAATATTCTTAAGGAATATAAACTTTCCATTTTCAAATCACTTATTTTAAAAAACCTGTGAAATAAGGAAAACAATTTATTTAAAAATAAACTTCTAAAATTGTAAAGGAAGCTTCAAAAAAATTATTCATGATGATAGGAATAGTCGTTTATTCAGTATAAGTTAAAAAAACATTCCTTCCATAGTTTTGTTAGAAAAGTCACAAAGTAACTTTTTTGAAAAAAAAGTCCCCTTAATTTTTTTGAAATTAAATAATGGGTAAAAATTACATTAAAAAATCATTTTATAATATTCAAAACCTTCTTTGAAATATTTTTTAGAAAACATAGATTTGGAAGATTTTTTTTAAATCGAAGAGAGAAATGAAGTTGATTTTTCATTAAAAATACTATCTTAATATCTTAAATTATTAAAGTTTGTAAAATAATAGGAAATAATATAATCTCAATAAATAATCATAGGATAATAAAATAAAATTTATTCATTAGATAACAATCATATAATTTTATCAACAGAAATTCAAGTATAAAAAATTCTGATTAAAATATGATTGAAACATAAATCCCTTACCTCTTTAGAAACATTTGAATCATAATTCCTATGAAATAAATAACTTTAGATGGATATTAAAATAACTATAAAATACACCATAATTATCATAAAATACATTTAGGGTAAGTATATACAACACATAAAAGAAACAAGTGGTGAGTATGCCTTTTGTCTCACAAAAATAAAAATGTGACAAAAATCTATTACCTCAAGTCTCTACTTTCCTCGTTCATGTTAAAAAATACTTTATAATAAATATATATTTATTATAAATGTATTAAATAAAAACTTTCTAATCTATCATACAATTTATTATTTATTTATGACATATTATCACCCATTTATTAAAAATTTTGTTTTTAAACCCACTGTTCTGGGTGATAAACCCTTCGTTTTCAAAGAATGTTTCGGTTCAACGGTCCTGATCCTTATAATTTGATCATGGTTCCATAATTTAAATAATATAAATCAGGTTATAAACATAATATATATTAAATATAGACAAATTTATAATCATTCATAAAAATTAGAGATAAATAATGAATTATACCGTTCATGGATACGGTAGGTCGTATGTACAGATAAATGTTGATTCTATTTTTCAACTGATGGAAATAAAGAAAGGTAAATAATAATTTATCTTTAATGAATCATTATTATATCATATATATCTTATATATTCATAAAATTCTTCCTCATTACCATCCAATTAAAACATAAATAAAAAAATCACATCTCTTTGTGGACGTGGAAATCCATACGAATGTAGGAGCGACATTATCATTTACCAATGAATTGGATGTACGAAGGTTGACATGATATTATCATTCAAGGAGTATAATTATTTAATAAATATAATTTTTAAATATTAAACCCAAAATAATACTCATCCATAAAATATGGTGATGAAAATTGAATTGTATCGCTATGTGGAGACAATATTCTATATGTATGCATGAGCGATAATTTCACTTCTTATTTGATGGAAAGGAGGGTGTATAATGATTTTTCAATAATCATAATAACATTTAGTTATATTTTTATACTAAATTTATTATTTTATGATAAATAAAATATATTTAGGGGAGGTAAAGAAGATTATAAAAGAAAGTGATATGTTAAGATGATTACCTATTCTTGAAAAGAACTCCTTTAGATATACCCCTAAGGACCCTAGAGTTGGTCTTTTGAGAAATCTAGATCCTATAGAATATGGATAGGTAAGTTTATAATATAATTTTTTAGATTATGGTTGATATATAAGTCTCAATTTTATGTGAAAAAGATAATGTAGATGCACTCTTTTATAAAAGAGGGGAGGGGCGCTCTTGGAATTTCTTAAAAGATTAAAATATTATTAAGTCAATATCAATCCAAATGGTTTAAAAAAAATATAAATATAAAAGTGATAAAAATTTTGAACATAAATTCTTTTTTTTGTCCTATTTTAATATATTTATTATTTTTATGGGATTTAATAATACATCATTCTCGTAAGATGTTATTATTGTCAATTTAGAAACTATTCACTTAATTAGAAATGAAAGACATAAATAAAAAGTTATAATTAGAATATATTATTATAACACAAAAATAATTTTTTATATTCACCTATAAAATTTATGCAACACATTAACTCATTTAAATTTTATTTCTTTAAATATTATTAAAATCATCTATTAAATTTTTTATTAATTGGAGAAATACTACATTAGTGTTTCATAAGCAATTTGGTCATTATATAATTACTAAAAATTAAAAATGAATTTATATCATGAAAATAATTTTATTATGCTCAAAATTGACACCAATATTCATTCATAACTTACTTTTCTTCATTTTTGGACACATAAGATATATTTAAAATAAAGATATTGACATTTTGTAACTTTATTTGATTTAAATAACATATATGCCATTTTCATGGAAACTGACCATTAAAACAGTCATATTTGATCCTAAAGTCTTAAGGTTAAGATTAAATTTATTCAATAATAAATATTATGAAACAATTATAGCCTCATCACTTGGTTTTAACCTAGATTAACCAGATTTACCCTTTACCGAGGTGATAAATTTTACTACAGATACTGTTTATATTGACCAAAAATAAAGGGGACCTATTTACCAAATTTGAACATCACAATTCTAAATATTTAATTAATTTTATCTAATTTAAAGCCTATAATAAATATAAATTAATTTTAAATTAAGTGGAAAATACTCGACAAAAACCGCTTTTTAAAAAAAGAACAGAGTTTAAGCATAAAACCAAATTTATTCTTATCTTGTGTATAGAAAAATACAAGATGAATGTTAAAAAAATTACTGTATATATAATATATACATTTAATTAAAATAATTCACCAATAATGATCAATTAAATTTATTAATTTAAAAACACATTTCACACACAAGAACAGTTTTTCAGGAAAATGAATTTTTACCTATAAAAATGTTTTTATACTAAAATAAAACATAAAATTGATTTCAAAATAAATAATATTTTTATTTAAAGTATAAAAAAACTAATTTTACTTTATATCCATTTTAAAACTAACTAGAAATTTATACATATAGTTTTTAGTGAGATCATTATATTTTACTATTCCTTGGAAAATGAAATTTATCAGAGAATCCGCAAAAATTCATCCTTCGATAATTTTTATATGTTGTTTTATAAAATGTTCTATATTTGAGAAAATAAAATTTCTAAAAGTTCTAAAAAATAATTATAATATTTTCTCACAAAAATAAAAAATTATTTTTTTGAAGACATCATATTTTTGAAGAATAAAATGAATTTACTAAAACATGAGTGATTATTTACTAAGAATTTTACAATATATTTATACTAAATATGAAATTTATATATATTTCATAAAATAATTTATCCTATTGATACCCACATATTTTATAACTTGGTTATAACTGTCACAAATAATAATATTTTATTTGTATATCATGATTCGTTTAAACTCAATGTTTTATTTAACACAAGCAATTGAACAAATTAAATTTATTTGAAAAAAAATATTTCACAAAATCACAAGATGTTACAATCCCACTTTGTTCAGTGTTCATGTCATGATTCACCTCGACCACCTACTACTAATCCATGTTCCCAAGTTATCAACACCATTAGATCTACCACCTCCTCTGTAATCTTCTAGGGTTATGCGAATAATCCAAGAGATTTCCATAATGGAATACTTATAGAGAGACAACTAAGTTTAATTAATTAATTAATTAATTATATAAATTATTTAATTTAATTGAAATCCTCACCAATATATTCCTTTAACCAAATTCCTGATGCCCATAAACTTTATGTTTCACCTAGGGTAAACCCCACATTTTGAAAACAACCATGGTCTTGTATTTCCCATTCGATGTCGTAGTCAATGAGAAAAGCATTTATTCCAAAAATATGTGTGCGTATGACTTAATATATATTAATATTTTTAATATATTAATTTTGGGCTCCTATAACTCCCAAAACATAACACCAAATCAAAGGAAAAATCCAGAGTAATATTTAAAAATATTCTATGAATCAAACAATTGAAACCTAAGTCATTAAATTTTTCTAACCTATGTATATGTTGTTATATTTTAGTGTATGTATATAATAATTGAGGGTATAGTCTACCCATGACAAATTTAGACCCGCACCATTAGTCATGAACCTGTTGTGTGTGGGGAGGGGTGTCTGAGGTCATGAGGCACTTCATCTTGGACTTGGGGATTCAGGACTGGGTGTTACATTATACCAAAGTTATTCTACACTTTATCATTCTTTCATGTTGGTTTCATATATATATATATATATATTTATATTATAACAACCCAATGTTTTTCAATGGAAATTCCCTTCTCATAAGTATGTCATAAAATCACATGAAACACAACATAATGAACTACTATGTGCTAAGTGACCTTTAAACATAAGTTTTTCACTTCTGTGTTTGGAATTTCGAAAATTCGGCATACACAGTTATAATCAATAAGTTATTTGGAGTCCGATAAGGAAAACTTAATTTTTGGTGAATAGTAACCTACCTTAATGGATTGTAACATACCCTTATGAATAGTGATATACCCTAATGAATAGTAACCTCACCTATGATAGTATAAAAATAATATTCAAGTTGGAAGTATGATATACCTATATTTTAGAATAAGTTAAGGAATGTTTCAAAACTGGTTTTGATAATAAATTATTATTTTAATTAAATATTAAAATAATAATATTTAGAAAATTATTTCTGAAAAATGGACTTCATGTTTGGATATTACACATCGAAAAATGGTTAGGGTAAATTTTTGGGATTTTTCTGAAATACTTGAATTTTTGATGAATAGTAAAATACGGTAATTTACAATAAATGCTAAATAAGGGATTTATTGTGTCATTGATGATGTTATGCTGATGTAATCCCACTTGTTTCGGGATAACATGATAAAATTACTATTCTTGGTCATAGAATACTTACTATTCCTTGTCTTGTGAAGAAATAATAAATTAATGATTATAATATTATGAAATCCCTCCTCTCCTCTACTATAAACCCCCCCTTCACTCCCTCTTCTCTTCACTCCTATCAAGCCTTGTGCCTTGCCATTATTCTACCCAAATATTTCCTCAAGATCCTCCCCCACGTTCAAAATCATATAGCCTCTTCCAAATACCAAAACCTCTCCCCTTAAGAGGTTGTCAAAGAAGGAAGTCTCAAGAGGTAAATTCCTCTTTCCAATTCCTTCATTTCTTTTAAGTTCTCTTTCTTTTTGATTCTTTCCTCACCTCCCTTCACCAAAAGATTTTGATGAATCCAGTAACATATGTTTACTATAATATTTTCATGCTAGTGGGATATTTTATTATCTTCTCTCCTTTCCCCACCCATTTATTTGAAAGAAATGAAAGCACCGTTTGAGATGTGCTAATTTAGCACATTCAAGGACAACAATTTATCAATTTCTATTATAATCTTTAATTATGGTCATGAAACCATTTGATTTATGGTTGAACCATATTATTATATATTTAATATATCTTATTTTTAGTTCTGTATTATTTTTGTACAAATGGCAATAAGTTATAAAAACAAAACATGTTCTTTGTAATCAAACCCATCGATTAACAAAAATGATTGTCACTATGGTTTTAAATAATAATTCAACTTCAATTTAAGTAAACTATTTAAAATTTAAACCGTTTAATCTCCTGGATATTAACTAATATAATATAACTTCAATTCTGGACAACCGATTTCATCTTTCATGTTTATCTAAACTTGAATATAAGTGAACCGATCTTTTAAAACCAAGTAAACAAACCAGCCCGAACAATGAAATTGAACCTTGTAACTAATAAAAAGGGATTTTAATTAACTAAAAAGGGTTATAATAAATAAATTACATATATAATAGGTTCTGGAATTATTAATTAATAAGCCTAATTTGTTTATTCATGTCTTTAATAACAAGTGGAGAACACCAACATATTTAAGGTAAGGGATCCTCTCCTTTTCACTCTTAATCAAGATTGTTCTCTATACTATGAATTTTTGTGTGTAATACCAATTGATGGGGTATATTTTCACACCTCCCCCATACTACCCTCTTGATTTATAAGTGATTATAAACCTGTTTTATCTCTCATAAATCCCTCTTAGTTACACCTGACACCATGTCGATAAAACTGTAACGAATTCTACCAGAACCTTCTTTGTTCTTTCGGGTTGCCTTATCTTGCTTTCAAAATGGTTATATATTATCTATTTATGTGAATATTATGAATTATGGTTAGTTCTACAATATTCTTATATTAATACCCTTTCATCACTTTCTTTCGGGGATATACTTGTTTTTAAAAGATTCCCTCAGAACTTTCCGATAAGAAAACCTATTTTAGGGAAACTTCCCGAATGGTTACCCAATTTCAAGAGCACTATATATTATATTGTAAGAACTAATTGTATTTATAAAATAAGTCTTTTATTATGAAAACCTTCTTGGTTAAATTCTGGTTTTATATAAATGATTTTCCTCTTTTCTATTTGAAAATCCCTATCGTATTTTCCTTAAAACCGCACAAAAATGTTTTAATGCTAATTTTTCTAAAATACATTTCTCATATGTTTTAACTTATGTTTGACACCATTTACCATGTTATATACCTATTTTACCCTATTAACTTCCATGTATTATCTAATAAATTCCTTACATGGACACTTTCATGATACTCCCATTGGTTATGATTTATGTCATGATTGTGGTACCCAATTCTTTCCATGGGTACTCTTGTGTTTATGTATGGTTGATTATGAATGATTGTATATGTGGTAAGAATATTTATGTGGAAATAATATTCATGAAAATGTTGAGATGGGTGTGCCTTGATAGTGCTCTAATGCATTGGGTAAGGTTAAGTCTCATGATATGCTATGTGAAACGGGATTGACGGTTAGCCTTGACCCGTACTAAAATGGGAAATGGGATTGGCGGTTAGCCTTGACCCATAACAAAGAAATGTTTTATGACTCTTCCACATTTATATGATTCCATGTTTATATGATCCCATGATTATATGATATTTGTTCATATGTTCCATGTTTTGGATATCAATATGTCATGCCTCCCAACTCATGTGCTTAAGATGTATCCTTATGTTCATTCCCTTACTGGGATTTTTAGCTCATCCCTTTGTTTATGTGTTCCACAGGGTACCCTATGTAGATGTAAGGGCTCAAAGGAGGTTATAAGCTCATTATTTAGATTAAATAAATAAGTGTTTTTTCCTATGTTTTATATTTTATGTACGTAGTCTTCCAAGACACTAGACTTAATGATCCTTGGCTTGTACTCTGATGATTAGTTATGCTTAAAATCATGAAATGTTATATGTAAAAGGATCGGGTCACTATATATATAATGAAGTTAAATGATAACTAACCTCCCATAGTACGTATTTTATTTATCACTAAATTTTTTCCTCATGGTGTATTATAGGTTATGAAAAAAAATGTTAAGGTGTGATTCTTGTATCGAGATACAAAATGTGATCATAAGGCACAAAATATGTTTAGGGAACTAGACGACCCAAAAAGTGTACCACATAGAGTTTAATATAATTTATTTTTGGTATATTATGGGTGTCTATTTTATATTCAGAATCTATATTACTTCAATTTAGTGAGATATCTGGTATGAAAATATTTATACATTGATACATTTCTTACACAAGCCATGTGGCTTATCTTATTAGGGGGTGGTTTAATTTTTTTTTGATTGTATAATTATTTAGAGTGTAACCAAGATGGAATTTTTATTCTCATATGACGATTATAAGACATGGGGCCTCGATTGAGAACTACTGAGGAAGTGTACAAATATACCTTGATAGTAAATATGATGTTCTTGAAGTTTCTAAGCACAACGAAAGTCTTAGATGAGGCATACCCAACTTGGTTTTTTATCAAGATAGATGATTAATATATGATTTATACGATGATAAACATCATGATATACAAAAATTGAATCAAATAATATAGACACTGGATAAATTCTAGAACCAAATCACAGGATCATCACATATTATTTATAATTAATTTATGCAATTAAAGAATTACCTTGTGAGAAATTATTTCTCCATTGATGGATTTGATGATACATATATGTGATACCATCATTGTGTTGTAGGAATAAAGAATAGATTCTCTATGAAAGTGATCCACATGAATTCCATGAATTGTTGAACATCACCATAGGAATCTATGGGTGCCAGCACAATAGATCCTATTACTTTCATCATTATCCTTTGATTATCCTAATAATTGCTTCCAAAGTATTCTCCTTGATCTCTATAAAATAGAGAGTGGAATGTGTGGGAACATTGGTCTCCATTATAGGGAGCGTTCTGGGATAGGTAACTCTCTAGGGCTTGAGAGGATTCTCTCCAGATCTTGTTGTGCATGTCACAAAATGAATTTACTATATTAAGAAAATAATATATTAGGGTTTATATACTACTAGGGTTAGAAAATTATAATTGCATATTCATCCTTTATTATTTACATAATACCTATGAAACCCCATGTCTATAATAATAATAATAATAATATTATTTCCTGACATGGACTAAACTCTTGAATTAAATTAAATATTATTTTCTCAAATAATATTAAAATAATATTCAAGTTATATTATTTCTCATAGGATTATTAAACTTTTTCCAACATTCCTCCATAATATTTATCAGTACTTTAGTAATGAATATTTATTTAATAAATAAATATTGTGGAATTATTCTCCTATAAATATATAAATATTATATTCACTAAATAGAAAATAAATATTTATTAAATATTATGCTCATGTAATATTCTATCTAATAACTGGTGACGAGATATGTGCGATCAATAAAACATGAATAATTATTAAACCACATAAAGGAATAATGTTTATTAAAATTTTTAAATAATAAATAATAATATATTATTTAACTGAGATTATGGATACACTTAGTGTGTGACCCTCTAGACCTCTTTATTATCTGCATTTGCAAAGGCTGCCTAAATTATAAGGTTAGCATCTAGAAACACATCAAGACACCCATAGAGAAAGATATTGATGATGTAATGACATAATCCCTCATATAAAAACAAATTATAAAATAAAAGGGGCTAATATTAATTGATTATATCATAACATTAATGTGTTTCAAAGTGAATAAACATCAATTTTAGTGAATTATATAAATTAAACTTCATTTCTCATCATAAGTGTAATTCATGTTTAAAATGAAAATCTAGGCCCAACCAATCATCTATTTGTGGAGAGAATTATATTAATTTTTTGAATTTTATATTTTGAGATACGATTTATCACTTTTTTTTAACATTTTATCTTTTAATATTGATGGATTAATCCTAAGGGAAGATGGATATTTTTGGCAATGAGCACAGAAATTTCTGGACAAAGAATAATGGGTTTTAGGCCCATCAAACAAAAGTGGGGCTCACAATACAATCCCAATGAAGCTAAAATTTTAACTATAGAAATAGAAAATTATTGGGATAATTTAATTCAACTATGGTTGGAGATAATTCTGATGTTTTCAAGGATATATAGGGAAATGAAGTTGATATTTAATTTGTGGGCCAGATTTGATTCCCCATAAAAATAGCCCATGACATTGAGAATAACATCTGAATGGATGATCAAATTGCCCTAAAATTTTGAAATATATTAAAAGAATCCTTGAATAAAATATTTATCTTCTAGGAATCCTATGGATTCATCCGTCTCCAATGAAATACTGGCATGCCAAAAAGGGGGATGAATCTGGATAATTTTCAGGTTAAAGTTTAAAAGTCTAATTTCCTTTGATTTCTCACCCTCCTTTTGACTCTCTAAATTTATAGGGAAGGACTGGATTTATGGGGGATTTACCCTAGTCTCATAATATTATTATATATATATATATATCTGTTGGTGAAGGGAATTGGAATCCATGTTTTATTCTTTCAATTGTAATTTCTCGCTTTCATTTTGTAATCACACCATAAATTTCTCTCTTGTAAGTTTTTTGTTCACATTAAATTATTAATAAATGTTATTCTTATTCTCTTATTTTATTATTTTAAATATCACATTGATACCATTGATTTTGGGTGTGAATTTATTCACACAAACACTTGTAAATTTCATCACACAATAGTGGAGTGATCGTTATTTAATTAGTTTCTTCTTTAATTCCACCCTCATGAGTCTACTACCCACATCCATTTCCAGAATAACATAAAAAGAGGGATAACCATATAGTGGGTTGAACTAATAGATTTTAAAGGGGCTGGATTGGATATTATTTCTCAATTTAATAATTCATAATTAATTCTTTTGTTTAGATTTTCAATCAAAGATGTTCCTTCTACATTGACCTCACTAATTTTAAGGTTACACATACCAAGTGATAGAATGATACTATAACTTGGAGTGATCATGAATATGATCCTCCAAGTGTATAGGTGATTATCTCTAGGTAGTGAGAACAAAAAATCCCTAAGTGATATGGGAAGTTCTTATTTCGTTGAAAGAAATACTCTTAAATTCAAGAAATTAAAACCACTAAAAGAAATTCATTCAATCCACTTCTCGTAATAACCTAGTATCAAACCTTATTTTTAAATTAAATTCACATACATTTTTAAAACTCTCTAATAATCCACTAATTTTAAACCCAATTTGGACACTTCATATCCAAATGACCTTCTTATAAAGTATGTTTCTTTAGGTTTCTTCTTAGGTCTCTGATAATTTGATAACCCAAGCCGTACTACAAGTGACCACCTACACCATATATCTTGGGTAAATTTGGGTGCAACCAAATTTTTGCATTTTTTCCAAGGACCCAATTAATTTCCTTATATTTTATATTTTTTTCTTATCCCATTTCTCTTATCTTTTCCCCTTTTGTTTTTACCTCTTTTTGGTGAATGTACACTTATACCTATGACTATTGAAATCATCTAATTAGGGTGGATATTCCCAGGGTTGGGAAGTCAAGTAAACCTAGTGGTCTCTCTCTATTAGACACTAATATTTATAATAATCCATATTCAAACATTGATACCAATATAAAGGAGGGTATTTAATGAAACCAACTCATCAACTTGGGATGGAACCAAAATAGAAATCCAAATGAGGCAGCCCCAAACTTAGGGAATTTCATTAATCAGACCATAAATGACTACCTCACACTGGCCTGGACCAATACACCCTCTTTCATTTGGCATGAAACCATATGATATGATCAATATTTTTTCAAACCCCATGTATTGAACCACCTTCCAACATTTCATGGTATAGATTCTGAGAAGCCTTACCTTAATGTTAAATAATTCAATGACATTGTCGAAACCATGGTCCCTCTAAATCAAATTGAATCACTTAAAATGAGGATCTTACATTTTTTTTATTAAGTATCAAGAAAATAATTGGTTAAATAATTTGGGACCATGATCCATTCACTCTTGGGACCAACTTCAATGGGAATTATACAAAAAATACTTCCCCCATTACAAAACAATTGAACTTAAAAAGAGCATCCATGTTTTTTTTGAAAAAGAGGGAGAAACATTATATGAAACATGGGAAAGTTTCAAGGACACTTTAAACATGGTACTACACCATGGTTTCTTAATCCCAA
Source organism: Viscum album (assembly GCA_963277665.1). Classification (NCBI taxonomy): domain Eukaryota; kingdom Viridiplantae; phylum Streptophyta; class Magnoliopsida; order Santalales; family Viscaceae; genus Viscum; species Viscum album. Next base: position 826,257,048 of record OY728161.1, read on the forward strand.
AACAAGTGAGAATTTTCTATGTAGGGTTAGGGTCAGGAAAAAATAGTTTATTGACATTATGTGGAATGGAACATTCAAAAAAATCCCCAAATGATGATTATGAATATTTTAAAAATCTTACTGAACAGAACCAAACGTGGGGAAAATTACCTAATTATGAGAAGACACCCAAATCTGGTGGAATAGACAATATTATAGAGAGGAAAACCTTAGATAAAAACTTGTTGCACTGACTAGGAATGTCAAGTAGATCGATCTTATGAAGTTCCACAAAATCCAAACCATTGAGCCAATTTGCAGAATTTGTGACAAACATGACCACAAGACTGATAATTTCCCAACCAATCCTTATATCAAGGATGTTTATTTAGGAATACCACTAGAATAGGTCAATGAAATGAACTTACAAAATTCAAAATACCAAAAAACCATCAATTGAAGGTATAATGACCATCCCGAATTCCGTTGGGAGGACAATCAACAACCAAGACAAAAAATGTCCCAAACCATACCATCAATAGAATTTTCAAACCCATAATTAGTTCCAACCACAACCATTCCAATACCAAAATCCTCCTTTCCAATATCAATAACTTATCCAATGACCCATTTAACAACCAATCTAACAACCAAAGTATCATCTAGAGATAAACTAACCAATACAAGCCACTACCCAATCTTTTACTCCCCCAATCCTTGAAAAATTGTGTAAACAAATAGATAAAATGAATATAGAATATTGATCAATTAAATAGGAACTAAAAACAATCAGAATAAAAAATCCACCCATTCTTACTCAGGCTATCACATCCCCAATTTTAAGAGGAGAATCAAGTTACACACAACCCTATTATGAACAACTAAAAGTAGCCACTATTTTAAGGAGTGGGAGATCTATTTAGAAACAAGAAAAAACCATCCCTTAACTATTAAAAACTTACATATCAAATTAAAATATTGTAAAAACACCCTTAGATTCTAAAAAACTCAATAATAATGTGAAAGATCCACAACCTCACCAAAAAGTCAAACACTCTACTCCATTCCCTCAATGCATGAGAGGAAAATCTAAACATGAACTTAATGAATCATTAAAGAAAATATTTTCTCAAGTGAAAATGAGTATTCCCCTTCTTCATTATATCGAAACCATTACTGCCTACTCAAAGTACCTTAAGGACTTGTGTAATTTTAAAAGGAAAATTTCACATAAAAACCATTTCTTTTGGATGATAATGTAAGTAAAACCATTCAAGGGATAATTCATCCTAAGTTAAAAGATCAAGGATGTCCATAAATCAATGTTGATTTAGGAGAGAAAAAGTTGTCAAATCCCTTTGTGATCTAGGAGATAGTGTGAATCTCATTCCATATTCTATGTATTTTCAATTAGGGATTGAAGATATCTAACCAACATCTGTCACACTCCAACTTGCAGATCGTAGTGTTTGTGTCCTAAGGGGATCTTATAAAAATTTTTGGAGAAATTTGAAAATTTCATTTAACCTACTGACTTCACAGTCCTAGACAATCACCCCAGATTAGGTCACAGAGATCAAGCCTCATCATCCTTGGATATATCTTTTTATAAACAATCAACTTATTCATTCAAGTTAGGAATGGAAACATGAAAATAACCTTTGAAAACATGATCCTCATTGTAAACATTTAAAATGAAAACTCATAAAATGGGGATGATGAAGAGAACCATGAGGTCAATTGGATAGTTAGTGTTGATAGGTAACCTAAGGAACATCAAGGAATCACTGAAGTATGTTTAAGTAAAGATGAGATTTATTTCCTTTGTTTACATGAAGGAAATTTTTTTCCTTGGCTAGAATCCATTTTATCTGACTCCTTTGATGATTTTTTAGGGTCTCCATTCAATTAAATCATTGATGAAATAAAAAAAATCAAGTCCATACCCATTCATGAAACTCATCTGGCCAAAATTGTGGCTGAAACTTTTGTTCAAATGGAACTAATAGTGTCAAGAAATTAGGAAAAATAAACGAGGTTTGGTGTAAAGTTCCATACGAATTTTTAAAATGTTTTCCAAACCGATCTAGAATTTACGGTCTTTCCCTCATCACTCAAGTATTAATTCTTAGGGTATAATTAAACCTTCCCTATTATCATTTCATCAACTCTTGAATCCCATCAAGATAGGATGTGTAGCACCCCAAACATTTTATGGTATGTTTTTATTAAATACATTCGAGTCATAGCCTATATTTAATAAAGCACTGAGTTTCTTTAAAACAACACTTGGTTATTTAGGAGATATTCATATCCTAACCATTGAACTTAAATTTTCCACTTGTGTGTTTTAAATTTTAAAAATAAGACATACATGGTTGTGTTTAGGATGATATTTAGAGTTTGATGGAATTAACTTATTTTTTGGTGAATAGTAAGATATCTTTATGAATAGTAACATACACTTATGAATAGTAATTACCATTATGAATATTAATATTACTCTTATGAATGGTATCCACACCCATGAATGTAAAAATAAATTTAGGCACCTTAAAAATGTAGTTGAATAATTTAAGTGTTTATATTTTTGGATTAAATAAAAATTTTAATTAAATATTAAAATAATCATATTTAGAATTTTTTTTTGAAAAATGGACTTCATTTTTGGATTCTACATGTCAAAAAATAGTTAGGGTGAATTATTGGGATTTTTCTAAAATACTTGAATTTTTGATAAATAGTAAAATGCGATAATTTACGATAAATGTTAAATAAGGGATTTATTGAGTCATTAATGATGATCTGCTGATGTATGCCCAATTGGTTCAATGTCACATGCATTTATTACTATTCTTGGTCATGGAATACTTACTATTCCTTGTCTTGTGAAGAAATAATAAATTAATGATTAAAAAATTTTGAAAACCCTCTTCTCCTTTACTATAAACCCCCTCACTCCCTCTTCTCTTCACCCCACTCAAGCCTTGTTCCTTGCCAATATTCTTCCCAAATCTCTCCCCAAGATCCTATCACACATACTAAAGCCCTTATCCTCTTCAAAATACCAAAACCTATCCCCTTAAGAAGTTCTCAAAGGAGGAAGTCTCAAGAGGTAAATTCCTCTTTCCAATTCCTTCTTTTCTTTTAAGTTTTTGTCTTTTTGTTTATTTCCTCACCTCCATTCACCAAAATAGTATGATAAATCTAGTAAAATAAATGTACTAAAATGTTTTTTTGCTAATGGGATATTTCATTATCTTCTCTCCTTTCCCCACCTTTTATTCGAAAGAAATGAAAGCACTGTTTGAGATGTGCCAATTTTTCACATTTAAGGACAATAGTTTATCAATTTTATTTATTATCTTTAATTATCGTCATGAGAATATTTGTGTTATGGTTGAACTAGATTATTATATATTTAATATATCATATTTTTGGTTCTGTAATCCTTTTTTACAAATAGTAATATGTTATAAAGCAAAACATGTTCTTTGTAATCAAACCCACAGATTAACAAAACCGGTTGTCACTATGGTTTTATATAATAATTCGACTTCACTCAAAGTAACCAAATTAAATTTAAAACCATGTAATCTAATTTATGTACACTAATAGAATATAAATTCAATTCTGGGAAACCACTTTCATCTTACATGTTTATCCAAACATGAATATAAGCGAACCAATCATTAAAACCAAGTAAACAAACGAGCCCGGAAAATGTAATTGAACCTCATAACCAATCAAAACGGTTATAAAATAACTTAAAATGATTATAATAAACCAATTAAATATAGAATAGTTTCTTTAATTATTAATTCACAAACCAAATTTTTTTATTCATGTCTTTAATAACAAGTAGAGAATACCAACAAATTTAAGGTAAGGGATCCTCTCTCTCACTTTTGTTCAAGAATCTCCCCTATGTTGTGCCCTTTTATTTTTAATACGTAATTATGGGGTATGTTTTCACACCTCCCCCATAATTCCCTTATGATATATAAATAATTTTATACCCATTTATCTCTCATTAATCCCCCACAAGAACACTCATTACCATGCCGAAATGTTTGTAAGGGGTTTTCTCATCTCACTTTCAATTCTGTGGGATTTCCATTGTTCGCCTCTTATTTCTTATATGTGGTGTATTTGTACTGAAATTTTATATATATTATCATTATTATCTTTATATTTATGGTATTATGTGATTAATTTGGTGGTTATTAACTTTTGGTCATATGACTCAATTGATTACAACATGGTAACGAGCTTTTTCTCAATTTTCACTTCATTGCGACTTTCTTAGTATTGTGCACCTACTATTTCTTATCTGGTGTACATACTTCCCATTTGATATCACTTTTTAATTGAAATTATTTTTCATTTAAAATTTCATATTCTCATATCATGGATATGATTATTTTCTAATCCATATACCATTTTATATATGGTATTTATTTTTGAATGTTGTTTTGACTGTGGAAATATTGATGAATATGTATCCACTATTCTATACGGATAATGTAAAGACATAGTGCTCTTGTGTTGAATATATGTATAAAGAATTATTTGGACTTGCAGTGGAAGGTTGGGCCTGCTACAACCCCTCGATGCATTGGTAGGTCTCATGAGACAAATCAGTTGGCGACAAACCCTTAGAGTTTGTTTCAAAAAATAATACGGGTTTCTACCCACAGAACTAAACCATTTTTATGGTATTATGGTATCTTGTTTCAGATAAAAAACGTCCAATTAATAAGAATTCTCTTTATTCATTATCAGTTATTTCTATCCATGAGGTTTTCACGATGAAAAAATCTATGGATACAGTTTAATTCTTAGTATATTAATGGCATGAGTTTTTCATTTATGCACAATGACATTTTGATCATGTAAAATTGTTCACAATTCAGTTATTATTGATTCATGCTTCCACTATTTGTAACCCTTAATGAGAATTTGAGCTCACCCCTTTCATTGTTTACTTTCAATAGGTGATGAAGAGGATATCATTTATTGAGTTCTTCTGGATGAAATTTTTATTTTTTGTTACGTATTGTATTTTTTAACCTTTTCCAATGTAATTTGAGTTACATATATGTATCTAGTTTCTTCAAGACTACTAAATAGATCTTTATTTTTGGATTTTCATTCCTTCTAACCATGCCAATATAACATTTCATGCATCAAATCTAGTCTAGAGGGGTCTGGGCATTACTGTTGGTTTCAAAGGGAGTTTAGTAGAAAACTTGGAGACTAGATTAGAAAACATAGATTAGGGAAAAAAGACCTAAGGTAGTATTTGTGTACAAACATACAAGAATTTCCTGATATTTTGGTAAGGAAAGGATTATGTAAATCTTTCGAGAAATACTTCCCTGTATGGATACGAGAAGGTAGAGGTGGCTCTAGCACAAATTTAACTAGAAGTGAAAGCTCCGACAAGGATTTTTGGGCTTGACCCAGGGTATCCTGGTAGATGAAAACAGGCCTTGCTGCACTCTTGGTTACGAAACTCCTGAGGGATTTGATTTGGATAATTTATATTTTCTTTACAAGCCATTATGAAGGATTGAAATATAAATTATTCCTTAAAGAAACTATTTTTCAGATTATGGGATTAGCCATGCGTAGGATCTCAATTTATGCTAAGTATTTTGTTAAGTTAAGATTACAAATTATGATTCGTACCCTAATCTAGCATGGACCATTATTTAGAAATGGCGTCTAATGGAATAAGGGTAATCAATACTTATAGGAAATGTAGGTATCTCCCCACTGAGTAAGTCAACACAGTCAATGTTGGAGTAGATCAAATCATGACCATATTGGGACAACTTACTCAGGTTGTGGCGAATAACCATTCCACACCTGTGTTGGATCATATCATGCAGAATAATCCCCCATATTTCAATCAGACTACTAATCCGGTGGTTGATGAGTAATGGATTAAGTGCATTAAAAGGATATTATTGGCATTAAGATGCAATGAAAATAAAAAGGTAGTACTGGCAGTATATTGTCTCAAGGGCGACGCTGATCAATGGTGGTCCTTGATTCAGAATACCACAGAGGAAGAAGAAATAGAAGATATGGAATGGAGGACTTTTAAGGAAATATTATTTGAAAAAGATTTTCCTCATGATCAGTGAACTGAAATGAAGAGAAAATTCCTTGGCTTAAAGAAAAGGGAAGAAGATAGTGTTACAGAGTATGAGGCTACCTTCAAAAGGCTAGCCAGGTATTCCGTATATTACGTATGTGAATCAGTTTACAAGATTGATAATTTCTTTGAAGGTCTTAATCCAAGTGTTTGAAGGGCACTGGATTCTCAAACATTTTCATCATATGATGAAATTGTATCAAGTGCCATCAAAATAGAGAAGGAATTTGCTAGATCAAATTTATTCAAGGGAAACCAATATAAAAAAGCAGCACTCTAATAACCAAGGGAAAGTTGAAGTGCCAAAGAAGAACAAGAGAATGAAGAAACTCCCATTATGCTAGAATTGTGGAAAGAATCATCCCAAGAAATGCTTGAAAGACATGAGAGTCTATTATAAGTGTGGAGAAAAGGGGCATATATCTAATGAATGCAAGGGGAAGAAACAATTTAATGATGTTCAATGCTACAATTGTAGAGATATGGGACACTATGAAAATGAGTGTCCTAAGCGCCATGGAAACTTTCCTCAGAAAAGGCCAAGAGATCAAGGGATAGCTTATGTGATTACAACTCCGAAGGTTGAAGTTCCTAATGATGTGGTGGCAGGTACATTAATTGTTTCCTCAAACTTATCCAACACTTTATTTGATTCTGGATCATCGTATTCATTTATATCTTCCCAGTTTTCCAAGAAAATTATACATTTCCAATTTAATTTAACAAAAGAGTTATCAGTAAAAACTCTTAAGGGATGCATCATTACAACAAAGGCATGTCAACTAGTCCCCCTCGCGACACATAAACATGCTTTAGTTTCTATCCTTATCATCATACCAATTACTGACTTTGATATAATTCTTGGTATGAATTGGATTTCAAACTACGATGTGAAGATTTATTGCAAGAAAAAGGAAGTTACAATTTTTGAAAATGGTGTTTAATCTCTTATATTTAGACAAGAGACCTCTCCATCTGGTTCATATCTAGACCCACCCCCAATAGCTTTATTGAATGCAATTATTAGAGAGTAAGAGAACCAAATATCTATGGGTGAGTAAAGAAATGTTAAAATTAAAGATGTGTATATAGTGCAAGAATAAATTGATGTATTTTAGAGGATTTACTTGGACATCCTTCAGAGTGGGAAATTGAGTTTTCCATTGACTTAATTCCTGGTGAAAGACCTATATCAAAGACCCCCTATAGAATGACGACTATGTAGTTAGTGGAGCTAAAGAAACAACCATAGGATTTGAGTGACAAGGCATTTATTCGACATAGTGTTTCTCTATGGGGAGCCCCGATCCTATTTGTCAAAAATAAAGATGGATCCATGAGGCTATGCATTGATTATAGGAAAATCAACGCCATTATAATAAGGAATAAGTATAATATGCCTCAGATTTATGATCTATTTGATCAAATTTAGGGAGTTAAATACTTGTCGAATATTAACCATCGATCCATATATAATCAGCTATGTGTGAGGAAGGAAGATATTCCTAATATATCATTTCAAACCAGGTATGGGCATTACGAGTTTATAATGATGCCTTTTAGACTGACTAATACACCCTATGTTTTGTTAGATTTAATGAATTGAGTTTTCAAGGAATATCTTGATAACTTTTTTGGGGTATTCATCAATGATATCCTGGTGTACTCAAAAATATATGAAGAGCATGAGGATCAATTAAGGATTATTCTGAAAACTCTTAGAAGAAATGAATTATATGGGAATTTTAGCAAGTGTGAATTCTGGATTCAGTTAGTTTCTTTTCTAGGCCATATTATCTCTAAGAATGGAATCCTAGTTGATCCTGTAAATAAAAAGGAAGTCTAATATTGGCCCAGGCCAACAAACATAACTGAGGTATGAAGTTTTATAGTCTTAGAAAGTTACTATCAGTGTTTCGTTTAGAATTTTGCCCGACTGGATAACCCACTAAACAAGCTCACATGTAAAAGAGTTAAGTTTGTGTGGATGAAATAATGTATAGAATGCTTCGAATAATTGAAAAGAAGATTATTCAATGCTCTAATTTTGACTCTTCCATCTAGAAGTGATGGATTTTTAATATATAGTGATGCATCAAATAATGGACTGGGTTGTTTCCTTATGAAGAATGATAAAGTTATTTCTTATGCATCAAGACAGTTGAAGACCCATGAGAAAAATTTTCCAACTCATGATCTTGAATTATCATCCGTAATCTTTGCTCTGAAAATATGGAGACATTATCTCTATAGAGAAATATGTGAGATTTATACGAATCACAAGAGATTGAAATTCATTTTCACCAAAAATAACTCAACATGAGGCAAAGGAGATGGCTCGAGTTACTCAAAGATTATGATTGTTCAATAAAATACCACCCAAGAAAGGCAAATAAGGTGGTAGATGCATTAAGTAGGAAAGATCACAGACTCCTGACCCAAATTAGGATTGTTAGAGATACTATATTCATGAATCTACTAAATATTGATATGGGAATTGTTAAGGAAGGGGAAACATCTTTCCTCTTTCTAATGATTGCTAAACCATATTTATTAGATAAGATAAAAATCTCTCAATCTGATGATGAGAATATATACAAGAAAATTATTGATGTTAAGGATGGGAGATTGGAAGTCTTTGTGTATGAGAACGGAGTTCTGAAGTTTGGGAAGAGGTTATGCATCCCATCAGTACCTGAGATAAAAAGGGAACTATTAGAAGATGATCATTGCTCAAATTTCTCTATACACCTAGGCAACACAAAGATGTTTTGAGATCTGAAGAAAAATTTTTAGTGGGATAATATGAAGTAGGAATTTGCTGAGTACGTGTTAAGGTGTCTAGTTTGTCAACAAGTGAAGTCAAGGAGACAACATCCTATAGGAGTGTTGAAACCTCTACCTATTACTATGTGGAATTGGGATAACATTACGATTAATTTTGTCACCAAATTACCGAGGACACCTAGAAGGAATGATGCAATATGGGTAATTGTTGATCGTCTCACAAAATTAGCACATTTCCTTCCTATAAGAGAGGATTTAACACTTAAGCACATGTAAAGACTTTATATTAATGAATTATTAAGACTTCATGGTGAACCTATATCAATTGTGTTCGATTGAGACCCCCAGTTTACATCAAAATTCTGGAAAAGTATCCAGAAGGCTTTGAATACCGAGCTTCATATGAGTACTGCTTATCACCCCCAAAATGACGTAAAATCTGAAAGGACTATTCAAACTGTGGAAGACATGCTGAGATCATACTCTCTTGACTTCCAAGTTATATGGGATCAATACTTTCTTTTGGTGGAATTTTACTACAATAATAGTTTCCATTCTAGTATTCAAATGTCTCCAAATGATGCATTATATGGAAAGAGATGTCGAAATCCTACTTGTTGGGACGAAGTTAGAGATAGGAAACTTATAGGACCAGAACTTATTTAAGATACCATAGAAAAGGTTAAGAAAATTCAAGCCCATATTAAAGTAGCACAAAGTAGATAGAAGAGTTATGCTGACAACCGGAGAAAGGATTTGGAATTCCAAGTGGGAGATCATGTCTTTATGAAATTATCTCCATGGAAGGGTGTCTTAAGGTTTGGTAAGAAAGGGAAACTGATCCCCAGGTAAATTAGACCATTTGAAATTCTAGAAATAATCAGAGCTGTAGCTTACAGTTTAACAATTCCTCCAAGTATCTCCAAAGTTCATGATGTGTTCTATGTGTCATTGTTGAAGAAATACATTCCATACCCAATGCATGTACTCACCTATGAATAAATAGAACTGGAACCTGATTTGTCATACTGTGAAGAGCCTATCAGCATCCTTGAAACAAGAGATCATGTATTGAGAAATCAGATGACTCATCTAGTAAAGGCTCTTTGGAAAAACCATAATATAGAGGAAGAAACATGGAAACCTAAGGATGTTATGAAGAAGAACCACCCACATCCTTTTCGTGGGCTTTATAAATGAAAAATTTCGAGGATGAATTTTCTGAAGGAGGGAATAATGTATCACCCCAAATATTTTATGGTATGTTTCTCTTAAATACATTTAAGTCATAGCCTATATTTAAAAAGCACTAAGTTTATTTGAAACAATAATTGGTTATTTAGGAGATTATCAAATCATAGCCATTGAACTTAAATTTTCCACTTGTGTGTTTTGAATTTTGAAAATCTGACATACACTGTTGTGTTTAAGATGATATTTATAGTCTAATAGAATTAACTTAATTTTTTGGTGATTAGTAACATAACCATATGAATAGTAACCTAAAATTAAGAATAGTAACTTACCATTTTTAATAGTAATACGACTCTTATGAATGGAATCCACACCCATGAATGTATAAATAAATTTAGGCACCTTAAAAATGAAGTTGAATAATTTAAGTGTTTATATTTTTCGATTAAATAATGATTTTAATAAAATATTAATCATATTTAAAAAATTAGTTTTGAAAAATGGACTTCATTTTTGGATTCTACACATCAAAAAATGGTTAGGGTGATTTTTTGGGATTTTTCTGAAATACTTGAATTTTTGATGAATAGTAAAATGCGATAATTTATGATAAATGTTAAATAAGGGATTTATTGAGTCATTGATGATGAAATTATGATGTAAACCCAATTGGTTTGAAGTCACATGCATTTATTACTATTATTGATCATGGAATAATTACTATTCCATGTCTTGTTAATAAATAATAAACTAATGATTAAAACATTATGAAAACCCTCCTCTCCTCTACTATAAAACCCCCTCACTCCCTCTTCTCTTAACTTCTATCAAGACTTGTTAATTGCAAATATTATTCAAAAATCTCTCTCCAATCTCGTCTCCCACGTCTAGAATCCCCTAGCCTCTTCAAAATACCAAAAACTCTCCCCTTAAGAGGTTCTCAAAGGAGGAAGTCTCAAGAGGTAAATTCCTCTTTCCAATTCCTTCTTTTCTTTTAAGTTCTTGTATTTTTGTTTCTTTCCTCACCTCCATTCACCAAAATAGTATTATAAATCTAGTAAAATACTTTCACTGGAATGTTTTTATTCTAATGGGATATTTCATTATCTTCTCTCCTTTCCCCAACTTTTATTCGAAAGAAATGAAATCACTGTTTGAGATGTGCCAATTTTTCACATTCAAGGACAATAGTTTATCAATTTCATTTATTATCTTTAATTATGGTCATGAAAATATTTGTGTTATTGTTGAACCAGATTATTATATATGTAATATATCATATTTTTGGTTTTTTAATCATTTTTTACAAATGGTATGAAGTTAAAAAGAAAAACATGTTCTTTGTAATCAAACCAACCGATTAACAAAAACGGTTGTCACTATGGTTTTATATAATAATTCGACTTAACTCCTAGTAACCAAATTAAATTTAAAACCTTGTAAGCTCCTGTATGTTCAATAATAGAATATAACTTCAATTCTTGACAACCACTTTCATCTTACATGTTTATCCAAACATGAATATAAGCGAACCGATCATTAAAACCATGTAAACAAACGAGCTCGAACAATGAAATTGAACCTCATAACCAATCAAAATGGTTATAAAAGAACTTAAAATGATTATACTAAACCAATTAAATATATAATAGGTTATGTAATTATTAATTAATAAACCTAATTTATTTATTTAGGTCTTTAATAACAAGTGTAGAACACCAACATATTTAAGGTAAGGGATCCTCTCTCTCACATTTGTTCAAGAATATCTCCAATGTTGTGATCTTTTATTTTTAATACCTAATGATGGTGTATGTTTTTGAACCTCACCCATACTGACCTTATGATATATAAATAATGTGATACCCCTATACCTCTCATTAATCCCTCACAAGAACACTCGTTACCATGCCAAAATGTTTGCAAGGGGTTTTCTCATTTCACATTCAATTCTATGGGATTTCCATTGTTCACATCTTATTTATTATATGTGGTATAGGTGTAATACCATTTTAGATATACTATCATGATTATCTTTTTATTCATGGTATTCTGTGATTCATTTTGTGGTTATTAACTTTTGGTCATATGACTCAATTGATTAGAACGTGGTAACAAGCTTTGTCTCAATTTTCACTTCATTGTGTCTTGCTTAGTATTGTGCACCTACTCATTCTTATGTGGTGTAACTAATGACCATTTGAGATCAATTTTCAATTGAAATTATATTCCATTTAAATTTCCATATTCTCATCTCATGGATATGATTATTGTCTAAGCCTTATACCATTTTACCTAAGGTATTTATTTTGAATGTTGTTTTGACTGTGGAAATATTGATAAATCCATATCCTCTATTATATATGGATAATGTAAAGGCATAGTGATATTGTATTAAATCTATGTATTAATAATTATTTGGACTTTCGTCAGAAGGTGGGGACCTCTACATCCCCTCGATTCATCGGTAGGTCTCATGAGACAAATCAGTTGGCGACAAACCCTTCGATTCTGTTTCCAAAAATCAGACGGGTTTCTACCCACATAACTAAACTATTTTTACGATATTATGGTATCATGTTCTAGATACATGACATCAAATTAAAAAAAATTATCTTTATTCATTATCATTTATTACTATCTATGATGTTTTCACTATGACAAAATCTATGGATGTAGTTTAATTCTCAGTTTATTAATGGCGTGAGTTTTTTATTTATTCACCAAGCCATTTTGATTATGTCAAATTGATTACAATTAAGTTATTATTCATTCATGTTTCTGCTATTTTTAACCCTTACTGAGCATTTTATCTCACCCCTTTCATTTTTTACTTTCAACTGGGGATGAAGAGGAGATCATTTATTGAGTTCTTTTGGATTCAATTTTTATTTTTTGTTATGCATTGTGTTTTGTAACATTTTCAAATGTAACTTGAGTTACATCTATGTATCTAGTTTCTTCAAGACTACAAAACTGGTCGTTCCTTTGGGGTTTTAATTATTTAAAACCATATCAATATAACAAGTAATTCACCGGGTCTAGTCTATAGGGGTCTAGGCGTTACAAGATGATTCCAGATGTCCTAGTAAATCACAAGAAAACAATCAAATGGAACTTGTTTGATATTCTTGGGATTATCCAACTCATTGGAACTCATAGTATTTTTCTAGAATCTAACTCCAAATTATGTAATAAACCTCAATGGATACTCAATTCCAATCTTATAGATGTGGTAAGGAAAGAACTCTAAACTTTTTGAAAGTGGATATCTTTTACCCCATTAGTGAGAGTAAGTGGGTAAACCCAATTCAAGTTTTTTACAAAGAAGTTTGGAATCACTATGATTACCAATGATGATGGTGATATTCTCCCAACAAGTGTGACTTGTGTATGGAGAGTCTACATTGACTATAGTAAGTTAAACTCATATACTAAAAAAGACCATTTTATTTTACCCTTCATTGATCAAATCCTAAGAGAGTGGTGGGTCATCAGTTATACTATTTATTAGATGTATTTTTGGGGTACAATCAAATTGATATATCCTTAGAAGATTAAGGGAAAACAACCTTCACCTGTCCATTAAACACTTTTCCCTTCAGTCGTACGACCTTTGGGTTATGTATTTCCCTTGGTACCTTCCAACTGTGCATGATGAGAATATTATTTTTCATGGTAGGGGATTGTTTATTAGTATTTATGGATAAGTTATCCATATTCAATGATACTTTTGAGGGATTCTTAATAACTGTTTAAAGGGTTCTATCAAGATGTGAGGATAATAATTTCATCCTAAATTGGAAAAAAATTCCATTTCATATTAAAATAAGGACTTGTTTTGGGCCATATAATCTCTCATAAATGAATTGAAGTTGATAAAGCTAAGGTTGATATCATTCATCACCTTCCCTCTCCAAAAACTATCAATGAAGTGAGGTTCTTTATATGAAATACTTGTTTCTATAGATAGTTCCTTAGGAATTTTATCTCAATTTCCTGACCACTTTGTGTTATTCAAGTGAAATATTCTCAATTTTTATATAATTAAAGTAGTGAGGAATCATTTTCTATAGTCATGTCATCCATTATCTCTCTACCTATCATGAAATCTCCCCACTGGAAACTTCTATTTGAACTAATGTGTTATGAGAGTGACTTTGCTGTAAGAGATATTTTAGAAAAACAATGTGATAAAACTCCAAGTGTCATTGCTTTTTAAAGTAAATATTTAAATGATGCACAAATCAAAAACACCACCACCAAGAAAGAGTTTCTTTCTATTATATTTGATTTAGAAAAAATCAGGTCCTATCTCTTAGGATCCCCCATCATTGTATTCACAAATCATTCAATTCTGAAATATATTTTCAAAAAAAAATGTCAAAGCTAGAATGATTAGGTGAGACCTCATTCTAAAAGAGTTTGATATAACCATTAAGGATAAAAAGGGTGTAAAAAATGTAGTAGTTGGTCACCTCTTTGTGATAGAATTCAAAGAAAACTCACATCACCTTTTCGTGTCTATTTTCATTTCCCGATGAGCATTGCTATTCTGTGAGTGATTGCCCATGGTATGTAGACATAGAAAACAACTTAGTTTTAGGTGTCATTCCCAAATTCCTCAGGACCTAAGATAAGAAAAAATTCAGTTATGATATCAATTGTTTGATGATATATACCTTTTCAAGTTCTCTCTAGTTCAAATCATTAGGAGATGTATTCCTGAGTCTGAGCAAGAGTCTGTTCTTAAATTTTGCCATGAAGAGGAATATAGAGGCCACTTTTCCACAAATAAAACAACTGAAAAGTTCCTTCGAAGTGGTTTCTTTTGGCCTAATATCACTAAGGATTCCTACACATTCTTGAAAATCTATCAATGATGTCAGCAATTAGGATCCATAACAAAAAGAAATCAAATGACTCTTATGACCATTTTGGTTGTTGAAATATTTTATTGTTGGGGAATTGATTTCATGGGACCCTTATCAACATCTAGGGGATATCTATACATCCTATTAACTGTTGATTACTTCTCTAAATGGGTTAAGTCCATTCCCACCAAGCCAAATGACTATCAAGTTGTGATCAAATTCCTAAAAGAACATATATTTTCTATATTTTTAATTCCTAGTGATATCATTGGAGATTGTGGGACCCATTTCTATAAATGTCCCTTATAATCAGTCATGTATAAGTATGTGATTTCTCACAAAGTTTCCACTTTCTACCATTCTCAAACCAATGGTCAAGTTGTGTCGGAAAATAGGGAAATTAATAAAATTCTGGAAAAACTATCAATCCCTCAAGAAAAGTTTGGTCTGAGAAACTCTTTTATTTCCTTTGGGAATATCATATGATGTTAAAAAGTATCCTAGTAAAATATACATATAGGTTTATATATGGAAAGTATTTCCATTTACCTTTTGAAATTTAACATAATGCCTTTTGGGCAATCAAAAAAATGAACTTTGACATTTAGTTGACCAAAAAAATAAGAAATTAGACATTAATGAACTTGAGGAACATTGGATGGAGGCTTATGAAAATTAAAATATCAATAAGCTAGAGTTCATGCCTTCAAAATTTTGGAATCTCAAAGCCAAATAGTTTTAACTAAGATTTTTTTGCTCTTTTATAGTTACAAACATCATTTTTACCCTGGAAAATTAAGGTTAATATGGTTAGGTCCATATATAGTGCATCATATATACCCCCATGAAGCATTATAAATTCAAGAACCCTCCAGTGGTTAGATCTTAAAATTTAATAGTAATTGGTTAAAACCATTCATTAAATCATATAATAAAAAAGAAACAGTTGAATAGTTAACTGATCCAACCTACGAACTAGAATTTTTTTTAGATTTAGGGTCTATGTTGAGTTAATGACATTAAAAAAGTGATTTCTAGTAGGTAACCTGAATTTTACCATCCATTGACTCAGATTTTTGAATATCAAAATTAACATATACATTTTGATTCTATACTTTATTTTTTTGTGTTTATAGAAACCCCATGGGGTTTCTAATGAGATCTAATGTTTCTTGTGTGTGAGATTTATCAGGTAAAGAATTTTTTTATTTCCAAATTTAATAGATGCCTTCCATAATTCAAATGCACCTTCAACCATCCTTTAGGACTCCACTTATGACATGAAGCCAAAGAGATAAATTTATTTTTTATGGTACATCAACTTCAAATCATGTGATTTTGTTCCAAGAATTGATTTCAAATCATATTATCCCCCTCTTTCATCCCACACCTAATATCTCTCTTCTATTTTATTTCAACACAGAGGAAAGTGTCATTCTAAGTTAGGGGAATTAAAAATATTGGATTTTGAAAAAAATAAAATTGGGACTTTGTAAATAAAAATTCAATTCCATAAAAAAATCAATTAATTATCCTTTCATGTGTTAATGTACATTGGGAATCATGAAAACTAAATGTAAAATAATTTTTAATGATTTGATTATTATTTTAATGCATGTTAAAGTTAATGATAATAATTTTTTGAAAGTGTAGTTGTACGATGTAATATTTCACTGCTAACATTTTCATCCTTTTAATCAAAATGACACAATGCACATATATTGTATTTTTGGTGTAAATTTGAGTTATTTGGTACCTTTCATCATAGGATGGGGTTTGGGGTCACTTTTAGTTTAATTTAAGTATACCAGAAAAAAATACCACATATAGAAATGTTTTTTTACAAATGTGTGGTGTATAAAAATTGGGGATCATGACTATATAGTTGTCTTACTCTATGTCTGGACTTACATCTCTATTTCAAATCCTGAAATTAGAAAAATGTTTGGTGTACGATACTTGGGGATTGTGACTCCATAGTTTTCTTACCTAGAGTTGGTCCTTTCATATCTATTGTGGTTCAAAAATAATTTGGATACTCATCCTAAAGTTTAATGTGATTTTTACCTAGCGCTACCATTCATTTCCCCTTGAAAAAGAAAATGAGACCCATATATTTTGAGATACACAACACATCATCTGGATTAATTGAAATTAGATGAAATGTGGAAATGAATTTGAACAATGGATTGGCATTGGGGTTGGGATATACTTGTGAACCAAGATTGTGTGAAATGATTTTGATTGGTTTTATGATTGTTCTTCCTGATGTCTATTAGTGATCATTGTATGTTAAAATGTTTTTGGAATCATGAATTCAATTTTAAATTTTTGAGATAATTTATGCTTAGGACTAGGAAAACGAAAGTTGGTGGGGTGTGATTATCTAATAAAGGGGTTAATATTCATTGATTATATATTAATATTCATGTGTTTAAAAGTTCATAAACATTAGTTTTAGTTTTATATAATCCCTAAAATATTCCCAATACTTTACACACATTTACTTGTATGTTATGAAATATATAAATAAATAGAAATGGTTAAACCACTTACCATTGTTCATCCATCATTTATTTAACATATAAATGTTGTTTCAACTCTCCCATTCAATACAAGTATTAGTACTAACTATTGTAGAAGTTATAGGAACATTAATCTCTTAAATATTTACTATCATTATCATTCATTTGATTCAATATAAATCATTCAATATGATTCATTATCATATGAAAAATCAAAATCATACATTATGATTGGTTTTAGAGTAACAAGATATATGAATATTATGATTTAAATATGTCTTTAATAAGGAATACAATATTCCTTATGCCCATATATCATATTATATAATATATTCATATCGTATAAAAATATATATCTAAAGAATCATATGATATATGCTTTATGGGATATCACCATCAGCCAAATTCTTAAAGAACTTGAATCTCCACTCTCAATTATAACCAGTGTTTTTGTCATTATTATGGTCTTTCCATTATTAGAGAGGAATATAGGATATTTATAAAAGTTTTGGTTTAATTAATTAGTTGATTTATTAATGTATTGAAATGGGCCTAGTTTAGGGTTCAAAACCTAAATGGAAATTACACCTCTTCTAGACAAAACCCTCTGTCCTGAATCAAACTATTATGATGTGAATTCCATAAAGGACATTGTTTATGTGATTTTGATGATTTTTCTCATTCAAATGTTCAAGGGATGAATATATATGTACATATATATATTCATGTTCATGAAGCTCAAAAATCATTAACTATATTTTCAACCAATTTAATAAATATTATTTAAAATATTTTAAAAAATTCAATAAATATATTGGACTATTACAATACCTCAATTCTATATCTATACATATAAAATTTTTCATTCATATAACAATAAAATATAATAATTTTTTTTGTTCTATAATATAAATATATATAAATATGAAATGAAATATAAAATTATTAGTGCTATGAAATATTATATATGAATTTTATAATTATGGTAACTCCCCATTTTCATTCAACCCTTTCATTTTCCTAACCCTTTATATTCCAACTCTTGGTTTCAAACCGTTAGATTAGACATAGATAACACGAATTTTCTAAAAAAATTTATTTAATTTTACACGTATCCTATATATATGTCTATAATATGATGAGATGAGAGATTTTTACCTCTATATTATCTTATATCTTTCTTATATTTATTATATTATATTATCTTGTCATTAACTTAAATTCTATCCACCATCTCTATCCTGAAAATTGATGTCACATTTCACTCACCTTCGATCAATGTTTTATACCAATTTTAAAATTCATAAATCTTTCAATCAGTGTTTGATCCATTTGAAAAAAAATTGTTAGTGTTATCTTCATTCATAAAAATTGGTTAGTAAATTGTGGTAAGTTACCTTTACATAGTGAATATTTTGAATCTTGGTTTTATACCTCTTGAAATTTCATGAAAGAAACACTTTCATGGAATCTGGAAGTTGAGATGAGTCTAGATGAAAATGGTCATGGATAGATTATTAAAGTTATAAATAATGATTATGATAAAGAATATATCTAATCCATGATATTCTTCCACCAACACCTATAGGAGGATTTTATGAATGTGTACCTGAAGGTGAAGTATCCTATAGTGAAATTTCAATACCTTAAGGAGTGGTATGTTCAACTTAAACTGGTAATTTTACCAAGATAAAGATACAAGTGGAGTCATTTGTGATTCCATGACTTTTAATTGGTAAGTGAATAAAACTCATTAACGTTTATAATAAAGTAACAAATACAATTATTTAGAGATAATATCACTGACACCGATATTCTAGAAAAAAACTTATTTTACTTTCCATTCCATAAATGTTATTCTGTAACAAAAATATCATAATAAGGGGTTTAAAAATAATCTAAATTAGTTTTTTTCATATTTTTTGAAGAATAATGCCTTTAAAATTTATATACATAAGTTTAAAGGTGTTGATAACCTTTAAGGTTAATATGATCATTATTGACATTGTAATAATAGTCAAATAATATTGTTAGACTTTGTGGAAAAAATATGTTGTATTGAAAACCATAATATAAAGGTTATTTGATGAATAATTTTATTTCAAGGGTGTACATAATATTTTTTGGAAACATTATAGGAATTGTATTAATATAGTTTAAAAAAAGGGTAACACACATGCTCGGTGAAAACCAGATGCATCTGTTAAGGCTGTGGGGCTTAGACCCACAACCAAAGGATGATAAGGTTTTAATGCCTACCGGTATCCTATATGAAATCCTAGTTAATATGTCATTGTTTTATTTTAGTTAAAAATTTGAAAAATAAATATTAGTGATTAACCAATACTGTTACTTTTGATGTTTAGATATTAATTTATTATTATGGATAACTTCTGATAACCATATTGTTTTTAGAAAATAGTTATAGAGATATCGAAATACTTGTCACTAATTTATGGATCTTATGATTAATTAAAAGTTAATTTTAGTGCTTTAGGAATAAAAATTTTATTTTTTGATATTCATTTCATAGAGTAAGGGATGAGTTAGAAATTTATAAAAGCATAACCAAAGGATAAAATTGTTCTTATAAAATATAAATTTATAAAGTTACTATATTTCCTTATATTATTTTACAGTAAAATAATTACTCACCTTTAAAAAATGGATCTTGAAACAAAAATGACATCCTATTACATTTATATCTGATGAATCAAAGAGACTTTTACATAATAAAAAATTTATGGTTTTTAAGACCCTTAAATTTACATTAATCATTCAATTTCTTATGACCAATGACCTCAATCACTCACTGTATTTATTTACTCTTTTATTTCATGTCTATATCTTAAATTTCCACCAATGTTCTAATACTTAGAAAGCTATTTATGTTTTTTTCCTAATGAATTTTTCAATTCGCTTTCTCTCTTATTAAGAGGATATTTTGTTATCCCTTTTAAGATAAGAGTTTTTTAATACTATTATTTCATAATTTGAAACCCTATATTATTGATATCAATTTTAAATTGTGAGAAAACAATTTAATTAAGGTGGGGAGAATGTAACACCCTGAAATTATAAAATAAAAATATTGCATTTGATTGTTTGTGAGACACAAAACACCAAGATTATAAGAAAATATAAAATCCTGAGAATTTATGATATATTTATTTTTAAATAAATTTAATCACTTCAATAGCTTGTGTTACACACAACAATAAGTTTAGATTTTTTACATGCAACATTGGATCTATCTTGCCTTACACGCAACACCCAATTTAAACAAAATGTGAAATATTATTAAAATAATACTACAATAGTTATAATATTTCCATTAATTTTTTTGGTGTGAATAATAATAACTAAATTCTGAAAATTATAATTATCTTTTGATTATGAATAAAATAATAATCATTTAAAATAAAAAGCAGAAATATTTTTTTGAAAAATTGTAGTTTTCTAAAAAATGGATTAGCCATGATTTATGAAAATAAATTAAAATTATGTTTTAACATATTTATAAAATTTATTTGATAAAATGAACTTAATTTTTTAAATAATAATATAAAATTTTCTTAGGGTTAATTTTTTAAATTTTTTGAAGTGTTCATTTTTTGATGAATAGTGAAAATACTGAATTTTAATTGAATACTACCTTTTTGTATAAATTATTTATAAAGTAAAATAATATTTTAAATTGGTTATAAAGTAACATTAGTTCAATAATACATCAATTAATCATGTTTATTTCATTAGAATAATTTTTATACTGAATCTTGATATAAAAGATTTATAAACTTTTTAGACATTTTTCACTTTTAAAACCTGCTTTCTCATTGCGTGTGCAGGATTAATTTTAAATTAAAATTTTCCACTTATATGAATGTAATTTTAAAAAATGGATTAAATATTTGGAATAATAATAATTTATATTATCTAATAATATAAATTAATTTTTGAATAAAATTAATAGTGAAAATAGTAAAAATTAATTTCTATGGTTAATGTAAAAATGGATTTATCGGGGGATTAACTAAAAATATAAATGATAAAAATGACCTAAATAATTTTTAAATACCCATTTTATGGCCATATTTCAACATTATCTCTTCTAGTTTTAGTGATGGTCTTTTTTTAAGCTTTTGACTTGATAAAAATGTGGGCATGATTGAATCTTTTCAAACAATTACATGTGTGTCAATCATATCACTTATAAAAGCCACCCACTCTGTTCTATTATTCACACCTTCACACAATTTTATTTTGGTTAAGACCTACAAAAATCACTTACAAAATTACATACTCTCATACTAAATACCATATTTTGGGGAAAAATACAACCTGTTAAGGCTTTGGTGAAAACCTAAGGACGATCCATGAAGAAGAGTATGCATTATTCAATGAGAGAATTTATTTTATTTATTCATCAAACTCCTTAAATTATTATTAAACTATGATGTTATAATAAACTCAGTATATTCCATATACTGAGAAATTTCTATGTTAATTTAATTTTCTACAACCATATCCACATCCCTAAAATATGTTTTGAAGTCGTCATTCGTGTGTACAACGAACTACCACCTCACGAACCAATCTCATTTATTTTTTCATTACCACATATCATTGTTGGGTTTGATGGTGAATATAAAATATATATATGATAATTATAATATAATTTTACCTATATAGTAATTATATAATATATTATTTTTTTTAATTTACATTACATAGGGTTTATGATAATGTCACTCGTGTGTGTAAGGTAGACTACCGCCTCATGAAGCGATGTGACTCGTTTTTCACTAACGCATTTCATGGATGGTAATAAGGAGAAATTTAATAAATAAATGTGATATTAATGAAATAATTATGATATTAATGAAATGTTTATCATTCCAAAAATATAATATATATCATTTTCTTTTTTACCTTTTCACTCAATGAATGATGATAACGTCATTCGTGTACATGTGGAATACCGCCTTTACGAAATGATGTAACTCCATTTTCATCACCACACCACATGGATGATATATATATGTGTAATTAAGGAAATAATATGGTATATTTTATATTATTATAATTATGTAAATATAAAATATTACTTACCTCCTTTCTATATGATGATTGAAAATGGAAACGTAACTCATGCATTCGTACGACCTACCATTTCCATGATTATAATGTACTTCATTTATAAAAAACATCTTTCATGATTGGTATTAAAAGTATAATTGATGTATAATTATGATAATAATTTCATTATTATTATTCTGGATATTATGGAACTATATAATATGCATAGGAACTAGATCTTTCATGACAAAACTCACATGATAAAACATGGAAATTAACACTCAAAACAATGAAAATAATGAAAGATTATTAACGAAAATATGATAAGATATTATAAAAGGATTATAAATGATATTTTAAATATTAATATGGGTTTTTAATAAGTTAATAACATGTTTAAAATAGTTTTAAAAGAGTTTAAATCATGTTCAACCAAATGATATCACGAGGTAAGGGATTTCGTCTCAATTTCATTTCATTAAGGAATATTATAATGTTATACACCTAATTTATTTTATATGGTGTATATACTATCCCTTAGACATGTTATATAATGGTTAATTAATAATTCATGGTATTTTAATTTTTAATTTTAATTTTTTCATCCAAGTGGATTTGAATTGAAAATTACCAAGTTGTAAAGAATTTCATAACTCAATTTCTTTTCATTGGATTATATTACTTCTTTATTGTTGTTGATATTCTAAGATTATGTGTATAATGAATTTTGGTTATATTATGTTTTATTTACTATTTTTTATGTGGATTTAAAGTTAATACATATATGGTATTCATTTATTAATCCTTACTTCAACATTATGATCATTATAAGGGTTTATTTCACAATCTCATTCTAATTGAAATTGTTTATTCTTGAATTTTAGTTAACGAAAACTATTTGAGCATTATATAATAAAATATAACAACACTATTATTTATTTCAAATTAATACATGATTTATTAAATAATTTTAAACTTAATAAAACTCAAAATATTGAGAAGACTAGTGTATTTTGGATTTATGTACATTACATAAATTTTTAAAACAAGAAAAACACCATCTTTATTGAAAACTTCCTTAACATGTTCACACATTAAACTATATAGCATAAACTTAGGACATATATAAGAAAGGGGTGAAATAAAAATCTCAGTAAGGGAATAAAAATAGAATTACATGAATATATTAATACATGTTAGACAATAGGTATATTAATGGGGAATAAAAAGAGAGGACTCATAAACATGAACTATGAGACATGATATAACATGATAATCAAAAAGGAAAAATGGAAAATGTGGAAATATATTAAAACACTACATCATAAACATAGTTCAAGGATAAATAACAAGATATTATAATGGAAAAAGTCTCATAAAGGCATTAGGTTCGCTCCCTATCCCAACATGAAGTCTCATGTAACTGAACATTACCCAATGCATTTGAGCGCTATATAATTCTGGGCCCACACATAAATTTTATTTCATTCTCATGCTTAAGTGTTACACATAGATCATACAAAATTGATTCTTTCATCATAATATTTTATAAATGTGGACACCCTTGATAGGAAATAGGAATGGTATTTACTACATGATTGTTTTATCATGGAAAATGAAAGTTAAATTTTGGCAGCATAACAACGCCACTTAAAAAGTCATAAAATGGATTGATGAGAGTGAAAAGAGTCTCGCACAATTTCTATATAAAATGAGAAATAACAGGGACATATAAAGACATATCCTAATAGTAGGAATTGTAAATATAAGGCATAGTATAATAAATTGAGTTTAATAAAGATGAGAATGGGATATCCCTTAATAAGTTTCGGTATGGTAACGAGTGTGCATAAAAGTTCATTGGTGGAATTAATGAGAGATAAATGGTTCTATAATAGTTTATACATATATTTTTTAGTAACGAGGATATTTAAGACCATATCTCAAAATGAAAAATAGGAAATTAAGATGCATAACATAAAAGAGGTTCTTGAATTGAAATGAAAAGATAGAAATGCCTTACTAAATTTAGGCATAGTATCAACTTAGGTAATGGTCAAAATAAGAGAGTATAAATGGTGTCACATTTAAATAAAATAAATTGGATGGTAATATAATGTTAATAAATGAATTATAATATATACAATTGAAATTAAAGACTAATTTTAAATAAGGTTCTAGAATTGAAAGGAGGAGAGAAATGTCCCTTACCTTGAGAGTGTGACTCAAAATGCTTGAGATGAGCTTCTTGAGAGATTTGGGGTACCTTTGGAGGAATATAGAGGGGTTTGGGTAGAGTAAGGACATTATAAAATGATTTTTAGTGAATATAAATGGGATATTTGGTGGGTTTATGTATGAAATGAGTGGGGAATTATTTATTATTTCTAAAACGTAGGTTTTGGACTCTATATAATAAAATAACAAAAAAAAAACAAACCTTCCCCTGGCTTTTTACCATGGTTTTCTCCAAAGGGGAGTGGTTTTAATTATTTTACAAGTCCGAGGAAAAATAATAATAAAATAATACCATTTATAATATTGAAGCGAGTCATAATCTTATAGAAATGATTTTAAAACATTAAAATATATTAATGGTTTTAGAAGATTAATAAAGGATTTATAAAATTAATAAAATAAACATAAAATAAATTTATTTTAAATATAAAATATATATTTGGTTGTGTATCCCCTTTATAGTATTTATTAAATTACTTTTAGGTCATTATGATGACATAATACACATCGTATATTTATACAGTATTTAATTTTCACCTGAAAATTCAATTGTCTCAAAAAATTATGAAAAAAAACATTGGATAATTTCGATGTTCTAATTGCAGGAATAATATTCATTTTATAAAAATAATTTAAAAAATATATTTATCTTTACTATTAAAATAATAATTGATATTTATTGAAAATTTTTAGTTTTTTTGACAATAATAATTTTGAACCCATGTAAAAATTACATTTGACTTCAAAAAAATTATATGATAATTTTTATTTAATAAATATTATGTAACAGTAATATTTTACTAAAATATTATTTATTTAAAAAATCCATTAATTCATCCAAATTAATTGCTTAAAAATACAATTTTTTTATCGTATCCAAATATAAATTTTAACAAACTGATTACTTAATCATTTATAATGTAAAAAAATAATGCATAAATGTAATAATAATTTAAATGAAAATTAAATATAAATATTAATAATATTAGGGTTAATTATTTTTAGTCCTTGTTAAATTATTATCTTTATTAATTTACCCTTAATTATCCTATTTTACTTTTACTATGATAATAAATATTTACTATGGTTATTATTAATATTGTCCAAAAATTATGATAAAATTATTAAATAATATTAATTATGATGATTAAAAATATATAATACATTTAATAAAAATAAATTCATATTGTTAGATTAAATTAATTTAAAATAAACCCACAATCATGATGGGTTGCGTTTTTCTGAAAAATGTATTTTTCTAGGAAAAAAATATTTTACTTTAACACAATAACTAGCAATATTAATCATATGAATTTAAACCCATAAAGATATATATTTAACCTAAACATTTAATCCAAATCATTCCTCATTAAAGGTTTGTTTAATTAATTATAATGGAGAAATATTGTGCATTTTAAAACAATTTTCAAAAAATACATTTTTAATCCTAATAATAAACTTGTACTAAAATCACGTATAAATATGATTTAAATATAATTAATTGAATTAAATATAACTAAATAATACTTAGGTTACCTTGAAATCAAATTTTAATAATAATTTTACTTTCAAATTAATTAATTTATCAAAAGAAATGAAAATTTTACATCAAAATGGCATTTTCACTATTCACTA
Source organism: Viscum album (assembly GCA_963277665.1). Lineage (NCBI taxonomy): Eukaryota > Viridiplantae > Streptophyta > Magnoliopsida > Santalales > Viscaceae > Viscum > Viscum album. The sequence continues at coordinate 826,283,525 of OY728161.1, forward strand.
AAAAAATCTATATTTTCCAAAAAATCCCAAATTTTTACCCCAAGTTAATTTATATATTATGAAATAAAAATTTATTTCTTTTTATCAAATAAATTTTCTAAATGTTATATAAAATAATTATAATATTTTTTTCATAAAAAGAAATAAAAGCCATTTTTGAAGAAAACATATTTTGAGTAACATAAAGACATTAAAAAAATTGATTGATTATTTTCTAATAATTTATAAATTTATTTAGGATATATATATATATAATAAATTATTTTATCCTACAATTCTACAAAAATTTATTGTAAAAATTTAAACGATCATATTTGAATAATCATTGTTTGTTTGGGTTCAGTGTTGCGTATCACATACATCATCAAACATAGTTTTGTCTTTTAAAAACATGGGGTGTTACATTCCTCCCCCTTTAATATATTATGTACTCATAATTTTAACTTGATCTTGGTAAGAAATTTTTTAAAACATAAAAATATCTTTATTTAAATCCCAAATTGTAAAAAAGGGTTGATGAAGCATCACTTTAATGGAGAGAAGGGGGAGTATGAATGTCATCACAGAACTAGGTTTCCATGTATCAGAACATTTGTGGGTAGTGAAGACATAGACATAGAAGAGAAAACTAATACCAAAAAAATAATAGAGTGTAAAATAGAACATGATTATAAAAAGGTTAATGAATAAAAAACCATAAATCTATGATGGATTATATGACCATCAATTCCTTAGAAATGATTGTAAAGGGATAACATATAAATGATGTTTATTCCTTAACTTATGAATTTATAGGATTCAATCTATTTTATCTATGATCTACTTTATATCATAGACACTTAGGGAAATTTTTGTTCCCTTAATAACGGTTCCTAATGAGATTATGATTTTACCAAAGCATATCCACTGAGAGTATAAAACTAGGTGTGCAGCATGACCCATTGTCCTGCACCAGTTCCCAGTCGAGTCTAGATCAATGCGGTGTTTTTCGGTTTTACCTCTTCATACATCTATGCCAGATCCACATCCACTTATTGTATTCAAATAGGTATGTATTTTCCTGATAAAAAACTTAATCTATACTTACAAAAATTTAGTGATGTTTTATTATACTTAGTCTTTTCCCTAAGTCTTTAAATGGAATTTTGTAATCCTAATCCCAAAAATAACTAAAATTTTCCTTTGATACCATATATAACAATATTATTCTTTATTTAAAATTAATACATGATTTATTACATAATTTTACACTTAATACAACTTGGAAGATTTATAATTATAGTTTCTTTATGAATTAGGTACATTACATAAAAATTTAAAGTAGGAAAACATCATCTTTATTGAAAATTTCATTAACATGCCCATACTTAAAACTGCATGGGAAAACCTGGGAACATATATAAGAAATGGGTGAGCTATAAAGCCCAGTAAGGGAATATATATGAAATAAAATTAATATAATCATACATGTTATAAAATAGGCATATCAATGGGTCCTAAAAAGAGTAGGAATCATATAAATGAACAATAGACATGATATAACATGATAACCATAAAGGAAACATGGGAAATGTGGAAACATCTTAAAACAATACATTATAAACATAGGTCAAGGATAAATGACAATACATCTTGATGAAAAAATTACCATAACGTAATCAGGATCACTCTCTATACCAATATGAAGTCTCATCAGATTAAACAATACTTAATGCATTGGAGAACTATATAATTCTAGGCACACCCATCAATTTCATTTCATTATCATGCATAAGTATGCCACAAAGACCATAAAACATGGATTCATTCATAATAATATATTATTCCACAATAAAATTGTGTGGAATACATACATGTAAGTATCAATTCAAATAAATATAAGTGTTTAAAGTTGAACACCCTTGATAGTAAATTGGTGTGGTATTCACTACACAATTGTTTTTGCACGGGAAATCATGGTGAAATTCTGACGGCATAACGATGTCACTTAAAAATTTACAAAATGGGTTAAAGGTATATAAAGGGGCTTATCATAATTTTTACCCAAAATGGGAATTAATATAAAAATATAAATACTTATACCAATATTAGGAATTTGAAATATAAGGCATAAGATAAAAAAGTCACTTTAATAAAGAGGAGAAAGAGATGATCTCTTACAAAATTTCGACATGGTAATGGGTGTGCATAAAGTTTAATTGGTGGTATTTATGAGAGTGATAGGAGTATATAATAATTTAAAAACAAAATTTACAGTAAGGGGGATATTTAATATCATATCCCCACATTATCAATAGGAAATTTTGATCCCTAACATAAAAGATGAGCTTGATTAGTAATTAGGAGCGATAAATCCCTTACTAAATTTTGGCATAGTAATAGATTAGGTAAGGATAAAAATGAGAGAGGATAAATGGTATATCATTAAAATAAAATCAATTTTATAGTAATATAATGTTTATAAATTAATTATAATATAACCAATTGAAATTAAAAACACTAATTTCAAAAAAGGTTCTTGAATTGAAAGGAGGAGAGGAAGGTCCCTTACCTTGAGAGTGTGACTCCAAATTCTTGGGAGGAGATTATTGAGAGCTTGGGGGTACCTTTTTAGGTCTATATAGAGGTTATTATAGTGTAATTACATGATACAAGGATTTTTAGTGAAGATAGATTGGTGATTGGGTGGGTTTATATGGGAAATGAGTGAGAAATTCTTTATTATTTTTCAAACTTAGGTTTTGGACTCTATATCAAAAAATAACCAAAGCCAAAACCTTCCAAAAATTTTCCCATGGTTTCTACCAAATGGGAATGGTTTTAATTATTTTATAATTCTAATTTCCTAACTTAATAAAATAATACCCTTGATTATGTGGAAGTGGGTCATACATTTAAAGAAAGGATTTTAAAACCTTAAAATATATAAATGGTTTTGGAGGATTCATAAAATCTTTATAAAATTAAAAAAATAAACATAAAATAAAATTATTTTAAAGATAAAACATATATTTTGACGTTTATACCCTTTATTTTATTTATTAGATTAATTTTAGTTCATTATGATGTGTAAATACACACTGTATATTTATACAGTATTTAATATTTACTCAAAATTCAACTCTCTCTGATTATTATGAAAAATTCACCATTGTATAATTTTTATGTTATAATTTCAAAATTAAATTTTATTTTTTCAAAATAAATTTCTAAATATTTTCATTTTTAATTTTAAAATAATAATCGATATTAATTGAGAAGTTATGCGTTTTTTATAATAACAGTTTTTGAACCCTTATAAAAATTACACTTGACTTCACAAAAATTATTTGATCATTTATATTTTATAAATATTATTTAATAATATTATTTTATTAAAATATTATTTATTTAAATAATCCTTTAATTTATGAAAGGTAATATCTTAAAAAAGCAATTATTGTTTCATTGTATGCAAATATAGTTTTTAACAAACTAATTACTTAATCATTTATAAAGTAAGAACAATAAGGAATAAATATAATCATCATTTAAATGAAAATTATATATAAATATTAATAATATTAGGGTTACTTTTTTTCTAGTCCTTGTAAAATTATTATTATTATTTTTCTTTTACCCTTAATTAACCTATTTTACTTTTACTATAGTGAAAAATATTTACTATGGTTATTATTCAGATTGTCTAAAAATTATGCTGACCTTATTACCAAAAATTAATTATATTGATTAAAAATAAAGAATAAATTTAATAAAAAAATTCAAATAATTGAATGAAATTCATTTAAAACAAACCTGCAAACATGATGAAAATGGGTTTTCTAATAAATTCATTTTCTTGGAAAACATGATCTTACTTTAACACTATAAATAGAAATATTAATTATATGAATTTCAAATAATAAAGATATATATGTAATATAAGCATTTAATTTAAATAATTTCTCATTAGGGGTTATTTTAATTAATTATAATGGAGAAACATTATGCATTTTAAAATAGTTTTCAGAAAAATGTCTTTTTAGTCCGAATAATAAACTTGTATTAAAATATGATGTAAATAAGTTTTAAATGTAATTATTTTAATTAAATATAACTAAATAATATTTATGTAACCTTTAAATAAAATTAAAATAATAATTTTACTATTGAAATAATTAATTTATCAAAATAAATGACAATTTTACATAAAAACAGTATTTTCACTATTCACTTAAAAATATCAATTTTTCAAAAAATACCAAATTTTCACCCTAATTTTATTTGGCTATGATGATGTTAAAATGAATTTGTTTTTATCAAATGTATTTTGTAAATGTGTTGTGAAATAATTATAATATTTTTTTATAAAAATATATAAAAACCATCTGTATAGAAAACATGTTTTGAATAACAGAAAGACATTAAAAAATTGATTGATTAATTATTTACTAATAATTTATCAATATATTTAGGATATTTATATCATAAATTATTTAATCCTACACATATCCACAAATTTAATGTAAAGTTTAAAACAATCATATTTAAATAATCATTGTTTGTTTGGGTTCGTGGTTGCGTTTGACATAAACTATCGAACATAGTTTTCTCTTTTAAAAACATAGGATGTTAAATAAACCCATTTAATTTTATTATAATATGGTTATTTTATATATTTACAAGTAATATTATCATTTTCACTCTTTGGTAATTAAAATAATGAAGAATTATTTTTAAGAAAATATGACTTCTTGTAGTTTCCCTAAATTTCAGTATTTTTTTTTGAAATTTTATGGAATTATTTCAAGACTAGATGGTTTGACCACACATGATTCGGAGGCCCGGTGATCCCAGAATGGAATTTTTAATTTTTTTAAGTTTGTTTAAATAAACATGCAGGTGGGTTCTTCTAAATTTTAAACAGGTTCTCAGATAAAAAACATGTGGGCACCGTTGAACTTGGAACATCAAGATTCTTATAGAAAGGACTTAACTTTGACTAGAAAGGGTAGGAAGGAAAAGTTAATTTTCCAAATTTTTGAAAAAGAAACTTAAAAAGTTATTTTATTTTGTTTTTTGAAACCGTTGAGCGGCGGACGACGACACTGTGGTGCGGTGACATGGCACATTAAATGAATCTCACTAATAGATCATTTTTGTATAGTGAAACAATGCATTAATTGAAGAGTAACAGATATGGAGTTTCATAAATGAAGTAGTGTAATGACACAATGTCGCAACATAACATAAATGTTGTGACATGTTTTCTTTTATTGGGTTAACATGTTAGAGAGTAGAGAATCAAAGGGTAGATTTTTCTCCAAAGAACTAATGGTGATAAATCTCTGCAATAATGGATGAAAAATTCCAACGGATCCTTAACGACTTTAACACATCTCTAAGAATAAGACTGGTGAGTGAAGACTGCCTTCGACCTCTTGAATCTTCACAGGCAGACCGATTCAACGTTGAACTACTTCAAGGTTAGAGTTTGTTTTGTTGTAAGTATTCCCCGTTCTTAATATAAAATGATGAACGTGGATCAACCCATGAACGGGTTGATCCTTGGATTGTTTGTTCATCCCGAAGGATGTTCTTCTTGGGTTTTCTACGGTGAGATTAAATTATATGTTGGAACTATAATCCCAACCACCTCCCATTTCTGAAATTCTAACGTGGAGGTCATAAGCCGACACGAACACGGCCCGAGCCTCTCCACTTGTGTTTTCTTGATGGACACATCCTTGAAATGGCGACAAGGAGGATCTGAGGCCTTTGCAGGGAAGAGGGGATTCTCTAAGTCCATAGGTGCAAGCAGTGGGAAGAACAGACTACCGGAGCGGAACCAGTGGTATGCAAAAGAACCCACCAGCCCACAATGGCAGCCACAGGCGGTTGGTGGCACGCCAGAAGAGTGTCTCGGTCAACTGACCATAGCAGTGTGACAAGGGCCACTGGATGGGCTGACGGTTGGTGGTGGGTGGACGTGGCTGCCCAACTGTATCAATGCACTATGGATGTGGCACTACGCCGCGTTGGATAAGGAAAATACACGGTCAATCGACCGTGGCTGGGGATCTACCCCGCATACGACCCGCGGGTAGGGGGAGAATTGGATGCGAATTCTAGCTGCATCCCATCCTACTGAAGGTCGGTCCACCTTTGGAAAATTGGGTAGGGCGCAGGCCACCTCAACGGGCCAGACCCAGACCCAACTGACCCTTTTTTGAAAAAATGCCAATATCTTTCAAACCAGGCATCCATTTGACGAGCCTTTTATGGAGTTGGAAACTTCGCGATGAGGAAAATATTTTTGTATAATCTATAGAGACTTACTTGGGAGTTGAAATTTGACGAATGTCTTAAGGATCGGTTCTCCCAGAATCAATCAGACTACTTGCGGAAACCCTATGTTTGGTTGGGACCTAAAGACTCATGACAAGTGACCTTGTATAGATCGGATGCTATGGACCCATTTAAAGTGAATTTTTTATGACACAGAAAGCCCATGGTGGGGAGTATATTATGTGTGACCCGATAGACCCCCGATACTCAACATGAGTAATTCCTTAGTGTGACCCTAGATGGGGAGCATCTTCTGTGTGATCCGGTATGCCCGCGGTGGGGAGCAACTTCTGTGTGACCCAGCATACCCATAGTACTCATCAGAGATGAATACCACAATAGTCCTATGTTAGTGGGAAGTGGATTTTATGTGACCCGGAATGCCCACTGTACTCTTTGAGGAAAATTTCTCTAGAAACCCATGGTTTTCGACGTTGTGAATGATGGTCCTACATGCCTACACTAGAATATACCTAGTGTGAGTTGTCTTGCTTCGGGATCATGCTTTTTTTCGTTGTTTTTTTGGATTTTTCTGTGGTATTTCCTTTGTTTTTTGGGGTCCCTACTGAGTATATTTTTACTCACCCCTACACGGGCTTCACCCGCATGTGTTGTGTCTAGTGCAGACAACCGCCTCCCTGATGGGGGACTTGGTGGCCAAGGACCCAGCGGTGGCCAATGAGACTAGGCAGACAGGGCGTACTTATATGACTTCCCGTAGATACTATGTACTTACCCATTAGGTGGGGTTTCTAGAAGACAACTTTCATATTTTCCTTATAGTTTCCTATTTTAAGTTTATTTTTTTTGGGTTTGTATTATGACCCCTTTGACCTACAGTTTGAACGCTTACTCAATGGTTGTTTAGTGGAATGAATGTTTACTTTTCCTACTTTGGGGCATGGTTGTGTGTGTGTGCATATAGGTACTTAGGAAAATGACTTCCCCTTGTAGTTTGATGCCTTTGGTGCTAGTCTCCAACCCCTGGCCTTTGAGAGGCGGGCTTGGGGTATGTCACAGCAGGGGCCCCAAGGGATCAGTCCTAAAAAAGTTGTATCAAAGGTTTTCGGTTATACCTCAAAGACTGGGAGTCTGTTGTTTTGTTTTTAGAAAATAATATTGAATGTTTTGAGTTCAAATTTCCGATTTGATGCGTCCATTGTTGGTGCAACCGCTGACGTATCTATTAACCAAGATCTTGAATTCTGTTTTTCGGCTCTATACATGAATACACTGGTTGTATAAGTGTTTCCTTATGATCTTCTTAAATAATAATCAACTTAATAAGTATAATCTTCTGAATGTCGTAAATCTTGATCTATTTTAGGATGCCGCCACACAGATAGCCAACTAGGCTTCCGATACACGATCATGTGGATAACCCACCTAGTGATGAGGCGTCCATTCCGGGACTAGTGCTAGAGATGGCCCTGCTGGGTGGTGAAATAGTATTGCTAGAACCCTTTGATTAGTAGTTACTATCGGAATTACCAATAGAGCACATAGGAAAACTCAGTGTCTTTCATGAGTTTTAGAGACAGAGACCTCCCAGGTTCAGGGGAGATACAAGTCCTCAGGTTGCTGAGGATTAGATGGAGGTAGTGACATGGGTCTTCCACTTTATGAGGACACCACTTGACTAGATGGTGATCATGATCATGAGCCTTCTATAGAGCTCGACAAGGATATGGTGGATCTTGACCATCCAGACGCATGATGAGGTGATCCTCACCCAGAAAGACTTCGAGTGGCTTTTCTGGGATGAGTTTTCCTTACGACATTACGCTCTGTGCATATTTAGGTGGTTCTTCACCTACAACCAGGCATCAAGATGGTGGATGAGTGCTCAGTGAGATTTACAAACCTCTATCGCTACTCTAAAGATATGTTATGAGACATTTTCATCAGGGATAGAGCCTTTGAGAAGGGACTCCTGTAGGAGATCAGGGCATCAATGGTGTCTCTCAGCATCACTACTCAGGTTGGGGTTTTGGATCGAGCCATTCTTGTAGAGAGTTTCCTGGAGAAATAGGTGCCAAAATTTGGAGCCACTAGTAGAAATCAGGCAGTAGAGTCTTCAGTAGTGAGTAGCAGACAATAGAAATGGGGAGCCAAGAGGGTTAGATCATTCATGGGATAACCCTAGGACTCAAGGTCGGTAGTATGGTGCTCCCATAGAATAGGGAGTCAGTAGGGAACCGGGTTATACTTCTTGTGCAGTGTGGAGGGGAAGATGGCTCATGACTGCCCGACCTGCCACACCGATGATCAACAGACGGTTGAGGGACCGCCATGAAAGAGGCAGAGTTTTGAGCTATGAGGTCTGTAGGGTGACATATATGGCATGGGAGAAGACCGATTAGCATGCGGTGGATGGCGGTTCAAGGTGCTACCACCACCACCCCCAGGTGGTCCACCACGGGATTAGGGAGCCAACGGACATGGGAGAGGCCAACTTCAGGTGATGGAGGTCTACGAACACGGTTCTACAGAGATGATTAGAGGTACAATCTATGTATTCTCTACCTTATTTTCAGTCCTTATAGATAGAGGTTTCAGTCACTATTTCCTTTCTATGGACCTCGTTCAAGGATCCGAGATTCTAGTGGTGCCGTTGGCTCAATCCTTACTATTAGATACTCCTATGGGAGGGGATTTGATGATTACACACTATCTCCGGTAGTGTGAGATTAATCTATGAGGTGATAGATTTTTCTAGGATCTCTTAGTAGTGGTGTCGAGGCCTTATGACATCATCTTGGATATAGATTGGTTATCTACAGTCCATGCTCAAATTGACTGTTTTAGGTGAAACGTGTTGTGTGTCTGCATGGAAGGGACCATGTTTTTCTTCACTGGTGATAAGGGAACTTTTTTATCACATGATTTAATTTATCGGAGGAGGGTGTATCTAATCACTCACTATTTGGCTATCCTCACTCTTAATGAGGTGGATGAGAGGAGTCTGAGTTTTCCTGTAGTGGTAGAAGAGTATGAGGATTTATTTCTTAAGGATGTTCTAGGACTACCTCCTCATAGAGAGGTATACTTATGCATCGATCTATACCCAGGGACGACACCAATATCCACACCGGTATATCAAATGGCTCCCATAGATCTTCTTGAATTGAGGGTATAGCTGGAGGACTTGTAGAAGATGGGCTTCGTGAGACCTAGAGTTTCACCATGGGCATCCTCAGTGTTGTTTACCAAGAAGGATGATGGGATCTTGAGGATTTGAATAGACTTATAGTGCCTAAACCATGTGATCATGAATAACAAGTATCCACTAATGAGGATTTATTACCTCTTCGATCAGCTGAATGGAGCGAGGTGGTTCTCGAAGATAGACCTTAGATTGGTCTATCATCAGCTTCAGGTACGGGATGAGGATGTACTAAAGAGAGTCTTTAGATACTGGTATGGCCACTAAAAGTTCTTGGTTATTCCCTTAAGTGTATCAAATTACCCATTACTTTTCTTGGGACTCATTAATAGGATCTTACAACCTTACCTCGATTATTTTGTGGTGGTCTTCATTGATGTCATCTTGGTGTACTCAACGTTGGAGGAGGAGCACGCTACACACCTGTGAATGGTCCTGGATACTCTCTAAGAGCACCAACTTTACAGTAAGCTCTCGAAGTTCCAGTTCTAGATTTAGTATGTCCACTTTCTAGGACACGTCATCTCAGAGGTTGGAGTTTTAGTGGATCTAGAAAAGATAGAGGTAGTGATTTCTTGGGAGTCAACCAGGAGTGTGACTGAGGTGTAATGTTTCTTGGGATTGGCTAGATACTACCGAAGGTTTGTTCCCAACTTTTCCAGTGTAGAAGAACCTTTATCATCCTTGGCATGGAAGGTAAAAACCTTCATGTAGATGGAGAAGTTCTAGAAAAGTTTCCAGGATCTGAGGTGGAGACTGATGAGTTACCCCATCTTGAGACTACCATAATTGGGCATTGGGTATGTAGTCTTCTGCGACGCATCAGAGACCAGATTGGGCTATGTCCTAATGCAGGAATAAGTAGTGATCTAATATGGATCATGTTAGTTGAGGAAACATGAGTAGAACTATGCGACCCATGACCTGGAGTTAGAAGAAGTGGTCTTCTCCTTGAAGATGTGGTGACAATACTTGATGGATGAACAATTTACCATCTACTTTGAACACAATAGTCTCATGTTTATCTTCTCATAGAAAGACCTGAACTTGAGACATTAGAGATGACTAGAGTTCCTTTAGGACTATGAATTTAAGATAGTCTATACTCCTTGGAAGGGGAACATGGTGGCAGATGCGCTCAACCAGAGGTATGGTTTACAACTGCTGAGTGATGTGATAAAGAAACTAGCTGTGATGCATATATCCTTCATGGATGATGATGGAGGAGTTTACCTTCAGTCAATCATTATCACTCTATCAATATTATAGTGAGTTAGGTAGTAATATCTTATTGATGTTTACTGCAAGGCCTGACGTGCTCAGCTATCCTCAGGATAGGCTTCTATTGGATTTTCGATAGGCAGGAGGCACATCATCCTTTTCAGAGGACGCACCATAGTACCAGTGATGTTATGGGAGGTGGTGTTGAAGGAGTTACATACATCCCAATTGGATGTACATCATGGTGTGGAGAATATGTTCTAGGACCTCAAACATCAGACCACTATGCATGCTTTACATCCCAGTTGTAGAAGGGATTAGAGGAGTCATTCAGGACTTAACTGCGCTTGAGCACTGCCTTTCACCCACATACAGATGGTCAGATGGAAAATACCATACAGACCTTAGAGGATATGATTCATGCTTTCCTCCTTGATTTTGGTCATAGTTGGGAGAAACACATACCACTATTAGAGTTTTTATACAAAAATAGATAACACTACACCATTGGAATGGCACTATTTGAGTCCTTGTACGGGCGGCCATACAAATCACCTCTATGCTGAACAAACATAGGGGAGTCAACACTCATGGGTTTGGAGTTGGTATGGGCTACCACTGAGAAGGTGAAGATCATCTAGGAGTAGATAAGGACTGCACAGAGTAGATAGAAATCGTATGCTAACAGGATATGGATACCTTATAAGTTTTGAGGACTAGGACCATGTGTTCCTTTGGGTCTCATCCCGACAGGGTTTGCAGGGATTTGGGTGGGGTGAAAAGTTATCTCTGAGGTTCATCAGAACATTTCAAATTTTGAGTAGAGTTGGCGAGGTGGCTTACTAATTAGCTCTACCCCCACAGATGCATCAGGTTCATGATTTTTTTCAAGCATCACAACTGAGGAGGTACGTGCATGATACTTCACACATCATTGACTAGGGTGAGCTGGACATTGACGATGGGGAAACATTTACATAGTTTTCTGTGGAGATAGAGGATCTATAGGAGCAGGTCCTTCATGGATGATCGATTCCTCTGGAGTGCATTTGGTGGAAGCATGAGAATATATAAGAGATCATGTGGGAGCAGGATGCTTAGATTCGTGCTCAGCACCCTCATTTGTTCGTTTAATCATTGTTTTGGATTTCAGAGATGTAAAACCCTAAGGTGGGGAGAATGTAATATCCCAGAATTTCTGTACAATTTTATTTTAAATTGTATGGAATTATTTTGAGACTAGATGCTTTGATGGAACATGATTCCATGGCCCGATGAGCCCATAAAAAATTTTGAACGTTTTTATTTTTGTTTATGTAAACATGCAAGAGGGTTTTCATAACTTTTAAACTGTTACTAGGATAAAAAATCTAAAGGTACTATTGAAATCAGAACACCGGGATTCACCTATAAAGGACCTAACATCCACTGGAAATGGTTAGGCATAAAATTTAACTTTTGGAATTTTCAGATAAAAAATAAAATAACTTAAAAAGATATTTTATTTTGTTTTTTAAAACCATTGAGCAGTGGACGACGATGCTGTGGTGTGGAGATGAGGAACATTATATAAATTTCATTAGTGTATCATTTTTTTGAAGTGTAACGATGCATTAATTGAAGCATAATAGAGATACTATTTCATAAATGAAACAGAATAATGTTGCGGCATCATAGTATAACAGAAATGATGTGATGTATTTTATTTTAATGGTTTAACACATTAGAAAGTTGTGACTAAAAGTGTGGATTTTTATCTGAAAAATTTATGGAGAGAAGTCTCTCCAACGATGAATGATGAATGCTGATAGATCTTTCATGACTTTGATGCATCTCAGAGAACGATACCTACAAGCAAATAACACCTTTGAACTCTTGAATCTTGGTGGGTGGACCACTTCAATGTCGAACTACTTTGAGGTAGGGGTTTGTTTTATTTTAATTTTTCCCCGTTTTGATTCTAAAAACAACGAATGCAGATCAACCCATGAACAGGTTGATCCACAGATTGTTCCTTCATGTGGGAGGGTGGCCTTCTTTGTTTTTATATAACGATATTTAATTATACGTTGGAAATGTAATCCCAACCTCATCCTGTTTTTAAAACCCTAATGCGGAGGGTGCGGGTTGACATGAACAAGGCCCGAGACCCTCCTCTAGTTCATTCTTAATGTCCGCATCCTTGAAATGGTGACAAGGAGGATCCGAGTCCTTTGTAAGGAAGAGGGGATTCCCTGGAGGCCATAGGTGCAAGAAGCGTGAAGAAGGAACCATTATAGCAGACTCGGTTGTCCGTGGAAGAACCTTCTAGCACCGACGGCAGCCCACGACGGTGGCTACAGGCAGGTGGTGGTGTGCCACAATGACGTGCTAGAAGAGAACCACAGTCAACTTACCGGGGAGGTGCGGCAAAGGCTCCTGGCTAGTCTAGCAGAGAGAGACAGGTGGATGCGGCCGCCTAACCACATCGGTGCACTGTGGACGCAACACTACACCGCGTTGCATGTAACAAATCTGCGATCCATCGATCAAGACAAGGGATCTGGCCTTGAAGATGACCCACAAGGTAGGGGGTTTTTCAGACGCGGCTTCCAACCATTTGCCATCCAACTGAAGGCTATTCCACCCCAGTGGGCTGGGCCCAGGACAAGATGGGTCTAGGTTGGGTCAGCGGACTCTAGTTGGGTCAGATCAAGGGACCCAAGTTGGGTTGGTGGACCCTGGGGCAGGTCGGGTCGGTCAAACCAGGTCAGACCGGACTGAGACCCAGCTGACCCCTTTTTGGTAAAACACTATTTTTTTTTTCAAAATAGGCATCCGTTTGATGATTCATTTGTGGCGTTAGATCCATCATGACAAGGAGGATCTTTTGGTATACTCTATAGAGACTTTCATGTAAGTTAAAATTTGATTAATGGATTGAGGATTGGTTCTCCCAGAATCAAGCACACTATGTTTAGAAACCCTACGGTTGCTTGAGACCTAAAGACCACTGGCAAGTGACCTTGTGTGGATCAGGTACTATGGACCAATGTGAAGCAACTTCTGTGTGACCCAGCTAGCCCATGGTGGGGACATAATTCTGTGTGACCTGATATACCCATATTACTTGACATGAGAAATAACTCAGAATGGACATAGGTGGGAAGCAAATTCTATGTGACCCGACACGCCCACTGTGGGGAGAGACTTTTGTGTCACCCAACATACCCATGATACTCATTAGGGATTAGTACCACAGAAGTCCTAGTTTAGTGGGAAACAACTTCTATGTGACCCAGCAGGTCCACTGTACTCATTGAGGATGATTTCTCCAGTAATCCATGGTGATCAATGTTATAACTAATGGTCTTACTTTCCTACTCCAGAATATACCTGGTGTGAGCTGTCTTGATTCATTATCAATCTTCATCCTTTGTTTTGTGGATTACTTTGTGGTATTTCCTTTTTATTTATAGGTCCCTACTGAGTATATTTTTACTCACCCTTGCATAGGCTTCACAAGCACATCTTATGTCTGGTGTAGACGAATGCTACCTTAATGGAGGACTTGGTGGCCCAGGACCCAATGGTGCCCAGTGAGACCAGGCAGGAGGGGTGTACTTCTATGGCTTCCAACAGCTACTCTATACTTATCCATCATGTGGGGATTCTAGCAAATGAATTTTTAAGTTTTCTTTGTAATTTCTTATTTTTAGTTTATCTTTTGTTTGTTTGTATTCTTTCCCATTTGACCTATAGTTTGTACTCTTACTCAGTGGTTGTTTATTGGAATGCATGTTTACTTTTCTAGCTATGATATGTGGTTGTGTGTGCATGCGTACATGTACTCAGGAAAATGCCTCACACATGAAGTTGACTCCTTCGATGCTAGTATCCAACCCTTGTCCTTCAAGAGGTGGGATTGTGGTATGTCACGACATGGGCCCCGGGGGACGGGTCACGACACTTCATTTCTCTCTCCGATCAAAAATATACTTACTTCTAAAAATATGTTTTGTAAAAATGTTTTTAAATTTTTTTTATACTTTAAAAAATTATTTATTAAAGTAATTTTTACCCATTTAACTTATTAAAAAAAATTCATGGGAATCTTCATTTAATTTTCAAAGCAATTCACCTCTAGATTTTACCAAAAATTTGAAAGGAATATTCTTGTCATTTACTGAACAAGGCACTTTTCTAACCTTTTTACAATACAAAAGTATTGTACTTTTAAACTTTTAATACATGTATGGAATTAATATAATGGAACGATCTTTTCATATATAGGTATTACATATTTTTATACGAATAACAATATAATCCATGCAAGAACCACAAAGTTTTAGAGTCTTTATAAATTAGATATACAATATTCTTATTTTATGAAAGATATCAAACATATCTCATAGAGATATTAACACTTTTTACTATTCATAGGAATACCAGCTAAAAACTTTATTTATATATTGGGAAGAATAAACATAAGAAAAGGGTGAGATCAGATGCTTGGTAAGGGTAAACAAGAGAGATATCAAGAAAAACAAGAGCATAAAGAGATAAAAACATGAAAATAGATTTTAAAAATAATATAGTGTATAAATTATTTCGTAATCATGATTTATCAAATAAATCTTGGTAGTTCATAAGTGAAAAATTATAAAGGAACATGATCTATGAGAAAATAACATTTGGCTAAAACATGGAAATGTGGTAAACAAATAAGTATAGAAATTTTGTTCATTATTAGTCAAGGACTTTTTCCAAGACTATAATAGCGTAATGGGTTCTCTCCCAAAACCATCTTAGTATTCAAGCTTCACTCTCAATACTATCACGGTGGTCAAAGTACCTTTCTAAACCGAGTTTACTTACCATTCTAGTCATGTCTATCGCATGAGATATAAATCATTACCCAATAAATTGGAGGGAGATATAAGTCCCGATAGTCACATAATGAAAACCATAAATATGTTTTCCATAATAATATAAAACATTAATCATATAATAACCCATAAATAAATGGGTTTCATAAATGTTTCATAATGACATAACTCATGGGAAAGAAATAGAATTCATAAACATCAAGCCATCATAAATATAAACCAATAATGAAAATAATAATATTGGTATCCTTTGATCATAAAAATTAAAAAATAAGTAACATCAAATAATTTTTTCTTAAATGGAAAATTATTTTGAAATATTACTTCAAATAATCTTTGAAGAAAATTTCCTTTCCATTAAAAACAATTTTTTTTAAAAAGTAATGCAATTACAAAGGAAGAAAATTTATTTGAAAAGAGACTTGTAAGATTATAAAGGAATCTAAAATAAATTAAGGATACCTGAAATCTTAAAAATCCTTTCATTCTATATAAGTTTAAAAAAACCTTCATTTCAAATTTTTGTGAGAAAAGTGACAAATAACCTGTTTTAGAAAATGAAAAATATATTATTTTCAAACCATTTTGTAAAAAGTCCAAAATGGGTAAAAATTAATTAAAAAATTCATAGACGAATAGTACAAAATAATTTTTTAAAAAAGTTTTATAGAATAAGGAAATGGAATAGAAATATTCCGTACTGGATACTTAAATATAAAAAATCCCAAATAATGATGAGATTGTAAAATAAACCCTTAAAAATATCATATCATTAAAGTGGACATTAATTAAATGAATTGATTATGTTTATTTACTCCAAATACACATATAATAAGTGAAAATACAATATAAGATAATTAAAATTCATTTCACGCATAATCATACAATGAAATAATCAATGAAAAAGTAATTTAACCCAATGAATGGAAATTGAATTAAGAACTCCCTTACCTTACGCTTTCATTTGGTTGAACATGGTTTAACCTCATGTATAATGGTTTTAAGAATTTTCTTAATTTTATAAAATAAACATATTCATATTTATGATATGATATATGATCCTCTTATATCTTCTTATCACTTGTTTTTTTATAATATTTCATTATTAACCTTGTTTTGAGTGTTAACGACTTCATTTTACGATGCACGTTTTGTCGTGTAAGTCCTGGTTATTGTAAATAGGGTAAAGTAATTTCATATAAATAATGATATTAAGGTAATAGATATAATATTTATTCATTATAATACATTTTTATTATAATTATTTAATGGTTAACATGGAAAATGAATTGAATCACATCGTGGAAACAATTGGCCATACGTACGCATGAGTGATGCTATCATTCCTTTAATGGTTAAATGGTAAGTAATTGGACGGTATATTATTTTTTAAAGAACTAGTATCATGTAATAATTATAATATATATCTATTATTTACATCGTCATTTCCATACAAGTAAAATGCGGATGAAAAACAGATTACACCATGGTGTGGAGACGGTAAGTTGTACGTACGCATGCGCAGTGCCTTCGATTTTTGTAGGATATATAAAAGGTGGAATATGGTTGTACTATAATAATAATGACATAAAATAATATATATATGATAATTTATTTATTAATTTATAATGGAAACAACATATAAATACTAAGTATAAGAATAAATATATTTGAAAGAGTCGGTAAAGATGATTACATCTTCTTCGGTGAACTTTATTTAGACATCCTCTTAGAGACATTAAGGTTGGTATTTTGGAAAGACCATAACATTAAAAACATAAATAAGGATTTTTATAAGATAAATTCACGAAGTATGGTCAAGATATATGTCTCAATGTGGTGTAAATAAGTGAATAAAATAGTGTCCTTTTATAATTGAGGTGAGGAGAACTTTTGGAAACTCTCAAAATATTAAATTAATATAAATTAATTTACAATTGCAAATAGATCCAAATATATTTATTTAAAATAAAATATTATTATGAGTCTAAATACTCTCATAAAATAATTTTTAGACAAATTTAGGACACATTATTACGGTTATCATTTATTTTAACCCTTATTTAACCCCATTAACTCTTATTATGACAACATGGATTTTACTAATTGTTGGTCAATATTGTTACAATAAAACACCAAAAGAACCTTAAATGTAACATAGATAAATATTTGAACCTTACCCCAATAATTTTGATGAATTTAATATTTTTAATAATTTTATATCATTTAATAAAATATTATTTATTTAAAAATATCATTAATATCAATTTTGATTCTATTCATGACTTTGACTTTTAAAATTATCAAAAAAAAAACAAGAAATATTAGAAAAAAGTATTTTATTATATCTCTAAGATGTAAATATAATGTATAAAATTAATTTTTCACATTAATTATCTCAAATTATATTTATATTAATGTTTTTAGTAACATTTATTTGATATTTCCATTAATAAAATAAATTGTACATCAGCGTTGTGTGATAGTTTATGTTAATTATTTATTTAATAAAAATTATAAATAAATTATAATGATTAATACAAATATTTTATATTTCAAATGAATAATTATAGTCAAAGTTATTCTCTAGATAAAACCATATTAAAAATGATATAGTTATTAATAACGTGAATGTGACATCATTGACCTTTTATTAAATAGAATATTATAAACATCATAATCTCATTCAAGTGGACCCAAAAGACATAAAAAAATTTATATCAAAAATAAAATTATTAATTAAAAAGTGTACACTTATACTCTTTCATAACATTTTTTATCTCCATGTGGACACATAATAGATATTTAAGACAACGAAACTGATATTTTGTGACTTTCTTTGATTTGAATAATATATAAGTCATTTTCATGGAAAGGTTGACCTAAATCTACTCAATTTAGATGATTAGGTTTTACATTTCAAATTAACTTTATATAATAAAATTTGGTCACGTTTTATGGTAATTTTATAACCCTTATCATTTTATTTTTAACACGAATTACCAAATTTACCATTTACTGTCGTAATAAAAATTACCAAGGTTACTATTAATATTAGAAAAAAATAAAAGAGGCCTATTTTCTAAATTTGGACCTCATAAATAAAAATAGGGTATATAATTTTTAAAATTCAAAACATATAAGTTTAATAATTTAATTTGAAATAAAACTGGTAAAACATTACGAAAAACAGTTTTTCCGAAAAATGCCATTTTAAACTTAAAATATTTTTATAATAAATTCATATATAAAATAGTTTTTAATAAAATATAATAATTTTATTTTAAATAGAAATAAAATAATTTAAAACTAATCCAATACATAATTTTTAATATTAATTACTTTTAAAGAAAATGTTGTTTTCAATAAAATATGTATTTTAACCATTCCTTGAAAAATAATTTTTTTTTTCAGAAAATTATAAAAAAATAATTTTAAGATAGTTTTGAAATTATTAATTAAAAAATGAAATTAATTTTTTCAAATAATGTTTCTAAAACTTCTATAGATTAATATTCACTTATAAAAAGAAAAAAAATCTCATTTTTGAAAATAACATATTTTTGAAGAGTAAAGAGACTTTACAAAAAATCATGTGATAATTTTTATAATCACTTACCAATACCTTCATATTGATTTGTAACTTTATATTTATTTCATAATTAATTTATTCATATTTATTCCTTCCACTTAAATGGATAGGTTATAATGGACATATAATATTTCACAGTTCATTTAAACCTGTTATTGTATGCAACACAATCTATCAAAGAAATAAAATTAATTAAACATCTATTTCACAAAAATCTCAGTGTGTTACAATTAAAAACCTTCATGATTGTAATTTATTCAATGATTCCTTTGTAATTTTACAACTATATTTTTAAATAATATTTTGTCCTTGATATTATAGAAATTCTTAGTTTTTAAAAGTGATTTTAGAAGAAAAGGATTTTCAAAATGTTTTATATTTTAAAAAGTGATTTTAAAAATAAAATGGATATTTTACTCAAGAACGTTTTTAAAGACATTTTTTTTGTATTTCTATTCATCAATGACAAGAACCCATTATTTTACTTATATTACCTTAGGAATATGTTTTATTGATACCATCTTTATTCTTCATCTAGATGGTTTATGATTATTTTCACCAAGGATGGCATTAAAATTCATTTTTGTGATTAATTACTTCCATCAATAACTTTCCATTAAAATATTCAATTTCCTATGATCATTATACATTAAATTTACCATAAATATTCATACTATTTCTCATGGATATGGTTATTTTTTAAACCATATATCGTTTCTATATACGGTGTTCTATATTGAAAGTAATTTGTTTATCTGGGGAAATATTGATAAATCTATATTATTTACCCAATACATATATTTGATAACAAGTTACATTGTTTATTAATTAAATACATTACTCAATATATGAGGAATAATTTGAAAATACAAGACACTGGTGGGTCCTGGTGATAGATAGCACATCGATGCATTGGTATTCTCATGAGGTGAATCAAAAAATCTAGAATGAAATTAATTGAAAAAACCTAATGGTTTTGTAACCAGTAGGTTTAAACCGTCATGTGAAAGGTATTGAAGGTAGAGGTATCATCATTCCAAATAAATAACATCTAATAATTAATCTTTTCTTTCATTAAGAATTCAGTTATTATTATCCATGAAAGTTTCACAACGATATTATCTATGGATGTATTTCATTCTCAGTTTGTCAATAAAATGGAACATGTTTTTAGTTATTTACCTTATTATAGTGATTATGAATTACCTATTATTTCATTAAAGTTATTT
This sequence comes from Viscum album, assembly GCA_963277665.1. Taxonomy (NCBI): domain Eukaryota; kingdom Viridiplantae; phylum Streptophyta; class Magnoliopsida; order Santalales; family Viscaceae; genus Viscum; species Viscum album. The sequence goes on from OY728161.1 coordinate 826,303,928, forward strand.
AAATATCATGTGTGTTCAGTTATTTTCCTTTCTATGTTTATTATTTTTTAATGATTCATGAAAGATATCATTATAAATAATCCTTACTGAGCATTTGATATCATACTTATTTTGTTTTCTTTCCCTGGGATATAAAGAAGAGAAATTTGATTGAATTTTCAAGGATTGATCTTATTTTTTTATTTTTATGTATTATGCTTTAATTACATTTTCCATTATAAAATTTATCTCATGTATATATCTAGTTCTCTAAAACTAATAAACCAATCGGTCTCTCATGATTTGACCCTTTGTATCTATGAAAATTTAATAAAGCAGGATCTAGTTCTCGGCTATTAGGGTTAGAGTTGTTAGTTGATGGGATATATGGTTAAATATTACTGTTTCTTAAAAAAATAAATAAATAGGTTGGATAATGGAACTCGTTCGAAATGAAAAACGTGACTTGAGGCTTGTGTGGTCTTATGCATTTAGAGGTGGATATAAAAGTGGGGATGTTGTTAGTTGGTTGGAACTTTATTGAGAACCCATAGGTGAGGATTGTGTGTTTATATTTATAAATGTTTGTATATTCCTTTTGATTTCTATATTCACCCCACCCTCATCAAGAACTATGTATCGACACTCATATATTCACTTGGGGGTGTTTTTTCCAACATGTTGGGGAAGGGGATGGATGTGTTTCTACCCTCTATTTCCCCTATCTCTTACATATGAGTAGATATGCATAGGTTTTGATTTCAGAAGGTCTGTTAGTACACTAGGTGGTGGACCAAGTGTCTTCGGGAAATATATTATATGACTGTGTTTTCGGTAGGTGGCTCAGGTGTCTTCAAGTGAGATATGATATGACCGTGATATTGGGTGGTGGCCCGAGTGTCTTCAGTCATGATGTGATTTGACCTTGCTATGGGGTGGTGGACTAGGTGTATTTGGGTCAATTTTAATGTGACCATGTTTTGGGGAGATGTTATATGTTATTCATAAGAGATGGAAGTTCCATAATGTATGATGTTGGGGTGTGAGAGCAGAAAATAACTAGTAAAGTGATGTGGGGTACCCTTTATCAATATACTTCTTCTTATGTTATTATCAATTGATTTATTTATTTGATGAGCATTCGTTGGTAAGGTTAGGATGGATATTTGACCTTTTTAGGTTTTTTTGGTTCTTCTGTTTTCTCATAGGTTCATCGGTATTCTTCTTTCACATGTGCACAAGAGACTTTGGTTTTTATACCGAATACAATTTATGCTCACCTTATGTATACAAATTGATTTTTAGGTTTTCAGGAGGACTATGTGGATTGTGATGGACATTACTAGCTAAGTCCTTTGGGTAGTTTTTGCATCACTTCATTAGCTTTTCTTTTGGGTATTTACATTTGGAGACTTTATCTATACTTGTTTTATTTATACAGACATTACATGATGGTTTTGGATTCTTTTGATATTATGTCATTGGGGTTTTTATGGATGATTAATCTTATCTTCTGATAATATATTATTATATAATGTAATGCATCCCATTTCATGAGATTTTTATACCGTTGATGCTAGTCACCAACTCGGGGCTTACTAGAGGCAGGACTCAGGGGGTCATTATCTCTCTCACTTCATTATCTTATCATTGGTGGGAGGGGGTCATGATATAATCTCTCTTGTTTTTTCTCATTCTTGAGAGGGATAAGAAAATGGGAATTAGAGAGAAATCTATTATTCACAATGATTCTCTATTTCTCTATTAATGCTATAAAATAGATATAACCATATATTTATAGATGTGGGGTTTATGTTAAAATATTATTTAATTTCATGTCGAACCTTATGTAATATAACAATCTTAATAAAATAGATTTTAATATTATGATTATTATTATTTTTATGGCATGCATGCTAACTTTCATAATAATAAATATTAATTTACATTATTGTAAATTAATATTTATCATCAGAAATGGCCATGGTATGTTTTCAATCTCCCATATTTATTGAATACTTGAATAAATATTTAATAAAATATTTCATTCATAAAAAAATACTTGTGATCGAAAAAAATTTAATAATACTATTATTCAGTATTGAGAATAATATTTATTCTATTAATTAAATTAAAATATAGTTTAATCAAGATCAATGAAAACACCTTCTATTTGACACTCTAGGATTCATTCTTGTTGGCATTAGACATGCTACCTAAAGTTCAAGATTAATATCCAGAAATGTGTCATGAAACCCAGGATAATGAACTTAATGTCATTATTTCAACAACCATAGATGAATGATCACTATGTAATATAATATAAGTGTGTGAATTGTAACATTTATTAATAATAATACTAAATTATAAGGTATATTACACACGTTCAAGAATAAGAATATTTGATAACACCAAAACATGCTAAATTCTTACTTACAGGTCTATTTTATAATATCCCATCCTGAAGATTATGAAGTGATAACTTCATAAGAAGAAGTCTCATCCGATTATGGGTACTAACACCTGATAGTCACATTCCATGTGTCCCATCATAGAATGTTATATAACTTTTGAACTATATTTAAAAATATTGTCATAACATTTCATGTTTCTCATCAAAGTGAGGAACTATTATGACCTTATCAATGCATTAGATACTCTAGGAGATGGTTGAATTAGATTTATATTGAACAATGAACAATATGTGACAAGATATTTTATTTATATTAAAACCATGAAATTTACATGTAATAAAAATACAAGAATTTGGTCCTAGGACACCAACTCCACCAAAATTTCACTTAGACTAGAGCCAAATAATATATGACCTTCAGTCTACTAGACCTCAAATAATAACTATGTTTATTTTAAGTTAAGTATTTATTTAAGTGGTCTTCCACATTTTCTTCCATGGAAATTTTTTTCACATCAAACTCACCTCTATGCGAAAAATCCATCAAGAGATGATACTATCAAAGTATGTGCATCAACTGTTGATGTGACCTTGGATCCTTTGAAAGAGACACCATTGTAGTATTATCATTATAGATTATGATATGATATTTACTTATAAGAACCACATCAATCTCTTTAATTATGTATCATATCCAAAATTCTTCTTTAGAAACCACATAATACACAATATACTAAGACTCTACTATAGAATCTGTAACCACAACATTCTTTGAGATCTTCTAAATCACAACACCTCTATTCAAAGTGAAGATTTATCGCATTTGTGATATCATATCATCTTAATATATTTGGAAACTAACATCGACCCATCCTCAAATGACTAGTTCCTCATCTCCTCCATAGACCAAAAACATATTCTTAGTACACCTTAGATACTTAAAGATAGTATTGATTTCCATCCAATGACGTACACCTGGGAATTCTTGATATCTTCCTAGAGAACTCAATGTGTAGGTGACATATATCCTCATACATAACATAACCTACATGAATGACCTAATTGATAATGTTTATGGAACCCATTCCATTATTTTTCTTTCCTCATATGTCTGAGGACACATTTTCTTTGAATGATGAATGCCATGTGACATTAGAAACAATCCCCTATTGGATTGTTCCATAATGAAACTCTTTTGTATCTTGTCTATATATATACCTTGAATTAGGTTGAGTAGTATTTTGGATCTATCATGATGGATCTTGACACCAAGAATATATGTCACCTCGACTAATTACTCTATGGAGAAGTATTTATTCAACCACACCTTAAGAGACTATAATACTTGTATTTAATTTCCAATAAGTAATATGTCATCAACATATACTATTAAATAAAATTATTTATTCCTTTAAAAATGTTTATAGACACATTGACCACATTCATTCTTTATGAAACCAAATTCTATTACAGATTCATCAAAATGAATGTTCCATAACCTAGATTCTTGCTTTAATCCATAAATTGATTTTTGAAATTTTAATATATAATTGTAATCCTTTGGAGTCACAAACCCTTTAAGTTGTGTCATATATAAATATAGATAAATTTTCCTATTAAGGAAGGTTTTTTTTAAATACATTTTAAAAATATCATATTCATGTAAATATATAATGTAAAGTATAATTTTGATGTATTTCATCATTACAATTGGTGAAAATGTTTTCTCATAGTCAATGCCTTGATTCTATTTAAACCCTTTCAAAAATTGTCGATATTTATAGGTTCTAACTTGTTATTACATGTCTAATTTTTTCTTGAATACCCATTTACAACCAATGGGACTTACAAATACTAGAGGATCTACTGAAATCTAGACTTGGTTTTGGTACATTGAATCCATTTTAAAATTCATGGTTTCTTTCCACTTGGAAACCTTTATTCTACTTACTACTGACTTACAATTTAGAGGATTATTATTATCAACTAATAATGAGTAACCATCCTTAATGACAAGAAAACCATACCGTTTTAGTTATCTGGCCTCTTTTATACTCCTACATAGAAGTTGTGTCTCTAGAACATCTTCTTCCATGTGGATTTTTGGTGTCTATTGCTCTTCCAACTCTTGTGTATCTTGATCTAGGACTTCATCAAACCTTTTCTTTATCCCAATATCTATTTTGGAGATATGATATTTGTAATGAAATGTGGTATATCTTTCAACTATAACCATTTTTTAAAGGATTGTATAGGCAGTATCCCTTTTTTTCTTTGGGATATCCTATGAAGATGCACATTGTTCCTCGGGGTTAAATCTTGTTATCTGAAGAGGTCTTAACAAATGTTTCACAACCCCACACATATATGTATGGTAACACAAATTTCTTTCCATTCCATAATTTTTATGGTATAACATATTCCACTTTAGCTGGCACTCGGTTTAGTATGTATGTTTCTTTTTGTAAGGCATATCCCTAAAATGATAAATGAAGATTCATATGACTCATCATGGATATCACCATGTATAACAAGGTTTATTTCCTCATTTTTCTTGCACCATTCCATTTTTGTGTATAAGGAGTAGTGAGATGTGATAGAATCCAAAAATATCATAAATAATAAATGAAGTCATGGTCATAATATTATCCACCATGGTCTGAGCATATTTCCCTTTTTTTTCATACTAAGATGGTTCTAAAATTCATTTTTTTATTCCTTAAATTTTGATAAGGAATCTGAATTATTCCTCATAAATTAGACATATGCATATCTACTAAAATCATTAGTAAATTTTTTGAAGCATGAGTAGACACCCCTTGATTCAATAGGAAATCATCCCCACACATCAGTGTTTATTAATTCTAGAAGATCCTTGGTCCTTTCACCTTCTCCACTAAATAGGAATTTGGTCATTTTTCCTTATAAGCGTGTCTAAAAAACAACTAGTTGTTTTAGTTAAAAAGAATTTAGATATCCATATTTGTGTAATTTAGTCAAACAATTTCTGTATCTAGACTAGATACGAATGGATTTTGTCTCAAGTTTAGGAATAAATGTTTATTATTTTATAAATATAGATTATTTTATGGTAATACATATTTTAATAATAGTGTTTATGTGTTGGATTACACGAACCAAGTAATCAAAATTGATAACAAAAATACTTTACATGACTAGTAATGTGAGGTGGAATTCCTTGAAAGCTAAGAGAGTAAGTTTAGCTCTATTCGATGCTCGTAGATATACCTCCCCATGGTCAAAATTTCTAAATCTATGTAGTTACTATATTTGAATACATATGTGATAACAACTATATATTTATAATACCTAATTTTTTAAAATAGATAAATTGAACTCGATAAAAAATGCACCTCAAGCTTCCCCTTTCTTCTTTGGATATGTGTATTTTTTATTCCTTAGGCCCTTATTGCCACATGTGAAACAAATAACATCATGTTACCTTTCTTACACCTTAATCCTTGTCTTCTTGGAAGGGCATGCAGAAGCTTTGGTCTTAGAGATATTTTATTTCCCCTCTCGTTTATTCCCCATATGGATGGAAGGATTTTCATGATTCCTTTCCTTAACCACTTGGTGAAAAAGAGTGAGAAGATCTGGTTGATATTTTACAATATTTATCATATAAAAATTAACAACAATATAGAGAATCTTTGATGGAGTGATCTAAGAATGATATTGGTGTGCACTTTGTTGGGGAGTTTTAACCCTAGAAATTATAGGCACTAAATATATCCAATGAACTTGACTACATAAGGCCTAATTGGTGCACCCTCTAAAATATTACTCTGAAAGAGAGCCTTGGAAATCTCATATTATTCTTACCATTCTCTCTCTTGGTAAAGAACATGGATGTGATCAAGCATTATATACACATCCATGTTTTCATGAGACTTCATGAGTTCACTAGACATATATGAAAGCATCAAAAATTGAATTTCAACCACGCCATTCAAATGTTTTTCATTGATAGTGAAATTATTTTGTAACACCGCAACCTCAGTTACCCAGAGTCAATGAATTATTACATAAAATTGGCATGATCAATAGAGATCAAATCCTAAAATACCAATCAGTTTTGTAGCCTTGGAATTACTAGATACATACATTAGTTTCACATTACATTATGAAATGAAGAAGCAACATTGTGTCTCCATTGAACACATTCATATTCCTTAGCCTATCCTTGTAGTTCAGTCATAGTATACTTCTTCGCATCCTGGGAAAAAAAATAAAACATAAGAAAGGGGTGAGATCAGATGCACAGTAAGGATAAAAATATAGCGGAAACTATCATAAATAAATATAAACATTTAAGGCAATGTATAAGAATAAAACACAAGACATTTAAACTTAATCTTCACCATAATATGTAAAAGATAAATCAAATAATTCCCTTTACTTATCCACTTGGATATTATACTAGTCTAATAATCACATGTAATATAAATATCCAATCTCATAATAATGAAATGCATAATGTTGGACATCTTAACCACAAAGTCAAGGCCTCGTACCAAGACCATAAATAAAAAGTTTGTCAATGCCTTATGCCAAGGCACTAGTTTGTCTAATGAGACCTACCGATACATCGAGGGGCTATAGCGGGCCCTTCCCATCACTTACTACGTCCAATTCGTTCCTCATATGAAAAGGGTGAAAGACAACATAAAAATTCGTATTAAACTAACATACGAAATGTTAATAATTTAACCATAAACTATGAATGACACAAAAAATAGCACATCTACAATCAAACATATCATAAAACTATCAATACAATATGGAATATTGTATTATAATAAATCAGATTCAATTAAACATAAAATACAATAATAGATGTTGACATATATGAAATCAATCCAAAAACTATTTGAGAGAAATATATGTTTCTACTTTGAAATCGTTTAAAAGGTGAATAAGTATAAAAGAAAAAATTTATTTGGAAAATATTCATATAATATTGTAAGGGAAGAATCTAAGGTTTTATAATGGTGGAAAATAGCCGCATCCTCTGTATAAGTTTAAAAAATATTATTTCCTTGATTTTTCGAAAAGGTCATAAAGTACATTGTCTAGAGAAAGAAGGAAAGATTACTTTCAGACCATTTTATTAAAATTCAAACAAGGGTATAAATGAATTTCACCCATGTTATAGAAAATATAAAAAAAAAATTTGAAATAAATTTTTAAGAAACACAAATGTGGATGATAAAGAAGTCCTAGTAGATACTTACATATAAACAATCACGGATAATAAAGAGATTATAAAATTAACCCTTACCATGTACTTTTACTTAGTGTAGGGTATGTTAAACTACTGTATAATAGTTAAATTATTTTTATTTAATTATAAAAGAACAACATACCTAAATATGATATCATATATTATCCTCTAATATTTCTTTGTTAATAATATTTATGTAGTATCATTGTTTCGAGAGTTAACTGATTTGTTTTCCTTTATATGATTTATTACGTAAGTCATGTTTTTTATGGATAAGATGAATTTTATTCATATCCATAATAATATTAAGTTCTTAAACATTATTTTTTAATCTTCAAATGAAAATTATTCTTTAATGCTTATGATGGGGAATTAAATCTTATCGCGTCGTGGAGACGGTAAGCCGTATGTACGCATGAGTGATAATATCATTATATTGATGGTAAAATTGTATGTAATTGGATGGTATATTATATATACATAATCATTAAAAGGTTATATTTATTATTTAAATAAATTATACTCATTATTATACCCATCCAAATAATGATGTGTTGAATAAAAAACGACACCATGACGCGAAGACGGTAAGCCATTTGTACTGACGTATGACGACTTTGTCATTTATAGGATGGATAAAATAATGAATATGGTTGTAACATATTTATAATAACATAAAATTATGTATAAGGTACTTGATTTATTATTTTAGTATAGAAACAACAAAGAAATACAAAGTGGAAGAATAAAAGAACTTTGAAAGAGGTGATGAAATAATTACCTCTTCTTTGGGTGCTTCCTTTTGATTTATAAAAAAGGGATCCTTAAAATGACTTTATGATCAAAGTAAGGCCACTAGGTTAAATTAAGGGTAGTTTGGAGGAGATTTGATCAGGGTTTGGCCGATCCAAAAGAATTTAAAGGTGTGAATTTGAGAGAAGCGGAAGTACCCTTTTAAAAGAGAGGTGAGGGGAACTTTAGGAAAATCTTGAAATATTATTTTATTAGAAATTTTTTTTAGGTTTATAATTTCTCCCAATGGATTTATTTCAAGGATAAGGTGGGTATGGTTCTAAATACTCTCCAAAAATAGGCTTTAGACAAGTTTCGTTTACCATATTAACCTTATCTTTTAGATTTAACTCTTAGTTAAATAGTTTAACTTTTACCATGTCTTCTTATATTTTTATATTACATGGTTAATATAGTTACTCTAAAATTCCAAGAGAAACTCAAGTGGTTAATTAATGACATATCTAGCATTATATAAGTTCTTTGGATGAATATTATATTTTTAGTAATATTATATTATTTAATAAAATAGTATTTATTTTAAAAGCTCATTTATGTCAATTTTGACACTATTTAGTATTTAGTTTTTTTTCAAGTAATAAAAACTTGATTAATTTGGAAAAAATACAATTAATCAATCATAAAATTTCATATTCACCTATAAAATTCGTTTATGATATCAAAAGTTTCAATTTACATTTATTTTAATATTTATAACATCAATTATTTTAATATTTCATTAATAAGGTAATTACTACATCGTCATTATGTCATAAATAAATTTAATTATTTAATGTCTCAAAATTTTAAATAAAATACGATTTAGTAGGAAATTTTTTTTATATTTCTAATGAATATTTATAGTCTAATTTATCTTATGTATAACTCTATATTAAAAATGGTTTAGTGGATAAAATTTGTATTTAACACTTTTAACACTTCTTTAAATAAAATATAATAAATATCTTAATGTAATCCAAGTGGATAAAAAGGACACTATTTTGGTCCTAAGGTTGATTTTGGTCTAAATACACTTATCCAATATAATTAGAACTTATTTTGGCATAATTTTATATTATTATAATATTATTTTTACCTTTAATTACCGTATTTACTTTTAACTGTGGTAAATAAAATTCAAAAGTTACTATTCACAAAAATCATTTTCATCCAATTGAACTGAATTATACTTACTGATTACAAACATGACTATCATTTTTTTGAAATTAAATTCACCAAAGAAGTAAAATTAGGTTTTATGCAAATTTATAAATGTGCCTAGAAGGTAAGTAAAAGACATTAAAAACTCCAATAATTTTTTTTTATATATAATATTATTATAAAATGACTCCAATGAATTAAATTGGACTTATATATGTATTATGTATCTTTTTTTACTTTAAAATAAATTTAAATTAAAAATAACTATTTAAATAGAAATTCAGTTTTAAATTATAACGTAGTGTTTTTCACTATTCATCAAAAATTAAAATTTTTCAGAAAAATACCAAAAATTCACCCTAAGATAATTTTGATTTTATGAATACAAAAACAAAGTCAATTTTAAAAAATAAAATTTATGAAATTTGAAAAAGTGGGTATTAATATTCATAACTACTTTTTAAACAGCTAGTTTGATTGGTCGGGATGTGTTAGAACTCAGAACTAGGTACAACGCAAGATATTGTATTATTCAAAGAGAAGATTACTTTGAAAGCTTGAGGTGTTACATTTTATCACTCACCTATTTAGTAGGTGAATCAGGGAGTGAGTATTTTAGCATATAAGATTTTTTTTCACGTCGCAACATGAACCATAGGCATCTGAACCACTCTGGGAAGTTACTACCTGTTAGAAGATAGTCTTTTTGTAACATCAATTCCATGGATAGTGTGGATGATGAACTTTAAATTTTATTCTATAATTTAAAAGAGAATATTATTAGTACATTTCTTGATTGAAATTTATATGACAAATAATAAATTAATTGATTTCATTAAATCTTATACTATTTTATCAAACCATAATATCCCTCACTATTGAACTCAGAATGTCTAGTTTCTTAGAAATTCTAGTGTAAAGGATTTATATTTCTCATATTTATGATCAATAATTTTTCCATGGAAACCATAAGAAGGTATTTAAATAATATTTCTTTCTAAATGTGTACTTTCAACTCCTCGATTTGTTGAGTGGAATCCCCAATCCAAAAATTACAACTTGGAATTATTCAACACTTGCCTCAAAATTTGTATTGAATAAAATTTGGACATTAAATTCAATACAAGTTTGGTTAAGTCAACATAAAACTCTCAAGATAAATCCTCGATAAAATTAAGTGTCCAGACTTTGTCCTTGTAAACACTTAATTATATGGTTTCATTCCCAATCAAGTAAAGGATTAGTATGACTTGCTGTTAAGTTAAGTGATTTTAGTTTATTATGCATAAATTTTATCTAATTTTATCCTTTACATATCAAACAAATATTAAGTGGATTTTACTCAATGAATTAACCATGTTGGATAAAACATTTACGCATAATCCATTTATTTAAATTCCATCTTTTCACATTAATTCATTTATTTCTATGATAGCAGTCAATAATCCATAAAATAAATAATGCATAAGATGTAAATAAATAAATAGTAAATTACTTAATCATGAGATTATATAATGGTTGATTTTTTTAGAAGACAATAAGTCAACCTTTGACCTAGGGGAAAGTTCCTTATGTCAGTCTTGTCATGAGTCACAACATTCTACCTGTACACTTGTGTATCATCTGAGCTAGCATTATAATGATTTTGTATTCAAATCCCTCCATGTGATTTGGGATACTATATTAATTACAAGTATTTATAACTCACACAGAGTTGAGGGGAACCAAAGGATTAGTTAATTTGGTTTATATAAATAAGCATAGACATGAATGTCCTATATAATAATGGAGAGAGGGATGACACCAAAACCATAAAAATTAATTTAGTATTAAATTATTTAAAACCCATGTATTAAATTAAATTAAAACATCCAACACATACACAGGTCTAGGTCAATATCATGAATGGGTCATACATGCAATGAATACACAAAAGTGAAAATGATTAACATTCATTTCATTTTCATTATTTATTATTAAGATAAATTCATTTTAATTAATTAATTAAATAATTAATTCCCTTTCATCTTAATGAACATAAAAATTCATTTAGAGATACCCATCATAATGGAATTCAAGGAAAATAAATAGAAGAACCAATTATTGTAGATTATTATAATAAATTTATTAAGCATTTAAAATAATTTTAAACCAATATTAAAATATCAAACACAAATTAAATCAATCAATAAAATAAGGATCTAATTCTGTACTTATCATGTTAATGTAATTTAATTATTTCTTTAATTGGGAGACTACACAATGTGTTCTTATGAGTTACACATTGTGTATCTCAGTTGTCGTGTTCCCGAGTTACATGCCTGGGGATTCAACCTCTAAATCGGTTAGGCTACATGATAGATAATACCAACAACATTTAATGTGTTCCTCTTTCCATGTGTCTATGATATACACCCGGGTCTTGATCATGTATATCAGGATATTAAATGGCATATATAATACATATACATGCCATGTGATCTCTATGTTGTGTGTTTGTTAAACTCACCAAATGTCTCAACATGTTAGTTAGATGTGGTACTACACTGTATTGTCAGTATATGTGGTGTGGAATGGGTTTCTCTCATTGCATTACCATTGTAAATTTTTCCTGAAACTCCCAATGGTCCCCTCATCCATAGTTGGGTACAAACCTGCTTTCCAATGGCCAATGTTCATTTAGGTTTTCAGGACCAATGACTCTTAGGGACTTGCATTGGTCGAGGGGATGGGAGGTCAGGCTCATCCCACATTTTGGTGGGAATTGGTTCTTACTATGAGACTCTCTTATAGATTTAAGATATGTTTACAGATCTCTTTCTAATCCCAATACAAGATTAGTTACCCTAATGAAATGAATTTAGGCCAATTATATTTTATATGAAAAAATCAAGATCTCTCGGGTGAGTCCATCTGTATGTATCTGTGGTTCTTCATTATCCTCAAGTAACATGATTCTGGTAATATTCTGAAACCATATTACCAAGTTCTTCATTACATTCTCCCACATGAGTAGGCGATTAATATTTTGAGGATGGGAAGGAACCATTATGGGGAATCGTACATATCCTAGTTATTATAGGAATCAAAACCCACATAGTTCATTTAACCCTTATAGTTTTATGTCATGCAGAAGGACTTATATGGGTGCTCTGGGATACCTTCAAGCTCGGGTTTTGGAGGGACATCCTATGTATCCTGAATATAGCAAGAATTAGATTTATTGTATTTAATTCTTTCTGGACTTATATATTGTGGTTTATTGTGTCATTATAGAGACTCGTGGTGTAGATGACATGATTACTACAACTACCGAATCTCACGTGCGCCATGCTCAGTTTGAGAAACAAGGGATATAAAGTAACCAATTTTATTACTTTGAGTAAGGGACTTAGATACTGGGATCACCCTGAATGATCAATATACAGCTCAAACCTCATAGAGAGGTAACCTAGGTATCCTAATTATGGTAGGAATCAGAGTCGGTGTAGTTCCCTTTATGTCGGGGATTACACACTAATGTTTCCCCGTATGGTAGGGATTTATGATGTTAGTGAGGTGTTTTTTATATCCCGTAAGCCCATGTGAGCCATGATCAAGGTGGAGAACAAGGGGTAGAATATGATCAGCCTCATGGTGTATGGGTATGGGACTTGTATATTGGAATAGTCCTTAGGGAGTTTGGTAGATATCTTAGGCCTTAGGGAGGTGTCCTACATATTCTGGTTATGGTCAGAATCAGAGTTCTTATAGTTTTTTTTATGTTGAGGCTTACACATTGAGGATTCCCTATACCATTTAAAGGGGTTTATATGGTAGATGATATGGCCATTACAACTCCCTAGGCCCACATGATCCATGATAATTTTTGAGAAACAATGGATAGTAAGTAATCAATTTCATTTCTTTGGATAAGGGACTCATATGATGGTCCCTCAATGGACGATAAATATAAAGCTCAGGCCTCTGCGGGAGGTGGACTACGTATTATGAACATGGAAGGAATTTGAGTCATCGTATTTCCTTTCATGTTGGGGCTTATACGTTGAGGCTACCCTATTGACCAGGGATTACATTCTGAGAACATACAACATTGTCAAATCCTGTGATGCCTGGTGATCTATCCTTCTTGTTTGGAAGATGTCTCTAGTACCAATGGCTACATCCTATGGGTTATCAAATGAGATAGCTTGAAACATATGGATGGTTTCATGAGAGCCTGTGTGGCATAGTCCAAGAGGTGTCACATGTCTCGAATGAAATGTCTGGAGGGCATTGCGAGTATTAGCTGACATGAGCTGAAGGTGTCATGGGTGCTTGGTTGTCATGATCAAATAATTTCATGAGACTCGACTAACATGAGTGAATTCCATTATCTGAGTTAGGAGATGTGTTTAAAGGACCTCAAATATCTTGGGTGATGGACCCATAGGGTTCAAAAGATCGAAGTGGCACCCACAGGGGCACTGTAAGATATAACTTGACATGTCTGTAGGACTTCGCGTGTCCCTGATGACATGTATAAGGGGTGTCGTGAAATCTGGGGGATGTGCCCTGGTTCTGTCGTGTGTCTTTTGATGACACCTGCGAAGTGCATGAGGGGAAACAAGCATGTATTTCACTTAAAACTTTTTTCCTTTGATATTGACACTAACCCTTGTATTGTGAATGCCTTGGTTTCATTCAGCATCAGTTTCTTTGAGTCTCACATGATTTGGAGGACATGCGGCATGTTCTTCATATTTCCTTCTGAAATTCCTTTTCATGATCCATGAGTGGTAAAGCAAAGCAATTTATGTCTAATGCATGACTACTGCGGATACCCGCTAGTATATTACATGATGGAAAGCTATACGGCTGCATCATCAGTTTCCTTGATAGTTCCATAGAAGTAGAGAGCCGAATAATGTAGAGCCTGGGCATCTGGTCGATCAAAAAATCCAACCCATGTAGTGGTCCTCAAAAAATACAAAACTTTATTCATTTTGGGATAGGGAATTTATAGGCATCGCCACCCCTGATACTCAACGGTTTGTGTGGCGTATCTAGCATGAGTCCTGGATGGAGTTGGCAAAGGGGTCATGTCACATCCATGACTTCTTTTAAATTATTTTTTTCATTTAATTTACATCCTTTATTTGTTATGGGAGTTTTCCATGCATTTTGGTGGAAATGTTGGGTTTTCAAAATTTGTGTCGAACCGTGAGCCCATTTCCAGATTTAAATATAAATTTTGTTTCTTGTAACTTCTTCATTTTCAAAATTTTACACCCATTCCACTTCCCAATTGAAATACCCTGGTATTTTAAAACCACCATATCCATTTAGACCTAATATGAATCCATAATAACGATGGATTTGTTTTTTTTAATGTCGCAGTTTGGGTATAGTTTTTAGTGCCAGTGGTTTGGGTTTCTAGTAGGTCCTTGGTGGTAAATCTTATGAAGATGGATTGAGGGAAGTACACCTTTAGATGAGGGTTCATGTGCTGTTTCATTTTGGTTTTGTACCTTTGTTATAGTCTTGGTGAGTTGTTATAAACTATGTAATTCAGTTCTAATTTTTTTTAAAAATTGTTTGGTTTGAAAAATCCATATTCATTTTTTTGGATTCATTTGTTGTTTCAAGTTTATAAACTCAGGTAAATCATTCCCAATTCACAATTTTTTGATACCCGGGAACTTGTGCTATCCTGTGGGGATTGGGAATGCCCTTCGGGCTATGTCTCGGGCAGGTTTTGGTGTCTGTTTTGGCGGTGACTAGATTCGGTTCATGAAAAAATGGTATCAAAGGAGATTTATGTTAACTATTAAGGACATGTAATTTGTGGAACAGTCGAGAGAGTCTGGAGTTAGGATTATCAGGACTTGGAATTCTAATTATGGGTAGTGTTCATGATCACCATACCTCATGATGGGATTCAAGTCACCATGGGAGGTCTGAAATTATCTAATTCCTTTGGTCTATTTTTGGTTTGATGATGATTAGGGGAAATGAAAAGAGAGTTGGGTAATGGTCTCAGTGAGCTCGCTGGGCCTGGAAAACCATGTGGAGCTGGGGATATTTCCCTAGAACACTCTTCATTATGGTGAAGTGATTGGTGTATGACTGCCGACCACATGTCCAAGTCACCCACCAAAGCTAGTTCCCCCTCACATTGTCTTGTGTCCTTTAATTTTAAAATATTGGAAGTTTGGTTTTAAAGTAAAAATGACATGGTTTTAAGAAGAATAAGTTTTTTGTGAATTTTTTTTTCAAATAAATATGGAAGTGTTTGATTTTCGAAATGGTGGAACAAAAATTTCAGATTTTTTTTGAATTAGTAAAATGGCGTGTTTACGCCACTTTTGAACCAAGAAGTATGTTATAGTTGGTTTTGAAAATATTTTTCCAACAGAGTTTTCTAAATTTTTGAATGGTTTTTTAATGGGATGAGATGTTTTGAAATTAATTTGTATGAATTTAAAGTTAGTTTTCATTTGAATGATTGTGCCTTTCTGAAAATTTTTGTAAGCAGTAATTTGGGTTTGATTTCGTGGTTAGCGGTATTGAGAAAAAGAAAGTATTGGTTGATTGTTTTGGTTTTGAAAAGTGGAAAGAGTTTTTGTTTTAACCTTTTTTATATTTGTGAGAGACCACATGCATGGGGTTATGTGGGATGATGGATGGTTAATTGCACGACTGGATGAGTGTCAGGATGGATATGAGGAGGGTGCCTGGTGTGGCATAGAAACATGCATGTGTGGGGCCCATGGGATACCATTGGTGGATACGCTAACCACTGAACCATTTGTTTTCAAAGAAATGTTTTTAAAATGAAAACTTGATGGCTTGATGAGTGTTTTGGGATGGTGTGTATTATGTGTTTTTTTGGAAATGTTGATGTTGTGGAATTTTTTCAGTCAAATAACCCCTCTTGTTTGAATGATGTTTTGGGTTTGTGTTTGGTCAGTAAGCTGTGTGGAAGGGCTGTTTAGTGGTCTCTTCTGAGAAAAGTTTGGTAAGCCTTTATGGTGGTTCCCCACATCTTTTTGGATCTGGTTGCGGTATTTCTTGACTAATGGAACAGGTTGGTTGGGTCCTTGGGTTCTCTCGTTGGATAAGGTACACCACCATTAAGGGTTAGTGCACAACTGGAGTGCAACCCAAATTGTTTTACCGTTGGAAACTCCTTCAGTTGATCAGTGTATAGAATATTTTCTTGAGATTTTTATAATTCTTCTACACCATTTAATTTTTTTTGGTTTTAGGATACACTTGTAGTGGGAGAGTTCTCATGGAAGTTTGAAAGATACCTTAATTTCTTAAGTTTCCAGATTCATTGATGGTGGAAGTGGTCTGGGTTTTTTTAGTGTGGATGAGTATCTGGATGGTGTCTAAAAGGGCATATAGGTCCTTCATTGTCTCTTTGAAGTATGTGTTCATGTTAACCACCAGTGTGAGAAATGTGGTCCTGAGTGGCCATTATGGCCACCTTTTGGATTTTTTTGTTGTTTGGGGACTTGGCATAAGGTCCCTCTCCCTGAATTATTTCTATCAATCGTAATGGTCATGTTTGGCGAGGCCTTTTTATTTTGTGTTCTCATTTGACTGTAAAGATTAAGGTTGGGCAATCCTCTAAGGGTATCTGTTATGTTGGGAGCATGTCTTCCTTGGAAAAAATTTCAAATCCTTCATCTTAGAGAAATGTGTTTTTATGTTTCCTCCCCTTCTGTTGTTTCTCACCCTAAGAAACAAGGTGTGATGTGTGTGCATCTTCTGATCCCTTGTATCAGTGAAATGTTATGTTTCGTTAAAGTGAGTTCTGGAGTGTGTTATGTCTCGGTGAACCCATTGGGGTATGCGGTGTAGTTATTTGTGGCACTGAAAGAAGAAGTTCCATACAAGGGTTTACAAATCCTAAATCTGAGGCTGAAGATTCTTCAATCTTTTGAGATCTAGCCATAGGTTCTAGAGAGAAGCTGGCACATAGTCAGGGGAAATCCTAGGGTAGTTTAAACCCTTGTACAAGTCCTACCCTCAGTATGAATGATAGGAAGAGTTTAAACCTCTGGTGTCGTCATCTTTCTTCTGTTATTCCCATTCGATGGAAAGAGGTGGAGGGCCTCGTGCCCATGTTTATCGCCTAATGTATTTCCTTCCCCATTTGGTTTCCATTGAGTTTTTGGAGAAAGGTTTAAAATTTTTCTAGACAGGTTGAGAGCAAGGTTTTCACATGGTGAGTTGTAACCATGCCCCAAAAAACCATTCAGATATAAGGATCCACACAGTTAGCGCACTGTTTGCCAAACTGTGTGGACTAACTGTGCGGCTATCCCAACTCTTTGAGTTTTGGGGTCTTTTTGTGTTAACCCTTACTGGTCGGTTAAGATGGTTGGTTCTTATGGTGGGGAGAACCACCATGGGTCTCATGTAAGTTCCTTTGGAAATGTCTAATGGAAGTCTACGCCTTGTACCAAGGAGTCTATTTGGGTCTCCCCCTGTTAGTGTCCTGATTCTGTCTTGGGAAAAAATTTAAGTTTTCTTTTATGGTGGGGAGCCCGTTTGTGTCTCCTCATACTAGTAACTCAGTTTTGTTCTTGGTCTTGGCATGGAAGTGGGTAGTATAGTTTGGAGCTATCTAACTACCTACATATTCCTTGTGTAATCATTGGGATTGGATAGTTCCCAAAAATTTAGTTATATCAAGGAAAGTGTAACCTTGTTCGATGTTTTTTTTCATCTAGGTAGATTACTTGAGTCTTGTTCATATAGTGTTTTAGGAGTTTCCTTTTGGGGATAAAGTATGATTGTTCTTGATCATTTCAGGAAATTTATGTAAGTGTTGGTTTGTGAGAGTATTCCTTTATTAATTGATCACTAGAGGTGTTTTTGCCTTTCAGGGGCGGACCTAACTTGGCGAAGGTATATATTTCTGGTCTATCAGTTGGGTTTGGTTTTTTGCTTTTGGCCTTATTGTGGATTTCTGGGGGTGTAAAGTTTTATGGTGGGGAGAATTGTTATATCCATGAATTCTTTTAAAGCAATTTTCTATTTATTTTCAATCCTTTCTTTGTTATGGGTGTTTTCCTTGAATTTTGGTGGAAATTTTGGTTTTTCAAAATTTTCCCCAAACCAAGAGCCCATATCCAGATTTAAAAATAATTTTGTTTCTTTTATAAATCCTTCATTTTTCAACATTTTACACCCATTCCACTTCCCAATTAGAATAACCTGGTATATTAAAACCACCATATCCATTTTTACCTCATATGAATCCATATAATTATGGATTTTGGTTTTTTATTAAGGTGTTGCGTAGAGACCCTAAGCTTGAAGTACATAGACATTACATTACTTTTGCGGAATACTTTGTACATAACAAAAACAAAAACACAAGTACCGCAATAGTTTAGTGTCTTTGGAAACTCGAAATATAATCTTCTAATCGTAGTGAAAGATCTTCAACATCTCCCATAAATATCTTCCCTTTTTTTTCTTACCTAAAACCTTTTTTTATATCCTGGGGAAAGGAAAACATAAAAGGGTGAGCTCAAATGCTCAGTAAGTGTAAACAAAAGAAATATCAATCACATCATATTCATAAGAACATAACATTTTGGAAATCTTAACCTGAAAAAGAGATCATAATATCATAACATGGGATAAATCATAGTAGTAAAATGTAATCCCAATAATCATAACTTAAAACATGAAACTTTGTGGCATACACACATAATCATAGAGAATCATTTCTTATTAGTCAAGACTCATTTACAAGACTATCTTAGTGGACAAAGTCCATTTCTGAATCGAGTTCACTCCTCATTTCAGTCCTGTTTCACTAAAACGGTTTAAGCTTCCGTTCCATCCATTTCTATCTCATGAGATATAAAATCTTTACCCAATGCATTTGAGGGAGATATAGGTCCCACCCATCTCATAATGATTCCATTCTTATGTGTGCCACAAAATCATAAACCATACATCATAGCATAACCCATGTAATAAAAATGGGAATCTTAAACATCATGCCATCATAACAAAATCCATATAAGATAAAAGGACATCATAAAAATAATTCCATCATAACAAAATCAAATCAATGTAAAAAAATAGGAATAGAAACAAAGCCCTATATTATCTTAGATGGAAAATAATTTTGATAAAACACTTGAACTCCATTCTTGAGGAAAATATCCTTTCTACTTCAAAAACATTTTTCCTTTCTTAACATGTCATACTATTGTAAACTAAAATAAGTGGATTAAAAATAAACATGAAAACTTATAAAGGAATATTCTTGTAAATAATGTTTTAAAAATCCATTCATGCCGTATAATTTAAAAAAACATTCTTCTCGTACTTTTGTCGGAAAAGTCAAAAAGTACCTCGTACGAAAAACGACAAAAGATTCCTTTCATATTTCTTACTAAAAACTCACCGAAGGGTAAAATTGGATTTAAAAAATTGTAGTAGGATGTAAATAATATTACATATTGAGGAAACATGGATGTGGATGATAAATATTCCCCAATAAATTCTGAAGTATAAACAATCTTGGATAAAAATGAGATTGTGATATTTCCCTTACCTTAGGTCTGATTTGCTTCGTAAGTGTTCGAGCCTCCTATATAATGATTTAAATAATGTTATTGATTTATTACAGAATCATACTCTTTGTTATAATATCATATATGGCCATATTCTTAGCTTCTTATTAGTAATATTTCATTGCTGCTTGTTATTCGGGTGTTTATTACTTTTTGTTCTTATGCGTGTTTTGTCGAATAAATTCTTATTATTCTCTTTAGGTTATAGATACCTAATTTACAGAATTTCATTAGTGTAATATATATCATATTAATTTATTCAATTCATTTATATAATCATTATTTAATGAATATCATGTAGAACGAGTCGCATCACATCGTGGAGACGATATTCCGTACGTACGCACGAGTGATGATATCGTTCCCATGATTGTAGGATTGTATTGGAGTGTATTTATACTACTTAAGAATCAATATCACTTTACAATAATCATATATAGTTATTATTTACACCATTATAACCATCCAAGTAAGGTGGTGGTGGAAAATAGATTACACCACGGCGTGGAGACGGTATTCCGTACGTACGCACGAACGATGATTTTGTTTTCCGTAGGATGGATAGATGGTGAAATAAGGTTGTTTCATAATTATAATAACATACCAGTATATGAGTTATACTGATGTTATTACTTCATAATGAAAAAACTAAAGAATAATAAGTGGAAGAAGAAATAAAGTTGAAAGAATCGGTAACGGATATTACCTCTTCTTTGAAGCGCCTCTTTGAGACCACCTCTTAGGGCACTAAAATTGGTCTTTGAAGAAGACAAGGACCTATAGGATGTTTCTATGGAAGTTTAGAAGAGAATTTGGTAGGTTTTGGCCGAGCTTGAAGGCTCAAAGTGGTGTGAGGAAGAGAGGGAGGAGGTTCCCTTTTATAAGGGAGGAGAGGGGCACTTTGGAAAAACTAAAAATATTATTTTATTATAAAGCCATATTCGGTTATAAATAGCTCCAAATTGATTTATTTCGAAGCTAAGGTGGGGATGGGTCGAAATCCTCTCATACAATAGAATTTGGAAAATTTTAGTTTACTATTTAAACCTTATCATTTATATTTAACTTTAAGTAAGATAATTTTACTTTTACCGTGTCTTTTTGTGTTCTTACACTATAAGGTTAATAAACTTACTATAACAAGCCAAACGAATCCCAAGTTGTTTATTATTAACATATATAACCTTATCTAAGTCATTTTTCTGAACCTTAGATTTTTAGGAATAAAATAACAATTAATAATATAATATTTGTTTTAAAAACTATTTTATGTCAATTTTGACACTATTTGGAAATTGATTTTTTTGTGAAAATCCTAACAGAATGATTAGTTCGAATAAAGTTAACTAAATCAATACTAACATGTCATATTAGCATTGAAAATTATTTTAATTCATAAAAAGTCTCAAATTACATTTATTTTGGTATTTATAACATCAATTATGTCAATATTTCATTAATAATATAATTACTGCATCATCATTGTGTCATAAATAAATTAAATTATTTAATGTCTAAAAATTAAAAATAAAATATCATTATGTAGGAAATATTTTTAGATTTATAATGAATATTTATAGTCTAATTTATCTTATGTATGACCCTATATTAAAAATTATTTAGTTATTAAACTTTGATTTTAACTATTTTAACCCTTCTTTAAATAAATTAATAATAAATGTCCTAATCTAATCCAAGTGGGCCTAAATGGTCATATTTTATTCCTAAGGTTGTTTTTGGTCGAATTAAACTTATCCAATAGAATTAGGACATGTGTTAGGGTAATAATAATATCATTTTTACCCTTAATCACTCTATTTACTTTTAACTGTGGTAAATAAAAGTAAAAAGTTACTATTCACCAAAAATTATTTTCATATAATTGAACCACATTTTACTTTCTGACATCAACCGTGTATCTAGGATTTTTGAAATTCCACTCACAGAAGCGGTAAAATTATGTTTTATGTAAATTTGCAAATTCTCCTAGGAGGTGGGTAAAAGACGGTCAAAAGTTCAATAAAATTTTTATATATCTAAAATTATTATAAAATGACTCCAATGAATTACATTAAACTTATATAGGTATTATGTATCAATTTTGACCTAAAATAAATTTAAATAAAATAAATAATTATTTAAATAAAAAGTTGGTTTTTAAATAGTAACCAGTGTTTTCACTATTCATCAAAAATTGAAAGTTTTCTGAAAAATACCAAAATTTCACCCTAGGCTAATTTCGATATTCCGAATCCAAAAAAGAAGTCCATTTTCAAAAATAAAATTTATAAAATTTCAAAAAGTGGGTATTACTATTCATAATGGCTAGTTTTAATAATATTTTAATAGCATATCGTTGTTTAGCGAAACTCGGTATTGCGTACAACACACGCTATCGTGGAAGGTCACGCTTGCATGTAATGAAATCCAAGTTAGGGATGCGTGTTGTGCAATATCCTTTTGGTGTAGCGTATAACACAAGACATTAATGAAATTAAAAAGAATATTTTTTGTAAAATCTTGGGGTGTTACATTCTACCCCCCTTAAAAAGAATTTTGCCCTCGAAATTTTTCGGGGTTATAAATGGTTTACTACTCGAAAGTGAATTTAATAGAAACCCACATCGTAAAAAGGAATACCAAAACTTGGATTTAAAAACTAAAATATGAAACGTAACGATTACTCAAATTAACTAATCACTGGGTTTCCACATAGGAGAACATAGGTGAAAATGTGGATATGGAAGAGAAATCTAACCGTCATTTTCTGATGGAGAGTGGTAGAGAACATGTCTATTAAAAATCCAACAATCACAAAGCCATAAATTTGTGATGATCTAGGGTACCATCTGATTCATCAGATATAAGGGAACTAGGAAAACATTTTTGGTTTTCAAGATCATTTCCCTAAAGTTGAAGAATTTGAATTAGAATAAATACTTACTTTATTTTGGTACAATCTCACTGTTGTTCATGATTTGAAAAATTTCCACTTCATCTATTAAAGAAATGAAGTTGAATTTGTTATTCGTGAAGTGTTAACAGATCATGTGATAGAATGATGGGTCATTCCATCTGTTTCAAACAAAAGGTTAGAAAAAGTTATCAAATATACATACGTCCATCTATGGTGAGGTTAATCGTAAAAGATTCTAAAAATGAACTTATACTTCATATATCATACCGTGTAATAAAATAAAACTAGTTTCTACTAACCAGGGACTTCCTGTAGGCCAGTTTTAGGCAAAAAAGGCCAGTCGCACTTCGGTTGTGGGTTCGATTCCCTCAGCCTTGTCCGACACGATGGGCTGTCGCCCGTCCTGCAGGTTGTCCTTTTTCTAAAGCTATATTACTATAACATCCCATAAATAATATCGAAAAAGGTTCTATCCTTAAACAATACTAACTTATGTCCAACATAATCCATTACAATATTTAGGGTTATCTAAAATACTTCGGTCCAAGCTCATAGTATAAAGAAAATGATTATTGAAATGTCACATAACAATCACATGAATGTCATCATTTATCCCCCATATATCATAAGATATATCTTGTTGGTCAAATTACAAACATGTGAATACCTTAATCATTTATTCTCTTGAAGAATGAATACCCATTGAACCTTAGTGAAAACATGAATAGAGTTAAAAGTTAACACTTTCCACAAATCAAAATCCTCAAAATTTTTTATACTCAAACCATGATATCACTTAGTCCTAATATCAATCACGAGCTCATGAATACAATAAAACATCTCATTATCTTCTTATCCCTTCATTATGCGCATATCATCTACTTACCAAAAATATCTCAATCACTTTCCATGGTTACCGGTACCATAAAATTATTGAAAACCACAATAGACTAATACATAAATATTCCAATATTCCACGATACTATATACACCATTATTTTGGAATCCCATTACATAAACACTTAATCATTCCACCACATCATTATCATATTCAACATCGCCAATAGTGATCACATGTGACTTCCCTTTGTCCTTTTCCTTAAGTGGTTGCTCATGTCGATCATCATTAACCCTTGGATTAGGGCATTGATTAGAATAATGCCCCATTTCATTGCACTTGAAGCATTGAAGTGTTGTTGGTGCATTCTCTGCAGTCTTTTCTTTATTCACACCATTAGAAACCCTTTTTCCATTACTTCGACACTTAGCTGCTCGATGTCCTTCTTTTCCACACTTAAAACATTTTCGAGTCCCTTTAAGACAATCTCCACCATGCTTCTTTCCACACTTTGAGCATAAGGAAACATTCATCTTCTTTTCACCATTATTCTGAGATTTCTCCTTGAACTCCATCTTTCGTTTCTTGTCAAAACCATGAGATGGATATGTAACACCAACTTCCATTTCTACCTTAATAGCACAACGCACAATTTCTTCATAGCTACTGAAGTCTCTTATAGTTAATGCCCTTCGAAGATTTGGTTTTAAGCCACTGAAGAATCGATCAATTTTACTTTCAGGTCTGATGATAAAGCCAGATGCATACCTTGCAAGCCTTGTAAAATTCGCTTCGTATATACCAACAGATTCGTCATCATTTTTCTTTAGTTCAAGAAACTCCTTCTCCATCTTTGTTCGAAGAATACGGGGGAAGTACTTATTGAAAAATAAGTTCTTGAACTCGTCCCATTTCATGGACCCAATTTCATCTCTTGGCCTCGTATTCTTGATAAGATTCCACCATTGATCAGATTCACCTTCCAAACGATATACTGCTAAGATGACTTTATCATGTTCAGAACATTGAAGAACTGAAAATATCTTTTCAGTGGTACTGATCCATTGTTCAGCAACAAGTGGATCAGAAGACCCACTGAAAGAAGGTGGACGTTTCCTCATGAAGAACTCAATAGAATATTGTTCCCTTCTCTGCTCATTTGGAAGTCCAGAATGATTCATATCTTGTGTAAGTATAGAAATAAGATTCTACATCTCCCATAACATTTGTTTGTTCAGGAGGACAATCATTACATTGTCCATTACATTGATCAACACGGTTCCTTCGGGTTCCAGCCATCGTCTAAAACCCAAAAAGAATAATGTGAGAGGCAAAAATCACGCTAGGGAAAACAACATAATAAAGGGGGAGTACCTTCAATATATAACATCTTAGGTTACCGTAATTCTAGTACTATAACCTATACTTATACTTAACCTTAGGGACATCCCTATACATACCTTAGAAATATCTATAGGAATCTCACTAAAGTTCTCGCATCCTAGTTTCCAAAGGTTGACTAAACCTTTCCTCTGATACCAACTGTAGAGACCCTAAGCTTGACGTACATGTACATTACATTACTTTTGCGGAATAATTAGTACATAACAAAAACACACACACAAGGACCGTAATAGTTTAGTGTCTTTGGAAACTCGAAATATAATCTTCTAATCATGGTGAAAGATCTTAAACTTCTCCCATAAAGATCTTCCCTTTTTTTTCTTACCTAAAACAATTTTTTATATCCTGGGGAAAAGAAAACATAAAAGGGTGAGCTCAAATTCTCAGTAAGGGTAAACAAAATAAATATCAATCACATCATATTCATAAGAACATAACATTTTGGAAATCTTAACTTGCAAAAGAGATCATAATATCATAACATGGGATAAATCATAGTAGTGAAATGTAATCCCAATAATCATAACTTAAAACATGAAACTTTGTGGAATATACACATAATCATAGATAATCATTTCTTATTAGTCAAGACTCATTGCCAAGACTATCTTAGTGGACAAATTCCATTTATGAATCGAGTTCACTCCTCGTTTTAGTCCTGTTTCACTGAACCGATTTAACTTGCCGTTCCAACCATGTATATCTCATGAGATATAAAATCTTTACCCAATGAATTGGAGGGAGATATAGGTCCCACCCATCTCATAATGATTCCATTCTTATGTGTGCCACAAAATCATAAACCATACATCATAGCATAATCCATGTAATAAAAATGGGAATCTTAAACATCATGCCATCATAACATAATCCATATAAGATAAAAGGACATCATAAAAATAATTCCATCATAACAAAATCAAATCAATGTAAAAAAATAGGGATAGAAACATAACCCTATATTATCTTAGATGGAAAATAATTTTGATAAAACACTTGAACTCCATTCTTGAGGAAAATATCCTTTCTACTTCAAAAACATTTTTCCTTTCTTAACATGTCTTACTATTGTAAACTAAAAGAAGTTGATTAAAAATAAACATGAAAACTTGTAAAGGAAGATTCTTGAAAATAATGTTTTAAAAATCCATTCATGCCATATAATTAAAAAAAACATTCTTCTCGTACTTTTGTCGAAAAAGTCAAAAAGTACCTCGTACGAAAAACGACAAAAGATTCCTTTCATATTTTTTACTAAAAACTCACCGAAGGGTAAAATTGGATTTAAAAAATTGTAGGAGGATTTAAATAATATTACATATTGAGGAAACATGGATGTGGATGATAAACATTCCCCAGTAAATTCTGAAGTATAATCAATCTCAGATTAAAATGAGATTGTGATATTTCCCTTACCTTAGGTCCGATTTGCTTCATAAGTGTCCAAACCTCCTGTATAATGATTTAAATAATGTCATTGACTTATTCCAGTATAATACTCTTTGTTATAATATCATATATGGCCATATTTTTAGCTTCTTATTAGTAATATTTCATTGATACTTGTTATTCAGGTGTTTATTACTTTTTGTTCTTATGCGTTTTTTGTCGAATGAATTCTTATTCTTCTCTTTAGGTTATAGATACCTCATTTACAGAATGTAATTAGTGTAATATATATCATATTTATTCATTCAATTCATTTATATAATCATTATGCAATTAAGATCATGTAGAATGAGTCACATCACATCGTGGAGATGGTATTCCGTACGTACGCACGAGTGATGATATCGTTCCCATGATCGTGGGATTGTATTGGAGTGTATGTATACTATTTCAGAATCAATATCAATTTACAATAATCTTATATAGTTATTATTTACACCATTATACCCATCCAAGTAAGGTGGTGGTGGAAAATAGATTACACCACGACGTGGAGACGATATTCCGTACGTACGCACGCGCGGGGATTTCGTTTTTTGTCGGATGGATAGATGGTGAAATAGGGTTGTTTCATACTTATAATAACATACCATTATATGAGTTATACTGATGTTATTACTTCATAATGAAACAACTAAATAAGAATAAGTGGAAGAATAAATAAAGTTGAAAGAATCGGTAATGGACATTACCTCTTCTTTGAAGCGCCTCTTTGAGACCTCCTCTTAGGGCATTAAAATTGGTCTTTGAAGAAGACCAGGACCTCTAGGATGTTTCTAGGGAATTGTAGAAGAGAATTTGGTAGGGTTTGTCCGATCTTGAAGGCTCAAAGTGGTGTGAGGAAGAGAGGGAGGAGGTGCCCTTTTATAAGGCAGGAGAGGGGCACCTTTGGAATAACTAAAAATATTATTTTATTATAAAGTCATATTCAGTTTTTAATAGCTCCAAATTGAGTTATTTAGAAGCTAATGTTGGTATGGGTCGAAATAATCTCATCCAATAGAATTTGGACAAGTTCAGTTTACTATTTTAACCTTATCATTTAGTTTTAACTTTAAGTTAGATAATTTTACTTTTACCGTGTCTTTTTGTGTTCTTACACTATAAGGTTAATAAACTTACTATAACAAGCCAAACGAACCCCAAGTTGTTTATTATTAATATATATAACATTATCTAATTCATTTGGCCTAACATTATATTTTTAGGAATAAAATAACAATTAATAATATAATATTTGTTTTAAAAACTATTTTATGTCAATTTTGACACTATTTGATAATTGTTTTTTTTGAAAATCCTAACTGAATGATTAGTTCTAAAAAAGTTAACTAAATCAATACTAACATGTAATATTGACATTAAAAATTATTGTAATTCATAAAAATTCTCAAATTACATTTATTTTAGTATTTATAACATCAATTATGTCAATATTTCATTAATAAGATAATTACTATATCTTCATTGTGTCATAAATAAATTAAATTATTTAATGTCTAAAAATTACAAATAAAATATCATTATGTATGAAATCTTTTTATATTTCTAATGAATATTTATAGTCTAATTTATCTTATGTATAACCCTATATTAAAAATTATTTAGTTATTAAACTTTGATTTTAACTATTTTAACCCTTCTTTAAATAAATTAATAATAAATCTCCTAATCTAATCCAAGTGGGTCTAAATGGTCATATTTTATTCCTAAGGTTGTTTTTGGTCGAATTACACTTATCCAATAGAATTAGGACATGTGTTAGGGTAATAATAATATCATTTTTACCCTTAATTACACTATTTACTTTTAACCGTGGTAAATAAAAGTAAAAGGTTACTATTCACCAAAAATTATTTTCATCTCATTGAACCACATTTTACTTACTGACATCAACCGTGTCTCTCGGATTTTTGAAATTCCACTCACAGAAGCGGTAAAATTAAGTTTTATGTAGATTTGCAAATTCTCCTAGGAGGTGGGTAAAAGACGGTCAAAAGTTCAATAAAATTTTTATATATCTAAAATTATTATAAAATTACTCCAATGAATTACATTGAACTTATATAGGTATTATTTATCAATTTTGACCTAAAATAAATTTAAATAAAATAAAACATTATTTAAATAAAAAGTTGGTTTTTAAATTGTAACCCAGTGTTTTCACTATTCATCAAAAATTGAAAGTTTTCAGAAAAATACCAAAATTTCACCCTAAGCTAATTTTGATATTCCGAATCCAAAAATGAAGTACATTTTCAAAAATAAAATTTATAAAATTTCAAAAAGTGGGTATTACTATTCATAATGGTTAGTTTTAATAATATTTTAATAGCATATCGTTGTTTAGCGAAACTTGGTATTGCGTACAACACACACTATCGTAGAAGGTCACGCTTGCGTGTAATGCAAGCCATGTCAAGGATGCGTGTTGTGCAAGCTCCTTTTGGTGTAGCGTACAACACAAGACATTAATGAAATTAAAAAGAATATTTTTCTTAAAATCTTTGGGTGTTACATGTTGGGCCAGCCCGCAAGCCCATTTCCTGCTTTAAATATTGTTTTTAATTATTTAATATTTCATTCAATATTTAAGTTTTTTTGGTGATTCTAACTCTCACCCGAGCCCACTTACCCAAGGCGCACCCCAATTCTCTCCTCCCGCAATTTGGATCTCAATTGAATCATGAATGTGGGAGAAACTTCTATGGATTTCAAAAATCGCCCAGATTTAAGGAGGTAAATTGATCCTTTAATAACTCCTTATATTTTTACTCCTTTCTCCCATTATATTTCCAACATGACCTCCTTAGACTTATTCAAACCTCAATTTCATTTATGGTTGTTTTGAAATTCAGATACTGGTGTATTTGGGTCGTTTCTTCAAGATTTATCTGGGTAAGTGTTTCAATCTTCATTTCCTTCCATCTCCTTAGGATTTCCTCCCACTTTCACGATTTTATATAATGTACATAAGCTAGGTTTAATATCTAGGGTGTTATTTGGGGCCTTTTTTGTGAAATATTATGGTTTAGGGTTCGTTTTCACATCCTTGTGGGGCGGCAGAGGTGCAGTTGATGTTTCACACTAAGATTCAAGGGTTTTGAATCAAAAGGTAGGTGTTTTCATGTGTAATCATTTTTTATTGATTTAGCTTGCTTGATTTACTAGTTTTAATGTTCCTCATATTCTAATTGTGGTGTGAAAACCTTTTTTGATGGATTTGCTTAAGCATTTAATTTTATAGTTGCATTATGGATGGAAATTGGGTGCTTTTCATGGGTGACTCTTGGGGTAATGTTTGGGTGTATTTTATAACACATGAAAGAGACTTATTGGTGTTTAAAGGGGCTTCCAATTATGGTTTTTTAATTCATTAGTGTCATGTGGTCCTTGAAATGGAGTCTTTGAATGGTTTCATGGTGTAAAACCATGTTGTACTTCTTGGAAGTGATTTATGAAAATGTGTGTTTTTCATTTGTGTCTTTTGTGGTCTTAATTGAGGCATTTTTATGATAGTTGGGAGTAGTTTAATAAATGTTATTTGGTCTAACAATTATGTTATGGATTGGTATTGTTATTATTTTGGAATTGAATGTGGGATTTGAAATTGGTTTTGTGTGCGAAGCATAGTTACACCTCTTGGGTTTGTTTTATGAAAATCGTGAATGTTTTGTTTGGCTATACAAAGTGGGAAAAAGGGTGTATATGTAATATTTTGTGGGTTTGTTCACCTAATATGTGTTTTTAAAAATTAATGTGGTTATTTAAGATGTCAAATATACTTTTTAGAATGTTTTATAAAGTGCTGAAATGTTTTAGCAAATGGAAAGAGAGTTGCAAGTCATGGTTGTGGGCTGTTTTGTGTGAGTGTGTTGTGAAAAAATAATTTTGTTGATTAAAGAAGTATTATATGATATTTGAGTGGGCTGATATGTATAATGTCTTTTAATGGTTTTATAAAATTGTTTAAAGCATATGTGGAAGTGTTAAAGAAATGTGAAAAGTGTTGTGGGCTATTTTTGGTGTGAGAATGATTTCAAAAAAAATTTGAATGAAATAGTAGATTTTGTGACTTGTGTGATGTACATGTGGGATTTTTGGTTAAATTTTGATTTGTAAATGAAATTTTCATGTGCAAAGTATATTTCTTAGCTTGTTGCAATTGTTTGAGAACAAGGGGAAACCCAAGTATCTAGGTGGGTGGACGTGTACTAGTATGATAGTGAATCTGTGGGGTTTGGCCTCAGTTTCACATAGCAAGATTGAGGATTACAACAATAACTAAACTATGATGATGATGATTTGGGAACACTAGGTTATAGGTATGTTCCATACTTGTGTCTCATGAACGAGAACATATATTTTGATGGATACTCTCATTGAGATATGAGGTATTAAGACTCACAACCAGCTAGTGCCTAGGGGCTATTTTCTATTGCTCGTGCTCATTAGTTACTTTGTGATTACCATCGACATACGGTATGATCAGAGGGAAAATTCAGTATTGTTGAAATTATTTTTAAAAGTGTTGATTCTTAATGATATCCCACTTGAAAACTATTTTAATTTTTAAGTTGCATATTTTATAAATTGTAATTAGCATTTCCTGTTTATGAAAACTTACAAGCTTTTTGTTTTTGAATGTTTATCACATGGAATCTCTTATTGGTGGTATACTACTAGGAATTTTATCACACCCTACTTACAACCTTGGGTGTAAGTATACTTGGTTATTTTTGTTGTCGTAGGTTGGGTACAGTTTTTAGTGCTAGTGGTTCGGGTTTCTAGCAGGTCCTTGGTGGTGAAGTCCTGTGGAGATGGCTTAAGGGAGGTGCCCCTTTCCATGAGGTTTCTTGGTATGTTTTCTTTTGGTTTTGTACCTTTTTTATATTTTTGGTGTGTTTTTATAAACAATGTAATTCAGTTCTAAATTTTTGTAAAATATTGTTTGGTTTGAAAAATCCAAATTCGTTTTATTGCATTAATTTGTTGTTTTAAGTTTATAAACTCAGGTAAATTGTTCCAAATTATTATTTTTTGATACCTGGGAACTTATGACAGACCTTGGGGATTAGGAACGCCCTTCGGGCCTTGTCACATACTGGGTTTGGTTCCAATTTCAGTGGCAACCAGATTTTGTTCGTGACAGGTCGAGCACCATGCAGTTTTGTGAGTCTCTTCTATGGATTGCTTCAAGCGTGTCTCCTAATTTTTAGTGATCACAAGTATCCTTATTCAATGCCTTCTATATCAGATTATTGCCTAATATTGAATAATTTTCGATCATGAGGTTGTGTCGAAGGAACTCCATGTTGTTATGTGACATGTTTGATGGAATTTTCAAGATTCAGATGCCTGTGGGAAGACACTCATGAGACCTTGGGTGACTTATCCGAGGGTCTCGCTAGAAAACACTATGAGTGCGCACGGTACGTCACATGCCTTTTAGTGACTACATGTACCTACCACATCCTACCTTTTAATCCCCTTTATTTGATGTAAAAAAGGTTGGGAGTCATGCGATATTGCATGTGTGTTGTTGAGGGTATTTGTTCTATTTTTTAGAGTTGCGTCGCATGACCAATATGGGTCACATGGGGGTGCTCAAGCATTAAATGTAAAAATATATCCATTTATACTTAAGTGTTGTGGAGTTTTCTAGGGTGCTTTTCAGAATGAGGATGGAAAGAAAAAGGGATATTTCTAGGTGAGGTAGACATGTCACGGAGGACTTGCAGTGCCTGTTGGGTCGTTAGGGGCACATCGCATGTCTTTCAGCAACCGCAAACCCCTCTTGCCTCCTCCATTTTAACCTCCTTTGTTTTATTTTACAATGGTCTAGAATCATGCAAGTTGGCATGTGTAGTGTCTATTATTTTTACTCGATTTTTGGACGATGTCTCACTTGACCAATATGAGTCATATGGAGAGCATGAAAGCATATAATTGATAGGTCTATCTCTCTATCTTTAGAGAATCTTGGATTTTTCTGGACATGTCTGAGGACTTTCATGTAGTGAGGATAAAAAGACATCGGATTTGTGAGAGGTGAGGATGAAATTTCACCAAGATCTTGTAGTGTCTCATGGATCACTCGGGGTGCATGTCACATGTCTTTCAGTGACCGTGAACCCCTCTCACCTCCTTCTCTTTATTCCTTCATTTTATGTGATGAAGGTTCATAAGTCATGTGATATTGCTTAGATGTCACCAAGGGATTGTATTCTTTCTAATGATGACCTGTCACATGATCTTAATGACCAATATGTGTCTATTCCTTTATAATGTCATACCACTTTATTCTCGAAGGATTTTTGATGGTTTGTCAGGAACTTTCCAATGACAAACCATGCGGCCGGGGGGAACTCATTCTGTTGTTTTTTAGGGCCTCACAAGAGTAAGAGGGTTTGTTGAAGAGGGCTCTGTGGGACTATCCATAGGTGATAAACCATGCATTGGGCCTTCTTGTGACCAATAAATAGTCACGCCATTGTGAGTCTCTCAGAGTCTTCTCGAATCTTTGACCATACCCTTCTTCATTACTTTCATGGGAAAATAATAATACCCATATTCAGTTATTTAATCCTTTTATGATTTTTTAGTGCTTATTTTATGGGTGTTAAAAAATTACCCCCCCCTCAGGAATGATGTTTGAGGGTAAAAGGACTTAGTTCCGAAGACAACTAATGCCCACCAGAACCTTTGACAATGTCGTAAACCATTTCTTCATGTGAGGTTTGGTCTACCAAGATAACTTTGGTAATCTGTGAACTTCCTATATATAGGGAGTGGTGGTGAAGGAAAATTAATTACATAATCCACCTATCTTCAGATCTTTCCCGCTTTTACTCCCATCGCGAGACCCTTCCGAAAACACTGATCATAAACCCTGTCTGCAAATTTGTGCTGCAAATCCATCCCACCAAAGATCTTTTTCAAGACCTATTTCTACTCAGGTGCTTGTCTGCCTCAACCATGAACTATATTTTTGGAAATTTCTCAAACTTCTCCTCTGAGGGAAATAGTTTCCTCTAGTGGTTTCATGATAATTGTTAACCTGATCATTCGATCATTTACGAATCGCAGGACCGTGTTTAGGTAACGTGATCGTGATTCTTCTAGGGTGGGGTGGGAGGGTTATGTGATTCATGTGATTCCATGTAGGGGATATTCACCCTACACGTTCTCTAGAGTTCATACATTTTTTGAACTCTTTATGTGGTTCTCAAATCCCCTACTTAGTCATGCGATGCATATGATGCCTCTATCTCGTGTCATGATTTATTTTTTTCAAGTATTTGCATTTTCTTTGTCTAACTTGTGACACTTACATATTTTTTTTATGGATACTGATTCTTAACAAGGTTCTTCAGCTATGACAAACTAGAGAACCATTATTACCAAGAATCACAATGTAGATCCCAGTTATCGCATGCATACTGATAATGTGGTCTTGAAGAGGTTCCGTTCATCCAGAATTAAGATTTATCCCATATTAGATTGACTTACACTATATAAGTTTGGCTTGATGGTTGATGCCTCTATACCTCCCCTAGAATTTAGCCTTCCATTTCTATGGGTATCTTTCTCCCCAGACATCATTAATGCAATGATTATTGAGGATAGTCAGCTGGTTACAACCCAATCTTAGGTCCTGTATTATCTGTTGGCTTATCCTCCCCTAAGCCCATACGGTCATGATATTTCTCAACAACCTATCACCCAGAGTTACTTTGACATATTCAGCACTTCTATAGACACCTCTGGTATAAGATGGTACTCAAAATGGGATCTTTTTCATGGTGGAAATTTCTTTAATGAAAGGGCATTGCCATTTTGGGCGAGGCAAAACTGTTCAAAAGTTTCTAATGATCTATACATTGTTCATCTCAACAAAGTTGTGTGTAAATCTAAATTCATCATTTACTACCAACCCAAACTCCTTCAAGAAATTATTAGCTGCTAGTGTCCTGAAACCGACACATTCCATCTTCCTCATGGTGAGGTGGGTATAATTTTATGGGATCTCCATCAATTGGGAGACATACCTCCTCTTGGAGAGATGTATGAAGAATTTATTCCTATTGAAAATGTCTGAGATGATCCTATACAGACTTCATTTCTAGCAAAGGCGATGCTCATAATTGTGAAGAAAAAGCTATGGAGAGATTTGAAAGTGTGATCACTTATTTCCTTCACCGACCAAATCAATATTTTTCTATGTGGAAGTAGGGAGATACCTAATGTTATCTGCCCCTGTTGATGCACTTCCCAGCAATTCTGTGATAGTGATTGCTTGTATTGGTCCATTTTGGAAGATGGGGACTATACCTCATGGGGCTATCGAGTGAACTTTGAGGTTTCTTCGGACCTTAGGTTGGTATGTTTTCTTATTATGTTCCTAAATGGGTTGATTTTCTTGGTTGTAGATATATGATCGGTAATTAAAATTATCATGTTGGTAATGGCAGTGAGTCTTGTAGAAGGGAGGTTTCTTAACCTAGCGGTACTGGTTCTTGCACACCTCTACCAGATGTTGGGTCATATCCAACCATGAAGCACTCCCTATAGGATTGGTGGTCCTTTTAGTTCATGTTCGGCTGGATAGGGAGTACTTACATTATTATGAGTAATAAAATATCTATAGGATCCCAAACCCCATATCCATTCCTAGATTTCTAAACATCTCCAGGGTTAAACCTATGTCTCTAGCCCCTACTGAATTTAAAGATGCACTATGTTGATCTGATATCTTCAACTTTTCTACCATTCATGCACTAATGAGTCTGATTATTGATGATGGAAGAAACTCTCTCAATTTTTTTATTACATCACATAATGTTTCACTACACTCCATACTTTTGGTCAATGTTTCAAAGAGAATCCAAAATGTGAAGATTCCTGCCGCATTTTCAAACAGCAAATGGATGTGTTTTTTTTGGTATTACTATAAAATTTTATTCCTTGTATGATATCTTGATATTCTATCACTTTTCTATCAACTAACATCCCTTTATTCGCATCACATGATCATGAATACCATATCTACAAAGGGATCACCTAGGGATAAAGTGTATCCTATAAAATGAGTGCTTTGCATATATGTGAAAACCATATTAACCGTAATAAGTCCATGTATTGGGACTTAGGATAATTTCTTTACTCTTTAGTTTAAGGTATTTTATCTTGGACCTTCTGTTGATTTATTTTAAGGTCTTTTAGTTTGGACCATCTATTGCTTTAGTTTAAGGTCTTCTTGCTCAGACCATCTATTGTTTTAGTTTATGATCTTTTAGCTCAGACTGTCATTTTGTTTTGTTTAAATTATTTTAGCTCGGAGCATATATTTATTTAGTTTATGGTATTTTAGCTCAGATCATATATTACTTTAGTTTAAAGACATTTAGATTAGGGAAACTATTGCATTAGTTTACAATCTTTTAGCTCGGAACATCTTTTTCTTTAGTTTATAGTATTTTAGATAAGACCATATATTGATTTAGTTTATGGTCTTTCATATCAGAACATATATGGATTTAGTTTAAAATATTTTAGCTCAGACCATCTATTTCTTTAGTTTATGGTATTTTAGCTCAGACCATCTATTACTTTAGTATAAGGTCTTTTAGCTCAGACCATCTATTTCTTTAGTTTAATGTCTCTTGGATCAAACCATATATTGCTTTTGTTTAAGTTCTTTTAGCTTGGCCTATCAATTAATTTATTTTATAGTCTTTTAGCTTAGATAATCTGTTGCTTTAGTTTAAGTTCTTTTAGCTCGGACCATCTGTTGCTTTAGTTTATAGTCTTTTAGATCATCCCATCTATTTCTTTAGTTTAAGGTATTTTATGTCGGACCATATATTTGTTTATTTTAAGGTCTTTTAGATCGGACCGTCTATTGATTTAGTTTAAGTTCTTTTACCTCGAACCATATATTTCTTTAGTTTAACATATTTTATCTTAGACCATCTATGGATTTAGTTTACTGTATTTTATCTCAGACCATCTATTGGTTTATTTTAGGTTATTTTAGCTCAGACCATATATTTGAGCATGGGATAGGGTGAAAACATGCGAGGACTGACTTATAACACTCCGGGGGGCTGGATCCTACCTTGTTATTTATTGAGGCTCATGAGTATTCGAATTCCCTTTTTACAGAGTTTAATTCTTGGTTGATGGCCGTATGTGCATATAAATGAGTGATGGGTATGTATTCATAGTCAAGCCAAGGGGTACTATTAATCCGGGTATCTTTTCCAAGGGAAATAGAATATATATAGAAGTAATATTGATGAGGTTGGAATACTAGGGATACAAAACCTTTCTGGGTAGTTGGGGTATGGATGACATAAATCATCACCTAGGAGTTTGAATCCATGAATATGAGGTGGTGAAGACATTTCAGGTATGCGCCATAACATTTTGAAATGTTAGGTTACAACGTGGTGTTTTAAAGGCTCACAAGGATCGAAGCTCCTTTCTGGAAAGGATAAGATGCATTTAGTTGGTGGGTGAAGGCCCTTATGCATCAGTATCATTCTAAGAGAAATAAAATATCCAATTATTTCCAAGGGATATAGAAGATTTTTGAAGAATCAAACATCTAGATGATTATGTTGGATATGGGAATAAAGCTATCCCAGAAGGGTTCTGGAACCCTAGGGAAACTATCTCTTAAAATGAAGCTCAAGCACTCTTGCATGTGGTTTTGAATCATGAGATGTGGACCACAAAATTCTAGGGAATGAAGAGTCATAATCTTTCCTTTATTAAAGGTATGAAACATGGTGACATAAAGTCAAGAATATGTAATTATCTTGGCTAGTTTATTACGAGGATTGTAAATCATGATATGAAGTGCTCAAAACTAGAGAATGGTATGGGAAAATCATACAAGGAGTGGTTCAAACACACTGACATGTTGAGTAATTCTGTGACGATTTTAGGGTTCATGAGAATTTGAATTTCCTTTTTTATAGTTTCATATTTTGTTGACGTCCATATGCGAATATGTAGAAGACATTAACATGCATGAATAGTTAAGAAAAGGGTCCTTGGAGCCAGATATCAATTCCAAGGGAAATGGAAGGTTATAATGATTTGAGGAACCCCAAATCATGAAATGTGGATTGTAAAAGATATAAAATCCAAGTAGGGTTCAAATTCCACAAAGGTTATGTAACCACGTAGCGAACACATTCTCACGGTGAGGAGGTGTGACAAATATTGCCATAAATTTGGCTTAGACGAGTTGGTCCAGTGAGCATAGAATGGATTTTACGAGGGCTATGGATACTATGAGCATTTAATCTTTTATGTTTTCACCCAAATTCTCGCCTAAACTCTGAGGATGAAGAGTTTAGTGGGTGGAGACTCAAATTTTACTCAGGTTTCCCTTTGCGAGTTTTTGGCCCGACTAGTTTTTGTTTATCTTTTTCTAGTAGTTTAAGGTCTTGTGAGTTGAACCATTATGGGCTAGAGTTTAAGGTCATAATCTTGAACAAATCATAGAAAGTTTATGTAATGACCTGCTGATTGTCATTGGCTTGAGAGCACAACGAGTCATTACTTGGCCTTAAGAGGCATCCCCAAGATTCTAAAGGATGGCAACAAATACTGAAGGGTTTAAAATAAAATTGGGGGAAGATTTACCCTTTAGGAAAGAAACCAATAAACTAACCAACCATAACCAAACCATTCACTAAATAATGCATGAATATAATAATAAAAACTCAAAAACTTCATGTATCTCAAAAAAACATCAAAGAGTGAAACATGGGAAAGCTAAACAAGTTTCAAGGTAAACAATGGATAAATAACTAATGAATCTCAAGAGGCCACAAGACTCCATACTCCATAGGCTCCAAGATCCACAATCACAGAACAACTCAAATGTCATGAGGTAGTGCTAAAGATGTGGGAAATGTTACCTTTTCCCCTGTCCCGAAAGATAGGATATGCAAAAGAAACAAAGTTCCAATGTAGGAGTGGGTATAAAACTTATTAGGTTTTCCCCAATGAATTCCCTACTCATGCCACTAGGATAGAAAATTTAGCCACATTTATATAAAAAGGATTATATAAATAATTTACCAAAATAGTTTATAACCAAATATAAACAAGTTCCAAAAACCATGTGCAACTAAGTGAAAACAAAACCAAAATAAACCAAATTTACAACAAGTTATTTTTCTAGAAAAATAACTAATTCAAAGCTTTAAAACCAATTATTCTTATCATTTGGCATACCCATTTCGTAGTTCACAATACACTCATCCATGCATGCTTTATTTGACAGTTCCATACTCATGAACGGTCTATTGTCCAATAACCTTGTGTCCCAATGACACATGCCTCTGATCCTAGGTCACATCCATTGTACCCCAATGGTACTCATCCCTTATTAAGGGCCTGTTAAGCATGAACTCACACCAAAACCATTTATGCCAAATCATTCCATTTCCAAAATAAACCACTTCAATAAAACTGACTTTTATTGAAAACCAAAGAACATACAATTTTCAAATAAACATTTCATATCAATAAAACCTCACCTAGTATTGAAAACGCTCAATACAATTCATGTGCCAACAATCCAGAAAAATACCCTTTTTAAAATCTATATTTTAAAACCAAGAGTAAAAGCACTTTACTCAAACACCCAATTTTCCAGATTTTACAACCATCACTTAAAAAGTTTTTTAACAAGTGTTAAACAACTAACTCATAATAAATTCAACAACATACATTCAATTTTAAATTATTCCAATTAGTTATACTAAGTGGAGTTGAGAAATAAGCCTCCTACCATGAAGTTTTTGAAAAAAAACCCAACAAATGAAGAACGAACAAGAAAACCATGTCGATTATCCAAGAACCAGCCTTAGATTTCTAATCCTAGAAAGATCAAGACCAAATATCATAATATTTGGCATCCAAACACCTAAATATACCCATAACGGTCATAGATATAAGAAACGAAGAGAACATGAGAAGTAGATCTAAGTAGATCAAAGAAACTGATCAAGAACGAAAAAGAATGACCACATACCTCAAGAATCCAGCTTTGATTCACCAAAGAAAGACTTTAGATTGAATCCAAAATGATTGGGAGAGGTTCTCATACCTTCAAGAAAAATAAATCCTTGATTTATGGCCATCTAGGAGAAAAAAAGAGCCACTTAGAGGCAAAAACATCTGATTTCCACTTTTTTAGAATCTCACTTAAACCATCCACACAGTTAGTTTGCACGGTTAGAAAAACTGTGCGCTAAATGTGAATTAGATAATACCTAGGAAGTCCCTCACATGAATTCCTTGCATGGTATCCCTAACCGTGCTCTAACCATGCTTAAGCTACTGCCTTAAGAGGACCATTCCGCATGGTTTGGCCACATGGTTAGGCAAACCGTGCGCCGCCCATGCCACTTCCATTTTTCCACAAAACCACTTCCAAAGTTCTTCCAACTCTGCCATCCATCAACATTAAACATTAAAACCATAAAAATCATGAATTAAGGGTTACATAATAGAAACTGGGGGTACTAAATTCTCCCCACCATTGGTCTTTCCATCCTCGAAAAGTATAAAACCCTCACCCATCTAAAAGAGTTCTAGACATTGCTCTTTCATCTCTTTCTCGCGTTCCTAAGTCTCTTCCTGAATCTTACCATACTTCCATAAAACCCAAACTAGGTCGATGCTTTTTCCTCACAAGACTTATTCTTTCCTATCCATAATCCATACCGAGATATGTATCAATAAAGCATCCGGCTCTAGGTCAATGTGATCCCATATGATCACATGGTTAGTATCATGCTAATACTTTTTCAATTGAGATACATAAAACACATTATGCACCAAACTGAACCATGGTGGTAATTCCAAATGATATGCCACCTATCCAACTCATTCCAGTATCTTGAAAGGGCCAATGTATCTAGGAGATAACTTTACCTGCTTCCTGAAACAATGATGTCCAAGTCTTTGAGATATCCTCAAGAAAACATGATCACTCATAGAAAATGAAAACGAACCTCGAAGCGATCCACATAATATTTATGAAAACTTTTTGTCGTCTCTATCCTCTTTCTAATTAATTAGATCTTCTCTGTTGTTTCTTGGACAAGGCTTGGCCCAACTAGTGAAGCCTCGCCTGTTTCCACCCAAGAAATAAGAGAACGACAAGGACACATATAAAATGCTTCAACCAGATCCATATGTGTCAAGGACTAATAGCTGTTATTATATGATAACTACACTAAGGGAATATTCTCCCCCAATGAGCCACCAAAATCCATTACACATTCCAAATACATGTCATCCAATTTTTGTATTGTCCGCTCGGATTTCCCATATGTATAAAGATGATATGCCGTGATTATAGTAAACTGAGTCCCGAGGGATTGCTGTAAGGATTTCCAGAAATAAGATGTGAACCTCAGATCTCTATCTGATACTATTGAAACTGGTATGACATGCCTCTTTACAACTTCTCACATATATATATTTTTTATAAATCTTCCACCGTATAGGTTTCCCAAATAGGGATGAAATGGGCCGACTTGGTAAGACGATCCACTATCACCCAGATGGCATCGTGTTTCTAGAATTTTATTGGAAGACCTGTAAAAAAATCCATCATTATCTACTCCCATTTTCAAACATGGATAAGAAAATACTACAACATTTTTGATGGTCTCTAATGTTCTGCTTTAACCTACTGACAAGTTAGACACCACGAGACAAACTCGACCACCTTCCTTTTCATGCCATTCTACCAAAACTATGCATTCAATGCCTTAAAAATCTTCTATGTACCTGGATGTACAATCCATATCGAATGGTGGTAATCATGAAGGAGTTGTTCCTGACATTCCATAGGTACAACCATCTGACCCCTAAAACACAAAACTAAACATCCACAAACTTTCCTGCCTTTAATGGTCTCTCCACAATTGATTCTTGAACTGATAACCATACATTCTGCATTGTATATATGTGCCTCTATGACCATATTTACTAAATTAGGAACAAGTGTAGCTGAAAGGAAAAATTCCACATCACCTCGGTCTTTACATTCCATATGCATGTCGGCTAGGGATGAAATCAATTTCCATTCATCTAAAACTTATTTATCTAACTAAGCATATGAATTTCTAATAAATCCACCCACCACTGAATTCCCATTTCTTTTTGTATACATTAAGTCAAAGTAAAATTTTTTTGAGGTATTCCATCCATATCCTTTTCCTCATATTCAAATCTTTTTGTGAGAAAATGTGTTTCAAGATTTTTTGGTCCATGAACATAGTGAATTTACCACCAAAAAGATAGTGTCTCCATGTTTTAAAAGCATAAAAGACTACCGATAACTCCAAATCATGTGTTGTGTAATTCTTCTCATGCACCCTCAATTGCCTTGAACAATAAGTAACCACATGGTCTCCTTTCATGAGTACACAACCCAACCCCAATAACGAAGCATCATAGTATGAGACATACCCCTGTCCTGATTCTGGAAAAATCAATATAGGTGATAATGTAAGTCTAACATTCATCTCCTAGAAAGGCTTATGGAATTCCTCTGTCAATTAGAATGGAGAATTCTTATTTTTTAGAGATGTCATTGGTGAAGCTAGTTGTGATAAATCATGCACAAAACATCGGTAGTAACCAGATAGACCAAGAAAAATTCATATTTGAAATACATTTTCAGTGGTTTCCACAAGATAACGACTTAAATATTTTTAGGATCAACAAATACACCTTTATCAGAAATGACATTGACAAGAAAACGTACTTCTTGTATCTAAAAATCAAACTTTGATAATTTGGAATACAGACGGTGATCTCTTAATATTTTTTACAATATTTCCAGGTGTTCCCCATGGTCATCTATTGTCTTTGAATACACCAATATTTCTTCCACAAACACCACAACAAAAGTGAAGGACCCTATGTCACCCTGAGAGGGGGGGGGGGAGAATCAGGGTGTCAAATTTTTCTACTTTTTCTTGGATTTTGTTCCCATGTTGGTAGGAACGTAATTAAACTTGTATGATGGATATGTATAGTAATTAAAACATTCACATTAAGAAGGAAAACACAACACTTTTACTTGGTTTACTACTATGGGCTACATCCAAGGATCATTCACCGGTGGGTTTCCGGTCGTACCTAATTCCACTAAACTTCACTAGCTTCGGATTACAAGGTTTGTGTACAATCACTTTTTCCCAGGCACACTACCTTTACAAAAGTTCAGGTATAGCTTAATGCTTCCCTTAGTTTACTTCTGTTGACTCCCCCTGGCTCACTGCCCTGGGTGAATTCACACTCAGTTTATAGATGTGAAGGTCCCTTCAATGGATAGGCATGGAATTATTTGTCTCTTGTTCAACATGATACTTTTCTTACATCGAGATACAAAGTTGATGCTCTTTAACGTTCAATATCCTTTTATAGTAAATCAACTAAATATACTTAGACTTCTTATTCTTCTTATCTAGAATCAAAAGTCCTTTTGTGATTGTTCTAACACTGAAAATCAGTTTACTCGGCATCATCAGAATCTGCTCTTCTTGTTCCATGTATGCATGTAACCATGCATGTGAAAATTTAGTTATTATCTTCCTCTTTTATTATTTACACAAGTTTACTCTCAGTTTAGAATGTTTCTTTTCAAATTCTCCACATATGTACGTACGTTCATGAACTCATGCACTTTCTCTTATACTTTCTTATGTGAAGGCCCAAATGGGAATGGTTCTGTTATGCACACATGTAGCCTCTTTTCTTCTTTTCTTTATTTTATTTTCTTTCCACTTGGTTCGTATGTTATTGGACCTTATGCATGTTCTTCTTAAAATCATGATTAATAATATACGCATGCACTTCTCATCACCATGAACATTATTTCATCTCCCTTTCTCAACACACACTTTTCAATTTGAATTGATTATATTTATAAGCATGTGACTTTATTCAAAAATTAATGTGTGAATTAATGTATTTAATGGTCTTCTTGTTATCCTCTTACACCCCAAGGGTATAGAGTTATCCTATGCACATAGTGTGCTAATCTCCTTCGTGAACCTGGATGGTTCGTGGATCCTCCTAGAGAAAGAGATTCACAAGAGTCCTTCGCACTGTGAGTGTGGAATTCCTTCGCATACCAAGTGGTACGCAGTTCTCCTCCAC
Organism: Viscum album; assembly: GCA_963277665.1. Taxonomy (NCBI): domain Eukaryota; kingdom Viridiplantae; phylum Streptophyta; class Magnoliopsida; order Santalales; family Viscaceae; genus Viscum; species Viscum album. The sequence goes on from OY728161.1 coordinate 826,347,932, forward strand.
AAACTAAGTGGTATTCAAGACTTCACCTGGTGAATCAGAACAATACGTGGGACACTCTCCCTTGTGAACTAGAGCAGTACGTGGTCAAACTGAGTGGTTCGTGAAAAATTATCTTTTCAAACCAAAATGGAACATGGTTTTTATTCTTTGAGAACCAAAACGGTATGCGGGATACTATTCATGAACCCAGAATGATACACGAATCTGGCATGGCTCTTCTCAAACTTGAAGATTAGAGAAACTCTGTTCCTCAAAACAGGAGCTCTTGAAAGGTTTGGAAGTAGCAGTTGATTCTCAGATTGGCGGATCCCTTTTTATAAGAAGATTTCAAATATTTTCCTCATTCGAAATCCTTGAGATATTGCATGAAGATAACAGTTTTGAAATCTTAAAACCATGGTCATGAGATATGCCAAGATTCTCAGTTGTTTTCTTTTCATTCGCGCATCCCCTCCTTTTTAGTGTTATCCTCTCATGCGTGAATTTATGAATTAATGAAAATGTTATTCCATGCATGGATTAATTACATCCTAATGATCCCTATGCATGAAGTTTGAGCATAAATGGTGGTCGGAAGTGAGATAAAGGAGTCTAAGCATCATCTATGGTGGACTGTTTCATCGGGAGATCTCTGTGGGTTCAGAGGTTGAAGATGAAGACATGGTTGATCTACAACCATGGGATCGACTCATATTGGGCACAAATGTTGATGATTATATCATAGGTCATGGGATGGGGCGTATGGACAAGATCGCATGCGAGATCAGATGGATGACTTAGATTAGTTTGTTCATGAAAATCTTCACCCCACATCGAAACAGAGATGCGGAAAATCCACAGTTTATCAATCAATGCACGTGGCCTTAGTGATAGATTACTCCTCTCCCTCCTCCGGTTCTGCCCCACACTGGTTCTCCTCGGGCGCCCTCTTAGTGCCCACTATGCCTCCTTGGAAGCACACCTAGAACCCACTATGCATACCTTGGGGGATTATACATGGCCCCCATGTGCCTCTTACGAGTTGGCCTTGAGGGCTTCCCTTTGAGCGTAGTTGACCCTCAGGTCCAGCATGTGCCTAAGGTTTGACGTCCTCGGGTAGCATTATAAGGTGTCCCATTTTTTTGGTAAAGTCATATAAAAAATGTACTTTGTTAAAAAAAGTATAACCAATATTATATTCCATAAAAAATACCAAAAACCCCTTCCTCTTATCTTTTTCTTCATGATGGTGTAAAAATGTATCACCTTGATACAAGTCTTTGGAACTTATTACATGATAAAAAAATCATCTGATTTCCATTCTCCATTTCACTTATGAGATTTCCTTTATTCATGTTGATATTCATTGACACCCATTGAAAATAAATACAATCATCATACTCAAAGTGGTCCCAACAATCTCCACCTTTGTGTTTCTTGTCAATACATCAACGTTCTCTAAAATAATAATGTCAATGTTAAAATTTGAGTCTTCTATCTTCTCTCTCCATTTTACTTTTCAACTTTAATTTCACTCTCTCTCCCCCTTATTAAAAATAAATAAAAAGTTTATGGTAAAGAGGGTATCAGTCCATACATAAGCAATGTGCCATCAATCATTTCACTATAAGTCCACCTAAGCATTGCTCGGTGTAGAAAACAAGAGGATTTTTTCTAGACAAAAAAGATGTCCATTGTCCCCTGATCATGATACCTCATATAAGGCCCCAGCCTTAAACCTTACTTAATCTTGAGTTATTACAAGATTACACCTTGAGGATCTTTTCAGGTTTAGAGTTTTAGATAATTAGAACATAAAACTTGCATTACATTCCACATTTAAACAAAGTGGTTACATAAAATATAGTATTTATTTTTTCCCATCAATGGAAACATATTTAAAATAAAACATGGATTCTTTCTTGAAACTTCCTTGACACTATCATCATATCATGTACCTTTCCCTTGACCTGTGAAAAACATTTCAAAAACTTGGGATGAGTATAAAAAGCTCAGTAAGGGATATAAAACTATGGAAAGGAAACATGGGTACATATACACATAAGAATGAATTCATACTTTACCCATAAAACATAAGCACTTTAACATAACTCATCAAATCATGAATAAATCATAGAAATCATAAGACATAAAGGTAACTTGAGGCATTCATAACATTCTTACGTAGGGAGTAACCCTCTTGGTTATGTTTGGAATACCCATCACAGTATATTCCTTAAATATCTTTGGAGAAACCTTAACGTTTTACTCCTTTGTGCTATCCAATGCATTGGAGAGCTATATCGGGCTCACCCACCCATAGTTTATCACGGAACCACCCGTCTTCTTAACAATACCCAAGAACCATAACATAACCGTATCACATAAAACATACATAAAGGAAACATAACATTTCCACATTTCAATCACAAGATATCAATAAAACACATTGATATAATAAAAAAATTATGAAAACCATTTTCAATACCAAAATAAAAGAAAAGTAAAACAGGGTATTTATTTTTCTTTTAAAAAAATGGTATGGCTTTTAGAGGAATCTGAAACTCAAATAATGGTCACGGCGGCGGAGAAGTCGTTGTCGCCGCATACGTATGACAAAAACATTCCCTTTTTTCGTTTAGTAAATGCTTCGTATAAAAAAGATTCCTTTTTAATAAACGTAAAATTAAAAGGGGTTTATACACCGTATAAAAGAAGGTTGTGTATAAAACAAAATATGCCTCAATGAAAGGAGATTGAGACGAAGTCCCATATCTCGTGTCCGACTTGACTCGATCGTTCTTTAACCTCCTGAATAATAAACTTGAGTTAATTTATACTTTATTAAGAACATTTTTCAATATCATTATTCCTTTTATATCACTTATTACCATGTCATGAACACTATGTAATTATTTAGGTTATTAACGGTCTTTTTAACGATCATTGGTACTTGAGTCAAAAATAAACTCTTTATAATTACAAGTTGTTCATGTATCAATTATATCAAGAGTTATAATCATGATTTAGATATCATATATATAATATATATCCAGTATATACATGAATTTATAATATTACATAACGTTTAGAGGTAAGAAATGAAATGCACCATTCATGGAGACGGTAAGTCGTACGTACGCATGAACGCTACTTTCATTTTTATTTCGTATTTTATGAAATGGAATCATAATGATATAATGGTATATTATAATTCCAGTATAATATCATATATAAAATCATTAATTACATCCTTTATACGTCCCACATATGGTATTAACGAATCAAATCACTTTGAGGGGGCGGTAGTCCGCACTTCCTTAAATGAAGATATCGCGTTTACCCATAATGGAAACCATAAAGGTATGCCCAAAATGAAAAATACAGAATCTTAAGGAAAACATAAACATATTATATATCATATATAAATATAGTGTCATCTTAATGGCCACCTTTGAAGGTTCTAAAAGAATGTTGAATAATCATCGTTTCGGGAGGCAGAAATTCGCCATCCACAGAAACAGTATGTTCTTTAACCGTTAGATGTAGGTGTGTGTAAGTGTAGCTCGAATCCTTCTTATAACAAAATACTAGTATATTGAAGATACTTGATTTGTCACAAAAGAAAAGAATAAAAAGAGTTTAAGGGGTTGGAGAATCAAAATAAAACAAAAGGACTCAAAAGAAGACATTACCTTAAAATCAGGTAACTCCCTTTGGTTTGAGCTCACAGGCTTCCTTGGGAAGACTTATGCCCAAATTGAGGATTCAAGGAGTAAGAGAGGGATGTGGAGAGACAAAATGGGAAGGGGTTGGCTGAGACAAAGGCTTTGGAAGTGTGGGTAAAGAGGTAGACGTGGGGGCCTTTTATAAGAGGAGAGGAGGGGCACTCTTGGAAAGTAAAGAAATGTTACTTTATTTTAAAATGAGTTTCGGATTTAAAAGGTCCCACATTGATATAATTCTAGGATAAGGTGATAAGGGTTCTAAATATACCCACCCAATAGGTTTTTTACAAGTGTAGGTCTTATATTTTACATTATCTTTTCATTTTATTTAAATCGTTAAATAATGAGGTAATCGCTGCATCATCATGATGTCATAAATAATTTAATTTATTTAATGTATAAAAATTATAAAAAAATACTATTATTTAGGAAAGATTTTTATATTTCCAATGACTATTTATAGTCAAAAATATTAATTGTATAACCCCATTTAAAAATTGTTTTAGTAAAACAACTCATGTTTGTGTCATTTTTACTTTAACAATAAATAAAAAGATATTAATGTCATTTTCCTTCCAAAGTGGCTTCATGGGGTCCCCAAGTTGACCCATGGATTTTATTGGTCGGCCATGACACATAAAATAAAGGTAGGACATGTTTAAAGTTCATTTCATATTATTAAAGCATTATTTTTACCTTAAACTATACTAATTACCTCTAATCGCGATTAAAAACATAAAAGTTAATATTCACCAAAAAATTATTTTAATCCCATTGAACCAAATTTTACTTCTTAATGAGAACCATGTATGTAGGATTTTTGAAATTCAAAACACAGAAGTGGTAAAATTTTATTTAAATGAAAAATCAGTTTTTTAAGTACCACTTAGTGGTTTCACTATTCATCAAAATTGAAGTTTTTCAGAAAAATACCAAAACTTCACCCTAAGATATATTTGATATTATGAATTCAAGAATGAAGTCTATTTTAATAAATTCAAAACATATAAGTTTCATTAATTAATTTAATAATTAATTCCCGCTGTCAAAACAAATAGCGTATTTTTATGAAACAATAAGTAGCAAAAGATTGACACTAGTTTAAGTCGAATTTCAAAGTGAAATTAATTCCAACGACCACTATTTAATTAAATGGTAAAAATATATTCTAATTGAACTTTATAACCAATTAAAAAGATAATATAACCATATAACTAAATTATATGAAAAAGCAGTTTTGATGTAAAATGCAGTAATTTTTCGCTATTCATTAAAAAATGAACATTGTCAGAAAAATACCAAAAATTTATCCAATGTAAATTTAAATGTCCCAATAATAAATAATATGTTTATTTTGACAAATAGAGCTTATAAAATTGTCAAAAGTTTGATTTAAAAATGGTTTACCATCAAAAGGCAGTAAACCAATCTTTTAAAAAATATCAGTGTATTCCATGCTTAAGATTGGATTTATTCTCATTTTAAACCTCTAAAACACTATCTAATTCATAAATAGACATAGATAAAAATATCTATTATTCATTACTTACTTGGGATGTTACATCCTTCCCCCCTTTAGAAAATTGCGTCCCCGCAATTTATTTACTTATCGAATAAGTGGGGGTGTTTAGCCCTCATTGCATTTTCAGATTCTCATGTTGCCTCTTCAACCATGTGGTTTTTCCACAAAACCTTTACCTGATGAATCACCTTATTCCGTAACACTTTCTCCCTGTAGTCAAGAATCTGGACCGGTTGTTCCTCATAAGATAGGTTCTCTTCCAGCTGAACTACCTCTGGACTCAAAACATGAGATGGATCTGGCATATACTTTCTTAACATCGAAACATGAAAAACATTGTGTACCTGAGATAAACTCGGAGGTAAATCCACTCGGTATGCAACTGATCCAACTCTCTCCAGAATTTCATATGGTCCAATGAACCTTGGACTCATCTTTCCTTTATTACCAAATTGCATCACACTTTTCCATGGTGATACTTTGAGAAAAACATGATCACCTACCTCAAAAGAGAGATCCTTCCTCCTATTGTCCGCATAACTCTTCTGCCTGCTCTGAGCTGTTCTCATGTGGTTCTGTATCATCTGAACTTTTTCTGCCATCTCTTCTACCAATTCTGGTCCCATCAGCTTCCTTTCACCCACTTCATCCCAGAAAGCTGGAGTTTGACACCACTTCCCATATAATGCCTGAAATAGTGCCATCTGTATACTGGAATGAAAACTGTTATTATATGAAAATTCAACCAAAGAAAGATGTTGGTCCCAACTTCCCTGATAATCCATCGAGCAAGAACGTAGCATATCCTCTAATGTCTGAATTGTTCATTCTGACTGCCCATCTGATTGAGGATGAAAAGTTGTACTAAAATTTAATTTAGTACCCAACGACTTCTGAAGGCCTTTCCAAAAGTTAGAAGTAAACTTGGGATCACGATCGGATACAATGGATAGAGGAACTCCATGCAACCTGACTATCACTTTAAGGTACAATAGATAAAGTTGATCTAGATAGAAAGTATCTCGAATAGGAAGGAAATGAGCAGATTTAGTCAATCTATCAACAATAACCCAGATTGCATTATTACCTCGAGATGTCTTCGGTAATCCCACAACAAAGTCCATGGATATATTCTCCCATTTCCACTCTAGCACTGGTAGAGGCTGAAGCATCCATTTCGGTAACTGCTGCTCTTCTTTAACCTGCTGACAAGTCAAACACTTCACAGTAAAATCAGTAATTTCTCTTTTCATTCCATCCCACCAGTAATACTCCCGCAGATCTCTGTACATCTTAGTACTGCCAGGATGAACTGAAAACGGTGAACTATGAGCTTCACATAACAACTCTCTCTTCAACTGTGAATCACAAGGCACACACAATCTCTCCCCAAATCTCAAAACACAATCGTTATCAATGTTGAATTCAGGAAACTTACCCTTCTGAACCAGCTCTACCTTTTTCTGCAACTCACTGTCTTGCTTCTGTGTTTTCTTGATTCTGTCTGATAGAGAAGATTTCACTGATACCTGAAACAAAACAGAAGACCATCCTGCACCAAAAAATTCTATGCCAAATTTCATCAAATCCTTAACCAAAGGATCACGTTCCAAACGCAACATTGTTAATGAAGAATTAATTTTTTGACTCAAAGTATCAACCACTTTATTTGCTTTTCCCGGATGGTAATGAATTGTACAGTCATAATCCTTGATTAATTACAGCCATCTCCTCTGTCTCATGTTCAATTCTTTCTGAGTGAATATATACTTTAAAATTTTATTATTGATATATATTTTACACTTCACTCCATACAAATGATGCCTCCAAATTTTTAAAGCGAAAAAAACAGCAGCTAATTCCAAATCAGGTCATGAGTTTTCAACTTCCGTGAAGCATAAGCAATTACCTGATCATTCTGCATTATGACACAACCAAGTCCTTTCAATGAAGCATCACTATAGATAACAAACTCACCATTCCTGGAAGGTTGTTCCAAAACTGGAGCATTCACCAATCTTCTTTTCAGTTCCTGAAAACAATCATCACATTCTTTTGTCTAGATAAACTTAACACCCTTCTGAGTTAGCTTATTCATTAGACTAGATAACCGTGAAAAATTTCTAACAAACCTTCAGTAATATCCTGCCAAACCAAGGAAGCTACGAATCTCAGTTACATTTGTGGGTCTTGACCATTCTTCAACAACCTTTGTTTTTGTAGGATCAACAATTATCCCATCTTTAGAAACAATGTGACCAAGGAAAGAAATTTTTTGCAACCAAAACTCACACTTGCTGAATTTCCCATACAGTTTCTTTTCTTTCAAGGTTTTCAAAATAACCCTTAAATGTCTTTCATGCTCCTCTTTACTTTTTGAAAACACCAAAATATCATCAATAAAAACAACCCACATTTTTTACCTGATTCAACTGATCCATCACTGCAAAAAACTATTTAGTTCTGATTCTGACCATCTCAGGATACTAATTTGAAAGGTCATTTCCCTCTATATGACTTCCTAGAAAGCTATTCTATTTCCTCTATGAAAAACCATTCTTAACACAGAAATATCTTAGGTGAAGCAACATGGTAATCTTCAAATGCTATATCATTTCAATTTGACCATAAAAAAATATTTTTGGATAATCATTTAATAAAATTCTAACTCCTAAAGTTATCTAAACCGACCTCTGATACCAACTATAAGGCCCCAGCCTTAAACCTTACTTAATCTTGAGTTATTACAAGATTACACCTTGAGGATCTTTTCAGGTTTAGAGTTTTAGAGAATCAGAACCTAAAACTTGCATTACATTCCACATTTAAACAAAGTGGTTACATAAAATATAGTATTCATTTTTACCCATCAATGGAAATATATTTAAAATAAATCATTGATTCTTTCTTGAAACTTCTGTGACACTATCATCATATCATGTACCTTTCCCTTGACCTGTGAAAAACATTTCAAAAACTTGGGATGAGCATAAAAATCTCAATAAGGGATATAAAAATATGGAAAGGAAACATGGGTACATATACACATAAGAATGAATTCATACTTTACCCATAAAACATAAGCACTTTAACATACCTCATCAAATCATGAATAAATCATAGAAATCATAAGACATAAAGGAAACTTGAGGCATTCATAACATTCTTACGTAGGGAGTAACCCTCTTGGTTACGTTTAGAATACCCATCACAGTATATTCCCTAAATCTCTTTGGAGAAACCTTAACGTTTCACTCCTTCGCGTTACCCAATGCATTGGAGAGCTATATTTGGCTCACCCGCCCTTAGTTTATCAGGGAACCATTCGTCTTTTTAACAATGCCCAAGAACCATAACATAATCGTATCACATAAAACATACATATAGGAAACATAACATTTCCACATTTCAATCACAAGATATAAATAAAACACATTGATATAATAAAAACATTATGAAAACAGTTTTCAATACCAAAATAAAAGAAAAGTAAAACAGGGTATTTATTTTTCTTTTAAAAAAACGGTATGGGTTGTAGAGGAAGCCGAAACGCAAATAATGGTCATGATGGCGGAGAAGTCGTTGTCGCTGCATACGTACGAAAAAAACATTCCCTTTTGTTGTTTAGTAAACACTTCGTATAAAAAAGATTCCTTTTTATTAAATATAAAAGTAAAAGGGGTTTATACACCGTATAAAAGAAGGTTGTGTATAAAAAAAATATGCCTCAATGAAAGGAGATTGAGACGAAGTACCATACCTCGGGTCCGACTTGACTCGATCGTTCTTTAACCTCCTGAATAATAAACTTGAGTTAATTTATACTTTCTTAAGAACCTTTTTCAAGATAATTATTCCTTTTATATCACTTATTACCATGTCATGAACACTATGTAATTATTTAAGTTATTAACGGACGTTTTAACGATCATTGGTACTTCAGTCAAAAATAAACTCTTTATAATTACAAGTTGTTCATGTATCCATTATATCAAGAGTTATACTCATGATGTAGATATCATATATATCATATATATCCAGTATATACATGCATTTATAATATTACATAACATTTAGAGGTATGAAATGAAATGCACCGTTCATGGAGACGGTAAGCCGTACGTACGCATGAACGCTACTTTCATTACTATTTCTTATTTTATGAAATGGAATCATAATGATATAATGGTATATTACAATTACAGTATAATATCATATATAAAATCATTAATTACATCCTTTATATGTCCCACATATGGCATTAACGAATCAAATCACTTTGAGGGGGCGGTAGTCCGCACTTCCTTAAATGAAGATATCGCGTTTACCCATAATGGAAACCATAAAGGTATGACCAAAATGAAAAATACAGAATCTTAAAAAAAACATAAACATATTATATATCATATATAAATATATTTTCATCTTACTGGCCACATTTGAAGGTGTTAAAATAATGTTGAACAGTCATCGTTTCGGGAGGCAGAAATTCGCCATCTATGGAAATAGTATGTTCTTCAACCGTTAGATGTATGTGTGTGTAAGTGTAGCTCGAATCCATCTTATAAAAACATCCTAGTATATTTAAGATACTGGAGTTGTTACAAAATAAAATAATAAAAAGAGTTTAGGGGGTTGGAGAAGCAAAATAAAACAAAGGGACTCAAAAGAAGACATTACCTTAAAATCGGGTAACTCCCTTTGGTTTGAGATCAAAGGCTTCCTTGGGAAGACTTCTGGAAAAAGTGAGGCTTCAAGGAGTAATAGAGGGATGTGGAGAGACAAAATGGGCAGGGGTTGGCTGATCCAATGGCTTTGGAAGTGTGGGTAAAGAGGTAGAGGTGAGGGCCTTTTATAAGAGGAGCGGAGGGGCACTCTTGGAAAGTAAAGAAATGTTTCTTTATTTTTAAATGTGTTTCAGATTTAAAAGGTCCCAAATTTATATATTTAGATTCTAAGGTGATAAGGGTTAGAAATATACACATACAATAGGTTTTTTACAGGTGTAGGTCTTATAGTTTACATTATCTTTTCATTTTATTTAAATCATTAAATAATGAGGTAATCGCTGCATCATCATGATGTCATAAATAATTTAATTTATTTAATGTCTAAAAATTATAAAGAAATAATATGATTTAGGGAAGATTTTTATCTTTCCAATTACTATTTATAGTAAAAAATATGACTTGTATAACCCCATTTAAAAATTCTTTTAGTAAAATAACTCATGTTTGTGTCATTTTTACTTTAACATTAAATAAAAAGATATTAATGTCATTTTCCTTCCAAAGTGGCTCCATGGGGTCCCCAAGTTGACCCATGGATTTTCGTGGTCGGACACTACACATCCAATAAGGGTAGGACATGTGTCAAGTTCATTTCATATTATTAAAGCATTATTTTTACCTTAAACTACACTAATTACCTCTAATCGTGATTAAAAACTTAAAAGTTAATATTCACCAAAAAATTATTTTAATCCCATTGAACCACATTTTACTTCTTAATTACAACCATGTATGTTGGATTTTTTAAATTCAAAACACAGAAGTGGTAAAATTTCATTTAAAGGAAAAATCAGTTTTTTAAGAACCACTTAGTGGTTTCACTATTCATCAAAAATTGAAGTTTTTCAGAAAAATACCAAAACTTCACCCTAAGATATATTTGATATTCCGAATTCAAAAATGATGTATATTTTTCCAAATTAAAAACCTATAAGTTGCATTAATTAATTTAATAATTAATTCCTGCTGTCAAAACAAATAGCGTGTTTTTATGAAACAATAAGTAGCAAAATATTGACACTAGTTTAAGTCGAATTTAAATGTGAAATTAATTCCAATGACCACTATTGAATTAAATGGTAAAAATATATTCTAATTTAACTTTAAAACCAATTCAAAAGATAATCTTACCATATAAATAAATTAGATGAAAAAGCAGTTTTGATGTAAAATGCTGTAATTTTTCACTATTCATTAAAAAATGAACATTGTCAGAAAAATACCAAAAATTTATCCAATGTAAATTTCAATGTCCCAATCATAAATAATATGTTTATTTTGACAAATAGAGCTTATAAAATTGTCAAAAGTTTTATTTAAAAATGGTTTGCCATAAAAAGGCAGTAAACCAATCTTTTAAAAACTATCAGTGGATTCTATGCTTAAGATTGGATTTATTCTCATTTTAAACCTCTAAAACAATATCTAATTCATAAATAGACATAGATAAAAATATTTATTATTCATTATTTACTTGGGATGTTACACCTCATGTGATGAGAACCCATGAAATTTTCATCAAGGGTATTCCTCTTTCATTCCAATGGAAATAATAATTATGATATGATATTATCAACCTGGAACTTCTTTTCTAATGAAATTACCTTCACACAATCTTTAGAGTAATTGAATTTTATACCAAATGAGTTTGATACTAGTTGAACTAATAAATATGGAAGCTTCTTCTTATGTCTCCCCCAGAGAGCTTGATTCACCTTTAATTACCTATATGATAAGAAAAAATATAATACACACATATTTAAGTGAATAAGGTGGATCCTCCTTGCTTATTTAATGAGGAAAGGAAGTCTGAGATGATTTTATCAACCAAGATGCTCTATTTTCTCCACTCCTCACACTTGCACATTTAATCTTCAGTTATGACTGCGGTTGTGTGGATCTCAATATTTATTTCAACTATTTGTGTGTGAGTCTTATTTCTTCAATATCTTTCAATTCACTATAATATACTTGTCCATATTTCATCTTCTTGATGAATTCTTCTTGAGTTGGAATAAATGCACTACAATTCTTAATAGTGTGACCATACTTATTGCACCTCACACACATGAATTCTTTATCTTTATGTGGAATATTATTATTTCTTATTGCACTAGCCTTAACCTGTGTATATCCTTTCATTCTCATTCCTTACAAATCGTCAGTCTAGATAACCAATATGTATCTAGGAACTATTGAAGCATGTTTGGATTTTCCATATGGATTCTTCAGAGTGTCATCATTTTTAGGAATTCTTTTGGATGTACCACTCTTAAATTTTTTGGATTTTGAATCCAAGGACTTCTCACCTTTTCTTTCTTGGAGTCTTCTTGGTAGAATTTTCTTTTTCAACATTCTTCTAATTTATTCCCAAGGAAGCTTGTTAATTCTTAGTTTGTGTTTGTGGTCTTCTTTTCTTGTCAACTCTGGATATATGTTGAGACAAGCATGCTCCATTCTTGTGACCACTCTCATTGCATACATCATAGATGTTTTCTAGCATTCCAAATCTGTTTTTAGTATACAGATTCTTATAGATCTGTTGATGTTGCTTCTTCTTCTATGGATTCCTCTCTTTTGATATAGGATTTTTATAGAATTTTTCAAGTAAGTAATTGTACCAACGATCCATTCCACAATTCACGAATCTATTTCAGCACCAACATTGACCAAAAAATCTTATCATCTGGGTATCTTCAGTATGATGTTGTTGGGCCTTTTTCTTAATGTGTTGTGCTCTATCTAGGGAACCATCTTCCAGCTTATTATTCCTATCCACACTATCCATGGTTATTGGTATCTTCTTATCTCCTCTGCTCACCCATACTTGCTTTGAATTTTTCTTCCAACCTTCACTTTTTGTAGAAACATATTTAGAAACAATTGTACAAGTTGATATGGATGGTACCTTTACTTTCTCGGCTGCTTGTGATAGATCAATGAGTGAATTCATGAACTTCTTATCACATTTTGGAGGTCTTTGAGAGTAGAATTCTCTATTAAGAATTAAATACCAGAAACAACTATTTCCTTCTTTTGTGAAGGCTCAGTATGTGTCTTCTCAAGATTGGCCAACTGGGCTTCCAATTTTAGACATTCCATATTATGGATGATCTTATAACATTAAATCATGATAATATTCTCATCACAAGCCTTTTCCAATATTTTAACCCTATCTTCACGCATCTTAATTTTTATTTGTAATAAAGAGTCAAGATCTTTGTTTTTATTGGATGTTTCTTCCAAATTTAGAACCTTCACTTAAGTGCTCTTTTTCAGCTCATCTTTAAATGCATGGATCTTTTCTTCGAGAGTCTTATTGACTCCCTCTTTCTCTTAAAAAGATTCAATCTATCTGGAGAGATTTAAGCATTCAATAATTTTTACTTCCAAACCCTTTTACAAATTATCATCTTCCCTTTCCAGTCGGGTGATCTCAACCTGTGTACATTGAAATATTATACAAATAGTTGCAACTCTTTCCTCAGGAATATCATGTAGATAGGTTCTTAATTTCTCAATTTTCAGCTCATGTTAAGTAAATCTTTGATCATCATCACCAATTGTGTTTGAATCCTTGCTTTTGGTGGAAACCTGAGCCACCATCTTTTTACTTTCTAAGCCTGATATTTCTTTAGTCATGAGGGACTTCTTCATCTACTTCTTCTCTTTATTTTTCCTATTTTAGGGTCTTTTTAGATATAAACTTATGTTCATATGTAACTAAATTTACATGAATATTTCACTTCATTGTTGACATAGGAAATAAAACTCAAATCCTCTTCTTAGATAGAATTATTGAAGAGTATCCAACATATGTAAACCTTTTCCCTCTATTACCAATTGAAGGACCCTAGGTTACCCTGAGGGGTGGGTGGGGGGGGTGAATCAGGGTTAAAACTTTTCTTCTTTTTATTTGATCTTGTTCCCACATTGGTAGGAACTTAATTAAACATGTATGATGGATATGTGTACTAATTAAAACATTCACATGCAGAAGGAAAACACAACACTTTTACTTGGTTCACCAAAAAGGGCTATGTATAAGGAGAATACACTAAAAAGTTACTGGTTGTACCTAATTCCACTAATATTTACTAGCTATGGATTACAAGGTTCTGGTACAATCACTCTTTCCCAAGCAAACTACCTTTATCAAAGTTCAGGTATAACACAATACCTCCCTCAGATCACTTTCGTTGACTCCCCCTGGCTCACTGCCTTGGGTGAAGTCACACTCAGTTTATGTATGTGAAGGTCCCTTCAATGGATAGGCATGGAAGTCTTTATCTCCTATTAAATATGAGATTTATCTTGCATCGAGATCCAAAGTTTATTCTTTTTAACATTTAGTATCTTTATTTAGTGTAAAAACTAGATGTACTAAGACTTATTATTCTTCTCGGACAGAATCAAAAATCCATTTGTGATTGTTCAAACACTGAAAATCAGTTTACTAGGCATCATCAAAATCATCTCTTCTTCTTCCATGTATGCATGTGACCATGTACATGAAAATTTAGTTATGCTCTTCATCTTCACTTCTTTACACACTGATGCACCCGATTTGTGTATACATTTCCACATAATTTATTGAAAATAAGAACATGTATTTAGAAAAAACCTACTACTTAGTGGGAAAATACTTTGATTTTGGTGATCTTGTTCATTATGAGATGATTTTTGGCCAAACACACAAACTTGGGGGAAACTGAGAAACTTTTACAACTACACGGAGTGTAAATACATACATGCCATGTACAGTTAGACTCAGACACGTATTTTCTTGGACAAGTACATGCCCAAGTTACCAGAAGCACATACACACCGTGTACAAAAACTACACGCCATGTATAGTATTCTGGAAGCGGTTGGTTGTTGAGAAGAAGTATACAGGCCCATGTGGCTGGCTGATGTTGACAAATCGTGTACATCATCTATACGCCATGTCAGCCCTTCTAGAAGTGGTTGGTGGATAATAAAAGATAGTACAGGCTATGTATGGTGGTGTTACATGCCATGTATACCCACCTACCAGGCAGCGCCATGTTCGAAGTCAAAGATGGCATGTTAGGCCACCTACTGGTGGATAAAAAGATGACAAAATCACATTGATAAAATTATGCAGCATGTAATTTTTTACACACACTGTGTACTTTTATTTTCCATTTACTTCCCCTACCTCTGTACTCTTGTTCAATCTCTCCTTTTCTCTACACCTAGTTGCGATGGAACAACTCATGGATTGTCTTGATCAACGTCAGAACCGACCCAAGTAGATGTTGGGGATTTTTATTCAACATCACGGTATTCCACTACCCCCACCACCTAACCCTACCTCGGATCCCAACCCTTCTTCCGCAGCTCCACTACCATTTACCCCATTGTCCGCAGAATCAGTTGTTATCTCCACTACGAGCCCAACTGCTACCACTACTGCTAGTAGTCCAGGGATCACTACTAAGCCTTCTCTATCGAGTCCAGCTCCTACAGCTCTGAATCCTTCTAATTCTCTTTCGAGTGTAGATTTTGAGCCTCCTGTTTCAATGGCTCCTCATCTTTCTCTCCATGACGTTTTTGTACCGGATGATGATTCTTCTGAGTCGACCCCTGACTGGTTATTGGACACATGTTTTCTATTATATATATTTTTTTGTGATATCTTATGCCTATGTATGTTGTGTATGATTGCAGTGTTCTCTCTCTTCGACCGTCACAGGTACTCTGGAACTCTTTGGGATATACTTATCCACCACTTCCCATATTTCTTCACCTAGACACGAGGGGAGTATTATATTTTCCATATTCTGTTGTTTTTTTCTTTCTTGATTTACTTCTTTCTTTACTTACCCTCATTCTAGTCCACTATTGTATCCCCATATTTTCTTCTACACCTTTATATGGCACTTGGTGGACCATGTGTGATATTAATTATGGGGGAGCGTCTCTCGACCACTTTATTCTTTGCCTTTATCATCATTTAGAAGACATCATTATTGGAAGATATATTTGGAAATGTGAAGAAATTTTGGTTAATCATATTTTTAAATAATAATGCTATATGTGGGAAATTTTTAAAAGTGTAATGCTTATTTTGGTTCTTAAAGTGTTTTAAAATGTTGCTGATATAGTTTAAATTGCAACTTGTAATCCTTTGATAATTACATTGTTTAGGCTAATCATTTATATGAAAGTCATGACCTGATTGTCTCTTTATTTGTTTTTCCCACTCTTGATAGTTATTATAAAACCTTCATTATATTCTCTATAATACCCTCTTTCTTGAGAGATTTTTAGAATATACATAACTACCATAATTTGAAAGTTTTCTTTTCAAAACATGAATAATTTTTGAATTCCATTAAAATGATTGAGGAATTAGATTGTTTCAACCCATTTTATCTTAAGACCTACCCACATATGATCTTCGTGAAGTTTCTAGAAACAATGAATAACCTTTATAAGAAGCCATATTACAAGATTATTTCTCTTCCTACCTTAATTATTTTATAAATTTTCATGATTATTCACTTGAGCTTAAGAGAAGGAATTGGAAGTACATGGCATATTTTTGTGAATCATCATGAAATCAAGTTTGGGGGAGAGAATCTTGATCATTTGAGGAAAAAATGGTTCCAAACCCCTATTTATGGAATTTATAAAAGTTTCTCTTTGTATAAAAAAGATACTGAAAAAGGAACCTTATACCCACTTATTGGTTTTTGAACCCAACCTAACTAAAGGACATGGTGGCGATGAAATAATTTGACAGAGTTTATTGAGGGTGATTTTACACTGAGTTTAATTTTGAATATCATGCACTATTATTTAAAGACTTTAGCATCCTTTTTCAATCATTAGAGTTATTTTTCACATCTTTATCTACCAACCCTTATCCACAGAGACATCTGATCCTTATTGAAAATTCCTCGTGATTTTTTTAAATTAAATTTTTGAAGTAGAGAACTAGATTTCTTGAAAACCTATTGATAGAGTGTATATATCTTTGATTGAACATAACTTTGATTTAAAATATCCTGAGTTTTGAGTATATTATTGGTGAGGTATATCATCCAGTGGCTTGCTTATTTTTGAAAGGTTAAAATGTGTGTTTAGAAGAGGATGAAAGTATTTAATTGAATTGTATATGAGGCATGATTAGAATATATTATGAATTGAAACTTTTTTTTACCTTTTTATAATTTTATCCTATGACTATATCATTTAAATTTATCATTAACTGAATTACTTCCTTTTTAAAATATAAACTCTTTTAATTAGATGTTGAGATTTGTTTGAGGGAAAGCAAATGACTATGTACGAGAGAGTTTGATGCACCCGATTTGGGTATACATTTCCACATACTTTATTGAAAATAAGAACATGTATTAAGAAAAAACCTACTACTTAGTGGAAAAATAATTTGATTTTGGTGATCTTGTTCATTTTCAGGTGATTTCTGGCCAAACACACAAATTGGGGGAAAACTAAGCAAAATTTACAACTACACAGTGTGTACATACATACACACCATGTAAAGTCAGAATCATACATATATTGTCTTGGAAAAGTATATAACGAAGTTACTAGAAGCCTGTACATTCCGTGTACAAAAAATAATATCCATGTATAGTATTCTAGAAGCTATTGGTTGTTGAGAAGAAGTCTACACGCCCATGTGGCCAAATAATGTTGACACGCCGTGTACATCATCTATATGCTGTGTCGGCCCTTCTAGAAGTAGTTGATGGATGATAAAAGAGAGTACACGTTGTGTATGGAGGTGCTAGAAATGGTTTATACCTACCTACTATGTGGAGCTATGTTCCATGTCAAAGATGGCATGTTAGGCCACCTATCGGTAGAGAAGAAGATGAAAAAAGCGCATTGATGAAATTACACGGTGTTTAATTTTTACACACATCATGTACTTTTATTTTTTATAAATAAAGGCCTTGTAATCTGATTCAAAATATGATAGGAGTGGTGAAGGTCTAAAGGAAAGAATCTCTACTTCCATGCTACCATCATTTAACTACTTCGCCATTCTACCATTCTACCATGGAGCCAATTCCCCCTCAAAGTTTCTGCGATGAACACATCAGGTATCAAGGGTTCTGTTTTTATTATTTCTTATATGTGTAACTAAATACCCCATGTGTTGGGGCGGTGGGAGATGAAAGATTTTTAATTTTGATTAGTTTTTACGAATGTGTTTCTTCTATTAATCTCTTCTTATTATTCTTTAATCACTTCAATTTATCACTAAAAATTCTGATCCATACCAAGGGAAGAATTTTTAGGGATTTAAAAGAAGAATAACAATGAATACTTTCATGATCATTGGAAGTATTCATCATCTCAAAAATGGAATAACCCAAATAAATAACAGTGAAACACTAACTACTGGACCAAGGAGTCAGTTTCCTAAGATCAAGACATAAGTTTACTATACCAAGGAAACTTTTTTAAAATTTCAAAACCAGAGTGTTGGGTTATTGTGAACAACACAACCTCATAAGCAGTTTATTTAATAAAAAACCTCTTAAGAATCCATAGACCCAATTCATTTTCATCCATATTTGCATCAAAACCAATTTTATTTATTTATTTTGATCCATTAAGTAATTTCCTAAAGAAATTTAAATTCAATTAACTTTCTATCCCAACATTAAAAAATGACTCTAAATTCAGTACACTTCACTAAGATGAAAATACAAACTAGATAAGCAAGACAAAAATAAATTCTTGTTCCATGTAGACCGACACCTTACGGGTACTATACTCGTTAGGGTAAAACACTTTGGGATACCGATAACATGCCTTTGGTAAAATGACTCACCACACACGTGTACTCTTGGTTTAGTATGTTTATTTTCAGATTATCCACGTATGTACGTACATGCATGAATGCATGCACTTCATATTCTACTTTCTTATGTGAAGCCCCAAATGGATATGGTTCTATTAAGCACACACAGAAACTCTTTTCTCCTGTTATTTCTTTTCTTTTCTCTACACTTGGTTCGTATGTTCTTGGACCTTATGTTTGTTCTTCTTCAAATCATGCATAAGAATATAGGCATTCACTTCTCATCCCCATGCACATTCTTTCTTCTTCCTTTCTCTACAAACAGTATTCACTTTGATTTGATTATATTTATAAGCAAGTGATTTTATTCAATCATTGCTGTGTGAATTCAGGTATTTTATGATGTTCTTGTTATCCTCTTACAAACCAAGGGTATAGAGTTCTCTTATGCACATAGTTTGTTAATCTACTCCATGAACTAGGATGGTTCACAACTCCTCCTAGCGTAAAGAACTCGCGGGCATCCTTCGCATAGGGAGTGCAGACTTCATTGATGTACCAAGTGGTACAAGGTTATCATCCATAAACTGAGCGGTACATGGGACTTCCCCTCATGAATTGGAACAATACGCAAGACAATCTTACTCATGAACTAGAGTGATATACGATCGATTCGAGTAGTATGCAAGAACTTTGTTTCGTGAACCAAAATAGTATGTAGTTCTTCTTACTCGCGAACTAGAATGGTATGCGGGATACTCTTCATATACCTAGAACGGTACATGGATGATCCATTCCCCTTCTTGAACTTAAATATCATAGAAAATATATTCCTTAGAATAGTGGCTCTTGAAAGGCTTAGAAGAAACAATTGATTCTCAAATTAGTGGATCCCTTTTTTTAAGTAGAGATCTAATATTTTACGCGTTAAAAGTCCTTAAGATGATACATGAATATTGCAGTTTTGAAATCTTCAAATGACGGTCATGATATATGCTGAGATTATTGGTTGTTTCATTTTCATTAGTGTGGCCCCTCCTTTTCAGTGTTATCCTCTCATGCATGCATTTATAAATGCATGGAAATGTAATTCCATACATGGATTCATTATGTTATGATGATCCTTATACATGAAGTCAAAGTAGAAATGGTGGCTGGAAGAGAGATCAAGGAGTCTCTGCATCATCTCTAGTGGACTACGTCATCAGAAGACCTCAGTGGTTTTGGAGGTTGAAGACGATGACGTGGTTGATCTACGGCCGTGGGATCGACTCTGATCAGGCATGGACAATGATGATTAGATCACAGGTCACAGGATGAGGTTTGTGGCCAAGATTTTCTGTAGGATCAGATGGATGGATTAGATTAGTTTGTTCATTAAAATCATTATTCAACATCAAAATAGAGACACAGAAAAGCCGCTGTTTATCAATCAATGCACACGGCCTTAGCACTAGATTACTCCTCTCCCCCTATGGTGCCTCCCAATATCGGTTCTCCTTGGGTGAGCTTTTAACGCCCACTCTGCCTCCTTGGGAGCACACCTGTGGCCCACTATACACACCTTGGTGGCTTATACATGGACCCCATGTATCTTATGGGCTAGACTTGAGGGATTCCCTTTGGGCACGGTTGACCCTCGGGTTCCACATGCACCTGGGGTTTGAGGTCCTCAGATGGCCTTGTACGGTGGCCCATTTTTTGGGTGAAGGGATAGAACAAATTTACTTTGTAAATAAAAGTATTACAAAGATTATATGAAATAAACAAATTCCAAAAACCCCTTCCTCTTATCTTCTTCTTCATAATGGTTTAAACATATATCGCCTTGATATAAGTCTTTAGAACTTAGGACAAGCCCAAAAATTTCTAATTTCCATTCTACATTTCACTTAGGAGAGTTCCTTTATTCATGTTAATCATCATTGACATCCATTGACACCCATTAACAAAAAATAATATCATCATAAACAAATTGGTCCCAACAAAAAGAATCCATATATCACTGAAATATTCAATTCATCAAAGACACAAAGGTTGCTCGTGCATTCATTACACCGAAAGGCATGACTACATATTCATAGTGGCCATATCTGCTTCTGAAAGCTATATTCGGAATATCTTCCTTCCGAACTCACAATTGGTGATATCCTAATGGAAATTCATTCTCGGAGAACCATTGAGATCCCCTTAATTGATCTAATATATCATCAATGCATGGAAGTGGATATATGTTCTTTATCGTAATTTAGTTAAGCTTATGATAATCAACACATAGCTGAAGATTTCCTTCTTCACTTTTCACAAAAAAAGCCAGTGCTTCCCATGTAGATGTACTTGGTCGAATGAAACCCTTGCTTTCCAGCTTCTCCAACTGCACTTTTTATTTCCATAACCCTATTGGTGCCATCCTATAAGACCAAAGGGAAATAGGACTGGTCCCCAGAAGGATATCAATTGTAAACTCCACTTCCCTTATAGGTGGTAACCCTGGTAAGTTCTTGAGAAATACCTCTGAAAAGCGATCCAAAACTGTTGGAAAAACTATTTCCCTCGATCTCATCCATTGATTTCAATGTCAATGCTTCCAATTGATAAGAGTTATTACCCACCATTGGTGCCAAGAATCTCTTTTCCCATTTTTTTTACCATCCTCTCTCCAATAAAGAGATATTCGATGCCGTCCTCATTCATTAAACTCATTGTTCTCATATAACAGTCGATGTGTGCCTTAAACATTATAAACCAATCCATACCCAGGATTACATCATACACATCCATGTCCAACATTGATAAGTTTCATTTTAGCTCAGCTCCATCAAAAGTTATAGCACATGCTCTACACACAAAGGCTTGACCTTCTCTTTCACTGAGAGGAGTTTGGAATATTTAAATATAAGGAATAATTTCAAACTTTAGACATAGTGAATAAAAAACATGATAAGTAATGAAAGAATGTGAAGCAACAGTTTCAAAGTGCACTTTCAAAAGGGTATAATTCAAAATTATCATACCTCTCACTGTAGATGGTCCAACCTAATCATCGGAAATCAAATTCTCAACTCCATAAAATTGTTTCATTACCACACTATTATCTTTGTTTCCTTGATAATATTGCCTTGTTTGAGGATTTATGGTATTCATAGAATCACCATGGATAGTTCTTCTCTACTAATGAGACTGATTCTGCTGTCCTCATCTTGTTGAATCATACGATGCTTGCGATTCCTAAGAAGTGTCTCAAGCACCTGAACTTGGAGTACTGCGACAATAGTGCTGAAGATTCCCCATATTATTGTAGTTATGGAATGATCTATGTTGTTCCATACACTCTCGCTTTATATGGTCAAGCGAACCACATTGAAAGAAAACTTCTTTTCTCTGGGGTCATTGGGGAAGGTTCACTGATCCAGCCATCTAGTTTTGATTTCCACTTCCACCTTAGAAATAGGTTCCCCTTTTCTGCTTACTTCTGGAATTTGAGTTCCCACCATTACTTGTGGGTATCATCATACCTCCTCCCATAGATCCTGATATATCACGTTCAACCATAGTCGCTCTGTTCACTATCTCTGTATAATCCGTAATACTGAGCACCACAATCTTCAATCTAATCTCCTTCCGTAGCTCCAATTCAAAGATGCGTTCCTTCAAAGATGCACTGCCACAACCTATGGTGAAAAATAGACTAAATTCATGAATTTGTCCATGTAATATATAAAAAAGAGACTCTATTGTTTCAGGAAAAAGAAGTCCGTCCTTTTTTGGATCTTGAACGTGTGAGGATAGATTTTTTTTGAATAATTCTTCAAAATCCTCCCATGTAAGGCATTCATCCAATTATCCCGCATCGCAAAATACCACCACTGGAATGCAAGATCCTCAATCATATACGTCCTCATATTGAACTTTATCTATACTAGTGTGCTGATGAATTTGAATATATGATTCATTCGAATCAGCCACACTTCTTCCTTCACGAGTTAAGCATCACCTTGGAAGTTAGGTGGATTTTGCTTTATAAACATGATGGTATGATCCACCTGACTTGGATCATTCCTTCGGTTCCCCATATCCACATCTTTAAAGGCCTTGAAAATAATCTGAACTATCTCTTGGTTCACCTATGGTTTGGGTGCAACCACATTCTCCACAGCTTCTTCAGGTTGGTTTTGAAGATACCTGCTGGGTGTCATGTTCTAAACCAACAACGAACTCCTTTAATCTCACTCTCTAGAAACTTATGGATTAGCATCTCAAATTCTATCACATCACTATCACAAATTTTTTTTCCAAAACACATTTTTTTTATTTCAACTATTTTTGAAACATTAATCCATGATTTTGAAAACCAAGCCATTTTCAAAATACCACAAATATCATCTTTTCAAAATATTTTATTTGAAAAACAAATTCTGCATGTTTCAAAAATTTACATCTTGTGCAAAATCATAAATCATTACTCAAAATGAATTATTCAATCCTAGTGGTAAGTCATTCCTCTACAATGCATTTCATACTCATCTCATTGGCTAAACCAATGACAATGAGTTCCAAGATCTTAGAAGTGTCTCCAAACACTTGTGTACCCATCTCCCTAGTAACTCGAAGTTCAGCATAAAAGGGTTAACTACATCCTTTTATGCTATATATTTCAAGTTCCAAAAATCATATTCCTGTCTAATATTTCAACCCAAAGGATAGAAAAGAAGGAATTTTAAATCCAAGACAAAAAATAATGATAACTACTTGTTAGTAAAGGACTAAACAAGATGATAACATTTATACCACAAAGAAAGGACCAAACTGATACCATTTTTAATGACCCACTCATTCTCATTGTCTTAAGAGCACAAAAATTCATTTCATGACCTTAAGAGACATCCCCAAGACGCCAAAGCTATCAATAAATTCTGAAGGTTTCAAATATATGTGGGGGATGATTTACCCTTTAAGAAAGAAACCAATAAACCAACCAACCATAACCAAACCATTCACTAAATGATGCATGAACATAAGAAAGACAACTCAACAACTTCTTGTATCTCAAAACCACATCAAAGTGTAAAAAAACCGAAGACCAAACAAGTTTCAAGTAAAATAGCGGATAAACAACTAAATACTCTCAAGAGGCCATAAGACTCCATACTCCACAGGCTTCAAGATTCACAATCACCAAACAACCCAAATATCATGAGGTAGTGCTAAAAAAGTGTGAAACGTTACATTTTCCCATGTCCTGAAAGATAGCATCTGCAAAAGCACCAAAGTGACAAAGTAGTGGTGAGTATAAAATTCAATAGGTTTTCCCCAATGACTTCCCTACTCATGCCACTAGGATAGAAATGTTAGACACATTTATATAAAATATTTTATATAAAAAATTTACCAAAATAGTTTGAAAGAAAATATAAACAAGTTCAAAAAACTGTTTGCAACCAAGTGAAACAAAACCAAAACAAACCATATTTCTAGAAAGTTATTTTTCCAAATAAATAACTAATTCAAATCTTAAAAACCAATTCTTCTTATCATTTTGCATACCCATTCCACAGTTCACCACACACCCACCCATGCATGTTTTGTTTGACAGTCCCATACTCATGAGCGGTCTCTCATCCAATTACCTTGTTTCCCAATGATACATGACCCCCATACAGGGTCACATCCCTTGAACCCCAATGGTACATGTCCTTTATTAAGGGACCATTAAGCATGAACTCACACCAATACCATTTATGCCAAATCTTTCTATTTCTAAAATAAACCACTTCTATAAAACTGACTTTTATTGAAAACCAAGGCACAACCAATTTTCAAAGCAACATATAATTTCAAGAAAACCATCCCTTTTATTGAAAAAATCCAACCCAATTCATGTTCCAAAAATCCAGAAAAATCCCCGTTTTAAAATCTATATTTTAAAACCTAGAGTAAAAGCACTTTACTCAAACACCCAATTTTGCAGATTTCACAACCATCACTCAAGAAGGTTTTTAACAAGTGTTTGACATCAAAATAAAAATAAATTCAACACAAAAAATTCAATTTGAAATAATGAAAATAATTTCTACTAAGTGGAGTTGAGAAATAATCCTACTACCTTGGAGGTTTTGAAAAGAAAAACCCAATGAATGAAGAATGCACAAGAAAACCAAGTTGATTTTGAAAGAACCCACCTTAGATATTTTCTCCTAGAAAGATCAAGACAAAATATAATAATATTTGGAATCCAAACACCTAGATCTACCCATAATGGGTGTAGATATAAGAAACTAATAAAATAGGAGAAGTAGATCAAAGTTGATCTAAGAAACCGATCAAGAACGAAGAAGAATGGTCACATACCTCAAGAATCCAGCTTTTATTCACCAAGGAAAGCTGTCAGATTGACTCCAAAATGCTTGGGAGAGGTTATAATACGTTAAAGGAAGATAAATACCTAGTTATGGACGTTTATATGCAAAAATGAGCCTCTTAGAGGCAAAAAACCGTGAGATCCACTTTTTTAGGATCTCACATAAACCATCTGCATGGTTAGTTCGCACGGTTATACAAACCGTGCACTAACTGTGAATTAGATACTCCCTAGGAATACCCTCTCATGACTTCCTTTAATGGTCTCCATAACCATGCTCCAACTGTGCTGATGATACTGCCTCAATAGGACCATTTCACACGGTTTGGCTGCACGGTTAGGCAAACCATACACCGCCCGTGCGACTTCCATTTTTCCCAAAAACCACTTCTAAAGTTATCTTAACTCTCTCATACATCACCCTTAAAATTTACAACCATAAAAATCATCATGTAATGGTTACATACCAGAAACTGAGGGTA
This sequence comes from Viscum album, assembly GCA_963277665.1. NCBI lineage: Eukaryota > Viridiplantae > Streptophyta > Magnoliopsida > Santalales > Viscaceae > Viscum > Viscum album. The sequence goes on from OY728161.1 coordinate 826,373,603, forward strand.
CTACAATTTAGGGTCATGACTTGCATGGACCTGACATAGAGGATGTGGCACAAGAGGTTAATTCAGATACCCAAGGTTAAGAGAACTTCACCCTATTCTCAATCATGGAAGGGAAATGGTGTAAATAATAGATTTAGTCTTTTATTTCATGATTAATGAAATGGTATAGTCATATAAGGAGTGGTTCAAACACATTGGGGGTGCTGAGTACTACCATGATGATGTCAAGGATCACCAGAATTGGAATGTCCTTTTTTAGAGTAACACATTTGGTTGATGTCCATAGGTGCATATACAAGAGCCATGGCCCTGCTTTCATAGTTAATCAAATGGTCCTTGAAGATGGATATCCTTTATAAGGTCTATGTAAGGTTCAAGGAGATCTGATATGCTCAAGATATGATGTGTGGTATGTGGATTTGAGGTTCTCTTAAATGATAGTGGAAGCACCCCGTACTCTGTTTGAACTAGGTAAGTCTCTTGCAGTCTGTTGATGAGGATTGAAAAATGGGAGATGGTCTGCACAATTTATTTTCATGTAGTGGGGATGAGTTTATGTCTATGTAGTTTTACATAATTTTGTAAGGAAATGATTCTGTGTAGTTTAACGTCATGCGATAAGGACGTAGGAACCTTCATGAAAGGTGTTAATGTTGTGGATGATCCCAAATAAGGGAACATTGATTTCACTAAGTGTCCAATGAAAATGAGAATCAAGACACACATATTTCTAGATGGCCATGTAGTTTAATGTCTTGTGGTAAGGATAAAATCTATATAGTTTAAGGTCATATGGTCAGGACGAAATGTTCCTTACAGTTTAATATCTGTGGTAAGAATGATGCATCACAGTTTAATGTCATGTTGCTGGGATATGTGCGGAAAATTTAGGGTCATGTGGAATGGTCTATAAGATAGAGTTCATAATGTGGTGGTGCACTGTGTGGTTCCATGAAGTGATCCGATGTGAATGAGGATCAATGATGTCTCAACCATACCATCCACCTTTCCTAGAAGACTCAGGCCAAAGGAAAAAAGGTTCTTGGTTGTGGATGGGCCCAGAGAAAAAATATTTGACCATAACTACATATCTCATGAAGATTTTAATTAAGAAAACATAGTTCTAGATAAGGATTTTTTTTACACAGGTCTGACCCATATGTAGTGGTGGGAATTATTTTCATTTACAATTGTATCTAAGCCTAGGATTGGAGATATAGGCATCACTACATATCCTATAAGGGTAGGAATAAAACTAAAAATAGTTATTGAAGTTAAATGAAGTTTAACATCATGCGGTGAGGATGAAGGTGAATTGATATGAATTGGTGGGTACATCACAATTGGGTCAATGGATAAAATCTTGGGTGTCACTACATATCTTGTGGGGATGAGAATCAAACCACACATAGTTCTAAGAGGAATGTGCAGTCTAATGTCGTACGATAAGGACACCAATTGTGGAGTTTAACATCATGCGACAAGGACTCATGACATGAATTTTATGGTATTTCATTCAATACCATAATGGAACCGTTATGAACCTCTATGCATTTCTTGTGAGGCTAAGTCCCTAATTTAATTCCTAAGATCATGTGATTTATAATCATTGTGAGAAACAAGGAGTGGAATGGGTTCCCATATAGTGCAGAGAAAAAGTGGTATAACACATGATTTTTATATGATATAGTGGCTAGATAGAGATGTATAATCAATTCATATCTATGAATATTTTTGGGAATGAGAATCATGTCATACGTAGTTCTATAGGAAACCAAGTAGTTTAACATCATGTGGTAAGAATGATGGATTACCCAATGTGAAGGGGAATATGAGTTGTGAATTCAGACAATTTTATGTCATGTATTAATGAAATTGTTCATTCATTTTAATGTCTTGGAGTAAGGAGAAATTATATACAATTTAACGTCATGTAGTTAGGATGAAATCCGTACAGTTTAACGTCATGTGGTCAGGACGAAATGTTCCATGTAGTTTATCATCATGTGGTGAGGAGGAATGATGGGGCTTACTCTAATGTGGGTGACCTTCTACTTAACACCTTATGAAAACTATTTCTTGATAAATCTAAAATTTGAAGGTGGTCTGACACGCCCCCCATCCATGGTGTCCAGCGAATAGGCTTCATTATGATAGAGCTTATGTGTGATGTAAGGTTCTTCCCACTAAGGATTCAATTTCAGGGGATTCTTTCCTAGTATCATAAGAGTTCAAAGTGATAAAACCAGTTCTCCCTAAGGGAATGAGTGGAGGAATTCCTTTTTATTAAAATATCATGCAATATGATTCTTGTGGACTTTGAGGTTTTGCAGTGTGTGCTATTTTTTCTCATATAATCATTCCAACTCGTCCGACCATTTTTGTGACTGTTTATCATTTGAGAGTTATCTGAAAATGGATATTTTGAGTGAGGAAAGATAAAATTCTATGGGAAAAACTACCTTAGTCTCGTACACTAGTGAGTATGGAATTGTTTGTTTAATAACATGAGTGGTGGTATAGTAGAACAAAAAATCATAGAGGAATTTTTCTGGCCAATTATTCTTATCCTATTTCACCATCTTATGGAGTATGTTCGAAAGAGTCTTATTGAAGGACTTTATATTTCCATTTTACACTTCATGATTACAGGATGAGTGATTGGAATCAATTTTGTATTCCGGGTAAATCTTCCTCAAATCTATGGAAAAGATGTTGGTAACATTGATCGTCTATATTATGTGAGGGATTCCTAACCTGGTGATGATAGATGACATCAAAAAGTTGATGATATTCTTCATCCCGACTTCATTGATGGGTATCACCTCACCCCATTTGGAAAAAAAGTCTATGGCATTTGGGATGTACCTGAACTACTTAGCAGTGGCCAGGGGATATGGCTCCACAACATCCATCCCCCAAAAAGAAAATGTCCTATAATATTTAGTAGTATGCATCAATTCTAGGGGATTATATATGAAGTTTTCATGGATCTAGAATGCATGAAATTTATTGGGGAATTCCACACAGTCTTGTATCAGTTTTTTCCAGTAATATCCTAACCTCCAAATTTGGTGGGAGTGCCTAGTTCTAGATTGATAAGAGCCACAAGAGAATGCATGGACTTCCTCCATGATGGTGATAATTCCCCTTATGCAAGGAACTTATTTAAAATCCCATAAAATGCACACTTATAGAGTATTCTTTACTCATTTGGGCCATCCTTCAGAGTCAATTTCACTGATCAGTGCCGAATCTATTCCCTTTTGGAAGGATCTTCTATGAGAGTCCCATATCAAAGATAACTGATTATGGGCTCCATCCATCCAGGGTTGTATATTGGTTCATCACACTCTGGGGAAACATTGATTTGATTGATCTCTTCCATGTCACATACGACGACTAATGACACCATTCTTTGATGTGTAATATGGAAGGTTGCTTCCTTTTAACTAGGGTTAGCGAGGATGACAACTATATTGGCCAGTATGTCAGCATATGAATTTTGTGATTGGGGAACATAATGCAAGGTGGGATTGAAGGGTAATTATGATATTAATCCCATGAAATGTCCAGTTAGGGGGTCCAAATCCTCTTTTTTTATGGCATATTCACCACTGACCTTCTTTATAACTGGTTCCATGACTCCTTTGATATTCAGGTAGGATCTGTTCATCTATAGGGATAATTCAAATCCAGTGATGAGGGATTGGTATTCTACCTCATTTTTTGTGCATCCTATGGATAGTGACAAGGAGTTGGGCAAAAAAAACTTTGTCAGAAGAGACAAATATAATTCTCAGGACAACCTGATTGATCTTCAGGTTCTTTATTCTAGTAAAGATATGACTTTGGGAGGCTCCATCAAATTAAATCTACCATGTTTGGGGAGTGTCATGGGAATAAAATACCTCTTCATGAGAGAGATCAATGTCTTCTGGTGTATTTTCTAGGGAAGGGAGTTCTTTAAGAAAATCATCCAAGGCTTTCCCTTTTAATGACTTTTGAGATATGAACTGGATTTCATATTGCTGAAGAATGACTACCCATTGATCCAAGAACCCAATAAACTTGGGGAGGAAAAGGATATTCTAGAGAGGATCAATATGAGATACTAGATGGACCTCATAGTGATACAAGTAGTGACTTATCCTTTTCACTATGAAGATGAGTGTGAGGCAGTTCTTCTTAACATTGGAGTTTAGAGTCTCAGTACATAGCATGATCCAGATGAGGTAGTAGAGACTATTTTCAATTCCCACATCATTTTTATACTTGGTAAGGGAGGCCAATGAGAATTACACAATGGAAACATATAATTTGAGTGGCCTCCATTCCACTAGATGCATCAAAATGGGTGGGTGCATCAAATATTACTTGAGGATTTCAAAGGATTTCTGAAAATCATTTTCCCATTAGTAGGAGACTCCCTTTTTCATTGAATTGATGAAGGGGAGATCCCTATCATCTAGGTTGGATATGAATCTATGAATTTAGGTGAGGATACCTCAGAGTCCCCTTAGTTCTTTAAGGTTCCTAGGGATGACATTACCAAAATAGAACTAATCTTCTATGGGTCAACCTTAATGTCATGGTGGCATACCACAAAGACAAGGAACTTACCTGATGTCACACCGAAGATAAATTTCAATATTTTCATATTTATTCTATGTTGTCACATCTTGTTGAATATTTCTCTGAGATTCGTGAAGTGATAACATTGCTGTTGGGATTTAATGATCAGATCGTCTATATAACACTCATCTATCCTTCCCAAGAATGGCTTAAATATGTGATTCATGGAACACTGATATGTGGTGACCAAATTCTTTAATTCAAAGGTAATGACCTGATAGCAGATGATCCCTTGAGGTGCTCTGAAGGAAGTGCATTATTCATTATCAGGGTCCATCTTAATTTGATTGTACCCTGAGTACCCATTAATGAATAAAAAGGACTGGAAGCCAATAGTTTCATTTATCTATAGTTCTGTGATCAGTAATAGAAAATTTTCCTTTAAGAAATTATTATTGAGTACTATTGGGTCAATACAAACCCTAATCATGTCATTATTCTTCTTTATAGGGATGATGTTGTCAATCCATCTCTAGTATTTCACTTCTTATACAAAGTTGTATCTGATCAACTTGTCAACTTCTACCTCTACATTGGCTGTGTGGAAGGGGTGAATCCTTTTGGATTCTTTCATGAAGCTATGATGCTCATTAGGCAGTCTAAGATGGTGTGTAGCCACATCTGGATTCAATCTGGGCATTTCTTTGTAGTTCCATGCAAACATATATCAGTGTTGCTTCAGATTGAAAGGTATATGTCTTTCTCTTATAGAGGCATGGTAGGTCATGGGTCTTCTTTTGTACCCAAATTTATTTGTCTGTCCTTGTATATGGTAGTGTAAATTCCTTCCACAAACGATGGAGATTATTTTCTCTGAGGATAGGAGAGGTTTGGACCTCTGGGGTCAGATATTCTATTCAACCATGTTTATGGGGATCACATATTCATCATTGAGAATACTCCAGGGATTAACAGGGGTATTCTCTAATCCATTGGAGGCTAAAACCTATAAATCATCATTCGACATTGGTTTCCTACTTTCCTTCTTATAAAAATCTACTTCGGCATATGTGGATTTTCAAGTCTTGAAGGGGGAACTATCACCATGCAGTATTCCAACCTTTCAATTGATGGGGTACTTCAGGCATTGGTGGAATGTTGACGGGACATCAAGGTGGCCATGGATCCCCGAACTTCCAAGTAGGACATTATATGTGGTATTCAGGTTGATAACCATGAAATTGACATCATATGTGAGCTCCCAAAATTTTAATTCAAGTTTGATCTTCCCTAGGGGTGTCTACTCATGCATATCATATCCATGGATACTAATATTCATAGGGGATAAGTCCCCTTATCTATACCCTAGTTTTCAGATGGTTCTCCCAGGGATAAAATTGATCCCTGATCCGTTATCAATTAGTAACCTTTGGGCATTGACATTATTGAGTCTAATTGAAATGTATAACGGTCTGATGTTCCCCTGGATGTCCTCCTCCTGATCCTGATTAGTGAATGAGATGTTGACATGATAGGACATATTCTCCACTCGATTTAACTCAACAAATACGACTTATATCTCAAATTCATGTGGTTTTCAGAGGTCTTTGGCGAGTGCCTCCTTGAGTTATTTTGATAGCTAAAGTGAATCTAGGATCAAGAGATTGGCTGGGACTACGACTAGATATTTCAGAACATCATATTTTTTCACAATAGGTTGACGCTTCCCAATATGGGGATGCTCTTATGCATGTGGTTTAGGAGTTGGAGCATATGAGGTTGATAGACCTAGTGCATGTGCCAAGTTAGAGAGAATATCCACTGCCAATGGTACAGCTTGTGCTGACCTTCTCCTTTTCTCGGGTTGATTAGATTGGACCCCTGATAGGCATTCATGCAATACAATAGGATGTTGGTGACTGATGGAGGGCTCTGAGGCCCCTCCTTGCATCCTTTGGTCCGGTTGGAGTGCTTTACCACGATTCTCAGCTACATATATGTCTTCTATGGGGAGATGAACGAAATATTAATCCTGGCCATGTCCACACTGCCCCCTATTCTTTCGTCTCTGGAACATGTGTCCTCTTGTTACTTTATTATATGTGGTAAAATCATGTTCAGGGGCATACTCATCATCAGAGAAGGGATTTGTCAATTATATTGTGTTGACAGAACCAAATATGTGCTCCTCATCTGATGAGGGTTCCATTTGGTGGGGGTGATACCCATGTTGCTGATGTTGTAGGGAAGAAATCAGCAAGGTTTAATGCCTACTTTGGGGGAGAATATGAATCTTCCTATTCTGCTTCATTCCAACACTGGTGGTCATTCCCACCTTTGGGAGGTTCATCTGAAACCTCTTTCTCGGGAAGCAGAGCTGCTATTGGCCTATGTAACTGTGCTCTTAGAGTGGCTTGGTCTGGGTCAACTATCTTCTTAACCATCCGATTGTCAAATTTTCATGCACATCTGGTTGGGACCACCTTCCAATAATCCTCTTATTCCAGTTGGACCATGGTTATGAAATAAAATTTCTCTTGGAAATTATCCATCACTACTTGTGTATAATCTATCTTGACATGGAGGACATCTTTGAAGATGAAGTAATTCTGGATATTATGACCCAACCTTCTACGGAAAGGGTAGTAATCTGGCTGATTAGTGAGGTCGACCTCATCAGGCTTTCTAGTGTGTGGAAGTGTGAGAAGGTTATTTTACATGGCTACTAAGGAATAACTGGGGACCTATCATTTTGGAAGGAATAAACCTTATTCATCCATTCTTAAAATCCGGAATGACCCTGGTTTTTATGTGCTTCTGGCTGAGAGAGATTTCATAGTGGTCACCACTCAATAGGAGGTGCTGGGCAATTTGAGGCCTACCTAGGCATCCAGATTGGTGGTGCTATTGTATTGAGAGTGACATTTATATCTTCTGTTCTGGATGGCCTTTTCGCCTATGTCGCATGTATGAGTCGAGCTCTGTATCCAGTTCACTAAATAGCCTCTTCAAGGCATTGTGCTATTTTAGGAAATTCCTAGAATCCACCAGGATATTTCATTGGAATTAGGGGTATCTACAACTCATCCCTAATATTTTTATAATAGAGTTTGAGGAGATAATCTTACGAGATAGGGATGTTGAGATAATAAGTCAAACCCTTCCACCTTGTTTTGAAATCAAACAACCTCTCATTTTCGCATTGTTTGCAGTTTTTCAGGTCGACTTTCCCTATCTTCCTCAGTGTATAACTAAATTGATAAAGGAATTGATGAAAGAGGTATTCCCATCTAGACACAGATCCTACTGGCATACTTATATACCAAATGAAGGCTGGTCCTGTCAGAGTTTTTACAAAACACCTCATCTTGGTTTCCTTCTATTGATCTTGAGGGCCCATCATCGGCCCACATTAGAAAATGAATTGTGTGAGATGCCATTTTGGATCACCTATTCCATCAAAGTTAGAAAATATCAGATTTCTGGTGTTCTGTGGAGGTGGAGTATCAGCCACCCATTTAGGATATGACTTCCTTTCAGTCTTCACAAGTGCACATCGCCCCTCCATGGCTTCTATTCAAGTAGCCAGAGTCTGGATGATGTTAAAGAGATTCAAGGAAATTGCTTCCTAGAACGTCTCCCTCCTATGGGTAGATGGAAGGGGTTGATGAGGTGGCCCCATTTTTATCTTATTCTGATTCTCAATTCTTCCCAGGAATTAATAGTTATCCTGGTTAGTGGGAGGATGTTACCACAATAGAGGGAATTCACAATCATTTTTGAATTCCTCATGCATGTGGTATGGTTTCCTAGACCTAGAGAAAATATGATATTTAGAAGCTACCATTGATTATGGATCAACTATAAGAGGGAGAAAATTTGTCTCTTCTTAATATAATACCCCATGGGAATATTTCCCAGGAGTAAGACCTCATGAAGTTACAGAAGATCTTGTATTTCAGTCTCATATTGTGAAATTTGGTCTTTTGGGGAACAAAGTTCACTCCTCCTGAGAGGTGATCGGGTTGTGGTTTTACCTTTCCCCTAAGCATCATTCTATTGAGAGGTGGAAACTTGAAATTTTAAATTTCCATGTTTGGGAGCCATATCTAGTTCCTAGTGCACGCAACCACATTTGGTATATCCCAATCACCCTCCTCCCGAGGCATGTTTTAATGTCATGACCTCCTATATTAGTGTCATGATTAGTATCTTCCATGTTGATAGTGATGACATTCATATATGCATATCAAGTAATGATGGTCGTTCCATTGCTTTTGACGCAACAAAATGATTTTGTACAACTTCCATCAGAGTCATTATTAAAACCCTTGGCCTTATTTGGAAATTTTTGATTACAACCCCAGTTAGGATTAACCATCCACACTACGAATTCCCCCCACTCTAGTCTATGAATAGTGATCCTAAGGGATTTCCCAATCGGGGTTGCCGAACGACCCCAACCAGCAGAGGTGTGTCTGGTGGTAGGTGGGATATGAACCATTGATTCATTTATCCTAATCTATAGAAGACATATTCCCTCTACATTAGTGAGGATGATGAAAATTCCCCAAACCCTGTGGGGTGGGTGTCATACCGAGCCACATTTGGCACTAATTGGTCTAATTATTGAGGATTCAATGGCTTTGGTCGGGGATTTGGCGACTCTCGAGATGGATTTGAAGATATAAATGCCCCCAACCCCACGGGGTGGGGTTGTTTTTGGATCACCAATGATATTTCCAAGGTCCTATTAGGGGATGATGTACCTAGGGATAGTGATTGAGATAGAAATTCCATAAGTCTAGTGGGATGGGGTTCACTTGCAGTTTTTTTTATGCATCCCAAATTCTCTCAGGAATTCATGATCTGAGAGGTGGAGACGATGGTAGATATTCTTCCAGCCTGAAAGTCTAGGTCTGCTCCTAGATGGATGATGCTACAATTGTAATAGTGACCCACTTTATGTGGCACAATTGTGATCATGTAGAAGTTGGGTGCAATGTCAACATATGAAGAGAATCATTTCTCATGGGAAGATATCTGGGTGATTGCAACTTCAGTATAAGTGTTTGAAATGTCATCTTATTATTTCTAGGGGGTCAGTTGAATGTCCTATTGGTGATCCTCCCTCTATATCTATAATTTTTGGGAACTGTTGGCGTAGATGCATTCTGTTGAAGTGACCAAATGTCCCAAGCATTACTTGGTCCCTTGATTTTTCCAAAGGATATAACATTATAGGATTCCATATATGAAGGGATATACTATTACATGGGTGTTGAAAAGTGTAATTCTCCATACTATCCCTATACATGAATGCAAATGCCTGACATAAATTCAGATATCAGCTTCCAAAGAATCACTATGCAATGATGGCAAGTGTGTCACGGGTTTGCGCTGTGATTTTCTAGTTTTGGATCCTTGGCCATGGAAATACCATATAGGTTGAGCTGGAAATTGATTATCCTGATTTTATGAAGGTGAAACTCATATCTAGGATTAGAGAGATATCAATCCTTCAGTCACTGATGAATATCCCACATATTCTGGCATAGATAAGGAATGCACTCCTTTTCTAGATCATCTGGGATCTCATAGCTGGAAGTAGAGAGAGGCCAAAACATGATGGGTAGGTTTTTTTGGATAACTCTCTCCATAATCTAGTTTTGGCCTCCTCCTCATTATAATTACATGCCTCCACCCATCCAGGCTATAAAATATGGCTCTAACAATATCCTATAGATGGGAATGAAGTATTTCTAGAAGTTAATGTGGAACCATATAAGACTGACCCCAATGTTTTGGGAACCTCTCTATATAAATGTGTTAGGGTTTGGTTCAAATATCTATACGGAGGTGTCCGATAAAAGGGAGGATTGTCTTGCCCATGAGAGACATCGCCATGTGGAGGTTGAACATGGTGGATGTTAGGAGAACAGTCCCTGTGATCCATCTCCACACTTCCATGAGGAGGTCTATCATGGTAATGAACGTATCATGTTTTTACTTCGATAGAAGAGTCAAAAGACCCTTATGGCATTGAGAATGTGTTTCAAACGACCCCAATGACCCTAGTATTGAGAAAATTAAGGGTATGTGCCATGTTTTTCATCATGTTTAGAATATGAAGACCTACCTTTTGTAGTTTTGTAGGAGTATGCACCTACTGTATGATGGTTACTGGAACTTGTATATAACCTCTAGGTTCCATGGGAGTATGATCCCACTGCTGAGAAGCTATTGGAATATGATTATAAGTTGTTTCATTATTGATGGGGATATGAGTCCATCCCGAGGTATGTGTCATTCTCACTTGGTGAGCCTCAGTCAATATAGGAGTATGATCCCAATATTGAGCCTTTGGGATATACCACCAGTCTTTCTTGGAAAAATTATGAGCCTACCCCGAGGCATGTGTTTCTCTCACCTAGTTGGCCCTGGTTAGATTAGGAATATGAGTCTATTCTGAATATACATTCCCCATAAAAATATTTCAATAGACCTTTGAAATTGGAGGAGGAATATGAGTCCTCCCCTTTGTTGACTTGGAACGATGTTGGTGTAGTTGTTCGTTGGTGGAAGTAGGAATATGTTCCTAACATCGATGATCTTTGAGAATATACCGGACAAATCCATTGATAGGAATATGAGCCTATACCAAGGCTTGGTCTATTCCCATTTGTTGAGGCTCATCTAGAATAGGGATATGTTCCCAATCCTGGGACTTTGGAGTATGCTGCATGACTTCTTCAACATGCATGTGCCCCTATCCCGATGCATGTTCTTCTCTAACCCAATTGGACCTGATTGGAATGAGGATATGAGCTAGATCCGATGCCTCACCCTTCATTAAAATATGATGATACTACTCCCGAGTATTAGAAAGAGTGTGCGTTCTCTCTAATACAACCACTTGTTCACAATGATCAAAGTGTTGTGTTGTTATGTCTATAGGGATAATAGTATGTGCATGTCCCTTCATCTGCAATAGTTCTAGAATATGTTGGTAGAGTTCTCTAAATGTTGCTAAAATGTATTTCCATTTTAGCAATGTGAAAATAGGGATATGAGCCTGCACATTTTCTATCTCCATGATGATCTAGAATATTTATTCTATTGAAGTGGGTATATGTGCCCACTTTTATCCTCCTTGTGTCATTATAGTATACTAATGGGATTCGTAAACCAGGGTGAGAATATGAGCCCCCCTCATTCTTGTTTCAGGAATATTCCTGTAGAATTGTTTAGAGTGAGTAGGGATATGAGCCTATTGGCTGGTTCCTACCTGAGTATTTAGACATTCATCTTCGGTAGAAGCAGGGATATACACCTTCTTATGGATATCTGAGACCTTTCTCCTACGACAAGTTTTCCTTTCAGCCTGTGCATTGGTGTCAGAGGGGATTTTGTATTGGATGGTACCCTCAGCAGGCGACTGAGGGGTACCAACAGAATGGTGTTGGCATTGATGGTTAACAGGATCCCTCCTGGGTGACTCTTGAACTTGAAGGGAAATGTATCTGGCTTCCTAATATACCTTCATTTGATACAGAAGGTGGAAGTTATCGTGATTCAGGGATAAGTTTCCAATGTTATTGGTTTTGGTTATAAGAGCCACATGTTCAACAACATTATTTCCTAGGCAATGTGGGATTTTTGGCTATCGTGTCTAGAGAAACTCATGAGAGGCCTCCATTGTTAGGATAATACCGTATTGGTGGTACTGCCAAACCATTGTATTCACTAACTCTAATTTGAGTCATTGTACATGTGATATTTTTTTAAGCCACATAAGTTTCATTTGAATATGGTTTTTTAGAACAGATGATGGATGATGATGACATCTCCTTGAATCAGGTTACTAAATCAGTATCTATAATCATGCTGATGAAAAATAATAAGGTTACTAATTAGTGCAGTATCGTATGAATAATATGCTCAATCAAATATTCATTTTCAACTCATTTGTTCTTTTATTACCAATTTGTCCATTGCACTCTTTTAGACTAATCAAAATGAGGATGGACTTATGAGAACCCTAGCAATATAGGATCATATTTAAAATTGTTCTAGTCTTATTACATTGTTTGTATAGTATTTTCAAAACAATGTGGCCTGACGTATTATAACACAATTTCTTTTCCATTAGAGAGATTCACATTGGGTTCACCATTTTCATTTCTTCAACAAATGTGGCATGGAATGGGTTTCTCTCAACACGTTATGTTTTTCAATTTTCCCTAAAACTCCTAATGGTCCCCCATCTACAGTTGGATATAGACCTGCTTTCCAAAAATTGGTGGTTTTCTGGGTTTTCAGGCCCAATGAATCTTAGGGATTCGAATTGGTTAAGAGGATGGGAAGTTGGGCTCATCGAAATCTTTGTGTGTGGGGGGGGGGGGGGTATTGTTTCTTACTTTGAGAGTCTCTTATAGATTTAAGATATGTGTGTGAATCTCTTCCTAATCCCAATATGGGACTGGTTACCCTGATGAAGCAACTTTAGGCCAATTCTTTTTTATATGAAAAATACTGAGATCTTTTGGGTGAGTCTGTCTATATATATTAGGGGTTCTTCATCATCCTCAAGTAACAACTGGATGCTTATATGCTGAAACCATATAAGCAAGTGCTTTAGAACATGCTCCCACATGAGGAGGCGATTAATATTCTCAGTATGGGATAGAGAAATTATGAGGCATTCTACGTATCCTGGTTATGGCATGAATAAAAACCCACGTATTTTATTTAACCCATATAGTTTTATGTCATGCATAATGACTTATATGGGTGCTCCAGGACACCTTCAATATTGGGTCTCATAGGTACATCCTACATATCCCGAATATAGAGAGAATCATAGTTTTCATAGTTCATTATTTTAGGAATTATATATCGGGGTTTCTCGTATCTTTATAGAGACTCGTGGTGAAAATTACATGATTACCACAACTCCCTAAGCTTCTATGATCCATGATCGGTGTGAGAAACAAGGGGTAACAAGTAACAAATTTTATTTATTTGTGTAAGGGACTTAGATTATAGGATCACCCCAAATGATCAATATGGAGCTCAAACCTTGAAGAGAGGTTAACTATATATCCTGAGTATAGTAGGAATCAGATTCGGCATAGTTCCCTTTATGTTGGGGCCTACACACTGAAGTTTCCCTAGATGGAGGGAATTTATGATTCTAGTGAGGTGTTTTTTGCATTACCCTAAGACCACGTGAGCCATTCATAGGGTGACGAAAAAGTGGGAGCATATTATCATCCTCATGGAGTATGGGTATGGAACTTGTATATTGGAACAATGCTTGGGGTGTGTGGTACAGAGCTCAGGCCTTAGGGAGGCATCATACGTATCCTAGTTATGGTAGGAATGATATTTATCATACTTCATTTTATATATGGGATTACACACTGAGGTTTCCCTATACAATTATAGGGGTTTATAAGGAAGATTATTTGACCATTGTAACTCCCTAATCCCAAGTGAACCATGCCCATTTTTGAGAAACAATTGATAAAAAGTAATCAATGTCATTTTTTTGGATAAGGGACTCAAATAATGGTCCATCAATATAGGTCTCGAGCCTTAGAGGGAGGTTTCCTACATATCCTAAATATGATAGGAATCAGATTCATCATAGTTCCCTTTAGGTTGGGGTTTATATGATGAGGATGCCCTATTGATTGCGGATTACATGCAGAGGATATACAACATTGTCAAATATTGGGATGTCCTGGTGATCTAGCCTTCTTGTCTAGAAGATGTCGTAAGTCTCAGTTGGAATGTCCTCATGGATATCACATAACCTGGCTTGACACATATGGATGGTGTTATGAGAGCCAGTGTGGTATAGTCCAATAGGTGTCGCATGTCTCGACGAACATTTCTAGAGGGCATTGCGAGTCTTAGCTAACATGTATATAGGGCGTCACGAGTCTCAAATAACATGAGAAGAAGGTGTTACAGGGGATTTTTTTTCATGTTCAAATTCTTTCATGAGACTTGGATGACATGAGATAACACCTTTATGTGAGTCAGGTGATGTGTACAAAGGATGCCACAAGTCACGGGTGATGGAAACAGAGGGTTCACAAGATTGTAGTGGCACCTGTGGGGGCACTGTATGATGTACCCTAACATTTTGAAGGACTATGTGAGTCCCAAATTACATGTATAAGGGGTGTCTCAAAATATGGGCCACTTTCCCTGGTGCTATTTCATGTCTTTTGATTATATGCATGGAGCACATGAGGGGAAACAAGAAAGTCTTTCGCTTAAGCCTTTTGCCTTTGATATTTTCATTCCGAATGTTCTTTGTGTGATATGTGAGTGATCTTGTGAAGTAATTTATGTCTAATTCATGACTAATCTGGACGACCACCAATATGTTTCTTAACAAAAAGCTAGTCGGTCGAGTGATCGGTTGCCCTGTGAAGTCCGCAGAAGTCTATATCTAAATCCTATAGAGCCTGAGGGCCTGATTGATCTAAAATCCAACCCCTGTAGTGGTCCTCAAGAAATCCAACCCTTTGTTCATGTTGATGTAGGGGAATTTATAGGTATCACCACCCTTGACACTCATCGATTTGTGTGGTGTATCTAGAATGAGTCCAGGCTGGAGTCGGAAAAGGGGCATGGTGCCACATAGTTTCATGAGTCTCTGTCATGAACTGCTTCAAGAACGTCACCTTATTTTTAATGATCGTGAGTCTATTTAGTCAATGCATCTTGTATTAGATTATTGATGATTATCGAATACCTTTTCAACCATGTGGTTGTGTTGAAGTACCTCCATGTTTTTATGTTGAAATGTTTGAGGGCCTTTGAAAGTTTGAAATGCTTGTGGGAAGACACTCATGAGAGCTTGGATGTCTTGTCTTGGGTCTCGTGGGATAGTGTTGTGGGTGCGCTGGGCACATCACATGCCTTTCAGAAATCACAATTTCCTCTCACCTCCTCCCTTTTAATCCACTTTATTCTGTGTAACAAAGGTTTGAAGTCATGCGAGATTGCATGTGTATTGTCGAGGGTATTTCTTCTATTTTTTAGAGATGTGTTGCATGACCAATATGGGTTACATGGGGGTACATGAGCATTCCATGGGTGAATCTGTCCATTTTCCTCATGCACCAAGGAGTTGTTTGAGGTGCTTCTCATAACGAGGATGATAATCTAAAGGTATCTCATGAGGTGAGGTAGACGTGATGGTGATGAATCTTGATGTCATATGGGTCATCAGGGTGTGTCACATGTCTTTCAGCAATTATGAACCTATCTCACCTCCTCCCTTTTAACCCCCTTTATTTTATCTAACATGTCTTGTGTCAGGTTAGCTCAGTCTTCACACAGTGTGAAATAAATTCACTACTTGTAATTACTGCTCAATGTTTCATGTCTCCCGTGACACGTCTAGGTGCAATTAACTTGGGTACACAATATGTACTCCAGCTACACGTCATGTAGTCCCATGCTATATGGATAGAATTCTTAACACTTCACAATTTAACCACTAGTAATTCTTTATATATTTTTAGATATTTAAGAAAATTAATCACTGAATGATGATTATTGATATGTTAAAAACATATTAATTCAAATTTTATTAAGTTAAAATAATATGAAATGAAATATTCAACCATAATGGCACATATATATTAACAATCAAATAAATAATTATAAATTTAAAACATGACTGCTCTGATACCACTTGTAGGATTCAGGTACATAGAAAGTGACTTTTGTGGGCATTATATTAAAATTTATTTTAATTTTGAGTTTTCCAAAACCCCAATAGAGGATATTTTAAGTTATATTTATAATTTATTTATTTAGATATGGAAGAAATGATTATCTCTTCTTAGGATCCTTTATTCAGTGATGATTTTGATCTTACGAAAACCCTTTTGGATTAACATCACTACACTGTAAAGATTCAATTGTAAAATCCCTATAGTGGTGATCCATACATGATCCTTTGATATTAGGGCAATTCCAATTTATTTACTATTGCTAGTGTTGTGAATTAATTTCCTTGAATTGTTTGTGTTGATCATTCTCCATTTGATCTTGAAGGAATATTTCTTTCATTTCTTTTTCTTGAGAGGGAGAGAGAAAGATTAATTTGAGAGATAAATTGGTTTTGTGTAATGATTCTCTATTTCTCGATTAACCATACACACTAAAAATAACTATATATTTATAGAGTCATAGTTAAGGTTAAAATATTATTTTATTTCATGCCACCCCTAAAATAATATTATAATATTAACAAACCTCATGCCCATAAAATAATAATAATAATAATAATAATAATAATAGTACTAATAATAATAATACTAATAATGTTATTACTTGCGCACCAACTTGCGCAATAAAAAATATTATTTTACTTTCTTGTAAATTAATATTTATCATTGGACACAGTCTAGGTCCATTCAAACTACTCAGTATTTATTGAATACCTAAATAAATATTTAAAAAAATATTTCATTCATAAATAAATATTTACGATCAATAAAACATGAATAAAAATTTTCATTGATCTTAAGAATAACATTTATTGCTTCAATTAAATTCAAATAGAGTTTAATTTAGATTAAAAGAAACACTTAGTATATGACCCTCTAAGAATATTTCTCATTGGCATTAGGAGGGATTACCTAAAGTCCAATATTACTATCTAGCATCGAGGTAAGGCACCCAAGAGAAAGAACATAATGTCACAATGTCTAAAACCATATATGAAAACTCACTGTATAATATCATCACTTTATCTCAATATATCATCAAGAAAGTTTCACATCTGTGTCATCATCATATGTGTCCGACACATATTTATTTGACTATCTAAAATTAACATGTCATTGCACCATAGTTGTGGAATTTAATGTGATGGTTCTATTCCAAACAAAGAGTCAAGATATAAGACTCCATAAATATTGAAAGGACAAATCATTCATTAACTTATTCATTAATAACACATCACTCATGATGCACCCAACATATCCAACTTTTCCATAAACTGTTATCATCATGGTTTATGAAATAAATATAAGTGATCAATTTTTAATATGTATTAATAAAAATATTATATTCTAAAGACCATAACACACATTCAAGGATAGTTATATCCAATGGCACCAAAAAATACGTAATTCTTACTTGGAATTATGTTCTCATAATCTACCATCTTGAGGATTACCAAGTTAAAACTTTGTGAGAATATGTCTCATATGCTCATGAGTACTTGCACTTGAAGGTCACATTCTATGTGTCTCTTCATAGAATGTTATATGACCAAATAATTATATTTAAGAATATTTTCATAGCATTTCATGGTTCACATCATAGTGGAGAACTTCCATGACCTTAACAATGTGACAGATACTCTACGAAATTATTATATTAAGATTATGCAGAACAATGAACAATAGGAAACAAGATATTTTATTTATATTCAAATAATCAAATATAATTGTAATAAAAGTACAAAAATATATTCCCAAGACACCAACTCTAACACCATCCTTAAACTTATTGTCAAATTAAATGGGATATATATATTCTAGAGTACATTCTTCAGTCTTGTGTCCTTAGCTTTGGAGGAGCTTTGGATTTCCATTTAGTCCTGGTTGAGTTTTTTTATAAAAATTGTTAACAAACATCCATTATTATGGAACCCTTTGTGGCCTTGTATGGTCATCAGTTTAAATCTTCACTTTGTTGGTTAGATATTGGTGAATCTCCCCCTATGGGACCTAGTATGGTCTAAGAGATAATAAAAAGGATTTAGATTATTTGTTAGAGAATGATAAGGCCATAAAACTATTATATGTCTTATGTTTATTGTTATCAACACACTTTGGAGTTATTGGTTAGTAACTAGGTCTTTTTTGAGACTCTAACCTCAGTCAGGTCATCGATGACTTAGAAGACCGGGGAAATTGGCACTTAGATATGTGTGACCGTTTGAGACTATGGAGTGAATTGAAATGTTGGTAAGCCACCTATATTTTCAACTATAGATGACATTGATCCACAATGTGATTAATGTTTCCTATCTCAATAAGTACCTTTCATACCCATATCATGTCTTTGGTTGGGAAGAACTTGATGTAGAACTATATAGGAGAGTGACTAATCATCTAGTTTAGATTATCAATTCTCTGATAAAGTTTCTTTATGGGAAGTCAATAAACTTAGTGTGGGTAATATGGCAGCATGATTATGATTCTCATAAGACATAGGAGTATGAGGCTTTGATGAGAGAGAAATGGACTCACCTCATTACTATAGAGTCTTATTAATAAGATTTCTTGGGGAAGAAAGTATTTATGGTTGAAATGATTATGACATCCTAAAACCATATTTCAGGTATGAACCTTGGTTTATCTTAATTTTTCCTTATTATTTCTTTGATCTGTTATTGTATCATTGATTATTGGTTTATTCAAGATTATTAGATAATCTCAAGGTGTTAGGGGTGTGTGTTGATCCTTTTTGGAGTTTTCTAAAGATGGTTGAGAGGTTTATCTCAGTGATAGAATGGTCTTGTAGAAGAAATATCTATAGGAGGCCCACTGAGTCACCAGTTAAGGCCACTGGCCAGCTCCTGGAGGCTTCTAGAGCTGGGTTAATATAGGAATCTCTCCGGATAGTCGATAAGAGCCCACTATCCAGCCTGCGGGACTTCCAAAATACTAGGAATTCTTCTAAGAAACACTGACTAGATGATGTAATCCAATAGCTAGTCAGTGATTCCGATATGGTCAAGAAACTATAAGGTAGTATTGTAAATCTTATTCCATTAATATTCAATTTATTTCTAAAAAAACTCCATCAAATTTCATTCAACCCTTAACACCTTGGAGACTATCTAAAGATGAATTTTGATCTTCCAACCTTGATTCTTCATGTACTAATGTATTGTTCAATGTGTTAAGTCCATCTTGGTAAGTATATACTAGATATATCAATGAATTACCTTATCTATCATTTTCCTTCTCCACTGAGGGTTGTGATATATTTAGTTTTTGTTTCATTTGGATTATGATTTTGGAATCATGATTATAGGATCCCTTCTATATCATTGGTGTCACAACCCCTCCCCACAAAGTGAACCCTTACAAGATTGGAAATGAGAGAGGAGAGATAGTGACCCCCAGTCCCACCTCCAGTAGGCCCCTGGTTGGTGACTAGTACCGAGGTTAAAATAAACATGCAGATGATAGGCATTACCCTCTAAGAGAAACACATGTATAAGAGAGAGATAATACATAAACCAATCATCTCCTGGTCAGACTCCTATATAAAAGAAAACCCATGTAAAAAAATGTAATGTCTTGCAATAACTAATACGAATGAAATAAAAAACTGCAAGTACCAAAACAAAGTAAAGACGATAGTAACCACAAAGCCTAAATAGCTCCTACTAAAGCCCAAGCTACTAGTAACAAGACTGATATCCAACCTGCTCCAACTGACTTGAAAAATGGTTTATATATACGTTGGGTTAGTATAACCATATACACAGTAGGATCCTCCCCAGGAATCTCATGCAAAAGGTAAAGAAAGCTTGCTAAATCACATTGAACAACAAGTGATACTAACTCATCACCTAAAAAGGTATACTATGTTCCCAACCTCACCATGGAAACTCTCACCAAGTATTGAATACATGAGAATATAATATAATAAATAATATTAAGGTTAAATTGCTACTACTTATCCACTGTTTTTATGATCTTCCCCAATATCAAACGTCTTTAGAATATCTCTCCAAAAAGGTTATCCTGAAAACACCTCGGTGAAGCACCCCAACATGAACCTCGAACAACACACCACCATGTCAACATAACCAACATGTATTTTTGGGGAGCCGACACAGCTCACATAACATGTATCATACATGGAGTATTATACCTCATGTCAGCACATCCCATACACCGAGTAAGAATACTCAAGCCATCATTTCCTATACATGTTATACCTATATTATTCGATAGGAAAATATATCCACAATACATGTGTTTGAAATAACCACAATCCATTATATCCCTCGACACACATATATGTAGAAAATTAACTATTGTACATACCATCACAAGTAACTACCAAGTAAAGAGAGCAGGGCTAAAGGGGGTAGTCGACCATCCATCCTCCCACTGGGATGTTGGGGAAAACACACCCAGGGCTTAGAATCCCTAGGGTGTTAGTTTCCATAACTGTCATGATGGAGTATCATATAGAAACACAAAAGGTAAACGATAAAATATATCTCAATACCACACTATGGAAATATCCTAGTCTCAGACACAACTGTAGGTAACGTCTCCCAGACTCCTGACTACCACTACTAAGACTAGATATCCTATTAGTGTACAAAAATTTAAATAAATATGTTAAGTTATATTAATTTTTTCATTAGTTTCACTTTACATTAATTAATTCTATAACCATAACTTGACCATTAACAGTTTCCACATTAAATTTCATTAGCATCTAAACAAATATCAATTCCCTATAAGAATACGCAATTCAAGTCCATGACTTATCAGTATTAAAACCTCAACATTTCATCCTAGCAAGATGCAACCCCATGGGTTAAAAATTTATTAATTTATGAACAACATTACTTTTCATATCACCAGGTACTCTAGGAAAACATTCTAAGCTCCCAAAACACAAGGAGCTCAACATGGTGAGTAGATAAACTACCCATCGAGTCTTTGATACATATATTAGGAGAGTAAATTCATCCAACCAAGAGGATCTAAACACATAATAAACATGTCATACCCCATGTGTCATCATCTTCTATGGAAAGATAGTAACTAAATACATATATTTTCCTCAAATAATGAGGATTGAAAAAAAGATAAACAAACAACCTAGCCACCATCCAAAAAATAGATTCAAAAAAGCATCCAAGTTTCATAATAAGGAATAATCCCATATTCAGCACGTTCAGTCATCTCTGGTGTCCTCCCCAAAACCCAAATGCATATACCAATGCATCTCGCTTTATCAGGCATCAACTACCACCACAAAAACCTGGCCTCCCTACCCCATGTACAAAAATATCCCTCCAAGCTCATCCATCCTAGGCTAACATCATATTCGGGACTCACCACCCCACAAACAACAAAAACCCTCTAAGCTCAGCCATCCCAGGCTCACATCACATCCCAAACAGAAGGAAAAAAACCTAGAAACTAGGATCTTGGTCCTAAAACAAGGCATTCATCCTGCACACACAACAAGATCTCACAGATCTATAATAAAAGGCACTTGGAATTCACAAGAAAGTGGGAAACTCAATCTCTAC
This sequence comes from Viscum album, assembly GCA_963277665.1. Classification (NCBI taxonomy): domain Eukaryota; kingdom Viridiplantae; phylum Streptophyta; class Magnoliopsida; order Santalales; family Viscaceae; genus Viscum; species Viscum album. The sequence goes on from OY728161.1 coordinate 826,395,519, forward strand.
AGAGGCATTATCTTTTATCATACAGTTAGTTCTTATTCAATCATGAATTAACCAATTCATTATTCACAGGTTCCAAATATGAGAATCTGAAGAAAAAAGATATCTCAAGATACCAAAAATTTATTAAACAATTAATTTAACATGCTTTTAATTCTTTTATCAATAATAATAGTCATGTTTTGGGTTCATTAACAAATTCAGTTAAACTTTCATACTTACTTCAGTTTGATTAACATCCATTATAACCACATCCTGAATCATTAAACATGCCACTTTAATTTCTATATATAATTAATTATCAATTAATTTCAGATTTACATTCTTTACAAATTTATATCAAGAAAAACATGGTAAACCAATTTGCCTAGATATCACACTATATATAAAATCAATAGGCAAACCGTTATCACGATACAAAGAAGCAACATCGCTAAGAAATTAATTCCAAATCTTTAATATGGCTCAAATAATTATTCAACTAATTTCATTGTGATCTAAGGGGTTAAATCATGAAAACTATACTATTTCATGTAAATAAATAGAGAATCAATGAATCCCATAACTCAAAATTTCTTCAAAGTTCTTCATAGGAGAATGGACCATGCAACAGATCTCTAATAACCCCTTCCGCAAGAACTATATCCACCTGAGGACACTATGACATAACCGCACATACCAACAACCAAGAAAAAACCCATTAGAAATATAAGAGATTATCTTCCATATCATGGAAAGAATAATGGGAGAAAAAAGAGATCAGGATGTGAGAAACCACAAGAAAACGAAGGAAAAACACACCAAGGATCAACTCGGGTCAACATGAATCAAAGATGAAAGCCTGAGATCCATCCCCATCGAAGGGATGTCCAAAAAACTAAAGAGGTGGCTATCAGGTCTCTTGGTATGAGAGATAGGGAAGCTACAACCATAGGGTTTGACAGCATGAGAGTCTAGAAAATGATTAAAACATTACAATAGCAGGGGATTACAAGACGTGTAGTCCCCTTTCACATCGTGTAATTCCACAATGTCAGTTTCCACCTAAAAAACATCACTTTTGAATTTTCATTATTTTTCAAACCATGAAATATTACATGATGTGAAACCCTCTTTCACGTCGTGTAATTGTCTTACATGACGTGAAACTCACTTTCATGTCGTGAAATTTCCCTTCTCCCATATCTCAGCACCTGAACTCCAAAAAACTTATTTCCAGCCCCCTCAAAGCTTCACAAGCCTCAGAAACACACAAAGAGTCATTCCACATGGATCCGAACCCTTAAATCAGATACCTCTCAAAATATTTTCATCCTCGAGAATCCAAAACCAACCCATAGAGGAAACATAAAGGGGTCATTAAACATCCACCCCATGAAATACCTCTCAAGTCTCTCATCACCACAAGATCTCAACAACAACATTAGAGGAACAATGAATAATCATGAAACAACTATAACTAGCTTCTAAACACAATCTCGGGAGAGATACCAATCAAAATAGATCAATCCACAACAAGCAATAATAAAAGTCATCTTATAAACATAAAAGGTATACAACCAAAAAATAAACAATATTACAAGAGAAGAGATAAAAATAAAACATCACGGGGTACTTAGCATGTATCTATGACTCACGTTATCAGGTACTCTTCTACATGCCACTGTGTCTCCACAAGGAATGAACCAAGGGGATCACATTCCCGCATAACACCTTAAATTTGTGGTCCTGAATCTCTACAGGCTACTCCACAAGGTTTCATCATCATAAACATCAACCTCACCCTAATCGTTAACATGAGAGTCATCATGAAGACAACGACAGATCTGCAACATGAGAAAAACATCATGCATCTGACTCATCAGCGAGGGAAGCACTATTCGATATACCACGACTCCAAAATGAGTCAAAACCACGTAAGGGCCAACAAACCGGGGGAAAATCTTACTCCCATGACTAAACCTATCTTTTAAATGATGGGGAGTTACCTTCAGAAACACATGATCCCCAATTTCGAACTCTAGAGGTCTTCTCCTATAATCGGCAAAGGATTTTCTACGATATTTAATTACCTTCAACCTCTCACGAATCACCTGAACCACCTCTATCATATTCTTTACCAGTTCTGGCTTGATAATTGCTGACTCTCCAATCCCAATCCAGTATAATGTAGAATGGTAAGGTCATCCATACAAGGATTCAAATGGCCCCATTCCAATGGTGGGGTGAAAAATATTGTTGTAAGCGAACTCTACCAGGGGAAGGTTCCTTATCCAAAAACCTCCAAAATCCAGGACATAAGAGTGAATCATGTCTTCAAGAGTATGGATAGTCCGCTCTATCTTACCATTCATCTTCAGATGAAAATAAGTTTTAAGGAATTTCTGAGAACCAAACACATGTTGGATATATCTATACACTATAGAGGTAAAACGAGGATCTCTATCAGAAATGATTGTCCTCGGGACTCTGTGAAGTCTCACCACCTCCTCCAGATACCACCTCAACAAAAACTACACTAATATCAACTCCTTGATCACTATAAAGCGGGATGATTTCATTAAAAAATACACTAATACCCATATAACATCATTGCCCCCCTTAGATTAAGGTAAATCAGTAACAAAGATCATCAAGAAGTCCTCCCACTTCCACTAAGGAATATCTAACAGCTCGAGAAAACCACTGAGAACATGATGCTTGACCCTAACCTTCTGAAAGACCAAACATCGAGACATGAAATATAAAACTACATGCTTCAAATCCTGCCACAAAATCCGACCTCTCAAATCTCATTACATCATTTTCATCTTAGGATGTACCGGTAATGGAGATCTGTGGAACTCTATGAGAACTATCTCATTCATCGCCAAAGTAATGAAAAACCTTACCTAAAACCAAAATCAGTGTTGTTCATCCTCCGAAAAAACATCATGGGCCTTTCTATAAATAAGATGGTCTCTCTAGACCACCACCTTAATATCCTCCAACTGGGATTCCTCCACCTACTACACCAGAGATAAAACCACACTATCATCTAAAAGAACAACCTCTTCCCCCGACATCTCTAATATCTAAATGCAATGCTGAAATTTTTTCCTCCACTCTCCATGAATCGCCTGATTCTCATACTGCATCACTGTGCGACTTCTTACTCATCACATCATCCATGAAATTCCACTTTCCATGTGTATACGAAATCTCAAAGTTGTAATCCAATAATAACTCCATCCACTGTTGCTAGCACCAGTTTAAGTCACATTGGGATAAAACATACCTCAGGCTCTTATGATTGGTGAAGACCACAAATCACTAATCAATGAGGTAATGTGTCCATAACTTTAAGAAAAACTCCACAACCACTAAATTGATATTGTGGGTGGAATAATTACACTCATGGAGATATAATTTCCCAGACCCATAAGAAACTACTAATCTTTACTAAATTAGAACACAAACCAACCCAAGACATGACAAGTTATAGAAAACTTTGAACTGGACTCCTTCTGCTAGTAGTCAAAGAACTGGAGCACCGAATAAGTTCTACTTTAGATACTTAAAAGCTATCTAACACTGATTAGTCCACAATAATTCCTGATCCTTTCTGGTCAACACTATTATTGGAGACACCACCCAAGATAAATCGGCTATGAACCTCCTGTAATAACCTAAAATACTGAGGAAAATTAACACCTTTGCCACTATCTTGGGGGTTTCCCAAGAAACAAATGATTCTATCTTAGAAGTATACATAACTAATACCTACTGGGATACAATATCCCTGAAGAAATGAAAATCTCTCCCCCAAAAATCACACTTTGGAAACTTTCAATACAACTTATCATGATGAAGAACTCTCAAAATGGAACACATATGCTCCGTGTGCTTCTCCTAAGATGTGGAGTACACAAGGATTTCGTCGATGAAAACCACCTTGAAATTATCCCATAACTAATGAAGCATATATTTTATTAACCCCATGAACATAGCATGGGAATTCATCACACCGAAGGGAATCACAATAAACTCATAATACCTATGATGACAATGGAAAATAGTCTCTAGGACATGCTTATCATTTACATGCATTTGATGATATCCGAACCACAAATTAATCTTCTAGAACCAAACTTCACCCTTAAATTGATTTAATAAATGATCAATCTATGGAAGATGAGAGTGGTTCTTCACTATCACTTGGTTCAAGTGACAATAATTGATATAGAACCGCAAAATTCAATCATCCTTCTTCACCAACAAAATTGGTGCACCCCACAGTGACACACCCAGTCAAATAAAGCCACACTGCAACAGACCATCAAGCGGTATTCACATATGTTGCAACTTAGAAGTCATTATCCAATATGGAGACATCGAGATAAGAGATACGCCTGACTATAGTTCGATCCCGAACATGATCTCTTGTTGAGGAGGTAACACTACAAACTCCTCCAGAAAGGCACCAGGGTACTCTTCAATGGCCCCGGGAAACTCTATCTTCTGAACTTTTGAAGAAGTCAGAGTCATCTAATCAATCAAGGATGACAAGAATGAAACACTCCTCTAACCCATCTGAGGGTATTGCTCACCAAAAAACACTACTAGATCTCCCTTAGCATCAAAGAAAATAACCCAACTCCTAAAACAATCCATGATATCCTGCACTTAATACAACCAATGCATGATGAGGATGATGTCATATGGTTGTATCCAGAAACATAATAAATCTCCCCTAGAGCGATGTTTCCCCAGCACTAGCTCCCCGTTTCTACATAATTCAAACAATTAACCTCAACCTCCAACAGGCGTAGTCAACACCAAGGGAACTGGAAGCCTCTCTACCTCATGTCTCAAATCATGGATAAGGGTAGGTGATATGGAGTGTGTCACTCCTAGATAAAAAAATCATGAAAAAAAGTTGAAAAACAAGAAAATGGTACCTTGAAAAATATATAGCTCACCTCATTCTAGCAACAAAAAAGCATGATGCTGACCATGACTTTCTCCATGATTTCTCTGACATTTCTAATGGCCACCTCTATGGATGGGATTTTCTCTCTAAGGATGGGGAGAATTCTGTGGATATCCTCTTCCTGTATCATCTTCTATCTGGTGATGCCAAACTGGAGCAACCTTGTACTATTTCCTCAGCTAGAACTACCTCCCTAGAGGAACATAAAGTAGAACAACTGGCACACACTAACTGCTTAGGAAGGCCAGGAACTCTCACCACTGATGACCTTGGTTTACATAAGAAAAACATACATTTGATCCCTTATCATATGTCTAACATCCACTACCTCTACATGAACAAGACATTAAGGGCTGGGACCTACCTTTAGTTGATCGGAAGCCTATATGTCCTGACAATTAGGAACCCTATAACATAGCTCTACTTTATTAGGAATCCGGGAGACTCCCCTCCCATGATGATTTGGTTCTAGATAACATCCTATCGATGACATATTCTCTTTCAAGAATCTCAAGTTACATATTTATCAAAAATGGTGTGACCTGGAACTGGATCTATGGATGCAACACATCCTCAAAATTCCTTACCCTGTCCTTCTCATCTATAAATAGGTCCAAAGAATATTGAAAAAGGTTCCTGAAATTGATCCCAAACTCTCACACACTAGAGATCCCCTTCTAAAGGTTAAGAAACTCCTAGTGATTGGTTACCTTCACAGTCGAAGAAATAAACTCCCCTATGAACTAGTATTGGAACTCCTACCATGAGACTACTGACTCCTCATGATCCCTGAAAAATAAGAGCCACCACTGCCTCACTGCCATACACGACATCATCACATCCAATGATGCCTAGTTCTCCTTCCGAGCACAGATAGAACTAAAGAATATCTCAACTTCTTGCAACCAATATTTTATTGACTACATATAAAATGAATCCCTCATACCCTTGTATACTCTAGATCTAAAACTCTTAGAGTGTCCTCCTCCAAGTGTCATCGTTGTGAACCTCTTCTCTGTGGTGATCTGCTAGTGCAACTTGATGGACATATTCGGCATGAAATTGAAAAGGGCGTCAACCTGGATTCATGCCTACAAAATAAAAAATAGTTAGTGTTCACAAAAGTGGAATATGAAAGACCTTAAAATCAATTAATGGTATCTTTCATTCATTTTAGGTTAACCTATCCCAACATCTACCCATTCAAACATAGGATCTATGAATAATTAAGCATGATACTTTCCTAGGTCTCTACCCTGCAACCAGTATCACCTCATTTAGTAGCTAGTGTAATCTTGAAGGTTTGTGCATCAGATCATATGGGGACTAAATACCAATGTATCTGACAATATCTTGTGTTTACAGTGTTTTCTAAACCTAGATGACAGTGATTCCCAACCAACCCATGAAACCTCACCTGTTCTTAACTCCAGACTCCATCATATCCCTAAAAATCCCTCTGATACCACATTTTCATGACCCTATCCCCACAAAGTGTACCCCTCATAGAACAGAAATGGGATAAGAGAGATAGTGAACCCTGAGTCCCGCCTCTAGTATGCCCTAGGTTTTTGACTAACACTGATGGTAAAATAAATATGCAGATGTGAGGCATTAGCCTCCAAGAGGAAAACATGCTAAAGAGAGAGATAAGACAAACATCAACAAAATCCTACTTAGACTCCAATATAAAAGAAAACCCAATTACAAAAATGTAATGTCATGTATGAACTAATACAATTGAAAGAGAGAAATACAAGGACCAAAATAAATAAAGATGGCAATGACCATAGTACCCAAATAGCTCCATCAAAACCTCAAGCTAGTAGTAACCAGACTGATCTCTAACTTGATCCAACTGATCTAAAAAAAGTTTATATATACATAGGTTGAGTATAATAGTATACCCAGAAGGATCTTTCCCAGATCCTCTTATGAAAAAGGTAAATAAAACATGGTGAAGCACAGAGAACAACAAGTGAAACTAACTCATCACCTAAATAAGCATACTAAGTTCCCAACCTCACCACGGATACTCTCACTAAGTATTTCATACAAGAGAATATAATATAATAAATAATATCAAGGGTAAAATTCTCCTACTTCCCCATTGGTTTTCCACTCCGCCCCAACATCACACGTCCTGGGCATCTTTCTCAAAAAAGGTGAGCCCATAAACAGCTAGGCAGAGCACCACAACATGCACCTCATTCAACACACCACCACGTCCAAAAAACTAAAAGTAACTAGGTAGTTTTCCGGATCCACCACATCCCACATAATGTGTATCAAAAATTGGGTAGTATACCTCAAGCCATAACAACCCATACACCGAGTAAGGATCATCAATCCAATATATCCCATCCATGTTATACCTAAAGTTTTCAATAGGAAACTATATTTAGAATATATGTGTGTGCAATAACCACAAGAAATTAAATACCTCTACATATATATATGAAGAAAACTAAACACCCTACATACCAGCATAAGAAACTACTGAGAGAAGAGAGTGGGACCAAAGGTGGTAGTTGTCCATCCATCCTCTCATGATAATGTTAGGGAAAACACATATCAGGATCAAAATCCATAGGGTGTCAGTTTCCCTAACCGATATGGTGGAGTAGCATATAGTGACATAAAAATTATATGATATAATATGTCTCACCACCACACTATGGGAATATCCTATTCCATGTCACAACTGCAACTAATCTCTTTCAGACTCTCGGTTGCCACTAAAAAGAATAGATATTCTAAAAGCACACAATTTTTTAAAGTGACACGTTAAGTTATTTTATTCCTTTTCAATAGTTTCACTTTATGTTAATTAATTATTTAACCACTAATAGACCATTAAAAATTTCCCCATCACATTTCATTAGCATATCAATAAATATTCATGCCCTCAAGGTATAAGAAAACTGAGTCCATGGATTCTCATAATTAAAACCTCAGTATTTCATCCCATCAAGATTCAACCCCATGGGTTAAACATTTATTCATTTATTATCAAAATTAATTTCCATATCATTAGGTACTCTAGGAAAACATTGTAAGCTCCCCAAACATAAGGGAATCAATAGGGTGAGTAGATAAACTACCCATTAAGTATTCACCACCTATAGGAGGAGAGAAAACTCATCCAACCAAGAGGAGATAAACATATAAAGAACATGGCATCCCTTGCACGTCTTCACCTCCCATGGAAAGTGATAAACCGAACACACATGCTTGCCTCAGACAGTGGAGAAAGGAAAGTAGATAAACATACAACCTAGTCACCATATAAAAAATAGTTTCAAATAAGAATCCATATTCCATAACAATGGGTAAGACCAACTTCAACCCATTTAGTCATATTCTATGTCTTCATCGACACCCACATGAATATACGGTGCATCTCGCCATTCTAGACATCAACTGCTGCCAAAACAACCAGGCCTCCCTGCACCACATACCACAACAAACCTCTAGGCTCACCCATCCAAGGATTACATCACATACATGGATCCCTACCCCACATACCACAACATCCCTCCATGATTGGACATCCTAGAATCTTGTCACATCCCAAGAAATAGGAAACAAAGATAACAATCGGGATCTTGGACCTAAAACAAGGCATTCATCCTTCACACACAATGATCTCTCATGGATCCAAAACAAAAGGCACTTGGCCTTCATAACCAAATGAGAAACTCAAGTTCTACAAAGGTGTTTTCTTTTATCACCAAACTGGTTGTTATTGTATCTTGAATTAACCGGTTCATTATTCACATGTTCCAACTATGAGAAAACTAAGAAAAAAGCTATCAAAAATTAATTAAAAAATTAATTTAACATTTAATTAATTATTTTATTGAATAGAATCATCATGATTCAGGTTTATTAACCAATTAAATTAAACATGAATACTTTCATCAATTTGATTAACATCACATTACAAAAACAACCATATTTATTGAACATGACTCTTTAATTCCATTAGACAATTAATTATCAATTTATTACATATTTAGTTTCTTTACCAATTTCCATCAAGAAAAGCATTATAAACCAATAAAGGTATAGATATCACACTATATAGAAAATAAAGTGACAAACCATTATCACAGTACAAATAAGCAACATCACTAAGTGATCAATACCAAATCTTTAATCCAGTTAAAATCATTATTAGGATAATTTAATTTTGATATAGGGGGATAAATCATAAAAAAAAATATGATTTCATGTAAATAAATAGAGAAGAAATAAATCCTCTACCTCAAAAGTTCATCAACATTCTTTGTGCACGAGAATGGACCATGCTACGGGTCTCTAATCAACCCTTCTGCAAGAACTACATCCACCCAAGGATGTCCAAACACAACTTCACCAACCAATAACCAAGAAAAAAATACATTATAAACGTGGGATATTATCCCCCATCACGTGGAAGTAAGAACGGGAGGAAAAAGAGATCAAACCGAGAGAAACCACTGGAAAACAAAGGAAAAACACACCTTGGATCAACCCAGGCCACCATGAATTGAAGATGGAAGCCCAAGATCAATAACCATTGAAGGGATATCAAAAACACCACACATGAGATTGTCAGGTCACCTGGTATGAGAGAGAGGGAAGTTGTAGCTATAGGTTTTGACAACCCTAGTGGCCAAAAAATGCTTAAAACATTACAAAAGCGGGGGATTATGCGACGTGTAATCCCATTTCACATCATGTAATGCCTCGGGGTATGTTTCCACTAAAAAAACCATAACCATTAGATTTTATTAATTTTTAAAATGAAAAAATATTACATGGAATGACACCCTCTTTCACATAGTGTAATTGTTTTACATGGAATGACACCCATTTTCATGATGTGAAAGTTTGCTACTCCCAACTCTCATCACTCAAACTTTTCCAAACTTATTTTGAGACAACTTGAAACTTCATAAGCATAAAAAACATGCAAAGGGTTGATCTACATAGATCAATACACTTACAATTGTATCCTTTTACTCTCCATTGATGGATCTATGATTGGGTGATTTTTGAACTTAATTTTAGATAGGTCATTTTAAAAGGAACTTTCTATCAATTAAATCCATTAAATCTAATTTATTATTAAATAAATTTATAATTGATTTAAAATTCTTGATTTGTGATGGTTGATAATGATTTATAAATGGCATGGTGTCTGTGATTTGAAACTTTTGGTTATAGCCTTTCAAAAAAGTGTTGATTTTCATAAAATGCCTTGAAGTTAAAGAATGATTTGTTAAATAACTTTGATTAAGTTCCTTGAGAAATGATTTCATGATATGATTAATGAATTTGGAATTAAATGAGTTGTTTTTAATGAATTGATTTTTGATGAAAACACATTTGAGGTTGATTTTATAAACGTGGTGGCGTGTTTTTGAAACATGAACATGTGGTTGATGGAATTATTTATTGTTTGAAATGATTTGATAATAATTAAAATGAATGATATACCCTTGTATTATTTTTTTTGATGTACATGGGATCCTAGTTAGTTAAGTGGGAAGAACACATGCTAGTAATCTATAAGTTCTACATAGAAATGGTTTGATAATGACAATGATACTAAAGCTACTTGAGGAAAGGGAGTTTATTCTCTGGGATTTTATCTTATTCCACCTAGGGTTGGGACTTGGGAATGTGTGCACATCGAGAGACATATTTCACTGAGATGTGTGAGAACCCCCTATAAAAAAAATCCCTGAGTCTCTTAACCATGGTTTTATGATTAATAATGGATAATTAAAATTATTTAAACATTCCAAGGTTATGAAACGTTTTGCTCGTGTCTATTTTTAATGTAAATTCTCATTCATGCATGTTTTTTACCAATGCAATATTATACCTATTTTACTCAAGTAATTAAATTTTTGGATATGATATATAAGAATATTTTCATACCTTTTTTATTTGAAATTGAACATGTTTGGTTTTCTAGATATGGATTGATTATGGAATACTTAGTGAGGTCCTACTATGAATTGTTGTGCACACCCTATTTTTTTCTTTGGGAATTTTTAGACGTTATTATGATAGGTCCATGGAAAGGAGAGGAACCATTTTTAGGTGGTTGATGTTCTTAATTAGTGGGACCTTGGATGTTGGTGGTGAATTATAGGATTTTATCTTTGATGGTTGATGTGATGACTTTGGTTAACAAACCATTTTGGGATTTATATCTATTTACTAGTGTTTTTCTCTGTTTTAGAGTGTTTTAACGTACCAACTATTTATTTATTTTTATATTTTTTTTGTATTGATGATTTTTAAGGCAAAATCAGCCCCCTTGGTGGCATGTGATTCTCATGAAAAGGTTATCAACTCATGGGGATCAGGAACACACTTTAGACCATGTTATGATTGATTCTTGTACTTTTTGGGTGGGTTTTTAGAGTTAGTTTGTAATATTTATGGTAATATTGATAATGATATTTACATGAACATTCAAGAATGATTTAAAATACCAAAAAATTATTTTGGATCCCATGATATTTATTCAGTTAAATTAAATAAATCATTATATGAATTAAAATAGTCCGGGATTGTGATGTATTACCGTTAGAGTGAATATTTTATGAAAGAAGGTTATAAAAATGATTTGAATTTCCTATGTATCTAAATTAAGAGGACTGGATCTTAGTTTGTAATTATTGCTGTATATGTTTTAATAGGATTTAAATTCTTGATTAACATCCCAAGGTAGTAGAATATTTAAATAAGGAAGTTGAAAATAAATACATTGGAATAGGAATGTTCTGCCTTGGATTACAAATTAAACATCATAAAGATGGAATTATTTCTCATAAATCAAAATATACTAAACAAGTCTAACAATGTTTCAATATAAAAAAAATCATATCCATTAAGTGCATCGATGGTTGCGTGATTACTGATCAAGATAAGGATCATTTTTAAACCACAAGAAGATAATGAATAAGTTATTGGTCTTGATGTACAGTTCTATGTACTTTTGGAACACTATTGTACCTTGAATAAAATATAAGGCAAGATATATCATTTTATGTGAAATTATTTTCAATGTACATCTATTTTCCTAATATTCAATGATGGAATGGTATTAAACATATATTAAGTAATCATAAAGGATATATAGATCATGGGTTATTTTTTCAAAAAGTTTTGAATGAATATTAGATTGTTGTGTCGATGTTGGGAACTTTTTCAGATCCACATAAAGAAAGATCGTCAGCTAAATAATTTTTTACATATGGTGGAGATTTCATTTCATTGAATTATTCTAAACAAACTATTTATGTGACTCTATAATCATGATGAATTGACTGAAATTCATGATGGGAGTTAAAAATGTGTTTTTATGGGATTAGTTATTCATCACATCAGAAGTAATTGTGGATTGGGCATGAATAATGATATTTATTCCATAGTATAAAAAGATAGTGCTACTTGTATAACACAATTAAAGGGTGGGTATATTAAATGGGATATATAATAAAATACATCCAACCAAAATTCATTTTCAAACAAAAAATTCAGAAGAATAGATATCCATCAAATAAGTTATTATGATAATCATGTTGATTTATTCACAAAGACAGTTCCAATTTAAACATTTGATAAATTGTTTTATAATTTGGGATAAAAATAAGGAAAAGTTTATCATGACTTCATGAGGGAGAGTTGGGGTCATTGTATTCTTTTTTCCTTCATCCTGTTTTTCTCATTAGTTTTTTTCATAAGGTTTTTAATGAGCATGCTCGAATGGCTCGAAGGTATTTTTTATTTATTTTTTGATAACCACCTTTCAAGGGATGAGGGGGAACCCTTAAAATCCCCATAGGCATAGATATTACATGATTCTATAGGTCTTAGGAAATATTCAGACTATAACTACAAAGAACTGCTCCTCCCTAGCTACTTCATGGGGATGTTGGCTCTCCACCTTTGAATGACTTGTTTGGATAGGCTTCCTATGCATGCATAGGTTGGTCCCAATGGCAATGCCATACCTTCTCTTTCTGACAAATCTACCTTGCTTTTTCTCTAGTGAATGTTCCTGCTCTAAATCCTCATATGGTGTCTACTCCTTGTAGAGACTTTCTGGCCATTAAAAACAATTTTAGGTGGCCCGAAGGCCTTGAGGTGGCCCTAAGGCCACGAGGTGGACCTAAGGCCATGTAGTGGCCCTAAGGCCTCGAGGTGGACCGAAGTCCTTGGGTGGCCCGAAGGCCTTAAAGGACTCAAGGCCCAAACTGGTGGCCTAAAATCCCAAATGGATGAATAGTTCTGGCCGCTACAATACCGAACAATACCTTCTACAGTACTACTTCAGTTCCTGATACAGTACTGCTATAGTATTGGAAATTATGTGTCTACCCAATTTTGAACTCGTGTCTCTTGGATGCACTTGCTGAGTCCTCACCAATTAGGCTGAGGCTCATGTGCTTATTGAGGATGCAAGAAAAATAATTTAACTTTTTTTCATCACATTTTTTCTGTTTCCCTTTTTTGAAGGGATGATTGTATAAGATCCCATTAAATTATGGCATACAAGGGGGAGTGTTAAATATTAATGTCATAATTATGGTAACTCCTCATTCCTAATAAACCATTTCATTTTTTTCAACCCTACACATGTCAACCCTTAGCTTCCAACCATTAGATTAGACATGGAGAATAGGAACTGATCTAACACTATTGATGGAATTTCACATATAATTAGTTATATATGTTTGATTAATATATGGGGAGAGAAACATTGGCCCTCTACATTGTGTTTCCTCTTTATTTGGTTTTTCTAATTTTTTTTCATTTACTTACTTTCCATTCATCATCATCACCCCGAACATTCAAATCCGTGTTTCACTCGTCATCACATCGCTTTTGACTAACGTTTCAAACGAGCTGTTAAATTTATCATCCTTTCAACTGGATTTTGATCTGTCTCACAAGTAAATAATTTTCATGGATGATCAATAATGGAAAAGATTAGTGAATGATTTTTTCTAATTTGTGTGTATTCTCATTTTAGTTCTCTCTTCTCTAATCAGTATAAATTATTTGTTTATGATTTATCAGATGATCACTAACTTTAACATTTGGAATATTTTGGATTGAAGTGTAGGAATGAAAATAGGTTGGAAAATTATTAATTTTTAGGTACTCAAACCCTAATTAGTTAAAATTATAAGAACTTTAACCATAACACAAACTCTATTTTGCCTGTTTATTTTTCACCATAACACAAATCAGATTAATTAAATAATAATCATTCAATATCTAAACCAGTTAATTTTCATTCATATTTTATTCATTTATTTTAATTTGATAAATGAGCATATAATTAGAGGGAAAGTGAAAAACCACCGTAGTGGGAGTCACTATTATTGCATGGTGTAAGATGATTCCCCACTAGTGACTTACTAATGCAATTCTCTTCAGAAAATTATCATATCCAGTTCCTTCGGTGAAATGGAGTGTCTTGTCCACTAGAACCAGGGAAAAAACCCCTCTCGAACTTTTTTACTGTTCTAGTGAACAATGAAAGTTCTAGTGGGGTTTTTTCCATGTTCCAGTGAACCAAAAACTCCAGTTCACCTGAGAACCTAGAGACGATTCTAGTCCCTTATCTTCTGGAAACTCCATGAACGTGTAAGATGGGTGTCCCATGGGCCGCATTTCTATCTGGGTACAAGGAATGAAATGACGGTCCAAGAATGAAGGCTTTTAGGGTGGGCCAAAAAAATGATTCGATCCATATCATCAATAAGAATTATGAAAATTCATTCACCAATTTTTAACACCATATATTTGGAATATTGAATTTAATTTAATATTGAATTTTTTTTAAATTGTGTTTGATTTAACTTTTTTATTTTTTATTTTTTAGGATAAAATTATAAAGGATTTTTTATTAATATATGTGATCAAAATAAAAACTGAAATCTTTCAAATATTCGTTTCTATCTGACCCGGTTAAGTAAGAATAGTATAGTATTTTTATAGGGTCATGGTAGTAAAGTCAAAATCTAATTAATATTTGGATAGAGTATAAAAAATTGGAACACCATAAAATTATTTATTATTTATTATTAAATGAATTTTTTTAAATAATATTAAAATTATAAAATTTATTTATTTATTTTGAATTTAGTTCATATTATATTTATAATGATTTCCAAAATAGAATTTGATTGAATTTATTATTATTTTTAATTTATTAAATATATATTTTTAAGTGATAATAGGAATTTAAAACATGTTAATATTATTTTAAATTGAATCAATTTATTTTTTAAAATAAATAATTTTAGAAATTTAAAATTATAAACAAATATTTGAATAAGTTAGTATAGTTAAATGAATATTTATAGCTTTGAAAAATTAAATGGGTTAGAACCCAAATTTCTCAGATATGCACTCCTTAACTATCCCAAACTACATTGTAATTGGTTACTTTATTATTATATTATATATAAGAAATAAAATACTTTTACATACGATCATTGATATTTTTTTGATATATTTTTTAGAATCATTAATTTTTTTACTCTTTATAACATTAAATTGAAACTCATAATAAATAATATGTAAATTGAATTTATTTTCATGTAAAAAATGACAAACTCTATGAAGTATGATTATTCCAAATAGTTATTAAATTAATCATATAATTTAAAAAAATATTTTATTTTTATAAAACTAATTTAATCATTTTTTATTAATATTTTCATTAAATGGAATATAATGAAGAAAAAATATCTCTATGACTTAGTTCTACTATTACTAAATGTATGATCTTTAATAGTGTGCAAAAAGGATTTTAACAGTGCTGAAAAAACATTGTTTTCCCAACACTATTAAAGGGGGGTCTTCTTTATCTACCCTTTCATTATCACTGATAAAGATCCACCTTTATCAGTGCTAGAAATAATACAGATAAAGACCCAATCATCTCCACTGTGCTACTTGTGTAATAGAACACTGCAAAAAAAATATATACCTGTGAAAAATATATAATTTAATTGAATTAAATTTAACATCATGAATACAAAAAAATAATATTAAATACATTTCAAAAAATGTTTTTTATAATTACATTTTTAATTACCTCCAAAAAACATTTAAAATCATTAATGTTTTATCATATTTGGCACCCGCGATCCCCTCTCCAAAAGGTCCGGTCAGGGTATCCGTCACCGATCAAATCACCTCATTAAGAAAAAAATCTACCTATATGAGAAAAAAAATCTTATAGTATTAATACTATAAAAAAATTAAACATTAATATATAATAATACATTAATAGAATGTCAATTTTAAAAAAAAGACACACTTGAAGTTATACTGGTTAGACCGTGCATTTTATTGAGCTGTGATTGATTTCTACACATCAAAAATGATTTATGGATCATTGTGCTAAAGTATTAAAACAATCTGAACGTTTTAGCTTGGTTTTGAGTATGTCACGTGTTCTTTTACTAAAATTAATATCAAATTTATATAAATATACACCACTGTGCGTCAGATTAAGGTGCGGCTGATTCCTACACATCACAAATTAATTATGGATCATTTTCCTAAATAATCACAACAATTTGAATGTGTTTTATCAGTTTTAATTCCACTTGTGTTTTTTTACCAAAATTTCATTTCAAACAGGAAACACATATTTTGAGACATACTAATCACATCATGCATTGAATTGAAATTTTGTTGCTTCTTACATGTCACCAAGGACTTATGGATAATTTTACAAAATTATCCAAAAAATTTGAACATGTTTACTCAGTTTTTTGTATGTCACTTGTTATTTTTACTAAATTAATGTCAATTTTAAATAAAAAAGGCACACTAGGAGTTATACCACTCAAACCATGAGTTATATTGAGGTGTGGTTTACTCCTAACCTTAAAAATAACTTATGTTTCACTATCCTAAAGTATCAGAAAAATCCAGATGTGTTTTCTCAATATTCAGTATGTCAAAGGTTCTTTTTACTAATATTAATGTCAATTTTAAATAAATAGTCACACATGTAATTATAACAGTCACACCATGCGTCGAATTGTGGTGTGGAAGATATATACACACCACAAATGAATTATGGATTATTTTCTTAAATCATCAAAACAATCTGAATGCGTTTGATCATTTTTCAGTATGTCACTTGTTCTTTTTATTAAAATGTCATTTGAAACTGGAAACTTTCACTTTGATTCATTTCAGTCACAAAGTGAATTAGTTTAATGTGAAACAACTTCTTATATTTCCTAAAGGACATATGAATCATTGTCCAAAATTATCAAGACAGTCATAGTGCATTTTCTCAATTTTTAGTGAGTGTCTTATTTTGAACTAAAATGTCAATTTGAAACTGATGACAAACATTTTGAGTCATAAAAGTCACACTATTCATCCGATCGAGGTTTTTTAGATTCCTAAAAATTAACAAATAACTTATAGATCATTTTCCTAAAGCTAAAAAACAATATGAATTCATTTTTTTCACTTTTAAATATGTCACTTGTTATTTTTACTAAAATTAATATCAATTTTAAATAAAAATACATCCTTATAGTTATACTGGTCACACCATGAATTGTATTAAGGTACGATTGATTCCTACAAGTTATAAAAGACTTATGAATCATTGTCATAAAAATCAAAAAAATACGAATATTTTTTCTCTATTTTCTGTATGCCACTTGTTCTTTTTAATAAAATTAATGTCAATTTTAAATAAATAGACACACTAGGAATTATACTTGTCACAACATGCATCAGATCCAGGTGAGATTAATTTATACACATCAAAAATGACTTATGGAATATCTTCCTAATGTATAAAAACAAAAAACCTGTTTTATAAATTTTGAGTATGTCACTTGTGTTTTCTAGTTAAAATGTCATTTGAAAATAGAAAGATTCTCTTTGAGTCATACTGGTCACATCCTATGTCAGTTTAAAATGAAACTACTTTCTACATGTAAATAAATTACTTATGAATCATTGAAATAAATTATCAAGTTAATCATAGTGTGTTTTTTTGGTTTTCAGTGAGTGACACATGTATTAAACTGAAATGTCAATTTTAAACTGATAATTAACACTTTTAGTCATACAAGTCACAACATGCCTCAGATTGAGGTACTATTGATCCCTACATGTCACAAACAGCTCATGGTTCATTTTCTTAAAGTATAAAAATAGTATAAATGTGTTTTATTGGTTTTTAGAATGTCACTTGTTCTTTTTACTAAAATTAATGACCATTTTAAATAAAAATACACACTTGGAGTCATATCGATCACACAGTGTGTTAGATTGAGGTGAAGTTGATTTATACACATCACAAATGAATTATGTATTGTTTTCCTAAATTATTAGAATAATACAAAAATGTTTGTTCGGTTTTCAGTATGTCACTCGTTCTTTTTACTAAAATTAATGTCAATTTTAAATAAAAAGACACACTTGGAGTTATATAGGTGACACCATTAAAAATATTGTGGTGCAGTTGATTCCTACATATTAAAAATGACTTATAAACCATTTTCTTTAAGTATCAAAATAAAATTAATTTGTTTTCTAGGTTTTTGGTATTTCACTTGTTATTTTTACTAAAATTAATGTCAATTTTAAATAAATAGACACACTTTGAATTATATCGGTCACACCGTGTGATAGATTGTGGTGAAACAGATTATTAAATGTCAAAAATGACTTATGAATTATTTTCCTAAAGTATCATAATAATATTAACTCTTTTTATTAGTTTTGAGTATGTCACTTCTATTTTTTACTAAAATTAATGTAAATTTTAAATAAAAATATGGACTGGATGTCATACCGGTCACACCGTCCCATTACCTTTATTGGTCGAAATACCAACACCATCTATTGAGTTGATGTTCTTAACTAGAAAACCTTCCTCTACTCTTTTGGTTTTCAACAATGAGAAAGGTTCTTCAGCTAAAAAAATTGAATCAATATGCCATATTGACAGTTCGACAAAAAAGACAATGGAAATCATGGTAAAATTAGAATAAATAAAAATGTTATCTCTTTTGTGGATTGTTTCAGATAGTTAAAATATGAATATGACTTCCCAAAATATATGTGAAAAAAATAAATATGTATTAGATAAAAATGATAAGGAAAATAACTTATAAATAGTAGATAAAATGTTGAAAAAATTAATTAAATAAGTAGTAGGAATTGACCTTTTCATGATGGTTGTATACATTCTTAACCCATTTCCTTCTGGTCATTATCTCAGTTTCAACCACGAATTCCAATCTATCATGAGCATGAGTATCTTCAAACTAACCACCCAAACTCAAAAAAAATTAATCCACCTATATTAGAAAATAATTCTTATGTGAGTAATACTAAAAAGAGATAAATTTAACATAAATATGAAGAAATAAATTAGTTTTTTGGAAGACACATATTTATTGTCTATGGGTACATTCTTCTATAAAGTATGCTGACCGTTCATTTATAAACAAATCTATGTCATATTGTAAATAGAATAATTTTCAGAAGTCATAGTATTACTAGAAAAATAAAAATACTTAAAGGATTCATAAATATCTTAAATAAAATATTAATTATCTTTGAAAATACCTCATCGGGGATGCTATATTGTTGATAAAATATGATTTATCTCATAAATTTACAAACATAATAAGCAAAATATTTTCCATTTGTTTGTTTCATAGATTACATAAACATTGTGAAAAATATGTAATTTGTTTTGATATGTGTTTGGATAGTGAATTATTATTATATATATCCTGATACTTGTCCACTTAAAGTACTTGTTAGGCTCCTTATGTGCGTAGGCTATCCTCATTCCATGACTTTCACAATATTTATTCATTGCCCTATCATAAAAAAATTCTCATTAAAACATTACATAAAATATATAACTAGAAGTTTTGTTCTAAAATGTTGGATTTAGTACATGAAAAATTGACAAATGTCATCATGTGTGGTTGGTTTTTTTGGGTATCCCTTTAGTGAATCCAAGAAATGAATCATTGGAGTATCAAAATTGACTGTAATGAGCATCCAATGTTACATAAAAAAAGAAATAAGTAATTAATGAAACAAAAATATATTTTATATAATTAAATTGTAGAGTTTTACATCTATATCATTAGTATTGAGAAGTTTCTTTCATCAGTAAGTTTTCTTTAAAATGATTTGGCTAGTTTTTCCACCATTTTATTCATTTTTTTAATTTATTTCTTTTTGTTTTTTATAATTGAATGGAGGAATAATGAATACAAATTTATGTTCATGGGGTAATCCCTTGAATTGGTTTTGATATATACATCTATAAAAAATATGAAATGTATTTAGTCATAATTAACATAGTATATCAGCTATTAAAAACATCATGAAAAGAAATATCATGTATACATTTAAAACTGAGAATCCTAACCATTGATAGTTGAGGATTTAATTACCATTCTCAAGATCTGTGTTGTCTATAAATTCCTCCCGGTATTGTTGTTATTCAAAATTGATCGTGCTGGTACTACCAATTTGTAACTTTGTATCCACATGAACCTTCGATGTTATTAAATGAAGATGTTGAATATATGAGGTAAAGGTGATTTTTGAAGATATTTTTGATTGGTTGGTTGATCCTTTAGATGGATTTGATTCAACATTTCGTTTCACCACCTTACCTTTTTTCATTTTTAATAACATTCATTGGTTTAGATATTTTTCATTAAGTGTTAAAGGTTTAGCATGGAAAATAAATTGGAAATGAATACAATCTTGTCGACATGTTTTTTTACAATATATGATGACCATGTTATGAATGTTTCAATATCTTGGTAGACTGTATGAATATTATCATCATCTAGTGGAATAGGTATCTCGGTGCTCAGATTATGAGCTACGCTAATTTCCACTCTCAGATGACCTGTTGGAAGTGGTTTGTTGTGTAGAGTGTCTTCTTGTATATTGAACACGACATCCCTCTCTACAAGGATTTGAGTTGGTGTTGATTGATATGAATCATATTCATTTTCAAAATTTATAATATCAGTATAGGAAAGGTATAAATGTCTATCTGATGCACATTTCACAAAAACAATTATGAGAATTATGATTACCTCATCTAAGACATATTTTTGAGTGCAATGACTTACCTCAAAGATGGTGGGGTGGGCTGGGGGGGGGGGGTGGATATTCACACAATGGTTTTTCATGATTTTTTTCTCATTGATTCCCCCATAACATTTTATTTCAACTCATACCGCCAATGAAATTTTTCTTCAAGGGTAGTTAATATTTATTTCATCTCTTATATTTATTTATTTTTATTATCCTATTGATTTGTTTCTAAAAATATATTTAGGGTGTCACCTTAAAACTCACACCACTGACATGACCATACTTTTCTGGCCATTTCAAAGAAACTGATTATAGGTTTTCAAATGGTATAGGTGTTTATGACTCTTATGTATATGTCAAGTAGAAAATATATAAAAATAAGTAATAATTCTTATGTAATAGAGATTTAAAGCTATTTTTTATTATTTAATACTTACACATGTTTTCCATACATTTTGTGTGTTTTAATATATTAGTATCCCATCTTTATTTATATGTTCCACCTTCCATAGCAGATGATGTGAAATGGAAGTGACTTTAGATTTGGTTCCATCAATCTGAATATAAATCGAGGAACATAATTTTGTGGTTGTTTAAAGTCACATAAAATTATTACAATAGATTTAAAATATGTACCAATTTTTTTTCAAGTGAAGCATACCCTATGATTTCTTTATAGTAAGGGTACATTGGTTTTTCTACCTTTTTATTATTTTCATAACTCAATAGATATTTCATAAATAAAAAATTCTCAATTAAAGTGATGAAGACACATATTTTCAAAAAATTTATTTCCATCCATAATTTACAAAAAAAGATGTCACCCAGTGATGGAAAATAAATGAATCATATGCAGCTTGGCATATATGGTGTGTCTACATAAGCATTGGGTGCATGTTTATTTTTTCTTCAACATCATTAAGATGAAATATCATTAGAATTGTATGAAATTGTCTATGAATCCTTCGAGTAATCATTAATAAGAATTTCTTATGGGATTTATCTAATATAAGTGCACTCTTCAAGGGATTATAAAGAGTTTTTCAATGATTAGTTATTTTATTTTTTAGTAAAATAAATAAATAATATCAAAATGTTATCATAATATCTTAACAAACGTGTATCTTAAGCATGGGAACAACATAGTTCCACTAATACACATTAATCAACACACATTGATGAGTTATAAGACATATGTAACTACTAAACATGGAATTTTGGGGGTTTATAGCATGGTGAATTCCATCAAACCTCAAATTTGATGCCTTTTCTGTTCACCTTAATAATTTTTTATAACATCGCTACACTACGACACTCATGTTTTTTCTTCAACTTCGGTTCTTCATCGCTTATCATTTCCTCCGATTCAACATCATTAGTATTTTGTTCCTTTATACTAGTCACATTTTAATGTCTAGATGTTTTTTTATACCTCTTTACTAGGAGAAACAAGTAATTGAGAAACCTGTTGTCCTTCAAGATTGAGAGAACAAACATGTACATATGGTCGTTGTTCCTCTACACTAGGAGAAACAACAGGTTGAGAAACCTATTGTTCATCAGGATTAGAAGCACCAACAAGTGCATAAGTTATTATATGTATTCTTCATTTTCCACACTTGGTATGGTATTCTTCATTTTCCACACTTAGAATCTTATCAGAAGATCCATAAAGTGTAGTTCTATCCCAAACACTATCTATATTCACCTTTTCCCAATTTTTATTCCAAAAGTTATAACTTTGATCAATTATGTGATAGATCAAGTGTTCTTACAACTCTTATAGAGTAATTAGTCTTGAATAAAAACAACATACACACAAACAAAGTATTTTAGAATGGTTAAATTCCTGATATTTTGAAAACTTGATGAACTATTTCATCTCATTTTCATACTCTTTTTTCATATGACTAACATAAATATACTATCTATTCATATAAATCCTATCTGATTTTTTAATATTAATATTTTATAAAATAAATACACCAAAGGGTCCTTTCAAATAAGGGGAACCCAAAATTTTAATATTTCAAAAAAATTCATCATGATTTGAAGGAAATAGGTAATTGAATTTTTGAAAATAATTATAAAATTGGTGGTAGTGTTTATATTCTAAATTCATCCAGAAGAGATGGGGGATGAGTCTCAGGAAACAAAATGAAATAATAATTATTTGGGAGATGAAGCTGATGAGGATGATAGTTATTATTACATTTTTTTC
The DNA here is from genome assembly GCA_963277665.1 of Viscum album. Lineage (NCBI taxonomy): Eukaryota > Viridiplantae > Streptophyta > Magnoliopsida > Santalales > Viscaceae > Viscum > Viscum album. The sequence goes on from OY728161.1 coordinate 826,418,861, forward strand.
CTGAGACTCAACCCCTTAGAAGCTAACACAAAATTAAAGAGAATATGTAGCTGTGTAGAAATCCCCTAATTTAAAACATAGAGGTCATGTTGGATGAAAATTAGGTTTAGAAATTTCAATGGGGTTAAACATTTATTCACATATTACGGGAGTGAGGTCAAGATGGACTTGTTATGGGTTGGGTAGAGTTAGTGAAATTCCCTTAACATGGTCTTATTATTAATATATATTATGTTGAAGGTTAATATCATGATAAGTGAAGGATAGTGTTTCCAATTTTTGGTTATTTTTTCTTGAGCTAGATCATTTCATTAAGAGATTTGCATGAGTCTGATAAATCACAGGGAATGAAAAAGTTTCCAAGTGTTTTTTAATGGTTAATGAGTTCAGGGATGATGGATAGTCATGTAAACTTGTCTTTGTGCCAAAAATTTTAAAATTTTCTTGGAATTTAAATGATTAATGGGGAATAATTATATAGATAATTTGATTAAAGGAAGAAACTACAAATATTAGAAGGAAGACAAGATATTGACACACAGATTTTGAAATTCTATAATTTAAATTCTTTAAAAAATATACCGAGATATAAAATAGAGTCCAGTTGGAAGTAGCTGGGAATCCATTTTAAGGATGAATTAAAACTACATTTGAATTCACATTCTTTTTACTTGGAGTGATGCCAATGCACATGGTAGTATTTGAATTTCTATAATTTGATTAGATTTGAGCTAGTGGATTTGAGTTGATGTAGGATTCTTTAAAATAATGAACTAACCAATTAATTCTAACTCATTCTTCACCTTATCTTAGGTTCGACCCTTCTCTATCACTATAATAATGTGGTGTAAGTTTATAAATAAATAAGTTTTTAGTCTAATGACTAATCAGTCATTTAAAATTTAAATGTTTAAGATGTAAATTATAAATATATAAGAATAAAATTTTTATTATGTCTTTGAACTTGAAATATAGTGGTTACATTGGAATAGAAATTTTTAAAAGTATTTTTCTTAAGAAAAATTTATGATCATGATTTTAAATCTTTGTATGGTCAAGTAATGGGTAATGTAACTTTACAAAATCTAAAAAATGATTAGTTATCCATGTGTGTTAACTATACGAGCCTCTTTTTATTCAATCGATAAAAACTATTCTGATATGTTTTGGTCAAGTGTTATCAATTTTAAATCCCCTCTATCATCCTTAAGCTCCCATTCATTACCGTAACACATATTTGACTGTGTTTACATTTTTTATAGGGAAATTTTAAGTGATTTCCATCATTATTCAATTATTTTCTTACATTATATATTGAGATAAATCTATATGAGGTTGAAGGTAAGAAATTCAATACCTCCTTCATTCATTAGCCTCTCTTTTTTTTATAAAACTGTATAAAAGTGAAAATATTTTATAAAGGTATACATAAATTATAGAATTATATAGTTTTAAAAACTTATAAATGTATAAAATTACAATATATAGAAGTAAACATTATGAAAGTATAAAAGTATACTAATTTATAAGATATAAAAATACAATTTTATATTAATTTATAAATCTAAGAAACTATAAAAGTGGAAATAATTAATAAATTTTTTTATTTAAAATATATACTTAAATATTATATAATATAAAATCTATAAAATTATATAATTTTATTAATGAATAAAAATATAAAATTATAATTTTTTAATAAAAAATTATTATTAAATTATATTATTACAATATTATATAATATAAAATTTATAAAAGTATATAAATTTAAAATAATATAAATCTATGAAATTATAAACTTGAAATAATTTGAATATGTCAAAATAGATTTTCATACCAAGCATTTTTAGTGCTTCCTATAATTTTTTTTTCAAAAAAAAATTTGATATAGGATCCATATACAAATTAATAATATTTTTTTCCTTATTAAATGATTATAAAATATTTGAATAGGAAACTGGTTGTTTTATAAAAAATACTTTATTTAATATAAAATGAGTTTTTTATGAATTATTAATAATGAAAATATATTATTAACGAGTTATTGCATTGCTACAAGGGAATCTAGAAAAACACAAACCCTCTCATCTCATCAACCTCATAACACAATGTCAGATCCGTACACCATAGAACAACCATAGACCAACCATATAATTGAATCCTCAAGTCACAAAATCATACCAACCGCATCATCGCTTACCCACAACACTTCCACTAACCAAACACTCATCGCCACCCCACAACATTTACACATACCAACCTTTTAAGCCCCCACATCATAAATTCAAATTGTCACTCCACAACATGACCTCAGATAACTCAAACCAAACTACACCAATGTATCATCAAAATATATTCCAACTCAAACCACAACCAAAAAATCCACAACTATAGTGGATCCTTGGGAGAATAATGGATGAAAAGAACCAAGTATAATGGAAGGACTTACCACTGATTGCCAATGGGAATCCATAAGAACCAACTGATCAAAGTAGGGTGAAGAGGGGTGAAATATCTCCAAAAAATGCATATGGTTCTACAAAATTGAGATGATAGAAGGGAATATGAATGAATTAATATTGATCAAACAAATTATTTCCAATGGACCTGAAGCTAAGGCCCTGAGAAAGAGAATACCAAAGTAGGAGGAGGAAGATGTGTGCATATACAACAAGGAAGAGAGCTATTCTTTCGATTTGTTGAGAATAAGTGATGATGTGCACATGTTAGGTGTGAAATACTAGAAAAAAGATTTATACCAATGTACCTAAACCAAAGGTTTGAAAAACTGTTGGTATAGGCTACCTATACCAACGGTTAAGAAACAAACTGCCGACATAGGTCCATAGAGAGACCCTATACCAAGGGTTTTGGAGAAACCATTGGTATATGTAGCATGGAGAGACCTTATATGAATTATTTCTACAAAACTGTTGGTATAGGTCACTAATTAGGACCCATACCAACAGTTTTGGAGAAACCATTGGTATAGGTCCACCCTATGTCAACAGTTTCACCAAAACCATTGGTATAGGTAAAAACACCAAGGAACCTATACTAATAGCTCTCAAAACTGTTAGTATAGGTACCCATATTTTTAATGAATTGTTTTTTCAAATGACATTAAATAAATACAAAGTTAAAATAACTATGAATATACACATATATATTTATGGAATTATGTTCATGAAAGTCATCTTAGGTTAGTGGTTAGGTTGATGGATTATACACCAAAGGTGTTAGGATTAAAACCAAGCTGGGTTTTATTTTTTTAATTACCTATACCAATGGTTTTAATAAATCATTGGTATAAGTTTTTCATATGACCTATAACGATGCCATAATAGACAATGGCCCTCAAAACTATTGGTATAGGCTATACCATTGGTTTTGAGACCTATACCAATGGTTCCAAACTATTGGTATAAGGATATTTTATATTAGTGGTGATTGAGAAAAATAATGTTATTGAAGGTGAAAACAAGATAAATCCACACATGCCATAGATTTGGAGAGATAGATTTGTTGAGAATGTGGACTAGTGACAACAGTAGGGTCTGGCTACAGTGGTGACAGTGGTGGAAGATCTCTAGTTCCATGAAAGCTTGAGGCACGAGCAACATCAGAGTTCTGTTGGGGTTCAATTTATAAGAACACGAAAGGATTTTATCATTTCTTTCCAAAAAGTGCTGATAAAGGTCTATTTTATTAGTGGTAAAATACAAAGTGTTAATAAAATGACAATTATTTACATTTTTTATCACTAATAAAGATACCCATTTTTTAGAACTAAAAAGAAATGATAAAACATGTCTTTATCAGTGCTAAAATTCTGTCACTGATAATGTTCCAATATTAATAATTTATTTATATTAATATATATTTTTATAAAATTATATATATATATATATTTATAATTATATATATAATAAATATATTCAAAAATATTTTTATATATTTATAAATATATAAGTATATAAATATAATTATATATATATATTATATTATAAATATACTTAATATATTTATTATATTATAAATATACTTAATATATTTATTATAATTTCATAATATTTACTTATAATTATAATTATACATAAATAAATAAATATTTATAAATATATATATATTAAAAATATTTATAAATATTTGTATGTATTTATAAATATTTTTATATATTTCCAAATATTTGTATATATTTAAAAATATATATATTATAATTTATAATTATTCAAATATATATTATAAATATATTTATAAATAATTTGAAAAACTTTTTAATATTTTTATATATTTATAAATATATTTATATAATGGATAGAGTTGGGCCTACGAGAGCTTATCTCTCTCGTCTCCGATGGTGATTAGGGTTTTTCATTCTCGGTGTTGTTAGATCGTGTTGTGATGGCTGAAGCATTTCTTGTGCAAGGTTGATTTGATTCTCATACAATTGTTGTAGCTTGATGGGATTCACACCATTGCTTAGGGAATTTCAAAGTTATATTTATGTCAGTTCCTTGTGGTTTTAAAATGTGAGACACCAAGTGATCATTTGCCTTTGGTGATGATGGGGTTTTTGAAAGAATTTCTAAATGATGCAATTCAACCCTCATCCATGCCAATTAGGATCTAATCCTTAATAAATTTAAGATTTTGAGTTATTACGTACTACACGATTGGTCCTACCATTGGGAAAAAATTCATTGAAGACTGAAGATCTAATTCGAAGGATCTCCATAGCCTAGGGATTTCACGATTGGATGTTCATTCCTGTTGGGCGGGGATACTTCCACATATTATTTTCATCAGAATATCTAAAGTGGAAGGTTAGAGATTAGGTTAGTCTTCCTCAAGACAGGTATATTGTGCCCACAAAATCATATTCCCAGATTTAATCCCCTTACATCTTGTGGTACAAGGAAGCAAGTTTGGGGTTTGATTTATAGTCTAAACTGGGACTAGTGGAATCCTTAGATCCTATTTGATATTGTCTCAATTATTAGAACTCCAATCAGATTAAATCGTGCTATAGAGAAAGCACAACATTGTTTCTTTACATGTTTCATGGTGGAAATTGATCTCAATTCTACCCTAATTGATAATGGGATGCTATCTTCTACTAATTATAATTTTGATTTAACCATATGGTATGAAAAATTTCCTCCATTATATGGTAATTGTAAATCTATTGTTCATTCCAAGGAATTATGTGGGCATGTGGTTCCGTAGTATAAGAGAATGAGGTTTTAAAGGAATGAGAGCATGTTGAATGATATGTTTGAGCTTTTCTGTCCCTTGGGAGTTGATGGACATTAAGTGGCTACTTAAGAAAATAGAAAAGAATGAATTTTTGAGATTAGGCCTTTGGATTTGGGTCTATACATGTCACAACCCCTCCTAGAGGGGCTTGTTTCATCACTACCTAAGCCCATCTCCAATAGGTCAGGGAATGGTGACAAGAACCGAGTAGGCATATCCCACAAATAGAAGGCATTTTCCAAAGTACATGTACACACACACACATCTCTAATACCAAAATTCTAAAATGTAAAAACACTAAGTAAACAAGCATGCATACCACTAAGATACCAACAACAGAGTACAACCATAGAATACTAGAATGTAAATGGATCTAGACTAAATTCCCACCCAAAAATGAGATTGTAAAAGTGAAAGTACAAGTTCCTAAAACTCATCCACAGAAAACCGTACCTGAAGGGTAAGTACAAGAACAAATGTCTGAATCCACAGAAGCACACCTTGACTGTATGGTATCTCTTAGGACCACATAGTCTTGGTCCACCTAGTCCTGGTCCCCCTAGGACCCCCTCAGAGTCTTTTTCATCTGCACAATACACAACACATGTGGGAGAATCCCATATAGGTGTGAGTAAAACAATACTCAATAGGAAACCCTGAAACCACAAAGGAATACCACTAAGAAATACACAAAGTACACCACAAATAAATACATGGAGTATGCCACATGGAATTACATGAAGTATACCACTAATAATTATATGATGTATACCACTAAGATGATACATAGTCAGATCACATAGGTATAAGTCTATAACACAAATAGTAGGATTATCAGATGTGGTACACACATCACCCATTATCGATGAGAAATGTAGTCCCAATGAGACACTCAGTCCTGATAAGACATGTAGTCTTAGTAGGATATGTAGTCTCATCAAGACAAGTAGTATTGGAAAGTCATGTAGTCTAGAAAGTCACATAGTCTCAATGTCACATAGTCTCACAGTCACATTATCTCAAAGTCATGTAGTCTCAAAGTCACGTAGTGTCGATGTCATAGATAGCCATTTGATTTCAATCATAGTGTGATCGTCCTAGGATAACCTACTCCTCAAGTCATTAGGTAATATTCACACTTCAAAAAAACTCACTTAGAGTATCTCAAAAGGACTGTCTCGTTGTGAGGGTCCCAAAGTCATAAACAAATCATTAAACAAACACACAGTTTGAGATTTATGGATGTGTCAATTGAAAAGGTACAAATCAGGTCCGGCCCAGACAACTGGGTTCGTCCCGCTAGGCCACTGTGTCAAGCACGCTGGGTCGCTAGAGTGGCTCGACTCCCCCTTGTTTGGCCCCGCTCTATGTAGGTCGACTTCAGTCACCGTACAAGGTCTACACTGACTACATGCCCTGCCTGGTGCTATTGTTTACCATGTGGTCAGCCCACCACCTTTATATGCACCTCGCATGCTACACTTTCCATGTGGTCTCATCACCACCACGGGCTCCCCATGGCCCACCTGCCGCGTACATGACCTCCTCCCCACTGCATTCCCAGGCCAACTCTGCAGCTGCCTTCCCCACAGTTGCAGCTCCAATATTTATTCCTAACACATTAAATCTCCGCTAGTCACCCCATTAGTGACCTCACCTTTCTAATTTTCCATACACCTAGACCAACCACCTAGACCCACGCCATCACTCTTCTGAACTGGCCGGAGCCACCGCCTCTAGCCTGTGTCATGTGCCATCACCTTGCACCACTGTGTGATGTTGTCCTAGACAAATCATTCCACACCTTTTCTATCACCCCATCTATGTTTCTTTATGGGGTCATATTATCGATCTTGGATCATTACGCCATGAATCAGGGGTGCAATGGTCAATAATTTGTATTGGGGTTTCAATGGGCGGGGATAAGATTAAGAACACATGAAGAATGTGAGAGATTGAGGGGAGAGAATAAATGAACCTGAATACCTAAATAATGGATCTTGTACTTTGTTCATGTCATCCTCTATTTTTCTTGTTAGAAGGAAGAACAAAGAAAGATAATCACAAAGATATATCACCCATCAAAATCCCACAATTTAACAATCTTAGAAGAATGAATTAACCACAGATCAACCTATTCATGTTTTGGCCCACATTCTTCATTGAATTTGAGAATGAGGAAGGAATCAAAAGGAAAAAATTACCTACCTCAAGTTGGATGGATCATTAAAGAATAGAGAAGCTATTTCATCATTCGTTGACCCTAGATCCTCCAGATCTGAGGTTGTGTCGATTCATTGTCATTTTACAACATTATCTCTTGAGGTTTTTCTCTCCACCTCAGAGGAATTATATGGTTATGATAATAACCCCAAATTCTATGATAAGGCTTATTAAAAATAAAACTTTTTCTGCGTCACCACATAACATTTAAAATAAATTAAACTTAATTTATTTTATTTCTTGAAATGTTTGAAAACTACTTTCCATAGTCAACCCATTACAAATGATGTTAGGACCTTTATAAGGTAAAGTCACTACTATAAATTCAATAGTACCCTCAAATTTCTTATCTATGAACTTTTTTAGAAGTTATTCAACTTTTTTTCAGGAAAACTGTGAGCACAAGATATTTAATATTTTAATATTCATTAAACAATTGTTCGAGGAACACCATACCTTGGAATCACATGTTGTATCAGTACCTAGTCTCATAATAATCCAATATAACATATAAAAATAATACACAGAAATATCAAGACATTACATTGTCCCCAACATAGAAATTTATATCCCAAAAATCCTAAAAAAGTCCATACTAACAAATGGGTGTATAGAGCATGAATATGAGCCTCCCTCTCCCATGTGCTTTCCTAGAGATTGTTGTACTTACACTGAACACACAACAGAGGAATTGAGCCCCCATAAAGGATCCTCTCCAGTCAATCCTCAATCTCCACTAGGTACTATGAAATTGTTTCCCTATCATCAATGTCCAACTCACCCTAATCAATTATGTGTGATGAATCATGCATGTATCTACTCAGATGTGACACATGTAAGACATCATGCACCCACTCTAACTATGGAGGTAGAGCCAAGCTTTATACCACCTCACCAACTCCACATAGTATCAAGAAAGGGTTGGTGAATGTTGAAGATAGCTTGCCACCCCGTCCAAATCCACATATACCACTTTGAGGTGATACCTCAAAGAACATACATTCTCCCTCCTAGAACTACAAATGACTCCATCACCAGTCTATATAAGAATTATGTTGACTTTGTGCAGTCTTCATCCACTCTTGGATGACTTCCACCTTCTCTGTAGTCACCTTACCCAACTTCAATCCCATGAGTGCTGACTCTCCTTGGTCCTTCCAACAAATTGGTGACCTATAGGGTCGCCCGTACAAGGCCTCAAATGGTGCAATATCGATGGTAGAATGGTTGCTGTTGTTGTACGTAAAATCTTCCAGAGATTGGTGATCCTACCAAATGTGGCCAAAATCTTTGAATCAATCACGTAGTATGTCTTCCAGAACCTAAATTGTCCGCTTAGTCTACTCGTCCATCTGTGGATGGAATGATGTGCTCAAGTGCAACTGAGTCCCAAACACATCCTTTAATCCCTTCTAAAACTGGGATGTAAAGAGAGCGTCATGACCTGAGACAATCATCCATGGTACTCCATGGAGTCGAACTATCTTCTATAGAAAGAGGCATCCCAACCTCTCTACGGAACTCTACTCTTGAATCGCTAGGAAGTCAACCGACTTGGTGATTCGGTCAATGATCACCCAGATGGTATCATTCTCCCAAGACATACATGGTAAAATCATCACGAAGTCCATAGATATCCAATCGAAGTTCCATTATGGTACCTCCGGGGGTTGATTCAAACCCGATGGAACCTGGTACTCATCCTTCAATTGCATACAATAGAGACATCTAGAAGCAAACTATGCCACTCCCTTCATTATCCCTAGCCACTAGAACTGACATCATAGGTCTGGGTACATATTCTACACACCTGGATGTACTACCAAAGAAGATGTATGGAACTCCCTCAATACCTCCTATCATAATGCTATTGGTACTACTATGTGTCCACTGAAAAGAATGATGTGCTCCCCACCTTTCGAATATCCAGTAAGATAATTCCCTGAAGATATCTAAGTATGTAAATTTTTATAGTCTGTATCCCCAAGCCGTGCCTCCCTGACTTTAGGCAAGAATGTAGGGGTGACACCCATCAAATGGAGATAAGCTTATCCAAATCCATCAATGAAGGATATATGCAATGATGCTAACAGATCTAATGCCCTGTTATTTAATTATGAGCTCGAACTTCTTCTGAGAGCATCTACCACCATGTTCCCCTTCCCAAAATTATTTACTTTCTCAAATTCATAGTCTTGGGGGAACTCTAGCCATCACCTCTATCTCAATTTCAGATCCTTATAAGAGAATATATACTTGAGACTCTTGTGGTTAGATTAGATGATAATTCACTCTCCCAAAAGGTAGTGTTTCCACATCTTCAATGCAAAGACTACGACTACAAACTCAAGATCTTGGGTCTCATAATTTTACTCATGTGGGATCAACTATCCAGAACCATAGGCAATCACTGATTTCCCATACATCAGGACACAACCAAGCCCAGATCATGATACATCGTAGAACACTACGTTCTCGACACCCTCCTATGGTATTCTAAATATAGGAGTTCTCATCAATCTCTACCTCAGCTGTTGAAAACTCTCTTGGAACTTATGAGACTACAAAAAAGGTTGTCCCTTTCATTTCAAAGCTATCAAGGATGATACTAATCTAGAAAATTTGGTCACAAACCACCAATAGTACATAGAAAACCAAAGGAAACAACTCACCTTGGTAACACTATTTGGTGTCTCCCAAGAAAGCACTACCTTAATATTCGATGGATCTACTTCAACTCTAGCCTAAGAAATGACATGTCCCAGAAAGTGAACCTCTTGAATATAGAACTGAAACTTTGACAGATTCCTGTAAAGCTAGTGCTCTAGAAGTATGTCCAGGACCATCCACAAGTGCATCTCGTGCACTTATTTGGATACTGAATACACTAGGATGTCATTAATAAATACCACCACAAACCGGTCTAAGTAAGGAAGGAAAATCCTATTCATGAGTCCCATGAACACTACTGGGGAATTATTCATTCAACAAAGTATCACTAAGTAATCGTAGTGGCTATATCGACATCTGAAAGCTGTATTCGGGATGTACTAATCCCATACCCAAAGTTGGTGATAACAAGATCTGAAGTCAATCTTCGAGAACCACCTCACCCATTTCAACTTATTGAAGAGGTCATCGATCCTCAGTAGTGGATAGTTGTTGTTAATGGTCACCTAGTATAGGAACTGAAAGTCCACACATAACCTTGAACTTATATCTTTCTTCTTGGAAAAAAATTCTAGGGCTGCCCATGGTGAAACACTAGGTCTAACAAAGCCCTTCCTCTACAAATCATACAATTGTACCTCCAACTCACAATACTCTACAAGATCCATCCAATATGAAGGTGTAGATATCGATGTTGTCTCGAGATATAGATTAATACAGATGCCTAACTCTATATGGGAAGTTAATCCTAAAACATCCTCATGGAAAACATTATTATACTCATCCACCACTGCAGGAAACTGAGGAATCATCTCATCCACTACTCCGAGGGTTAGGGTAGCCAATTGATGCATAATCAGTTGCAACCTCCTATAAGTAACTCCATCCTATGCTGCATGTGTTTCATTTTCACCAAAAAATGAAAACCTGGCCCCATCACCATGGAAACTCCACACTCTATGCCTAAAACATTTAATCTAAGCATGAAATATAGATAACCAGTCCATACCAAGAATGACGTCGTAAGGCCTCGATGCCACCACTGTAGAGACCCCGAACCCAGAAACCCAGGAGTCAGTGCCTTCTGAACATGATGTGTTATTTTAAAATAAAATACACTTTGCTAACAACACATCATGTCCCATACAGAGGATCATGTGCGGTTCGGGTTCTGGGAAACCATCAACTTCTGAAACAATTTATCTTTCTAAAGCTGACACCTGAAAATTTTAAATCAAAACGTAGGGTGAGAATTAAAATACTCAGTAAGAGTTTTTTGTAAAAAGAAATCAAAACATTGTAACATTTGAAAACATTCCTTTTTAAAGATATTGAACACTTATTAAACGAAAATTTCAACATATGACATACAAATGCTCAAACAAGGTTTTCAAGAAGAACATGAAACATTTATGTTAATTTTTGAAGGAGTGATAATGGTTATTATGAACAAGTACTACATATGATCTAATTAAGCATAAATTTAAATAGTTAAAGTAATACATAATCAGAGTTGCGCACAAGGAAACAACTAAATTTTCATATACTGGTTACCATTCTATTAAGTGATAACACTAGGCATGCTTCAAGCTTTAAGCTAGGAAAATAAGGACTTAATGAAAACTTTAAAGGCATCAGTCGTGAAAGAACTTTATCTTGGAAAGAACATGTTACATAACTTGAATTATGTGGCATCAACATTTAATATTGAAAATCGTTTCGTTTCACCTAGGTCCATCCCCAAGGTGTCGTTAAAAATTACCAAGGTTATTCACCAAGGTATCAGTCTAAAAAGTCATCTCTAGAGATAAAGCCTTTACCCAATGCATTGGAGCGCTATCAGGGCACACCCTTAAATTTTCCTTTATTATCATGTGAGACACATCGTTCATGATTTACTTAAACCATTCGTATATTCAAGATGTCCCATACCACCTTGAATATCTCATTCATTTTCATTTTACCCAAGGTGTCCCATACCACTTTGGGTGATTTAATTTCTTAGTTCATTTAGTGATATGTCATAAGCATGCATTATGTACAACAATAAATAATGAATCACTGCAAATCGTGCTAATACAGGGTATGATGGTTAATATTGGAAAAAATATCAGTAACTAATCAAAGGCATACATGGATTATTAAAACATCCTTTACACTAAAGCATACGATTATTGATATACTAAATGATGAATTATGAATCCATGGAAAAGGAGTGCTTAAGGAAAAGCACTTGAAATTAGTTATGGTGATAAATAGGCCCTTGATCGTATAAATAAATTAAATCATGACTTGATTAATTAATACATTCAACAAGGTAGGTTCATTATGTCTTAAGATAATACATGAATACAACACGATATCATGATCCATCAAATCTTAAATCTTTTAATACGTCTTAAATCAAACCAAATTACACCCTTCATGGTAAAACAACTTCAAACAACCCTCATTAACATATGGTACATAATATTACATGTTGGGTCATTTTGAAATCCGAAAAATAGATAGAGTTTTGGTTATAAATATTCGTATATACATATAGAAAACTGTATATTTTTTTATATCTATATAGGTTTTATGAAATATAACCGAAAGGAACGATCAAACTTAGCATCCAAGTGCCATGCTCAACATAGGTTAATCCAAAAAAATATACCACCCATGCGTATATATATATATATAAAATAGGTAACCCGTATATATACATACAAAACATATTTTTAAGGATTGATTTAAAACGAAGTAAGATAATTCTTTTGTAACCATTATTTTTAATCTTTTAGGGAAGGTAATCCTCTTTGAAAACATCACCACCCGAGGGGTGTATATTCAAATATGCATATGTAAAAACTATATATATATATACCAAGAGAAAAGATATGGGTTTCTCCAAAGGAACACAAAAAAAGGAACCACGCTTACACATGCACCCTGCTGTATGCACGAAGGCCGGTTCCTTGAAGGAGGCACCATCTAGGGGGTATATATATATCAAGTATATGTATATAAACATAAACTGTGTATATACCGAAGGTTCCTAAAAAAAACAAGCATGCAGGGACCCTTACTGTGCTTGAGGAGGAAGCTTGGACAGGTGCACCGTGCTGGGTTGCTGGGAGTTCGAGGTAGATGAAGGAGGAAGAAGAAAAAGCCGCCGGGACTTCAAGAAGCAGGGGGGTTTAAGTAGGGATCTGGTGCACAAAGGGTGACTCGACCCATGCGTAGACCGACGTGGCGAAGACGGGAAAACAGAGACCTAGGAGGGGGTGTTCGGAAGTCAAGGATGCAGTGCGCGGGAGGGAGGCCGAGGCGTCCTCAGTTGCAGGCCTACTGGTCGGGCGCCGACTCGAGGAAGAAGATGACGGGTGAGGCGGTAGGAAAAGGGAAGACCATGATTAAAGAGTAGGAGATCGTGCGGTGGGAGGGGGCGCAGGAATCGGGTTAAACATTTTAAAGGGATGGAGGGATGTGATTAAAACGCTGAAGAGATCGGACGACATACGGAGGCGTGGGGGAGGTCGCGCGGTTAAAAACAAGTTGAACGGATGAGATCGACGTGGATGTCGATCAGACAGTCCTGGTTGCGCGGAGCACGTCCCACATCGGAACGGGAAGAGTTTGAGGTGCGGTATAAATAACAAGTCATTCGGGTAGCGGTGCAATAGCACAAACACACACGCACACGAGTCCTTACTCACGGGTCCCCCGCGGGCCTTGGCCCAACCTCACGCAGCGCGAGCCGCGGCCTTATACACGGGCCCACGCGCGACACGGGTAACCTATGCTCAACCCCCAAGCCTCTTGGGTCTATTGCACCACGCACCTGGGGAGCCCGATGGCGGCACCTCAGGTCCCTAGGGGGTCTCGTCCATGGCCTGGAGGGCTTGTCCCATAAGGGATTCCCTTGGCTTGGCTGGGTCCCACATAATTTTTTATAAAAATTTAGTTTTATTATATACTTAGCTCAAAATAGGGTGAAATATAAATAATTTGTAGAAATTGAATCAAAACAAACAGTTTTAATTTAAAATCTGAAAACCACCTTCTAGTTTAGATAAAATATTTTAAGTCTTGGTATAAATATTTAAAAGATATACTTTTTGTATAATACTATCATAATCATTATAATTTTTAAAATAATCTACTGTTTGTTTTATAAAATTCTTTTAAAAACCAATAGTTTCCCAAAAATAACATAATTTATGAGATCAAAAGATATAATTATTACGAATTCCCTCTAAAAATATTTTTCATAAAAAGAATACCAAGTTTTCAACTACCTAGGTATTCATTGGGATTTTGTAAAAACTAGGAGATTTACTTCTAAGAATACTATTTTTATTTTAAAACGAAGAGTCTTTTATGAAAGAATGTCTTAAGAATATCATAAAGTTATGAGGGAATAAAAACTGAGTTCTCTTTTAAAGTAAACTTTATTAATTGAAACACAACAGTCATTTTGAAAACCCAACAGATATATAAATATAACGGTCATAACTCAAAGAACTAATATAAATATAGGGGTGTGGGGTAATTCTTAAAAATAGAACACTTTAACAGGAAGGATGGATCTCCTCATACCTTTGATGCTGAGCATGTGTGCCGTGGCCCTGGCTGTTATACTTTTCATGCTGATGGACTCTGAAGATGAGGATTATCCAATTGCTCGAGTTGTGGTTCTTAGTAGTCTTGCTGTGGCTGTGTTAGGTCTTGTGCATGGTATTTTCAACTAGTTGGGTCTCGTTGTAAAGTAATGTTTTAATATATGTCAGTTTAGCTTATTCTCCATGTTTTATCTTATTTCAAATTCCTTATTGGCACAATAAAACACAACAAAAACAACAAGGGACATCATTAAAGGCATAACACTTCTTACTTAAACAAGTTCATAAAACCTGGGGCGTCACATTATCCCCCCCTTTAGAAAAATGCATCCTCGCAATTTATTTCACAACACTACAAGGTTCAGAAACGTTCCTACCACCTCCACCAACAAATAGGGTCAACATGTGCATTTAGAGGGATCCCCATAGCGAAGCTCACCTCTTCCAGCTCTCTAATCCACATACACCTAAGACAGGAGGGGTTGCACTTATGTTCCGGGCCTTCAAGCCTCCTGAGGGAAGCTCGAACAATACAAAGTTCTGAAATGTCTTTGCAGACCAATGTACGAAGGACTTGCCGAATTATGTCTCGGTCGAGGATATCGAAGCCATAGATACGGTCAAACAAGCTAAAGCTAAGAAGTTGGAGCATATAAGCCGCATAAAGATTTCCCTCTAACGCAGCCTCCTGTAATTTCACTCTGGACATGTAGTTTTGGCCAAGGGTGAAACAAAGAAAGAGCCCTTCGTGGTAACTTCCTCGTCGTTCACGTTCGACTAGCTGGGCAGAGCCAATGCGGTAATAGATAGAGGCATTCCCCTGGCAGGTGTGGAGAATCTCCGGACCGTTTGTTACCTCAAACCACTACTTACACGTTCTTCGCAAACTTGCGAAGGGGTCATACTCGTCCTCACACGTTTTGATCGCAATGATTTCCAAAATCTCAGTGGGAAGAGATAACAGGTGGGTTTGTCCTTCCATCTGAATGTTTTAAGACATGAGTTCAAACACTTGAAAATCATTCAAGGGCAAAAATAAAATAAAGACAAGGAAGGGGAAGGACAACATTTCAATAAACATACGTTTATTATTATTGGTGCTTGAGTTTCCCTAACTCATTGACTAAACGAACTCCACACAGAGAAGCAAAAATCCCTAACTCCTCGAACCAAACACAGGCCGAGCATTCAGGGAAAAACTAATGAGGACACCTATGACCTCTTATGAGTCTAGCATGGGGGGCATGAAGTTGAGAGACATCTTCATACACTTGTCATTTGCAAGACAAATGGGTGGACTCATCTTCTAATCTTCTAAAGTCCAACAACTGACCCCAGAATCCATAATTTAAAATCTGAAAAAGGTAGCCCGCTCGGAGGTCTCCGTTAGCAGCAGCTTCTTGAAAAGGGTTATCAAGAATAGTGCCAAAGCTCTCAACCGCCGTGAAAATCCGGAAAAGTCCCTCGTATTACCTTCCTCGACGTACATAGGAGGGAAACTGGGTTATTATCATGAGGAGGTAATCTATTCCTACCCCTTGGTGTAGCTGAAGCACCCGTGGTGAATTGGATACATCGTAAAGGTGTTTGCACGTCATTCAGATATGGGCATAGTTTAGAAAGTCCTCACGGATAGCTAAAGACACAATGGTCTCTTGGGCCTCTATGGGAATATATAAGAGGTTTGTACCTTCGTTTTCCATCTGAAATTTAAGAAAACCCAATTTTTAATAAAACTAAAATATATATACATGTGTATATTTTTTTTTTCAGTTTCTGGATTTCTAGAGTTATCCAAACCGAACCTCTGATACCAACTGTAGAGACCCCGACCCCAGAAACCCAGGAGTCGGTGCCTTATGAACATGATGTGTTATTTTTAAATAAAATACACTTTGTTAACAACACATCATGTCCCATACAGAGGATCGTGTGCGGTTCGGGTTCTGGGAAACCGGAAACTTCTGAAACAATTCATCTTTCAAAAGCTGACACCTGAAAATTTTAAATCAAAACGTAGGGTGAGCATTAAAATACTCAGTAAGGGGTTTTTTTTAAAAAGAAATAAAAACATTGTAACATTTTAAAACATTCCTTTTTAAAGAGATTTAACACTTATTAAAGGAAAATTTCAACATATGACATACAAATGCTCAAACAAGGTTTTCAAGAAGAACATGAAACATTTATTTTAATTGTTGAAGGAGTGATAATGGTTATTATGAACAATTACTACATAAGATCTACTTAAGCATAAATTTAAATAGTTAAAGTAATACATAATCAGATTTGCGCACAAGGAAACAACTAAATTTTCATATGCTGGTTACCATTCTATTAAGTGATAACACTAGGCATGCTTCAAGCTTTAAGCTAGGAAAATAAGGACTTAATTAAAACTTTAAAGGCATCAGTCGTAAAAGAACTTTATCTTGGAAAGAACTTGTTAAATAACTTGAATTATGTGGCATCAACATTTAATATTGACAATCCTTTCGTTTCACCAAGGTCCATCCCCAAGGTGTCGTTAAAAATTACCAAGGTTATTCACCAAGGTATCAGTCTAAAAAGTCATCTCTAGAGATTAAGCCTTTACCCAATGCATTGGAGCGCTATCAGGGTGCACCCTTAAATTTGCCTTTATTATCATGTGAGCCACATCGTTCATGATTTACTTAAACCATTTGTATATTCAAGATGTCCCATACCACCTTGAATATCTCATTCATTTTCATTTTACCCAAGGTGTCCCATACCACTTTGGGTGATTTGATTTCTTAGTTCATTTAGTGATATGTCATAAGCATGCATTATGTAAAACAATAAATAATGAACCACTAAAAATCGTGCTAATACAGGGTATGATGGTTAATCTTGAAAAAAATATATCAGTAACTAATCAAAGGCATACATGGCTTAGTAAAACATCCTTTACACTAAATCATATGATTATTGATATAATAAATGATGAATTATGAATCCATGGAAAAGGACTGATTAAGGAAAAACACTTGAAATTAGTTATGGTGATAAATAGGCCCTTGATCGTAAAAATAAATTAAATCATGACTTGATTAATTAATACATTCAACAAGGTAGGTTCAATTTTTCTAAAGATAATACATGAATACAACATGATATCGTGACCCATCAAATCTTAAATCCTTTAATACGTCTTAAATCAAACCAAATTACACCCTTCATGGTAAAACAACTTCAAACAACCCTCATTAACATATGGTACATAATATTACATGTTGGGTCATTTTGAAATCCGAAAAATAGATAGAGTTTTGGTTATAAATATTCTTATATACATATAGAAAACTATATATTTTTTTATATCTATAAAGGTTTTATGAAATATAACCAAAAGGAACGATCAAACTTAGAATCCAGATGCCATGCTCAACATAGGTTAATCCAAAAAAAATATACCACCCATGCGGATATATATATATATATATAATAGGTAACCCGTATATATACATCAAAACATATTTTTAAGTATTGGTTTAAAACGAAGTAAGATAATTCTTTTGTAACCATTTTTTTAAACTTTTAGGGAAGGTAATCCTCTTTGAAAACATCACCACCCGAGGGGTGTATATTCAAATATGCATATGTAAAAACTATATATATATATACCGAGAGAAAAGATATTGGTTTCTCCAAAGGAACACAAAACAAGGAACCACGCTTACACATGCACCCTGCTGTATGCACGAAGGCCGGTTCCTTGAAGGAGGCACCATCCGGGGGGTATATATATATCAAGTATATGTATATAAACATAAACTGTGTATATACCGAAGGTTCCAAAAAAACAAGCATGAAAGGACCCTTACTGTGCTTGAGGAGGAAGTTTGGACAGGTGCACCATGCTGGGTTGCTGGGAGTTCGAGGTAGATGAAGGAGGAAGAAGAAGAAGCCACCGGGACTTCAAGAAGCAGGGGGGTTTAAGTAGGGATCTGGTGCACAAAGGGTGACTTGACCCATGTGTAGACCGATGTGGGGAAGATGGGAAAACAGAGACCTAGGAGGGGGTGTTCAAAAGTCAAGGATGCAGTGCGGGGGAGGGAGGCCGAGGCGTCCTCAGTTGCAGGCCTACTGGTCGGGCGCCGACTCGAGGAAGAAGATGATGGGTGAGGCGGTAGGAAAAGGGACGACCAGGATTAAAGAGTAGGAGATCGTGCAGCGGGAGGGGGTGCGGGAATCGGGTTAAACATTTTAAAGGGATGGAGGGCTGTGATTAAAACGCTGAAGAGATCGGATGGCATACTGAGGCGTGGGGGAGGTCGCGCGGTTAAAAATGAGTTGGATGGATGAGATCGACACGGATGTCGATCGGACGGTCCTGGTTACGCGGAGCGCGTCCCACATCGAAACGGGAAGAGTTTGAGGTGCGGTATAAATAACAAGTCGTTCGGGTAGCTGTGCAATAGCACAAACACACACGCACACGAGGCCTTACACACGGGTCCCCCGCGGGCCTTGGCCCAACCTCATGCAATGCGAGCCGCGACCTTATACATGGGCCCACGCGCGACACTGGTAACCTATGCTCGGCCCGCAAGCCTCTCGGGTCTGTTGCGCCACGCACCTGGGGAGCCCGATGGCGGCACCTCAGGTCCCTACGGGGTCTCGTCCATGGCCTGGAGGGCTTGTCCCATAAGGGATGCCCTTGGCTTGGCTAGGTCCCACATAATTTTTTAAATTTAGTTTTATTATATACTTAGCTCAAAATAGGGTGAAATATAAATAATTTGTAGAAATTGAATCAAAACAAACATTTTTAATTTAAAATCTGAAAACCACTTTCTAGTTTAGATAAAAAAATTTAAGTCTTGGTATAAATCTTTAAAAGATATACTTTTTGTATAATACTATCATAATCATTAGAATTTTTAAAATAATCTACTGTTTGTTTTATAAAATTCTTTTAAAGACCAATAGTTTCCAAAAAATTACATAATTTATGAGATCAAAAGATATAATTATTACGAATTCCCTCTAAACATATTTTTCATAAAAATAATACCATGTTTTCAACTACCTAGGTATTCATCGGGATTTTGTGAAAACGAGGAGATTTAATTCTAAGAATACTCTTTTTATTTTAAAATGAAGAGTCTTTTATGAAAGAATGTCTTAAGAATATCATAAAGTTATGAGGGAATAAAAACTGAGTTCTCTTTTAAAGTAAACTTTATTAATGGAAACACAACGGTCGTTTTGAAAACCCAACGAATATATAAATATAACGGTCATAACTCAAAGAACTAATATAAATATAGGGGTGTGGGGTACTTCTTAAAAACAGAACACTTGAACAAGAATGATGGATCTCCTCATACCTTTGATTCTGAGCATGTGTGCCGTGGCCCTGGCTGTTATACTTTTCACACTGATGGACTCTGAAGATGAGGATTATCCGATTGCTCGAGTTTTGGTTCTTAGTAGTCTTGTTGTGGCTGTGTTAGGTCTTGTGCATGGTATTCTCAACTAGTTGGGTCTCGTTGTAAAGTAATGTTTTAATATATGTCAGTTTACCTTATTCTCCATGTTTTATCTTATTTCAAATTCCTTATTGGCACAAAAAAACACAACAAAAACAACAAGGGACATCATTAAAGGCATAACACTTCTTACTTAAACCAGTTCATAAAACCTAGGGCGTCACAACCACCAAGAGATCCAAACCAAAACTCTCACTAAAAAGACTAAGGGAACACTGTAAACACCAATGTGGGATCATCGAATCTCTTCCCATAAGAGTCTCTAAGTATAGGGATCAAGTCAACAGTTCCACTGGAATCTATGTGTATTGAACAAGGGTCATGGAAAGAAAATAATGACTAGAAAATATTTCTATAAAAACTAAAACAAAGGTGTAAAAGATATAGATCATACCTCTAATCATCCCTGGAGCCTTGGGATCATAATCCTATATCACCAGAAGCTGGCCTCATCACTGTCCACCAGCTCCCCGAGCCTATCATGGACCACCTTGGGGTGGTGGTGGTAATACGTCGAACCTCCTCTCAGATCCTACAACCCTGTCTACTCCTCTGCCACATTTTCTTCCCTAAGGAATATATTGTTTCTCCCTCTGCCTCTATCTCATAATTCCCTCAACCATCTCTAGATTGGTCACACGATGGGTCGGGAAATCTCAAGCTAGATTGTAACGACCCAAAGTTTTTCAATGGAAATTCCCTTCTTATAATTATGTCATAAAATCACATGAAAACACAACATAATTAACTACTAAGTGCTAAGTGACCTTTAAACATAAGTTTTCCACTTCTGTATTGGGAATTTTGAGAATCTAACATACACGGTTGTGTTCAAGATGATTTTTGGAGTCTAATAAAACAAAAATATTTTTTGGTGAATAGTAACCTAACCTTATGAATAGTAACACAGCCTTATGAATAGTGATATACCCTAATGAATAGTGACCTTACCTTGGATAGTATATAAATAATATTCAAATGAAATTATGATGTACCTATATTTTAGAATTAGTAAATGAATGTTTTAAAACTATTTTTTAATAATAAACCATGATTTCAATAAAAAATTTAATTAATCATATTTATAAAATCATTTTTGAAAAATGGACTTCATTTTTGGATTCTACATGACAAAAAATGGTCGGGTTAAATTTTTGGGATTTTTCTGAGATACATGAATTTTTGATGAATAATGAAATACCATAATTTACAAAATAAGCTAAATAAGCTAATTATAGAGTCATGTGTGATTTTATGATGATGTAAACCCACATGGTTCAGTACCACATGATAAAATTACTATTATTGGTCATTGAAGACTAACTATTCCTTGTATTAGGGGAAATTAATAAACTAATGAATTTTATATTAAGGAAACCCCTCTCCCCTCCACGATAAATACCACCCTTAACACCCTCATTTAATCACACCTCTCAAGCTTGAAGCCTTGTATAAAATCTACCCAAACATCTTCCATAGCCCCTCCCCCACGTCCAAGAGCTTTTGGTCTCATCAAAAGACCAATCTTAGAGCCCTTAAAGAGAATCTCAAGAGGAGGATTCAAGAGGTAATTTCTCTCCCTCTTCTTCTTTAATTCCCTTTCAATTTCAAGTTCTTTTCTTATTCTCTCCTCAAATATCTTTGTCCAAATTGTATGTTAACTCTAGTATCATGAATATACTAAAATTTTATGATACTAATGGGATATTATATCATCCAAACCATTTCCCTCTTTCTTTTATTTTATTAAAGAGAACGTTGTTCGTGAGGTGTTAATTTATCACCTTCAAGAACGACATGTTTACTTCTTCCATTTATACCTTCCGATCTGGTCATGAAACCATTTTTATGGTTGAACCAGAATATTTTATATGTATTATGTCCTATTTAAAGTTCTGGAACTGACTTATGTACATGTTTCTAAGTGATAAATTAAAACAAGTTCATTGTGATCGAAAAACCGCACAAATTAACCCAAACAATCATAATTTAATTTTTATCTAATGATTTATCAATATGGTCTATAATATAACTCATTATAATATCATTTTAAATTATATAATCTCATTAAGAACATGTAATTACTGTTCTGGATGTTTACCCATGTTCTACCCAAACTTTGATTTAAGAATACGAGTTAACCACTCAAGAAGACCATAAAAACGAACATTCCCGAAAAAAGTTTTTAAACCCTATAATTCATCAAAAGGACCATAAAATGACATAATTAAACCAAAATAAAATCTATTCATGTATAAAAGGTTCTATAATTTCTAATTAATGAATACCATGTCATTATATAGGACATTAAAGAGAATGAAGCGTTCAGATACAAGGTAAGGGGAAAATCTCAAACCCAATTTTATTTCTTCTAGTTCTCCCTCTTTCAATCCAATTTGGTATGGTCACTTCTTAAAAATCATTTTATCATAATTATATTAACTTTTCAGGGATATACATGTTTTCTACTGAAGTTTACGTCAAAAAAAATGTTTTCTAAAATAACTCTTCTTTTAAGAACTCAGCTTTTACCTCTCATTCATGGTGATGGTTCTTGTATCAAGTATGTTGTTCCCTATTTATTTTGGGAACCCAAATATTATGAATATATTCTTATGAGATGAAACCCATTCCTTAACATGGGTTATTTATGTTCGTTATTGATATATGTTCTATGTGTCATGCATGATAATGATAATATTATGAGATGATGGGTGCGCTCAGAATTATATAGCGCAATATGAATGTTTGAATGTGACGGGAGAGCCTGAAATTATACAGTGCTCCAATGCATTGGGTAAAGTAATGAATATCATGATTAAATGTGAAATTATATGGACAAGATTCTAGCTTTGTTCACAAGTATGTTTGGTTGTTAACCCCTAAGACATCATGTTTCATTTTTATGCATTTCCACATTTCAAGTCTTATATTTATTATTCCTCTCATGTTCATGATATTCTTCCCATGTTATAGTTTTGCTCACCCCATGCTATATTGTTCTTATCTATCCTATTACTGGGATTTTAGCTCACACCTTTTTTTATGTATATCCTCAGGTGACTACATATACTAAAGAGAGGGCAAGTGCCAATAATAAGCTAGTAGGGAAGGAATTTAATGATTGTTTATGATTTATGTTATAAAAGTTATGAATGGTCCTAGTTTTCCCAAGACACAAGACCGTTGGATCATCTATGTGTAATAATATTATATTGTTTATCTTTAAAATTATGTAATAGTAATATAAGAAAAGTTTGGGTTACTATAGTTGGTATCAAAGGAAAGGGTTAGTTAATTTGGGAATTAGGATTAGTGAACCCTAGAGAAAACCTCTAGCATGAGACTATGTACAAATATGCACACAAGAATCTCTACCTAGGGATCCCATATGTTATGATTTTAGTATAAATTGTGCTAATTAATAAGTAACATATTCATGAATTGTTTACTTATGTTTTGTTCTAGCCTTTTCTATTTTAGAAAATGGTGGGAACCCAGAGAAATCAGGCCAACAACTCGTGTGAGGGCCAATGCAATGATTGCCCGAATGACATCCCCAATGATTTGGGAGGAGGAGTTCAGAACTTCATGGAGATTCTTACCCAATTATCTCAGGTTAGGAACAATAACCATATTAATGGGAAAAATCCACCTTCAACAAAGAGAGAGCAACTGGCTATCGAATGTTTTATGTGTCAACGAACACCGATGTTTAGTCGATCTTTTGATCCTCTAGTTGCGGAACAGTGGTTCAACTCCATATATAAGATCTTTTTTGTGCTTCACTATTCTAATATGGAGAAGGTGACTCTAGCCATTTATCATCTAGATGGAGAGGCCAATCAATGGTGGGATTTGATTAAGAATACCCAGCCAATAGAGGAAATTGAAGAGATGAAATGGGAAGACTTTAAGAAAATGTTTCTTAACAAGTATTCCCCAAGAACTCTTCGCACGAAGATGGAGAGAGAATTCATAGAGCAGAAGAAAAAAGAAGGAGAATTTGTCACAACCTACAAAGTGAATTTCACAAGGCTTACAAGGTATGATTGGGGGTTTGTTATCAGCAATGATAGAAAAATTGATAGATTCTTTAGTGGATAAAAACCAAACCTTCGAAAGGCTCTTGCAATTCAAGACTTTGGGAATTATGAATAAGTTGTTCGGTGTTCTCTCAAAGTGGAGATGAAGTTTAGAGAATGGTCCCATGACTATGGTGATAAGAAACGAAAGATGGAGTTTCAAGCCAGTGGATCTAATGATAAAGGTTGGAAGAAAACTCAACGACCCACATGCCCAAAATGTGGAATGTTGCACCATGGGAACTGCCTCAAATGGTTTGGGAAATGATTCAAGTGTGGTAAAGAAGGACATCATGCTAAATAGTATCGAAAATACATGAAAAGGAAGGAGAATGTAGCTGATTAAAGGAGAGATCCACCCATGGTTCAATGCTACAACTGAAGGGAGCTAGGGGACTATGCAAGCAAGTGCACTAAACCTTGAGTTCTCAAGGGTAATCAGTGTTAGAAGCCACTAAATCCAATGGAATAAAGGAATAATTATGCCATCACTTTTGCAGAAGTGAAGAAAGATAATGAAGTCGTACAAGGTATACTTTTTATTCACTAAATAATGAAAAAAGTCTTATTTGATTATAGTGCCACACATTCTGTTATATCTTGGAAGTTTTCTAGAACTATAGAATCGAAGCCCCGAAACCTTGAAGTAGAGATATCTGTAAAAACACCAAGTGG
Organism: Viscum album; assembly: GCA_963277665.1. Classification (NCBI taxonomy): domain Eukaryota; kingdom Viridiplantae; phylum Streptophyta; class Magnoliopsida; order Santalales; family Viscaceae; genus Viscum; species Viscum album. Next base: position 826,443,899 of record OY728161.1, read on the forward strand.
TTCAATCATTGAAACCCAAGTGTTTTAATCTTCTCCTATTGGCGTATGTGGGAAGATTATTATGAAGAATCTTATAATACTTCCCTTTTTTGAATTTTATGCTATAATGTGAATGGATTGGATCTCATTATATAGAGCAGATATCAACTGTTGGGAAAAGGAAATATCTTTTCCTATTCTGAACCATCCCATACTCCTCTACAAATGCAAGGAAGGTCATAAATCTCCTTCGAAAAGTCCTTCATCTGTGTGGATGTTGATTCCCTACAAAGAAGAATACCTCTCCCAAATGGTTTGGTCGAAGGATAGTTCCAACCTTGTGGAAATTCCCATCATGAGGGAATTCGAAGATGCCTTTCCCGAAGAGTTACCCGGAATTCCCCCGGATCGTGAGGTATAGTTCTTAATTGAACTCATAAACAGAGCTACCCCTATCTCAAAGTGTCCCTATAGGATGGCTCTAATAAAACTGGAGGAGTTAAAGAAGCAGCTGCAAGAGCATCTGGAAAAAGGGTTCATATGCCCTAGTGCATCATCTTGGGGTGCACCAGTGCTCTTTGTGAAGAAGAAGGATGGAACAATGCAACTATGTATCGATTATTGGGAACTGAATAAGATCACCATAAATATTAAGTATCCTATCCCAAGGATTGATGACTTGTTCGACCATTTAAGAGGAGCTCAATACTTTTCAAAGGTGGATCTTCGTTCTGGATATCATCAGGTAACGGTGACGAAGGAATATATTCAGAAGACTGCCTTCCGTACAAGGTATGGGCACTATGAGTTTTTGGTGATGCCCTTCAGACTAGCTAATGCCGATGAAATATTCATGGATTTGATGAATAAAGTCTTTAGACATTACCTTGAGAAATTTGTGGTAGTTTTTATTGATTATATTATCATCTACTCCAAGAGTAAGGAGGAATATTACGAACACTTAATACTTGTGTTGGCGACACTGAGGAAGGAGAAGTTGTACACCATGTTCAGCAAGTGTGAATTTTGGATAAAGCAAGTCACATTATTGGGACATGTGATCAAAAGTGAGGGAATTTCTATGGATCCTTCAATGACAAAAAAGATTGAGGAATGGCCCAGGCCCTCTAGTTTCACAAAAATCCGTAGTTTTCTTAGATTAGTTGGGTACTATTGACATTTTGTGAGAAACGTCTCATGATTTTCATGTCCACTAACTAAGTTGACAAGGAAAGGGGTAAAGTATTTCTAGACCAAAGAATGTGAGGGAAGCTTTAAGGAGCTAAAAAGAAGGTTGATCACTACACCTGTACTCACACTACTGAATAGTGGAGAAAGTTTTGTGATATAAAGTGATGCTTCCAAGAAAGGCTTGAGTTGCGTACTCATTCAAAATGGTAGTGTGATAGACTATGCCTCATGACAGTTGCAGATCCATGAGCAGAACTACCCAACACATGATCTAGAGCTGGCAGCCGTGATTTTTTCCTTGAAAATCTGGCGGCACTACCTTTATGGTGAGAAGTGTGACATATACACCGACCACAAGAGCCTAAAGTATATATTCACACAAAAGGAGATCAACATGCATCAAAGGAGATGGATAAATCTAATCAAGGATTACGTTTTCTCTATTCACTACCATCCTGAAAAGGCGAATAAGGTAGCTGATGCTCTAAGTAGAAAGTTACCCACTACTCTATCCATGTTACGGATTGAGAAAGACCCTATCTTCTTAGATATGCAAAGGATGGATTTGGAAATCATAAGGGCAGGGGATAAATCCTATTTTTTCCAAATGATTGTGCAACCATCCATACAAGAGAAGATTAAGGAAGCACAAAGGGATGATGTAGATATACAAAAGAGGGTGAATGTAGTAAAGTAAGGGAAACTTTAAGAGTTCCATATCAACGATGATGGTGTGATTTGGTTTGGAATGCGACTTTGTGTGCCTTAATCACCCAGGATAAAGAAGGATCTATTGGAAAACGCACATAGCTCAACTTTATCTATACATCCTGGGAGTACCAAGTTGTAACGTGATCTTTGAGAACATTTCTAGTGGGATAACATGAAGGAGGATATTGAGGAATATATATCCTGGTGCTTGGTATGTCATCATGTTAAAGCAGAGTGACAAAAGTCCAAAAGGATGATGAAGCCATTTCCTATACCCATGTGGAAATTGGAAAATGTTACGATGGACTTTGTCAAGGGTATCCCGAAGATGTCGAAGGGAAATAATGTGATATGGGTTGTGGTGGACTGGCTCACCAGGAATTCCCATTTTATCGCTATTCGGGAAGATCTCTCACTTGAATAACTTGCAAAGATATATGTGAAGGAAGTGGTGAGACTGCACGATGTTCCACTCTCAATTGTCTCTGACTGTGATCCAAGGTTCACATCTAAATTCTGGAGAAGCCTTCAACATGCTTTGAGTACTGAATTAAATTTCACTGTGGCTTATCACCCCCAAACTGATGTCCAGTCTGAAAGGACTATTTAGATGCTTGAAGATATGCTAAGAGCCTGCTCTCTATAATTTAAAGGTGGATGGGATCAGTTTCTCCCATTGGTTGAGTTATCATACAACAATATCTTCCACTTGAGTATTCAAATGGATCCATATGAAGCTCTATATGGAAAGTGATGTAGAACTCAAACCTATTGGTATGAAGTTAGAGAAAGAAAGCTACATAGACCCGATCTTGTTCAAGAGATGATAGAGAAGGTTCAAGTCATCCAGAAACACATCAAAGCTACTCAGAGTCGGAAAAAGCGCTATGATGAAAATATTCGAAGGGACTTGAAGTTCGATGTTGGAGATAATTCCTTCCTTTGAATATCTCCATGTAAGAGATTCATGTAATTTGGGAAGAAAGGGAAGCTATGCCCAAGGTACATTGGCCCCTTTGAGATCCTTGACTGCACAAGAGCTGTGGCCTATCGACTTGCACTTCCACCGAATATGGCTCAAGTTCATGATGTGTTTCACGTATCACTCCTGAGGAAGTACATACCGGACACCTCACATGTACTAAACTCAGAGGTGGTATAGCTGGAAGATGACCTCTCTTATGAGGAACAAACAGTAGAGATTCTGGATTGGGGAGATATGGTTCTACGCAACAAGTTAACTGATCTTGTTAAAGTGTTGTAAAGGAACCATAAGTTTTAGGAAGCAACTTGGGAACCAGAAGAGGCAATGAAGGAGAATTACCCTCACCTGTTTGTGTAAACAGAAATTTTGGGGGTGAAATTTCTTAAGGGGGGAAGAATGTAACGACCCACCATTTTTCAATGGAAGCTACCTTCTTATAATTATGTCATAAAATCACATGAAAGCACAACATAGTTAACTGCTAAGTGCTAAGTGACCTTTAAACATAATTTTGTCACTTTTGTGTTGGGAATTTTTGAGAATCTGACATACACAGTTGTGTTCAGGATAATTTTTGTAGTCTAATAAAACAAAAATAATTTTTGATGAATAGTAACCTACCCTTATGAATAGTAACATAACCTTATGAATAGTGGTATACCCTAATGAATAGTAACCTTACCTATGATAGTATAAAAATAATATTCAAGTAAAATTATGATGTACCTATATTTTAGAATAAGTAAATGAATGTTTTAAAACTGTTTTTTAGAAATAAACCACGATTTTAATTAAACATTAAATTAATAATCCTTAGAAAATTATTTTTGAAAAAAGACCTCATTTTTAGATTCTACACGTCGAAAAATGGTTGGGGTAAATTTTTGGGATTTTTCTGAGATACTTGAATTTTTGATGAATAGTGAAATACACTATTTTACCAAATAAGCTAAATAAGATAATTATAGAGTCATGTGTGATTTTATGCTGATATAAGCCCACTTGGTTCGGGATCAGATGATAAAATTACTATTCTTGGTCATTGAAGACTCACTATTCCTTGCCTTTGGTGAAATTAATAAACTAATGAATTTTATATTAAGGAAACCCCTCTCCCCTCCTCTACATATACTACCTTTCACACCCTCATTTCCTCACACCTCTCAAGATTGAAGAATTGTCTAAACTCTGCCCAAACATCTTCCCTAGCCCCTCTCCCACGTCCAATAGCTTTTGGTTTCATCAAAAGACCAATCTTAGATCCCTTAAGGAGGATCTCAAGAGGAGGATTAAAGAAGTAATTTCTCTCACTCTTCTTTAATTCCCTTTCAATTTCAAGTTCTTTTCTTATTCTATCCCCAAATATCTTTGTCCAAATGGTATGGTAACTCCAGTATCATGAATATACATGAATTTTATAATACTAATGGGATATTATATCATCCAACCCAATTCCTTTTTTCTTTTATTTTATTAAAGAGAATGTTGTTCATGAGGTGTTAATTTATCACCTTCAAGAACGACATGTTTACTTCTTCCATTTCTACCTTCAAATCTGGTCATGAAACCATTTTTATGGTTGAAACAGAATATTTTATATGTATTATGTAGTATTTAAAGTTCTGTAACTGACTTATGTACATATTACTAAGTGATAAATTAAAACAAGTTTGTTGTGATCGAAAAACCACCCAAACTAACCCAAACAATCATCATTTAATTTTTATCTAATGATTCATAAATGTGGTATATAATATAACTCATTATAAAATCATTTTAAATTCTGTAATGTCATTAATAACATTTAATATCAGTTCTGTATGTTTACCTATGTTCTACCCAAACTTTCATTTAAGAATACGAGTTAACCACTCAAGAAGACCATAAAAACGAACATTCCAGAACAAAGTTTTTAAACCCTATAACTCATAAAAAAAACAATAAAAAGACATAATGAAACCAAAATGAACTCTATTAATGTATAAAAGGTTCTGGAATTTCTAATTAATGAATACAATGTCATTATACAGTACATTAAAGAGAAGGAAGCATTCAGATACAAGGTAAGGGGAAAATCTCGAACCCAATTTTCTTTCTTCGGGTTCTCCCTCTTTCACTCCTATTTGGTATGGTCGCTTCATAAAAATTATTTTTTCATCATTATCTTTCCTTTTGTGGGATATACTTGTTTTATACTAAATTTTACGTCAAACAAAATGTTTTCCAAAAGAACTCTTCTTTTAAAAACTCAATTTTTACCTCTCATTCATGGTTGATGGTTCTTGTATCAAGTATGTTGTTCCCTATTTCTTTTGGGAACCCAAAGCTTATGAATTTATTCTTATGATATGAAACCCATTCCTTACCATGGGTTAGTTATGTTCATTATTGATATATGTTCTATGTGTCATACCTGATAATGATAATATTATGAGGTGACGGGTGAACCCAGAATTATATAGCGCAATATAAATGTTTGAATGTGACGAGTGCGCCCAGAATTATACAGAGCACCAATGCATTGGGTAAAGTGAGGAATCTCATGAGTAAATGTGAAATGATGTGGACAAGATTCTAGATTTGTTCAAAAGTATGTGTGGTAGTTAACCACTAAGACATGATGTTTCATTTTTAAGCATTTCCACATTTCAAGTCTTATATTTATGCTTCCTCTCATGTTCATGATCCTTTTCCCTTGTTATGATTATGCTCACCCCATTATATATTGTTCTTATCTATCCTCTTACTGGGATTTTAGATCACCCCTTTTTTGATTTATATCCTCTTGTGACTACATGTACTAAGGAGAGGGAAAGTTCAAATAAGAAGCTAGTGGAGAAGGAATTAAATGATTGTTTATGATTTATGTTGTAAAAGTTTTAAATTATCCTAGTTTTCCCAAGACACTAAACCATTGGATCCTCTATGTTTAATACTATTATATTTTTTATCTTTAAAATTATGTAATAGTAATGCAAGAAAAGTTTGGGATACTATATAGATTTCCTCGGTCGCTGAACGAGTAACAATACTTGTCTTTTAGATGACTCGCTCTACCTTGGGAGCCCCACACCACTGATCCTATGTCAGGGGTTCATCCCCTCAGTGGATGACACACTTATGTTCCTATGAATGTTTTAGTCTACCTACTACCAAAGAATCATCTATAGAGTGCCTGATGGTATCTCCCACTACTGTTGTCTGCTCTACTAGAAATCTCTCCACTAGTAAATCTCACTCTAGTACCCCAGAATATGTAGGAATTCTAAAGGATATCATAGATACCCACATCTCCCAGCCTAATCTCTACACAATGTTCTGAGACCTGAATTATGGGTCATGTACCATATCTGTGGATTATTGAGAAAAACTAATAAATGTAACACCCCAAGCTTACACGGTATGCTTCTCTTTGAATAATATAGTAGCGTGTGTTGTATGCAACTTCGAGTTCTAACACACACCACAACCAATCAAACTAGCCGTTATGAATAGTAATACCCAATTTTTTAAATTTTATACATTTTATCTTTCAAAATGGACTTCATTTTTGGATTTGGAATATCGAAATTATCTTAGGGTGAATTTTTGGTACTTTTCGGATAACTTTCATATTTTGATGAATAGTGAAAATTACTAAATTTTAATTAAAAACAACTTTTTTAATCGAAATAATTAATAGTCATAAATTATGAATTTTAGTGATTTTAAAGTATAATTAGATTATATTTTTTCCATTTAATCCAATGTTGGTCATTTGACATAATTTCACATTTAAACTGGACATAAGCAAATGCCAATCTTTTGATAGTTATTATCTCTTAAAAACACGCCTTTTGTTTTAACAACGAGAATTAATTTTAAATTAATTTCTACCACTTCTATGTTTTGAATTTAAAAAAATGGATTCAATATTTATAATAATGAAGTCCAAATTGTGTATATAGGTAACTTTTATTTTTATACATTCTGAATAAGTACGGTAAATATTTTATTTACAATGGTTAACGGGTAAATCCGGTTAATAAGGGTAAAAAGTATTATTATAATAATAATAAATTACCATAAAATGTGTCCTAATCCTATTGGTTGATACATGTCCAACCATGGTCATCTTTGGGTTTATTTTGGGACCCCATGGATCCACTTGTAAGTGATAATGACATTTTATATTAATAAAGTTAAAGTAAATACAAAAATTACATAAGCATATATCTTTTAGAAATTTTTTTAAATAGGGTTATATATGTTATATTTTCTACTATAAATATTAATTAGAAAGATAAAAATATTTCCTACATAATGGTATTTTATTTATAATTTTTAGACATTTAATAATTAAATTTATTTATGACACAATAATGATGCAGTATTTTCCTTATTAATGACAGAATCAAATAATTAGTATTATAAATGTTAAAATAAATATAATTTGAAAGTTTTGATGCCATACACGAATTATATTGGTTAATATAACATTTTATGATGGCTTAAATGAATTTTTTTCTAATTAATAAAGTTTTTAAGATTTTAACAAAAATCAATTATTAAATATTGTCAAAATTGACATAAATGAGTTTTTAAAACAAATATTATATTATTACTTGATATTATATTCCTAAAAATCTAAGGTTCGGCCAAAGGACTTATATAATGATTGGTGTATCATTAATGGACTACTTGGGGGTCTCTTGGAAGTATATATTACGTTTATTAACAATATAATATAAAAATACAAAGTGACATGGTAAATGTCAAACTGTTTAACTAAGAGTTAAATGTAAATGATAAGGTTAATATAGTGACCCAAACCAGTCTAAAATATATTTTATGAAAGGATATATACCCATAACCACATTATACTTTGAATAATCCACTTTTTATCCATTAAAAATTAAATATGAATTTATTATACATTAATACTTTATTTTTTTTCTAAAGATCCCCTCTTCCCCCTTATAAAAGGACACCACTTATAACCGATTCTTCACACCTTAAAAGCCTTTTGGCTCGCCCAAAACCTGCCCAAATATTCTCCCAAATTACCTCAATTCTACTTAGAGGCTTTAGTTTGATCATAAATCCAAACTAAGTATCCCTTTTGATCAAATCAAAAGGAAGAACCCGAAGAAGAGGTAATGTTTTCACCACCCTCTATCAAGATCCTTTCTTCTTCAACTTATTCTTTCATTGTTATTTCCATTCTAAAATAATAACTCCAATATCTTATATATACTGTGATGTTATTATAAATATGGTACAGTCATATTCAGTATTCTATCCATCCTTTTAATGACATGTCACCATACGTGCATACGTACGGCTTACCGCCTCCACGTCGTGGTGTAATTGTTATTCAAAACATTATTATTTGGATGGGTATGATAATGATGTGTAATTGAAGTAAATAATAAATAAAACATTATAATTATTATGTATATATGATACACCATACAATTATATATTATTTTAATATCAAAATAATGATATTGTCGCTCGTGCGTATGTACGGACTACAGTCTCCATGAACGCAATGAAATTCATTCCGCATCGTATCCATTTAAGTATAATTATCATTTGATGATTAAAAATAATGTTTAAGGACTTGATATAATTCTGGATATGAATAAGATACAACATATCCATAACAAACAAGGCTTATGTAACAAAACATATAAAATAAAATGAGTAAGTTCACACCCGAAACGACGATAATACTAAGATATTATTAACAAAGAAAAGTTAAAAGATCATGTATGATATCATATTAATGTATATGATTCTTGTATAATTTAATAAAAATTATTTCACCACTATAAAATAGGTTAAAATACCCTTAAACAAGGAAAAATACAAGGTAAGGGTTTATTTCACAATCTCATCATTATCCGAGATTGTTAATACACAATTATATAATGGGACCTATTTATCATCCACATCCATGTTTCTTAAAAATATATTTCAAATAATTCTAAATATTTTATATAATATGGGTTATAGTCATTTATAACCTTTTTTGACTTTTTATAAGAAGTTTATAAAGGAATCTTTCTGTCGTTATCCAAACAAGTTCCTTTTTAACCTTTTCGACAGAAATAAGGTAAGAATGTATTTTTTAACTTATACGGCAGGTACATCTATTTTCCACCATTATAAAATCTTAGAAGCTTCCATTACAAGATTATAAGGATATTTTCAAAGTAAATGTTTTATTTTAAAATTATGTGACTTTTAAATGATTTCAAAAAAGGAGATGTTTCTCTCAAATAGTTTTGATTTCATCTATGTCAACATTTTTTTGATGAATTTTAAGCATATTTGAAGTTGATTTATTATAATACAAAACATCCATATTGTATTCAAGGTTTTGTGATATGTTTGAATATGGATGTGTTATTTTTATACCATTCATGGTTTATGGAGAAAGTATTGACATTTCATATGCTAGTTTTAATACGAATGTTTATGTTATGATTAAACTTGTTCATATGAGGAATGCATTGGACTTAATAAGTGATGGTTAGAGCCTGCTATAGCTCCTCGATGCATCGGTAGGTCTCATGAAACAAACAAGTGTCTTGTTACAAGGCCTTGACAAAATATTATTTGTATTCTTGGAACATGGACTTTACTATGTGGTTATGATAGTCTGACATTATGCATTCCTACATTATGAAAGTGGTTATTGATATAACATGTGATTATTCGACTAGTAGAATATCTATGTGAATAAGTAAATTGAATTAATTCATTGTATTTCTTCCATATTATGTTGAAGTTCAGTTTTAAAAGGCTTTTGTTATAGTTATACATTTCCTTAAATGTTTATGCTTATTTATGAAAGTTTCCGCTATATTGTTATCCTTACCGGGCATCTGAGCTCACCCATTTATATATATTATTTTTCCCAAGATGTGAAGAAGTATTTTATGAATAACCTGCAGGGATAGTATGAGGGGATATGAGTGTGGAGACAAGATGTTGTTGTAGTTTTAATTTTTTGATGTAATGTAAGACTTATGAATATATCTAGTGTTTCCAAGGCTACTAAACTAATCAGTATTTCGAGATTTGATCTTTTGTGATCATTTCAATGTTAAGTAATAATGCACTGACTCTGGGTAACTAGGGTCGAGGCTTTACAGTAAATCTCACCGACTGCTCCACCACTGTCTTACTGCCCTTCTACAGATGAAAAATCTTATATATGTGCACTAATCACAATGTGGGTAGAAATAACTCATCTATAAAGAGAAACTCTATGTATACAAAAGAGAGAGTCTCCCCATCATGTTTCGGGGTCACTAAGCTCCACCATCGCCCCACTGAGCATTGGAGAAGACTCACGACCAGGACTGCCATCTATTCGGAAGGCATCCTCACAAGGTGGAAGTCAGGTGTAACTGCCTCCAGCGAATCCTCAGCTATATGGGGGTCTATATCACCCTAAAAACTGAGAGTTCACTACCTCTGTAACTCATTGAAAGTAGTCATCCTACCTGAATCCTCAATCGTTAGTCCTGGTAGTAACTACTTCTCAACGGGTGGTGGTCTCACTGGTAAACCACCCATATGTTCTATCTCTAGTACATACCCCAGTATAAATTTATCATCTCTAGGAAGGTAATACTCATGATCACGCAATGGAATGATATCTAGTTGTATGCATGGAGAAATCTTGAAATCGAACAAGATGTACCATAGTCAATAGAGTATACCCAGTGAGTTGACTCAAGAAGGACATGATAACACACCCAAATACTATATGATGTATGTACCATTGTTTTACCTACAACCAGTGTTTTCATGTACCGAGTTGAAAAATAGAATTCCGAGCCTTGGTGTATGGATACGTCTTCCACTACAACAATACTGGATTCTATGGATTGAAAGACGAACTTGAAGCACTTAACATTGTTGCCCCAAACCAACCTCACAGACACTTGGTTCTTAAGTAGAACTGATCTTCTTTGATACCACTTTTTCATGACCCATCCTAGAGGGGTCCATGTCGTGACTACCCCAATACCCCTTCCCATAGGCCAGGGGATGGTGACTAGAACCTAGTAGGAATATCCCAAAAATGGGAGGAATTTTCCTTAGTACATGTACACACACACACGCATCTAAGCCAAAAATGCTGAAATGTAAAAACACTAAGTAAACAAGCATTCACACCACTAAGATAAAAACACAGTATGATAGTAGAATACTGGAAAGTAAATATGGACAGAATACAAGCCCAACTAAAAAGGAGATATGAAAAGTGAAAGTACTAGTTCTAGAAACATATCTGTAGAAAACCCTACCGGAAGGGTACGTATAAGGACCACTGTTTAAAGCCATAAGAGTACACCTTGATGGTCTAGTATCTCTAAGAGCCACCTGGTCTTGGTCCACCTAAGACTTCATAAAAGTATTGATCATTGGCACAAGACATGACATGTGTGAGCAAATCCCATGTGGGGGTGAGTAAAACAATACTCAGTAGGACACCCCGAAACCACAAAGGAATACCACAAATAAATACACGACGTACACCAAAAATTAATACATAGAGTATACCAAAAAGTATACCACTAATAATTACACAAATTATACCACTGAGAAGATGTATATTCGTCTTACATAGGAATAATTCTATAGAATGAATAATAAGATTATAAAATGTAGTCCCCAGAACACCCAGTATCGATGAGACACTTATTCCTGATGAGACAGTCAGCCCCGATAAGACACGTAGTCATGGTAAGATATGTAGTCTTGGTAAGACACACAGTCTCGGTAAGTCACGTAGTCTTAGAAAGTCGTCTAGTCTCAAAGTAACATAGTCTCAAAGTCATGTATTCTCAAATTCATATAGTCTCAATTTCATAACCATCCTCTAGATTTCGCTCGTAGTACTTTTTTTTTCTGAGAGAACCTAATACTCAAGCCATTAATTTGAATTCAAAATTGGAAAAAAAATCACTTAGAGTATCTCAAAATGACTGTCTCATCACAAGTATCCCAAATCCGTAAAAAACTCATCAAACAGACACACAGTTTGACTATTATGACTGTTTTTAGTGAAAAGGTCCGACTCGAGTCCAGTCCAGCATGAACAATCCCGAACTGGCTCAGCCAACTATGCTAAGACGTTTGGGCCTACTGGACCATGACCCAACTCCCCTTGGTCTGGCCCACCATATACGTGCTGACATTACTTGCTGCACGCGGTATGAATTGACAATGTGCCCCGCCTGGTGCCACATTTTTTCCGCATCCCACGCAATTGGACCACCACATTCACATGAATAATTCATGCTATGCATGACCCATGACCCAACACCACCATAGAATTCTCATAGCCTACCTGCCGCGTATGCAGACTCCTCACTATTGTATCCACCTTTCAACATCGTGCCTACCTACCGCAACCCCCATCTCCACAACTACTCCAACGTGCCCTTTACATATTTCATATCCACCAGCCACCTTGTCGGTGGCCTATACCTACTAGTTCACTGTCCGCCTGGACCATCCCCTAAGACCCGTGCCACTGCTCGCCTGGACCGTCCAGAGCCGCCGCCCCTAGCCACCATCATGCGCCACCTTCTGCCACCATCGTGTGTCACCACCTTATGCCATCATGTGCTGCTGTCCCTACCAAATCACGATGTGAATTTGTCATCACAAATTCATTTTGACTTTATGGGGTTGGATCTTCAATTTTGGATCGTTGCGCCATGAATTGGGGGAAGAACGATCGATCATTCACATAGGGGTTTCAAAGTGTGGGAAGAAGATGAAGAACACGTGAAGAATGCAAGAGATAAGGGGAGATAATAAATGCACATGATCTCCCAAAGAGCATATCTCGAACTTTGTTCATGTTAGTGATGATTCATCCTTGTTATAAAAAAGAATGAATTAAGATAATCACCAAGATATATCACTCGTCAAAACCCCACAATTTAACCATCCTGTAAGAACAACCGAACTACAGATCAACCTATTCATGGATTGGTTTGTGTTGGTCCTTGAATTTATGAATAAGGAATGAATCAAAAAGAAACAATCCCCTAACTTGAGTTGGAATGATCATTGATGAAGAGAGAAGTTGTTTCATTATTCATCGCCCCTTGATCTTCCAGATTTGAGGTTATTTCGATCTATCGTCTTTTTCCAACGTTTTCTCTAGAGGTTATTATCTCCACCTCAAAGTAATCCCATGGTTATGATGATATAATTGAATTATATAACAAGTCTTTTAAAAAAATAAAATTTTCAATGTGTCGCCGCGTAACGTTAAAAATAAAATAAAATAAACTTAATTTATTTTATTTCTTTAAATGTCTGAAAATTACTTTCCACAGTCGACCTATGCGAGTAGATGTTAGGCCACAACTAAGGTAAAGTAACTGCTCTGAATGAAATAGTACCCTCATATTTCTGATCTGACCACTCATTTAAAAGTTATTCATCTTTTTCATGAAAATCACATGCACATGTTATTTAATATTTTAATATTCTTTAAGCATTTGTTAGGAGCACACCGGGTCTCAGAATCACACGCCGTCTCAGTGCCTAGCCTCATAATAATCCCATATAGTATATAAAAATAATATACGGAAATTTTAAAACATTTTAATACAAGAAAGAGATGAATAACATGAGGTCTAATAGTGTTGAAGAGGCATATATCCACTCCGATTAGGATATAATACATCCTGAAGGTTATGGGAAGTTGGCGACATCCATAGATGGAAAGATCACACCTTCTTATAGAGACATGGAAATTGCATCTATTGGGTCCTCTATCAAGAATTCAGATGACTTCAGAGCCTCTGTTTTAGACACTACTCATCCTGGGAAAGAAATAATGGATATGGATGTTGGACTGGTTGATATTTCATTGGCTGAGATGTCTCTCGATGAAGTTGAAATTAAGGTTTCTACTGACTGATGGACTATAAAAGAGCAATCTATTGCTACCTTGGGCCATAAAGGTAAAAAAAAGTTTAATGATAAATATCAAGGGAATATTCAAAATGTGAAAAATGTTCAGGTCCCCATGTTTGAGTCCAGTGGTATTCATACAACATCTCCTAGCAAGGGATGCCCACCTATGCTACTTACAACGATGGTAGAGATGCTCTCTCATGGTCAGCGGATGCCATCCATGATCAAATCCATGTGCAGAGATGTTTAGTGGATACAACTTTGAAAAGGTAACCATCCAAAGGTAATAAAGAAGTGGTGGATGATAATGGATTCCCACTTTTCATCCCTCATAAATACAAGATACATGTTTCACAGCTGCAAGGTACACAAGTTACTTACTTTAAGACTCAAATTCCTGATGGAAATTGCAGGAGTGATAATCTTGTGGGTGAAAAAAGGTCCTATCCACCTCACTTAAGATGTTATGTAAAATGAATATATATAAATATATTTTGGAAGGGCCTAACATGAAGAATGGGTTACTGCAGGGGAAACAATGCCAGTATCATACCTTTAGATGACCTGTATCACAAAAATTTTCATTTGAGGTGGTTTAGACCACTACCTAATTATATAGAGGTAGTTCATAAACTGTCACATATTGCATGATATCTAGTCATTTAGTAGTGGTGTTGTTTATTTTATGGTGACTTTTTATGGGTCATCTTTGGAACATTTAGTGGAAGTTTTATGTTTATTTACTAGTGGTTCTGTTATTTTAAAAAAACTAGAGGAATATAAATAAAAAGAAAATAATTGTCACTGAACATACGAGCAACATTTTTTTAGAAACAATATCAATTAAACACCACTAAAACTTATTTTATTTAATATATTTAGGATTTGTTACCAAAAACAACTGCTATTTATTTAAATATTTAATAATAAACTGACATGCACTAAACTAAAACATGAATATACGATAAACTCATCATATATACATCATACATCAACATTAATCTATACAAACATACAAAATCATCATAACCTCAATCTTAGTCAACTCATACAACTAATACCTTAGTCATCAGTATATTTATATAATATATGTCCAACAACAACTGATTCCCAATATACATCCACGTCATGACCTCCACTATATTTTTCTACCTCCACATCATCTCATCAACAAAAACTGGCCACATCTTCTCATCAACTATAACAAAAAAGAAAACAAAAATTAAAACTAAACATAATAAATAAGAATTAAAATAGAAAACTAGAAGAATGTCATGGATCGGAATGATTAACCTTGTGCATACCGCTGACATCTGCCACCTAAAATGAAAACTAGAACTTTTAATAAAATAAATGAAAAAGAAAAAAGACAAAAAATATATTTAGAATGTTTCACATAAAATTTGTTATTTTTTTAATCAAATAGAAGACATTTTAACATAAAAATAATAATATATAATATAAAACACATTGAAAACATAAACTTTCCTATTTATGATAATATTCAACACTTGAATCTGAAAATAGATAAGTAAATATTCTAATTTATTTTTAAATCGATGTGTGGTATGATTTAACATGAATTAATAAAGAAATTTTAAATACTTTGACATCACATCATGTCCTATATTTCAAAAACAACTCAGTAGTGTTTGACTAATAATTTCACATCAATATGATGTTATTTTTTGCTATTTTGACCATTCAACACACATTTTAGTTTTTAAAACACTAAAAACATACTTATGACCATCATGGGAAAAACATAACTCTAAATTAATTGTTGTCGGTTCCTAATGCATCAAAACAATCCGAATTAATTTTCTCTATTTTGAGTAGGTCATTTGTCCTTTTTATTAAAACTGAAGTTAATTTTAAATAAAAATATTCACTTAGAGACATACCAGACACATAATGTATTAGATTGAGTTGTTGTTGATTCCTACACATCAAAACTGTATTTTGGATCATTTTCCTAAAGTATCAAAATAATATGAATGTGTTTTCTTTGTTTTAAGTAGGTCATTTGTCCTTTTTACTAAAATTGATGTCAATTTTAAATAAAAAGACACAATTGGAGTAATACCGGTCACACCATGAATCATATTTAGGTGTGAATGATTTATACACATATAATATTACTTATTAATAATTTTTCTAAAGTATGAAAACAATATTAATGTGTTTTCTAAGTTTTAGTGTGGCACTTGTATTTTTTATGAAATTTTCATTTTTGACAGGAAACATCAAATTTAACTCCTACCAATCACATCGTGTATCAGTTCGACATGATACAAATTACTACATGTAAAAAATGTATTATGGAAAAATTTCCTAAATTATCTATAAAGTCAGAGCATGTTTTATTAGTTTTCATCGAGTGACACTTTTAGAACTAAAATGTCGATTTTAAACTGATAACAGAAACATTGAGTCATATCAGGCGCATCATGTATCCAATTAAGGGGAGGTTGATTCATAAATGTAATAAATGAGTAATGGATAATTTTCCTATAGTATAAAAACAATTAGAATGTATTTGATTGGCTTTGAGTAGGCCATTTATCCTTTTTACTAAATTTGATGTCAATTTTAAATAAAAAGATGCACTTTGAGTCATACTTGTCTCACTATGCATCATATTGTGGTGAGTATTATTTATAAATGTCTAAAATGAAATTTGGATAATTGTACTAAAGTATCAAAACAAAATGAATTCATTTTCTCTCTTTTGAGTATGTCACTTAACTTTTTCAATAAATTGTCATTTTAAACTAGAAACACACACTTTGATTCATACTAATCATATCGTGTATTGAATCAATGTGAGACTGATTCTTACATGTCAAAAAATAATTTCAAATAAATTCAAAAAATTTTCATAAAATTATGAGCATGTTTTCTTAGTTTTCAGTGAGTGCTACATTTTGAACTAAAATTTCGTTTTTAAACTGATAATAGACACATTGATTCTTACCGGGAATATCATGTATCAGATTGAGGCGTGGTTGATTTCTACACATGATAAATGATTTAATTATAGTTTATATACAGTATTAAAACAATTCAAAAGTGTTTTCTCTATTTGAGTAGTTCATTTTTACTTTTTACTAGAATTAATGTGAATTTTAAATAAAAACATGCACTGGGAGTCATATCGATCACACTGTGCATTGGATTGAAGTACATATGATTCCTACACATCTAAAATGTCTTATGTAGTGTTTTGATATTGTATCAAAACAATATAAATACTTTTAATTGGTTTTGAGTATGTCACTTTTATTTTTTACTAAATTGTCATTTTAAATGGAAACACACACTTTGACTCATACCGATCACACAGTGTATTGGTTCCATGCGATAAAACTTCCTAAAAATCAAAACTTACTTATGAATTTATTTTCTAAATTATCAAGAAAATATGAGCACCTTTGCTCAGTTTTCAGTGAGGGGCACTTTTTGAACTGAAATGTAGATTTTAAACTCATAACAGACCGATTGAGTCATACCTGGAACATCTTGCATCAGATTTTTTGAGGTTGATTCCTAAACATAAAAACTGAATTATTTATCATTTTAATAAATTATAAAAACAATATGAATTTGTTTGATCTATTTTGACTATGTCATTTGTCATTTTTTCTAAAATTGATGTAAATTTTAAATAAAAAGACACACTTGGAGTCATACCAGTCACATCGTGCATCATATTGAGGTGATGATAATTTATACATGTCTTAAATGACTTATATATTATTTTTATAATGTATTAAAACAATATGAACGTGTTTTATTGGTTTTGATTACATCACTTGTCTTTTTTACTAAATCTCCATTTTAAACTAGAAACACGTACTTTGACTCATACATATTACATCACATATAAATTTAATGTGAGACCGATTCATACATGTAAAAAAGGACATATGAATATATTTACTAAATTATCAAGAAAATATGAGTTCATTTTTTTGGTTTTCAGTGAGTTACACTTTTTGAACCGAAATATTGATTTTAAACTAATAACAAATAATTTGAGACATAATGAGCTTATCATGCATCATATTGAGGTACGATTGATTCATAAATGTTAAAAAGGAATTTTATACCATTTTACTAAAGTATATAAACAATAATAATTTATTTTATAAGTTTTTTTCAGGGAATTTATCATTTTTAATAAAATTAATGTCCATTTTAAATAAAAAGACGCACTTGGAGTCATACTGGTCACACCGTGCATCAAATTGAGGTGAGGATAATTAATACACATTTAAAATTACTTATGGATCTTCTTACTAAATTATAAAAACAATTCGAATGCATTTTTCAGTTTTGAGAACGTTACTTTTTTTACTATATGTAACTTTAAACTGAAAATACACACTTTGACTCATACCGATCACATCATGTATCATTTTGATGGGAGTCCAATTCCTACACATTATAAATGACATATGAATAAATTTATTAAATTATCAATTAAATCAAATAATATTTATTTATTTTCAATCAGGGGAAGTTTTTGAACAAAAATGTCAATTTTAAATTAATAACAGACACTTTGAGCCATACCGGAAACATCGTATGTTGGATTAAGGTGAGACTAATTCCTACACATAAAAAATGACTTATAAATCAATTTAATAAATCATAAAACAACCCTAATGTGTTTTATTAGTTTTTGAGCAGGTTATTTTTCATTTTTACTAAAATTAATGCCAATTTTAAACAAAAATAAGCACCTGGAGTCATACCGGTCACACTGTGCATCATATTGAGATTCAACTAATTCTTACACATCCCAAAGTCTCAAAAACAATGTTACAACCAATGTTACCATGATATCCGTTTTCTTCCTCTTTTGAACTGCCAACATTGTGTATTGATTTGATGTTATTAGGAGAATTTTTTTTATCATTTTTAAAAACCAAAAGATCATAGGAAGATCATGTTCTCATAATATCATGAGAACTAACCATAATGGGAACATGAAATTTTTATACTCTTATTAAATTCAACAACGAGGAATGTTTTCTAGTTAATAACTTAGAATCAAAATGAAGTATTGGAATTTCCACAAAGAAAGACAATGAAAATAAAAACTGTTGTAGCATTGGTTGAAAGAAAAATTTTATCTCTTGTGTGACTTGATGAAGAAAACTAAATGAAAATGTTACTTCTTAAAAGATCTATGAAAAAACTTAATAAGTATTAGATAAAAATGATATGGAATTTATTATACAAATAACATATAAAATGATGAAAAAAATAATTAAATAAGTAGTAGGAATTCACCTTTTCTTTATGGTTGTATGCATTATTGACTCATTTACTTATTTCCACTATCTCATTTATAGGCTCGAAGGCCAATCTCTCATGAGTATGAGTAGCTTCAAACAGACCACCCCAACTAGAAAAAAAGAGTCCACCAATATAAATTATGTTTTACTAAACATATAAAATAACCCATCTAACTAATTTTTTGTTTATTCCTCCTTCGTTTTATGGAATTTAATGTAATGAAATTTATTATCATGATAGATACATTTAAAATAAAATAGTTTATATATTGGAAAACTATTTTTTGTAGAAAAATGAAAATTTTACTACTATTTTTTCTTAATATTATTATGCATTTATTACTAAAAAAATGTGAGTTAATATAGTCATATACATTTGTAAACATCATCATATTGTCATTATTTTAAATATATCAATCTCATTTATTAGTTAAATGTCACAAAATATTAATAAAACAATTCATTGAGAATAATATTTTTATCATTATCATGGTCATCAACATTAATCATAGTAATTATAAATTTATTCCCAGAAAATACACTAAAATTATTTCATAATATCATAATATTAATATAATATAAAATATAAATTTTAGGGATTTAATTTCAACAGGTGAGGAAAACTAATTTTTTAATTTAATAGACTAAACCATTATTTTGATTAAAATTGTACATATTTTTGAAATATTATATATAAGTGTTTTATAAATACAAAAAACTATATTTTTTGATTTATTATATATATATTTATAATATAAGTAAGCTTCCAAAAAAAATTAATGCATTCTTCTATTATAGTATCTAGTATTTCCCCCTGTGCAATCACACATGATTAGATTTAAAAAAAATGTGTTGAGTATAAATTTTAAAAAATAAAAATAAATAATTAACATGGAATGAAACCATGAGATCAAAAGAAAAAATAGTAAACATGGAATGAATCTATGAGATGAGTGAGTAAAAAATCTATAGTGAGTATATCTATTCATTTCAAAATTTTAGAAAAATCTGAAAACATATAGTGGCATGTGTGTAAGGATATTAAAATTAATTCCTTTAATGAGACATATCAATAATGAATGATGTTCACGGATTTAAAAATTATATACAAAATATATTCTTGTAATTAACCACAAATACTTCCACTATAATTGCATTTGAATGTGAAAAATATTATACCTGAATGGAAAGCTCCCCAGTGAAGTAATAATAAGAATCTATAAAAGCCCCCCCATAAAACTAGAATTTTGTTTTCACATTTACTTATACATGGAATTATATAATAGGAAAGATGAAGGGATGTGTCTTTATATACCCTCTCTATATAGAGCCAACATCCTATGTCTCAATCCAAAAAAAATTAATATCAAATATAACCAATTGTCACTTAAAAATGAATATTTAATATCAATGAAAAACTCCACAAGTAATTATGTAATGAATTAATTCATGAGATTTATAGTTATAATTATTCCGAATGGCCAGAAGGAATTTTTTATTCATTTTTGATAATACCCTTTTTAAGGGTTGAAGTGGAACAGTTACATGGCCCATAGGCTTCGTGACATTACATGAACTAAAGGTCTTATATGAATTCATCTATACTATAACTACTTGGAACTTCCCCTCCCTAGTGTGTACATCATGATGTTATCTCTCCTCCTTCACTTTTCTATTGGTTTAGGCTTTCAATGCAAGAACATACTGGTGCCGATTGAAAATTTCATACCCTCTCATTCTCCCAAATCCATTAGCTCTGCTATGGTGAAAGTGCCTTGATCTAAATACTCATCTGGAGCTTCCTCCTTATAGGTTATGAATAGTATATTAATTATAGTTTCATGTGGCCTGAAGGACTTGAGGTGGCCCGATGGCCTAAAGGTGCCCCGAAAGCCATACTGGCCCAAAGGTCTTGGGTGGGTCAAAGGCCTTGAAGGACTAAAAGACCAAACCGATGGCCCAAATGCCTGAATGGATGAATTGTTTTGACTAAAATAGAATAAAATAACACTTGACACAATATTTTCTACAATACCCTAGAAGTATGTCTCTTCTTGGATTTGATCTCGGGTGTCTTGTATTCACTTGCCGAGTCCTCACCAACTGGGATGAGTAAAGTTTTGTATAATTAAGCAAAATTATAATTATGGTATTTTGAAGATTTATATTAATTCACAGTATTTTTATATTTATGAAATGTTATTACATTTTCAAATTATAAATATATGTCATTGTTGACAGGACATGGCTGAATGAAGCAAAAAAATAACTCAAATTGTAAAATAATTAATCCACAACATGGTCAGGGAGTAATCTTATAATTTAAAAAATCAAATCCCATTTCAATATTTTCAGGAAGTATAAGTGAATATAAATTATGGAATTACATTTTTATGCTAAACTATGAAATTTGGTACTGACAAGTAGAAATAGTTATAACTTCGCAACACATAGTACAAACCACCTCGGGGGACCAAAAATATTATCTAAGGGGAATGTTGAAGGATACAAATAGTAATTTTTTTTATATGGGAGGGGAGAATAGAATACAGATGGAAATAAAATGATGTTTTAAAAAGGATTAATGATTTTTATTGGAATAATATATGACTTTATAAACACAATTTTCATCAAACATGCATGATTATAATTTAGATCAAGTCATGATTTTCCTAAGTGGATGAATTAATCTTGTATTATCATATAAATGATGTGAATCTTGGTTACATTAGTTTATAATCTCATTTTTTTTCAAATGAATTATTTTCTGGTTCAACATATTGGTTTCATACTCTCTCATGGAATATCCTCATAATCTAGAAATAAACTATAGAGTGATTACAAATAATTATATTAATTAGAAAGATCAAAATCCAAAAGTAAAATATTGAGTGATTACACAACAAATAAATCATAATGGAATATAATATAACTTAAATAAACATTCATCTAATCAAATTATATATACTTCAATACTTTTGTAATAAAAATTCATAGTGATTAAGAGGAAATGGTAACATGATCAAAATATAAAAATAAAGCGTAAAGGTTTTATTATCAAATTTAAATTAGAATATTCATAATACTATTTAAGATATAGAGTTATTAAAAAAATAATATTAATTAATATATTTTTATATTTCAATAAACATTCATGAAATGAATTTTACTAATTAATAAAGTATAATCTAATACAATGTATACATAAAAATCAGAACCTTAGAGAGAAATTACAAGCAAATAACTCCTTTGAGAAATAATAGATTCATGGTGATTATTTAGAGAAGGATAAAACCTTTGGTGGGGGGTGGGGGTTGTGTTTTTTGTGAGATGACTAGAGAGGAGGTTATTGGGGGGAAGGTTGTGGGTTTTGGTGTCGGAGGGGGGGGGGGGGTGCTTGGGGTTGTAGGCTCAGGGTCGCCGATGGGGAGAGGAGAGTAGGAGGGGGGGGGGGGACGAGTTCGGGGTCACCACTAGGGGAGGAGAGGAGGATGTTGGGGGAGGTTGGGGTGGGGAGGAGGGTTTGGGGTTGGGGTTGCCCAAATAGAGTAGGGTACAGGTAGGTATTAGGGTTTTTATAAAAATTTTAGTGGTTGTTTAATTTAGGCTTCCACTAATTTAAAACAAAAAAAATATCACGGTGGTTTTATGAAACCAACGCTATATTATATTTTTTTCAACCAGATTTATTTCATGATAGTTACTGGAACTACCTTGAATAAACCACCACTAACCATCTCTTTTCTTATATTGGAAGGTGAAATTTCAATTGTTGGGATCAAAGAGGAAGTGGAAAAATGAAATTTTTTGCTTCTTGATTCAACCTTTTATATGATGGAACCGAATGTTTTTTGTTTTAATGATTATGTAGTAGTGTAGAAGTTTCTATATATTAATTCTTAAGATAGAATATATGCCAATTTAGAAATGGATTTCAGGGATATATCTTGGAAGTTCAGAACATGCTCCACTTCAATGGGATCATCCGACTGTTCATCAGATAGTGAATTTGAGGTTCCTGAAAGGGCCAAAAAATTGAGATGGGTATATGACCTGACCTTTTCTTAAATTAATTTTACATCATTATAAATATAAACAAGATAATAGTATTACACCACGAGGATACAAAGTTTTATTATCTTGGGAAAACTTAGACCATACATAAAATCTACAACATCAATTATAGACATTAATTTAATTCCTTGTTCTCTATCTTCTTATTGGCACTTGATCTCTCCTTAGTAAATGTAGTCACCTGATGATATACATAATAAAGTAGTGAGATAAAATCCCAATAATAGGATATATGTGAACAATATAACAATGGACTATCATAATCATAACATAGGCAAAGGACCATGAACATGAGAGGAAGCATTAATAAAGGACTTGAAATATGGAAATGTATAAAAATACAACATCATGTCTTAATGGTTAACTACCACTCATACTTGTGAAAAAATATAGAATCTAGTTCACAAATCATTTCACTTTAACTCATGATATCCATCACCTTAACCAATGCATTGGAGTGCAGCATAATTCCAGGCGCACCAGTCACATTCAAACATTCATATTGGGGTATGTAATTTCGGGTTCACCCGTCACATCATAACATTATCTTTATCATGCATGTCACATTGAAAATAAATCAAAAATTAACATAACTAACTCATGTAAACGAATGGGTTTCATCTCAAAAGTACACATTCATAATCATTGAGTTCCCAAAAGAAAGTGGGAATAACATACTTGATACAATAACCATCAAACTTGAGTGAGAAATAAAAGGTGTGTTTTTGAAAGAAGAGTTATTTTGGAAAAAAATTGATTGAAATAAAATCCATTGAAAAAAATGTATATCCATGAACAGTTAAGATAAATATGAAAAAATTATTTTTAAAGAGTGACCATACTAAAAATGGAGTGAAAGAGGGAGAACCCGAAGAATGAAAGTTGGGTTCGATAATTTCCCCTTACATTATATCTGAATGCCTTATTCAATTTAATGTCCTATAAAAGGACATTATATTCATTAATTATAATTTCTAGAACATTTTAAACATAAACATGGTTTAATATGGTTTTATTATGTTATTTTATGGGCCTTTGGATGAGTTATAGAGCTTAGATTCATTGTTCAGGAGTGTTAATTTTTCTAGATTTTATGAACGGTTCACTTGTATTCATGAACAAATTTTCATTTGAAATGTGGTTGAAAATACAGAATTGTCAATATATATTATCAGTGAAATTACATATATAAAAATGATCTTATAATGTATTTGGTTATGTACCATTAGGATGAATCAATAGATAAAATTTAATGATGATCATTTTTGGTTAATTAAGTGGTTTTTTGATCACAATGAACTTGTTTTATTTTATCACTTAGTGACACATAAATAAGTTAGTTCAAGAAAATAAAAGGTGATAATATAGAAACTTTATAATATGTTTTCAACCATTTTATGGTTTTATTGGCAACCTTTATGGATTTGAAGGAAAAAGGAAATGCATCGCACATGATTTAGGTAAATTAAAACATCATGTGCAACAATTTCATTTTATTAAGAAAGAGAGGGGGGAGGATTATAATGAGTAACATTCCATTAGCATGATATCATACTATTATATCAAGAATAATGAAGTTATCAGGAAATTTTTATAAGATAACTTGAGGATAAGGGAAGAAAAGAAAATAAATTTGAAAGGAAAATGAAAGAAAAGAGATAGATGAATTACCTCATGAACCCTCCTTTTGAGATTCTCATTAAGAAACTTAGGCTTGTTTTTTGATGACACCAAAAGCTATTAGATATCATATATGGGCTAGGGAAGGTTCTTGGGTAGATTTTTGGCATGGCTTGAAGATTGACAGGTGTGAGGAAATGAGGGTGTGAAGGGTGGTATTTATAGTGGAGGGGAGAGGGGATCTCTCAATATAATAATCATGAATTTATTATTTCTCAACAATACAAGTAATAGTGAGTCTTACATGACAAATTTATAGTAATTTTATCATGTTAGTCCAAACCAATTGGGATTGCATCAACAGAACATCATACATGACTCTATAATTAGTGTATTTAGCTTATTTTGTAAATTAGGGTATTTCTTTATTCATAAAAAATTCATGTATTTCAGAAAAATCCCAAAAATTACCCTAACCTTTTTTTGATGTCTATAATCTAAAAATGAAGTCCATTTTCAATTTTTTTTTCTATATATGGTTAATTTTTTTAATTAAAATCATAATTTACTTTAAAAATATAGTTTTTTAAAACATTTGTTTACCGATTCCAAAACATAGGTACAAAATGATTTCACTTAAATCATACATATATACTATCATAGGTAATGTTACTATTCATAAGGGTATATCACTATTCATAAGGGTTACATTACAATTCAAAATGGTATGTTACTATTCACCAAAAATTATGTTTGTTTTATTAGACTCAAAAAATCACCCTGAACACAACCATGTATGTCATATTTTTAAAATTAAAACCATATAAGTGGATAAATTATGTTTAATGATAAAATAGTATTTAGTATCATAATATGTCATTGTGCTTCCTAATTTTATTATACTAAAATACATAATTATAAGAAGTTAATTCTATTGACAAAACATTGGGTCCTTACATTCTTCCCCCTTAAAAAATTTTACCCTCGAAATTTTGTCTTAAATAAATAGGTTAGGGTAATTCTAGGTCATCATCTCTTTCTGTTCCCAAGTAGCTTCATCATACTTTTTGTTCTTACACAAAACTTTGATAAGGTGGGTTTTCTTGTTGCATAGAAACTTATCTCTCCTGTTAAAAATCTCTACTGGCTTCTCCTCATAGAAGAGATCATCTTCTAGATGCACCACCATTGAGTTCAATACATATAAGGGATATGGGATGTACTTCCTTAAGAGTGATACATGAAACAAATCATGAAGTTGAGCCATATTCAGTGGAAGTTCATGCCGATAGGCCACAACTCTTATGCGGTCAGGGATCTCATAGCATCCGTTGTACCTTGGGCTTAGCTTCCATTTTTTTCCCAACCACATGACTCTCTTCCATGGGGATTTTTGAAAGAATACTTTTTCTTCAACATCTAACTCCAAGTCCCTTATTCGGTTGTTATCGTAGCTATTTTTCCGACTCTGAGTAGCTTTGATATGTTTTTGGATGACTTGAACCATCTCTGTCATCTCTTGCACAAGGTTAGGTCCAAGTAACTTTCTTTCTCAAACTTCATCCCAACAAGTTTGAGTTTTAGATCACTTTCCATACATAGATTTATATCTAGACATCTAAATACTCAAGTGGAAGCTATTTTTATCTGAGAACTTAACCAATGGGAGATGTTGATCCCATCCACCTTTTAATTCTAAAGAGATGACTCTTATCATGTCTTAAAGCGTCTAAATAGTCCTTTCATATTGGCCATCGGTTTTTGGGTGATAGGACATGCTAAAATTCAATTCAGTACTCAATTCATGTTGAATACTTCTCCAAAATTTGGTTCTAAACCTAGGATCACGATCAGAGACAACCAAGAGTGGACCATCATGTAGTCTCACCAATTCCTTCACATATATCATTACAAGTTGTTTAAGTGATAGATCTTCCTAAATAGCGATAAAATGGGCAGTCATTGTGAGTCGGTCAACCACAACCCATATCGTATTATTTCCCATCAACTTATTTTCGAGACCCATGAAAAATCCATAGTGACATTCACCCATTTCCACATGGGTATAGGCAATGGCTGCGTCAACCCTTTGGACTTTTGTCACATTGATTTAACTTGCTAACATACCAAGAACCTTAATATGTATTCTGAGATCTCCCTTTTCATGTTATCCCACTAGAAGTATTCTCAAAGATCACGATACATCACAATTTCATCGTCAATATGGAACTCTTGTAGCTTCCCTTCCTTTACTGCATTCACCATCTTTTATAACTCCAGATCATCCCTTTGTGCCTCTTTAATCATATATTTGATTGATGGTCATGCAATCATTTGGGAAAGGTAGGATTTATCCCCTACCCTTATGATTTCCAAATCCATCCTTTTCATATCCAAGAAGATAAAGTCTTTCTCAATCTACAACATGGATAGAGTTTTAGGTTGATTTTTTCTTAGTGCATCAGCTACCATTTTCTCCTTTCCAGGATGATAGTGAATGGAGAAATAAATTTATTTGATTAGATCTAAAGATATCCTTTGATGCATGTTGAGATCCGTTTTTTGTGGATATATACTTTAGGATCTTGTGGTCAGTGTATATGTCACACTTTTCACCATAAATCTAGTGCCGCCAGATTTTCAAGGCAAAAATCACAACTGTCAGATCTAGATCATGCGTCAGATAGTTCTTCTCATATATCTTCAACTTTCATGAGGTTTAGGATATCACATTATCATTTTGCATGAGTACACAACCCAAGCCTTTCTTTGAAGCATCACTGTATATCACAAAACTTTATCCACTTTTTGGTAGTGTGAGTACAAGTACAATGATCATCCTTCTCTTTAGCTCCTTGAAGTACCCCTCACATTCTTCTGTCTAGAAATACTTTACCCCTTTCCTTATTAACTTAGTTAGTGGGCTTGAAAATTGTGAGAATGTTCTCAAAAAACATCGGTAGTACCAAGCTAATCCAAGAAAACTATGGATTTCTGTGACACTAGAGGGCATGGGCCATTCCTCAATCACCTTTGATTTAGAAGGGTCCACAGAAATTCCTTCACTTGTGATCACATGTCCCAAGAATGTGACTTGCTTTATCACAAAGTCACACTTGCTGAACATGACATACAACTTATCCTTTCTCAATGTTGCTAACACAAGTCTTATATGTTCTTCATGTTCCTCCTTTCTCTGGGAGTAGATGAGAATATCATCAATAAAAAATACCATAATTTTTTTGAGGTAATGTCTAAAGACTCTATTAATCAAATCCAATAATATTGGATGGTCATTAATAAGTCTTAAGGGAATCACTAGAAACTCATAATTCCCATACCTTGTACGCCAGGTAATATTCTAAATATCTTTCTTCTTCACCATTAGCTGATGATATCCAGAACAAAGATCCTCCTTTGAAAAGTATTGATCTCCTCTTAAATGATTGAACACGACCTCAATCCTTAGAAAATGATACTTTTTATTTATGGTGATCTTGTTGAGTTCCCTAAAATCAATACACATCCAAATAGTTCCATCCTTCATTTTCACAAAAATCACTAGCGCACCCCAAGGTGACGCACTATGGCGTATGAACCCTTTGTCCAGATGCTCTTAAATCTTCTTCTTTAAATCTTCCAGTTAGATAGGATCCATCCTTTAGGGACACTTTGAGATAGGATTATCTCTGAGTATGAGTTATTTTGAGAACTCTACCTCATTATTCGAGGGAATTCTGGGCAACACTTTGGGAAATACATCGCCGTATTCACTCACGGAGGGAATTTCTGTAAGTTTGACACATTTATTTGACTCAACCATTTGGGTGAGGTATGCTTCTTCATAGGGATTTTTACAGGGAAGTTTTAAGATATTTTCTGGAAGAATATTCTCACATACACCAATAAGAGAAGAGTCAAACACTTTGGTTGCAATTATTTCACCACTTGGGATTTTTACAGATATCTCTACTTCATGGTTTTAGGGATTCAATTCTATAGTTCAAAAAAACTTTCAAGATATAAAGGAATGCGTAGAACCAGAATCAAATAATTCTTTTTCAATTATTGAGTGAATAGGAATTTTACATTGTACGACATTATTATATTTCTCCACTTCCATAGTAGTGATGGAATACACCCTCCCTTGTTCCTTTGGATCTAGTGGATACAGATGTTGATTACCATCATGAACATGAGGTTTAGTGCACTGGATCTTATAGTGCCCTTGTTCTCTATAATTATAGCATTCAACCATGGGTTGTTATCTCTTTTCTTTGACCACATTATTCTTCTTTTTCATGTTTTTCGACACACTTGAGTATGGTGTTCTTATTTCCCACACTTGAAGCACTTCCCCATCCCTTTGAGGTAGTTCCCATGATGCAACTTCCCAAATTTTTGGCTTGTGGGTCGTTGAGTTTTCTTCCCACCTTTATCATTAGATCATCCATCTTAAAACTCGGTCTTTCATTTCTTATCACCATTTACATGTGAACATTCCTCAAACTCCATCTACACTTTGAGAGCACACCAAAAAACTTCTTCATAACTCCCAAAGTCTAGAATTGGTAGAGCCTTTCGAAGGTTTGGTTTTAGTACACTAAAGAATCTATCAATTTTTCTATCATTTTTGATAACAAAACTTAAAGTGTGCCTTGCAGGCCTTGTGAAATTTGCTTCACAGGTTGTGACAAATTCTCCTTATTTTTTCATGATCTCTATGAATTCTCTCTCTATATTCCTATGAAGCGTTCATGGGAAATAATTATTAAGAAAAGTTATCTTAAAGTATTCCCATTCAATCTCTTAAATTTTCTCCCTTGGCTAGGTGTTCTTAATCAACGCCCACCATTGATCGACCTCTCCATCTAGATGAGAAATGTCTTGAGTCGCCTTCTGTATCTTAGAATAGTGGATCAAAGAAAAGATCTTCTCCATGGAATTAACCCAAAATATGGTAACTAGTGGATCAGAAGATCCACTAAATGACGATGGTCATTGATGTACAAAACAATGGATAGCTAGTTTTCCGTCTTTAGTGAAGAAGGAAGTTCCCCATTATTATGGTTATTGTTCATTACCTGAGAGAGTTGGGTAAGTATCACCATTAGGTTTTGAACTCCACCTCCCAAATCATTGGAGATTTCATTTGGGAAATCTTTTCATTGGCCCTCACATGAGTTGTTGGTCTGGTTTCTCCTAGTTCCCACCATTTTATCAAATAGAAAATGTTAGAACAAAAAAAAAGTCAAAAAGTAACTAATTACTTATTCATTTGTTTGATTCACACTAAAATAATAAAAAATGGGATCCCAATGTAAATATTCTTGTGTGCATAATTGTACTTAGTCTAATGCTTGATCTTTTCTCTAGGTTTCACTAATCCTAATTCCCAAATTAACTAAACCTTGCCTCTAATACCAACTATTGAAACCCTGTATTTTCTTACATTACTACTAAGTCATTTTAATGATAAAAAACATAATAGTATTACACCATGAGGATACATAGGTTTAGTGTCTTGGGAAAACTAGGACCATTCATAATATTTACAACATCAAAAATAGATATTTATTTAATTCCTTTTTTCTCTAGATTCTTATTGGCACTTGGCCTCTCTTTAGTAAATGTAGTCACCTGAGGATATACATCAAGAAGGGGTGAGCTAAAATCCCAATAAGAGGATAGTTATGAACAATATAACAATGGGTGAGCATAATCATAACATATTCAAAGGATCATGAACATGAAAGGAAGCATTAATAAAGGACATGAAATATGGAAACACATAATAATGAAACACCATGTCTTAGTGGTCAACTACCACACATAATTGTGAATATTTGTATAATAAATGTATTTAGTTTAATTTTATAATTATTTGTATATATATTAAAATTATAATTATAAATAAATATATTTATGAATATTTTCATATAATTATAAACATGTATATTTATATATTAGGTGATTGGAGGTACAATTATTTTTAAACACACACAATGAAACACTTCACACACAGACCGAAAAGACAGGCCATAACCCCCTAATGGATAGCCCACCCATTAAGCATTATTTATTCAGTACATGGACCACAGGCCGAGTGGGCCTGAAACCCATTACATGGTATGTAGGCCCAGTGGGCATGAAATCACATAACAAGGCCCAAATATTTTAACCAAAAGGCCCCCTAGTGAATAGTGCTGCCATAGTACCTGGGTTGCTAGAGTCCTGTAACAGTGCTTTTGTCGATACAGTTCCTGCTATAGTGCACACCGCCACTATAGTGATGCCAGTCAACAGTTCCACTGCTACTACAGTATTCTACAATACAGCTACAATATCCTGCGACTAATGGGTTTTGAACCCCTTTTATTGATGTAGTATTACAGGGTGCTTACCACTAAGCCAAGAACTAACTACACTTATTTATATATATTATAATAAATGTATTTATTGAAATTTTATAATTATTCAAACATATATATATATATATATTTATAATTATATATATATATATTTAAAGTAATTTCTATATAATTATAAATATATTTATATAATTCAAAATAAATATATTTAAAAATATTTCTATATAATTATAAATTTATTTATATATATACCCCATGGTCAACCCTACTTTTAGAATATTTATATATTTATATATATTTATGTCAATATATAAATTTACATAATTATAAATATAATAACTATATTTATTATTTAAATATTTTTATTATAATTTTATAATTATATATATATATATAATTATATATACATATATTTTTAATTATAACTATGAATAAATATATTAAAAAAGTATTTATATATTATTAAAATTTTATAATTATAAATATAAAAAATATATTTATTATTAAAATATATTTATTTTAATTTAATAATTATTTATGAGAACATAATAAGTTCATGTAGATAATATGAATGAACGATACTTAGTAAAATATTGATCATAAAAATGTGTCATTACAAATATGGAATCATGGATCATAAGGGTGTCAATGTATAAATGAACATTCATGAGACATGAATAAATAACATATCCATGTATCATTATAATATAGGTTATCTAAATACTTGGGACCTTAAAACCCATTATGTCCACAAATAAAATTATGAATATAGTGTCAATTATACTCACACATCAATATATAAACATAAATAATGGCAATCATGTCCATGAATATAATAACTATCTCATGTGATATATATATATATATAGACCAAATTCATTAGATATATATATATATATATTTATAATTATAATTATAAATAAATATTTTTAAAAATCATTTATATATAATTATAAATATATAATTATAAATATAATAAATATCATTATTATTTAAAACTATTTATTATAATTTTATAATAATTTAAATATATATATTTATATATATTCATAATCTTATAAATATTTTTTAACACATTTTGTATATATATATATATTTGAATTATTAATATATATATATTAATATATCATATTTATATCTACTATCTATATTAAAGACTGTTCATTTTAGTACACGTGTTGACACCATATTCTTTATCCTAATATGATATTCTCTATGAGATTTCCTACTCCATAGGCCTCCTTCCCATCCATGATAGAATTTTAGTGGCCCCTCTTTGATTCTTTCTCCTCTAAGCTCATCTATCTCCACCTCCACCTCTACCACCGCATCCACCTTCACCTTGTCTCTAACTCTACCTCCGACTCCACCTTCGTATCCACCTTAGCCTCAACCTCAACCTATGCCTCCACCTCTACTTCTCCTCCAATGTAGTCATAATGTCACCATCCACCACACAGTTTCATCATTCGTAACCCCCCTTCCATGTTCTCTATCCAAACCCTAACTTTCAATCTAGTATTAATTTATTCAATCACCACCACCTTCCTCTGCCTCTACCTCCAATTCCGACTCTTCTTCTACCTAACCACCTCCATCACCTTGCCTCCCCCAAATATTCCCTACCTCTCTGTTCCCGGCTCCTGGTATACCATCCTTTGATCATTATCAGTCTCTAGTGAGTATCTATTTTTTTCAACGATATTGGAACTCCAAATTCAAAACCTTAATTTTATTTCCTATTTTTTACCTTGATTATTTCTTTGGGAACTATGAACATAGATATCACATTTTTTAATTAACATGCTAGGTTTTCATTCTAATATCGACTCTCCCAATTTTTTCTACTCCTTCTCTTATCTACAGAGACAACATCTTAAATTTTCTACATGGTTTTCATTATTAATAGAATCCCATTCCTCCACTTCCACAAGAGGTTATCTCTGACTTCTTATAATCCTACTATATTTTACTGTATATTCCTCAAAATATTTATAATCCCACCATTTTGATGATTTTTCCTTCAATTATCGCCCATATTTTTAATCCAATGAAGTAAAAATTGTTTTAAGTTAGCATTTTTATTACTTCTCATGATATAATTTTTATATTTATTTTAAATTTTTCAATGTCATATTTCATTGTTTATCTTTTAAATGATTTATAATTGTTATGTTATCTTCCATGATGGTTTTCAATGGAATACTATTCTAATTAGACATGATAATAATAACACTCCTTATACTATACATGCTAATCATTGTTCATTCATGACCACTGATCTTTGTTTTTAATGTTATTTCAACAATGTTAATGGAAATTACAATTCATGGTTTCAATAAAGACCAGATTATGATCATATAAAGTTCAATTTTGTGTGTGTCAAGTGAATATTTTAATGACGTAAATTGGTGTTAACGATGACTACCATTATTTTCCCATTAATGGACATGTGTGCTATTTTCAACTTAAGTAGTGATTTTCAACCATTTTGTAAAATTAAGATATTAAAATTAGTTTTTAATCCATCGTATGTTTTAGTTTTCTATTTTCTTAGGCATCGTTTTAAATAATTAGTGTCTTGGTCATACTCCATCAATGAGTGATCTATATTTTTAATTTTGATAATTAATCACTCCCATTGATCCATTATTTATTTATTTTTATCCAAAACAATTTGGTTTTTTGATTAAAAGTTTCTTTTGAATTTTCCTCATTATTTTTCCCCTCTAGGTTGAATTAAGATGATATCTCTCAAGGTGAGTCACTCAGTAGAGGCTTTGGTTTCAACACCTCTAACATCTCAAGGGGCATGCAAAACAATGATTTAAATATTATATATATAATTTCTAGACAATTAATTGAGACATCATTTTAATTATTCTAGAAAATGATACACCAAACTATATGTATCTCAATAATTTCTATATTATATATGTAATAATGAAAAATTGAATTGACATCATCTCTATTTTTTATATAAATTACAGGGCCAAGTAATTTGAGTGATGATGATACTGTATCGGACTTTTATAGATTTACATCTACAATATATATTAATGTATCTACATAAATATATAAATTATCCTATAATAATTTTATATTTAGTTTTTTGTATTATGTAGTATTCAATTTTTATTTGATACTTAATTATAAAAATGTATATTTTTTTAAAATTTTCAAGGGTGTTTGATCAAGAATTATTCATTTTGGTCCTTCATTTAAATTTATATAATCCTACCCACATATATCTATACAATTGTCCATATGAATTTATGAATTCAATTTAGTATCATATATATGTTATAATTATTTTCTTTAAATTTAACTGTGATATCGTTTCATGCATAAATTTATTTAAAACTTAATTTTTATTCCCATTGCAGTATTATAAGTTATATATTGATATATACAAATAGTTATTTTAAAAAATTTAATGTTTTTAATAAATATTACATGATTATAATACTTGAATAATAATGAATTTTATGGTTTTATATAGCCTCTTTATTATTCCCATATTTCATTTTATTTAATGTCCTCATTTACATTCATAATTTTTAATAATATTAATACCATTTGAATATACCAAACTGTCATTTTTTTCTCTAGATTGGTATTTATCATAAATCATTCCATTTATTTTTTAGATTTATCCAAAATTCCTCTAATTATCATAACAAATCCTACCTAGTGTATTCGGCTATTAATATTGATAGAATCTAATCCAAATCTAATCCGTTAAACTTCAAATCCCTACTGTTTTAATTTCATCCACTGTCATCATTATATTTTACACTCAATTTCCATATTCAGGTTTTGATATTTTATTCATTTATTATTTTATTATTCACTCTATTGAATTAATATTAATATTTTTTTGTTATTGTACCATGTGTATATCAATATATTGATGATTTCCTATATTCAATTGATTTTTTCTAATTTATTTTCCTCCCATTACCATATATATTTCAAACATGACATGAAATATATTACAATTCATTCTCTTAAATTTATGTAGTAAAATATATGTATAATATAGAATCATTTTGTGTGAACTATTATGTACTCTAAACCAATATATTCTATATTTCGAACAAAAATAGCTAATAATCTCTTTGTTTTTTATTTCATAGTCCTACAATTGCCTAACTTTTATTTGTTTTAACTATAATTCAATGTGCATTAACTTTTTATTGTATATTTGATATTTTTTTAATTATTTATAAAATATTTTTGATAATTAATGTATTTATTAGAATAATTTTAAATTTTCCTATTATGAAATGATTTCTAATTCTATAAGATTAATTTTTTGATTTCATGTTTCACCAATTTCAATCATATTTTCTTATTTATTTCATCTCTATGAAGGTACTAAATTTATACAACCAAATATATTATATCATCAACATTATTTATCTATTATATGAATTTTTTTATATCATCAATTTTATACATGTCTATGTTTTCTACCAGTTTTAATGTTATTATATTTTTATTTGTTCTATCACTCATTTTTTATTAATGTAATTTTAATTGAATAACCTATTTTTTTACCATTACTCTATATCATTTTTTTATTTTCAAGATTAAAATGTTCTAAAAGTGTGTAGGATTAATTTCTGATTCCATCATTATTAGTTATTCACCTCTCAATGGGTTATGCCCTCATATATGGAAAATTTTTCTTTCCCCTTCACTATAAAAAAAATTGTTCAAAAACTATTTACCCGTCATCACTATTTCTTACACTATTTTAATTTTGGTTTTAGTATTGAGGGTTGATCATGATTTTATATTTATTAATGTGGAATTTCAATTGTCACTCAACTTTCTTCATAATCTAGAATTGGTTGATTACAAAATCATTATTCTTATTTAATTGTTTCAAAGAAAAGTTTTCGTAACTTTCTTCATAATCTAGAATTGGTTGATTACAAAATCATTATTCTTATTTAATTGTTTCAAAGAAAAGTTTTCGTATACATTCCTCTGTCACTCAACCTCTATATATGTAGGGTTGAATTCATTTTATACAGATGTGTGATGAATTTATATGGTTGTAAAATTTATTGAAATTAAATGAACTTGTATATATGCAATATTTTTTTGACATATTCCATCCTTTTTTATTATGTTTTTTGAGCTTGGAGTATGTAAATTACACCCTCCTCCTGGTAAATTATTCATCATGTATTTCCCATTCTGCACTTATTTTCCCTTTCTAATATACCATTAGGTTTGGGCTCTGGGTAATAGATTTCTACTGAGGATTGTATTATTGAAATATACTGAACATGTCTAGATTTTTTTGACATTTATTTAAAATAGTCAAACATCCCATAGTGATCAGTTTTTCCCATAAATTATTGATCCCCCTTTTTCCATTTTGTTTCTATTATTCTTATTCAAATTAATCATAGTAGGGTCTGATTTAATTGTTGACGATGTTAAACAACTTATTTTTTGAGGTAAGATTTATGTAAATTATTTGCATTAGCTTGTATGAAATAATTTTTTTATATTCATTAAAATTATATGAACTTACCACATTCATCATCATTTTCTTTAAAAACAAATACCATGGATTCATTATTCAAAATTAGTGTGTGTTTTTGAATCAGGTTCCCAGATTTTCAATCATTTGGAATTTTGGTGATCAGTATAGATCTGGTATCCTTCACAATTTGGAAATTTATTTTCTGATTATTTTTTAGAGAACATGATGTTATACCATTTCAACAATATGAGAGATTGTAATCACCTATGGTTGGTTCTATGATTCATCAAACTCATGGATGAAAAAACCTTAAAATTTTAATAGAATACATTACTGTTGAAACTAAAATGTGTCCCCAAAAAGCACAAATCCAAGGGTTTCAATCATATTTAACTATAAATAATATTAACCTTTGATATCGTTGAATTTTGTGAAAAATTTCAAGTCTTCTAGAATAATGAAATATTTCTTCTTTACTTCTAGATTTAGGGTGTAGATGATGGTAATGTATTAGAGTAGAGAAATTTTAGTGGTTCTTTTAAAAATAATTAATGAAATTTTATATAAAATAGGTTCTGAACAAAGAGATAACTTGATTTTGGTATTGTTTTTTTAACTGAAATAACGTATACAAACAATTTATTCTCAAAAATAGAGATTTAGATTTTACATTTTTTAGAGTATATATTCTCATTCACAATCTTATGTTTATGAATTATATTTAGTATATATACTATTAATTCTAAAAAAACATACATTTAGATTTTATATTCTTCAGTTCATATATTTACATACAAAATATTGTGTTTATGAATTATATTTCTCATATTCTACCTTCATTTTCATGAATCACTTCCATTATATGCCTTCACATTTTTGTTAATTTCCATATTTATTGTATACAACATTTATGGTTATTTATTTTATGGTCTTATTAAGAATTTAGGTTCTAAATATGTTTTTTCTAAATCCTTGTCAAAACTTTAGAAAGTGGGTAGAAATGTCTTAAAATAAAACATATATAAATAAATATTGGCTATATTTGGATTGTAACTTTGAATAAAAAAAGTTTTCAACTCAGTAAGTTTGGAAAAATTTATGTTATAGTATAATGTCATTACATATTTTATAGATTATTTTTTGCATTATTGATTGGTTGATATACCGATTAAAACACTTCTCTTCAACTATAGGTTCAAGTATTGACACATGTTATTTAAAATTTAAAAGAAAAATACCAATTTTTTTTTATATAAATTTATTTTCTTGTACAAAAATTAGTAGAGAAAGTTCTAAATTTTTTTCATTATCATTATTTCTAGCACATGGTTTGTTTGGTTTTCTCTTTTGTGTGCAAATTATATAATAATCATAATTAATGTATCAATCTACCCAAATAAATTATGAAAATACTTTATTTTATGTAACCATCAAAATTGAATTAATGGAATAAATTCTACTATACCACCAAATAGAATTGAAAAAAAGTTCAGATGCTGGTAGCAAAATATTCCCCCAAATTTTAACTTCATAAAACAAATCCTCTTAACTTAAGTAATAATTCATATTAAAGCCACTTTGTATTTTTGATTAAAATTAATTATCTCAAAAAAGTTTACTAATAAACCCTATACAACCCATACTCTTTACAAAAAATTATACTTCTCATTTCAACTCAACATTACAAGAATAACCATTCTGTCCTTACACCATTAGGTTTGAATTATACAATTGGTTATTAATTCATGAAAAAGAATTTTTTATTGTCTATTGTTTTATATTTTTAAATTATAGGAAACATTTCAAAAAATATATTATTCAGAATTTTGTCCAAGTTAGTATAGATGGTCTAAAGTTGATTATAGTTATTTAAACTTATTAATATTTACATTATTTAAAGAAAATATTGTCTTTTGCATAACTGTTAATTATGAATTTAGTTGATTAGACAACCATGATCATGCAAAATAGTTCCATATGTCAATTATATAATACCATTATTTCCTATATATATAATATGTGATACATCATTATAGAAAATTTTCACCCAAAAAAATAAATTATCAAACATGAATTTTTAATTCGTTAAAAAAATCTTAATAGGAATTTTCAAAATAAAAATTTGTTACATTATAATCTTTAGTACTCTTCTTGTGGGGTTTATATTCAACATCAAAAGAAATGGACTGATTTCCATCAGAAGCTACTATTTTTATTCGGTCATAAATCCCACTTATGATCTTGATTATTTGGTTGTTCAGTAAATGTTTTTGTAGTTTGAAGTTATTAATTTATGATTCTGTCAAAAATGTCTAGTTTTATGACTAAGATAGTGAAGGTATTTTACAATGGTGCTAGAACACGATATAAGAGAGAGGGGTTTGTAGTGGGTTATATAGTGTGTTTTTTGTATTCTTATAATATTATTCTAATTCTTATTAACATAGTGAAATAAATACAACAATTTCAACCCATTAGTGTGAATGTTTATATTAATTCTTATGCTTATATATATACATGAACACTCACAAAACATAAAATTGACATTTATTATTATTACGATTTAACTTATGTCTATTATTCAACAAATAATATGATGCAGTCACATTTTCAATTACCATAACATACAAATATTTTATTAATATTAAGAATAGATAAACCCATTTTCAGGTTCTCCCATTTAATTTATGTTTTTCTAATTGATGATAAATTGTTTTATAAATTTATTGAAATAATATCCTTAAATTGTAATATTTTTATTCTTACAATTTTTTTATAGAAATATGTAACTGTAATCTCCTTGTTTCGTTATTTTTTGTAGCAATATAGTAATGTACATATTGTTAGATTTAAATTTATCATTATGAGATCACTATAAAAAATCATGATATGAATTTTAATTGTTAATTTTGACTTAATAAATCTTTTATGTGGGTTATTATAGTTATTTTTAATCTCTTATTTAATGTTAATTCAATACATCTCTATGTTCTATGGGATGATTCTTTCTATTTTTACCCGTGTATATTTTATCAATATATTTTAATGAATATCCTGGTATGTTTTATTGTGTTTTTCTAAATTTAGGGATATAATTGTTTCCCTATAATTAATGATATTATTCTATCTCTACTTCTGTTTTTATCCTTTGAATACTTCATAACAAGGATAAATTTCTTTGTTTCAAATGCACGATGACTTTTTATGGAGGTAAGATTTATTAAAATTAATTAATCTTGCATGTACACAATATTGTTTTGACACATTCTAACATATTTTCTAATTTTTTTCTATTTTCATGTATGTTCATCCACCTTCCCTATAAATTATTCATCCTATTTTCTCAATTGCGCACTTATTTTTCTTTTATAATATATCATAGAAGATCTAGATTTCATATGCTTCCATTATAAAGATATTGAAGTCTGAAAAAATGGGATTATAGTAACCCCATTCTTTTTATTAAATTAATACATGATTTAATTACACAAAACTAAACTTAATACAATCTGAAAGGTCAATATGTCTTGTGTATTTGAGAATTAGTTACATTACATATCAACTTGAAACATGAAATACAACATCGTTATAGAGAACTTCTATTACACGAACACAACATTCCTTCGTACAAACAATTGTTTGGGATAACCTGAGGATGTACATAAGTAAGGCTGAGAAATAAATTCCGTTAAGGGAGTAAAAATGAAATAAAATAAAGATAATAATACATGTTAGTCAAGGAATATCCGTGAGCCATAAAGGAACCCAAATCTTAAAGCATGATATAACATGATATTCATAACATGGAAATGTGGAAACAACTTAAAACACTACATCATAGGTCAAGGCTAAAATTACAAGACATCATATTGAAAAAATTCCCATAAAGTAATTAGGTAAAACCTTATACCAAAATGACATATAATTATACTAAACATTAACCAATTCATTAAAGTTCTATATAATTCTGGGCGCACTCGTCACATTTATTTCATTTTCATGCTTAAATGTACTGTATTGATCATAAAACGTGGATTCATTCTTCCTCATTATTCCTTACATGATCAAGGAGTGTGGAATAAATAAATTTAATTCCTCAATAAAAAGTTAGATTTTCATAAATTTTAAAACCCAATATAGATGAATGAGTATGGTATTCACTACATGATTATTTTGGCATGGAAAATCACAGTGCAATTTCTGCAGCATAACGACATGACATAAAAATTCATAAAAAGGGTTGATGAAAGAGAAAGAGGTATAACATCATATATATATGAAATGAAAATTAAAATGGTCATATAAATACATTTCCGAACATAAGTAATTTAGAAGTTGAAGGTGTAACATAATAAATAAACTTGGAGAAAGAGGAGAAATGAAATATATCTTACGAAATTTTAGCATGGTAACGGTTGTACATGGGAGGTATTAGTGAGGGAGAAATGGGTCTCTCATAATTAAAACATAATAAGGGAAGTGTGGGTGAGGTGATAAAACATTCCTCATAATTTTTATATTAAAATAAAAGGGTGTAACAATATTAGGAAACTTGGATAAAAATGAGAATAGAAGAAACCCTTACTTGAGTGTGTGGCTACAAAAGCTTGAAGAGGGACTTCTTGAGAGCATGGATAACCTTGATAGGATTATAGATAAGGGAGTAAAATATAAGGACATGATCCTATGATTTTTAATGAAGATAAGTGGAAGCATGGGTGGGTTTATATTGTAAATGAGAGGGGAATTCTTCAATATTTCATAAACTTTGGTTTTGGAATCTATATAATTAAATTTTAAAAACCACAAAACTTACCATAGTTTTTGACAAAGAGGAGTGGAAAAAATTATTTTACAAGGCCAAGGTCCAAATATATAAAAATATTATATTTGCTTATGTGAAGGTGAGTCACATTATTAAAGAAATGAATTTAAAATCATAAAATATATTATACATTTTCTAGGATTCACTAAGGATTTATTAAAAGAGTAAAAAAAATATAAAATCATATTATTTTAAAGGTAAAACACATATTTTTCTAAATACCTTTTATAGTTTTATTACATCACTATTGGGAAATTATTATGTCATAAAGCACCATATATATTTATATGGTATTTTATTTTTACTCAGAAATTCTACTATCTTAGAAAATTTTGAAAAATTCTCCATTGGATAACTTTGACATCCTGATTTAAAAAATAATATTCATTTTATCTAAATAATTTTATAAATATATTAATTTTCACTTTGAAAATGAAAAAAGACATTTATAAAAAATTAACTGGTTTTGACAAAAAATAGTTTTCAAACATTAATGAAGTTTACCTTTGACTTCATAGAAATTATATGATCATTTATATTTAATAAAAGTAATTTAATAATAATATTTTATTAAAATATTTTTTTTTTCAAAAACCCACTAAAACATAGAAATATATTTCTTAATTGAATTTGAATATTAACCAAAGATACTATTTGTGCTTTAAAAATCATTTGAAAAGTAACAATAATAAAATAAAAGTATATTTATTATTCTATAAAAACATAATTAACATAACCATAATGATATGATATTGATATATATCTCTTTACTACACCAGTATACGACCTAAGAGTAAGGTGTGTGATGGTGGGGATTTCATGGGTCCATTCAGTGAACATGGTTTGGGTCATGATCTCAATGAGTTTGACCTTCCCCTGTAAACTGTTACACTCATTCTTAATTAATTAGATCTCTAGTTAGGATTGGTCTTGGTAAAATTCCAAAAATTCTATCTTGCATGGAAGTTCCAATCAATGGGCTTCACAGGGAATGATCCTACTAGTTGAAGCCATCACCACCTTTGTCTGTGTCGAAAGGATTTGTTAAAACCTTATATTTATACTAGTAATTTGACCACTATTCAATGACTATATTATCAATGGTAAAGATAATTAATGCCCATTTAAATCCAATTGAATATAATAATAAAAAATTGGGTGCATGTGTTTTCTATATTCATTTTACAAAATAATATATTTAATTAAATAAAAATGGGAAATTTCAATTATAACAGTTTAGGTCATTATTATATTCCCCCCATAAAAATTTCTCCCTAGATATTTTCATTTCCCATATTAAAACAGATGAG
Source organism: Viscum album (assembly GCA_963277665.1). Classification (NCBI taxonomy): domain Eukaryota; kingdom Viridiplantae; phylum Streptophyta; class Magnoliopsida; order Santalales; family Viscaceae; genus Viscum; species Viscum album. Next base: position 826,486,721 of record OY728161.1, read on the forward strand.
TGTAACTCTATTTTATCACCTCCTTTGGTTCCCAAGTTGCTTCTTCAAACTTGTGTATTCTCCACAAAACTTTGACCAAGTTCAACGTCTTATTCTATAGAACTTTGTCTCTACGATCTAATATGTTCACTGGATTCTCCTAATAAGATATTTCATTATCCAATGGTACTAACTCTAGATTGAGTACATGAGAGGGATCTGGTATGTACTTTCTCAATAGGGATACTTGGAATACATCATGTACTTGATATAGGTTAGGTGGGAGTGCTAGTCGGTTGGCCATCACACCGATGTGAAAAAGGATCTCAAAAGGTCCAATTTACCTTGGACTGTGATTTTACTTCTCCCTAAATCTCATTACATTATTCCATTGGGATATACGGAAGAATACCATGTCTCTAACATCAAACTCTATGTATTTTCGATGATTATTAGCATAGATTTTGTGTCAACTCTTCGCTGCCTTGATGTGTTGCTGAATGGTCTTAACCTTCTCAACAGTTTCCTTGACCATATTAGGCCCTAATAGTTTACCTTCTCCAAGTTTATCCTAGTATGTAGGTTCTCTAAACCTCTTCCCATAATGAGCTTCATAGGGGGAAATTTGGATGCTTGAGTGGAAACTGTTGTTGTAAGAGAAGTCAGCCAGAGTAATATGTTGATCCCATCCTCCTTTTAAGTCCATTGTGTATGCTCTCAACATGTCCTCAAGTGTATGGATAGTCTGCTCAGATTGGCCATCCGATTGAGGGTGATAGGTCATTCTGAAGTTTAACTTAGTATTCAGAGAATGTTGGATACTCTTTCAGAACATAGTGGTGAATCTTAGATCTCGATCAGATATAGTCGATAGTGGTACACTATAAAGCCTCACCACTTCTCTGATGTATATTCGTAAAAGATGATCCATTGAGATATCCTCTCGAATCCCTATGAAATGTGCAATATTTTTAGAGGATCTACCACAACCCAGGTATCATTGTTTCCTTTAGATGTATTAAGAAGACCGGTGGAAAAGTCATTGCTGATGTTTTCCCATTTCCATGTTGGTATGGGTAATGGTTGAATCATCCCCTTAATTGTTTTCCATTCTGCCTTCACTTGATGACATACGAGACATCTTGAGGTATATTCTATGATCTTCTTCTTCATATTTTCCAAAAAATAGCATTCTCAGAGATCTCGATACACTTTGTGCTTCTAAGGTGGATAGAGAAGCTTGATCTTTGTGAATCATCTAACAAATACTTATTTAACTCAATATTTAAGGGTACACATAGTCTTAACCAAAATCATAAAACACCTTCTTCATTAACATTAAACTCCAAGGATTTCTCTTTTATAATAGTTTCCACTTTGTTCTAAATTCCCACCTCATCTTGTTAAGAATCCTTTAACCTCTCTAAAAGAGATAGTTGAAAAATAATTTGAGAAAGGATTAATGATGTTCCTTCTTTTATTATTCCCATGTCCATTCTATTCAAGTCTAAAAGGATTGGATCCTTCTCAATTTTCATCAATGAAATAGTTCTCAGATCCTTTCTACTTAGAGAGTCTTCCACTTTATTTGATTTCCCTAGATGGTAGTGAATTGAAAATTCATAGTATTGGATCAGGTCTAACCATCCGTGTTGGTTCATATTTAACTCTTTCTATGTGAATATATACTTGTGGATTTTGTGATCCATATATATTTCACACTTCTCCAAAATGAGGTAATTTCACCAATTTTTCAAAGAGAAGATCACTAAAACCAACTACAGATAATGTGTTGTATAGTTCTACTTAGGAACTTTCAACTTCTTTGAAGCATAGTCAATGACTTTCTCATTTTTCATCAACATACAGCCCAGAGCCTTCTTCAAATCATCACTAAATACTACAAAAATCAATCCACTTTTCTTAGTAGTGTGAGAAAAACCTCAGTGATAATCCTTATTTTAAACCCCTTAAATCCATTTTCTCTTTCACAATTCCAACCATTCTTGACTCCCTATTGAGTTATCATGGTTAGAGGGTTTGAAAATCATGATAATTTTATCACAAATCAAAGATAATACCAATATAATTTTAGGAAACTATAGATATCTACCAAAAATGTTTGCATCATCTATCCTTTAATTGCCTAAGTCTTTGAAGGGTCCACATATATCCCATTACTTGTGATGATATACCCCAAGAACGAGACTTCCTTTAACCAGAACTCATATTTTCTGTACTTGGAATAAATCTTTTCCTTTCGCAAGGTCTTTAAAAGAGTTTTTAAATTATCCTCAGGCTCCTTCTTACTTTTGGAATATATTATAATATAAGAAATAAATACTTCCAAAAATTGGTCATTCTAATCTCAAAAGACTATACAAATCGAGTCCATGAATATTTTTGGAGCATTAGTGAATCTTAATGGCATTACTATGAATTCATAGTGCCTATACCTTGTACAAAAAGCAGTATTAGAGAAATCTTCCTTCTTCACCCTTACATGATAATATACCAACCGTTGATCCAACTTTGATAATTATTTTACTTTATGTATTTTACCAATCATGTAATTAATTTGTGGGAAATTATTCTTGTTCTTTATCATGATTTTATTGAGTTCATGATAATCAATGCAAATGCGCATTCACCCATCCCTCTTGATGAAGAGGACTGGTACACCCAATGGTGAAGCAATTGGGCGTATAAACCCTTTATATAGATTCTACTATCATTTTTTCTTAACTCCTCAAGTTCCAAAATAGCCATTCTATATGGATTCTTGGATATTTCCAACTCCCCAGGTATAATATCTATCAAAAATTAAACATCTCTGCTTGGAGGAAGACCAAGAAATTCCTCAAGAAACACATCAGTGAATTCCATCACAATAGGCATGTCTTTGAGGGTGGATCCTTCCTTTGAATCGACCATATAAGTAAGATACCCATGTTCATATGATAGTAATATTCATTCTTGGGATGATTGTTCTAAATAATATTCCTCCTCCTCTCTTCACTAGTATAGAATTATGGGCTGATTTTCCATATGGAGAGTGATTTTCATCTCACGACAATTTATGTTGGATCTATATAGGTAATTCCAATCCATGCCAATAATTGTATCAAATTCCACCTTGGTAAGTATGATAAGGTTCGCTGAGAAGTTCAATGCACATATTGTGATAGGGGATGAGTAATATACATGGGAGACTATAATTTCAACATTTTTCATTTTCACCAACATCTCTACTTACATGCATTGTGGTGGTGTTTATATTGTTCTACTGAAATTTCATGATATAAAGAATTCATAGAATCAAAATAGAAAATTATGTTCGCTATTATTGAATGAATATCTATCATACCTATCATCACTTCATTGTCATAATTCACTTCTGTGGTAATGATGGAAAAATATCTCCCTTAATACCTTGTATGTTGTTGGTTTCCTCTTAATACCATTGTCTTAGTTCATTGGTCTGAGAAATTACCAGGTTCCTTGTAGTTGTACCAATGAACAATTCCATGGGGGTTTACTAGATCATTCCTTTCCACCGTCATAGTAACTAGTTTTTCTTTCCATAAATCGCTGGCTAGGTTCTCTTCCTTCCCACACCTAAATAATTTACTCAAATCCTTCATGAATTTTCTAGGTTACTTCTTTCCACACCTTTGGAAAGTGAGAGGTTGAAATTTCTTATTACTTTTAGATCTCTCTATCGGAATACCCGAGTTCAACTCCACCTTCCTCTTCTTATCCCCGTGATACCCCTAAGATTATTTGATCTCCATTTTGACTTTTAGTGAACATCAAACAATTTTTGATTATCTATCAAAGTCATGGACCACTAGGGATTTACGTAGTTTAGGTTTTATCCCCCAAAAGAAGTTGTCAACCATGCATTTGGGGATAATGAAAAAGATGAAGGCGTATCATGCAAGCATTGTGAAGTTTGTCCCATATTCCCTAATTAATTTGTTATATTTTTTTCTTGAGGTAAAGGAGGTACCTTTTTTTCTTAATCCGGAGTGTGTGAGGAAAATATTTATTGAAGTTGTTTTTCTAAAAATCCTTCTATCCCATCACCTCAATATCTTCTTTAGGCTTCATATTTTTGATCAATTTCCACCATTTATCAGCTTCACCCACCATACAATTTGCATCCATAAGAACCATCTCTTATTTAGAGCATTTAAGGATGGAGAAGATCTTCTCAATGGAGTTGATCCATTGTTTGATTATTGAGGGAAGAAATGATCCATTGTATGTAGGAGGCTTTGTCTCATGAATCTCTAGATTGTGAATTTTTCTTTGGGGTGGGGGTGTGTAATTTCTTCTAGATCCATGTTTCTATTAAAAACATGAGTTAATTGAGAGATTATTGTGACAATGTTTTCTATTCCCTCTCCCATTGGATTGGACATCTCATTTGGGGAGTCACTACATTAATCATTGCATCAGTTGTTAGCCCAATTCCTCTTATTAATATCCATTGGATAGAATTAAAAAAATTAGGTTAAGTATTTTAAACTACTATAAAAATAAAGGTAAATCCAATGACATTAAACGGATAACTTATAAATTAAATTTATTTCCTTAACTTATGAATTTCTAGGCATCAACATATGTTATCCATGATTTATTTCCTAAAGTATCTTCTTATTGAATATCTTTTTTTGTTCCCTTAATAATGATTCATACTAAGATTAAGAATTTTCAAAATGATATCCCCAAGGAGTGTTAAAACACGAGTGCAACAAGACTCGTTTTCGTGCACTAGTTCTCATTTGAGTGTAGATCAGTGTGGTGTTTTTGAGTTTTTCCCATAGATACATCTATGAAAAATCCACATCCACTTATTAATATCTAAAAATGGATGATTTTTATTGATAAACCAGTTACTATATACTCAAAAATATTTAGGTATATTTGTCTTATACTTATTATTATCCATAAGTATTTCACTAGAGTTTTCTAATCCTAATCCCAAAAATAAGTGAAGTTTCCTCCGATACCAACTATAACAACCCTGTTTTTTTACATTCATACATGATTTAATTGAATAAAATTACATTTTATAAAACTTGAGATATTGAGAAGTCTAGTGTATTTGGGAATTAGTTACATTACATAACAACTTGAAACATAAAGTACAACATCTTTATTAAAAACTTCCTTTACATCACCACAACATTCCTTCATACTTAACATTCAATGGGATAACATGAGGATGTACATAAGACATGGGTGAGATATAAATCCCAGTAAGGGAGTAAAAATAGAATAACATGGAGATAATAATATATGTTAGGAAAGTCATATTAGTGAGGCATAAAGTAACATGAATCATAAAGCTTTATGTAACATGATATTCATATCATGGAAATGTGGCAACAACATAATAAATTCCATCCTAGGTCAAGGATAAACTACCAAGACATAATAGTGGAAAAATTCCCATTGAGGAATCAGGTAAAAACCTGTCCCAACATGATGTATCATGATACTAAACATTACCCAATTCATTGGAGCACTATATAATTATGGGTACACCCGTCACATTCATTTTATTCTCATGCTTAAGTGTGCCACATAGATCATAAAACATGGATTCATTATTAGTAATAATTTATTAAATGATCAAGGTGTATGGAATGAATACATGTATGTACTAAATAAAATGTTATTTCTGTATAATGATTAAAACCTTAGATAGAGGATTGAGTATGATATTCACTACACAACAATTTTGGCAGGGAAAATCACGATACAATTTTGGTAGCATAACGACGTGACATAAAATTTCATAAAAAGGATTGATGAGAGAGAAAGAGTTCTATCATAATATATACATTAAATGGAATGTAATAGGTTTATAGAAATAAATGTACCATCATAAGGAATTTGGAAATAGAATGTATAACATAATAAATAAACTTGAAGAAAGAGGAGAAATGTAATAACTCTTATAAAATTTTAGCATGGTAATGGGTGTACATGGGAGGGGTTAATGAGAGATAAAAAGGTCTCTAATCATTAAAACATAATAAGGTATGTGTGGTGGAGGTTCAAAAACATACTCTATAATTTTTAAATGAAAAATAGGGTGTAACAATATAAGGAAACTTGGATAAAAACGAGAATAGAAGGAAACCTTACTTTAGTGTGTGAATTAAAAATCTAGAACAAGGGATTATGGAGAGATTGGGGTGCCTTGTGAGGAATCTAGAGAGGGGTGGAAGTAGTAAAGACATGATCCATGTATTTTGAGTGAAAAGAAGTGGGATTTTGGGTGGGTTTATAATGGAAATGAGAGGGGAATTATTTAATATTTCACAAAATTAGGTTTTGGAATCTATATAATTAAATATTCAAAACCACAAATGTTAAGATGGTCTTTTACAAGGAGGAGTAAAAACATAATTTTATATGGCCCAGGGCTGAATATATTAAAATATTATCCTTTCTTTTGTGGAGGTGAGTCACATTATTAAAGAAATGAATTTAAAACCATAAAATATATTATATATTTTGGATGATTCACTAAGAATTTATAAAATAAGTCAAAAAATATAAAATCACATTATTTTAATGTTAAAAAATATATTTTTCCAAATATATCTTTTATAGTGTTTATTAAATTTCTATTTGGTCATTATGATTTCATAAAACACCATATATATTTATATGGTATTTAATTTTTTACCAAAAATTTTACTCCCTCATAAAATTTTGAAAAATTCACTATTGTATAATTTCGACATTATAATTAAAAAATAATATTAATTTTATCTAAATATTTAAAATTTCCCTTTTAAAATTATAACTGACATTTATTGAAAAATGACTAGTTTTCATAAAAAACAGTTTTCAAACCTTAATAAAGATTACCTTTGGCTTCTGAAAAATTATATGATAATTTGTATTTAATAAAAGTAATTTAATGATAATATTTTATTAAAATATTATTTATTTAAAAAATACATCAATTCAAAAAAAAAAAAATATTTCTTAGTTGAATTTGAATATTAACCAAATATACTATTTATGCTTTAAAAATAATTTAGAGAGTAAGAATATTATAATGAATGTATATTCAATATACTATACAAAAATTATATACATATCCATAATGATAGGTCTTGATAAATATCCATTTATTTCATTAGAATACTCCCTAAGAGTAAGGTGTGTGATAAAGGGGCTATCATGGGGCCGTTCGGTGAACATGGTTTGGGCTGTGATCTCGATGAGCAGGAAATTCTCCAGTAAATGGTTTCTCTCATGCTTAAGTTGTTGGATATCGACTTGGGATTGGTATAGTAAAAATACCAAAAATGATATTCCCTCAAAAACTCTAATAAATGGGATTCATATGGAATGATCCTTCCGGTTGAGGCCATCAACTTGTTTTTCTGTGTCGAAAGGACTTTTTGAAACCCTATATTTATACAAGTCACGTGATCACTATACAGTTGATATATTATCAATGATAAACATACTTAACGATCATTTAAATCCAATTTGATATAATAAAACAAATGAGTTGAATGTGTTTTATATATCCATTTTACAGAATAAGACATTTAATTAAATCAAAAAAGAGAAATTTCATTTATAATAGTTTGGGTCATTACAGGGATAACATTTTCCCTTCCAGGTATGAATTCTATGCATCTATATTTATTATATAGCAATGATTTCTGAACTCATATTCATTTATTATTTAGTAGTTATTTATGATTATGATTTATTGAATATCCACATGAATTATTATATAGCAGTTATTTGTGATTTAGTTTTGTTCAAGATCCCATTTCAATTTGTTTATAGGAATTTTCCCATATATTCATTTTGTTATGATTTTATCATGTCATAGAATATGATTATACAAATGTCTATGCACATGATTTTTCTTATACAGTTGATGGAATGAAATACATAATTTTTTTGAATTTGATAGATAATATTTTTATGACTATACTTAAACATATTCTTATGCTTATGCTTATATTTATGAATATAAAAATATTGTAATACGTACAAAATTTCAAATTCTATAATATATATATCCTAAAAAATATAGTTTCTTTAGATTTTGCTGATACGAAAACATTGTTACTCAAATAATAAAATAAATGCACACTTTTAACATGTAAGTCTATTTTTTATACTTCTAATGTTTATAGATTCACTATAATACATACACATTTCCATAATTAAGGTGCTTATACCTATGGTTATGATTTTCTTCTGCTCATTCTTATGATTATAGTTCTACAAATGCTATAATACATTTTAATATATTATAATATAAAATACTCATTCAAAGAAATACATGTGGTTATGCTCATGATTATGGAGAACACTATAATATATTTATATAAGTATAAGCATATGCATACGCAAACTATTTTTTCTTTATTAGTGTTTACACTTATACAACATATTTATTCCATTTTAGTTTAGAAACATATTTCTAAAAAATATTAACCTAAAATGGATAAAAAACCAAAAACAATATTTATAATTCTTAAGATAATTCAATAATATGATTACTTATGGCCAAATAATACATTTATAGTGCTTGTTCCCTTTTTATATTTACAATTATTATTCCCTTTCTTTATTTTCAAGGAATATGATTAGAATTATCATACATAGATTTTGAGTATGATTATGCTTTTCTTACCTCACTAATTATTCTTTGGTTATGATTATGTATCACACTATATTTTCAGACATAAATTTGCTTTAGGGATATGATGAAAAATACTGACCACCACTTGATAAGGATTTTAATTTGGATTCCTATGCTTCAACAAAGGCGATAAATGGAAAATTGCTTTTAATGTAAATATGAAAACATTTATAATGCAATGTATTTGAATTTATATATTTTTTTAATGTTTCCTTCAAAATCAACTTTAACTTTTTTTATATATTTGAATGATTGGAATCTAATTTTTTTAATTATTTCATATATTAAAATTATATATATTATTAATTAAGTAGGAATTAGGATGTGAAAACGCACGAGTGGGAATAAAAGTTAATTATAAACATGCATTTTTCAATTAACCTATATAAGTAAATGTTAATTTTTAATATAAATATAATTATTATATATATATATATATTTATTAATAATATATTTTATTAAAAACATTTATTTGTGCTATTATTTGAACTGATAATGTTGACCTTTATCAGCACTTTGTTGAGTGCTGATAAATGTTATATTTATCTGCACTTTTAACTAGTGCTGATAAAGGTGAGGCTTTTATTAGCACTTTCTATTTAGTTTTGATAAAATTAGGCACATTACATTCACCGATTTGTGGTAGTGTACAACTTCAATACCAAACATGAAATCAAAACATAACTACTAGTGTAAATATTAAAATTATAATAGGATCAGGTTACTCTTTGGGGGGGGGGTGATCAAATGGATATATGATTTTATAAAAATATTCCACTTAAATAAACCCATGTGGGAACACTAGAATTATTACAGGCTTTGACCCTTTCATGGAAAACCAATTCCTTGTTGTGATTTATTGGTTTCTTTAACCATAATTTCACATACATGCCTTTATTTTAGAATATTTTACTCTCATATTATTCACCCAAATTCCACCCTAGTTTTTCCCCTTGGACCCCCTGAAATTGGAAGAGTTTAAACTTGTTTTGTGTGGAAAGAATTTGGCACACATTTAGTGTTCACAGTTTCCCAAACCGTACATGAAAACCAAGTAGCCCTATCCATCTCATTAAAATTGTTTTCAAATTCTCATTTTCCCTTCTGGAATAAACCCTAATGTGCCAATTTCTTCCCCATTTCGTGCCTAGAATCCTATAAAATCCTCCAAGCTCTCCCAACTTCCCTTGGAACTCAATTTCAAAGGGTGTTTTAGTTGAGAAACTTCAAGGATTATCAATTAAGTGATTTACCTTCCTTGTTTCTTCCAATGTTTTGGGATTTACCCATTTTTCTTGAAACTTATAATGTATAGAAGCTATGGATTCATACTTAGGTATTTTTTGAGTTTATTGGTCCAATATTTTGGTTTTAGGTTAGCTTTCACTCCATTATGGTGTGACAATGGTGGAATTTATGTTTCGTACAAATATTTGAGGTTTTTGAAACTTTTGGTAGGTGATTCCATGTGTAATAATTTTATAATGAGTTATATTTATGGATTTATGTTTTATCATGTTTATATTTCTTTGCATGTGGTGTGAAAGTGATTTTTGGTATCATTTGTTAAGCGGTAGATTTTTAGGTGGAATTTTTTTTGTGAAAATGGGGGGTTTTCAGGTTCATTCTATGTTATACCAATTAGGGTTATTTTATACTTCATGGAATAGTTTATTTAAAAGGTTTTCATGCTAAAAATTATGGTTTGGTGTAATATTAGTATGTATTTTGATTTAAAAGAGGGATTTTAAGTGGATTTTATGTGAATAGTTTTGATATACTTTGTATAATTTTTTATGGAAATTATATATGTTTATTTGAGTTATACGAATAGTGAAAAGAATTTTTAGCTAATATTTTGAGTGTGTATGACCATAAATGGTATTTTTATGTTTAAATTACATTTGATAGAATGTGTAACTTGTTTTAGTAGAAATATGGAACCCCAAGTATCTAGGTGGAGGACAAGTACTAGTATGCTATTGATCCGGAGCGGTTTCATCCTTATTTCACGTTGAAAGTTAGACATTGAAAACACGAAAAAAACATAACGATGATGATTTGGGACCAATAGGTTATGGTTATGTTCCTTAATAGTGGCTTATCCATGAGAATAAACATTTTATCTAGTTAATTTTACACAGAGATACAAGGTACCTCAGGCCCACAACTAGATAGTTCCTAGGGGCATTCCCATGACTAGTTCTCATTGAATATTTGGTACATACCATTGGATAATGGTATGTTTGGATGGAAAATTCAGTATATTACATGTTTTATTTAAATTTATTCAATCTTTAAGGATAACCCATGAATACTATTTTCATTTAAAAGTTTCATCTTTAGAAATTGTTTCTACAATTTATTATTTAACAAAAACTTGTAAGGTTTTATTTTATAAAGATTATCACATGGAATCCTTGGGTGATATCCTATTGATTTTAGGATCACAACCTAATTTCACCTTTGTGTGTATGTAGACATGATTATGTTTGACACAAGTGAGGGAAATGCCTTTGGGGTTGACGGTCCGGGTTGTTAGTTTCCTTCCATGGCGCGGTGTCCTAGAGACGGCTCATTGGTGATTACCTCTTGTCATGTGATGGTACTTTCGATGTTTTTTATACTAATTTAGTATATTTGGACCTCTTATTTCATGTTTAAAACGTTGTATTTTGTTTTGAATTTTATTTAAGGATTATTTATCCTAAATTTTCAGATTTGGTTTACTCTTCATTATTGTTTGTTTTATGAATCCTAACTCTTGTAAAGCATTCCCAAACCATTGTTTATGATACCTAGGAACTTGATCCAGCCTATGGGGATAGGTAATTCCCTTTGGGCCTTTCTATAGACCAGGTCAGGTGTTGGTTTTAATGGATACTAGATTCGGTTTGTGATAAAATGGTATCATAGGGAGGTTAATTTTTTTGGGTCCTATAATTATTTTGGGATGAGTCTGGTTAGACAGAAGCAAGGACTATTGGGTCTTAGAGTTTTGGTTATGAGGAGGGTGCCTGGCCATTACCTCTCATGACAAACCTCTAGTATCTATTTACTATTGGGTTTGTTTTTTGGAATATCTTCTAGGTGGGACGTACAAGATGCACATTGCACGTAGACATTGGGTGGGAGTAAAGTGGTTATTTATTTAATTATTGTGATGTGTTTGTATTTTTTATATTTTATGTAATTGCTGAAATATTCAGATTTTTTACTAATTTCTTTTGTGACTGTTTCCCTATGTAGCAACATGCCTCCCTGGAAAGCTCTCATGCATCCATGGAAGGACGTCATAGATACTTTTCCCTCACCAATTGATCAAATGATGGTATAATATGTGGTTAGGTATATCAAAGAGCTAGGATAGAGAGTATCTCCCACTCCTACTCCTACTAGAGAATAGGATTATGTTCCTAGGAAGGACAAAGCCTAGGAGTTCTTAAAGAACAAGCCTCTTTCTTTTCGAGGTAGCTCGAAACCCTAGGAAGTAGAGGAGTGGAAAGAAAAGATCGAGCACATGCTCAAGTTTCTTGAAACACATGATGAGTTCAGGGTGAAGTGTTTCTATTTTTTTAGAGGTTCTCATCTGTAGGTGGTAGGAATCAGTGCTTCAAGCTGGGAGGCATGAACAGATGAGTTGGAAGGACTTCAAGGTTACCTTCAACAACCAGTACTACCCTGAAGTCTTGTCATATGATAGAACCTAAAATTTTATGGAGCTGGTTTAGGGGGATCATTAAGTGATGGAGTATTCCAACTATATTTCTGGGATGATAAGTTATTCTTTAAAAATGGTCTCCAATGAGCAGATGAAAGCCCAGAAGTTCAAGAGGGGTTTGCGGCTAGAGATCTATTCCCAAGTCTTCTTGTTCAAGATAAAAAATAATGCTAAGGTGGATGAGTAAGATTGTATGGTAGAGATTGACCCCAAGTAGAGATATAGTTTCTATGGAACAGTATCAGTTATTGGTAGTAGTAATTCATTTGAAAAGAAGAGGAAGTAGGAGGACTAGGGGACAAAAAGAGGTGGCAGTTTATGCCACTCCTCAAGGAAGCTTTCATATGTGGCTTCTGATGTGAGGTCCATTGTGTGCTACCAGTGTGTGAGTCCATGGAACACCCAACCTATATATACATCCCATCTAAATACCTTTTGTCAGTTTGAAGGTAAGGGACACTGGTGACGCTTCAGATATGGGTCTCAGATGTGTACTCGTGAAATATGATCACATGGTGGTGTATGGATCTTGCTAACTATGACCACATGAAAAGAATTACCCGACCCATGAATAGGATTTAGCAATAATGATGCACGATTTGAGGACCTATCATCACTATATATTTTGGGAGAAGTTTGTGGTATACTCGGACCATAAGATCTAAGCCTACATTCTCTCATAGAGGGATCTTAATTCGGGGCAGCGTCGTTAGATCGAGTACATGCAGGGGTTTAACATCAATATCATTTATAACCTAGGAAAGGGTAATGTGGTGGATAAGGACTTGAGTAGAAGAGTCTCAGTGTAGGATTTGAGGAAGTCTAGTAATGAGTGGACTCTGATGGCACTCTTTTCTTAGATGCATGTATAGAACAAGCTGTACAGTGGAGTTGCGTTCTTGGCAAGCATTCAATTGACTCTATCACTTGTAGAGTTTATTCATTAGGAGAAGCCCAATGATGAGATATTTCAGTGGTCGATATAGTTCCATCCTGTTGGGGATATGTCTTCTCATTGGTCTTTGTCTCCTGAGGAAATTTTGTGCTTCAAGGGATATTCAGTAGTTCTGTTGTCTTTGAGGAGGGTGGTGATGCATCATAGTTACAAATCTAAGTGAGTTGTCTATCATGGAGCTTCCAAGATGTACTATTATTTTCGTCAGTATTTATAGGGGCCAGGTATGAGACGAGACATAGTAGACTTCGTGTTGAGATGTTACTCATGCTTGCAGGTAAAATCATGGCATGAAAGGCACTCTGGTTTGCTCCATCCATTACCCATTCTTACCTAAAAGTGGGATGAGTTTTCCATGGATTTCATTGTGGGAATTCCATGTACACATAATATGGAATCCCACTTTTTTATTACATAACTTTTCATTGCATTTTATAAACAGAGGATCTTTAAAGTCTAGTGTCTTGGGAATCAGGAATATAATACATGAAAACAACATAAAACATTCTTCAAAACCACTTATAAGGATTTATCATAGGTTAATCCTATGTACAATTACTGCATCTCATATCCTGGGGAGATAGATCAAATTAAAGGGCGAGAATAAGGCCTAGTAATGCTAAACATGGGAATCCGTTGGCTTGTGTTATCAATAAGAACTTAAATAAAAACATAATGAAATGAGAAATGGAATTATAGGCATATCATAATGAAAATAACTTGAAACATAACTTGAATATGTGGCTACAACATTTCATTTATACATTCATGAACATACCACCAAGGTCTATCCCCAAGGTGTCATAAAAATTACCAAGGTTATTCACCAAGGTATAATGAAACTTGTTATATCTAGAGATTAATTATTTACCCAATGCATTAGAGTGCTATCATGGTTCACCCTTAATATGTATTTAAACTCATGTGATCCACATAGATCATAATAAAAAATTTCATAAATAACCCATGGAGAATAAAAGAAATGGGTTTCATTTCAAGACCGTGACGTTTTAAATGTTCTTAAAAAAATAAGATCATTATGTCATTTATAACCCATGGAAAGGGAGTGAGGGTTATTTGTATGTAAATTACAGTATCAAATATATCATATTTATATATTTATGAAAACCTAAAGAAACTAAATAGGTCTGGGTATTCACATAAATAAAACAAGAGAATTTCTGGAGAGAAAGAGGTATAAATTTTGACGTGAAATTTCTACAGCATAACAACTATATAACATGGTTTTAGAAAACATTGAAAAGAGATGGTACAAGAGTAACCTACTCATAAATAACTTATAATACAGTATAATTATAGAATAAAATGGATATAAGAACATGCTATGGAAATATTAATGACATACCACAGGAAAAAGAAACATGAAAGAAAAGAGAATATGTGATTCCTTTTACGAAAAATTCATCAGTCTAACGACATCATATAAAAATTCAGAAAACCAATTGATGAGAGTGGAAAGGGTCTCTAAATAGCTATACATGAAATGGATAGTAATTAGAACATATAAGAACATACAATTAACAAAAAGAGATGGAAACTAGAAGACAAAACATAAAAGAAGTCATGGAATAAAAGAGGAGGGTGAAAGATTCCATTACATTGAAAAGTAACTTCGAAAGATTGAAGTTCGGGACCTTGGGTGACTTTAAGGAACCTTGGGTGGACTACTTGGGAGGTAAAGAGACTATAACTTCTTTTGGGAGGATTTTTAAATGAAATGAATGAGGGAATGTCTTGGTATTTATAGGATAAGTGAGGGAGCAAAGCATTAATGGCCAAGGGACACCTCATCGGTGGTATTGGAAAAACCATGGGCTTGCCCATGGTATTTGCCCATGGTATTGGCCACTTGGGAAACCTCATACCTTATATTACTATTCATAAGTCGACCAGAAATATTGCATAATTATTACGTCCCAAATGATGTCATTAAACACCCGATACTCAAAAAAGTATTTTCACTATTCACCAAAAATTCAACTATTTCAGAAAAATCCCAAAAATTCACCTTAACCAAATATTGATGCTCTGATTTAAAAAATGTACTCCATTTTATGAAAATAATTTCTAAATAATTTTAATTTAATTTTTAAATAAAACACTATTCACTGAAAATTCAATTATTTCAAAAAAATCCCAAAAATTCACCACAACCAAATATCGATGCTCTGATTTCAAAAATGTACTCCATTTTATGAAAATAATTTTCTAAATAATTTTTATTTAATTTTTAAATAAAAAACTATTCACTCGAAAAAACTATCACTTAACCAATAATTTCTGAAACACTTATTTACTTATTTTATTGAATCACATTACTTAATCAAGGTGCCAAAATTATATTAATACTTTCTTAAGTGAGGTTACTTAATCCATTTGGTCACATTACTAATCATAACCGTAAAATCACTATTCATAATTTACTATTCACCAAAAATTAAGTTGATCTTATGAGACTCTAAATTTCATACTGAACACAACTGTAGAAGACCATTTTTTGAAAATCATTACACATTTTTAATTATTTAAGATTTACATAAATATTTTAAAATATCCTTTTTCCAAAATTCATCAATAATATACATCTTATATTTATCCGGACATTTGAGATTTACCAACATCACATCACCATAAGAATAAATAAAAATTTTATTTATATCAAAGGATTACACAAAGCAGCTAAGGTCTCATTACATCACCACTTTTAACACCAGCATAGGACCTAAGTGTAAGGTGTGCTAAGGTGATAGAATCCTGGGGAGTCTCAGCCAACATTTCATGACTGGTAATTTCTTTCAGCTTGAACTTCTCCCAAAGGTGATTCCGTTACAACTTCACATGATGAAGTTCTGCTTGGGTTTGGTCCAAAGAAAAGCCCAGTGGTGCGACCCCCTTCCCATGTTCCGTCATATGGGCTTCAATCAGACCGAGACTACTGGATAAGGCCATCAAATCTTCTTTCTGTATTAATTAACCAAGATCACTTGTATTTATAGACAATAATCGTAACATTTAGTTTCCAATGGTCATATAGAAAAATAGACATATAACAGTCGAAACCCAATGGTCTCATTTTAATTTTACTCATTTCATCAAATGAAATTGTTTTGTTGAGTATAAAATAAAATAACACAAAAAATTAGGAAACAATTTTTTTAAAAGATTGGGTCTTTACATTCTTCACCCCTAATGAAATTTCATACCTGAAATTTTAACTCGTAACCTAAGAAGCGAAAAGGTGTGGGTACTTCTGCCTCATAGACTCCTCTGGTTCCCATGTGGCTTCTTCATATTTGTGGTTCCTCCACAACACCTTAACAAGGTGGGTAGTCTTGTTGCGTCGAACCCTATCTCTACGATCCAAGATCTCCACCGACTACTCCTTATAAGAGAGGTCATGTTCTAGTTGTACCACCTATGGGTTTAGTACATGTGAAGGGTCAGGTATGTACTTCCTCAAGAGGGATACATGGAAGACATCATGAACTTGTGCTAGAAATAGAGGAAGTGCAAGATGATAGCCACTACTCCCACACGATCAAGGATTTCATAGGGTCCAATGTACCTAGGGTTGGGCTTCTCTTTCTTCCCAAACCTCATGAATCTCTTACAAATGATATTCAAAAAAAATAACTTGTCACTGAAATCAAAATAAAAGTCCATTCGACGGTTGTCGGCATAGGTCTTTTTCCATCTCTAAGAAACCTTAATGTGTTGTTGGATGGCATGGACTTTTTCTGTCATTTCTTGCACAAGATCATGCCCAAAAAGCTTTCTCTCACCAGCTACATCCCAAAAAGTTGGAGTTCTACATCTCTTCCCATATAGATCTTCATAGGGTGCCATTTGAATGCTTTAGTGGAAGCAATTGTTGTATGAGAACTCAACTAAAGGGAGATGTTGATACCATCCACACTTGAATTTAATTGAGCATGTTCTCAGTATGTCCTCGCGTGTTTGAATAGTCCGATCAGATTGGACATCAATATGGGGGTGATAGGCTGTACTAAAATTCAATTCAGTGCTCAGATCATGTTGAAATAATTCTCTAGAATTTTTATGTGAACCTTGGATCACAATCAGATACGATAGAAAGTGGAACTCCATGTATCCTTACCACATATTTCACATAAATCTAGGCATGTTTATCAAGAGATAAATCTTACCGAATGGAGATAAAATGGGCAGTCTTGGTGAGACGGTCCACAATAACCCATATATCATTGTTTCCTTTAGAAGTTCTTAGAAGACCAGTGACGAAGTACATAGTTAAATTGTCCCACTTCCATACTGGTACGGGTAGTGGTTGCAATACCCTTTTAGGAAGTTTTCACTCTTCCTTCACTTGCTGACATACTAACCACCTTGAAGCGTAGTCAACAATCTCCCTTTTCATATTATCCCTCCAAAAATGATCACGAAGGTCCCTATACATTTTTTTCTTCCAAGATGTATAGAGAAAGTAGAGCTATGAGCTTCTTTCACCAGCTTCTTCTTTATTTCTGGAATAGATGGAACACATAATCTTGTAGAAAATTTCAGTATACCTTCTTTATCAACATTGAACTCAGGAAACTTCCCGTACTTTATAGCCTCAAACTTTTTATGTAACAAAGGATCTTCTTTCTGCGCTTTCTTGATCTTCTATAGTAATGATGGTTGAGAAATCATTTGGGTTAGGGTTGATGATGTCCCTACCCTTATAATTCTCAAGTCCAACTTCACTGGGTCATTGATCAAAGGATCTCTTGGGATCCTCATCATGGAAAGAACAACTGGGTCTTTCCTGCTCAATGCATCAACAACTTTGTTTGTTCTTCCGGGATGATAATGAATTGAACAATCATAGTCTTTAAAAAGTTCCAACCATCTCCTTTGTCTCATGTTCAATTCATTTTGTGTGAATATATACTTCAAACTTTGATGGTCTATGTATATATCAGATTTCTCTCCATAGAGATAGTGTCTCCATATCTTCAGAGCAAAAATGACCACAGCGAGCTCTATATCATGCATGAGACAATTCTACTCATGAGTCTTCAACTATTGAGACGCATAAGAAATGACATTGTCATTTTGCACGAGGATTCAACCAAGCCCTTTTAGTGATACATTACTAAAAATAACAAATCCTTCTCCACTTGAGGGAAGAGTTAAAATGGGTGTAGTAACCAATATCTTCATCAGCTCTTGGAAACATTCCTCACACTCCTTTTTCCAGATGAACTTGACCCCTTTTCGAGTTAACTTGGATAATGGATTAGAATGTCCTGAAATTTTCTTCACAAACCTCCTATAATATTCAGATAATCAAAGGAAACTTTGAATCTCAGTTATTTTTGTAGGGTGAGGCCACTCCTCTACAACTTTTGTCTTTGCAGGGTCAACTATGATTTCTTCATTGGAAACTATGTGCCCCAAGAAAGAAACTTGTTGTAACCCGAATTCACATTTAATGAAATTCCCAAAAAGCCTCTCCTTCCACAGAGTTTGTAAAATATCCCTTAGATGATCCTCATGCTCATCAAGAATTTTGGAATATATCAGAATATCATCAATAAAAACTACCACACAGTTATCAAGGTAGTCCTTAAAGACTTTAGTCATAAAATCTATAAAAATAGAAGGTGCATTAGTTAGTTCTAATGGCATAACAATAAAATCATAATGCCCATATCTTGATCGGAAGACAGTTTTTGGAATATATTATTTCTTCACCCTCAATTAATGATAACCATATCAAAGATAAATCTTAGAGAAGAATTGAGCCCCACAAAGTTGGTCAAATAATCCATAAATTATTTGAAGAGGGTATTTTTTATTCACCATGATCCCATTCAGTTCTATATAATCAATTTATAGCCGCATTGATCCACCCTTCTTCTTCATAAAGAGAACTGGTGCTCCAAAAGGAGTCACAATCGATTAGATAAACCCTTTCTTCAAAATATATTTGAGTTGTTTCTTTAATTCCTATATCTCCACATTTTCCATCCTATAGGTGGTTTTTGATATCGAATGACATCTAGGTATGAGTTCAATGGAGAAATCTACCTCTCTTTTTGGGGAAGTTCCTAACAACTCCTTATAAAATACATCAATGTATTCCTGGATGATGGGGACACTTTCTATCCTTAAAATATCATCATCTTCTTCTTCTTCACTGATCAACTCCATAAAGAAGGATATAGGGGGTTCTTCTATACAATGATCAGGCTGAGATATCTCTCCTTGGAAGATAACTGTAGGTTTTCCATTCAAGACTACTGAAATTTCCTTACTTCTGTATTTGATATTAGCATTATACTTTGAGAGTCGGTGCATCCCTAGTATAATGTTTAATTCCATCATGGGAATGACTACAATATTTTTGATTAGATTGTGCTCACCAAAGTAAATACTAGAATTTATAAACATAGAAAATTGTTGGATAGTCCCACTAAGAGTCTTGACTGATAACTCTACTTTTAGCTAATTGGGGGTTGATTCTATTTTTTTTGAAAACTTTGAGGAAATAAAGGAATGCCTAGAACTAGAATCAAACAAAGTACTTTCTATATATGATAGGACAACAAGAGTACTTAATACCACATCATTTGGAGCTTCAACTTCAGATATCAGGATAGCAAAATAACGGCCTTGATCCCTTGGCCTTTGTTAAGGCTGATGGTGGTTCCCCTCCACTGCCCTCGGATTTGGACAGTGATTGGTAAAGTGACCACATTGTCCACAATTGAAGCAATGGAAATCAAGTAGGGTTCGCACCATCTTCCCCTTATCATTCGTGTTTTGAAGTTGAGGTTTCACCACACCATGACAATTCCTCGCAATGTGTCCATCTATACCACACTTGTAGCACTACCCACTCCCGAGCAGGCAGTTCCCCGAATACTTCTTCCCACATTTATTACACGTGGGATGTTGTACTTGCTTGCCTCCTCTTCCTTGATCAAAGCACCACCCTAAACTTGGCTCCAATAATCTCTTCTTGTAGTTTGATTTATGAGACCACTTCGTCCCACCAAACTCTAGCTCGACTTTCATCGCACTCCGCAAGATCTCCTTGTAGCTGTCATAGTCTCAGTTGACTAGATTCTTTGGTAGATGAGGTCTCAATCCACCGAAGAATCTATCAAAATTACCGTCTGGATCCATGACAAAGCTAGAGGTATATCGTGAAAGCCTTGGGAAGTTCATCTCGTAGCTTCCAATTGATTCATTCTCCTTTTACATCATCTCGAAAAACTTCTTGTCTATTCTTGTTCTCATGGAACGAGGGAAATACATACTAAAAAAGATCCCTCTGAACTCTTCCCACTCCATAGAATCAACTTCCACTCTTTGACTTGTGTTTTTTCTCAGTTCCCACCACTGATCAGCTTCTCCTTCTAAGTGATAGACATCCAGGGCGACCTTCTCTTTCTCTAAACAATGTAGCACATAAAAGATAGTCTCTATAAATCTGATCCTTTGTTCAGCAATCAATGGTCCAGTCGATCCATTGAAGGTTGGTGGTCGTTGACACATAAATGACTCTACATAATGTTTTTCCCTTCTCAGTGAGATCAGTCTCTCATCTTGATTCAAGTTATTTCCCATAACTTGAGTCAGTTGGTTCATCATTTTCATGAATGTTTCCATTCCGGCTTCCATTGGAGGGCCGTCAACACATGGTTCATTACAGTCACTATTTGCACAGTTCCTCCTATTTCCCTCCATTTTATAAAAGAATAAAACTTTAGTGAGAAACTTATTTTATTTATAAATCTTTTAACTCGAAAGGATTTTATGTCTTAAAATTTCATGCATAGGCAATTACATTTTTCCATAATTCCTTCATAACGATTCATAAAAAGCTTGCGATTAACCAAACATGTCCCCCAGGAGTGTCGTAACCAAGAGTGCAGCAAAACCCGTTTTCGTGTACCAGTTCCCATTCGAGTCTAGCTCAAAGTTCTGTTTTCAGGTTTTACCCCTATATACATTTATTTCATATCCACCTCTACCTGCTCATATCCAGACAGGGATGTATTTGTTTGATAAACCACTAACTCAATAATCACCAAAATACCAGGAATTTTTTTTTATATTTAAACTTTTATATATGGTGCTTCTTAAAGTTTTCATATCTTAATTTCCATAAATAACTAAAATATCCTTTGATACCAACTGTGGCATCCTACCTTTTTATTACATAACTTTTCATTACATTTTACAAAAATAGGATCTTTAAAGTCCAGTGTCATGGAAATCAGAAACATAATACATGAAAACAACATAAAAAATTATTCTAAACAACTTGTAAGGATTCATCATAGGTTCATCCTATGTAAAATTACTGCATCAAATATCCTGGAGACATACATTAAAGGAAAGGGTGAGTAGAAGGCCCAGTAAGGGTAAACAAGGGAATCAATTGGCTTGTTTTATCAATAAGAACTTAAATAAAAACATAAGAAAATGAGCAATGGAGGTATAGGAATATCATAATGAAAAGAACTTGAAACATAACTTGAAAATGTGGCTACACCATTTCATTTAGACATTCATGAAAATATCACCAAGGTCCATCCCCATGGTTTCATAAAAATTACCAAGGTTATTAACCAAGGTATCGTGAAACTTGTCATCTCTAGGGATCAATTCTTTACCTAATGAATTGGAGCGCTATCAAGGCGCACCATTAATATTTCCTTAATTTCATGTGATCCACATAGATCATAATCAAAAATTTCATAAATAACCCATGTAGAATAAAGTAAATGGGTTTCATTTCAAGATCGTGACATTTTAAAAGTTCTTAAAAAAATAAGATCATTATGTCATTTATAACCCAAAGAAATGGAGTGAGGGTTATATGTATGTCAATTACAAAATAAAATTAATCATATTTGTATATTTATGAACATAGAAACAAAATAATTAGGTATCAGTTTTCACATAAATAAAACAATATAATTTTTGGAGAGAAAGAGACAGAAATTTTGAGGTGAAATTTCTGCAGCATAATGGCTATATAACATGGTTTTAGAAAACATTGAAAAGAGAGGGTACAAGAGTAAAAAATTCATAAATAACTTATTATAAAATAAAATTACTGAATAAAATGGAGATAAGAACATGGTATAGAAATTTTAATGACATACCACATGAAAAGGAAACATGAAAGAAAAGTGAAGATGCGATTCCTTTTATGAAAAATTCGGCAGCCTAACGACGTCACATAAAAATTCATAAAACAAACTTATGAGAGAGGAAAGGGTCTCTAAAAAATTATACATGAAATGGAAAGTAATTATATCATATAAGAACATACCCTCAACAAAAATATTTGGAAACTAGAAGACACAACATAAAGGAAGTCATGGTTTAAAAGAGGAGGGTGAAAGATTCCCTTTCAATGAAGAGTAACTTTGAAAGCGTGAAGGTCGGGATGTTGGGAGGCCTGAGGGAACCTTGGGAGGACTCATTGGGAGGTGAAGAGACCCGAACCTCTTTGGGGAGGATTTTGAAATGAAATGAATGAGGGAATGGCTTGGTATTTATAGGACAAGTGAGGGAACAAAACATTAATGGCCAAGGGACACCTCATCGGTGGTTTTGGAAAAACCATGAGCTTTCCCATGCTATTTTCCCATGGTATTGGCCAATTAGGACACCTCATAACTTATCTTACTATTCACAAGTCGACCAGAATGATTTCATAATTATTACATCCTTAATGATGTGATTAAACACCCCAAACTCAAAACTGTATTTTCACTATTCACCGAAAATTCAACTATTTCAGAAAAATCCCAAAAATTCACCTTAACAAAATATCGATGCTCTGATTTCAAAAATGAACACCATTTTATGAAAATAATTTTCTAAATAATTTTAATTTAATTTTTAAATAAAAACACTATTCACTGAAAATTCAACTATTTCAAAAAAATCCCAAAAATTAACCTTAACCAAATATAAATGCTGTGATTTAAAAAATGAACTCTATTTTATGAAAATAATTTTCTAACTATTTTTAATATAATTTCTCAATAAAAAAACTATTCACTCGAAAAAATTAATAATTAACCAATAATTTCTAAAATAGTTATTTACCTATTTTATTGAATCATATTACTTAATCAAGGTGCCTAAATTATATTAATATTTTCTTACGGGATGTACTTAATCCATTTGGTCACATTACTAATCATAAGCATAAAATCACTATTTATAATTTACAATTCACCAAAAATTAAGTTGATCTTTTTAGACTTTAAATTTTATACTGAACACAACTATAGAAGACCATTTTTCTGAAAATCAATACACATTTTTAATTTTTTAAGGTTTACATAAATATTTTCAAATATAATTTTACCAAAATTCATCAATAATATACATCCTATATTTATTCGGACATTTGAGATTTACAAACATCACCATAAGAAGAAATAATAATTTTATTTATATCAAATGATTACACTAAGTAGCTAAGGTCTTGTTACATAGCCCCTTATAACACCAGTATAAGACCTAAGTGTTAGGTGTGCAAAGGTGATAGAATACTGGGGCAGCTCGGCCAACATTTCCAGAGTGGTAATTTCTATCAGCTTGAACTTCTCCGGAAGGCGATTCTATTCCAACTTCACAAGATGATGTTCTGCTTGGGTTTGGTCCAGAGCAAAGCCCAGTGGTGCTACCTTCTTCCCAAGTTCCATCAGATGGGCTTCGATCGGCCCAAGACTACTCGATGAGGCCATCAAATATTTTTTCTGTATTAATTAACCTAGATAACTTGTATTTATAGACAATAATTTCAATATTTAGTTTGAAATGGTCATATTGACCAACGATCATATAACAGTCGAAACCCAATGGTCTGATTTTAATTATAATAATTTCATCAAACAAAATAGTTTTCTTGAGTATAAAATAAAATATCACACAATATTAGGAAACAAAAATTATTAAAAAGCTCAGGTCGTTACACATCAGGTTAAAAAATCCATATGGGTAGTGATTTATCATCTGACCAAATCAGACCCCTTCATTCCGATGAAAGATACAAGTAAAGTGGATGAGTTGGGCTGATTGTATCTTTGGAAGGTGGTAAGGCTTCATGGTGTACAGTTAGAAGTTGTCTTAGATAGAGACCCCTATTTCACTTCTCAGTTTTAGTAAGGCCTTAAAAGTTCATTTGAGTCCCAAATTAAAATGAGCACAGCATGCCATCCTCAAACGGATGGTCACACATAGTAGGTAAATCAAATTTAGGAGGAAATGCTTCATGCATGTGTTTTGGACTTTGGAGGTTCTTTGGATATTCATTTGGGATTGTTTTGTTTCTCTTATAATAATAGTTACCAATCCTCTATTCTAATGGATCCTTATGAGGAACTCTACGATCGGCCTTGTCGGTCCCCTATGTGTTGGGATGAGGTGGGTGAGATCTCAGTGTTGGGGGCCGAGCCTTGTGCAAGAGACATCTAACAAGGTCATGTTGGCTAGGTAGTGGTTATTAATATCTCAGAGTCACCACAAGTACTATGATGATTATATGTGTCGATACATAGAGTTTTCTATGTGTGATCGAGTATTCTTGAAAGTGTCCCCTCATCTGTGTCATCGTCATTTGGGAAAGTAGGGAAAGCTAATGTCGAGGTATATCATACATTTTGTGATCACTGATTACATTATAAAGGTGGAATACATGTTATATTTTCCCTCTTAGTTGAGATATATTCACAATATATTCCATGTCTCCTAACTGATGAGGTACAATCCGGATCCATCCCAGGTGTTGAAATTGGATGAGTTAGAGATAAATACCCATTTGACTATTTCTGAGCAACTGGTATGAACAGTTGATTACCAAGAAAAGGTGGTTCTGGGAAGTCTATTCCACTTGCTCGAGTCCTTTGGTAGCATTGGAATAATTCCCATGAAACTTGGGAGTTGAAGTTGTCGGTTGAGAAAGAGTTCCCATTATTGTTTTCCGATCAAGCATCTTGTTGACTTTCTGGGGTAGAAAGTTTTTCATAGTGGGGAGAATTATCAGATCCATGCATTTCTTTTTAGGTATTTTACTCTTCTATTCTTGGACCTCATTAACCCTAGGTTTAACCCTTGGACACCCCTGAAATTGGAAGAGTTTGAACATGTTTTGAGTGGATAGAAATGGGATCATGGTTTCTGGCTAAGGTTTTCCAAACCGTGCAGGAAAACCGTGCAGCCCTATCCATCTCATTAAAATTATTTTCAAATTCCTATTTTTCCCTTATAAAAAAACATAATACGCCCATTTCGTCCCCATTTCTTTTAAATCATCCATGTACTACATCTAATCTCTCTCAACCTCCCTAGGAAATCAATTTTGATAGGGAATTTTGTTGGGAAACTTCAATGATTCTCAAGTAATAAATTTTCCTTCTTTTTTACTTCCAATTACTTGGGATTTCTTCCACTTTTCTTGATGCTCCAAATTTCTATAAGCTCAAGATTCATACCTAGGGGTTTATTTGAGTTTCTTGGTCCAATATTGTAGTTTTTGGTTCATTTTCACTCGCTTGTGGTGCGGTAGTGGTGCGATTTATGTTTCACACAAATATTTAGGGTTTTTGACAATTTTGGTAGGTGATTCCACGTGTAAGAATTTTATAATGAGCTATATTTATGGATTTATATTTTTATCATGTCCCTATTTCTTTTTTGGTGCAAAAAATTGTATTGGTAGAATTTGTGAAGTTTTTGATTTTTGTGGCATTTTTGTGTGAAAATGGAGGGTTTTTTTTTGAATTTTATGTTATACCAATTGGGGTTATTTTATACTTCTTGGAATGGTTTATTTAAAATGTTTCAGTGATTAAAATTATATTTTGGTGTAATATTAGTATGTATTTGGTTTAAAAATAGGGGTTTTAACTGGATTCCATTTGAAAAGTTTTGATATACTTTTTAAAATTGTTTTATGGAAATTCTAAGTGTTTATTTGAGTTATACGAATAGTGAAAAGCATGTTTAGCTACTATTTCGAGTGTATATGAACTGAACTGGTGTTTTTATGTGTTAATAAAATTTGATACCATGTGTAAATTTTTTATCACAAGTCGGGAAAACCGGGTTCTTAGGTGGGCGGATGTGTACT
This sequence comes from Viscum album, assembly GCA_963277665.1. NCBI lineage: Eukaryota > Viridiplantae > Streptophyta > Magnoliopsida > Santalales > Viscaceae > Viscum > Viscum album. Next base: position 826,513,233 of record OY728161.1, read on the forward strand.
TGTTTTCTAGTGATCCAGAGTGGTTTTGTCCCTATTTAACATAGAATGTGTGATGTTGAAAACACTAAAAAACTATAACGATGATGATTGGGGACCCCTAGGTTATGGGTGGGTTCCCTACTAGTGGATCTGGCATGAGAACTGATATTTGATCTGCTAGTTTTACCCCAAAATATGAGGTACCTAGGGTCCACAGCTAGCTAGTGCCTACGGGTGTTGCTGTGACCAGTGCTTGTTGGTTATTTAGTATTTACCATCGGATTATGGTGTGTTTGGATGGAAAATTCAGTAGATTACATGTATTATTTAAGTTTATTCACTCTTTAAGGTTAACCCTTGAAAACCATTTTCATTTAAATGTTTTATCATTAGAAATTGTTTCTACCATTTCTTAGTTAACAAAACCTACAAGATTTTATTTTATAATGATTATCACCTGGAATATTTGGGTGGTATAGTATTGGGATTAGTCTAAAACCATTATTAAAACTTTTCGTTAAATTAATCTTGATTATGATTTACACAAGTAAGGTCCAGAATTTTGGATATGCCAGTTTGGGTTGTTAGTTTCATTCCATGGTGCAGTGTTGTGGAGAAAACTCGTGGGTGATGACCCCTTTTCATGTGGTGGTCCTCGTGATATTTTTGTAGCTAATTGTGTAGTTTTGGACCTATTGTGTCATGTTTAAAACCTTTTATTCCATTCTAAATTTTATTTTAGGATTATTTGGCATGTATTTTCAGATTTGGTTTATTCTTCATTATTGGTTGTCTTATGTGTCCTAACTAGGGTAAATCATTCCCAAACCATTATTTATGGCACCTAGTAACTTGTGCTAGCCCATGGGGATAGGGAATGTCCTTTGGAAATTTCCATGGACTGGGTTGGGTTCTAGTTTTAATGGACACTACATTCTCTTTTTGACAAATAAAATTTTTACTATATGCATAAGAATTACAAGATTACAAAATTAATGTAGAGTTTCAGTATGAATGTCGAGATTTACCCCATTCCGAGATATTTCAAGATGCTTTCTTATAGAAATTGTGACCAGAATGACTAAGGTCACACTAAGGGTCTCGTTACTTCAATAACAACACAAGAAGATCCTCCTCCATGAGGATTTATGATATTGAAGAAAAACTTATCACTTAATGAATAATTATACAATGATCATATTCTTCTCTATACTCAAACTTAGATTCGATTCAGCTTAATTATTGAGCTCACATAGATTTATATGATATATTCTAAACATCGAGATCAAGGCATTCATTTTATCTCAATATTTAAATGCTATTTTCAGAAACTCTTACTTCATGTCTATCAATTCAATAAATCATTATATTCAATATTTTTTAACTGTCGTAATTAAATTTATTCTGGGGAAATCAATCATAGCACAAACTTTTTGAAACTTTACTCAACAAAATCATACCACATGATCCTCCTATATTTCCTCAATTGGTTAGGCTCACAAAACATGCACCAAAATCTCTAAATACTATCTACTTAAATTAACTACATTTATTTAGTAAATACCACTTCTTCCCCTTCTTTAATCCTTAATAGTTATCAATAAATAAATGATCAAGAATATCCCTTTATATTAAAAAATAATAAAATAATTCGCAAAGAATAGTTTTCTATGTTCCAAGAATTTCCATAATCTTATTATTTCTAGGTAATCATTGAAACAATGCTTCAACCTACTTGTGGACTGAAGACAAACGTCACCTCAATATATGTTTGAACACAGTAGTTAGAACATGAATATTCTTGATAAAACCACTTGAATAACTTTTAAACAAATTTCATGATTCTATTAAAATTTTAGAACAACCTACATTCCTTACACCAACATCCCATATTAAATATCTAAAGATTCTTTGTTCACAAATACAATTTTTAGAATATTTTTTCAAATTATGACAATTTAATGGTTGATCTTGTTCTTCCTTGAATATAGATCATTTTTATGTAACAAAGCTTAATTTACAAACTCTTTTGGGTGTTTGTGATGTTTGAATCCCTAAATAATTCTTCTGTAATTGATTGATTTTAGTTCTTTATAATATAAAAAGTCTAGAAACATGTTTTTATATAAATAAAAATATCTTATGTGAAAACATCCCATGCACAAAAAAAATATTTTATGCAAAGCTTGTAATGACCTAGGATTTCAGTAATCAATTTTACTAAATTAAGTATTGTGTGAGTAGCATTAATGGAAAAAAAAATTAGAAAAATGAATAACCTTATTACCATTATAGCCATAAAATTGGCAGGTTTTACCAAAATTAAGAACTTTATAAAAATTACATAATAGAGTATAAAAAACAAAGGCCATTTTATACTTCAAAATATACGTGTCTAAAAAAAATTATGTTGATTATATCCAAATTAATTTGGTCAATTTTTGATGCCTAATTTTAAAAAATTAACATTATTTTTGGATTTATCATGTTCATATTATTTTAATATAAATTTGTGAGTTTTTTATAAAATATTTGATTTTTAGATGAATAATGAAAATAGAATTTTTGAAAATACTATTGATTTTAATATATAAAAATACCCTAAAAATTTGGAAAAATTTTTATTGGACAAATATATTTATTTTACGTATCATTATATATGTTAAAATATTATGTTTGATTTATATACCTATATCTGATATTTTAGAACATAAGTTATATTTTCTCAAGAATTGTTTTAAATAGATTATTATTTTAAAATTAGTTCTTTTCAATTGAATAAAATTAAATTAATTTTAAGTATAAAATTAATGGATCCAAATTACCTAACAGGTTATAATTTAAATTTTTAAATAAATACAAATTCACCTTGGATAAGTATTAGTTACCCTTGTAAAATGATCATTTTTCAAAGAATAATACTTTTCTAAATATTGTGTATTTTTAAAATTAAATGAATAAATTTTAAAATTAAAACTGTAATAAGATGTTTAAACATATATAAAAATTAATTAAAACTCATTTAATGGGTAATAAATGTTAAATAAAATTACAAACATTTAATTATTAAAATGAATTTTTTCTAGAAAAATATTTTTTCAACACATTTAATTTTTTGATTGAAATATTAATTTTCAAATTTTTCTAAATTGAACTAGGATAAATAGAGACTTAATTTGGATTCAACATGTATAAATTTAGTAATAAGGGTCTAATTATATTTTTATAAACAAAATAATTTACATGATTAACTTTTAATTAAGAGTAATAAGTGTTCAAATAACTAATATAAGGTGCCACAATTTTTTCAAAATTTACATGAACATTAGATCTTATAGAAAAAATTTTATTGGTTTTATGGTTTTTAATAAATTTATTAACAACATTATCTCACCTAACTAACCTATATTTCATTCCACTACATTCTTACCCCTTACTTAACGCTCTTTTCTATCGAAAAGTCCCTCTTATTCACTTATACAAGCGAGATCACTTCCACCCTTCCAAAATCCACTCATATTTAAAATTATCCTTACACACCAGTAGACATATCATTTGATTTAATAGTTTTACACACCCTATTTCCCTTAGTCACCAAAAATTATTTGAAGTCCCTCAAATCTAAGGCCTTCATCAAGAGGAATTTTACGGTCTTAACCTAGACATCACATCTTTCTTAACATTTATTTCTTATTATTACCTTTATAAAAAAACCATAAACATAGATTAAAAATAACATAATTATCATTATAATGTTGATATATTATTAGAATAATGGTGCAAGAATTATTTATTCTCTTCCATATGCTAATGAAAACCATAATCGTTGTTAGTGCGTGTGCACTAATTACTACCTCAAAAAGTGACACTTTCAGTTTTTCACCACCACCCATCATGGATGGTTTCAATGATTATATTAATGAATAATTTTTATTTATATAATTTATTTATGATTCTTAAATTATCAATGACTATCCACCTTCACCCCTATCATTCATTAGGTAACAGAAACGATAATCATGTTCTTTGTGGACTAACGAATGTTGGAGTTGGTTCCCTAGAACCAAATTCTTTGTACTTTATGACAACCTATATTAATATTTTTGTATATTAGTAAACATATTATTACATAATGATTGTTATTTTTTGTAACATAGTATGTTATAATGTGCTAAGAGTAGTTGTTGCACTGAAAGGTCATAGTAGTTCTCCACTATGATGAGAACCCAGATGTGCCATGACGGTATTATTAAATATATGTTATATATATGTATGATATTATTTTTGGGATGAAAATGATACTATATATTAGGGGTGAACACTCATCGGACTTTGAGGCACCTTCTCATGATGTACTCCCTTGGTAATATCCAGTGTATGATATTAGGAGAACAAGACCCATTGGTTGGAGATCAACATTTATATATGTCATTGAATGTTCCTACATGAGGACATGTGTATTGATCCTTATAAATTAATATGATTATTAATTAGTGTTATAAGTCTTGCAATCTAATGTGTTGATGAATACCCTGATGACATATGTTAACAGTGAGGTATGATACATTGGCTGTGTCACGAGTAATATTTCATTAATGAATAACATGAGAGAGGATTTTTCTCTTTTATTCTTTAACCAAAGTTGATATCATAGGACCTTTGATAAAAATGATATAACCAAAATAAATCCATTTCCATGGTGTTCTATATAAATTTCCATCTTTATAAATTCAATGAAAGATACATCAAGCACATAGGTTAGTGGCACCAATATGCAAGAATCCACATGAGGTATTATATTACTCAATAACAATATGTATGAGGTATTATGTTGTTGAAACATTAAATTATTTATCTATTGGTTCCTTAGAGTGTTTCTAGATTCTAACTTTGGAATTTATGCTGCTTCACCTGATTACACTGCGAAAGAGGCCTAGTGGGTAACACAATAAATTTATCGATAATCTTACTTAAATAATATATTTTTATTTATTATTTAACAAGATGAATAAATATTATTCCCACACATGGTTTAATAATTACTAATGTTTTCTTGATTAGGTAAATTCCTTCACTGGTTATTCAAGATAATATTATGTGAGAAGATTATTTAATAAATATTTATTATCTATTTAGAGAATATAATATTTATTTATTTATTAGAGAATAAAGCGGTGATATTTATTTAGTAAATAAATAAACATTATATAATACTTGATAAATATCATGGAAGAATTAAAGATAGATTTTAATGTTTTAGTGAGAAATAATATATATTAAATATTATTTTAATAAACAATATTTAACTGTAATTATTAAGTTAAGAGTTTATCGAGAAATAATAATAATATTATTATTATAGATGTGGGGATGTGAAGGGATTAAATAAATATTAAAGGAGTCTTGTGTAAATATTTAGTTCTAAACCCTAGCATTATATAAACCCAATTATATTATTTTTTAAGGGATCCAATTATTTTGTTTTATTGTGAAAAATGAATCCAGATAATCCTCTAAAATCCCAAGGGAGATCCCTTATCAAAGAATTCTTCCGAGAATGAAGAGCTCTTCCTCCACCTCCAAATATCGAGTTAGGAAAGATCAAAGTGCATCCTTTGAAAGTGATTCTCTAGGTTATCAAAGGAGAATGACATATGCGATAGGGTCTTCCATGATATCACCCATATATTCCTATGGTGATGTTCAATGATTTTTGAAACACATGTGGATCACCACTATAAGGAATATTCTCTTTATTTCTACAATGTAATGATAGTAAAAAATAAATTTGTATTCAGATACATCAATGAAGAAATTTTTTTCATAAGGTAATTATTTAATTGAATAATATAATTGTATATAATGTCTGATGATACCAGCCTATGGTTCTAGAGTATTATCCATTTTCTATTTTCTTTGATCAATTCTGCTGATCATGGTGTTTATCATCATGTAAATATCATATTGATTATCGATCATGAAAAAAATCGAAGCTAGGCATGGACCATCAAACACTTGCAGTACACCTAGAACCTGAAAGTGGTATCATAGTAGTCACATAATTATTTATAATTATTTAAATATTATTGATTTATTTACACATTTTTCATTTATTTTTCAATTCAAGTTTAATCATTCTTTAATTGTAATTTCAAGATATTCTTCTTCCTATTTTGTTTCTCATAAATATAATCAAATTTAGTAATTTTATGAATTAAATAAAATTAAAGAGCTCATAAAAAGGTGCTGAAAAATCTAGAAAAATAGCCCAAGAGTATACACTATGTAAACTAGAGGTACATGCCATGAACTGGTGTTCAATTCACCAAGAATTAACTTAGAATTAATTCACGTCATGTGAATTTATTACACACGATGCATTGAAATATACACCACATGTTGACCCGGCCATCCTGGCACATGGTCAGCCAGAGTACACACTGTATAAGACACATAGGTGGCATATAGTCCTTTTGTCACATACGGGCCATGTATCTTCTTACACAACCTACCTGATTGGTGACTATATAATTTAGAGACCACATGTCGTGCAACCCATGTACACGTCATGTACTCCAATTTTTTGTGGCATGATTTACATACTGAACCTCCATGTGTGGACCTTGAATATATGGTTAGAAAAGTTCATGTTGTGTAACTAGATTGTAGTCACCCTATACATATACCAAATTGTGCGGAATTAAAATTAATTTATTATAATGTAAAAAACTTGTCAATATGTGATTGTGTGTTTTATTAATTTCATAGGACACACCATATGATGGTTTTTTAATATTTATAAACATTTAATTAATTTATGAGTAATGTTCGGATATGCATATCATTTATGAGGCATATTATATTTATTAATCTATGTTCATTGAATCATAACACGGGTCAAAAAATTATTTAATCCATGTAGTATTTATGTTGATAGTACATATCATGAAATTATGTGATAATTTGTGCATTCCATACGTGGCAAGAGTAAATAGTATATGAGTATAATAATTATTGGTTGGATTCAGAAAATTATTCTTGGTGTTTCCTCTAAGGTACATTTATGAACATAGATAATTTTAAATAAATTTATTTAAATTTTTTAGAATTATTATAGATGATAATCATAAGGAAATTCAGATGAGAATTAAGATAAAATAAATTCTTAATTAAAGATGATAATTTATTGATTCGAGTGTTATTAATCTTAAGTAAGAATAATTATAACTGGAGGATAAATTTATTAAATTTTTAATTCATTTTATGATAATGAATGATCATGATATTATATCAAGGCCTTTGTATGTGATTGGTCTCATTTAATTTATTAATAAATTTATTTTTCTACTGGTGTGTAATCTCTCATCTCATTATGTAAGGGCCTATGTGGACATGGTTTTTTTTGTAAACCCCTTCCCTGACCATGAGTGTGATTAAAAGAATATGTAATGGATGGATCTCCCAAGCTAGTAGAGGAGATTTGTGTTTGGATGGGAGATTAAACCAATCCAAGAGAGATACATAGGTGGAGTAGTGGAAAGATGCAACATGAACCTCAATTGTTTCAAGGTGTTTTACCCATAGGTCAATGGTTACTTTATCATATTCTAGATAAAATAACCAATACTAAAATCTCATGATCACACCACTTTATTATTTTATTTCTATCAAGTTCCTTGGTTATTTCTTTATGGATTATTTTTCATTATCACATGAATTAATGAATTAACAATAATGAAATATATAACTAAAATAAAATTTCTAATGCATAAATATTATCTAATACATGGTTAATCACTTCAATAAATCAAATTAATATTAATAATCATTTAATAGAAATTATAATTGTAAATTTGTGCATAAAAGGATAAAATATCACAATAATATATATTAAGTCGGTATATCCTTCCACTACTTTAGTTAAAATCAAAGAATTGTTCAATGTCCTTGACCAGCCATAGTGGGGATGATTTCAATTATTGATGATTTATATATTGAGGTTTTAGGTTGACATAACTTAGTTCACATCAAGGGTTGTTTTCCAAATAAATTCATGCCATAAATGAGATGACATGGTTGATGAAATCCAATTTAAGGATTTTAGGATTGGTGAGTCCACTCAAAAGATCAAGGAACTATAAGTTAATGTAGTTGGACTTTGTAATTCCTAACTAAAACCATTCAAGTTTCTTGACCAACCAATGTTAGGGTAATGATAAAAGTAATATGGATCATTTCCACTAGAATGTCCAAACAATAGAATATTACAAAGCCAACGGTGGGGGAAATTGGGTTTAGTTAAAATAGTTAGAGATTACTAAATATAATATTTATTTATCTGTCAAAATTTTATCATAAAATGTTCTAAAATTATACTCATATTATTTGTGAAAGATTAAATAAAATGAATTTAAAGATATCACTATGATCCATACTTGAGAATGATAACCTTATCCCTGATTTTTTTTTGAAGTGTGGAAATGGTTCTTACATGTTATCCTTTTCCATGAAAGGTAATTGTATGTACTGGAAGAACCTATTCCTCATGCACCTAGTAACGAGGATAGGGATGAAGAGTTAAAACTCTATGAGAAACATTTGAATGAATCCATATATGTTCAATGTTTAATTTTATAATCCCAGATCAATGATCTTTTGAAGAAACATGAGGACATGGATGAATATAAAATGATGTATTACATTTGGGATCTCAATCAAGAGAAGGAGAGATAAGAGAGATATGAGATATTCAATTATCTATTTACAACTAGTATTGGAGATTCGATGCCAGATGGGATTCAAGTAGTTAATATTACTAGCTACATAGAACACTTAGACATCCTAGGGATTAAATTATCACATGATTTGCACCCATATCACATACTTTCATCACTACCAATTAACTTCTCTAGTTTTATTGTTAATATGAGTAATAATGAGAAGATTATTTTAGAAATTCTAAATTTTATTCTCAAAGTAGATAAAATTAGTACAAAACAGGCCTTTAACAATGCTAGAAATGGACATTATCAGTGCTAGAAAAGCATTGATTACATGAGCAAGGTTAAAAGCCCTGGACTTTTATTAGTGCCGAAAAAGCACTGATAAAGGAACCATTTATCACCACTTTTTTTATCATGGATAAAGGGTTGATTTATAGATGATAAAAAAATCACTAATAAAGTATTCTTTTTGGCACTTATGAAAGTACTGATAAAGGACCATTAACCAGTGCTTTTAAAAGCACTAATAAAGGGCCATACTATTGTGGGCTGTAACATCACCCTACAACACCACTGCACTGTGCGGTAATAGCACACCGCATCACTAGAAACACACTAGATATCAATAAAAACAATTAAAAATACTTAATTTAAATGAAATGAGATTTACAATTCAAAAAAAAACACTATATAATAGACATTTCAAACATCAGTTTATGCAATTAAATAAAAACAAATTATTAAATACATTAAAAAACATCAATGATCCCTTATCATTTAAACATGACACAAGTCATGCTATTTACAAACCAAACACACATTCTCAAGAAAGATAACACACCTATATATGAAAAATATTCTTGTGTTAGTAATAATATAAATAAATAAATTAACAGAAAGTCCTTATTTAACTAAAATTGATGCCAATTTTAAATAAAAATGCACACTTGGAATCATACTGGTCACATAGTACCTTGTATTGAGGTGAGGCAGATTCCAAAATGTCTCAAATTAACTTTGGATCATTTTCCAAAATTATTGAAACAATCTGAATGTTTTTTCATGGTTTTGAGTATCTGAGTTTCCTTTTTTACTAAAATGTCATTTTAAACTGGAAACATGTACTTTTGAATCATTTTGATCACATCATGTGTTAGTTTTATGTGAAACATATTTGTACAAATCACAAATAAACTATGAATAATTTTACTAAATTATCAATAAAATTAGAGTGTGTTTGATCAGTTTTTAATGACTGATACTTTTTGAACTAAAATGTTGATTTTAAACTGATAATAGAAACTTTGAGTCATACCGGGAACACTGTGTATTAGATTGAGTTGTGGCTGAATCCTAAACATCAAAAATTACTTATGTATTGTTTTCATAAAATATAAAAACAATTAAAACATGTTTTCTCAGTTCTGAGTAGGAAAGTTTTCCATTTTACTAAAATTGATGACACTTTTAAATAAAAAGACACACTTTGAGTCATACTGATCATACTGTGCGTTGGATTGAGGTGAGGATGATTCCTAAATGTTCTAAATTACTTATGCATTGTTTTTATAAAGTGTCAAAACAATATGAATGTGTTTTATTAGTTTTGAGTAATTCAGTTCTTTTTTTTGTAAAATGTCAATTTAAACTCAAAACATAAAATTTGACTCATTTTTATCCCATTGTGTATAGGTACGATGTGAAACAGATTAATATAGTTCAAAAATTACTTTTTAATCATTTTACTAAATTATCAAGAATATTTAAGTGAATTTGATCACTTTTTGAGTGAGTGACACTTTTTGAACTAAAATATCAATTTTAGACTGATAATGGACACTTTGAGTCATAACAGGAACATCATCTATCCAATTTAGGTGAATATGATTCATACACATAAAAAATGACTTATGGGTCATTTTTTTAAATCATAAAAACTATCTATACGTTTTTTTCTCATTTTTGAGTAGGGCAGTTTTCCGTTTTGCTAAAATTGATGATAATTTTAAATAAGAAGTCATACTCTTAGTCATACCAGTCACACCGTGCATTAGATTTATGTGAGGATGATTCCTACATGTCCAAAATGACTTATGGATCATTTTCATAAAGTATTAAAATAATATGAATGTGATTTATTAGTTTTGAGTAAGCCACTTGTTTTTTTACTAAAATGTCATTTTAAATTAGAAACACACACTTTTGACTCATTCTGATCAGATCATGTATTAGTTTGATGTGAAATGGATTCCTACATGTCCCAAATGACTTATGAACCATTTAAATAAATTATCTAGATAATATGAGTCTGTTTGAATTGTTTTCAGTGAGCGATACTTTTTGAACTAAAATATGGATTTTAAACTGATAACAGACAGTTTGAGTCATATCAAGCACATTGTGTATCATACTGAGGTGCAGCTGATTCCTATATGTAAAAAATGATTGATGGATCATTTTTATTAAGTATCAAAACAATTTGAATGTTTTTGATTAGTTTTTGGTGGGGAAGTTTTCGATATTACTAAAATTGGTGACAATTTTAAATAAAAAGGCACACTTTGAGTCATACCAGTCACACCATGCATTATATTGAGGTATGAATGATTCCTACATGTCCCAAATGAATTATGGATCATTTTTATAGAGTATAAAAACAATATGAATGTGTTTGGTTGGTTTTGAGTATGTCACTTGTCTATTTTACTAAAATGTCATTTTAAAATTAAAACATGCACTTTGACTCATAGCAATTACATTGTGTATCAGATTGTGGTACAGATGATTCCCAAACTTAAAAAATGACTTATGGATCATTTTACTAAAGTATTTATACAATTTTTATGCATTTACTTGGTTTTGAGTAGGTCAGTTGGACTTTTTAAAAAAATTGATGTCAATTGTAAATAAAAACATGAATGTGGAGTGATATCGGTCACAAGGTGCATCAGATTGAGGTGAAGATAATTAGTTCACATCTCAAATCACATATGGATTGTTTTACTATTGTTTAAAAACAATATGATTACTTCTTTTCACATTTTAGTAGGCCAGCTTGTGTTTTTACTAAATTTGATTTCAATTTTATATAAAGACGAACTTAGAGTCACACCGGTCACACCGTATATCAGATTGAGGTGAGATTGATTCCATCATTTTCTAAATAACTTATGTATTGTTGTCTTAATGTGTCAAAATAATCTGATTTTTTTACTTGGTTTTGAGTATGTCCTAGGCCTTTTTTACTAAAAAGTCATTTTAAACATAAAACACACACTTTGATTCAAACAGATCACATCATTTATCAGTTTTATGTGAGACTGATTATTACATTTCAAAAACTATTTATGAATTGATTCCCAAAATTATCAAGAAAATCTGTGTATTTTTTCTTTATTTTAAATGAGTGAAAATTTTCAAAGTCAAATGTAAATTTTAAACTGATAACAGACACATTGAGTCACATCGGGAACACCATGTATCATATTGAGGTGAGACTTATTCATACATGTAAAAAATAACTTATGGATAATTTTATTAAAGTATCAAAACAATCTGAATATATTTTCTTAGTTTTGATTATGTCGGTTTTCTTTTTTTCTAAAATTGATGTCAGTTTTAAATAGAAAGAAGTACTTTGACTCATACCGGTCATATCATGTGTCGAATTGAGGTGCGGTAGATTCTTACATGTCCCAAAGTCTCAAAACAATTATAACTATCATTGTTACCCTGATTTATATTGATTTTATTTTTAGAAATACGAACACTGCATGAGAAGCATGAAAAAACCTCTTCATGTCGAAAAAAACAATCCACCTATATAAGAAAACAATTATAATGAGTAATACTAAAAAAATTAAATTAAACATAAATATGAAATAATACATTGATTTTATGGAGAATGAGTTTACTATGAAAATATCAAGATTACCTCTATGATTGAGCAGTGGAGGGAAGTCTCAGGGAAGGTATTATTGTCCACACTACAAGGGTGAAAGGTTTTGAGGGAGAAGAAATCTATGGATTTTTTTTGTGTAGAAATGTCTGAAAGATAGATAGATCACCCAAAATCAAACAAAATATTACACATGTTTATGAAATCATTTATTATACGAGTAATACTAAGAATAAATAAATTAAAAATACATATGAAACAATACATTAATTCTATGAAAAATGATTTTACTGTGAAAAAATCAAGATTACCTCTATAATTTAGGGGAGTCAGCGTTGCTTATATTCTTGAAAAGAGAGTGGAGATAAGAAGAAATAAAGTGATAAATGAAACACTACACGGTGAAATGGTTTTTAGGGAGAAGAAGTTTGTTGATGTTTTTGTGTAGCAAGGCATAAAAGATAGAAAGACCGTCCTAACTCGAACAAAATAATCCACCTGTATAAGAAAACAATTATTATGTGAGTAGTACTAAAAATAAATAAATTATACATAAATATGAAACAATACATTAATTCTATGGAAAATGATTTTACTAATAAAACAAAAATATTTTCACGAACCATCCTCCAGGTCCCATTCCATGACTACCCTAAGCCCACTTTCCATAGTCCTGGGGCTGATGAATCACACCGAGTAGCCATATCCCAAAAAGGGAAGACATTTCCTTTAAACCTCTACACATTCACAAAGATGAAACTGAGAAAAGTAAACCCAAAGGAAACCAAAACTGTCATTGAGATAACTACTGAGTGTACATTACACACTGAAAGTATAAAGGGGCCAAAATATAAGCCCAAAACTAAAAGTGAAAGTACAACTTCCACGGTCCATTAGTTCGAGACCCTACCTTAATGGTAGGTGAAGGTATGTGAATGTAGCCATAGAAGTATGCCCATCCATCCCCTCTCACTAAACACCACATGTTCATGGACCACCAAGGTCTCCATTGAAGTGTTGATCACCTGCACGAGACACGACACGTGTGGGAGAATCTCATACAGGTGTGAGTAACAAAATACTCATTAAGGAAACCAAACCACAAAGGTGAGACCACAAAGAAAGAATACAAAGTAAACTCAATAAAGCAAAGTCAGCTCACACCAGGTATAACATAGAGAATAGAAAGTAAGATTAATAGTCATAAAAATAAATCATCTTATAATACTAAGGGAATCATCCTCGATGAGACACTGATGTCTACTCATATGCTAGATCACTGATGTCTGCTCTGCTACTAAACAACCGAGGTCAGCTCTGCTATTGGGCCATAGAGGTCTACTAAGCCATTGGACCCCTGAGGTCCGCTCAACTACTGGACTACTGAGGTAAGCTCTGTCACTGGACCAATGTTTTCTGATCGACCCTTAGACCACTAAGGTCTGCTCTATGACTAAATCAATTAGGTACACTCACCCACAATACCACTTAGTTCCAATCTACTATTAGACCACCGAGGTCCTCTCATCATATCCTTCACATCACATCTAGCCATAGGATTTCTTCTCCTAGCACACTTGATTCAAGGGGAATCTAATCCTCAAGCCATCAGTCACATATAAACTTCCATGAAGTGTCACTTAAAGTATACCCTAAGTACCATCTTATCAGAAGGGTCCCAATTCCATAGATGGTACATCAAATAGATGACTCATCTGAAATATATTGGCGTTTTACTAAATAGGGTCTTGTTGCTTCTGGGCCTGGTCTGACTTGGTCGGACTAGCAGGAGTATAACAAAAGGATCTCCTCGTCGTAAAAGTCCCAAAAATATAGAAGGTTCATCAAACGTATGATCGGTACGAAAGATACACCCCTTTTTCAGAACTGGGGGTTGAATGGGTCTGAGTCTAGTCAGACCCGACCGAGCCTGTTACGCCAACCTGACCCGTCGGGGCACAAGCCGATCGGCGTACACCCGCCGACCACCAAGGAGGTGTTTGAATGTTCCACCTGGGTTGTGGAGGGGCACCACATCCTACCACATGATTGATGTAGTAATGTTCCGCATTGACCTCCCACCCCTGTGGTCTATAGACTACAGCTTTGGGCAGCGTGGCACCTCTAATGTGGTTGGGTGACCGCATCCGCCTTACACTAGCCTCCGACCTCCGTGTCGGGGGCCCCTGTCATCGCTGCTGTGTGCTTCCAGTGCACTGCCTTCCAGTTACCACCAAACATGGTGGCGATGGATCCTTCTACCACAGAAGAACACCTTGGGCACACACCTCCTCTGGTCTACAGGCCACTGCTGGTCACCACCGCCACCACTGATCTCCTCCACGGGCCACCAGACATGCTTTAGTGGTCCATTCAACAATTCGAGAACCTTCCCGATATCGTTGGGCTGTGTACATGTCTGTGGTGTACTCCATATGATTCTTATATCACTCCAAGGAATCATCAACATTTGTAATCCCCCAAAAAGCCCCAATGGGTTCCCATGGGTCTTCCAGCGTAGAACTTAAGAGAACAAAGGGAGGGATCACAAGGAACACTCAAGGCGATGAATGTCAGCAATATTGTTTTGTCCCTTGTTCATCACATTAGAAAGTATGATTGATTATATAATAATTAATCCCCTATATTCCAATCCTCAAAAGATAAGTTCTAATCCCACATGAACGATCGATCCGTAGGTTAACTTGTAAATGAGTTAACCTATGTTCTATGTTTAAAAGAAAGAACAGGGAAAATAAATTTACATAGAAAGGAATCAAAACCCTATCTGGGAAGAATAGGAGTGGTCGTGGATGATCTTATTTCAATATCCAGTCTCAAATCCTCTCTCCAAGGGCATCGTTTCCATTTTACTATTCACTGGTGTTCATAGTTGGTGAGGTTTCTTTTATCATTCTTCAGAGGAATTCTAGGGTTTCTTTTCATCCCTGATTAAATAAGGAAGAAATGTTACATGTTGCATCATCTCCATGATGATTCATTAATAAGTTTTATTAATGGATTCATATTATCCTCTTCGCTATACCATATAACTGATGAGTCACTACGAAAGGAAGAATAAAAATATAGTAAAACAACCTTTTAAGTTATTTTTTTTCTTCCGAAAAGTCCGAAAACTATGTTTTTTGGACGACCCACACTGGTTGAAGTTATGTCCTTTCTAGAAGAATCATAATTCTATATGTTCAATGGTTCCCTCATATTTATTATCTGGTCACTGGTTTAAAAGTAAGAAAACCCCGGTCACATGATTATTTAATGAAATTCAAAAAAATTGTTCAAAAATACATTCTGAAAACTTTAGGCCTCAGAATCAAATTTGGTCTTAGATTATGGTCTTGAAATAATACCATTTAATTTTAAAATAATTTACATGGAATTTTGGGACATTAAATTACCCCCACCTTTAGGTATTTATGTCCTTGTAAATAAAAACATGGGCTAACCAAACAAATGGGGTAATGAGCACCAATCTGAGCCTGACGCTCCCATGTGCTCTTACGGAGATTCATGTGATGCCAATGAATGTGCACAAGAGGAATAGACCATCCATGAAGGATCCTCTCTTGACGATCCACTATCTCCATTGAGTATTCGGCAGAATTCACCCCATCTTCAATCTCTAGCTCGCTATGGTCGATGACGTGAGAGGGGCTGTGCACGTATCTCCTCAGCTGGGATATGTGCAAGACATCATGCAACCTCTCCCACTATGGAGGTAGAGATAAGTATTACGCAACCTCACCCACTCTATGAATTATCAGAAAATGTCCAGTGAAATTCAGAGATAACATGCCTCCCCATCCAAATCTTCATATCTCTCATCGAGGAGAGGCCCATAAGAATATGTGTTCCCCATCCTCAAACTATGAGATTCTCTGTCACCTATCAACATAATAATTCTTTCATATTTGTGCAGTATTCATCCACTCTCGGATGACCTACACCTTCTCAGTGGTATTGTATACCATCTTTGGACTCTTGAGTGCTAACTACCCTGGGTCTATCTAACATAACTGTGACCTGCAAAGTCATTCGTATAGTGCCTCGAATAGATGCATACTGATTGTATTGTGGTAACCATTATTTTATTTAAACTCCACCAGTGGTAGGCGGTCCTTCTAATTGCATACAAAATCAATAAGGAAAGCATGAAGTATGTCCTCCAAGGCTGGTATGGTCCGCTATGTCTGATCATCCTTTTGTCGGTGAAAGGCTATACTCAAGAACAAATAAGTCCCAAACAACTTCTGTAATCCCTTACCCAATCGGGATGTAAAGTGTGCATCATTATATGATACTATCATAGATGGGAATCCATGGATTCGAACTATTTCTGGAACGTATGTAACGCCCCGACCCTAGTTACCCAGAGTCGGTGCATTAATTACATAACATTGGCATGATCACAAGAAAGATCAAATCTCGAAAGACCGATTGGTTTAGTATCCTTGGAAACACTAGATATATTCATAAGTTTTACATTACATCATAAAATGAAAAACTAGTACAACAACATAATGTTTCCACAATCCACACTATTATCCCCTCATAATATCCCTGCAGTTCATTCATTACGTACTTCTTCACATCCTGAGAAAAATAAAACATAGAAAAGGGGTGAGCTCAAATGCCCAGTAAGGATAACAATATAGCGGAACATTCAAAATAAGCATAAACATTTAAGGCAATGCATTACTAAAACAAAAGCCTTTTAAACTTTAACTTCAACGTAGTATGGAAAAAGTAAAATGAAATAATTCCATTTACTTATTCACATGGATATTCTACTAATCGAATAATCACATGAAAAAATAAAAAAAAACCACTTTCATAATGTTGGAATGCATAATGCTAAACTTTAATTTCTTTTCAAGGCCTCGTCCCAAGACCTTGGGGCTAACTGTAACCGGAACCCAACCCGGAGTGCCTCTAATAACCAGACACCAACCCGGAGTTCCTCTAATAACCGGACACCAACCCGGAGTGCCTCTAATAACCGGACACCAACCCGGAGTGCCTCTAATAACCAGAGACCAAACCGGAGGGCTTACTTTTACCAGTCCCTAACCTGGAGGGCTTACTTTTACCAGTCCCCAACCTGGAGGGCTTACTTTAACTAGTCCCCAACCTGGAACATACTTGTCCAACACATTCATATGAAGTAAAGGTTGAAATATAACATAAACATTATTATTGGAACTAGCATACGAAATGTAAAAAATTTCACCATAAACTATGAATGGTATAAAAATAGCACATCCACAGTCAAACATATCACAAAACCTTCAATACAATATAGAAGTTTTGTATCATAATAAATCAACTTCAAATAATCTTAAAATCCATCAAATGATGTTGACATAGATGAAATCAATATTCTTTTTAAAGAAATATCTCCTTTTAATTTGAAATAATTTAAGATCTATATAAAATAAAACATTTTCTTTGAAAATATTCTTAAAATCTTGTAAGGGAAGCTTTGAAGATTTTATAACGGCGGAAAATAACCGCACCCGCCGTATAAGTTAAAAAAAACATTCTTATCTTAATTCTGTCGAAAAGGTTAAAAAGCACCTTGTTTGGAAAACGACGGAAAGATTCCCTTATAAACCTCTTATAAAAAGTCAAAAAAGGGTATAAATTACTTTAACCCATATTCTTTTAAATATTAAAAATGTTTTGAAATACATTTTGAAGAAACATGGATGTGGATGATAACGAGATCCCAGTAGATTATTACGTATAAACAACCTCAGATAATGAAGAGATTGTGAAATAACCCTTACCAATTTGGTAAATTATGAAACATACAACCCATGAATGAGGTATCATACAATGAATATGTAAATACACATAAATTAGAGTGTATTACACAAAGAATATAATTATGGGCAGTACATACACCACACAAAAGGTGATGGTGGCAATATGGCATGAATCTCATAGAAATAAGGAGTGAGATGAAAACCCCTTACCTTGTACTTTTCCTTGGTTGTTGTAGGTTAACCTCCTGTATAATGGTGAAATAATTTTTATTTAATTATACAAGAATCATATACATTCATATGATATCATATATGACCTTTTAACATTGCTTTGTTAACAATATCTTAGATTTATCGTTGTTTCGGGTGTTAACTTACTCGTTTTCTTTTATATGTTTTGTTACATAAGTCGTGTTTTTCATGGATAGGTTGTATCTTATTCATATACAGAATGATATCATGTCCCCAAAAATTATTTTTAAATCATCAAATGATAATTATACTTGGATGGATACGATGGAGAATGAATCTCATCGCGTTCGTGGAGACGGTAGTCCGTACGTACGCACGAGCGACAATATCATTATTTTGATATTAAAATAATATATAATTGGATAGTATATCATATATACAGAATAATTATCATGTTATATTTATTATTTACATGAATTACATATCATTATTATACCCACCTAAATAATAATATATTGAATAACAATTACACCACGACGTGGAGACGGTAAGCCGTACGTACGCACGTATGGTGACATGTTATTCAAAGGGTGGATAGAATACTGAATATGGTTGTACCATATTTATAATAACATAAAAGTATATGTGAGATACTGGAGTTATTATTTTATAATGGTAAGAACAAAGAAAGAAGAAGTGGAAGAAGAAAGGAACTTGAAAAGGGGTGGTGAAAACATTACCTCTTCTTCGGGTTCTTCATTTTGATTTGATCAAAATGGCTACTTAGGTTGGCTTTATGATCAAACTAAGGCCTCTAGGTTTTAGTGAGGGAAGTTGGGAGAGTATGTGGGCAGAGTTTGGCGGAGCCAAGTGGCTTGAGAGGTGTGAGGAATGAGTATAAGTGGTCTCCTTTTATAAGGGAGAGGAGGGGCTCTTTAGGAAACAGTGGAAGTATTACTTTATAATATAATTAAATTCGGTTTGTAATGGTCCAAAAATAATTGAGGTCGAAGATAAGATGACTAATATTCTAAATAACATCAACCAATAAGAATTGGACAGGTTTTAGATAATATTTTAATCATTATAATCTTATTTATTTAAATGATTTATTAATGAGGTAAACATTGCATCATTATTGTGTCATTAATAATTTAAATTATTTGATGTCTAAAAATTATAAATAAAATATAATTATGTAGAAAAATCTTTTTATCTTTCTAATGAATATTTATAATCGAAAATCCAACATGTATAACCCTATGTAAAAATTTTTCTTCTAAAAGATGTAAGCTTATGCCATTTTTATTTTTATGTTAACTTTATTAATATAATGTGTCCCTACCACACACAAGTGGCTCCAAGGGGTCCCCAAATCGACCCAAGGATGCCCATGGTCGGGTATGTGACCACCAATAAGGTTAGGACACGTTTTACGGTAATTTTGTATTATTATAATATTATTTTTTAACTCTTATTTTCCGGATTTACCCTTAACCATGGTAAATAAAGTATTTACCACAGTAATTATTCAAAATGTCTAAAAATAAAAGTTACCTATTTACACAATTTGGATATCCTGATTCCAAATATGGAATCCATTTTTCTAAATTCAAAACACAGAAGTGGCAGAAATTAATTTAAAATTAATTCCCGCTGTCAAAACAAAAAGCGTGTTTTTAAGAGGTAATAACTATCAAAAGATTGACAATTGTTTATTTTCGGTTTAATTGTAAAATTATGTCCAATGACCAACATTATATTAAATGGTAAAAATATATTCTAAATATACTTTAAAACTACTAAAATTCATAATTTATCACTATTAATTATTTTGATTAAAAAAGTTGTTTTTAATTAAAATTTAGTAATTTTCACTATTCATCAAAATATGAAAGTTATCCGAAAAGTACCAAAATTTCACCTTAGGCTAAATTAGATATTCCGAATCCAAAAATGAAGTCTATTTTGAGATATAAAATATATATAATTTTAAAAAGTAGGTATTACTATTCATAATGGCTAGTTTGATTGGTTGTTAGAACTCGGTGTTGCGTACAACACACGCTATCGCATTATTCGAAGAGAAGCATACCGTAGATGCTTGGGGTGTTACATTCTCCCCTCCTTAAAGTAATTTTGTCCTCGAAATTTCTAGAATACTTATCACATGAAAAGACTCTGGTGATTCTTCATCATAAGTTCCTCGGGTTCCCACGTTGCCTCTTCCATCTTCACTAGATCCATGAAAATTGGATCCCTTTCAATTCTCATATTGTTCAAAACTCCATGGTCTTTTCTACTCAAAGAATCTGCCACCTTGTTTGCCTTCCCCGGGTGGTAGTGTATCATACAATCATAATCCTTGAGTAATTCAAGCCATCTCCTTTGCCTCATGTTGAGTTCTTTTTGTGAGAAAATATACTTCAAACTCTTGTGATCAGTATAAATCTCACATTTTTCACCATAGAGGTAGTGCCTCCATATCTTCAAAGCAAAGATCACAGCTTCTAACTCAAGATCATGAGTAGGATAGTTTTGTTCATGAATTTTCAACTGTCGTGATGCATAGGCAATAACTCTATCATTCTGCATAAGGACACAACCAAGTCCTTTCTTTGATGCATCACTATAAATAACGAACCCATCATTCCCCGATGGTAGAGTCAATATAGGAGCATTGACTAATCTTCTCTTCAGTTCTTCGAAACATTCTTCACACTCTTTTGTCCAAACAAATTTAACCCCTTTACGTGTGAGCTTCGTTAATGGGTTAGCCAATCGGGCAAAATTCTGGACGAAACGTCGATAATAACCTGCCAAACCAATAAAACTACGTACCTAAGTTATATTCGTAGGTGCTGGCCATTCTTGGATTGCCTTGGTCTTAGAAGGATCAATAGAGATTCCATCTTTAGAGACAATATGGCCAAGAAAAGAAATATCTTGAAGCCAGAATTCACACTTGCTAAACTTCCCATATAATTCATGCCTCCTCAGAGTCTTCAAGATAATGCGCAAGTGATTTTCATGATCTTCGTAGGTTTTGGAGTACACCAAGATATCATCAATAAATACCACCACAAATTCATCGAGATACTCCTTGAAAACTCTATTCATCAGATCCATTAATATAGAGGGTGCATTAGTCAATCCAAAAGGCATTACAGTAAACTCGTAATGCCCGTACCTGTTTCGAAATGCTGTCTTCGGAATGTCTTCCTTCTTTACACACAACTGATGGTATCCAGATCGAAGGTCAATCTTCGAAAAGTATTGAGCTCCATGTAGTTGGTCAAATAAATCATCAATACGAGGTAGGGGATACTTGTTCTTTATCGTTATAGCATTGATCTCCCTGTAGTCGATACATAACCTCATAGATCCATCTTTATTTTTAACAAAAAGAACAGGGGCTCCCCATGGAGAAACACTAGGGAGAATAAATCCCTTATTACTCAATTCCTTTAGTTGTTTCTTTAGTTCAACTAATTCTACAGTGGCCATTCTATAAGGGGTCTTCGATATAGGCCTTGATCCAGGAATCAAATCAATGGAAAACTCAACTTCTCATTCTGTAGGATGTCCAGGTAAATCTTCCGGAAATACATCTACAAATTCTTTCACAACAGGTACATCCTCTATTTGAACATTCCTTTCCTCACCGACAGTTATTTCATTCTCTTCCTCCCCAATAATTGAATTTAGTTGAGTTATTGAGGGTGGATCTAAATAAGAATTAGGTGGTGACGATTCTGCTCTAAAGATAAGGTGTTCCTTATCATTATCATCAAGAATCGTAACCTCTTTCTTCTTACAATAAATCTTCGCATCATAGTCCGAAAGCCAGTCCATACCGAGGATTATATCAAACTCAATCATAGGTATGATGATGAGATCAGCAGATAAAGAAAATTTATGTGCTCTAATGGGGACTGATTCACAAAACTTTGTTGCAATGATACTTCCCTTAGGAGTTTTAACTGACAACTCCCTTATTAAATCAAATTGGAAATATCTAATTTTCTTAGAAAACTGGGAAGATATGAAACAATGCGACGATCCAGAGTCAAATAATGCATTTGCTAAACTTGAGGAAACCATTAAATTACCTGCCACCACGTCTTTTGGAGCTTCTACCTCTGCAGTAGTGATAGCATAAGCCTGGCCTTGATCCCTTGGCCTTTTCTGAGGTAAGTTCTCCTGACGCTTAGGAAATGCATTTGCATAATGCCCCATCTCCCTGCAATTGTAGCACTGAACGTTGGTAGCTTCCTTCTTCCCCTTGCAATCACGAGCTTGGTGGCCTTTTTCACCACACTTGTAACAGACTCCCATTCCCTTCAAGCAAGTACCAGGATGTTTCTTCCCGCATTACCACAAGATGGATATTCAACCTTTCCCTTCTTCCCCTTATTTCCATTCCCAGATTGATCAGCAGGTCTCTTCTTCTCTTGCTTTGCTTTAAAGTCATAAGACTTAGAGAATTCCTTTTCGGTCTTGATAGCACATGAGACAATGTCTTCGTACGATGAAAAGGATTGTGAGACTAATGCTCGACGGAGAAATGGTTTTAACCCATCAAAGAAACGATCAATATTACTTCTTGGGTTGCAAATATAATCTCCAACATACCTCGCTAACCTTGTAAAGTTAGCCTCATACTTTGTGACATTCTCATCCTCCTTTTGTCTCAGACTCAGAAACTGCCTTTCCATATCTGCTCGATGGTTGCGAGGAAAGTATTTTTCTAAAAACAGATCTTTGAACTCCCTCCATTCCATATTTGATACTTCATCATCTTCCTTCATGTTTTGAATCAATGACCACCATTGATCAGCATCTCCAGTGAGGCGGTAAACTGCCATGATAACTTTTTCCCTTTCACTGCTCCCCAAAGCCTGAAATATTTTCTCTAGGGAATTTATCCACTGCTCGGCTACTAAGGGATTTGTATTCCCATTGAACATTGGTGGTTGTTGCCTCATGAATCGATCTAACATTGATCCTCCACGCTGCGGATCAGGGTGCTCCATACGGGTAAGGTTATTATTCATAACCTGAGTAAGTTGTCCCAGTATGGTGATTAGCTGATCGGCACCAGTTGCATCACCAGCCCCACTATAATTATCTTGAGCAGGAGGGCAATCCCTACATGGAGTGCGTGCATTGATACGGTTTCCATTTCTTCCACTAGGCGCCATTTCTAAATAATGGCATAAACTAGATCAGTTTATGAATCAAAATACATAATCCCATACTTATAAAACACTTAACATAAATTGAACTATTTATGGATATAATCCATAATCATAAAAATGTTTTCTTTGAGGAATTATATACTCATAAACCCTTCATAATGATTTGTAAAGAAAATGAGAGTTATCCTAAGCATATCCCCCGGGAGTGTCGTAACCAAGAGTGCAGCAAGGCCCGTTGTCGTGCACCAGTTCCCTTTCGAGTCTAGCTCAAAGTGGTGTTTTCGGGTTTTACCCCTAGGTACATCTGTGCCAGAGCCGCCTCTACCTGCTCGTATCCAGACAGGGATGTATTTCTCGAAAAACTCACAAAATCTCTACAATACCAAAATTCTAGGAAGTTCTTCTATACTAATCCTCAAAGTTAATCTTAGGTCTACGTGCTCTAATCAGAGTTTATCTAAATCTAGCTTCCAAGGTTTGTACTAAACTTCCTCTGATACCAACTGTAACGCCCCGACCCTAGTTACCCAGAGTCGGTGCATTAATTACATAACATTGGCATGATCACAAGAAAGATCAAATCTCGAAAGACCGATTGGTTTAGTAGCCTTGGAAACACTAGATATATTCATAAGTTTTACATTACATCATAAAATGAAAAACTAATACAAAAACATAATGTTTCCACAATCCACACTATTATCCCCTCATAATATCCCTGCAGGTCATTCATAACTTACTTCTTCACATCCTGGGAAAAATAAAACATAGAAAAGGGGTGAGCTCAAATGCCCAGTAAGGATAACAATATAGCGGAACATTCAAAATAAGCATAAACATTTAAGGCAATGCATTACTAAAACAAAAGCCTTTTAAACTTGAACTTCAACATAGTATGGCAAAAGTAAAATGAAATAATGCCATTTACTTATTCACATGGATATTCTACTAATCGAATAATCACATGCAAAAATAAAAAAAAACCACTTTCATAATGTTGGAATGCATAATGCTAAACTTTAATTTCTTTTCAAGGCCTCGTCCCAAGACCTTGGGGATAACTGTAACTGGAACCCAACCCGGAGCGCCTCTAATAACCGGACACCAACCCGGAGTGCCTCTAATAACCAGACACCAACCCGGAGTGCCTCTAATAACCGGACACCAACCCGGAGTGCCTCTAATAACCAGAGACCAAACCGGAGGGCTTACTTTTACCAGTACCTAACCTGGAGGGATTACTTTTACCAGTCCCCAACCTGGAGGGCTTACTTTAACCAGTCCCCAACCTGGAACATACTTGTCCAACACATTCATATGAAGTAAAGGTTGAAATATAACATAAACATTCTTATTGGAACTAGCATACGAAATGTAAATAATTTCACCATAAACTATGAATGGCATAAAAATAGCACATCCACAGTCAAACATATCACAAAACCTTCAATACAATATAGAAGTTTTGTATCATAATAAATCAACTTCAAATAATCTTAAAATCCATCAAAGGATGTTGACATAGATGAAATCAATATTCTTTTTAAAGAAATATCACCTTTTAATTTTAAATCATTTAAGATCTATATAAAATAAAACATTTTCTTTGAAAATATTCGTATAAGCTTGTAAGGGAAGCTTTGACGATTTTATAACGGCGGAAAATAACCGCACCCGCCGTATAAGTTAAAAAAAACATTCTTATCTTAATTATGTCGAAAAGGTTAAAAAGCACCTTGTTTGGAAAACGACGGAAAGATTCCCTTATAAACCTCTTATAAAAAGTCAAACAAGGGTATAAATGACCTTAACCCATATTCTTTTAAATATTAAAAATGTTTTGAAATACATTTTGAAGAAACATGGATGTGGATGATAACGAGATCCCAGTAGATTATTACGTATAAACAACCTCGGATAATGAAGAGATTGTGAAATAACCCTTACCAATTTGGTAAATTATGAAACATACAACCCATGAATGAGGTATCATACAATGAATATGTAAATACACATAAATTAGAGTGTATTACACAAAGAATCTAATTATGGGCAGTACATACACCACACAAAAGGTGATGGTGGCAATATGGCATGAATCTCACAGAAATAAGGAGTGAGATGAAAACCCCTTACCTTGTACTTTTCCTTGGTTGGGGTAAGTTAAACTCCTGTATAATGGTGAAATAATTGTTATTAAATTATAAAAGAATCATATACATTCATATGATATCATATATGATCTTTTAACATTGCTTTGTTAACAATATCTTAGATTTATCGTTGTTTCGGGTGTTAACTTACTCGTTTTCTTTTATATGTTTTGTTACGTAAGTCGTGTTTTTCATGGATATGTTGTGTCTTATTCATATACATAATGATATCATGTCCCCAAACATTATTTTTAAATCATCAAATGATAATTATACTTGGATGGATACGACGGAGAATGAATCTCATCGCGTTCGTGGAGACGGTAGTCCGTACGTACGCACGAGCGACAATATCATTATTTTGATATTAAAATAATATATAATTGGATAGTATATCATATATACAGAATCATTATCATGTTATATTTATTATTTACATGAATTACATATCATTATTATACCCACCTAAATAATAATATATTGAATAACAATTACACCACGACGTGGAGACGGTAAGCCGTACGTACGCACGTATGGTGACATGTTATTCAAAGGGTGGATAGAATACTGAATATGGTTGTACCATATTTATAATAACATCACAGTATATGTGAGATACTGGAGTTATTATTTTATAATGGTAAGAACAAAGAAAGAAGAAGTGGAAGAAGAAAGGAACTTGAAAAGGGGTGGTGAAAACATTACCTCTTCTTCGGGTTCTTCCTTTTGATTTGATCAAAAGGGCTCCTTAGGTTGGCTTTCTGATCAAACTAAGGCCTCTAGGTTGTAGTGAGGGAAGTTGGGAGAGTATGTGGGCAGAGTTTGGCCGAGACCAGTGGCTTGAGAGGTGTGAGGAATGAGTAGAAGTGGTCTCCTTTTATAAGGGAGAGGAGGGGCTCTTTAGGAAAGAGTGAAAGTATTACTTTATAATATAATTAAATTCGGTTTGTAATGGTCCAAAAATAATTGAGGTCTAAGATAAGATGAATCATATTCTAACTAACATCAACCAATAAGAATTGGACAGGTTTTAGATAATATTTTAATCATTATAATCTTATTTATTTAAATGATTTATTAATGAGGTAAACATTGCATCATTATTGTGTCATTAATAATTTACATTATTTGATGTCTAAAAATTATAAACAAAATATAATTATGTAGGAAATCTTTTTATATTTCTAATGAATATTTATAATCGAAACTCCAACATGTATAACCCTATGTAAAAATTGTTCTTCTAAAAGATGTAAGCTTATGCCATTTTTATTTTTATTTTAACTTTATTAATATAATGTGTCCCTACCACACACAAGTGGCTCCAAGGGGTCCCCAAATCGACCCAAGGATGCCCATGGTCGGTTATGTGTCCACCAATAAGGTTAGGACACGTTTTACGGTAATTTTGTATTATTATAATATTATTTTTTAACTCTTATTTACCGGATTTACCCTTAACCATGGTAAATAAAATATTTACCACAATAATTATTCAAAATGTCTAAAAATAAAAGTTACCTATTTACAAAATTTGGACATCCTGATTCCAAATATGGAATCCATTTTTCTAAATTTAAAACACAGAAGTGGCAGAAATTAATTTAAAATTAATTCCCGCTGTCAAAACAAAAAGCGTGTTTTTAAGAGGTAATAACTATCAAAAGATTGACACTTGTTTATGTTCGGTTTAATTGTAAAATTATGTCCAATGACCAAAATTATATTAAATGGTAAAAATATATTCTAAATATACTTTAAAACTACTAAAATTCATAATTTATCACTATTAATTATTTTGATTAAAAAAGTTGTTTTTAATTAAAATTTAGTAATTTTCACTATTCATCAAAATATGAAAGTTATCCGAAAAGTACCAAAATTTCACCTTAGGCTAAATTAGATATTCAGAATCCAAAAATGAAGTCTATTTTGAAATATAAAATATATATAATTTTAAAAAGTAGGTATTACTATTCATAACCGCTAGTTTGATTGGTTGTTAGAACTCGGTGTTGCGTACAACACACGCTATCGCATTATTCGAAGAGAAGCGTACCGTAGATGCTTGGGGTGTTACATTCTCCCCTCCTTAAAATAATTTTGGCCTCGAAATTTCTAGAATACTTATCACATGAAAAGACTCTGGTGATTCTTCATCATAAGTTCCTCGGGTTCCCACGTTGCCTCTTCCATCTTCACTAGATCCATGAAAATTGGATCCCTTTCAATTCTCATATTGTTCAAAACTCCATGGTCTTTTCTACTCAAAGAATCTGCCACCTTGTTGCCTTCCCCGGGTGGTAGTGTATCATACAATCATAATCCTTGAGTAATTCAAGCCATCTCCTTTGCCTCATGTTGAGTTCTTTTTGTGAGAAAATATACTTCAAACTCTTGTGATCAGTATAAATCTCACATTTTTCACCATAGAGGTAGTGCCTCCATATCTTCAAAGCAAAGATCACAGCTTCTAACTCAAGATCATGAGTAGGATAGTTTTGTTCATGAATTTTCAACTGTCGTGATGCATAGGCAATAACTCTATCATTCTGCATAAGGACACAACCAAGTCCTTTCTTTGATGCATCACTATAAATAACGAACCCATCATTCCCCGATGGTAGAGTCAATATAGGAGCATTGACTAATCTTCTCTTCAGTTCTTCGAAACATTCTTCACACTCTTTTGTCCAAACAAATTTAACCCCTTTACGTGTGAGCTTCGTTAATGGGTTAGCCAATCGGGCAAAATTCTGGACGAAACGTCGATAATAACCTGCCAAACCAATAAAACTACGTACCTCAGTTATATTCGTAGGTGCTGGCCATTCTTGGATTGCCTTGGTCTTAGAAGGATCAATAGAGATTCCATCTTTAGAGACAATATGGCCAAGAAAAGAAATATCCTGAAGCCAGAATTCACACTTGCTAAACTTCCCATATAATTCATGCCTCCTCAGAGTCTTCAAGATAATGCGCAAGTGATTTTCATGATCTTCGTAGGTTTTGGAGTACACCAAGATATCATCAATAAATACCACCACAAATTCATCGAGATACTCCTTGAAAACTCTATTCATCAGATCCATTAATATAGAGGGTGCATTAGTCAATCCAAAAGGCATTACAGTAAACTCGTAATGCCCGTACCTGTTTCGAAATGCTGTCTTCGGAATGTCTTCCTTCTTTACACACAACTGATGGTATCCAGATCGAAGGTCAATCTTCGAAAAGTATTGAGCTCCATGTAGTTGGTCAAATAAATCATCAATACGAGGTAGGGGATACTTGTTCTTTATCGTTATAGCATTGATCTCCCTGTAGTCGATACATAACCTCATAGATCCATCTTTCTTTTTAACAAAAAGAACAGGGGCTCCCCATGGAGAAACACTAGGGAGAATAAATCCCTTATTACTCAATTCCTTTAGTTGTTTCTTTAGTTCAACTAATTCTACAGTGGCCATTCTATAAGGGGTCTTCGATATAGGCCTTGATCCAGGAATCAAATCAATGGAAAACTCAACTTCTCATTCTGTAGGATGTCCAGGTAAATCTTCCGGAAATACATCTACAAATTCTTTTACAACAGGTACATCCTCTATTTGAACATTCCTTTCCTCACCGACAGTTATTTCATTCTCTTCCTCCCCAATAATTGAATTTAGTTGAGTTATTGAGGGTGGATCTAAATAAGAATTAGGTGGTGACGATTCTACTCTAAAGATAAGGTGTTCCTTATCATTATCATCAAGAATCGTAACCTCTTTCTTCTTACAATAAATCTTCGCATCATAGTCCGAAAGCCAGTCCATACCGAGGATTATATCAAACTCAATCATAGGTATGATGATGAGATCAGCAGATAAAGAAAATTTATGTGCTCTAATGGGGACTGATTCACAAAACTTTGTTGCAATGATACTTCCCTTAGGAGTTTTAACTGACAACTCCCTTATTAAATCAAATTGGAAATATCTAATTTTCTTAGAAAACTGGGAAGATATGAAACAATGCGACGATCCAGAGTCAAATAATGCATTTGCTAAACTTGAGGAAACCATTAAATTACCTGCCACCACGTCTTTTGGAGCTTCTACCTCTGCAGTAGTGATAGCATAAGCCTGGCCTTGATCCCTTGGCCTTTTCTGAGGTAAGTTCTCCTGACGCTTAGGAAATGCATTTTCATAATGCCCCATCTCCCTGCAATTGTAGCACTGAACGTTGGTAGCTTCCTTCTTCCCCTTGCAATCACGAGCTTGGTGGCCTTTTTCACCACACTTGTAACAGACTCCCATTCCCTTCAAGCAAGTACCAGGATGTTTCTTCCCGCATTACCACAAGATGGATATTCAACCTTTCCCTTCTTCCCCTTATTTCCATTCCCAGATTGATCAGCAGGTCTCTTCTTCTCTTGCTTTGCTTTAAAGTCATAAGACTTAGAGAATTCCTTTTCGGTCTTGATAGCACATGAGACAATGTCTTCGTACGATGAAAAGGATTGTGAGACTAATGCTCGACGGAGAAATGGTTTTAACCCATCAAAGAAACGATCAATATTACTTCTTGGGTTGCAAATATAATCTCCAGCATACCTCGCTAACCTTGTAAAGTTAGCCTCATACTTTGTGACATTCTCATCCTCCTTTTGTCTCAGACTCAGAAACTGCCTTTCCATATCTGCTCGATGGTTGCGAGGAAAGTATTTTTCTAAAAACAGATCTTTGAACTCCCTCCATTCCATATTTGATACTTCATCATCTTCCTTCATGTTTTGAATCAATGACCACCATTGATCAGCATCTCCAGTGAGGCGGTAAACTGCCATGATAACTTTTTCCCTTTCACTGCTCCCCAAAGCCTGAAATATTTTCTCTAGGGAATTTATCCACTGCTCGGCTACTAAGGGATTTGTATTCCCATTGAACATTGGTGGTTGTTGCCTCATGAATCGATCTAACATTGATCCTCCACGCTGCGGATCAGGGTGCTCCATACGGGTAAGGTTATTATTCATAACCTGAGTAAGTTGTCCCAGTATGGTGATTAGCTGATCGGCACCAGTTGCATCACCAGCCCCACTATAATTATCTTGAGCAGGAGGGCAATCCCTACATGGAGTGCGTGCATTGATACGGTTTCCATTTCTTCCACTAGGCGCCATTTCTAAATAATGGCATAAACTAGATCAGTTTATGAATCAAAATACATAATCCCATACTTATAAAACACTTAACATAAATTGAACTATTTATGGATATAATCCATAATCATAAAAATGTTTTCTTTGAGGAATTATATACTCATAAACCCTTAATAATGATTTGTAAAGAAAATGAGAGTTATCCTAAGCATATCCCCCGGGAGTGTCGTAACCAAGAGTGCAGCAAGGCCCGTTGTCGTGCACCAGTTCCCTTTCGAGTCTAGCTCAAAGTGGTGTTTTCGGGTTTTACCCCTAGGTACATCTGTGCCAGAGCCGCCTCTACCTGCTCGTATCCAGACAGGGATGTATTTCTCGAAAAACTCACAAAATCTCTACAATACCAAAATTCTAGGAAGTTCTTCTATACTAATCCTCAAAGTTAATCTTAGGTCTACGTGCTCTAATCAGAGTTTATCTAAATCTAGCTTCCAAGGTTTGTACTAAACTTCCTCTGATACCAACTGTAACGCCCCGACCCTAGTTACCCAGAGTCGGTGCATTAATTACATAACATTGGCATGATCACAAGAAAGATCAAATCTCGAAAGACCGATTGGTTTAGTAGCCTTGGAAACACTAGATATATTCATAAGTTTTACATTACATCATAAAATGAAAAACTAATACAAAAACATAATGTTTCCACAATCCACACTATTATCCCCTCATAATATCCCTGCAGGTCATTCATAACTTACTTCTTCACATCCTGGGAAAAATAAAACATAGAAAAGGGGTGAGCTCAAATGCCCAGTAAGGATAACAATATAGCGGAACATTCAAAATAAGCATAAACATTTAAGGCAATGCATTACTAAAACAAAAGCCTTTTAAACTTGAACTTCAACATAGTATGGCAAAAGTAAAATGAAATAATGCCATTTACTTATTCACATGGATATTCTACTAATCGAATAATCACATGCAAAAATAAAAAAAAACCACTTTCATAATGTTGGAATGCATAATGCTAAACTTTAATTTCTTTTCAAGGCCTCGTCCCAAGACCTTGGGGATAACTGTAACTGGAACCCAACCCGGAGCGCCTCTAATAACCGGACACCAACCCGGAGTGCCTCTAATAACCAGACACCAACCCGGAGTGCCTCTAATAACCGGACACCAACCCGGAGTGCCTCTAATAACCAGAGACCAAACCGGAGGGCTTACTTTTACCAGTACCTAACCTGGAGGGATTACTTTTACCAGTCCCCAACCTGGAGGGCTTACTTTAACCAGTCCCCAACCTGGAACATACTTGTCCAACACATTCATATGAAGTAAAGGTTGAAATATAACATAAACATTCTTATTGGAACTAGCATACGAAATGTAAATAATTTCACCATAAACTATGAATGGCATAAAAATAGCACATCCACAGTCAAACATATCACAAAACCTTCAATACAATATAGAAGTTTTGTATCATAATAAATCAACTTCAAATAATCTTAAAATCCATCAAAGGATGTTGACATAGATGAAATCAATATTCTTTTTAAAGAAATATCACCTTTTAATTTTAAATCATTTAAGATCTATATAAAATAAAACATTTTCTTTGAAAATATTCGTATAAGCTTGTAAGGGAAGCTTTGACGATTTTATAACGGCGGAAAATAACCGCACCCGCCGTATAAGTTAAAAAAAACATTCTTATCTTAATTATGTCGAAAAGGTTAAAAAGCACCTTGTTTGGAAAACGACGGAAAGATTCCCTTATAAACCTCTTATAAAAAGTCAAACAAGGGTATAAATGACCTTAACCCATATTCTTTTAAATATTAAAAATGTTTTGAAATACATTTTGAAGAAACATGGATGTGGATGATAACGAGATCCCAGTAGATTATTACGTATAAACAACCTCGGATAATGAAGAGATTGTGAAATAACCCTTACCAATTTGGTAAATTATGAAACATACAACCCATGAATGAGGTATCATACAATGAATATGTAAATACACATAAATTAGAGTGTATTACACAAAGAATCTAATTATGGGCAGTACATACACCACACAAAAGGTGATGGTGGCAATATGGCATGAATCTCACAGAAATAAGGAGTGAGATGAAAACCCCTTACCTTGTACTTTTCCTTGGTTGGGGTAAGTTAAACTCCTGTATAATGGTGAAATAATTGTTATTAAATTATAAAAGAATCATATACATTCATATGATATCATATATGATCTTTTAACATTGCTTTGTTAACAATATCTTAGATTTATCGTTGTTTCGGGTGTTAACTTACTCGTTTTCTTTTATATGTTTTGTTACGTAAGTCGTGTTTTTCATGGATATGTTGTGTCTTATTCATATACATAATGATATCATGTCCCCAAACATTATTTTTAAATCATCAAATGATAATTATACTTGGATGGATACGACGGAGAATGAATCTCATCGCGTTCGTGGAGACGGTAGTCCGTACGTACGCACGAGCGACAATATCATTATTTTGATATTAAAATAATATATAATTGGATAGTATATCATATATACAGAATCATTATCATGTTATATTTATTATTTACATGAATTACATATCATTATTATACCCACCTAAATAATAATATATTGAATAACAATTACACCACGACGTGGAGACGGTAAGCCGTACGTACGCACGTATGGTGACATGTTATTCAAAGGGTGGATAGAATACTGAATATGGTTGTACCATATTTATAATAACATCACAGTATATGTGAGATACTGGAGTTATTATTTTATAATGGTAAGAACAAAGAAAGAAGAAGTGGAAGAAGAAAGGAACTTGAAAAGGGGTGGTGAAAACATTACCTCTTCTTCGGGTTCTTCCTTTTGATTTGATCAAAAGGGCTCCTTAGGTTGGCTTTCTGATCAAACTAAGGCCTCTAGGTTGTAGTGAGGGAAGTTGGGAGAGTATGTGGGCAGAGTTTGGCCGAGACCAGTGGCTTGAGAGGTGTGAGGAATGAGTAGAAGTGGTCTCCTTTTATAAGGGAGAGGAGGGGCTCTTTAGGAAAGAGTGAAAGTATTACTTTATAATATAATTAAATTCGGTTTGTAATGGTCCAAAAATAATTGAGGTCTAAGATAAGATGAATCATATTCTAACTAACATCAACCAATAAGAATTGGACAGGTTTTAGATAATATTTTAATCATTATAATCTTATTTATTTAAATGATTTATTAATGAGGTAAACATTGCATCATTATTGTGTCATTAATAATTTACATTATTTGATGTCTAAAAATTATAAACAAAATATAATTATGTAGGAAATCTTTTTATATTTCTAATGAATATTTATAATCGAAACTCCAACATGTATAACCCTATGTAAAAATTGTTCTTCTAAAAGATGTAAGCTTATGCCATTTTTATTTTTATTTTAACTTTATTAATATAATGTGTCCCTACCACACACAAGTGGCTCCAAGGGGTCCCCAAATCGACCCAAGGATGCCCATGGTCGGTTATGTGTCCACCAATAAGGTTAGGACACGTTTTAGGGTAATTTTGTATTATTATAATATTATTTTTTAACTCTTATTTACCGGATTTACCCTTAACCATGGTAAATAAAATATTTACCACAATAATTATTCAAAATGTCTAAAAATAAAAGTTACCTATTTACAAAATTTGGACATCCTGATTCCAAATATGGAATCCATTTTTCTAAATTTAAAACACAGAAGTGGCAGAAATTAATTTAAAATTAATTCCCGCTGTCAAAACAAAAAGCGTGTTTTTAAGAGGTAATAACTATCAAAAGATTGACACTTGTTTATGTTCGGTTTAATTGTAAAATTATGTCCAATGACCAACATTATATTAAATGGTAAAAATATATTCTAAATATACTTTAAAACTACTAAAATTCATAATTTATCACTATTAATTATTTTGATTAAAAAAGTTGTTTTTAATTAAAATTTAGTAATTTTCACTATTCATCAAAATATGAAAGTTATCCGAAAAGTACCAAAATTTCACCTTAGGCTAAATTAGATATTCAGAATCCAAAAATGAAGTCTATTTTGAAATATAAAATATATATAATTTTAAAAAGTAGGTATTACTATTCATAACCGCTAGTTTGATTGGTTGTTAGAACTCGGTGTTGCGTACAACACACGCTATCGCATTATTCGAAGAGAAGCGTACCGTAGAAGCTTGGGGTGTTACAACGTAGAGGTGTCCCAAGCACTCTACTAAACCCTACTCTCGAATTGGTATGAAACTGGCCAACTTGGTGAATCGTTTTATGATATCCCCGATGGTATCATGCCCCATTTATATACATGATAATAACATCATTAAGTCCATCGATATCCCATAATATTTCCACTCTAGAACCTTGAGGTGTTGTGCCAAACCTGCTAGAACCTGGAGATCAACCATCACTTGCTGATAGGTGTGGAATCTCGAGACAAAATCTACCACTACCTTCTTCATCCCCAGCCACCTGTACTAACATCAGAGGTCCTAATGCATCTTCACCAGACCTGGATGTACTTTCAAATGGGAAATATGAAACTCCCTAGGCACCTCCTCCCAAAAAACTACTAGTACTACAGTGTGTCCTCTAAAAATGATGACATGCTCCCCACCTTTACAATATCTATCAGGGGCATTCCCTGTGGACATCTGGGCACATGTAGTCTTTCAGCTGTTATCTTCGAGTTGTGCCTCCTTGAATCGCTATAAGAGTGGAGTGTAAACTACTATTAACTGAATAAAATGAGTCTTTTCTCAATTCACAAAGGATATCTGAAGTGAGGCCAACAACTCTGAGTCCTCATTCAGTATTTGTGAACTCGATCTCATGTTAAGAGCATCTGCCCCCACATTCCCCTTACCAAGAGTATCAACTATATAAAATTCATAATCTTAGAATAACTCTAGAAAATTTCACTATCTCAAATTCAAATCCTTATAAGAAAATATATACTTGAATCTTTTGTGGTTAGAGTAAATGACGAATCTTTCCCCCATAAGTTTGTGTCACCACATCTTTAGTGTAAAGACTACCACTTCCAACTGATGGTCATGAGTCACATTGTTATTTTCATGTGGTCTCAATTTTTTTGAGGCATAAGAAATAACTTATTTCCCTTAAATCAGGACACAACAAAGCCCTATTCCCGATGCACCATAGAACACCACGTAGTTGGTTCCCTCTTCTAGTATCCACAAGATAGAAACACTCATCATGCTCTGGCTCATCTGATAAAATCTCACCTAGAATATTTCTATCCACATGAAGGGTTTTACCTTATTTTTAAATGTTTTCATGGGAACTGCTACTCGAGAGAAGTCAGGTACAAACCTCTTATCATACCCAGCCAACCTAAAAAAACTCTGCACCTTAGTAACACTATTGGGTGGCTCCGAAGCAAGCCCCACGTCAATATTTAATGGATCCAATAAAACTCTAGCCTCTGATATGATATGTCCCATAAAGTGTACCTTTCATATCTAGAACTCACACTTCAAGAGCATCCCATAATGCTAGTGCTCTCGGAGCGTGTCCAGAACCATCCTCAAGTGTATCACGTGATCCTCCTCAAACGATGAATAGACCAAGATTTCAACAATGAAGACCACTAGAAAATGGTCTAAGTACAGATTTAATATCCTGTTCATGAGTCCAATGAACATTGGTGAGGAGTTAATCATGCCAAACGACATCACTAAGAACTCTCAATGGATGTAGCGACATCTAGAATCCATCTTTGCGATGTCCTCATATCGTACTCAAAGATGGTGATAACGTAATCTGAGGTATATCTTTGAGAACCATATCGCTCCCTTCAGCTGATCAAATAGGTCGTCAATCCTTGATAGAGGATACATGTTCTTCACTGTCACCTAGTTTAGGTTCTCGAAGTGCATGAACCACCACAAGATTCCCTACACATTCGTGGAAAACAACACTGGGGATTACCATAGTGAAAGACTGTGCCTTATGAATACCTTTCTCTACAAATCGCCCAACTATAACATTAACTCCTAGGGATCTATGGGAGCCATTTGTTATGTAGGTGTAGATATCAGTGCCATCTTGGGTTAAATACCATTTTATAAGTCTACCTCTTTGCAAGGAGGTAGTCTGGTAACATCATATGGAAATACATCCTCGTACTCATCCACCAATGTAGAATACTGTGGACTCGTCTCATCCACTACACCAAATGTCATGCTATCCAACTGATGAGTGATCTTCTGCACCCTTCTATGTGTGAGTCCATCTCACACTACTCCATTTTCTTTCTCACTGAAAGAGTAAAATTGATTCCCATATCCACGGACACACCGTATTGTGTGGATAAAACAGTTGATCTAAGAATGAACTGTGGATAGCCAGTCCATACACATGATGTTGTCGTAAGGCCTAAAATTTGCTACTAGGAGATCATAGCCCAAGATCTCACCTCCAAGAGTAATCTCAAACCATTAGCACTAGTGTGTGATCACAGGATCCCCTCCTGTAGAAGTCTATAATTGTAAGGATCAAGCCAACAGCTCGATCATAATCTTCGAGTTCAGACAAGGTCCGAAGAAGGGAAAGAGTGACTTGAACCTATGTCATTAAGAATTGAAATTAAAGTGAAGAAGACAGAGATCGTAACTTCTATCATATCTAGGACATCAGGGCCATAGGCCTGGATTACCTAAATCTCAGCCTGCCCCTATCCACATGCTCTTGGAGCCTGGGCTGAACCACCCTGGGGTGTTGGTAGTAATACCTTGTAGCTACACCAAAATCCTACTACTATTCCTTCTCCTTGGCCACATCCTTAGGCAGGTATACTTCCCAATTACTGTCTTGGATGATCCCTTAGCGGTCCCTCGACCGTCTGTCATTCCTCTTCATAGTGAGTTGGGAAATCCCGAGCGATGTTCCCCTTCCCACCACACACATAGCATGCTCTTATCCTATAATGAATCCCACTACCATGGTATCACCGTACTACTAACCCTGAGTCCTGAGGTCATCCTCTAAATGTTCTGGCCCATTTGGGTCTCTACGTCATCTCTCAGCTACCCGCCACGAATGACTCAGCCACCTGTCTCATGGTGGTAGCTCCCACCATCGATGCATTGTCTTTGAAAAATATCTCCAATATTAGATCATACTCCAGCACCCCAACTGGTGTAGGTATGTTGAGGGAAATCATAGATTCCTAGATCTCCCATTATATTCCCTGCTCAAAGGTCCGAGCCTTGAATAAAGGGTCCCATACAATATCCGTAGAGTAACGGGGGAGGTCTGTGAACCTCGGAGAGTACTCAGCAACTATCTAGAAACGTTGTTGTAAGTGAAGTAGCCCCTGTATACATATAGGGTGAAAATTAGCGAGGAATAAATCCTCCCTAAAAAGTTGGTCAAAGTCAGAGTAGGTGATATTCACCTCCTTATGAGTTTGTATGGTAAAACTCTACCATCTCCTTGTCGAGCCTTACAGAAGGCTTGCTTCTAGAACCTCTATCAGGTAGATTGGAATCCTCACTAAATGAAAGACGCACGTCACTACTTCTATCCAATCCTCAGTGACTTGAGGATATATATCTCCCTTGAAGCTGGGAGGTCTCCGTCTTTAGAACTCATTTAATGAACTGAGATTACATGAGTCCTTAACTGATAGCGCCGGTAGTAACTACTGACCAACAGGTAGTGATAACATTGGGATACTGCCAAAAGGTTCCATCTCAGGAAACAATCCCTATACAAAAAGACTCATTGCTCTAGGGACCATCCTCATGGTCATGCATTGGAATCCTGGTTGGCTGTCTGTATGGAGGCATCCTGAAAGATATCAAGATGAACCATAGTTAATATATTATACCTGGTAAGCTGAATCTTACTAAAAAAGATCATGAAAAAAAATTCAAGGATGCATGTAACCATTATTTTCATGTATCGAGTCATAAATCAGAATTCAAGGTCCTAGTGTATAGATACGTCGACTGCCGCACCAACACTGAACTGCATAGCTAGAAATCTAAAATCAAAATAGTTAAAATTGTTTCCCCATAAAAATTTATAGACTCTTAGTTCTTCTAGTAGAATGGATCTCACCTCTTATACCACTTTGTCATGACCCATCCCTCAGGTATCATGCCATGAATACCCCAAACTCACCTTCCATAGACCAGGGTATGGAAAATAGAACTGAGTAGGTATATCCCAAAAAAGGGAAGGCATTTCCTTTAAACATATACACATGCAAAAATATGAATATGTGGAATGTAAACAAAAAAGTAAACCACAACTGTCACTGAGACAACAACTGAGAGTATATTACAAACTGAAAGTAAAAAATGTCCATAATATAAGCCCAAAACCAAAAAGGAAAGTAAAACTACCACAATCTATCTTCTCGAGAACCTACCAGAAGGGTAGGTGAAGGGTATCTTCCTATATCCATAGAAGTAAACCCGTCTGTCCCATCCCACTGAGAACCACTTGGTCTCAGACCACCAATGTCTCCGTCGAAGTGTCGATCACCTATACTAGAGGTGACACAAGTGGGAAAAGCTCGTACAAGGGTGAGTAACAGAATACATAGTTGGGAACCTAAACCACAAAGGTAATACCACAAATAAAGACAAAAAACTATGCTTAAGAAAGAAAATCTTGCTCAGACCTGGTTTAACATAGAGTATAGAGAGTAATACTACCAGTTGTAAAGATGTATCATAATATACTATGGAGGGAATCGTCCCTGATGAGTCATTTAGGTCTACTGATCTGCTGGACCACTGATTTCCACTCTGCTTCTTGAAAAACGAGGTCTGCTCTTCTACTAGACCACTGAGGTCCCCTCTTCTACTAGACCACAAAGGTCCGCTCGGCCACTAGAACACTAAGGTATGCTTTACTACTGGATCACATAGGTTCACTTGGCCACTAGACCACCGAGGTCCTCTCTATTACTGTACCACAGATGTTCGCTCAACCACTCGACCATTGAGGTTCTCTCTTCTGCTTTACCACTGAGGTCCACTCTTCATATCTTATGTCTGGATGTGATGTGAAGGATATGACGAATAGATCTCAGTGGTCTAGTAGTAGTGCATACCTCAGTGGTCCTATGGTTGAGCAGACCTTGGTGGTCCAGTAGTAGAGCAGACCTTAATAGTCCAGGGCCTGAGTAGACTTTAGTGGTCTAGTAGCAGAGCATACCTCATTGGTCCAGTGGCAGAGCAGACCATTGGTCCAGCAGTAGAGTTGACCTTAGTGGTCCAGTAGCAGAGCATACCTTGGTGGTCCAGTAGCAGAGTGGACATTAGTGGTATGGAAGAGGCGTAGACCTTAGTGAATCATCGGGGATGAGTCCCTCAATAGTATAATATGTTTCATCTTTGAGACTGATAATATTACTTTCTATGCTCTAATTTATACCTAGTGTGGGATGATTTTTCTTTATTGAGTTTATTTTGTGGTCTTACTTTGTGGTATTACCTTTGTGGTTTGGGGTCAATAATGAGTATTGTGTTACTCACCCCTGCACAGAAATTGTCTGCATGTGTCGTGACTCGTGCAGATGACCGACACTTCAACAGAGACATTGGTGATCCGGGACCAGGTGCTTCTTAGTGATATTGAATGGACGAGCATACTTCTACGTTTAAAAGAAGACACCTTTCACCAACCCTTCTGGTCGGGTCTCAAGTAGAAGTAAAATGTCTGTTGTTCTTTTCTTTGTGGTTTTTGGCCTGTATTCTGGCCCCTTTGTAATTTCAGTTAGTATTGCACTCTCAGTAGTTGTCTCAGTGAAAGTTGTGGTTTACTCTGTGTTTTTTTCCATAGTTTTACCTTTGTACATGTGTACAGGTTTAAATAAAATGCCTTCCCTTTTTGTAATATACCTACTTGGTGCTAGTCTCCATCCCCTGGTCTATAGAAGGTGGGCTTCGAGTTGTCACAACACTGGTCTGAGGGGATGGTCCATGACAAAGACTACATTTTTAATTGAGTAGAGGTAGCATCGTTTCACTTCCTACAAATGCAATAGAGATAACCTGAAATAATGTGATTAATGAAACACTATAGGGGTTAAAATTTATTGAGGGAGAAGATGTTTGTGGATGTTTTGGTGAAGAAATTTATAAAATATGGATAGACCACTCTGACCCAAACAGAAAAATCAACCTATATAAAAAAATTATTATGCTAGTAATACTCAAAATAAATAAATAAAACCCAAATATAAAA
This sequence comes from Viscum album, assembly GCA_963277665.1. NCBI lineage: Eukaryota > Viridiplantae > Streptophyta > Magnoliopsida > Santalales > Viscaceae > Viscum > Viscum album. The sequence goes on from OY728161.1 coordinate 826,554,602, forward strand.
AAATAAATTAATTCTATGTAAAATTATTTTACTCTGCAAACATTAGGATATCCTATATGATTGAGCAAATACTGCATCATTTCTCTTCTTGCAAAGGCATGACACATGAACATAAATATTCTAAAATAAAAAAAACTCTACATAAAATAATGAAAATTAAATCAATGTTTCATTATATAAATTTACAGTAAAATAAAGGAAATTATATCATAACATTACCTTTACATATTTCCAAAGGGTTTCCTTCATTATAGTTTGTTTTTATGAGGTATTTGTAACATCATCATTTGTAGAAGACATTGTCTACAGGAGTAATCAAACATTTAATTTATATTGTATTAATACAGTAAAAAAGTTATAATATTATGAAGAAAAAATAATATATTAAAAAACAATTTTACCTTCTAATTGAACTCTATTTATGTCTTTAATAGTTTCAAGGATTTGGTTACTATATTTTGAATTCAAATCCCCTCTTTTTGGTCCCCTCTAAGATAAAAAACATTGTCTATATAAGGATCGACATGAACTGGTTGTGATTTTCCTATAAAAGTGTTATCCTAAATTAAATTTTTATATGACTCTACATTTGTTTTAGTTTCTAGTAGGACAATCGACCAATTTTGGTTTGCAAGATAGATACATATAATACTTTCACTACTTGATATTCCATTATGAAAGGCTCATCCTTTTCCACTTCCACACTAAAATTCAGCTTCAAAAATCCCATTTTATCAAATTTCACTCCATTGATATTGTCAACCCATTTGCAAAGGAAAGTCAACACTAGAAATGATATATATCTATTCAATAATGAAAAAATATGACATATTTTTATAAATTGGATTTCTATCCTTAGAACCAGATATGTGGATCACTTCAGCCAGAAACATAACACCACTATTTTGCATCGTACTGAATTCATTATGTTCTTTTTAATAGAACATATGACCATTGATTACAAAACCAATGTAAGATATAAAATATTAATTTGGTCCTCTTTCTAGCCATTTAATTCATTCAACAATTTAATTTGGTTTTTTAGATAACTTCTCATAAATTTGATCTCTGTATCATCATATAAACTATTAATTTTGTGTATTTGATATCCATCCTTCATCCATCTATAGATTCAAATCTCTAAAAATTTCTTTGTGTGATTCAATGTATGGATCAACATCTTCACTATTATATAATATGTAAAGGTGTTCTTTCTCCCACTCTATCATGGCAATTGTTACAAGATCTATTTTGAAAATCCCTTCACCTAGAATGCATTTGACGTGACAAGAATTTGGGAGACCGATGCTTTCAACATCTGATAAGTAATTGGTACAGAATTCAATAGATTCTTCAACGATATATCATTATGAAATAAAACCTTCTTCTCGAATTTGATTACTGATATACCCTTTTAAAATATTCATATTCCATTCAATGGGGTACATGCATCTATAATGTAAAATGCTACATAGTTAAACCTATCAAACCAAGTGGACCATCAGGAGGACCATTATATCAATGAATGGTGGTGGGAATAACATCTCCAGTTCACATAATATATCTGAAATATCCTTATTAATGATGGGACACTTTTCCTTGTCTATAATATTACTGCATATGGCTTTGAAAAAGAAGAAGAGTCTGGTTAATGCATGTTGTAAATTTTGAGGTAGAATGAAACAAAAAGCAACATGAATTAAATCTTGCATCAAAACATGATAGTAGTGTGATTTTAGTCATTGTAACTTCCAATTAGTCATTGAAATTACATTATTGATATTTGATGAATACTCTTTTGAAACATTTACACTAGTAATGAAGAGGAAAAATTTCAATTTTTCATGTTTGGATAGAGTGTAAGACATTGGAGGAAGAAAATTATTATTTTTACCCTTCATTAGTTCCAAATCTTCCCTTATCACCATTTCAATCTAGTCTAACCTAGCCTTGATTCCATTTTTCATTTTTTTCAGGAACATTTAGTAACATTCCAATAACACTATTACATACATTTTTTTTATACATTTATGTAATGAAGAAAATGTATGTCATACAAATAATTCCAATAAGACAATTACAAGAAAATTGTTCTCTTCTTTGAAACTGATTTTGTAAGATTTTTTGAATATGGATTATTGAAAACAGTTTCAATATTTTTTACTTTATCATACATTTGATCTTACGTTACTAGAGATGGTGTAGTACCTTGTTCGATATTCCCATTGAATGTTGTCATCCATGATTGATATTTATTTTTTTGAGGTAAAAATTTACAATGTCCCAAAAACACAGTCTTCAAGGAATGTTTCAACCGAACAGAGTATGTGTGTTTTTCAAAAATTGGACTCCCCCACATTCCATTAATGATATAGCCTTATAAATTTTCCTAAGAATTGAAGTCATTTGTATTTCAGTACAATGTGTCCCCCAGTATGAATCATTCACTTCTATGAGAATCATAAATTGTAACACATATATCTTACATCAATTTTAGATCTTCGATCAATGGAGCCAAATAGTCATCATTATCATTACCAGGTTTCTTTTGTCCAAACACAAGTAGTGGAAACATAATGTATCTTTGCTTCATGCATAAACATGGATACAAGTTATAATTTACCATCATGATAGGACATGTATTATAAGTACTAACCTTTGGACAATCACGAAGGTCATATTCAATTGCCATTTTCATTTCTTCCATGTGATCTCCATCATCATTCACAAAGGTATTCCTATCAAATGAATCGTAAACCATAATATGACCCTAATAAGTGTCCACATTAAATTTTCCCCATGATTAGTCCAAAATTTATAGCATTGATCTATTCCATTACAAATCAAATGTTCTTCCATCTATTCTGGACTAATTTGTCTTGAATAAAAACAACATAAACACAGACATAAGATTTTAGAAGGGTCATCTGCTTGATGAATTTCAAAATTAATGAACTCATTAACACCATCTTCATAATCATTTATAGAATGATTAACATTAATCTATTTTCAATTAATATCTATCTTATTGGGTTCATAAAAGAATATTTTTTACAATATATAAATAAATACACATAAGATATTCATTATCAAAGGTGAAAGTTATAGAAAATTATAATATGTGAAAATCAACTTTTAATTATTTCAAAGAATTTTAGTATGTTGAAGAAAATGGGTAATTTAATTTTAGAAAAGAATTACTCCACTATGGAAGGTGTTATCCTATGAATTCATTCAATGGTAAAAGTTATATACAACTCATGCTCATTTAATTTCCATGATGCATACCCACCCTTAATATTTAAAGGTAAAGCAAAAAAATATCTATTATTTATTCACATTAGATCCACATGAGATGTATATTTTTATTTATCACACATTAAGGAATGGGTATTTGAGAAAATGACCATCCTCAGTTATAGAGGAACCCCCAGCCTTTCACAACAACAACTAAAATTATTATCCCTAAATATAAGGTACAAATATTTTTTATAATTCTCATCAGTGACACTTTTTAGAGGTCCTAGTCTTAATAAGATGTCCTAAATTATTGAATACAAAGAAATATTTTAACAAAAGATATGATTTCATTTATGTAATTAAAAATTTATTATATTTATTTTCCATTTAGCTTCTTCGACTACCTATTCCTAATACTAATTTACCACTTTAATAAAATAAAAATAAATCATTATACATCTATAATAATTAAATTAAAATAAAATTAACTTCACATTAATTCTCAACCATTGATTTTTACATGTTATTTTTTTGGGTCAATTTAACAACCAACATGAAGGATTATATAAAATGATATCATGGTTTGTAATGAAAACATAATTATTTTTTATTGGATATTTATAGTGAAAGAATTTTTTTAAGGTTCTATAATGGTAACAGGACAACTTAACCCATTCTTAATAAACCACCTTATGTTTTTCAAAAATTACTAAAACAAGCATGTTATAGATTCTGTGTTAGGGAACCATACTTAAAACATCCATGGAATGAACATGGAACATATTAACTCACAATGGAACTACAATTCTAATACCTTTAGTATTAAGAAAAATATGAAATCCTAAACTTGGATCGATGACCAAGATCTTTATATAGAAATTGTAACGTCCTGGTTCTAGGTGATTCCCAAAGGTGCCCCGTACCTGGTTGGTCACATGACCTCAAGGACATTTACCCGAACGATAGATGCTGCCGACTAGTAGTGAGGGACTTGGGTGTGATACTAGGGAAACTCTAACCTCATTGGAAAAGTGACATAGCAGAAATTAATAGTAAACATGAAAAGAAGCCGTAATACCATAAAACAAAGTAAACATTGGATGACTGATAGTAAATAAAAAACTAGAGAACATACATAAATGATGTATATCACATATGTCTAGGAAAGAATCCAAACAAGTTATAGTGATGAAAATACAGTACTAAACCAAATAAAAAATAAAACAAGTAAACTTTTGCAGTATCATAAACCTTAGCTTGATCCCATGCTCTCTAACTCCATCAACAATTAAGTACTTGATGCCGAAGGGAACTTTCCATTATCTATACCTGCAACCATATAATCTATTTCTGTCTCAAATCATGACCCAAATAGGGTATGAGACAAATCCTATAAGGAAACCACCAAAATATCCTGGCCTAACAGTCAGTGAATGTATATAGCAGGTAATATATATAAATGAAGCAATAAACTAGAAAGCACTCAAAAGTAAACAATCCTACAATTTTCAATTACATTAATTTACATTTATTAATTACTGAATCCATTGAATAATTAAACCTTTGGATCAAGCCTAATCTCTATATCCACTTTATAATATAAAAAATAGACCTCTCAAAAGACCATCTAAACAAACTAATAAGACTAAGTCCAAGCTTATAATGTTTCTTGGAAAACACGTCACAAAAAAACAATCAATCATTCACAACAACCCTCGGGGAAAGATCTCTGGTCTAAACCCTTTGGTTTAACATATCATTAATAATTTATACACGACCTCTGAGTAGCTCTCATGGTCAATACCCCCGCTGGGTAAATGTATTATAAATATTCATAAATGACCTCTAGGTAGCTATCATGGCAATACCCCTTGGGTCAAAAGCTATACCAAGGCTCTCACAGTCCTGTGTAAATAGACTTAGAAATCCCTCCAGTTTTCCTGGTCAAAGGCTCTCATGGTCCAAGGAAGATCAGCATGCATACAACATTCTTTAAGGGATCTACTTGCAATTCAAACTATTACATGGCTCAAATTTAATCAAAGAGTAAATAACATGCATCAAATATAACTAATAAACTCCATCCTAAACAACTCAAGGTATGGAAAACAAGGTACTCCATATAGGAAACCTAGGTCAAATGTCCCTAAATAGTAAAAATAGGGAAACACACCTATGGGGTGTCCCATAAAAAAGGGTATACAATTTTATGCATAGGCCACAACCCTTAATAAAGCAACCAAACCATAGAAGGTATTAAACAATGTCAAAATACAATATACGCAATACCCCAACATGGTTATTCAACACTGTAAGCATATATAATCCAAATAAAATTGAAGAAAGGCACAAACCACCTACCTCGATGTGGTATGATGAATACTCTCTAACATCAACACTTGAATCGGCCTAGAACGTCGTAGATCTACAAAAAGGTCAAAATATTTCAAACATGAATAACCCATGAGATAGAGGAATCATTAAGAGAGGTTAAAGAAGAAGGAAGAACTCACTGGTGGGATTATAACGTACCTTTCATAGTTCTAATCGGACCTTGTTTGGAGAAATGGTGGCTTAGACATTGATTTTTTTCTCTCGATCGCTCCTGGACTAACCAAGGTTCGAAGAAGGTGTTTATAGAGATTAGAAGTGACCCCGATTAAATTAAATTATTTAAATGAAAAGTACATGGTGTCTTAATTTAATGTACATGCTGTGTACTAGCCTCAACCAGCTCACACATTAGGTGGTCTGCCAGTTCACCTACATGGCCTTGTACTTTTCCATTACACATCCAGTACACAACTATCCACAACAACCGCGTACATGACTTGTACTCAGGAGTGCACGACATAAATTTAAAAAATTTCCAAAACATCCTTTTTATAAAAAAACCTGAATTCAATATATGTACCTAAAAAAAGAGATCTGGGTTCTTTCAAAATTACCCCTTAAAGCAATTCATCCATAAATTTCCCTTCCTAGGGTGCCGAATAAGAAACTTCAAACAACTCTGGACACTGTGATCGTACGTCAACCTCCCTCTCCCACATCTCATCCTATACTCACCCGTGCCACTATAGAACCTAACCAAAGGAACTGATTGACCACAGAGAACCTTCATTCTATAATCCATAATCCCAATAGTGTGCTCCAAAAAGGATTAATCCACTTCTAACACAACCTCATTGGATTGAAAAATGTGAGAGGAGTCTAAAAAGTAGCACCATAGCTAAGAAACATAAAATAATTCATGCATATCTCAATACCTCTGAGGTAACTACAATCAATAGGCAACCAGAATGAATCTTTACAAAACCTCAAAAGACCTGATGTATCTGGTGAAAGTTTCCCCTATCTTCCAATCCTCTTGTATCCCAACCTTGGTGTGACACATAAGAATACCAAATCTATGACCTAGAACTCTAGAGGTCATCTCCATCGATCAAAATAATATTTCTATCCAGACTGTGCAGTATCCATCCTTTTCTGAATCAAATCCACATGCCCAGTGGTCTACTTGACAAGATGAGGTCCCCGCATAGCAGCCTCTCCTACCTCCAACCAACATTGGGGTGATTGGCATGTCCTACCTTACATAGCTTCATAAGGTTCCATCTGAATCATTGCCTAAAACTGTTATTGTAGGAAAACTCCACTAGGGGTATGTGTCTCTACCAGGAACCCCTGAAATCCAGGTCGAATGCTCAAATCATGTCCTCCAGAACCTGAATCATGTGTTCGAACTAGCCATCTATTTGGGGATGGTATGCTATACTCAGATGTACCTATGTACCCAAATCCTTATGTAGTACCTTCCAGAAACATGAAGTAAACCGGGCATCCCTATCTGAATCAATAGAAAGCAGAACTCTTTGAAAATTTACAATCTCTTGAATGTACAACCTTCCAAGATCATCAAAATTGAATATCTCCTTGATTGGAAGGAAATGTCCAACCTTCATAAGTCTATCAACAATAACCCAAACCATATATTTCTTTCGAGGAGACCTCGGTAAACCTTCCAAAAAATACATCGTGATAACCTTCCACTTCTAATGGGGCATGGGTTACTTCTGTAGAAGCCCTACTGGTCACTGATGCCCCACCTTCACCTACTGACAGGTGGAACATCTCATAACAAAACCAGGAACATACCTCTTTATACTGGGCCACCAATATTGACAATGTAGATCTTGATACATCTTGGTGACACCAGGATGAACTTCCCAAACCGAGGATTGAAAATCTCACATCAAATTCATACATATATCTACTAACACCCTTATACATCCATGAAAACAAAAGATCTCATCCTCGCCTATGGTACACCCAGGAGTAGGGTCTTCTCTTGGCACACTCTTCTGTAGGATTAGTCCTTCAGAATATAATAGGTTCCTCATTCGCACTCCGTCTAGAAGAGTAGAGGTAACAACAACAGAAGAAAGAAACATCTTCCCCTATCTGTCGTGCACCTCCAAATTCATCTCAGATAACCGAGACATAAGCTACCACTCACTAATGGCCTCCTGAAATGCCTGTATCTAAATCCTTTTACTCAATTCATTATCCACTACATTTCCTTTCCTAAGCGTGTAGGCAAGCTAAAAGTCAAAAGAATTAAGGTGCTAAACCCACCTTTACTTTCTCAAATTCAGGTCACACTGACTAAAGATATACTTGAGACCATTTTGGTCAGTGAATACCACAAAATGATCTCCCAAAAGAGAATGTCTCCAATAGTGTAAAGAATACACAACTATAGCTAACTCGAGATTATGCATTGGGTAATTCCTCTTATATGGACTCAACGACCAAGATCAATATGCAACCAATCCATCCCCCTGCATAAGCACTACATCCAGCCCGATACCTGATTCATTGAATTAAATAGTGTTGCTCTTTCCAGAATCCAGATAGAATAGTATCATTGTTGAACTCAATCTCCCTTTTAGCTTCTAAAAGTCGGAATCATAGAAAGCTGTCTACAAGTAGTTTTCACCCTTCTTATTTAGGGTCGTTAGTGGCACTGCTAATCCTAAAAAGTCTTATATAAAGCACCTATAGTTACCATCCAGCCCCAAAAAACTCTATATCTCAAATAAGTTTTTCAGTTTCTCTAGGGAAACTACTTCTATCAATTTCTTTGGGTCTACTGAGACTCCTGTATATGAGATAACATGACTCAAGAAGTGAATCTGGTTCATCCAAAAGTGGCATTTTGAGAGTTTAGCGTATAACTGATGCTCTGTCAGTGTACTCAAAATGATCTCAAGATGGATGGAATGGTCGTGTTTAGTGTGATAGTACACTAAGATATCTTCCAAGAAGACTACCAAAAAATAATCCAAGCAAGGATGGAACACTCAGTTAATCAGTGAGATGAATACTTTTGGTGCATTCATAAGGCCAAATGGCATAACCAAATACTTCTATATACCATTCCTAATACGAAAGGCTACCATAGGTATATATGATGGTCTAAAATGCAATTGATGATAACCAGATCTCAGATAAATCTTCATGAACACCCCAGATCCTCCAAGATGGTCAAATAGATCTTCAATTCTCGGTAGGGGATACCAATTCTTGATTGTCAAATTGTTAAGCTTTCGATAATCTACACAAAATCTGAGGGTACCATCTACCTTTTTTGAAAAAGGATTGGTGATCCCTAAGGAGAAGTATTGGTTCAGATGAAACTTTTTTCCGGTAACTCCTCTAACATCTTCTTTAGCTCTTGTATCTATGGCATAACAATCCTACAAGGAGGAATGGACACTAGTAACACTCCAGGAACAAGCTCAATATATAAATAAACCTCTCACTCTAGAGGTAAACCTAATAAGTCATCTTGAAAGATATCTCTGGAATGATTCACCATTGGATAAAACTACATATAGGAAGTCCCATTTTCATCCAAATATAAACTAGCAATATAGGCTATAATTCCTTCCAATCTATGATTCTTGGGTCCCACTCTACTGACCTGGAAATCCCATTCACCCTTGTGTAGGAAGGACCCACCCTCTGGTGAGGTGAAACTCACCCTATGGTGATATAAGTCAACAAAGGCTTGAAAGGAGACCAACCATTCCATTTCGAGAAAAAAATTGAATCCTATCATCTCTAAGACATAGAGGGCCCATAACAAGTGTCACCAAACAACCTTAAGAGGGAACTCCTTGAGCTGACATACACTAGCCATCCTAATCCCCAACAGAGTTTATAGTGTCATAATATCCTCAAAAGTAAAGATTCAAAGCCAAAGGATATCCACATCAGCAACTGATATAAAACTATGGGGATCCCCAATATAGAAAAGAGTAGAATCTATAAATGAGGAAACTAGAATCGTACCTCTAAATGTAGAGGGTCTAGGATCCTACTCATGCTGGGTCTTCTCAACTACAAATGTCTGACTTGTACCGCGGCCCTGTGACCCTGCCTGAATACACTGAGCTGATACACCCATCTGTCGCTGAAAGCCTTCTGACTGCCTACCATGGCCACCTCCTCCTCCTCAACTTGAATAACTTGAAGAACTCCAGTTCCCTGACTGAGGAGAAACTAGGGGGTCTTACTCCTAAACGTGGAGTTATAACTGATCTCCTCTAACAAGCTTCCGGTGAGAGAAACTGAAAAAAATGATGAAGATGACCAATCCTTCCACAATATTGACACTCAACTGGGTCCCTTGGAAACTGAGGTCTCGTATGCCCAGTCTTTCTGCACTGGTAGCACCTCACTTGGATACTTGTAGATACATCCCTGCTACTAGAATCACTACATAAAAGCTTTTTATGATGCCTCGTGCTATCAAACAAAGGAGTACTATCCCTGGATGCTTAACCTCCCTGGATAGCAACATCTAAATACCTAATATTACTCATGGTAATCAGTGCCTGGTTCACTATGTCCCTTAATGAATTCATCCTAAACTTATTCACCTACAATCATATGTGATACCTAAGACCGACCTCAAATTGCCTAGCCAAAGATAATTCATCATTTCTCAGAGCATGTGTAATGAACTGATGCTCTCTGAATCAAGAAGAAAAATCCATCACTGAAAGAGTTCCCTGCTCTAAATGCATGAATTCTCTTGCTCGATTGGCCCTCAACATATCAGGGTAGAAGTAGTAATAGAAGGTCTTTTGAAACTATTCCCAATACATATCCCAGTGATGTCCCACCTATGTGACAAAATTACACCATCTTTGGGAAGAATCATGTAGCATGTATGTAGCGAGCTTCACCCTCCTCTCTAGGGGTGTCTCCAGATGCTCAAAGATAGCAAGAATGGACTCAAACCATATATCTGAAGCCTTTGGTCCTCCATCCACTAAAAAAGTGGGAGGGTGATACTGCTAGAATACCCACGACAACCCTACCCTAGTTGGGGTAGGATGTGGTGCTCCTTGGAAATTTTTCATCATCCTCATAAAGCCTTCACAAAACTGTGAATCATCGCCTATGTCTGGTATAACAACTGGTGGAAAGACAAGCATGATAGGAGGATCTATTGGTAGTCCTTGATCTATCCTTTCTGGTGTTTGGTCATCACCTTAAACCTGACACACAACCGGAGGACATTTTGGTGGTAGGAATCTGCAAGGTCAGGCACACACCTCATTCTAAGATTATCAAGGACATCAACTTAGAATTACAAGAAATGAAATAGAGAAGAAATCATTCATGTTTTTCCAAATAGGGTTACATAGATTATATAGCCTCTACAAGGTGTGTTATCTTAAGATTTTAGCATGGAGAGTACCTATGCCAAACCTGGCCATGAAACACTCATACACAAAACATGTTTTTATATAGAGATGACTTGTACTTGAATTTTATCCCCTTCCCAAGTACTTTTACTTTGATAAAACACACGGTTCTCTCATGAGTAACACTATACGGCATGTTCACCCTAGACACAGTGCATACTAGATCAGTTCCTTCTACCTGTGTCATTGGTCATACGATAGGACACATGGTCAACTCTACATGGTGTGTACAAGCTAGACATGACGTGTACAACCTATGTTTCATCCACCTGTGTTGTTGGTCAAATGGATGGATACATGATTCTATACACACAACATGCACAATCTAGATATGACGTTTTTTACCAAAAGTTTCCCAACCCTGTGTCTCTACTCACACAGTCATTCACACGGTCATGTACTACACGACATGTACTCCCAGTACACGGCGTGTACTTAAGGAAAGTCATTTATTCTAGAACAAAAGTACACATGGCATGTTTTCAAGACACAAAACACTATGTTGTCTGGTTTCCTAGATAGTAAGCATCTAAAAATTATCCAAAACCCTTAAAAACATAAAATTTTGTCCAAGTCATGACAAACACTGACCAGTGAGAGCCCATACTCCCACGAATCAATGTTTTTCATCCATATTTATCTCAAAACATGACCAAATGTTTTTAAAGTTAAATCATGATCCACTAAATTCCAATCCAAGAGGTCCCATAACACCTCAGGGATCACAGTTTGGCATACATCCAAATGAAACATTACATATTCTAATACTGTATCAAAATAGCTTGTATTCTATCACAACATCTATAATTACATCATGAATATCTAGCACAACATCTATCACAAAAGTATGCAATCAGTAATATAACCTAAATGGAAGGAAAACAATGCATGAAATGTGATCTCTAAAAGGTTCCTATATGATGCATGAGATGGAATACCCTCATCTCTTTGGGTTGAAATAGAAATTGAACCTCAATAATATCAATGATAATAGCACAAAACAAGTGAGTTGCCCAGTGGTGAAATCAAATCAACTGTAAGAATTACAAAACCAGAAAAAATTGTAATATTTGAGGTAACATGGATTTTACCTATACATGGGTTAGCTACTCCTAGGAACATATTTTTACCATCTACCCATTCATTCAGATCCCTATTTATAAGGTAAAAATATTAAGACAAAGAATAAAATAAACCCCATTGATACTACATTGTAACATCCCAGTTTCGGGTTCTACCCAAAGGTGCCCTTTACCCAGTTGGTCACATGGCCTCAAGCGCATTTACATGAATTCCAGAGGATGGAAACTAACAGTGAGGGCCTTAGGTGTGATAGTGGGGAAACTATTCTATCATCGATAGAGTAACACAAAAAAATATTAAACAGTAATAGAAGTGGTAATACCATATAAAAAGTAAACAAAAGAATAATGATAGTAAATAAACAACTAGATCACATATATAAATGATTCATGTCACTTAAGTCTAGAAAATAATCCAAACAAGTCACAATTCTGGAAATAAAGTACTAAACCAAAGTAAAAAATAATACAAGTAAACTTCAATAGCATCACATGCCTCATCTTGGTTACCTGCTCTCCAGCTCAAATAGAAATCAAGTACCTAATGTAGAAAGGTTCTTTACCATATCTATACCTGCAACTATATAATATATTTGGGTCCAAAAGCATGACCCAAACATGATGTGAGACGAATCCCACTAGGAAAGCACCAAAATATCTCTTCTTAACAGTCAATGAATGTATATAGCAGAAAATATGTAGAAATGAAGTAATAAACTAGAAAGTACTCAAAAGTAAGCAATCCTATAATTTTCTTGAGTGTGATAGTGGGGAAACTATGCCCTCATTGATAGGGTAACACAACAGAAACAAATAGTAAATAGTAATAGAAGCCTTAAAACCATACAACAAATAAACATCATAACAATGATAGAAAATAAACAATTAGAGCACTTATATAAATTATGAATGTCTCATATGTTTAGGAAATCATCAAAACAAGTCACAGTTCTAGAAATAAAATACTAAATCAATGTTCAAAAGAAAATAAGTAAACTCTAGGAGCATTTCAAGCCTCATCTTGGTCCCATACTATCCATCACCATCCGCAATCCAGTACCTGATGTGGAAGGGCACTTTCTCTTATCTATACCTACAACCATATAATCTATTTGAGTCCAAAAAATGGCCCAAAAGGGTGTGAAATGAATCCTAGTAGATAACCACCAAAAGATCTATTCCAAATAGTTAGTGAATGTATATAATAGGCAATATGCAGAAATGAAGCAATAAATTAGAAATTAATAAAAATTAAACAATCCAATAGTTTTCAATTACATTCATTTACATTTATTAATTACTCAATCCATTGGATAATGTAACCTCATGATCTAGCCTAAGCTCTGTATCCAATGTATAATATAACAAACAGACGTCTCATAAGACCATCTAAATAAACAAATAAGACAGAGTCCAAAATTTTGATTCGGCTCGGAAAACTCGTCACAAATAAACAATCAATCATTCACAACAAACCTCTGGGAAAGCTCTCACAGTCTAACCACTTTGGTTTAACAAAGAATTAATAATTTATACACGACATCCGGGTATCTCTAAATATCAACACCCTCAAGGTCAATGTAGTAAAAATATTTATAAGCGACCTCCAGGTAGCTCTCATGGTCAATATCCCCTGGGTCAAAATCTACACCAAGGCTCTCACGGTCCTGTGTAAATAAATATGGAAACCCCCATAGTTTTCCTGGTCCAAGGCTCTCACGGTCTAAGGAAGATCAACATGAATAAAAAATTTATTAAAGGCTCTACATGTAATTAAAATTATTACATGGATCAACTATTATCAAAGAATAAAAAAAGATGTATCACATATAACCAATCAACTCCATCAAAAACAAATCAAGGCATGGAAGAATGGTATGCCATATAGGAACGTTTGGACAAATGGACCTAAATATTCAAACTTGGGAAACACACACATGGGTTGTCCCATAAACAAGGGTATACAATCTTAGTATAGGAAACATCCCTTAATCAAAAAACCAAACCATAATAAGTATTAAATACAGTCAAAATAAAAAATACGCAATACCTCAACATGGGTATTCAAAACATTAAGAAAATATAATCCAAAGACAATTGAGGAAAGTCACACGACAATTTAATCGAGGTGTTATGGTGAACACTCTCCAACGACAGCCCATGAATTGGCCTAGAACATCATAGATCTAAAAAAAGGTCAAAATCATCAAAACTTAAATAACCCATGAGAGAAGAGGAATTATGAAGAGAGGTTCAGAAAGAAGGAATAACTCACAAGTGGGATTCCAATGCACACACTAGAGTTCTAATCCGACCTTGTAAGGAGAAATGATGTCTTGGACATTGATCATCACTCTCATTCACTCCTGGATAAACGAAGGTTAAAAGAAGGTCTTTCTAGAGATTCGACGAAACCCCGCTCCAATTAAAAGATTAAGAAGAAAAGTACATGACATGTTTATTTAATATAGAATCAGTGTACTAGCCTCAATCAGATCCCTATTTAAGAGGTCTTCCAGGTTACCTATAGGACCATTTACTTGGTCATTATAGGGCCAGTACATGGCTATGCGTGGCAATGGGGTATACTATTTGTACTTAGAAAATTTCCAAAAAACATTTTCCTAAAAAACAACGCGAATTCAAGAACCTTTCCTAAAAATGGAGATATGGGTTTTAACAATAATAGATAAGGAATAATCGGAACTATTTTTATCCAATGATCAGTATAAATTAAAAAATATGAAACAAACTTGCAGAGAAATATGGGGTATAGATATAGACATCAAGGAAACTTGATTAAAAGAACAATTTAAAAAGGCCAAAACAAGATATCCAAATCAGTATTTAATCAAACAATTGATCATAATCATATTGTTCTATTTACAATCTAAAAGAAAAATAGTATACAAGGTCCAACCACAAATAAAGCATGACACTGTTGAACAAGAAATCAAAAAAAAAACAAAAAATACCAAAATAAAATTGCAAGGTCTACCTCACAAGGTTGAAGAAAATCCTTTTCAGAGGCCCAACTTGCAACCGAACACCAGATGTATAATGATGTTTGAGAAAATGGGGGAAGTCAAGTGGTGTGATTCGAGATTTGATTAACCAAGGAGGAGTTCCAATAGTGTTTGGATTTTTTGGAATGCTTTTGACATCACGACGGGTTCGTAAATGGTTAGGGGTTTTAAGTAGATCATGGCACTTTTATTAGTGCTTACAAAAAAGCACTGATAAAGAGTCCTTTTATCAGTGCTTAAGTGATAATCACTGATGAAAGGAATATTTATCATCACTTTTTTGGAGATGGTATAGGTAGGCATTTTTCAGTTCTAAAAAAGTGTTGATAAAATCCATATTTATTAGTGTTAAAGTCTTATCACTGATAATGACCTACCTTTATCAGCTCTTATTACATAAGAATTGATAAAGGATATATAATTATAATTATATATAAATTTTTTGTAAATATATATATACTAAAATAATATATATAAATATAAATATAGTAAATATGTTCCTTTTTAAATATAATTATTTTAATTTAATAATTATTTATTTATAATTAAATAAATACTTTAGGAAAATACTATTTATATATAATTTCATGTGAATTTATGTGCATATATTTTAAAAATGAGTAAAATTTAATAAATTAAAAATAAGTACACTTTAAAAATATTGAAAAATTGGTAAGTTTTGTGTGCGTGAATTGTATATAAAAATGTATTAATTATGTATATGTGAAATCAAAATAACACACATTTGATCTATGATAATTTGAAAAATAAATCAACACATTCAAATATATGTCTATTACACTGTGTAATTATTCATTATTTTTTACTCATATTAATTCTTTAATTATAAACCATTATTCACTAAATATATGACTATTTAATGTAAATCACATAAATATATTGTAATATATAAATCATATTTAGATACATTAATATATATATATATATATTTAATATATATAATTTATTGACATTAATTATCATAATTATCTAATTAATAAAATGTTTAATATTTAATAATATATGACCAAATTATTAATTTTTATCAATAATTATTTAATTAATAAAATTTGAAATATTTTTCTAATTAACTCATTTTTAATTATTAATTTATTTAATTATTTAATTTTATTTATTTAAACTTTTATCTTCACTAAATAAATGCTGATAAAATATATCTTTATCAGCACTAAAAATAAAGCGCAGATAAAGGGTACCCTTTGTATGTGCTAACAAAAAATCATTGATCAATGGTACCATTTATCAGCAATAAAAATAAAGCACTATTAAAGTTTCAATTTATTAGTTCTAAAAAATGTGCAAATAAAAGGTTAAATTTTTTAGTGTTTTCATTAGCACTAATAAATATACCATTCTTTAGTTCTTTTCCTATAGCTGATAAATACTATTGCTCCTAAATGCCAGTTTTGTAGTAGTGTAAGGACATGGGGTGTGAAAAACCCATAGTCCTTATAGAGAATAAGAAAATAAAGAAAAAGGAGAAGGGTCCCATGACCCTTAACAAGTGCAAAGCTCTCGAACACTATCATTTCAAGAAGAGGATGATCCAGAGGTTGGGTAAGGAAAATGAGACATTATGTTTTTCATGTTTAAGAAAGGCCACTGGAAGAGAAGATCCATCTAGAAGTAAGGAGAAGCTAAAGGTGCATTCATTTTCGAGTGTAATCATTCAATATCTACACATTGGTTATTATATACATCTTTTGGTTCCCACATCCATATCTAAATGAAGAAAAAAAGTAGATTTAGAAAGATTTCTAGAGGGGAGGTGGATTTCCAAGAAAGAAATAGTGCAAGGATGGATACTATAACCATTTGTGACAACCACCTTTAATTTACAACAAGAATGATACTTATTTTAAAATATTGTTATTATGTACTAACTGTTACCAATAATATAATTTATGTATCATTCCTTAATGAATATTGTTTTATTTTAAAATTTGGAAATAATAGTTGCTTATTTTATAATGAAAAAATATGTTATGGTATGGAGCATATAAATAAAGTTATTTATGGATTAAATTATAAAAAAACGTTTTTTAAATAGACAATGAATCATGTTCACATGACTCATATGACACCCAACTATGACAACAATGTCTTGGTTATATAAATGAGATGCATTTGAAAATGATTTTTCAAGACTGTTTTTAGAATCCTCTAAGTTAAAACCAAATTGAAGTTATCGTGATGGTTTATAAGGAAAAATGAAAAAACTACCATTTGGTGGATAGGGTAAAATGATTTTAGTTCATCTAGGATTCGTACACACTAATTTATATGGTCCACTTATAGTAGAAGATAGAGTTGTGTGTTCTTACTACATAAATTATACTGATGGCTTGAGTAGATATGATTATGTATAATTGATGAGATATAAGTCTGAGTCCTTTGAAAAATTCAAGGAATTCAATAATGAGTAAGAAAATATACTTTGAAAGTAGATAAAGAACCTTCAGTCAGATCATGGTGGTGAATATCTTAACCAAGATTCTATCATCTTCCTATGAGATTTTGGGATTCTATGTCAACTCTTTTCAACATATAAACCATAGTGGAATGATGTTAGTGAAAAGAGGAACCATACCCTATTAGAAAAGGTAAGGTCAATGATGAGTCATGTAGATCTTCCATTATCCTTTTATGAATATAAATTACAACTATGACATATATATTAAACTGAGGACCAAATAAAGAGGAAAATGTAATTCTATTTGATTAATGGATTTAACAGAAACCTTTTTTTCGCATACACATGTATAGGGTTACAAGTCATTTGGTATATCAGTATTTGGAAACAAACTTGAACACCATAGAACAAAGTGTATCATTATATATATCCCAAGGATGCAAGGGGATACTACCTATATAACCCATTAGACAAGAAATTGATCATCTATGGAAAATCCATATTTATTCAGAAAGAGCACATTTTCAAAAATGTATAGTGAGATTATGATTGAGTTTGTTGAAGTTTTTGATCAAGATACACAAGATTTGGTATAGGATCATATTCCAAATGTCCCAAAGGAAGTTGTTGTTCATGAAACATAGGTATTTATTAGGCACACAAGAGAGGTAAGAGAACCAGAGAGTTATGGTTTTATTGTAACCAATGATCGTGACTCATTATTGGTTGATAATGATGAATCTCTATCCTATAAAGAGGAATTTGAGGGCTCAGAAGCTACTAGATAGAAAGAAACCAGGAATTTGGAAATGGATTCCATGTGTCTGAACCATGTTAGAGTTCTATTCAATGTGCTAGTTGATGGAAATATTATAGGGGAATATGGGTATTCAAGAAAAAATTGGACATGTAAGGTAATTTAAATATTTACAAAGCCTGACTAGTGCCTAAATGGTTTAAAAAAATCATATAATTAACTATAACAAAACCTTTTCCACCACTTTCCATGTTTAAATCCATCAAAATTTTACTTTCTATAGAAGATTGCCATTACTATGAAATTTTTAAGATGGATGTTAACACTACTTTATTTTATGGGAACCAACAGGAAGATGTCTATATAACACAACCAAAATGGTTTGTGACTCAAGGTGATGCCAAAAATATTCTCAAGTTAGAGAGATCTATTTATGGACTAAAGGAAGAATCCATGTCCTGGAAAATTTGATTCAATTAATCTATAAAATGTTTAGGTTTCATTAAAAATGAATGTGATCCATGTTTTTAAAATAGGTTTAGTAATAATAAAGTCATTATACTAGTAGTATATTTTGATGAAATATTACTTACTGGAAACACCAAACCAATATTATAGTATGTTAAGGAATGGTTAAATATGTGTTTATCTATGAAGACTTTGGTGAAGTAACCTATATTCTTGGGATCAAGATCACTTATGATGTATCAAAGTGGCTTCTTGGGCTAAGTCAAATTACATACATTAACTAAATACTAAAGAGATTTAGTATCAAACATTCCCATAGGGGATTGGTTCCAGTATCAAATTGTGTACATCTTTCTAAGAAAATCTGTCCTCTGACACAACAGGAGAAAGGGAGAATGAGTAATATCCGATAAGCTTCTGAGATAGGATCAATCGTGTATTCTATGTTATGTAATAGACTTGATATTTCCTATACATTTAGTATGGTAGGTTGATATCAAAAAGATCCAAGATAACAACATTGGTATGATTTTAAGGTATTCTGATGTATTTGAGAAGAACTAAGGATATACTCTTGGTGTTTAGAAGAGATGAGGAGCTATTCATTATGAATTATACTAATTAAGTATTCAAATAGATTATAAATATATTAAGTCATATTTAGGATATGTTTTCTATCTCATTGGAGGAATTATGAGTTGGAAGAGTTTAAAGCTGCTAGTTCTTTTCTGATTCTATAGTAGAGCCATATTATATAGCATATTATAATGAAACCAAAGAAACCATTTGTATATTAAACCTTTTCCAAGATCTTGATGTGGTACCTAGATGTAAAGACCCTATGACATTATATTGTGATAATACTACTGTGGTGTCTCTTGCAAAAGAACCAAGGTCACACCAATAAAAAAAATATACTCTAGAAGTATCTCCCATTGAGGTTTTTTCTACAAGGGGTGAATTTAGAGTATAAAAAGTTCCCATAGAATAATATGTTATAGAACCCTTGAATAAACTTCTTTCTCGTAATAAGCATGAGTATCTTGTGAGAGTGAGTAGACTGATGGTTGTTAGCAGTTGGCTCTAGTGAAAGTGGTAGTCTATTGAATTTGGTTCCTTAGAACCAACTTCTCTATACTTGATGATAAAATTTATTCATAGATTTAATATTAATAAAATTCTTCCAACATCATTATTTTTCTCCATTATAATATAGTATGTAATAATTTCCTAAGAGTGGTTGTCACACTGAATGGTCACTGCAGTTCCTCGCAACGTTAAGAATCCAGAAGTTCCATGAATGTATCTTAATTTTATATTATATATATAGATAATATTATTTGAGAGACACAAATGATATAGGCTATCAGGGGTAGAGACTCCTAGGATCTTTATTCACCTTCTCACGGTGTACGCCCTTGGTAATATCCAGTGTAGGATATCATGCGAATGAGACCCGCCATTATAAAATAAACAGTTATATGTGTCATTGGATGTTACTTTCTAAGGATGCGTGTATTTATCCTCATACTTAGTTGTTAATTAGTTTTATAAGTCATGTAATTTTATGTTTTGTTGAAAACTGTGATGAAATATGTTCCCAGTGTGGTAGGATACATTGGGTGCCTCCAAGTAATATTTCATTAATGAATAATGTGAGAAATGATTTTTACTTTTGTTCTTTAAAAGAATTTAATATCTCGGGCCCTTTTATAGAAATGAAAAATCCTAAATAAATCCATGGAAATTGTTTTCTATAAGAAAGTTTTATTTTATAAAATTCATACAAAGAGACATTAAGCACATAGGATGATGACACCATTATACAAACTACTTGATTATAGATATCATGATAAAGAGATTATATTAAACAATAAGAATCTGTATGGGGTATTATTTTTGTGTGGAATTAAACTCTTTCTCTATGGGTTATTTGGATTATTTTTAGATGTTAACCTTGGAAATTAGGTTTCTTTGCCTAATGCCACTAATAAAGAGGTCTATAGGGTCACACATTAAGTGTATTTGGAATCTTAGTTAAATAATATATTATTATTTTTTATTTAAATAGTTGAATAAATATTATTCCCACTTTTTTTTAATATTTTTTCATGTTTTCTTGATCACATATATTTTATCACTAGTTTTTTGAGAGAATATTTTGTGAGAAGAATATTTAAAAAATATTTATTTTCTATTTAGTTAATATAGTATTTATTTATTTATTAGTGAATAATGTAGTAATATTTATTTAATAAATAAATAAACATTATTCATGGCTAGATAAATATTGTGGAGGAACTATGGACCGATTTTAATGGACTAGTGAGGAATAATATATAATATATATTATTTTAATAAATAATTTTTAATTTTAATTCAAAGGTTAAGTTAATGTCGAGAAATAATAATAATAATAATAATAATAATAATAATAATAATATAAGAATAGGGTTCTATAGTTATTAAATAAATATTAAAGGGAACTTGTGAAAATATTTATTTCTAAACCTTAGAAGTATATAAACCCAATTATATTACCTTTAAGGGGAGAAAAATCATTCGGTTTTTTGTGCATAATGAATCTGGAGAATCCTCTTAAGTACATAGGGATCTTACTTCTCTAAGAATTCTACTAAGAATGGAGAGATAAATTTTTCCACCTCCCACTCTTGATTCAATAGATATCAAAGATAATCCTTTGGAGGTGATTCTCGAGGTGATCAAATGAAAACAATGTGAGCAATAGGATTTTTCATGATATCATATGGATATTCATATGATGACATTCAGATATTTGTTGAACACATGTGGATCACCACTAGAGGTAATACACTCTTGAATCCAAAAATGAAATAATGGTAAAAATTATATCTGTTGTCAGATCTTTCGATGAAGAAAGAATTCTCATAATGTAATTCTTTAGTTTATTAAAATAGTTACAAATAATATGTGATGATCCTACGATCAAATTCAAAAATTCTATCAATTTCCTATTTTATTTTATTAAATTCTATTGATCATGAAATTTATCTTCATGAAAATATCGGATTTATCATCGATTATGAAAAAAATCAATACTGGTCATGACTGATGGAATGCTTCTGTTGCACTTGAAACCTAAAACGTCTCTATGAATAAACATGATTCATTTTCCTTCACATCTATACATGGATGGTTTTAGTTTTTGGTGGATGAAAACAAATATGACATATATAATTAATATATATCATTATTATAAATTTTTTTGGATAACAATAAATGTGATGATCATTTTAAGTAATTTTTCAATATCGTTTAACAACCCAAAAGTAGTTCATTATCATTTTAATGTTCATAGATCATTAATAAAAATCCAATTTAATGCTATTATAACATTACAAGTATTATAAAACATCAATTCGAGTACCTTTAATGTTTTTAAAATGATTATATTTGGGGGAAAAAGGAAGATAAACACCGGTTTTGCGAATATAGTTCAAAATGATCAATATTATTAACACTAGATGATGAAAAGAGATTACAAAAATCTAATAAATGAAGGGTATTATTAATAATTTGTAGTATAAATGGAAATGTATATGAATAAAGATTTTAAATATTTAATTGAGATACTTATATCTATGAAACTAGAGGTTAAATAAGTTTTGTGAAAATCAAGGGTAAAGGTAAGGGACTTGGTAACATAAACTCCACTCTTTAAGTTATATAATTTATTATTTTAACTTCATTTTTCCAAGAAATTAACTTTTAAATGATATTAGAGAATTTATTCTTAGGAAAAATTGTTTTTAAACCAATTCAATTTTCCCGAAATATTTTTTCTTCATTTTTTATAGAAAAAAAGACTTTTTAAAAGAGATTCGTAACTGTTACTGTTACAAGGATGAATAGAAATGTTTTGAAAAAGATTTGTCATGATTTTTTTTCATTATCTTTAGAATTATCTACCACTATTAGAGTTATTTTTCATGTTTCACACTATGTTTTTCATCTATTATTTATTTATTTTTTGTGATCAAGTATTCAATATCAATCAATTTAATTTATGATGTTATTTGGTGTTTTGTGAAATTTATATTATTTCATGGGTTCCTTACAAAAATTGAATGATTTAATTTTAGATTTTCTATGAAACCCATTTTATATCCATGTATTCTTTATATTATGTTTTGAAAACATCTTAAACAGATTTTTATTTCTATGGGTTATTTTATGACATGATGATTGTTTTTATCAAGTTGAAAAATTGTATAGATTATGAGATAGTTGGGACTTATATCTTCATACAAGTCATTGGGTAAAGAATTATATCTCATGAGATATAAATTTTATGTTAAGGAGTTAGATAGTAGACATGTTTACATATGGTGAGTGTGAAAACATTTAGTTTTACTGACAATTTTATGAGTGAATGGATTAGTGGGTAGTCGGGTCCATAAAGATAATATATCCTATACATATGATTTATACACTTTCTTTCTTACATTTCATAGACCATTTTATATGCTTTATGTATTATTTTTATTATGCTATGGTGAAATTGTTATCATTGGAGATGTTATTTCAATATTTCATTCTTTTGGTTAAAACTCATTATTTTATGTTCTTTTAAATAAGTTTTTTTCTTATTCATGATTTCCATATGTTTATGATCTAGCCATTAAGGTCATTGATATTTTACCCCTTACTAAAAATTTTAGTTCACCATTTTTTAAGTATTACCTTCCCTTAGATTCGAAGAGGATTATGTCTCCAAGAGTGTCTAATAGTGGATTTAGATTATGGATAAGTGTTTGTATTTTGTGAAATAAGAGTTTTTATGTTTATGGTCTCCAAAAAACTAAACCTTTAGTTCATTGGGTTATGTTACTATTTGTGGATATAATAATTAAACCATTAAATGAATGTATTATTTATATATTTTTATATTGGGTAACTTTATAGGTCAATCTTCTTATGTGTCTCAAACTTCTAATGCATAGCTCAAAACAATGACACATAGAAAACATCATACAAAAATAAAAAATATTTTACCCATAGCTCAATCTTCAAACTATGCCATGGATATCTTAAACGAGTCACAAAATATCCTACAAAAAATTAATATCATACATTAAAAAAAATCATGAAATAAAAAAATTAAATAGTCCCAAATTTCATAGGCAGTGACTAAAAAATCTTACTTAAGGGTCAAAAGATATTTCACTTAGCCAAATATTCAACACCCAGCACATGAATTCTTGAATGTAACAAACACTCATAAAACTTCTTGAATTAACCTCATATCATTTTATAAAATCTCCAAAACATTATCCAAAACTTCGAACAACACCTCAACAACCTCTAAAGATTTTCAACAAGATTAAAAATAAATAAAAACAAATCAAAACACTAAGGGAAATGAAATATCAACCTTTTGGTGTACCAACCCATATTTTATAAATGATATTGGTTTCTTGAATTAATGTAAGTTACGTATCACATAATATCATACACATACAAAAATAAGATAAACCAAATTTTTTTATCATTAATATTGTCATTACATTAGTCATCTATGAAAGTGATTAAAATTGCAAACATTACAACATGACAAAGAATATAAAATAGAATAGCTAAAATGTGAAGTATGGATCATCCCAATATACTAGAATCATCACCCCCATTAAAAATGATATATCAATAAAACAAAAATATTTATAAACCAAAAAAATATGTGAAAAATAAAATTTAACCTTAAGAGAAATTGTAGTGAATTTTGATTAAAAGAATAAAATAGTATTTATATGGTATAAAGGGAAATGTGACCATTGGTATTTGACTGTTATATGGTCGTTGATCAATATTACCATTTGTTAATATGACCATTGGTCAATATGATCATTGGTCAATAAAAAAGCTGGAATCTATACCCTTGGTTCATAATTTTACCATTATAATAAGTTTATATAAGTAGTAAAAACCAAATATGATTGAAATAGAAAGAAGAATAAATGGCCTCAACTGACAAATTCATTATGTTTGAATCCCATTTAAAAGAACTTGGGTGGGAGGTATCATCATTGGGGTTCTTCCTTGACCAATTACAAGCCGAGATTCAACAAGTGTTTATTGAACGAAATCACATGTGGGATAAGTTCAAGTTAGTAGAGATTATCACTCAAGTATTGTTAGTTGAGGCCTCCCACAAAACTACCACCATCACACACCTTACCCTTAGGGTGTATGTGAGTGTAATAAGGAGTTAAATTTCCAAGACTTAGTTACTTAATGTGTAATAAGATTTATATAAATAAAATGATCATTCCATAAATTATTCTTAATAATGGGTTTCTTAGTAAAATATATGTTTAATTGAGATGAAATTGCAAATTTTATTTTTGGATCAAAATAAAATGTAAGTGTATTTTTCAAGAAAATATATAAAATTTTTATATGTAAATACAGTATTATGAATAGTATTTGTTTTAATTTAATTATATTTTAAAACTATTTAATTTAAATAATAAATGAAAAAATAATTTTACAATGTCCTATGAAAATTTTATAAATCTTAGAAATGTGATTATTTCTTGAAAACATCCATTTTCAATAAATAATAATTTTTATATAAAAATGTTAAAATAATTATATTTAGTGAAATTTTATAATAAAATAAACATAATTTTTAAAATAATACCATCAAAATTAGGATAGGGTGAGTTTATGATAATGTTCTAAAATACATTATTTTGGCATAAATAGTAAAAAAAATAAAGTTTTAGGTTGTCATTTTATTTTATGACGTCATATTTATGTCATATTGATTTAATAATGAATTAAAACACAATCAATAGAAAAAATTATGTTATTTTATTAATATTAACTATTTTAATAGAATTTATTCAATTTTTGAAAGTATAAGTTACTTTCTAATGTCTAAAAAGAAAATTTTGATTTTTAAAAAATTTCTTTTTGGAATATTTACTTTTCCATGGAGAAACTATGTATTTAAAAATTAGTTTATATTCTGATGGATTAAAATAACATTAAATGTGATCCAAATTTCTAATACCATGAGAAAAAACAATTATTTAGACAATGTTTTTTCATTTTCTACAACCTAGTTTTCTAAGACCTATATTTGGAAATTATCAAACAATTCCTCCACATCTATTATAAATACCCAACCATTTCTCCATTTACATTCAATAACTATCGATACTCCATATTTTTTCTGTGTTATTTCCTCCCAAGGAGTCCCTCCTAGGTGTCCTCAAGCCTCCAAGGTTCTATCCTCAAGTTTTAGGATCAACTCTTCATGGGAAGGCAAATCCTCACTTCTCTTTTCGATCCAGGAGTCTTTTTGTGTTTTGTATTCCAATTACCTAGAAAATTCCTTTTTTACACTTTATATTATCCCACTACTATATTAATAGTTTTTAATGAATGTTATACCCTTTTCCCCTCCCATTTTACCTTTTTCTAAACCATGTTTTATGCTCGTCATGCTGCCTAATTTTCTTGTCAAATTTTCCTCTTTTACTTGAGTAATTCTATTTTATTTTTTATTTGAATACCAAAACCTCTTTTATTTTCAATGGTTATTAGAATATATTTAGAAATGGAATTTTAATTTAGGGATTTACATATTTTAAACTCACATATCCTTTCATGGGTTTAAAATAACGCAATGATCATGTCTTTAAGCACTTCTGTTTGCTAGGATTTATGATAAGAAAACCATTCTTTATTGTCCTTGGGTTATTAATGAAATGATTTATTATGATCTAAATGGATCACATGAAATTAATACATATGAATGGTGCACCCTGATATCACTTAAATTCATTGGGTAACAAATTTAATCTCTTAAAATGACATGTTATATGATACCTTAGTGAATAACCTTGGTACATTTTGTTTATGAAACCTTAGAGATAAAAATAAATTTGGTGACATGATTATGATGGTATCATTTAAATGTTCTTTCAACATTTATATGTTTTTATTCATGTTAGTTTTATTATGATATGCCTCTTTATCAGGCCTTATCATTATTCCTTATATTCTTATTGATATGTATCAAGATCACATGTTATACATCTCTCTTGATTATTTATCTTACTGGGATTCATTCCCACCCCTTTCATTTTATTTATGTAATTAGGTTATGAGATGAAGTAAATATAAATTCGGATGAACCCCTGAATATGTATTTCAATTGGATTTAGAATAATGTTTTATGTTTTTTTGTATTTTGTACCTTATTTCCAAGATACTAAACTTGAAAATATCCTTTAATTTTTTTCATGTAATAAATAGTTATGTAATAAATAGAATGGATTCCATAGTTAATATCATAGGACGGTTCTGTTATTTGTGTAAATAAGGTCTTAAAAGATTTAGGAAGAACCCTACTAATAAGTCTAAATATAGGAAAAACATCCTAGTATTTTGGTGAAATATTAAGTAAGTACTTTATAAGAAAATAAATCACTTCCTGGATATAAAAAAGTATATGTGGAAATAGATTAAATATATTTAAGGGTAACACCCAAAAACACCAATTTGAGATAGACTCGAATGGGAATTGGTGCATGAAAACGTGCATTTTTTGACACCTTTTTTGACACATCTGGGAGATATGTTTGGTTAGTGACACTATTTTTATGAACCATTATAAAAGATATATAGAAAATATTATTGTTACTAGAATAGATTAATAATATATTTAAGCATGATGTTATAGGACTTAAAATTATTTCATAGTTATAAGATATATAAAAGTAACACATTTCTCAATAAGGTTTTATTCTTTTATATAAATGAATGGAAATAGGAGGAACCACATAAATGATGAATGAAATGGATGATGCACTGACGTAAATCCAATAGAATATGCATTGGAAAAATTCATGAGGATGATGAATCAACTAGCTTGAGTTATGAAAAATAACTTGAATAAAGTCGAGATACATAATTCACCTTGAATGAAAAAAATTTCGGTTGAGACTTTTATGCTTCAATGATGTCCTTCTTTTAGTGAATCTACCGTCACATTGATTATATAAACATTGATAAGCTCTATAGAAAATATCTTTTCCACACTATATTTTTCAAAACAAGAAAAAGTCAACTTGCAAGTACACCACTTAGAAGGAGGAGATGATATGTTGTAGAAACTGATTAAAGTCATGAGTCTAAGAAGGTTGATCAATGCTATGGAGTGGGAAGAGTTTAGGGGGACCGTTTTCAAAAAATAATTCCCCCATTCGATGTGAATAAAAATGGAGAAGGAATTAATTAAACCAAAGTAGAAGGAAAATGAATCAGTGAGAGTCTATGAAATGAAATTTAAAAGAGTTTTTCAATACAAATCATGATTCATTATGGATCCTAAGGGAAAGGTTGATATATTCATTAGCGTACTATGACCCCATATATTTCGAAATCTAGAAAATAATGACTATGGACGCTATGAGGAGATAATGTGGACTGCTATGAAGGTTGAACTATATTTCAGAGAGACGTAGTGGTAAAATAGATCAAATGAGAGGAAGATATCAATGGATCCAAACTCAGGGAGTAATTTTTATCACGTAATAGGAATAAATAATTTCAACTACCCACATAAAAAAATTGTGGGAAAATAATTCTCGGAACTCGTTACTTAGGAGTGAAAAGTGATACAATTGAAGAATATATGGAAGTATATCTTGAAACTATTGTGGTGAGGTGAAGCCTGAACTTCTTAACACTGACGAGAAAGGTAATATAGTGTAGGAATGGACGAAATATCAATTATTCATGTGTGGAAAACTTGGGAAATTTCCAATCAATGTCCAAATCAGAGTATATTGGAGGGGAACAACCATCATCCTTAGTTTATGACAAGGGAGAAAGGTTGGGCTTATACATACATGATTGATGAAGTGGAGGCTCCGAATGATGTAGTGAAAGGTACACTCATTATGGTCTTAATGATAGCAAGTACATTGTTTGATTATTGTTCTACACATCCCATTATTTCATCCACTTTTACAAAGAATATAGAATCAATCCCTGAACTTGTAGAAGTTGATTTATCAGTCAAAACTCATAGAGGAATTATCCTAGCATCAATAGTGTATAAAAACTGTAATATTAAATATTGTTAGTATGATCTCACTATGAATATAGTAGTCATTCCCATTTTGAAAGTAGAAACTATGCTAGGGATGGAATAGATCTCAGAGTAAAATGATAAGATCAACTGCTAAATTATAGGAATTTTAGTAGTATTGAATGCACAACTCGTAATCATTTTCAAAGGAGTGATATTATGACCTTAAATTTTCAAAAAATCTCCTCTCATGGACATATTTATGGAGATGATAGGTGAATAGGGATAAAGAAATGAAAATTTAAAGATATTGAATATCCCCCCTCTTTCAGGAATACATTGAAATATTTCCTAAAGAGTTACATGGACCCCCTAGAAAGAGAGGTATATTTCTCCATTAAACTCACACCTAGATCCATGTTGTTATCAAAGACCACATATAGAATGGAAAATATAGATTTTGAGGAACTGAAAAAACAAATTCTAGATCATTTGGGGAAATTATATATCCAAACAAGTGTGTCGCCTTTGTGATCACCTGTTCTCTTTGTAAAGAAGAAGAATGTATCATCGTAGACAAGCGTTGATTATAGAGAACTTAATGGGATCATAGTAAAGAATATGTACCATATCCCAAATATTGTTGATTTATTTTACCAGATTCATGAGGATAAATTATTCTCTAAGATTTACCTCAAATATTGGAATCATCAATTAAAGGTGAATAAATAAGATATTCCAAAGAGTACCTTATGAACAAGATATGGGAATTATGAGTTTATTGTTATGCTCTTAGGATTGACTGATTCTCCTGATATATTTATGGATTTTATGAATGGAGTCTTTAATTACTATGCTTATAAATTTATGACAGTTTTTATCAATGATGTTATGATATAATCCAAAATTCATGAGGAGCATGAGGATCATATAAGAGTTATCTTGGGAACTGTGAGGAAGGAGAATATTTTTGTAAAGTTCACCAAATGAATTTTATGGTTATATAAAATTTAATTCTTGGGGAACATTGTAACTAATTAAGGAATATCAGTTTCACATGTGAATACAAAGGCTATATAAGAGTGTCCTCATCCTACAACAGTAACTGTGATTTATAGATTCCATGGATTATAATGATATTATAGGGGGTTTGTGAATTTTTTTTCAAGAATTTATAATCTAGTAACCAAGTTAAATCTAAAAGGGGAAAAGTTTATCTATACTAAGGAGTGTGAATGAAGCTTCCAAGAACTGAAGAATAGATTTTTTACTGCACCAGTGTTAACTCTACCCTCTATCAAGTAAGGATTCATTATTTATTTCTATGCATATATTAATGGGATTTGGTTCATCCTCATACAAAATGATAAGGTAATTGCTTTTGCATCTTTATAATTAAAGCCTTATGAGTAGAATTATCCTATGTATTAAATAGAGCTAGTTGTAGTTATTTTTTCTTTGAAAATATGGAGGAATTATCTTTAGAGGAAGAAATGTGATATATAGCTAGACAACCAAAGATTGAAGTATATTTTTACAATAAATTTATTTAACACAAGATAAAGGAAATGGATTAAACTTTTTAAAGATGATTAATATTTAATTCATAATCACACTAGAAAGGACAAAAAGTCACTGATACATTAAGTAGGAAATAACCAATTGTGCTGGAAATGATGATGTTTTAAGGAGATACATTGAATAGGGGTATTTTAAAATTAAAACTTGTGATCATAATGGGAGGGAAATCATCAACCCAATTCTGAATAAATTTTTAACAAACATTACTAGATAATATAAAGAAAAATCAAATAGAAAATCCTTTGTTAGAATGGAATATAGAGGCTATGAATAATGGGAAGCTTTCTTAGTTCAATATTGATCAAGAAGGTGTATTGAAATTTCGAACAAGGGTATGTGTTCTCTATAACATGGAGATAAAGAAATAGTTGATGGATATACCTCACAACTCTACATTCTATATACATCTTGTAATTACTACAATGTATTGGGAACTTCATGATCATTATTGGTGGGATAATATGAAAAGAGAGACTTCCAACTAAAATTCAGGGTTCTTGGTATGTTATCAAGTGAATATAGAGTGAAAACTTCTTAAAGGTGTTTTACAACCACTAACCATACCAACATGGATGTGGGTAAATACAGCTACAAAATTTGTCATTAGTCTCCCAATAAGATCCAAAGGAAATAATTTGATATGGTTTATAGTGGAATGTCTTACAAATACTTCCCATTTCATCATTATTCAAGAAGATTTATCCCTTGAAGAGCATTCCAAGATATATTCAAAGGAAGTGGCAGGGTTGCATGAGGTTCTAGTTTATATCATTTATAATTATGTTCTAAGGTTCACATATATTTCTAGAGAAGTCTTTAACATGCTCAGAATAATGAATTGAACTTTGTTATAGTCCATCAACCCCAAACTGATGGAATATCTATAAGGAATATTTAGACACATGAGGACATGCTGAGAACAAGCTCAATGGAATTTCATTGTGGATTAAATCAAAACCTCCCATTAGTTGAGTTCTCATAAAATAATAGCTTCCGGTCAAGTATTAAAATGGCACTATATGAATCTCTATATAGAAAGCTATGTTGAACTCATACTTGTTGGGATGAAGATAGTGAGAGGAAATTTCTTAGGCCTGATCTTCTATAAGAGATGATAAAAAAGGTTTCTACGATCCAACAACATATAAAGTATTCTTATAGTTAGAAAATGATCTATTATAAAAACTATCAAAGGTACTTGAAGTTTGATGTTGGAGAATTTATTTCCATCGGATATTACCATTGAATAGATTCATGAGATTTAGAAAGAGAGGGAACATAACTCTTGGTACATTAGCCTTTATAAAATCCTTGACCACATATGATAAGTGAAATATCATCTAGAACTTCCAATAAATATATCTGAAATTTATGATGTATTCCATGTTTCTGTCCTAAGGAAGTACATACCTGATTCCTCACATGCACTGAATCTAGAGGTGGTATAACTAGAACATGAACTCTATTATTAGGAGTAACTGGTGGATATCTTGGACCGTAAAGATAAGGTTCTATGGAGAAAAACTAACCACCCAGTAAAAGTGTTGCGGAGGAACCCTAAATTTGAATAAGAGATGTGGGTACCAAAGGAGGAAATGATATAAAAGTACCCTCACCTTTTCACAATTGAGATAACGAGTTGAAATTTCAGGGTTGAAATTTCTTAGAGGGGAAGAATGTATGACCCAATCTTTTTAAATGACTTTTGTTTCCTAAATAAATTTTTGTTACATATTACATAATATTATACATATAAAAAACTAATATAAACCAACAAAATTATATATCATCAATAACATCATTACATTAACCAACTATAAAACAGATTAAAATTCCAAACATTACAACTAGATATTTAATATAAAATAGAATAGGTAAAATAGAAAAGTAAGGATCACCTCAATCCACAAGAATCATCTCACACATTGACCAAAGGTCATATTGACCAATGTTTATATTGACCAATATTCTAAATAGTATTTTTTAATGAAACGATCTTTTCAAAATATTTTATTTAAATAATAAATGATAAAATAATTTAATAAAGGCCTAGTAATTTTTTATAAATTTTATTAATGTGATTATTCCTTGAAAAAATATATTTTTAATAAAATATTGATTTTTATATTAAAAAATCATAATTATCATAGTTATATAATTTTTATTATAAAATAAACATCATTTTTGAAATCATCATGTTGAAATTAGGTTAGATTTAATTTATAATAATTTTATAAAATAGTTTATTTTTTCATGAATAGTAGAAAATTCAGTTGTGGGGTTTTAGTATATTTTATGGCATCATATTTATGTAATAATGATGTAATAAATAATTAAAAAACAATAAATTATTAAAAATATGTTATTTTATTAATATTAATCAACTTAAAATATTTTATTGAATTTTTAAAACTATAAGTTACTTTCCAAATCTTGAAAACGGAAAATTTGATTTTTAAAACATTAATTTGGGAAATATTTAATTTTACATGCCAAAAGAAGTATTTAAAAATGATATTCAATTATGGAGGATTAAAATAACATTAAATTTTACCCAAATTTCCAATACCTTGAGAAAAAAACATGTGTAAGCCATTGATTTTTCATTTTCCACAACATAGATTTTCAATACCTGTATTTGTAAATTATTAAACAATTCATCCACTTCTCTTATAAATACCCAACCATTTCTCCATTTCTCTTCACTCACAATCCACTCTCTATGAATTTCTAGTGTTTTTTCCAAGGAATCCCCCTGGTTTCCTCAAGCCCCCCAAAGTTCTATCCTCATGTTTTAGGAACATCTCTTCAAGGTAATGGAAATCTTTACTAGTCTTTTCCACTCAAGAGTCCGTTTGTGGTATGTATTCCATTACCAAGAAAATTCATTTGTTTCCACATTTTATTATCCACCTACTATATCAATAGTCTTTTATGAATGGTAGACCCTTTTTCCCTCTCATTTTTGCCTTTTCAAAACCATGTTTTATACCTATCATGTTGCCATATTTTCTTTACAAATTTTCCTCTTTTACATGAGTAATTCTATTTTCATTTTTATTTTAATACAAAATATTATTTTATTATCAATGGGTAATAATATATATTAAAAAATTTACATTTAATTTGGGGATTTACATATATGAACTCACATGACCTTTAGGGGTTGAAAATGATGTAATAATCATGTCTTTAAGTGCTTTTGTTTTCCCAGATATTTAATAAGAAACCCCTTATTTATACTCAACATGCTATTAATTAAATGATTTATTATGGTCTACATGGATCACATGAAATTATGAAATTAGAAGGGTGTTACCTAATTTCACTTTAATGAATTGGATAAATAATTTAATCCATGGAAATGACATATTATACGATACCCTGGCGAATAACCTTGGAAATATTTGTGTACGACGCATTAGTGATAAACCTTAGTGATAAGATTATGAATGTCCCATTAAAATGTTTTAACCACATTTCTATGTTATTATTAATATTCCTTTTATTATGACTTTCCTCTTTCTTAATACTTATCATTATACCTTATGGTCTTATTGATATGTCTCAATATCACCTTATCTCTCTTGCAAATTTATATTACTGTGCTTTATAGTCACCCATTTCCTTTAATGTATATCACCAGGTTATGAGATGTAGTAAACATCACTTAGGATAAACCCATGAATATATCCTTCATGTTTTTTTAGAATAATATTTTATGTTTTCATGTATTATGTACCTTATCTACATGGAACTAAACTTTAAAAAATACTCTATTTTGTATCATGTAATGAAAATTAATATAATAAAAAGGCTGGATTCCATATTTGTATTTATTAGAAATATTCTGCAAATCTTCAACAAACATAGTTTTTTTAGAAATAACAATGAAATTAAATAAAAATAAATATTATATGTGATGTGTATTGCACTAAAATATTAGAAAAGTTAATTTTTTAGAGATTTACATATATGAATGATAATTTTTTTTCCATGTGACATAAATGAACTCCCTCACAATCCAAACAACTATTCTCACTTTTTAATCACTGCCTCTTTAAAAATAACCAAAATTTTATATCCAATAGTTAGTTCACAATCCAATGAATTTTTATACTCTCTTGTTAAATATTTAGGTCCTTAATTCTTCCCATTTTTCAACATAATGCAAATCCTTGTAGGGTATACTTTCCAAACATTATCAAGTGTAAGAAGATGGATGAACATAGTGTAACAACCCATGTAAATAAAGAAATATTAAATTTTCATATTTATTAATATTTTTGAATTAAAAATTAATTATACCTTTAAAGGGTTTCTATGTTCGATGGCATACCCGATACACAATAATGGGTTTCTTTGAAGTCTTTTGTTGCAAAATAATAATATAATATTATTATTTTAAATATAAGTTAACACCTAACTATTGTATTTGAAGGATTTAACACAACAAACTACAATATTATTATACATGTTTGTTAAATGTTTTTACATTTATCCAATAAAATATAGAGGATTAAAATGGGGATGAATCTAATTTTAAGCATAATTTACTTTAAAAGGTTGATTTACCTCCTTTTGTTGGAGAACCATCTTTAAATATATTTTTGGTCATTTTTATATGTTCTATTTGACCAAATAAAATAATTGTTTATAATCAGGATATAAAAACATACTTTGGGTAAAGTTTTGGTATTTTTCAGATAAAATTCATTTTTTAATGATTAGTGGAAAATACTATATTTCAATTCAAAACTTCCTATTAATCTAATTTATTTATATGGTTATATTATATTTTTAATTGGATTTAAAGTTTAATTAGATTATATTTTTACAATTTAATCCAATTTTGGTCATTTTAATTAATTTAACTTTGAAATTTGAAATAAACAGGTGTCTATCTTTTGATAGTTAATATTTCTTAAAAATACGCTTTTTATTTTAACAGTGGGAATTAATTTTAAATTAATTTATGATAATTCTGTGATTTGAATTTTAAAAAATGGATTCCAAATTTGGAATCAGGTGGTCCAAATTGTTTAAATAGGTAACTTTTATTTTTAGACATTATGAATATTTACTTCAGTAAATGTTTTATTTACTATGGTTAAAGGATAATCTGGTTAATAAGGGTAAAGAAATATTACTGTAATAGTATAAAATTATCTTAACTTGTTTCCTAATTCTAGTGGTTGATACACTTCTGACCATGAGTGTCACGACCCCCTCCCACCAAAGATGCCCCTCCTGAGCTGGAAATGGTGAAAGGGAGATAATGACCCCCAAGTCCTGCCTCCAGTAGGCCCTGGAGTGGCGACTATCACCAAGGGTATGAGTTTTCACAATTATGGGAGGCATTACCCTTTTTATTAATTAATATCGGGAAATAGGATGAGTCAAACACCAAAAGAAAAAGGAAAATGTAAATGAAAATTAACCCAAAACCAAGCCCATATGCATGTTTTACACAATACTGAAACAAATTATAAGTACAAGAAAAGCTCCAAAGCACGATACCAAGAAAGGAAAGAAAAAAATGCAACCAGAAAAACTCCAACACCCAACTATAAAGGTCCCACACCGTCTCTGAAGTCCTACTGAAAACCTGAAAGTAAAAGTATGGTGAGCATACAAGTATACTTAGTAGGGAAACCTAAAGCTCTCGTGCACAGGTGGGGAGACATCCTAATGCCCCATGAGAAAACAGAAGGAACCAAAGCCTAGTAAGGAATCTATCCACCCAACCTTACAAGCCACACTCATCAAATATCACTAGTAAATAGAGTATTATTTTAATATTATCAAAGTATGGGTACCTTGTACCACCTTCCCACTGAATACTGCTCAAGACCTCATGCCTAACGCTCTGATGCTTCCCAGTCTTCATGAGATAGTACCACAACCTGGCCATACGAAGCTTGAGCTAGTGCTGCAAACTGGCCATACGAAGCTCATAGTATCCCGCCGACACACAATCCTTGGCTATAACCACATCTCATCCTGGACACACCTTGGAACCACATCACATCTAATCTCAAATACTCTTGGGAAACATCTGTCATAACCTACCCGAAGGATCTTGGGCTATCAAACCTGGAAGAGGGAGCACATGGAAGAACATTAACCAGCCATCCTTTGGATGTTTGGGAATCTCACCCCCATCCCAAGTGTGTTTGGAACGTGGTGCTCAACATGGGTGGGGTGCATAAAGAAACATAAAAAGTACAGATATATTTAATTATATCAACCACTCAGCCCATCCTAAGGCTTTTTACACAAAAGTTCAGAGCACATGCCTCGACACTACTACCATGAAAGTATGCACACAATGAACGGACCCAAACCCCATTAAGATTTTCGTGTTTCAACAGTTTTAGTTTATCAGTTCCTTAACTATCGAGAAACTAACAACAAGAAAACCTGATCAAACGTTCATAAAACATATCCCTACCAAGCACAAATAAGTTTTGGGAAAACACAAGCAACACAAAACCATTTTTTTTACTAGCCAATCAATTGCATTGATTTTTTGTTTTTAATCAACTAACATTCCCCCCAGTTCATTAGTTAACTCTTCCACTTTTATTCATATTCACAACCCATCCTTTCAGACCTACTGCCAACAAACACAACCACAAACACCTTGAAAACAAAACCCATACCACATCATTATCCCATTAATACCATTCACTGCAGCTCCACTGCCCATCATAGCCATATAATACATGCCAACCCACAACCAAGACAACCAGAGCCTTGCTGCTCACCCGTTCCACAACAACCCACAAAACACGCCTTCACATAATTAAACCCCAACCAACACCCAAAAAATTCATTCCTTCATTTAATTTAATTTGGGTGATCATACAAGGGTTCCATGTATTCATTTAATCATTGAATTTTACATGATTAACCAATTTCCACTTTCTATGAATTCTATCCATGAAACAATCCAGAAAATCAAAGAAATATCTAATGGAGCAAGCAAAGGCCCCCAACGACCATGATTTTTAGTAGGCATAAGCCCATTCAATTCACAACATAATCAAAGGGGAAGCATTGATGCAAATAAAACAACAATACCAAAAAAATCTCCCCAAACCCGTTCTTTAACCAGTTATTATCTTTACTTACCGGTTCAACCGTATCTCATAAAACAAGAGGATACCCACCTCGCATGATGCAAAAAAGTGAGAGAGAGACAAAGGTAATATCCCTACCTCAATGGTTTTTGACGAAACCACGGTGCTCGAAGAACACTCTAGAAACCGGGTCAATTCTCCACAAATCCTCCTTAGATATCCTATCCTAACATAAACAAGACCAAATATCATCATATTCGACATCCACATGCTTAGATATACCCATAATGGGCATAGATCTAAGAAACCGAGATAAGAGGAGGTGTAGATCTAATTAGATCCAGGAAATCCAGAAAGAACGATCACATACCTCAAGAAACCGACTTCGATTTGCCAAGAAAAGATTCCGGATCGCCTACAAAATGCTTGGGAGAGGTTCTTATACCTCCAAGGAAGGGTAATCCCGAGTTATGGCTGCTTAGGGGCTTAAAAAACCATTTATAGGCAAAAGAGTTCAGATCCTCAATTTTAGGATCTAACTTTAAGTTCCCACACGATTAGTCCGCACAGTTTAACAAACTGTACGCTAACCGTGCATTAGCTTCTCCCTCACCAAACACTCCCGCACAGTTAGTCCGCATGGTTAGCCAAATCGTGTGCTAACCGTGCATTATTCACTGCCTCCAACACCAACCTTGCACGGATTGGCCGCACGGTTTGGCCAAACTGTGAGCCAACTGTGCGAAAGCTATTTCCCTTTAGCATTCCTTAAAAGTCCACCCAAACGCACCCCCAAGTCAACTTGACCTGTCGGAACACCTCCAGCACCACATTTCACAAAGGAATGGACAGGAGAGGTCCATACCATTAAATCAGATACCTCTCAAAACATTATCATCCTCAATAATCCAAAAAATTTCCTAAAGAAAGGAGAGGGGTCCGAACAACTCCCCCTCGAAAGATACCACTAAGGGGAAAACCTCCTTGTTACCAAGGAGCGCCCCCTTCTCCATCTATCTCTTGAACAACCACAATAATACCTCTCCTCTCCCCCATGAAACCAAGAAAAACAAAAGACTAAACCGTCTGGTCATGTGGGTGAGGGGTTTCCCTTCCTCCATGTTAAGATACTATCCTTTTTTGGTGGCACTGACTTTCCCGCACGGGTTTAGGTGCATCCAATTTAATGCATCTTAACTAGGGATCTGGTCCTCCCCTCCCCACATCTCAAGACACTTCACACACATCCATAGAAAAGGAAAACCGCACATTCCATAATTATAAAAGTAAAGAATTCCATCAACCAAGTAAAAACAAAACAGAACAAAACATAAAACAACTCTGGGTACTGGGTGTGCATCTACGTCTCTCATTCCCAGGTTCTTTCCTCAAGCCCACTGTTTCTCCACAACACATGAACCAAAGGAATGGTTCATCAACGAAGAACCTTCTCTTCATGACCTTCGATCATCTCTGGTCGCTCCATGAATGTGGCATCGTTCCCGATATCTAGCTCTCCCCAGTCAAGGATGTGTAAATCGTCGTTTAGATACCGACGGAGTTGGGACACATGGAATCCATCGTGCACCCTTTGTAGCTGTGGTGGAAATGCCAGCTGATAAGCAACCTCACCCACCCGTTGCAGCACATCGAACGGTCCGAAAAACCTAGGGGAAAGCTTACTCCCTCTGCCGAACCTCCACTGCCCACGCCAGGGGGAGACCTTCAGGAATACATGGTCCCTGACCTCGAACTCGAAGGGTCTCCTCCTATTATCGGCATATGACTTATGCTGGTCTTGAGCTGCCTTCATCCTCTCTCGTATAAGCTGAACCTTCTCCGTCGTGCTCTGTACCACCTCCGGGCCAATAACACCTACTTCTCTGACCTCTGTCCAGCATACGGGCAAGCGGCACGACCTCCTGTACAAAGCTTTAGAAGGCGCCATGCCAATGGTAGAGTGATAGATGTAGTTTTAAGAGAAATCTATCAAAGGCATGTGTTGTACCCATGATCCTCCAAGGTCGAAAACCCATGATCGTAGGATATCTTCCAAAGTCTGGATTGTGATCTTTGTCTGCCTATATGTCTGGGGGTGGAAAGTAGTGCTAAGGCGTAGCTGGGTGCCAAAAGTATGCTGAAATCCGCTCCAGACTTGTGAGGTAAACCGTGCATCCCAATCTGAGACTATGGACCTCGGAACTCCATGCAACCACACCACCTCATCCACATAACTCTGTGCTAAGGCATCCACTGCACCCGACTCCTTGATTGCTAGGAAGTGGGCTGATTTCGTCAGCCGGTCCACCACTACCAAGATGGTGTTGCAACCCCCTTGAACTCTAGGAAGTCCCATGATGAAATCCATAAGGATGTCATCCCACTTCCATTCGGGGACATCTAAAGGTGGTAACGGACCTCCTGGGTTGCGGTGTTCAGCCTTCACCTACTGACACATGAGGCACTTTTCTACGAACTCTGCTACTTCCCGTTTCACCCCGGGACTCCAGAACTGCCCTCTCAAGCCCTGGTATATCATGGAAGTTCCCATGTGTACTTCCAGGGGTGAGTTGTGGAAGTCACCAAGAACTCTATCGTGCATTATCTCTGGAACAAACAACTTCCGCAAAAAATCATCTGATTCTAACCATCCTCCATCCACCCTTATGAGGCATCACCTTAGGCAACCCGGTCACACATCACTTCACTTTTTGAGTCTCCCCACTGGGACTCCTCCACCTTCCGTAGTAGAGAAGACTACACTGTCATCTGATACAGGCAACCTCTACCACCATCCATCCTTGCATCCAGGTGCAGGGCAGCCAACTCCTCTATTGCCTTCCAAGCATCTGCCGACTCTCAAACCACATCCTTCTGTGACTTCCTGTTCAAGGTATCAGCCACAACATTCACTTTTCCTAAGGTGTATGAAATTTCGAAGTCATAGTCTAGAAGAAACTCTATCCACCTTTGCTGCCGTAAGATTAGGTACCACGGGGAGAAGATATGCTTCTATATTTTTTGATCCATGAAGACCACAAAGAGATCCCCGATGAGGTATGCCGCCACAACTTTCGTAAAAAAATGACCACCACCAGCTTCAGATCGTGGGTGGCATAATTACGCTCATGAGGACATAACTGACTAGACCGATAAGAGATCACCCTTGCCATTACATCAACACACATCCAAGGCCTCTCCCTAAAGCATCACAGAACACCTCATACACCACCCTTTTTTTGGAAATCTCAGCACTAGGGCACTAACCAACTTCTTCTTCAGGTAACTGAAGGATGCCTCACACTGCTCATCCCACACAAAAGCTCGATCTTTGTTCGTCAAGGCTATGAAAGGTGATGCAACTTGGGAGAAGTTGGGTATGAACCTCCGGTAGTAACCTGCCAGTCCAAGGACACTATGAACCTCTGCCACGTTTTTGGGTGCTACCCAAGAAAAAACCACCTCGACCTTCGATGGGTCCACCTCTATTCCCTGCTCGGACACCACATACCCAAGGAAGTGCACTTCTCGCATCCGGAAATTGCACTTGGAAGATTTCCCAAAGATTTGGTGTTGTCGAAGGACCTCTAAAAATGTTCCCATGCGCTCAGTGTGATCCTCCTCTGATATTGAGTAGATCAGAATGTCATCAATATACACGACTACGAACCGATCCAAGTATTCCTGAAAGACGGAGTTCATGAGTCCCATGAACACAGCTGGTGCATTTGTAACACCAAACGACATGACTACAAACTCCAAGTGCCCATACCTACATCTGAAGGGAGTCTTCGAGATGTCGCCCTCCATCACCCTCAACTGGTGATATCCCGACTGAAGATCGATCTTAGAGAACCATCTTGTTCCCTTCAACTGGTCAAAGATATCATCTATCCTCGGGAGGGGGTAATGGTTCTTGACTGTTACCTGATTCAATATCTGGTAGTCTATGCATAGCCTAAGAAAAACATCTTCCTTCTTTGCGAACAAGACATGAGCACTCCAAGGTGACACACTTGGTCGAACAAAAATCTTCTTTATTAGATCATCAATCTGAATCTGCAACTCCCGCAACTCAGAAGGTTCCATCCGGCAGGGAGCCATCAAAATCAGATGGGCACCAGGTTTCAAGTCTATCCCGAACTCAACGTCACGTCGAGGGGGTAGGGTCGCCAACTCTTGAGGGGAGACATACATAAAATCACCGACGATCCTTGGGACTTCCACCATTTCTGTATTCGCTGACTCCACTAACAGTTTAGCTAACAAGGAAAGGAGGGACTCCACTAGCCAGTTACCTTCCTGGTAACCCCGATCGCCGATGAAAGTCACACGTCAACCGCCCGAGTCTGAAAACACAACATGTCTTCAGAAAAAATCGATGACGGAACACACTAAGAACAACCAATAGATGCCTAGAAGGACATTGTATGGATGCATTTGTAGTAAAATGAGATCTCTACTAGATTGGTGTGGCCCCAACATCAACCTACATCTTCAGAAAACATGAGACAAGCTGGACTAACCTCCTATTGGTGAACTCAAAACTAGGGGTACAGAAACCGTCTCTATGTCTAGGCCTAAGGCACAGGCTATACTGGGTGCAAAAAAAGAGTACGAAGCTCCTGAATCAAACAAGGAATAATAAAGGGTACTAAACAAGCTAATCGTACCTTGAACAACTTATGGCTCTACTGGAACTACTGACTCTATGGAGTGCATCTTCCCACGCCCAGTTCCCCTGCCTCTCGGCTTTTAGCCACCTCACCGACCATGCCTTGGTTAAGGTCCCTGAGGAGTGTCCTGAAGTCAGACTCCTCCTGCAACATCTTCCCTCAGAGGAGCCGGAGCTCACTGCCCCTGCTGCTGCTGTTGGAAGTTCCTGACTAGAAACTATTGTGGCTGAGGTAGGTGTTGTACTGGTCCACCTTCACTGTACTGTACTCATTCTGGGCACTGGTTTCGAAGGTGCCCACGACAGCCAGAGATGAAACACCTCGGTCCCGGGCTCGAAGGAAAAGGGTGAGGACCCGGAGATCAGAACTGAAACTGCTAAGGCCTGCTCCCTACTGGTCAGAACCGAGAGGGCCCTAATGATGGAGGCCTACTGCTGACGGCTTTCCCCTTTGACGATCCCAAATGGATTCCTTCTCATGAAACACCCCCCAATGTGTGCATCCTTTCCACCACTTCATCCTTCTTCTGGACCTCCAAGTATGTCGGTAGGGTGAAGGGAGTAACAACATTCTGGAGAGAAGGCTGATGTGCCTCCTCCAAACGTGTCACTCGAGACTCCTCATCGGGAAAGAGGTCAAGAGAAAAGTGAAGGAGATCCTTTAACTTGATCCCCAACTCTCTCACTAACATACTCCCTTACTAGAGGGAGAGTATTTTCTTCCTCTTCTAAGCCTTCATCGTGGAAGAGAGGAATTCTACTTTGAACTCCTTCTCGAAGTCAGTCCATGTGACTTCAAACTCTCTCTTCTCCCCAATATAAAGTGTCCACAACTAACATGCTGCTCCACACATCTGGCTCATAGCCAGAGGAACCCAGTACTATTTCGGATCCCAGATCAAGCTGAAATCTATCACCAGCTCCTCTAGCCAGCTCTCTGTCTCCTTGTTGGAGATGCTGCCCACATACTTCTCGAGAGTCTGCCACAGAAAGGCTAGAAGCGTCTTCTATCACTGATCGTCCTTCACCTCTCGATCATCCCTTTATTGATCAGCCTATTAAACCTCCTGGGCCTCGATCACTCGCACTAATCATGGTCATCTCCCAGGTTCCATAGCTTCAAGGTAATCAAGTAATGCATATGTTCGAGTAGTGTAGAATATTGTTCTTAATTTTTAATAGACTCTTTATTAATTTTAAATCCCCAAAATGCCCCAGAAACACAAGAACACAAGTCTTTATAATGCATGTACCTATCCTAGGGTCTCTACCCTGCATTCAGTGGGGCCTCACTTGGTCATTAGGTAGGTCCAGATTCTTTGAATTGGATCATGGGTGGCCCTAAAATCCCGTGTCCTAGCCGGTCATCCCTGGCATATTTCATGCTCCAAGATCACCCGACACTGTTGACCTACCATCCCATGCTATCCTCACTGTTTCTAACTCCAGACTCTATCCTGTCTCTCAACCCCCATCCTCTGATACCATTATGTCACGCCCCTCCCACAAAAGATGCCCCTCCTTAGCTGGAAATGGTGAAAGGGAGATAATGACCCCCCGAGTCCCGCCTCTAGTAGGCCCCGGAGTGGAGACTAGCACCAAGGGTATGAGTTTTCACAATTATGGGCGGCATTACCCATTTTATTAATTAATATACGGAAATAGGATGAGTGAAACACCAAAAGAAAAAGGAACAAGTAAATGAAAATAAACCCAAAACCAAGCCCATATGCATGTTTTATACAATTATGAAACAACGTATAAGTACAAGAAAAGATCCAAAGCACGATACCAATAAAGGAAAGCAAAAACTGAAACCAACAAAACTCCAACACCCAACTAGAAAGTTCCCACATGGTCGCTGAAGTCCTCCTAAAAACTTGAAAGTAATGGTAGGGTGAGCATACAAGTATACTCAGTAGGGAAACCTAAAGCTCCCGTGAATAGGTGGGGAGATATCCTAATGCCCAGTGAGAAAATAGAAGGAACCAAAGCCTAGAAAGGAATCTATCCACCCACCC
This sequence comes from Viscum album, assembly GCA_963277665.1. Taxonomy (NCBI): domain Eukaryota; kingdom Viridiplantae; phylum Streptophyta; class Magnoliopsida; order Santalales; family Viscaceae; genus Viscum; species Viscum album. The sequence goes on from OY728161.1 coordinate 826,598,842, forward strand.
TTACAAGCCACACTCACCAAATATTGCAAGTCAATAGAGTAGTATAGTAATATTATCAAAGTATGGGTACCCCACACCACCTTCCCACTGAATACTGCTCAATCCTTCACACCTAATGCTCTAATGCTTCCCCCTCTTCCTGAGATAGTGCCGCAACATAGCGATACGAAGCTCGATCTAGTGTCGTAACCTGGACATACGAAGCTCATAGTATCCCACCGGCACACAATCCTCGACCATAACCACATATCATCCCAAAGACACCAGGGAACCACATAACATCTCATCCCGAAGACTCTTGGGAAACATCTGTCATAACCTGCCCCAATGATCTTGGGCTATAGAAACTAGAAGAGGGAGCACAGGGAAGAACAGTAACCAGGCATCCTTTGGTTGTTTGGGAATCTCACCCCCAATCCCACGGGTTTTCGGCACGTGGTGCTCAACATGGGTGAGGTGCGTAAAGAAACATAAAACGTATAGATTTATATAATTATATTAACCACTCTTCCCATCCTAAGGCTTCTACACAAAATATCTGAGAACATGCCTCAACACTACTACCATGAAGGTATGCACACAATGAATGGCCCCAAACCCCATTAAACTTTTCATGTTTCAACAGTTTTATTTTATCAGTTACTTAACTACTGAGCAACTAACAACAACCAAACTAGATCAAATGTTCGTAAAACATATCCCTGCCAACCACAAATAAGGTTACGGAAAACACAAGCAACACAAAACCATTTTCTTTTATCATCCAATCAATTCCATTGATTTTCCGTATTTAATCAACTACCATGCCCCATAGTTCATTAGTTAACTCTTCCACTTTTATTCATATTCAAAACCCATCCCTGCAGCCCTGCTTCCAACCACCACAACCACAAACACCTCAGAAAAAAAACATGTACCGCATCATTGTACCTTCAATACCATTCACTGTAGCTCTGCTTCCCGTCACAACCATATGATACACACCAACCCACAACCAAGCCAACCGGAGCCTCACTTCTCACCCGTTCCACAAAAACCCACGAAACACCACTTCACACAATTAAACCCCAACCAGCACCCACAAAATTAATTCTTTCATTTAATTTAATAGGGGTGATCATACAAAGGTTCCAGGTATTCATTTAATCATCCAATTTCACATGATTGACCAATTTACACTTTCTATGAATTCCATCCATGAAACAATCCATAAAAATAAGGAAACATCAAATGGCGAAAGAAAAATCCCCCAACGAATGTGATTTTCAGTAGGCATTAGCCCATTCAATTCCCAACATAATCAAAGGAGAAGCATTGATGGAAGTAAAACAACAATACCAAAAAAAATCTCCCCAAACCTATTATTTAACCAGTTATTATATTTATTTGCCAGTTCAACCATATCTCATAAAATAAGAGGATACCCACCCCGCATGATGGACAAAAGTGAGAGAGAGAGATGAATGTAGGATTTTAACCTCAATGGTTTTTGACAAAACCACGACGGACAAAGAACGCTCATGAAACCGGGTCGATTCTCCATGAATCCTCTTTAGATATCCTCTCTTAAAATAACCAAGACCAAATCTCATCCTATTCAGCATAAACATGCTTAGATCTACCCATAAAGAGCGTAGATCTAAGAAACCGAGAGAAGAGGAGGATTAGATATAAGTAGATCTAGGAAATCATGCAAGAACGATCACATACCTCAAGAAACCGGCTTCAATTCGCCAAGAAAAGCCTCCGGATTGCCTCCAAAATTATTGGGAGAGGTTTATCTACCTCTAAGGAATGGTAATCCCATGTCATGGCCACTTAGGAGCTTAAAAGAACCATTTAGAGGCAAAAAAGTTCAGATCCACAATTTTAGGATCTAACATTATGTGCCCGCACGGTTAGTCTGCACGGTTTAACAAATCGTGCGGTAACCGTGCATTCTGCCTCGCCAAACACTCCTCACACGGTTAGTCCACATGGTTAGCCAAACAGTGCACTAACCGTGCGTTAGCCACTACCTCCAACACCAACCTTGCATGGTTTGGCCTCACGGTTTAGCCAAACCGTGCGCCAACCGTGCGAAAGCTATTTCCCTTTAGCTCTCCTTAAAAGTCCACCCAAACGCACCCCCAAGTCACCTTGACCTCTTGACACACCTCCAACACCACATTTCACAAAGGAATGGACCGGAGAGGTCGGATCCATTACTATGATAATCCTTGGGTTGATTATGGGACCCCATAGGTCCACATGGGAGTGATAATGACACTTTATTTTAATTAACTTAATGTAAAGACAAAAATGACAAAAACAAATATTTTTAGTAAATTAATTTTCACATAGGCTTATATAAGTTATATGTTTGACTGTAAATATTATTTAGAAATATAACAAGATTTTCTATATCATGGTATTTGTTTTATAATTTTTAGACATGAAGTAAATAAAATTATTTAGGACACAACAATGTTGCAGTGTTTACCTCATCAATAAATGATTTAAATAAATAAGATTATAAAGATTAAAATAATATCCAATTCCCTTCCAATTCTTATCGGATGATTTTATTTTGACCATGAGTCATCTCATATTCAACTTTTATAAGTTTAATAGCATTATAAATGGGAAATAATTATATAATAAAATAATATTTTCACACTTTCCTAAAGAGCCCCTCCACCCCATTATAAAAAGCCCTCACATCTAACCCATTCCTCACACTTCTCAAGCCCCATGGCTCATCCAAACTCTGCCCAAATAAGCTCTCAAGATCAATATATTTCACTTAAATGCCTTACCTTAGGCATAATAAACTTCAAGAAGTCATTTTTTTAAACCAAACGGAATTACCCGAATTTAAGGTAATGGTTTTTATTAAATTCTTTTGTTTTATTTTGTTTTATTTTAATTTTCAAACCTACTAAACTATTTTTATTCTTTTATTTTATAAAAAAACCAGTATCCTAAATATACTAGGTTTTTTTATGATAATTATTAGAACTACACTTACACACACCTCCATCTAATGGTTAATGAACATACTGTTTCTATGTACAATGAACTACTGTCTCACGAAACGATGATTGTTCAAATATCTCCAACCACCTTTAATGGTGGACATTTTGATGGAGCTGTATTTATATATAAAATATAATATATTTAATTTGTTTCTATTTTTCTGTATTTTTTATTTATAGAATACCTTTACGGTTTCCATAGTGGTAGGTACGATAATCTCATTTGAGTAAGTGCAGACTACCCCCCCTCAAAGTGATATGAATCGTTCATGCCTTATGTGGAATGTATAGAGGGTGTAGTTAATGAAATTATATATGATATTATACTAGAATTTTAATATACCTATGTATCATTTAGTTTCCATTCCATTATAATACGAAACAGAAATGGAAGTAGCATTCATGCATACGTACGACTCACCGTCTCCATGAATGGTGCATTTCATTTATTTTTTCCATATGTTATGTACTATTATAAATACATGTATATACAGGATATATATGATATATATGATATATAAATCATCAATATAATTCTGGATATAATGACCTTTTGACCACATGAACAAATTGTTATTATAAGAAGTCCATTTTTGACTCAAATACCAAATATCGACAAAATGACCATTATTAACTTAAATGATTAAAAAATGTTTATAACATGGTAATAAGTGATATAAAAGGAATAATAAACTTGAAAAAGGTTCTAAATCAAGTATAAATTAACTTAAGTTTATTATTCAGGAATAAAAATGAACAAATAAGTCATGTCGAACATGAGGTAATGGGTTTCTTATCTCGCTTTTAATTCAGTGAGATTTCCATTGTTCGTCACTTATTTACTTCATGTGGTGTATTGTGTACTAACATTTTATATATATTATCATGATTCTATATATATTCTTGGTATTCTATGATTCATTTGGTGGTTATTAACTTTGGGTCATACAAATCGATTGATTACAATGTGGTAAGGGATTTGTTATCTCACTTTTATTACCGTGAAATTCATGCTATATTTGTCAGTATTTCCTTTGTGTGTTGTACCTACTACCCATGATTTGTAATATTTTTATAATATAATTTCATTTATGCGTATTTACATCTTCATTTAATGATTGTTCTTTTATGTGGTGTATGTTTTGTAAGTTACCAAATCGGCAGGAGAAATTTTTAACCCAAATTTCATTACTTGGGTTAATCTTCTAATTCAAAATTATGTAATTATATGATTATGTGTGGAATCACTATTTGTTTATTTATGTTGTAATTTCCACTCCCCTTTTTATTTATATACTTATGATACACATAATCACTCCATTGATAAATTCTCAAGTCATCGATATGAACTTGATAAGAGTAATTTTAACTCAATTTCCATTCATTGAGTTAAACATCCAAGTCATTGGTTTGGTATTAAAAATAACATGTGTGAATGTCCTCTGATCTATTTAAACTGAATATCCAATCATATTTAGTGTATTTATATTTATCACACATAATTATGTAATTTATTTATCCTTAATATAAGGATACCATCTTTATAATGGATTTCATCTCAAATTACATTCCATTGAGTATTCATTGTTGTTATGAACCAATTCACTTTTATATGGTGTATATACTGTCCCTTGGAATATTATATCATGAATCCCATTATTCTCATAATATTATAAGGTTTTGATTGAATTATATTCCTCAATTATTTGTATTCAAGCACATCTTTTTTGGTTAAGAAATCTTTAACTAAATTATTGTTATAAAGATTTATTATTTTAGATATTTCCCATTAATATCCATGTTTTCAAAATGGTTTTTAGTATTTATTTATATGAACATTAATGTTTTATTTTTTTTTTTAAATCTTCAAAGTGGTATGGAACACTTTTTTTCAAAAATCTTTTTATAAACTGTTTTAAATGGTTGGGAAAATGGTTTGATAAAGAAATGATTTTTTCAAAATATTGAAATGATTTCTTGTGATTACAAATGAAATGGTATTAGTGAAATGTTTATATTTTAAATATTTTATGTGTTATGATTTTATAATGGTGCTTGGACATTTGCTGAGTGGTTATGTGATAAATCAAATGACGGGCGGTGCCATGATAAACCAGGATGGATGGTTACATTATAACCTCCAATGCATTTGGTATGGAAGTCTCCAATATGGATATTTCATTTAGTGATATGTGTGGAAGTCGACTGTATGGTTATTCTATTTAAGTATGTTTATGTCCCAAGTTACCTTTATATGTTATATGATCTTTATATGGGTTTTATGGTAATATTTTGGTTACAAAGGGGTAAGCAATGATCTTTTATTCAATAAAGTGTATTTACTACTTTATAAAGGTGAAAAGTTTAATTATGATAAATTATTCATTGTTTACCTCTTTTTGAAAAACTAACAATTTTCCTTCTTTGTGTATCCCTTACGGAGATTTTTGCTCATCCCATGTTTTTGAAATGTTTTTCACTGGACATGAAGTGGAATATGGATAAGGATGTGATCATGGAAAAGTCATGATGTCTTATGTTTTATGAAAAAAGGATACTAGATAATAGTATCTACCTGTAATATTCATGTTTTTATGTAATTGTTATGGACTAATTCTCTAAAACTCTAAACCTGAAAAGGTTATCAATTTGAATTATTAACTTAATTCAAGAATATGAAATGTTTAAGGATGGGTACTTACAGTTTCTATCAGAGGTAGGTTTAGATGAATTTAGGTATTATGAGTTTTCTTTAGACACATGGTTTGTCCCTATGTCTATTATTTCAATTAAATCCTTGTTTTATTACTTTTTCAGATCAAGGAATGTCAATTACAAATGGAAGGAGGAGGATCTCAAATGACATTCCTATCTCTTCCTGATGACTTGGATGTAATAATTATTGAAAATTCATGTTCAGATGATTGTGAAACTTTTTCTAGAACACAACTCACTTGAAAGCATTTATTTTAGATATCAAAAACCTCCAATATACCTCGTTATCATCGTGGATCATTGGTTGTATTTAAAAAAAATCTTATTTTAAAAATATTCTCATATTTTCAAGAAAGGTAAATATTATCAAGGAATTTTCAAATATTTTACGTTATCACAATATTTTGAAGCATATTATGATTTTTAAAATGGTAATGAAGAAGGAGACCCTTGAGAAACCTATTTATATTTGATTTTACAATATAGTCTATCATCACATATATATGGTATTTTTAAAGGACCAATAATTGAAAGTTTCAGCTCAAATTCTTTCCGACTATTTTATAGAAATCATGTTTTATCACATGTTTTTAAATTATATTTCATATATGATTATTTTACAAAACAGTTTTTCAGTGAACACCCTTATAAACCATATTATACAAGGTGTATTTGGATGAAGGAAGTAAATGATTTTGAAGGATCTCTAAATCATTGTTACAATGCATGGACCTTCTACCTATGTGAACAAGATGATGATGAAACCAAGTGGACCCCATGATCAAGGTATTATGTTCTTTATTTTGGGGGATCATTTTATTTTATCATATAGTGGTGTAATAAAAAAATTAACAATATATATAAGTATTCAAGAATTAAGATGTTTAGATCATAATGAATTGGGATGAAAATGAGAGGTATAAGGAAACCATTAAGGTTAAAACATGTCAGGGTTATTTTGTGTTTTATAAAAAGGACAACACGCAAATCGTGTGACAACCCGTCACGTCAGAAAATATGCACGAATGAAAACCACAACCAAAGTGTGATTGAGATTTATCACCTACCACTATACTACGTGAAGTCCTTGGTTTTTATGACTTATTATTTATAGTTAAATGATTTTATTGATCAAGAATAACTTGATTTGGGATATTATGTTTTATCAAATGGATATCCTTTGTATAAGAAAATGATTTGGTGAATATGTGATAAAAGTGTTTTTGGAAGACATTCTATCTTTTGGGAACAATGTATGAATAAGAAAAATATGGGATTACATTTATGGAGCAATGATTGAAATTTTATTTTGGAAGAATATATGTTTTTATTTTGTATATTTAGCGATTTGCGTTATTAATGGAAATGATTAACCTATCATAGATAATATGTGTTTTGGTTAATTATGATTCAGTATGATACTTTAAGAGTAGTCTATGTTTTCAGAGTAAAATGTTAAGATTTTACGTAGAAGACTATGTGATTAAATACTTATGAGTTTTGGGTTTTAATCTTAGTTTTGATTATTTTTAATAATTTTAAGGATAATTGGGTATTTAATGGTATTTCTTGAACTTTGGGTACTTTTTGTTGAATTTTGGAGATAAATAGTAGTATTTCTTTTTATAAAGGATTATCCTTTTGGGGATTATGTGATCTCGTACTAAACATTTTTGTTTTAGCTTATGTCTAAAGAAAAGGGAAATATATTGTTCTTATTTTTTGGATTATGTGATTCTCTAGAAGATGATTCTTGTGCTTTTGATGTGATCAAGTCTTTTTTAATGCTAATTGTTTAGAGAAGAGATTAGTTTTTTTGTAGAAACTTAAGGATGAAACTATACTTGAAGTTAAGTATATTTTATTATGTTCTTATTCTATGTTGTAAATGAATTACTCAAAATTATGAAAAGGAATTTAAAACAAAAACTTTGTTGGTTTACGTTTCCTACAGGGTAATCAAAGACCATTTAACACATCATATGTTTGTGATTTTTTGGTAGTTAACTTTGTCCTAATCATGTTTTCTATCGCTCTCCATCAGAAATTGATGGTTTGTTTTCTCTTATATATCTATGTTTTCATACATGTAATCCTAGTATGGGTTATCTTGGGTGAACTTTGTACATCTATTTCTTTCTTTTATAGCGATAGTTTTACCGACTCTTTTCCAATGTGGGACTTTCAATGATGTTTCTAAGACCAGTTTTAAAATTGCGAGGATGCAATTTCCAAAAGAGGGGAAGGATGTAACATCCCGATTGAATAAAAAAAATATGAAAACTTCATATTTATTAATATTTGTGAATTAATTATTATTTTTATCTTAAAGGGATGGCTATGTTTGATAGTGTACCCGATACGTAACAACGAGTTTTTTTGAAATCTTACATTACACAATAATAATATAATATTATTATTTTAAATGGTAGTTAATGCCTCGTCATTGTATTGGTTGTAATGAATATAACTAACTACAATATTATTATACATGTTTTTTAAATGTTTTTACATTTATTCTATAAAAGTTAGAGTCTTAAAATGACAATGAATCGAAATTTAATCATAATTTACTTTAAAAGGTTGATTTACCACCTTTTGATGGAGAACCCTCTTTAAATATAGTTTTGGTCACTTTTATATGTTCTATTTGACAAAATAAAATTATTCTTTAGAATAAAGATATAAAAATTTACTTTCGGTAAATTTTTTATATTTATCTGATAATATTCATTTTTTAATGATTAGTTGAAAATATTATATTTTAATTCAAAACTGATTTTTAATCTAACTTATTTATATGGATAGATTATCTTTTTAATTGGTTTTAAAGTCTAGTTAGATTATATTTTTACAATTTAATCTAATTTTGGTCAATGGAATTAATTTCACTTTGAAATTTGACATAAACAATTGTCATTATTTTGATAGTTAATATTTCTTAAAAACATGCTTTTTGTTTTAACAGTGGGAATTACTTTTAAATTAATTTATTCTATGTAAGGACCCGACCCCAGTTGTCTGAATCCGGTGCCTTATTTGATTACATTGGAATACAAACAAGGAATACGAATCCCGAAGGACTGAGTAGTATAGTATTATTGGAAAAAAGATACATACATAAGTTCATCATTACAACTTGAAATGAAAAACAACATAGAAACTCCTTAGACAACTTCCATAAATCATAGGTTATTTCAGCATGTCATTCATAATAAAATTATTTTTGCCTCGAAAAAATTAAACATAATAAATGGGTGAGCTCAAACGCTCAGTAAGGGTAAGAAATACAGTGGAATATAATATAAACATTAGACATGGTGAATAATTGAAAACACATGCCTTTAATAATAAACTTGAACACATTATTGAAGGAATATGAGATGTGTAAATAAGGCCATAATAAAAAATAATCATGGGTATTCTACTAGTTTAATAACAACATGAACCATCAATAACTGAAATCATAATGATGTAATGCATAATGCTGGACACTCTGAAACATTTTGTCAAGGCCTCGGCCAAGACATCCAATGATTAAGGCCTCAGCCAAAATCCATATCACATTCGAAAAGGCCTTGGCCAATTCCTCGTCTAGTTGTCTCATGAGACCTACCGATTCATCAAGGGGCTATAGCAGGCCCCAAATGTGAGATAATAAGTCCAATGAATTCCTCATATGAGCGGGGATAAACATAAACAACATACATTCATATTAAAACTATCATATGAAATGTAACTATCTTTCCCCAATCATGAAACATAAAACACTAACCATTCAGAATAATATGGTGAATGTTTTTAGGATAGATCATCCACAATAGAGATAGTAATAAAAAATTTAATAAAAAATGGTAGATGACTTCATAAATGATTAAACCCAACAATACTATGGAATCAACAAGAGTGTTGAATTAGATGAAAACACTCTTATAAAATCATTTTGCATTCTGGAGATAAATACTCTTTTTTTTGAAAAGAAGAGTTATTTTGGAAAAATATTTGTACAAAACCAGTAGTGAAGTAAGATATCATTTTCATAATAATATGGTTTCATGACCAGTAATGAAGAAGAAATTGAAGAAAAAAAATTCTTCATCCACGAAGGTTATAAATCGGTACCTCATGGACGTCGATTTAGTTTATAAAAAAAAGGGATGGAGTAAGAATATTTATGATAGTTCTTCCATTCACAAGATATAAATCCAGTATATAGATGTTACTGGAGTTATTAGGGTCATTTGGACATAGGAGGTGAGGAGAGGATAACAAAAGTAGATAAATTGAAATAAAACCATATGAGAAAGAAGGATGCTTTACATCTTTGTATAACCTCCTTGATAAACTCTTTAATAGAAAGGGTTTTGGTCTTTTGGAAAGACTAAGAGCTTCCTGGTCTTGGGGAGGGACTAGGTAAGGGTAATTGGGTAGAACTTTGAGGAGCTTCTAGGATTAGAGAAGTGAAGAGAAGAGGTAGTGGTGGGGGTTTTATAGTTGAGGAGAGGGATACATTTTAAATATTTAATTTCATTATTTTATTATTTCCATCAAGACAACCAATATCATTATTTCATGGGACCCCTAATATTAATAAGATCATTTTAGTTAGAATAAAGTGGCCTTAAATCACTTGTGATGTCATTTATAGTGTATTTACCTGATAAATTGAATATACAGTATTTTACCGTATTTCACTATTCATAAAAATTTCAAGAATTTCAAAAAAGTCCCAAAGCTTCACCCCTACCATTTTTCAACGTGTAGAATTCAAAAGTGAACTCCATTTTTCAAAAATAATTTTCTAAATATTATTAATTTAATTTTTAAATAAAGTCAAAGTTAATTCGAAAATAACAATCTTACAGGTATAATTAGTTTTATGTGACATTAAAAATTAATTACGATCTCATTATCTTATTACCTTTAGAAAATAAAATAATATCATTATTTACTATTTAAGGGTCATATTACTATTCATTTTACTATTCAAATTCCTATTCATAAGGGTATGTTACTATTCACCAAATATTAAGTTTGTTCTATCAGACTCTAAATGACTTACTAAACAGAACTCTAGATGACCATTTCTTGAAATTCAAAACATAGAAGAGGAAAAGTTGTGTCTAATGGATAGATTATAAAATTGCATTCTATATTTGTTTTCAAAACCTTGGGGTGTTACATTCTCCCCTCCTTACAAAAATTTCACCCTCGAAATTCATAGAATATTGCCTAAAAAGATTCTGGTATGTCTTTAAGATAAGCTCCTCAGGCTCCCATGTTGCTTCCTCCATCATATGGTTCCTCCATAGAACCTTTAACAGACGAGTCGTCCAATTTCTCAATACTTGTTCTCTAGTATCCAGAATCTTGATAGTCTCTTCACAGTAAGATAGATTGGGCTCAAGTTACACTTCTTCATAAGCGAGTACATGTGTTGGGTCTAGAATGTACTTTCTTAACATTGACATGTGGAACACATTGTGAACCTTGGAAAGACTTGGCGGCATTGACAAACGGTAAGCTACAGCTCCAATTTGGTCCAGAATTTCAAAAGGTCCGATGTACCTGGGACTTAATTTTCCCTTCTTACCGAATCGTATAATACCCTTCTATGGAGATACCTTTAAGAAAACGTGATCAACTTCTTGAAACTCCAAATCTCTCCTTCTGTTATCTGCATAGCTCTTTTTCCGACTTTGAGATATTTTGATATGGTTCTGGATAATCTTCACCTTCTCTGTTGTTTCTTCAACAAGTTCTACGCACACGAGCTTTCTTTTACCAACATCATCCCATCAAGTTGGTGTACAACATCTCCTCCCATATAACGCTTCATAGGGTGCCATATGAATATTTTAATGGAATCTATTTTTGTATGAAAATTCAACGAGAGATAAATACTGATCCCATATTCCTTGAGAATCAATTGAACAAGACCTCAACATGTCTTCCAATGTTTTAATAGTCCATTCTGATTGTCCATCAGTTTGTGGGTGGTAGGCAGTGCTCAAACAAAGATTAGTATCTAGGGCCTTCTGAAGACTTTTCTAGAATCTTGATGTAAAACATAGATCATGATTAGAAACAATCGATAAGGGGTACTCCATGAAGTCTCACAACTTCATTAATATATAGTCTTGCTAGACGTTCAAGTTCTATATCTTCTCTTATAGCAATAAAATGTGCTAACTTGGTAAGACGATCAACAATGACCCATATTGCATCATTACTTCTATGAGTCTTTGGTAGTCCCATGAAAAAGTACATCGTGATATTATCCCATTTCCACTCAGGTATGGGAAGAGGTAGCAATACTCCTCTAGGCTGTTACCTTTCACCTTTCACTTGTTGACAAACCATACATCTTGACACAATATCAGCAATCTCCCTCTTCATGTTGTCCCACCAAAAATGTTCTTCCAAATCTCTATACATCTTAGTGCTACCAGGGTGTATAGTGAAATTGGAACTATGATAATCATCCAAAAATTCATTTTTTAGATCAGGTATATCAGGAAAACAAAGTCTCTTCCCAAATTTCAAAATTCCATCTTCATATACGAAGTCACTCAATCTCCCATCATTCACAGCTATAATATTCTTTTGAAACTCCTCATCATCAGCCTGAGAACTTTTTATCCTTTCTTATAAAGATGGTTTAAAAACCAATTGAAAAAGCATTGAAGTTTCACCTTTTATGGTTATTCCCATATCCATATTTACTAGATCTATGAAAATAGGATCCCTTTCAACTCTCATCTCATTCAAAACTCCATTATCCTTTCTATTCAAGGCATCTTCCACCTTATTTTCCTTCCCTAAGTGGTAGTGTATCATGCAATCATAATACTTGAGTAGTTCAATCCATGTCATTTTCCTCATGTTGAGTTCTTTTTGTGAGAAAATATACTTCAAACTCTTGTGATCAGTACAAATCTCAAAATATTCACCATAGAGATAATGTCTCCATATCTTCAAAGAAAAGATTACAGAAGCTTGCTCAAGATCATGAGTAGGATAGTTTTGTTCATGAAATTTTAGCTAGTTGATTCATAAGCAATAACCCTATCATTTGGCATAAGGACACAACCAAGTCCTTTCTTTGAAGCATCACTAAAAATAACAAACCCATCATTCCTCGATGGTAGAGACAGTATAAGATCATTGAATAATATTCTATTTAGTTCTTCGAAACATTCTTCATAATCTTTTTTCCAAACAAATTTAACCCATTTACGTGTGAGCTTCATTAACGGATTAGCCAGTCAGGAAAAATTCTGCACGAAACGCTGATAATAACCTACTAAGCCAATAAAGCTGTGTACCTCAGTTATGGTTGTTAGTGTGGTCCAATCTTGGATTGCCTTTGTCTTCATAGGATCAACTAGGATTCCATCCTTATAGACAATATGGCCATGAAAAGAAATATATTGAAGCCAGAATTCACACTTGCTAAACTTCTCATATAATTCATGTCTTCTAAGAGTCTTCAAGATAATGCGCAAGTGATTTTCATGATCTTCATAGCTTTTGGAGCACACCAAGATATCATTAATTAATACCACTACAAAATCATCAAGATATTCCTTGAAAAATCTATTCATTAGATCCACGAAGACATAGGGTTCATTAGTCAATCCAAAAGGCATCACTGTAAACTCGTAATGCTCGTACCTGGTTCAAAATGCTATTTTCAGAATGTCTTCCTTCTTCACACACAACCGATGATATCCATATCGAGGTCCAATCTTTGAAAAGTATTTATCTCCATGAATTTGGTCAAATAAATCATCAATGTGAGGTAGGGTATACTTGTTATTTATTATTATAGCATTGATCTCCCTGAAGTCAACACATAACCTCATAGATCCGTCTTTCTTCTTAACAAAAACGGTAGGGGCTCCCCCTGGAGAAACTCTATTGAGAATAAATCCCTTATTACACAATTCCTCTAGTTGTTTCTTTATTTACAGTAATTACATAGTGTCCATTCTATAAGGGGTCTTCAATATGGGCCTTGAACTAGGAATTAAATCAATAGAAAATTCAATTTCTCTTTCTGGAGGATGGCCAAGTAAATCTTATAGAAAAACATCAAAATATTCTCTCACAATAAGTGCATACTCTATTTGAAAATTCCTTTCCTCACCCACTATTATTTCATTCTCTTTCTCTCCAAAAATTGAATTTAGTTGAGCTACTGGGGGTCGATCTAGATAAGAATCAGGTGGTGATGATTCTGCTCAAAAGATAAGGTGTTCTTTATCATTGTCATCAAAAATTGTAACCTCATTCTTCTTACAATAAATGTTTTGCATCATGGTCTAAAAGACAATCCATAACATGGATTATATCAATTTCAATCATGGGTATGACGATAAGATCAGTAGATAAAGAAAATTTATATGCCCTAATGGGAACTGGTTCATAGAAATTTGTAGCAATGATACTTCCCTTAAGAGTTTTGACTGACAAATCCCTTCTTAAATAAAATTTGAAATATCAAATTTTCTGAGAAAACAGGGAAGATATGAAATAATGCGATGATCCAGAATCAAATAAAGCATTGGATAAGTTTGATGAAATGATCAAAGTACCTGCCACCACGTCATGCAAAACTTCAACTTTTGTAGTTGTGATCGTGTATTCTTGTCCTTGCTCCCTTGGCCTCTTCTGTTGCATATTTCCCTTCCATTTTGGACAATCATTAGCAAAGTGCCCAATCTCCTGAAAATTATATCATCAAACATCATTGTCTTCCTTCTTTCCATTGCAATCACCAGCAAGATGGCCTTTCTGACCACATTTGTAGCATACTCCTTTTCTTTTTAAGCACACACTAGGGTGTTTCTTTTAATAATTGTCGCATGGTGGAAATTCAACTCTTCCTTTCTTCTATGTTTCCTTATTTCCTTTACCAGGGTTTTCAAAAACCCTCTTCTTTTCTTTCTTTCCCTTAAATTCATAAGACTTAGAGAATTATTTTTCTGTCTTGATGTTATATGAAACTATACCCTCATATGATGAAAAAATTTGGGAGACCAGTGCCTGCCGGAAAAATGGATTTAGGTCATAAAAGAATTGATCAATTTTCCTCCTTGGATTTCGTATGTATTCTAAAACATGTCTTGGTAATCTTGTGAAGTTAGCTTCATACCTTGCAACATTATCATCTTCCTTATACCTCAGATTCAAGAATTGCCTCTCCATATCTGCTCGCTGCTCACGAGGGAAATATTTTTCTATGAATATTTCCCTAAAATACCTCCATTCCATCTTTTCAATATCTTCCTCCTCCTTTGTTTTTTGGATTAATGAACACCCCTGATCCGCATCTCCTGATAGATGATATACTTCCATGAAAAACATCTCTCTTTAATTACATCCCAAAGCTAGAAATATCTTCTCAAGGGATCATATCCACTGCTCTACTACAAATGGGTTTATAGTCCCATTGAATGATGGAGGCTGTTGTCACATAAAGCAATCTAGCATTGCTCCTCCACATGGTGGATCCGAATTCTCAATATGGGTAAGGTTATTATTCATAACCTGAGCATGTTGTCCCAGTATAGTTATGAGTTGCTCAGCACCAGTCACAGCACCAGAGCCAACATCATTATCTTGTGTCAGAGGAAAATACCTACAGGGGACACATGCATTCGTGCGATTTCCATTCCGTCCACTAGGCACCTTATCTAGATAATAGCATACACTATATTAGGTTATGAATCATAATATATAATCTTAACTTAAAAATACTCAAAAAAATTGAGATGCTACGCATGGCTAATCCCATATTCACAAAAATGGTTTCTTTGAGGAATATTTTACATTTTAATCCTTCATAATGTCTTGTAAAGAAAATGTGAATTATCCTAAGCATATCCCCCAGAAGTGTCATAACAAAGAGTGCAGAAAGACCCATTATTGTGCAACAGTTCCCGTTCGAGTCTAGCTCAAAGCCGTGTTTTCGGGTTTTACCCCTAGATACATCTGTGCCAGAGCTTCCTCTACTTGCTCGTATCTATACAAGGATGTATTTCTTGAAATATCCACATAATATATTCCTTAACAAAATATCAAAACGTTATTGTATGTATTTCCACAAATACTTACTTAGGGACTCTTCCCTAATTCTATGTTTTCTAATTCTAGTTTCCAAATGTTTTACTAAACTTCCTCTAATACCAACTGTAAGGACCCGACCCCTGTTGCCCGGAGTCGGTGCCTTATTTGATTACATTGTCATACAAACATGGAATACGAATCCCAAAGGATCGATTAGTTTACTATTATTGGAAACAAGATACATACATAAGTTCATCATTACAACTTGAAATGAAAAACAACATAGAAACTCCTTAGAGAACTTCCATAACTCCAAGGTTATTTCAGCATGTCATTCATAATAGAATTATTTTTGCCTCGAGAAAATGAAACATAATAAAGGGGTGAGATCAAATGCTCAGTAAGGGTAAGAAATATAGTGGAAGATAATATAAAAATTATACATGGTGAATAATTGAAAACACATGTCTTTAATAATAAACTTGAACACATTATTGAAGGAATATGAGTTGAGTAAATAATGACATAATGAAACATAATCATGGGTATTATACTAGTCGAATAACCACATGAAACATCTATATCTGAACTCATAATGATGGAATGCATAATTCCGAACATTCTGAAACATTTTTTCAAGGCCTCGGCCAAGACGTCTAATGATTAAGGCCTCGGCGAAAATCCATATTACATTGGGAAAGGTCTCATCCAATTCCTCTTCTAGTTGTCTCATGAAACCTAGCGATGCATCGAGGGGATATATCCGGCCCCACCCATCACATAATAAGTCCAATGAATTCCTCATATGAGTGGGAATAAATTTAAACAACATATATTCCTATTGAAACTTTCATATGAAATGTAACCATCTTTCCCCAATCATGAAACATAAAACACAAAACGTTCCGAATAATATGGGGAAAAATTTTAGGATAGATCATCAAAAATAGAGTTAGTCATAAAACATTAAATCCAATATGGTAGATGACTTATAAATTATTAAACCCAATAATACCATGGAATCAACAAGATTTTTGAATTAGATGAAAATACTCTTGTCAAATCATTAAGTAATTCTGGAGATAATTTCTCTTTTATTTTCAAAAGAATAGTTATTTAGGAAAAATATTTGAATAAAACCAGAAGTGAATTAAGATATTATTTTCGTAATAAAATGAGTGATTCCCTAAAGATAATGGTTTCCAAAAACAGATTATATAATGCCCTTGAAAATAGGCATGAATTTGAGAAATTCCCTTGAATTGGGCTTGTATTTTTGAAACAATTTTGAAAGTTCCTATTAAAATGTGTAACTATCCATAAAATAAAGAAGGATTATGGTTTTTAAACATATATATGATACTGACACAAAAAATATGATGAGTACATAATAATACATAAGAATTACATCGAGGTAATGAATGTATCTCGAATGAAAGTGGAAGTTCGGGTGGAAAAACCCTTACCTTAACTCCGAACGTGTTTCGATCTTATACTTAAGAACCTGGAATATGAAATTATACTTATTAATAAATTATTTAAGAACCTATTAGACATGTATTTATTTTATGATAATTATTTTTAGTTCATTTATATCCTTATTGATAAGTTGTTGTATTGAATTTCATTGTTCCGGGGTGTTCATTTTCTTTATTTTCATAATCAGTTCACTTGTTTTTAAGTATGTGGAGTTCATGTGGAATGGTTATAAATCTCTAGTATTTAAAATAAACAATATTTATAAACATACAAAATTTATAATGTTTATTTATTTCATTTGGTTACATGGAATGAGGGTGAATCATTAGATGACAACCACTTCGTTTATTTGGCGGTATTTGGATTATTATAAACTTATTTTGTGATATAACTTATTTTTATGTACATTTACTGGTTACTGAATATTGATTAGGTTATAAAACATATATTATAGTCTGTTTCAACCATTAATATGGTTTTTTGACCAGTAATTAAGAATAAATGGAAGAATGAAACTTCATCGTCCACGAAGGTTATAAATCGGTACCTCATGGACGTCGATTTAGTTTATAAAAATAAAAGGGAGGGAGTAAGAATATTTATGATGGTTCTTCCATTAAGATGATATAAATACATTATATAGATTTTAATAGAGTTATCATGGTAATTTGGACAGAGGAGGTGAGGAAAGGATTAAAAAAGTAGATAAATTGAAATAAAACCAAATGAGAAAGAAGGATGCTTTACCTCTTGAAATAACCCCCTTGAGAAACTCCTTAATGGAAGGGGTTTTGGTCTTTTGGAAAGAATAAGAGCTTAATAGTTGTGTGGAGTGAATTTGGAAGGGTAATTGGGCCGAAATTTTATGAGCATCAAGGCTTAGAGAAGTAAAGAGAAGAGGTAGTGGTGGGGGGGTTTTATAGTGGAGGAGAGGGGTAAATTTTGAATATTTTATTTCATTATTTTATTATTTCCACCAAGACAACCAATAGTATTGTTTCATGTGACCTATAATAGTAATTATATCATGTGAGTTCAAATAATGTGGCCTTACATAACTTATGATGTCATAAATAGTGTATTTAACTGATAAATTGAATATACGGTATTTTACCGTATTTCACTATTCATAAAAAATTCAAGAATTTCAGAAAAGTCCCAAAAATTCACCCCCACCATTTTTCAACATGTAGAATTAAAAAGTGAACTCCATTTTTTAAAATTAATTTTAAAAATATTATTAATTTTATTTTTAAATAAAGTCATAGTTAATTTGAAAAATAACTATCTTAGAGGTATAATTTGTTTTATGTGACATTGAAAAATTAATTACGATTCCGTTATCTTATTGCCTTAATAAAATAAAATATATCATTATTTACTATTCAAGGTTCATATTAATATTCATATTACTATTCATAAGGGTATGTTACTATTCATTAAAAATAATGTTTGTTTTATCAGACTCCAAAATGACTTACTGAACACAACTCTAGATGAACATTTCTTGAAATTCAAAACACAGAAGAGGAAAAGTTGTGTTTAATGTATAGATTATAAAATTACATTCTATATTTATTTTCAAAACCTTGGGGTGTTACATTCTACTTCTGTGTTTTGAATTTGGAAAAATGGATTCCATATTTGGAATCAAGAGGTCCAAATTGTGTAAATGGGTAACTTTTATTTTTAGCCATTATGAATATTTACATCAGTAAATATTTTATTTACGAGGGTTAAAGGGTAAATATGGAAAATAAGGGTAAACAAATATTACTATAATAATTTAAAATTACCTTCTAATGTGTCCTAATCCGATTGTTTGATACACTTCTGACCATTAAAATCCTTGGGTCGATTTTGGGATCCAATGAGGCCACATGGGAGTGATAATGACACTTTTTTTAATTAACATAAAGTAAAGAAAAAAATGACATAAACAAATATCTTTTAGTAAATTATTTTTTACATAGGGTTATATAAGTTATCTTTTCTACTATCAATATTAATTGGAAATGTAAAAATATTTCCTATATCACAGTATTTGTTTTATAATTTTTAGACATCAAATAAATAATATTATTTATGACACAATAATGATGCAGTGTTTACGTCATTAGTAAATGATTTAAATAAATAAGATTATAAAGATTAAAATAATATACAATACCTGTCCAATTATTATTGGATGATTTTATTTCAACCAGAAATCATTATATATTATACTTTAATAAGTTTTGGACCTTCAGAAACCCAAAATTTTTATATAATAAAATAATATTTTCACACTTTCCTAAAGAGCCCCTCCCCCCCTTATAACAATTCCTCACCTCTAACCCATTACTCACACCCCTCAACCCCCTTGAATCATCCAACACCTGACCAAATATGATCTCAATATCCCTCTATTCTACCTAGAAGCCTTAACTAAGGCATAAGGAACTTCAAGAAGTCATTTTGGTTCAAATAAATGGAGTTACCTGAATTAAAGGTAACAATTTCTCTTAAATTATTTTGTTTTATTTTGTTTTATTTTACTTATACAGCCCCCTAAAATATTTTTATTCATTTATTGTATAAAAAAACCAGTATCCTAAATATACTAGGTTGTTTTTATGGGAAGTATTTGAACTAGAATTACACACACTTCGGTATAATGGGTAAAGAACATATTGTTTCTGTGGACGGCGAACTACTGCCTCACGAAACGATAAATGTTCAAATATCACCAACTGCCTCTAATGATGGATATTATGATGGAACTATATTTATATATAATATATAATATATTTATATTTTTTCGATGCTTCATTATTTTTCATATATATAATACCTTTATGGTTTCCTTTGTGGGTATATACGATAATCTCATTTGAGGAAGGGCAGACTACCACCCCCTCAAAGTGATATGAATCGTTCATGCATTTTGTGAAATGTATAATGGGTAGAGTTAATGAAATTATATATGATATTATACTAGAATTATAATATAATTATGTATCATTACGTTTCCATTCCATTAAAATATGAAAAATAAATGTAAGTAGCATTTATGCGTACGTACGACTTACCGTCTCCATGAACGGTGCATTTCATTTATTTTTTTTCCAAATGTTATGTAATATTTTAAATACATGCATATATTGGATATATATGATATATATGATATCTAAATCAAGATTATACTTCTGGATATAATGATATTTTGACCACATGAAAAACTTGTAATTATAAGAAGTCCATTTTTGACTCAAAACCAAATATCGACAAAATGACCATTATTAAATTAAATGATTAAATAATGTTTATAACATGGTAATAAGTGATAAAAAGGGAATAATAAACTTGAGAAAGGTTCTTACTCAAGTATAAATTAACTTAAGTTTATTATTTTGGAAGAACAAGGAACAAAACAGTCAAGTCAGACACGAGGTAAGGGGTTTCTTTTCTCACTTTTAATTTCGTGAGATTTTCATTGTTCGCCATTTATTTATTGCATGTGTTGTATTGTGTACTGTCATTTGATATATATTATCATACTTTTATGTATATTTATGGTATTCTTTGATTCGTTTGGTCGTTATTAACTTTTTGTCATATGACTCAATTGATTACAATGTGGAAAGAGATTTCTTATCTCACATTTATTCCCGTGAGATTCATGCTATATTTGTCACTATTTCCTTTGTGTGGTGTACGAACTGCCCATGATTTGTACTCTTTGTGTAATATAATTTAATTTATAGGTATTTAAATTTTCATTGAATGATTCTTCTATCATATGATGCATGTTTTGTAAGTTACCAAATCGGTAAGGGAGCTTTTTAACCCAAATTTCATTCCTTGGGTTAATCTTCGAATTCATTATTATGTCATGCTATGATTATGAGTGGAATAAATTTTTGATTATTTATTTTGTAATTTCCACTACCCTTTGTGTTGATATACTTTGGATACAGATAATCACTCTATTAATAAATTCTTAAGTCATCGATATGAGCTCGATAAGATTAATTTTAACTCAATTTACATTCATTGAGTTAAACATCCAAGTCATTGGTTTTGTCTTAAAAAGAACATGTGTGAATGTACTATGATCGATTTAAACTGAATATCCAATAATATTGAGTGTATTTATATTTATCACACATAATTATGTAATTGATTTATCTTTAATCTAAGGATACCATTTTTATAATGGATTTCATCTGAAATTACATTCCATTGAGACTTCATTGTTGTTATGCACCAATTCACTTTTATATGGTGTATATACCGTCCTTTAGAATATTATATCATGAATCCATTTATTCACATAATATTATATTGCTTCTATTGAGTTTTATTCGTCAATTATTTGTTTTCAAGCATATCACTTTTGGTTAAGAACTCTTTAACTAAAATATTTTTTTAAATATTTATTCTTCTAAATATTTCTCATTAATGTCTACATTTTCAAAATGGTTTTTAGTATTTATTTATATGGACATTAATGTTTTAATTTTTTTTAATTGCTTAAAAGTGGTATGGGACACTTTGATTCAAAAATCTCTTTATAAAATGTTTTAAATGGTTTTGAAAATAGTTTGATAAAGCATTGATTTTGCCAATATATTGAAATGATTTCTTGTGATTGAAAATGAAATGTTATTAGTGAAATGTTTATTTTTGAAATATTTTATTTGTTATGATTTTATAACTGTTCTTGGACATTTGACGGGTGGTTACATGATAAACCAAATGATGGGTGGTGCTGTGATAAACTTGGACGAGTGGTTACGTTATAACCTCCAATGCATTGGGTATGGAAGTCGTCCGTATGGCTATTCCATTTAGTGATATGTGTGGAAGTTGACCGTATGGTTATTCCATTTAAGTATGTTTATGTCCCATGTTACCTTTATATGTTATGTGTTCTTTATATGTGTTTTATGGTAATCTTTTAGTTACAAAAGGGTAAGAAATGCTCTTTTATTCAGTAAAGATTGTTTACAAATTCTTAATGGTAAAAAGCATTAATAATGATAATGTATTCAGGGTTTAGTTTTTGTTTTAAAAAACTAATAGTTTTACTTCTTTGTGTATCCCTTACCTGATTTTTTTCTCATCCTATATTTTTTAAATGTTTTTCACAAGACATGAAGTGGAATAGGGACAAGTATTTGATCAAGGAAAAGTCATTATGTCTAAAACATTGAACTGGATAAGTTTATTTTTAAGAGTTTATATTTTATGAAAAATGGATACTGGGTAATAGTGTCTACTTGTAATATTCAAGTTGTTATATAATATTTATGGCCTAATTATTTAAAACTCTAAACCTGAAAATATCCTCAATGTAAATTATTAACTTAATTCAAGAATATGCAATGTTTAGGGACAGTTCCTTACACATAGAGTTTAAGAATCAACTCTTTAAACCACCTTATTGGAATAAATTTTGTGAAAATATATTCAAGATTATTTTTGATAAAAATATATTACGATAGGGTATATCTATTGACTACTCTTCCCATAATGGAATGATATTGAATATATATATTCTTTTATCTGTAATTTTAATTTCTCCCGTATAATTATTTTATTTGTTTTCAAGGATCAAATGATCATACTTTGATTAAATTTATATTCTATGTATTGAATCTTAATTAAACATATTTGTACATATTTTTCTATATTTTAGATGTATTTAATGTAATAATGTCCTAGATTTTTTGTCACATTTATAAGGTTGTAGTAGTTCCCTAATATGATGAGAAAAATGAAGTGCCATAATAATATTATTAATATAGTTATTTGGTTAGATAACATACTATGATGGGAAACATAGTATTTATACCACTTGGTGTAAGTACTTTTAAGAAAATAAGACTTCTCCTCATGAAGTTCACATTTGGTAATATCTAAGATAATATATTTAAAAAAACCCACAAGTAGGAATTAAAAATATTTTGGTGTCATTAGATATTCCTTTTTGTGAGAATGTGTAATGGTATTTAGAATTTAAGATTATCATTGGTGATTTCATAAATAGTGTACTTAGATTTACTGACAAAAAACTGTCATGCCCTATGCTGGTGGGCATTAAGGTATGTTGGGAGCATCACGATTGACATGTCATTAATGGATGAGTCAAGGAAGGTTTTTTACCTTCCAAATTTATGGATGTTGATATGTTAGTCCTTTGATTAGAATAGAACCATCACCCTATGTTTCATGGCCATGGTGTGTTGACGAGTTTATTTTAGATAGTCAAAGAAAGATGTATCAATCATATTGGTTCGTGACATGGATGTGCAACCTGATTGATGAGATATTATGTCAAAAGGATTTTATTACACATTTATAATTCATATGTTGTTGTTGACTATGAGACATTAAGTTCTTTATCTTGGGTGCCTTGAACCATTTATAATTAGTAATCATGGATATTTGGAAATCCTTCCTAATTCCAATAAGAAATAATCCAAGAGGGTTATAAACAATGTTTATCTATTGGTCTCAATTAAATAATATTTGAATTTAATTAATTGAATAAATATTATTCTAAAGATTAAGGATTAGTTTTATTTAAGTCAGGGTGACCACATAAATTAAATAAACATTTTTTCACTTACCTGTGAATAAACCTATATTTTTTTATTGAATATTTACTAAATATTTATTCATCAGTATTAAAATGAAATATTTATTTATGAAAAAAATATTTATCTGGGTGTTCAATAAATCCCAAGGATTTCGAACTGACCAAGTTTGAGTTTGACAAAAAAACCATCATTTACCATCTAGTAATTACTATTTATCAAACTATGCAATTTAGGGTATTTCAAACTAATAAAATTAATAATATTATTATGTAGAATGGGGTTTAACTAAAGTTTATAATATTATTTAAAGCCTGAAATTAAATTAAATTATTATTTTAAACTAAAACATATCTCTATATATAAACAGTTATATATATTATATGGATCATTAGTGTGCAATAGAAAAAGAGATAATTGTTGCACATAATGAATTATCTCTTGACTATTCATTCTCTATCCCTATCAAGAATGAGAAATGAACCAAATATTTCTTTAATATTGAGGAATGAACGATTAAGAAAAAATGATGAAAGACTTTCAATTATCCACGCTAACACTCGGAGATCTAGTGGAGTTTCTCAGAGATCATAGGACCACGTGTGGATCACTACTAGAGAGATTCTATCATTGGAACCTCATAGCACAATGAAGACAATATGAAAGGTTATTTTCATATGATCAAAATTCTTCAATGAAACAGTTTCCTAAGTCGAGGAATTCATTTATTCATCTATTTAATAAATTAATTATAAATTTTACATGACAGATACTCACTCATGGATTTATGAAATGATAAATACAAGAAATTTTAATATATCTCCCACCACCGCACACTTCTTCTTGTTCCAGGAACCAACAAGTGGTATCTGTGTGGTCATTATTATATTTATCATTATTAATTTGAATATTGATCTATTCATAATTAGGGTTAGATTTTCATCTCATTCCATTAAATATTTAATTGGATTTAAATTAAAAATCTTTGACATATTAATCATGACCCTTTCAGTGTTTCATTTACATAAAAGTACATAGATTCCATAAAAAATTGAAAATATCCCCTTGTGAGATAAGGGTTCATAATGTGTACTCAAAAGGACATGTCGTGTGCCCTAGTTTTCTATAGCTGGATACTCCGAGGGATACACAACATTCCATATAGTAATTACTATTAGATATACACTAATATATATAATATGATATTTTATATATAAAGTGTATGTATAATTACATGCACATGATGCATGTATAATAATGCACATATTAAATTCAAATTATATTAAATATATATTTGATATATATTTATTTATACCAAATGGTTTTATTATCAGTTAAAATTCATTATGAATAGATTAATTTTCTTGACAACCCATTAAATAGGATTCAATTAATTATGGGAATAAATGTATATGGATACATTAATATGGATGAAATGTTTTATTTAATGAAACACATCATGGATGGATATATAAAGGGATGTGATCCCTCATGCCGTAGACAAGAAATTTTAAGCAATCCTTTTATTCTAATCTTCCTCCAATACTATTTTTTATCATCTTAGACGAAGTTGATAACATGTATTAAAAAATTTGGGTATCCTCATGATACGATCGTAGATCAATTGGTCATTGTGCCACCCCCAAATTTTGAGTACTTTTATTCACTCTTTCTTGATCTTCATTAGGTATTATTCTTCATTGAGAAAGAATAATACAATTTCCATTGTCAATTTTCAAGTATACTATTTATATAGTTGATCGAAATGTCAATTCTTGAAGATAGATATGCCCATGATTGGGTTGTCTTCTAATATATATGGTCATATGATGATCATACAAAACCAATCAGTGGTATCAAAGGGATGTGATTCTTTGTTGAATCAACACATTTATTAATATATGAAAAATAAATTTTAATAATAAAATGATATTTTTCAAGCATGAAAAAAATGATCATTTATATTACACTTATTTAGGAAAACAAGTAAAGTATTTATTTTAATCAAGTGAGTTAAATTCTGAATTGAATTATATAATTTATAATTTTTTTATAAATAATGTGTAATTTATTTTGAAATATTTATATAAATTTATACCAGTGTTTTATAAATTAATTAACTATAAATTTTTTATGGTTAATTGAAAAATATTTTTTTAATTAAATCACTTTTGAAAATTTAAATGTCTTTATTTATGATATATAAATAAATGATTTATTTATAAGTCCTAAAAGGTTATTTATAAAGTGTTTATAAACACCAAAATATATGATATTTAGTTTATATAAATTTTTTATATAATATATATTTAATTATAAAATGATTAGGATTTAAGAAATGTCATCTAAATTACATTTAATATAAAATTTTGAAAGGGTTTATATTAATAATAATATAAAGAGTTTACATTCTTTATAATTTATGAAATATTTATAATTACTATTTATTTTTTAATATTTCATAAAATTCTTCATATTTTGGAAAATAAATAAATTTTTTATTTATTAAATTTCCTTTAATATTCAAGTTTAATTCATAAGAAATTAATTTGAAAATTTTCAAATTAAAGGGTATTTATTTGGATATTATTTAAGCCACATAAAAACGTGTTTTTCTAATTGATACGATCAAGGTTTAAATATTGATTAAGTATACTATTTTTTTATTATGTAAAAGGTTTACAAAATAGTAATTTAATTATAAATAGATTATAATTAATAAAATATTATATATTTAAAATGTAAATTCCATATTACATTATTATATGAAAGAATTCATATTATAAAGAATATAAAGAGTTTACATTAAATATTATTGATTGTCCATAATGTTAATGAAGAAATTGTAAAAGAGTTTATAATAAGATTTTGTTTATGAAATTGTTTAAAAATGTTCATCTCATGTTTAAATATTTTAGTTTTTTTGTTTAAAGATAATTACCTATTTTATTCATAGTTATAAATTTTTTATATTAAAAATAACTATAAGATAACATTTATATGATAAATTATTTCTAGTATTGAGACTTACGTATCATGCTAGGTTTGATATAATAAAATTTAGTTTTCATCTACCTTGAAATCTGTTTTTAATTTTAGTTATGAGCTTGAGAGTATTTATTGGGCATAGTTTGTGTATATTAGGTGTTAGAGATTTTATAAATTGAATTTTCTCTTGAGTAAAATATCCTTAGGTAGAGGGATTTTGGGTCAGACCACCAACCTTCGTGATGGCTTTCCTTGGCTAGGAAAGTGGATGGGGTCTGCTATCTATCACCCCGAGCTTACTCATGTGAAGTTTTACAATATCATATAAATCTACGCCTTTACATGAAAAATTCTTGAACATTATACATATGATGCATTTGGATATTAATCAGTATACATGAATTCTATTTTTGGGTTATTAAAATAAACTTTTGGGTTTGGTAAAGAGTTACCCAAAAAAGTGGGTTGAACACATTAATTTGGTGGTTGGAATAATGATTCCAAAACTAAATCATTACAAGAATAGATACATAAAATGTTAATAAAACATGAGATTAATATTATTATATGGGTTTTAATAGTTTTTAATTTAATATGTATATGATGTATGTTAAATTGATGAGACAAAAAACCATTAAAAACTAAGTGTGAGGTTCCTTATAGAGAAACACTTGTCAAGACCTCGATCATCCAATCAGGTTGTTTCATGCCATAGTTGGGTGTCCCCAGATTATCTTATGTATGGAAATAATGAAATGAGCGATTTAGGATTATTCAATGGGTAGTATCACACCATAGAGGGGTTCCCATGAATTGTATTGTATATTCTAGTTTTATGAGTTTTCTTTGGGTTACACTTAGTAGGGAATCTCCAAGGTTTGGGATACTAGAGGAATACACTTGACTGAATCCATACGATGGATTTGGATAAATGGTTATCCATTATATTTTCCAAGAATAAAAGCTTTTATGATTGGGTGATTACCTACCTAAATAACTAAGCAACGAGTTTCATGCCCTAGAGGGGTTATTTTCTTATTGAAATATGGGACTTGGCTCGCTAAATAGATATTATGTATGGGGTCATCAATTTTATAGGGGTAAGTTTTATTAAAAGAATTCAATAAAATCTATATGATATTATTTTCATCTAGTTAAATGTTTTTTGTAGAAAAATGGAATTACCATCCACAACATTAAAATTGAGTTCTGTCTTGGAAAAAGAAAAGTTGAATAGAAATAATTTTCTTGTTGGGTATAGAAACTCAAGAATCCTTCTCAGGAAAGAGGAGAGGTTATATTTATTGGAGTATCCAATTCTAGAGAAATCCACTGGAATGAATATTCCATAAATAGATCCGAATGTCTATAATAATAATCTAAAGTAATATGTAGAGGTTTTGACTCTTATTTTTGATACAATGGACCAAAATTTTCAAAAGAAACATGAGTCCATGGATGATTTCAAAATGATTGAAAATTTAAAGTGGTTATATCAAGAAAAAGGAAGACATTAAAGTATGAAGTTTAAAAATCCATTATTCAAAGGAAAATAGTGGAAGGAACCTTGGTATCCACCCATGTACTCAATATGATTGGGTATGTTAATGATTTAAAGAGGCCAGGTTCACCTCTTAGGTTGGAGATTTCCATATAATTTATTTTTTCAGTGAACTACAAACAGATGATAGAAGTATGTAGTTATCTAAAACAATAATAAATTCTGAAAACCTTTACCTAACATTCTTAAATTTTACAAATATATGAGCAGGTTATGGGGGGTCCTATCTCATGTTCTATTATAATAGTATAAAAAGATAATGGTAATGTTTATGGGAAAAAAGAAATAAAAGAGTCCCTAAATAGTTTACACCAAAAATTAATTCAAATAAGAAATGAAAAGGACAATGCGACCATTATAGACGAAATGACCATTAGAGGAGAAAATTTCTAGAATAGATGAAATTTCAAAAAAACTTAGTGGATAATCTACACCATGTATGAACATTATAATGTTTAATTCATTGATTCTAATGGGTATATGACAAAAATTATGTATTTTACTAATTTTGTAAAAATATATAGATGTTTAGAATAATACATGATGAATTTAAGTATGGATCTTGATATAATGGAAAAAGTGGTTGTCTCATCGATTACATCAAGTTAGAGAAGAATTTTTTTATCCATATGTTTTCTTATTTAAATTTCAAATGAATTGGTTGTTTTTAATGAATGATGTTGTTTTATTGATTCCCATTTTATGAAAATAAATATTATATCTAGATGTAAAATGGATAATTTTTTTTATCCATGATAATTATTTTATTCATATATGATCTAAACACAAATGATTACATATTATAAATGAAAAAAAAGTATATTATTTGGTTTCTTACTAAAAAAGAAATACATTATATTTCCAAAAATCAAGAGTATCTTGTGTTGAGATATAGAAATATATTTTGAAGAGAATATAATTTCTAAGATGATAGTGGGAGTATGTAAGCACTAATAGAAGTTCAAAGTGAAAGAATAAAATATTGTACCAGATTTAGTTTAAATTATTATTTAATTTATATATTAAAAAAGTTAGGATACGTCACAGAAATGAAAAATGAAAATAGTTTCATGTAGTTATTTTGAGAAAGTGAATATTACTATTAGATTAATTATTATACCAATTAATACACAAATTATTACACACTATATCCTAATTATTTTAGTGTATAGTGTTAAATAAAAAAATAAAGAGTCACATATGGGTTTTGGGTTATGAGGTTTGGCGGTTGATGGTGTCCCGGCACGGCCTGAGTCGGCTATCTCTTGTGAAGACGAGTTCTTGTTTGAAGTTTCTTCCTTAGCCAGTGGAGGAGGATTGTTTGTTTTTTATTCTCCTGTGTTAGCTCGGGCCTTCTGATGTTTGTTTGGTGAAGTGGTCGACCTATGTTTTTGGTTTTGGTGATGTTCAGTTGAATGAGGTTTCTGCCCTCAGCGTTGAGTGGCCATGATGATGAGCTTTCTGTCGACGCTTGAGTCCTATAATTTATCTGCCCTTGATCCAAGATTCCACAACTATTATCCTAGTTGGATCTGCGCGGTGGATTTTATGGTTTTTTGGGATTTGAGTTCGATTGGCCAATGGAATCCCAAGGGGTGTCTCGTGATGGCTTCTTCTCCGTCTTTGGGTCTGATGGGATGGTCTTCATTTTGGTTGTGGTTATTCGACTTCTTGTGGGTGAAGTGATGACGGTTATCTGTTTTCTGTGATGGGTGATGCGATGTGATTCTCTTGTTGTTTTTCGATGGCAATGCGTTGATGGAACTGTGCATTGATGGCGCCGGAGATGCGTTTACAGCGCCGAAGATGTAGGGATGATGGTGATGAGAAGATGTAAAGGAAGTGATAGTGATGAGTTGATAAGGTTGGATAAGTGATTATGGCAGCGATGAT
This sequence comes from Viscum album, assembly GCA_963277665.1. Taxonomy (NCBI): domain Eukaryota; kingdom Viridiplantae; phylum Streptophyta; class Magnoliopsida; order Santalales; family Viscaceae; genus Viscum; species Viscum album. The sequence continues at coordinate 826,629,153 of OY728161.1, forward strand.
GACGTGGCAATACTCGTTTTGGGTTTCTCAGGCGGCTTATATTTCCAGCGTTTTGATTTTTCAATTTTTGAGTTTGAATTTTCAAATTTAAATGTGGATTTTCATGTCTTGTATGCTGTGTAACCCTATATCAAGGGGGTGGTGTTTGAATTTGGTATTGGTGTTTGTATGGTTCCCACTCACCTGGTTTCTGAAAAGAAAAAGAAAACGATTTGGAGGTGTTGACTGTAACCGATGATAATCATGTAGTTTAGTAAGTTGTGATGATATGTAAATATTGGATTGAATCGATTCTTATATCCATTAAAAAGGGTTCTATATGAGATATTTAAGAATTCATTCTTGAGGTTATAAGTGGAGAATTATTAATTGGAATGATATGCTAAAGTATATCACATTGAATGTCAAACTGTCACATATATACTTAGGGTGTATACTTATTATTAATCCTTATTACTTGAGGATGAAGAGATAACTAGTATAAGAACATTCAAACTTTGATACCCTACCCATTCAAGTCACCATACGAACTTAGATAATTAGGGAGTGTTTGGGTATGTTGCTGATCAAGTCCTTGGTTGGAGCACAACCAATATAAGATTTGTCCACTTGTATGAAATAAAAAGACATCTATCACTTTATTGAATTAAATAAAGGAAATGCAAGGTCAGACTTATTGGTTTCAAATAAGATGTGTTAAACTACATGGTTAAGTGACATGTGACGTTCTTATGAGATACATGAATGACATGCGATGTACTCATCCCCTTGTCCAATATTTTTCATAGATTAAATAAAATGATGAGAGGACCATACTAGATTGACATGTTCCATGTCTATTTGTCACGAGATATCCTAGATAAAGGAATTATATAAGATACATATGGTGTATATGATATATCATTTGGTGGAAATGTTTATATAGAGATATGTGTATGTTAGATTGAGATCACACTAGAATCCTTAGTAGATTGAGTATCAATGATTCTTTTCTGAAGGCCACTCTCTACATACATATATGAAATAGATATTTCATATATGCTTCCAATGTTATTAAGGACTCAAGGATCAAGGGATTAAGACCATATATATGGATAAAACGTTGGACAAATTCTTTTTTCAAAATGATAATACTTTGATAAAAATCGTTTCAAACGAGTTTGGATTGAATCACTAAGAGTTGTTAAGTTATTCATAAAGTCATTATCAGATTTTAGTGCAAGTGGATGATTGTTAGATATAAAATAATATATATATATATATATATATGATATTATATATATAAATTTTATGTTTCCTTTCCTTAATTTTATTGATTTTCGATAACCCACTTTCATGGGATGAGGGGGAACCCTTACAAGGCCCCTAGTCTTAGTGATTACATGGAACATAAGCTTAAGATACATTACATGCCCTGAAGTTATTAGGAAATTGATCTAGACTATAACTACAAGGAACTACCCCTCCCCATCATCCGCACCATGATGGTAGCTTTCCACCTTTGCATGACCATTTTGATGAGCTTCCCGTGCACGCATAGGCTGGTCCCGATGGCATATCCATACCCTCTCATTCTTTCAAATCCATTGGTTCTGCTCTGGTGAGTGTTCCTGCTATGAATCCTCTTCTGGGGCTGCTTCTTTTTATTCATGTATTATAATTCATGTATTAAATACACATGATGTCAAAAATATATATATTGGATATATATTTATTTTTCGTAAATGGTTTTATTATTAGTTAAAATCCATTATGAATGGATTAATTTGAATACCCACTCATTGAATAGGATTAGATGAATTATGAGAATAAATTTATATGGACACAATAATATGGGTGGAAAATTTTATTTAATTAAACACATCATGTATTGATATATAAAGGTATGTGATCCCTCCTTTCATAGAAAAACGATTATGAGAAAGCCTCTCATTTCTCTCTTCATCCCATACTAATATTCATTGTCTGAGATGAAGGAACAACCATTCCTTCAACATTTGGGTAACCCTATGATAAAATTATAGATCCATAGGTTGGTGCAACCCCTTTTATTATGAGTGAAGTTTTTCACTACTTTGTGGTCTTCATCAAGCATTAGTTTTCACCGAGAAATAAGAAGACTACTATTTTTGGTGATTTTCACGTACACTATTTATATAGTTTATTTTAACATTGATTCTCGAAGATAGACCTACTTATGTTAAGGTTGTATTACTATGTATATGGTTACATTATGATCATAAACAACCCAACAATTATATTTGGTGTATTCTGTGTGTTTACCAACCAACCTAGAACATGGTTTTCAGATTACATGATGTGTATCGATATACACATCTTGTAGTCTACATGAATTAGCGGTGTAAATTTAAAAATTGATGTGGTCATTATACATGGTAAAAACTATGAGAGACTGAAAACCTAGAGAATTTATGATATACATGATGTGTATGAGGTGTAAAAAACATGTATTTCATCAAATCCTGTATTCAAAGAAGACATTGATCCCCTTGGTGAGAAAAGGAACACATGACTCAAAGAGATACATGATGTGTAGCTAGAATGTAAACACCATGGAATCTACCAAGACACATGACAAAGACCCAAACATGTGTCTAGGACACATGGAAAGTGAAATACATGGTGTGTATCTGGTATGTACATGTCGTGTAGTATAGCCGAGGTACACGCCAAAGACCCAGGCATGTACCTGGGATACACAACTACTGACAAACACGGCATGTATCTGGATGTACCTGTCATGTAGAGTCCCATTAATTGAATTAATTAAAAAATAACATTGAATTGAAAAATTGTATAATTAAAACCATATTTTATTGATTGGAACACCATTGTGATTTTCATAATTTCATAATAGTTTTAATGAATTTTAAATTATAAATTAATTTATTGTTATAAATATATGTCATTATTAGTGCTGCCATTTATTTTTCATGAATTCCATAAATAATGGGTATCTCCAATAAATTTTGGATAATCATTAAGATAAAAGTAAATTAATTAATTTATTAAATCATGTTCATCTAAATAAAAAATAAAAAATAATGAAATGAATGCTTACCAATTAATTTTTCATACTCTTTTCTTGTATGACCATTCATGATCTAGATCATGTTTTATGTATGTTTTGTAATATTTAAGATTATTTATTTCATGTGGTTTTCAAGATTTATTATTAAATTAAATATGATGGCCTGCAAGTCATCCCTCCCTCCATTATTATATAGGAACTTCATGTCCATGGATATTTGTGTAATCACATTTAAACCAATTCACTAGCTCCACTCACCTATGTGTGATCCATAAAAACATTTAATAAATGTAGTATCCCAAGGCACATAGAGGTAGTTAATGAAAAAACCATTGTGATGCCAACTCTGGTGATACACCAGTGGATAGGAAGATTGCTGTAACCCTTTCCAACACTGATAATAAGAGTTATTTCCCCTAGGTCATTGGTTTATTTAATGTCATCTCATTAAGTAAACCATTAGACAAATCTCATGAATGGGTCATTTAATTAATTAATTTTTTATATATATAAAATGATGTATTTTATGGATGCAAGGTTATGATCACATAAATAAATGAATTAATGTGAAAATACTTAAATAAAAAAAATGAATTATGCATAATGTTTTTATCCAACATGGTTCACTAATTAAGTAAAATATAATTATTATAAACAATTTATGTGAAAGATTAAACAAGATAAAATTTAAGCAAAATGAATTAAAATCCCTCACATAAATATTAAGTCAAACATGGCCTTCCATTAATTTATTGGGAATTATAATGAATAAAACTAAGTGTTTGACCACCCCATATTGGGGAAACTAATTTTTTAAGTGGAGTTCTTATGAATGTTTTGGGTTGACCTAACCATTTTACATCAAGAAGATCAGCCCATTATAGACTTGGTGTAATTCAGATGCAAGTATTTTGGAAATCCAAGTTAGGATTTTAGGATAGGGGAGTCCAGTTAGTGAATCAATCTGCTTCAAGTCCATAGTAAATAAATACCTACCTACTTAAATACATTAATGTAGTTTGACCAATATTTTTGGGGGTTATGGAAAGGGGAATATGGATCCTTATCACTGTATTTCCCTAGAAACAAGACATTTTATGTTCAGTGTTGAGGGATATTAGGACTTAAAAAATAGTGGGAGATTTAATAATTAATAAAATCAATCAATTTATTATTTCTCACATAGTTTTAAATTCAATAAAATTAATAATAATATGCTCTTTTAATTCTAGAATAAAATAGAAATATTTTCATCTGCATTATCCCTATGATCAATATTGGATAAAGTTAATATCATAACTGGAAATATCCTACAATAATGGTACGTATTCCTTCAGGTTATTTTTCACCATTAATGGAAATAATACGTGATAGAATCATAATTTCTTGATCTAACATCTAAGGAGGTGAGTGATGAGTAATTCCTATTATATAATAAACATATGATTAACACGGTTGATGTTCAATGTTTAATTATTTTTTCTATGTTTGGAGGAATCATATAGTCTCATGAAAACATGGATATGTATACCCTGCTTGAGAACTTCTATGGTCTTTACTAGGAGAGATCTAGAAAATAATGGTTTGATATTTCTATTGCTCTATTTCAGAGAATTTTTGGAGAGGGTTCCCCATATAGGCCTCACATAGTCAAGATCATTATATACATTGAGTGCTTAAAGGTTATAGGGTTTAAACTCCCTAAAGAACTTGGAACCAATCTCACTATAGAATAAATACCTCATATACTCCCCATATTTGTTATTAATTTTAATATGAACATCATTGATAAGTATCTTACAAATATTTTTAATCTTATTCACCAAGTAGATAAGGATACTAAGCCTGATGAACCTTACGTCTATATGGTGAAAAAATGAGAAGGGAATGAAAAGATATTTAATACCAAATATTCTTCATGACCTTCCAAGAAGAGGAAGATCAATGGAAAACTGAGGGAACATGGTGTTATTAGTTTCACATGTGGAAAAAATGTCCACTAGAAGTTGTACTTCACCTAGGAAAAGATGCAAGGGTAAATTTCTGGTGTCTTTATTATCAAGTAAAACTTTTCTATGTCTAAATATTGGGTATTAGATATTTTTTGTAGTAATAAAGGGTGTATTAATATATAAGAAAAAAGTAGATTCTAATTGATTAACTGAGGGGAGGTAGATATTTGAGTATCCAACTATTATAATCTCTATATTGTAGCTATTGAGGACTATTACCTCATATATCCAAACATAATTATCCTGGTTTTTTAAGGTTGTTATTATGTTCCATAAGTTACCAAAAACATTATTTCTATATATATAAATGATACAGATAGATGCATTTACAAATTTGGGAGTAAATTTTTCTTTTTTTAATGATATAATTTGTTTTGGTAAGGCATATTTAAAGAACAGTTTTTAGGTGTGGGATCACACAAACCAAGTAATGGTAATCGATTACAAAGTTACTTAACAAGATTCATACCAAAACCAACTTTGGAATCACTAGTTAGGCCATGTAAATAAAAAATTATTTAATAAATTACATCAAGATGGATATTTATATTATTTTTAACTAAATCCACTTGGTTTACGTCATACGTGTTTACAAGGAAAATTTTCCAAAGCCCCATTTATTTGGAAATGTGAAAGGTCCAAAGTTCTTTTGAAATTAGTTCATATAAGTGTGTGTGGAACATTTAATATTGAGGAAAGGGGTGTTTACTCATACTTATTAACTATTAATAATGAAATTAGTAGAAATGAATATGTTTAGTTAATGAGGTATTAGTTATATTGCTTTAAAAATTTAAGGAATACAAAAATGAAGTTTAAAACCAACTTGGTAAGAAGATTAATTAAATTACCTCAACATGTGGTAGATAATATCTTAATAAATTATTTTTGATTACTTCTGGGTGTTTGGGATCCTATCCTAATTCACTACTCTTTAAAATCCATAGTGGAACAGTGTAAGTGAAAGGAGGAACCACACATTGTTGAACATGCTGAGATCAATGATGAGTAATGTGAGTCTTACATTATCTTTTGGGGGATAAGTGTTACAAACAGAAACCCATATAATAAAACAAGTACCGGATATATTGATAAATTATATTCCATTTGAATTTTGGAGTGAAAAAAACCATGTTATCGAATTTACATATGCGACGAAGTGAAAAAACTTTTAGGGCCTTTTCTGGTAACAAACATGAACCCTGATTCAAAAAGTGTATTGTTATAGGTTACCTAAAGGAAGTGAGGAGATATTTCTTATAGTACCACTCATAAAAAAAGGTTATAATGTAATGACACACTATAATACTTTTGAGGGAGACATATATAAAAGTGATAGAGGGAGTGAGATAGACATCAATGAAGTTGAGTCTCAAGGAACACAATAGTTTGTACAAGAACAGATTCTAAAAATCCCAGTGGAAGAAGAAACTATTGCAGAGACGTAAGTACTGAATATGAGTACAAGAGAGGTTGGAGAACTCGAAAATTTTGGTTTTTTAGTCACCAAGTATGGTGAATCATTTTTAGTTGATATTAATTATCGTTTAACCTACAAGGAAGTAGTAAGTGGCACAAATGTTTCCAAGTGGAATGAAACTATGAATTATTAAATGGTTTCCATGTACCAAAACAAACCATGGATTTTGGTATACCCTCAATTAGATGTAAATAACTTTGGTTGAAAATGGGTATTGATGAATAAAATGGACATGAAAGGAAAATTCAAAACATATAAGGTAGGACTGGTTGCAAAAGGGTTTAAATAGAATCAAGGCATTGAAAATGAAGAGATATTTTAACATGTTTCAATGTTGAAATTCATCAAAATTATAATTTCCATTATGATCATCCATGATTATGAGATTTGGAAAATGGATGTAAAAATAGGTAACATTAATAGGAACCTTCCAAAAGATGTTTATATGACACAATACAAAGGGTTTGTAAATCCAAAGGATTAAAACAAGGTATTAATGCCACAAAGATGAATTCATGGATTACATAAAGAATCCAGGTCCAAGAACATTGATTTTTATGAGGTCATAATTGACTTTTTATTCATAAAAAATGAATACTATCCTTGTGTCTATAAAAGTTTTAGTGAGATTGAAGCTATTTTTTAATAGTATATGTTGATGAAATAATAATCATAGGAAACGAAATACCAAACTTATAATTTGTTAGGATGTGGTCCAATAAATTATTCTTCATTAAGGGCTTGTGGGAAGAAGAATATATTATTCGGATCAAGATCCATCATGATATATCAAAGAGACTACTTGTCCAAATTCAAGGTACATACATTGATGAGATATTAAAGAGATTTAGTATGGAATAATCCAAGAGTTGATTGTTTCACACATCACATGTTGTTCATCATTCCATGAAAATGTATCCTCAAACACATGAGGAATGAAACATAATGATAATTAATACATATTAATTAGTTATTGGATGAGTCATTTATGCTATGTCAAGTACTAGGCTTAGTATTTCTTATGAATTGAGTGTGGTAGGAAGATACCAAGATGATCCAGTTGAAAACAATTAGATGGGTGTCATGACTATCCTCTAGTATATGAGGTGCACTAATGATATGTTCAGGGTCTATGGAGAATATGAGTAACTTTTCAGTATAGGATATGTTTATGGTAGTTTCCAAACTAATCAAGATGACATCAAGTCACAAATGGGATTCGACTTCACTTTGAATGGAGGTTATGTGAGTTGGAAGAGCTCAAGTCAGGACATTGTCATAGATTCTTCCAGAGAGTCTGAGTATATTGTACATTTTGAGGTAGCTAATTAAGTAATATGTATGTGAAAAATTTATCCATAATCTTGATGTGGTAATTAGAAGTAAATATACAACCACACTCTATTGTGATAATACTATAGTGGTGTCTCTCAAAAAAGAGCCAAGGTCACATCAGCGGATGAAGATCATAACATAAAAGTATCATATCTTAAGGGATTGTTCTTAGAGAGACGAGGTTGCAGTGAATATTATTTCTAGTAAACTAAATGTGGAAGATGCCTTTAATAAATCCTTGACTTTACAAAAACATTATTATCATGTGAGTTTTAGCGGACTCAAATTCATAGATTGTTAGCTATAGTTAAAGGGAGAGTTTGTTGGAGTTGGTTTCCTTGGATAAAATTATTTTACTTTGATTTAATATATATTCAATGTATTGAATATTAATTAAAAATATTATTATATATTTTACATTACCCTATGTTTCTTTAATGTTATAATGTTATAGAGTAATTATCACATTGATAAGGTAATAATAGTTCCCTTATATGATGAGAAACTTGAAGTTATATGGTAATATTCATAATATAGGTTTGTGATTGGGTAACATAATATGATGAGAGAAATATTATTTAGACCATCAGGTGTGAGTGATCATAAGAAAATGAGGCTTCTTCTCAGGAAGTTTGCACTTGGTAATCTCTAAGATGGGAGATTATGAAAATAGACCCACTAGGAAAAACTCTTCTTGTTTTGGTTTCATCAGATATTCCTATCTGCAAGCATGTGTAATTTACCTTATAATTTATGATTATGATTGGTCCATGTCCCGAATCACACACTTAGATTTACTGAAAAAAAATTTCACACCACATGTTGGATGGATGTATGGTACGCTGGGTGCATCATGATTGACATGTCATTAATTGATAATTCAAAGATGGATTTATACCTCCATATTTATGGAAGTAGATATATCATCCCACTGATTGAAGTAGAATCATCTCCCTAAATTCTATGGGCATGGTATTATGATGACTTTATTTGAGATAGTCAAAGAAAGTCGTATAAAACATAAAGGTCTGTGATGCAGATGTGAACCTCTATGATGTGATATTTTGAAAAAGTGATTATATTATATAATGAGCATTCATATATGGTTGTCAATGTTGTGACATTAAGTTCTTTCTCTTGGTTGTGTTGTCCTATTTCTAGATAGTAATCTTGGAATTTAATTAATCCCAAGTCATTCCAATAAGAATTAATCCAAGAGGCTCACACACAAAGTACTAATTTTTATTTGGATTAAATTACATTTAAATTTACTTAATGGAAAAATTATTTTTCGCAAGACCAAAGAATAATTTCATTCACATTACATTTATCACATAAATTTAATAAATATTTTTTCAATGACATGTGAATAAAAATATATTTATTTATTTTTTTGAATATTTAATAAATATTTATTCTCTGATATGTGAATGAAATATTTATTTATTAATAAAATATTTATTCAGGAATTCAATGAATGTCAAAGATTTCGAATGGACTAAAGCTACATCAAGTGAAAAATAATTATTTACAATATGATAAATATTTCTTATGAATTTACGCAAGGTATCACAGAACATAAGATAATAATAATAATATTACATGGAATTGGGTTTCATTAAAAGGTTGTAATATTATTTAATTTCCAACATGAGATTAAATAATTATTTTAACCAAAATCATAGCTCTATAAATATATAGTTATGTCTATTGTGTGGAGCATTGGTGTGCAATCAAAAAATAAAGACTTGTTGTGCACAAAGAATTATATGTCAAATCCTTCTCCTCTCTCCCTCCCAAGAATGAGAATCACATGAGATATTCCTGCAAGACCAAAAAATGAGTGATCATTAACGAACAATGAAATACATTTGATTTGTTGTGATAACACTCAGTGATCTAGTAGAATTTCGAGAAGATCATAGGAAAATGCATGGATCACTACTAGAGGTATTCTATCCTTGGATACTCATATACCAATAATGGTAATATGAAATGATCTTTTTGGATGATCAATAGCCATCAATGAATAATTTTTTTTGAGACCAAGTATTGATTTATCCATATATTAAATAAATAAATTAGAAATTTTATGTGAATTATCCTCTCTTATGGTTTAAATAAATAAAAATTAAAATAAATTTTAATATATCACACACCACTGCATACTTCTAATTTCACTCAGAAACAACAAAATATTCATGTATGTAACCTTACATGTGATGATTATATGAGATAGTCTTCATGGTGAAATAATGAGTTGTACTAAAGGAAGTGTTTTTGTATAGTCCACTACTATTGGAAAATTTAAAGAGCAGCTATCTATATACGGAGATCGAATATCTATGTTCAAATTGGCAAAATACTGCTGTAATGTATTGGAGAATCCATCCATAGAGTTTATTGAATATTGAATCCTGTACATAGTATTTATAAAATCTTGGATAAAGGTTTTAGAATACATAGATTCGATTTAATAAGAATTTATGTACTATTAATAATCCAAGAATTATTGAAATAGGAGAAAAAAAATTATTGAAGCATATTTCATATGAATTTAGAATGAGTTTTTATAGCTTTTACTTGATATTGGGAAAATGGATAAGTTCCAAATTCACCATGTCTTTCATATGACATCCACAATGTTAATATTACATTTTATTTTATTTTTTTATAACTCAAGTTTATTTCATATGAAATCATGCAATTTTTTAAAATTTCATATATTTTCATATGATTTCACAAGTCATACAAAATTACATTTTAAAAATATTTTCCAAATGTAATAATAGTTCATATGAATTCAATATTTTCTAGGACTTCCAAACATAGTGAAATTTTATGATGTCTGTTGAATAAAATATGAGTCTTCTAGATTTAATAACTGAAGAGAAAAAAATCAGACAATTATTTGTGAGATGTTCTTGATGGATTCAAAAGAAAAATTATATTAAAATCTATTATGATAAAAGCACAGATGAGGGGAATTGGGTGGTGAAGTTGGAATTAAAATTCCCTCCTTACCATGAGCTATACCTATTAGGCCATGATTATAAAGGGAGGAGGAAGCTATTAAAAATGTTCACACCATAATAGAGAGTAATCAACAAGAATATGAGGTTATCCACACCATAGGGCGATCCAAGGTTATTTTGAGGCAATGACAAGATAATGTTGTGGTAAAGTTTATGATGGAGTTTTAGTCCCCATGGTGTATTCACTGTGTAACACCCCTATATTTTAACATATATTTAAACTTTAAATAAATATAATGTGTTCAATATATTTCACAAAATGCAACAATAAATTAATATTATTCCTGACATATTATATGAATATAATTAAGAAAATTATAAGAATAATAAAACCCCTAGTAAATTAAATGATATTGATTAACTAAAATTGCATAAATTTAGAGGATGAATAAGGAATATTTTTTTTCAATTAACTACTTTTTAATATATTTTATATTTTATCCTAATAAATTAAATTTTTGACATTTTATATATTATTTCATATTAAAAAAATATTAAAATTTTTGGAATTAGAAATTTATATGAAATAATACAAAGAAAACATAAACCACATTATCTTAATAATTGTTTTGTTTATTTTTTGGTATTTTTTATAAAAAATAAAGTTATAAATTTTAGAATTTTAATTTAATTAAATGAAATTAGTTTTATTTTTCAATATAACAATATTATATTTGGATGATTTGTTGATATTTTTCTAAAAATATTAAGCTATAGGTGAATAATACAAAATATCATTTTTTAATATTCTATGAATTTTAGGACATAATTAGAAAATATGAACAAATTAAAAATTTATAAAACATTTTTCCGATAAAAATAAATATTTAGTATGTAAAATTAAAAATTAAAAATATTTTGTTTAATTTGATGTCCGTTATTTAACATTTTGGAATTCAAATTAAACTTTATTATAATAAAAAGTGTTTTGGAACTTTCTTATAATTAAATATTCACATTGTGGATCTATTTTTTTTAATTCTTTTAAAGGCACATTATAATTATGTGGTTAATAATAAATTAATCGATCTCATTAAAATAAAAAATGATGATAATTTTATCCTAATGTTAATTTTTACACTTAAAAAATAAACTTACCCTAATAATGGTTTTAAATGTCATGAGTGATAACATTAAAATTAATTTTTCATAACCTTAAATTTTTTTGATAAAAATATTTTTATATTTTCAATCATTATGAAAAAATTATGTAACATGGACTATTTAATTTCTTGGACTAAAAATAACTTAATTTGGGGAAACTTAAATTAAAATGGTTAAAAAATGGTAAAAGTGAAAAATATAGAACTAAAATTCCTAAAAAAATTGAAAACATGTGTAAAAATGAATTATTGAGGTATTACTGACCTTTACCATTTTATAACTCCTTTATTTAACATTATTGAATTCTTTTGAACCTTGAATAATAACTATTCCTTTTTATTATTACAAAAATCCCACCCTCCTCACTTATAATAGTAGGCTTCCACCACCCCTTCTAGGCCACTGTAATTTTGAATTAGGATTGAAAATATTCCATTTTTTACTTCCCATAGATCCCTATATGATTTTTTTCCAATTGACTGAAAGGAAATTCCTAAATCCTCTATTTCAAATAACTCCTCCAAGGGAAATCTATAGTTCTCAATGTTTGTACTAATCATTCCCCAACCACTTTTATTTTCTATCTATCACTTCATAATAAAATTTTACAATTAATATATAATTATGTATGAAGCTTTTTATATTTAATGTTAATATTTTTTAGGAATAATTATCATCCACTTTTCTTATTTTCCCTTCAAAAAATGAGAAAGACATTCACGCGTAGCTGTAGAATACTACCTCCATGAAAGAATGTATTCAGTATTTCGTATCCTTATTACATTGGTGGTGCTAAAATGTAATTTAATGAATATAAAATATATTTTTTATCATTTATATTATTCTGAAAATATAATTTTTTTACCTTCCTCATTTCCATTAAGAAAATAAAAATATTGATTGTGTTACATGTATACTACCACCACCATAACACAATATGTTCAATTTTCCTTATCCAATTTGCATGATATGTTAATTTTTTTTAAATAAAATGATATGCTATTTATACCATGATTAATATTTTAGAAAATATAAACCATTTCATATCTTTATGTTATTCCTAAAAAGACAAAACTATTGTACATGTGTACTTGTGGACTACTGCCTCCATTGAGTGATGTCGTTTGATTTTCATCACCACTATATATGAATGGTTCTGAGAATAGAATTAATGGATAAATATTATATTATTTTGTAAATAATTTTTTTTATATTAAAGAAATTTTAATTTTTAATTCATAATAAAGGCCCAAGATTTATTCATAAGAAATTACTGAAACATACTCATCACCGATTGTATCCTCATAAGGTATAATGAAAAAAATCTTGTTAAGAACATAATAATTTATAAATAATTAGGGAAATTATATTCAACTACCTTAAATTATATAATAATGATGAACATGGTATCGGATAATGGGGATTAACATCGATACATTAAAATATGCATGAATCAATGAATATTGCTGACATCCGATGATGAAAATAAAATATAACTAACTAATAAATGTATAATAAAAGAGTATAAATGAATTTTATATAAGGAAATAGGTATTAATAGGGTTTTAAAATATTTTATTAATATGGTTGTTTTTATTATATGTGAGGTCAAAGTGCTTTCGTGGAAGTCTAGATTTAAAGGTAAGAGTGTTTCTCAATTCAATATCCTTTCATTGATATATAATGGTTTTTATAGATATTAATTACAATAATATGGGTATATTATTCAAAATTTTATAATATTATGTATTAAATAACAACCCAATACTCTTTAAACTTATTATTACACAATTTTAACCTAATTATCCATTAAATACAAAAAAAGGATCGAAATTCCTAGTGTCTTTGGAAGAAATGGTAGATAAAACCTCAAAATAAAAATAAAAAATGTTTATTTTAATGTATATAATGAAAACCTAAAACCCTTTGATATCATAAAACTTCATGGGATAATCATGGGAATAAATATACAAAACTAATGAGCTTAATAGACCTGTAAGGTAATAAAAATGATAAGGAAGCATAATGTGTGAGTCGTAGGTATAAAAATATATTATAAAAGAGAAGGGTCATAAGTAATAAAATTTGAGTATAAAATATTTTAAATGGTATATAATATCATTAATAAATATTTAATATCGTAGAAACACAAAACAAGACATAATCATAAGTTAAGGATAAGTACTTAGAGAACATTACATGGTGGACAAAGTCCCACCATGGATTAGGTTTACTACCTAATCCCATACATAACTTTTCATGAGACAAAAACCATACCCAATTAATTATAGAGATATCTAGGAACAATAATCATAAAATTTTCATGATTATTTTTTCCATAAAATTAAATCAATCATAAATTATTATCATAATAATTACCCATATAAGGAAATGGGTTACAGAATCTTGTATCATATCACAATAAAAATAAAGTTTTATTATTCCAAAGAGAATAAAGAGTAAAATATCATGGATTCTTATATATGAGTAAATTATTATAGGTCTCAATAAAAGGTTTTAATTTTCGAATAAAAACTTCAAATTATTGTTACATAAAAGGATTAAGAGACAGAAAAGTTCCCCTTAACAAAGTTAAGTTTTAATAATGAATTTGACAAATGAATTTGTGGAATTTACTCCCCCATAAAATAAAGTTAGAATGATAAAGGTATTTATTTAATATAAATATATATAAAATTTATAATTAATCCATAATAACATGGGATATAAGAAGTTAGTTAGATAGATAATGGTCATAACTTGAAGAAAAAGTATGGTTTAAAGAGATCACTTACCTTACGTCTTATATTTCATCATATGCATTATAATATACTCAATAATAAATATATATTAATTATAAATATGTTAAATAACCATAATAATATATAATACTATATATTATTTTATTATATCATCCTACCACCCTCTTATTAATAACTGTTTAGTAAAATCCCTATTCCAGGTCAAAACTTCTTTTTTTCAGGCATGTTTTGGTTCAGCAGTCTCAGTATTTATACATTGATCATGGATAAATAATATCCATAATGTTTCATATTAATATCATATATATTCATTATATATATATATATATTTATTTTCATCTATAAAATTCCACTAGTAAAAATAAGTGATATAATGTCGATGTAATAACATCGGTTTTTTATAAACTGACACAAATAGTATTTGCGGGAACTTATTGGAATCAGTTTTGTGAAAACCGATGCCAAAAGACATTATTTGATGATATTTCATGTTGGTTTTGTGAAAACGAATGTATAAAATCAAAAAAAATGTTTTGGTGTCAGTTTTGATGAAAACCGACACTATAAGTGCTATTTTCGGCATCCGTTTTTTTACCAAAATTGACGCCGAAATTAAAAAAAAGGATTATGGGTGTCGGTTTTCTCAAAACTGATGCCGAAGGTATTTTAAAATTTATCAGGGTCATGAAACCCTCATTTGGTTGAATCTTTGAAATCAAAAACCGTGGCGGCGCCTTCGACTCGTGACGACATTCGAAGCCCTATTTGTGATCTTGGACGACCGTTGCTGATAGTTTTAGTCCATTTTCATGATTGGAGGTTTGCGTTATTATTTATTCTTTCTTGATTTTTCTTCCATTGTTTATTTATTATTCCATAACTCTATTTTATGTTACTTTTAATGGTGGTTTGATTTTAGTTGTTGTTTATCATTATTTTTCGTTAGTATTATCATTGTTGGTATAGATTTTGCTGTGTTTGTTTTTCTATGTCATTATACAGAACACAGTTTGGATTGAGGATCTCCATTTGGGTTAAATTTCAATTTTTTTATGTTTTTTTAATTATGTAGTTAAATTATTTATCATTCAATTTTGTTATTGACTTGATTCCATTATTAGTTTATATTTTATTTTAAATGTGTTAGGACAAGGTTAAATATATTCTATCAACAAACATTTTTAAATATCCTGTCAACAAATTGCTTCTTTTTACATTGACTCCATTCAAATTTCACCCAATACACTTTCTGAATCCTTTAAATTAGTGCAATCTTCAATACTTTTGACACATGCTACATCGAAATAATGCAACAACTATGTAAAATGAACAAATTCATTTTAGAAGAATTATATTATAATTAAATTTTAATATCAATATAACACACATGTATATAATATGAAAATAAAATGTTTACTATTTGTAAACGGTTTCATATTCGATGTTTTCTTTATGATTATCAATAGTTTTTATTAAATGTGTTTTTTTTACAATTTATCTAATAGATATTTAAATGATTATATGTTTTAATATATTCACCAAATATATAGTGATATCAGGTATTTAATGGGTCGTAATTGGATTCATTTACGAAGAACAACTAGTGAATATGAAAAAGGAGTTGATAATTTTTTGGAATTCACTAAATAACAGCTTTGAAACATTGATTTTATTTTCAATCCATGTGTGATGTGTGTAAATTTGAGAAAGTTAAACTCTAGAGAAATCAAGGATCATCTCATTTGTTATGGTTTTAGCCATAATTATACACGTTGGATCTAGCATGGTGAAAGAATGGAAAATTCAACGTCCAATGTTGATGAAGATATTCATAATTAGGAAGATTATTATATTGAAGAATTAATTTATGATTTAGGTGTTGAAACCATCGAAAAAACACCAACTATTGAATGATTGTATGTAGATTCTGACAAACCATTATTCCCAGGTTGTAGTAAATATACAGTGTTATTAGTATTTTTGAGATTAGTTAACTTTATGGAAAAAAATGGGTGGAGTGATAAAAGTTTCTCCAGTTTACATGAGCTTTTAAAAGACCTACTTCCACAAGGCAATGGGATTCCAGGTTCCAATTATGAGGCAAAGAAAATTTTATTCCCAATGGGATTGGGGTATAAAAAGATACATGCTTGCCCCAATGATTGTGTACTGTATAGGAAAGAAAATCAATATTTATCCAATTTTCCTACATGTGGGACATAACGCTATAAGATAGATGGGAAAGTTAACTCAGATTCATTCTCAGGTGATGTCATCTAACATCATGAAAAATCAATTTTGTACTTTCCAATGATATCATCCCATAATTTTCACATACAATTATGATAATTCAATTATGATTCATTTTTAGGCACCAGAATCAAAACTCCTACTAAATAAATTTGGTAACTTCCAATAATTCATTTTTTGAAGTGTCTATTTGTAAATTCAATTTATTCAAAAAGGTTAAGATGGCATTCAGATGATCGCATCTCTGATTGCAACTTACTTCACCCTGCTGATTCGCCATAGTGGAAGAGTTTTGATAAAAAGTTTCATGATTTTGGAAGTGAATTTAGAAATCTTAGAATGGGATTGTGTACTGATGGAATGAATCTATATTGGAGCCCCAATAGCCAACATAGTTCATGGTCTGTTTTGCTGGTAGTTTACAACTTGTCCCCATATCTTTATATGAAGAAAAAATATTTTATGATGAGATTGATGATTTCTGGACCAAAACAACTGGGAAATGATATTGATGTGTATCTTTCACCATTTATGCATGATTTGAAACTACTATGGGAGGAAGGTGTTAATGTTTATTATGAATAAAAGAAAGAGTATTTTCTTTTGCGTGTTATGATAATGTTCACTATAAATAACTTTCCTATATATGGAAACTTATCTGGATATAGTGTTAAGGAATATAAAGCATGTCTAATTTGTGAAGAACAAACTTCATATTATCAACTGAAGAATGGAATAAAGACATTGTACATGGGACATCGAATATTTTTTCAAATTGATCATCCTTATCATAGATTGAAAAAATCATTTAACGTTTTACATGAATATAACCTTCACCCTTTACCATTGTCAGTTCAAGAATTCTATGAAAAGGTTAAAGATATTGATTCAACATTTGGAAAGAGAAGAAGTTTTGGTTTTCAAAAACATATCTGGAAGAAGAAGTTTAATTTTTTGGAACTACCTTATTGAATATTTTTAGAGATAAAACATAACATTGATGTTATGCATGTTGAGAAAAACATATGTGAAAGTTTGATTGGAACTTTGTTAGACATAATAGTAAATACGAAATATGTATTTCATGATAGATTTGACTTGATATTAATGAGAATATGTTTGGAGGTATCTCCAACAGTGAAAGGAAACAAAACATATTTACCTCCAGCTTGTCACACAATAATCAAGATTGAAAAGATGAATTTTTGTCAGTGTCTTCATGGTATTAAATTACCCTGTGGTTTTTCATAAAATGTGAATAATTTGGTGTCATTGAAGGATTAGAAATTAATAGGTATGAAATCTAATGATTGCCATGTGTTGATGCAACCACTTCTACCAGTAGCAGTGAGTGGTATATTGCCGAAAGGTGTCATAATGACTATCATCAGGTTATGTAATTTCTTCAAATCCATTTGTAGCAAAGTCGTTGATCCAAATTTTTTAGATGTGTTGAAGAATGAAGAAACTCTTTTTCTTTCTCAACTAGAAAAGTATTTCCCATCCACATTTTTTAATATAATGGTTCATCTGCGGATTCATTTGGTGAATGAGATAAGAATATGTGGGCCTATTTATTTAAGATGGATGTATCCTTTTGAAATATGTTTGAAAATTTTGAAAGGATATGTTAAAAATACTTATCGACCAGAGGTCTCTATTGTTCAAAAATACATATCAGAAGAGGTGATTGAGTTAGGTACGTATTATTTGTATTAGGTGGAGTATATTGGTCTCCCTGTATATTAACATATGACAGTTGATAATGAAAGTAGAGTTGTTCAAGGATTAAAGGTAAAGTTCATTCCACATGATGAAGTGATGAAGGCACATTTATACATTTTGATCAACACAGATGAGGTTCAGTCATATATATCCCCACATATTTCTGAATTAAAGTTATGATATCAGAAAAGAAACAAATAGTGGGTGCTGATTGAGCATAAGAAGACATTTGTTTCATGGTTTAATGAGAAAGTCACCCCAGATATATCTGCATCAGAAATATTGAAGTGGTTAGCATGGGGACCATCTATTAATGTGACCACATGGTCGGGTTCTGATATCAATGGCTACACATTTTACCCAAAAAACTTGGATGAAAAGAGTACCGTTCAGAATAGTGGAGTGACGCTTTTTGTTGAAGTAGTTCATTTTTTGAGTGCCAAAGATAAAAACCCAATTCCTGCATCAACTTTATATTTTGGAGTTCTTGAAGACATATGGGAAATTGATTATATTAAATTATGAGAAACTATTTTTAAGTGTAATTGGGCTGAAATTAATAGTGGTGTGAAACATGATTAATATGGGTTTTAAATGGTTGATTTGAAAAGATTTAATATAATGAGGAACCATTTATCATGGAGACACATGAAAAACAAGTATTTTATGCCATTGTTCCATCTAATGGTTAGTGGTCAGTTGTTTTGAAAGTAAAAATATACCATTTGGGTGATGATGATGATGCTAATGATGTTAGTGATTTACATGAGCCTTATTCATCTATTACACAATTTCCAGATGATTATAATGAGTATAAGATAGACATAGTGCATGTAGTATATAATGATCATGATTGTGGAATGTGGGAAAACAATAAATTGGTCTCATAATGTTTCTGATAAATATTTATATTTTGTTTCCATTTTTGAAACTTACTAATGCATGCCTCTTTTTTTAATTACTTATTTTTTTTTCTAACTTGTTTTTAATTATTCATCTTTCTAATGATATGCAGGTACTCAAAATTTCATTACACTTTATAGTAACAATTTTGGATTCCTATAGAGAGGAGCAGTTACTGAGGTATATCTATTTTAACATATTATTAAATATTCAGTAATATACTTATATAGTGAAATAAAACTGCTAATTTTTAAAAAAAAATTGTAGGACTACTGATGCGTCCTCGGTGGAGGAGACTTCTCCTGTTACTACTCAAAAATCAAGTTCTCAAGTTGGTAAAAGTGGTATTACATGTTTAACTAAACTATTGCTTGCTCATGATGATGATAAAGTACACATCCATTTTGATGATAACAATAATGCAATTGGCCCAAATACAGTTCAGTTTGTCAGTTATATAGCGATGCAGATCTGTTGTAGGATTAGTATTTTATATCATGATTGGAAGTCAGTGGATAGGATGGAGAAGCAACAACTTTGGGATTCCGTGAAGGTAAAATATATTAATTGATTTATTTTATCTCATTTTTTGAATATTATATATTTTAAATGACATATTAAATTTTTTCAATTACAGATGACATTCAATTTTGAGGAAACCAAATAAATTAAGAAAAGACATATCTCTTTAGCGGCGGTTCGATGGAGAGATTTTAAAACCAAACTGACAAAAAATTATGTTTTTTGGAAAGAGAAGGTTTGAAAGAACATGTCTAAAGTATCCGTTTATAGATGTAGATACACGGAAGCGATTTATTGATAGTCCTCAGGAAGAGAAATTCCAAGTATGGTAATTATTTTATATTTTAAATGTTTTGATATATTTGTCTTATTACTTCATAGTTTATTTTTATATAATAGAACTCTAGGAGATCTCATCCGGAGATCATGTTTAGAAAAGTATACCCTCCTACTTTATCATGTGGAGGGTATTCGTATTTGGAGAAGAAAATGATTGAAGAAAAATTTGAAGCATTAAGTGCTCGATCATGTAGTGGTTCAGAAAAGGTCTAGTTTGGTCCTCCATCTCCTACCACTCACCATGAGAAATAGAAACAAGCAAGAACAAGGAAAAATGAACAACATATTATAGAGTAATATCAGCAATTAGCTGATAGATTTGTAAGTAAATATTATTTATTTGTTAACAATTTTTATATTTTATAAATTATAAACACTAATATAACTGTTTTATTATTCATTTCAGGATGAACATCAGGAGAAAGTGACACAAAGATATTTTATCCCCGCTGGTAGGATGAACATCTTAGCCACTACTTTGGGGACGGCAGAACACCCCTGATGTGTGGGAGGATATTAGGTGAGTGTTAGTATTTGGAATGTTTTTTAAGAGTAAGAAATCAAGAGACCTAGAAATATAATCCTTAAAAGAAGAGATGAAAGATATGAAATGGTCTATGGGTGATCAAATTCTAGCAGTAGTGCAGAAGGCTTTATTAGAACAGTTGGCAAGACAGTCACAGTTTGTGCAGCCTTCCAAGGTATATTATTTATTTGTCATCAATTTTTATATCTTAAAAATTATAAACACTAATATAATTTTTTCATTTTTCATCCTTCTCAGCCTACTCACCCGGACTACCCTAACCCATCTGTTTACCCTTCCCCGTCTGCGCAACCTTTCGAGGTAAATTATTTTATTTTCAATAATTTTTTTATTTTATAAATTATAAATGCTAATATAACTTTGTCATTTTCCTACCTTCTCAGCCTGCTCACCAAGACTACTATGCCCTACTTTCTTACCCTGCCCCGTCTAAGTATACTTTCATGGTATATTAATTTATTTTTATCAATTATCCTATTTTATAATTTATAAACACTAATATACCTTTTTCATTTTTCAGCCTTCTCAGCCTCCTCACCCGGACAACCATACCCCATATATTTATCCTGCCCCGTCTGAGCATCCTTTTTAGGTATATTATTTTATTTTCATCATTTTTTTCTTTTTTATAAATTATAAACACTAATATACAGTTTTAATTTTTCTTCCTTCTCAACCTGCTCACCCGGACTACCCTGTCCCATCTGCTTACTTTGAGCCTCAACCTCCTTGCTTGGATCATTCATTATATTGTGAGTAGTTTCCCCAGTTGTGATTATCTCATACATGAATCGTAAAATATAAGGATTGTTTAATTACAAATGATTCAAAATTACTTGTAATGTTTTATAACATCTAACTTATATAGGAATATATGAAAGAAAAAGAAACTATCCAAATGCAACCAAATGTTCAAGAACAGTCGACTTTAGAACCATCTAATATTTCTTCTAGGTTACATAGATTATCTCATGATTTTTCATAATTAAATTATATCAATGAGTTTTATATGATGCCCGATATATGTGGAATAAGTTATCAATTGAGAATAATGAAAGAAGATATCATTCATTCAGTTGATTTTGAAGAGCTCAGGCTGAGTGTGGTGCAGTTTTATTCCATGTTAGTAAATTGAATTTTGAATTTCTATTTCTTTAATAAAAGATGGTGTTAAATTGACTAACTATATTTTCTTTTTAATTTAGTCATCTACAAAAGATTATTTTACAAAATTAAAGAACACGAATTTACTGTTTTATAGATTCGGGGCACATTTCCTTGGAAGTCGTAAATGTGAAGAATGATGATAGAGTTCAATATACATTTGAGAGATTATCACAGACAGAGATTAAATGCTTGTTTTTTTTCCATTTCTTGATAAGTAAGAACATAAACATAACTATGAACTAATAATCATTATAATGTCATTAATTGGGAAATTTTTGTATTGTAAGGGACATTGGATGTTAGGTGTATTTTTCCGCAGTGAATTCACCTTTTATTGGTTTTTCTATTTATTATGAATAGTTCGCAAACCATTTTCCCCCTTTTTAAACAAGTAAGTTTTTATTTTTATTTTTTATAAGCTCATTATATTTAATTTTCATTGTTTAGACATGTATTATTAGTTCATATATATGAAAATGCAGTTCACGGAAACAATTTTACAAGGAATACATGTGAGTAAAGAAACTAAATAAAATCAAATATGTGGAAGTACATGTAATTAGTTTTTATATTATATTTTTTTTCTGAATTTATAGTTATATATTGTATATATTATCAATTTACGGTTTTATAACTATTGTTTCATCATTAAAATGGAAATGTTTAATGTGGTTATTATATTTTACGATTCATGTACGAGATAATTACAACTGGGGAAACTACTGATTTTCATATGGTTATTTGTATTATTTTTTTTATATTTTCTGACATATTATTTTATTATTTAACCTCATATAATTCAATATTATTATAGGTATTCAATGATTTACAGTCTTTTTTCTAATCTGAAATGACCAATATTCAATCTACTTTTGCGAACTATTTGTTAAGTCTGATTAGAATTTGAGGTATGTATATTGTAATATTTATAAATAATAATACACATGGTTTCAAAAAACTAACTCCTTTGATATATTAGGTGTTTGAACCTACCAATAAATAAATGAATTCTTCAACAATAACCAACAATGAGCCTGCCGTAAATTTTAGTTACATCTATTATAATTCTTTTAACTTTCAACGTCATCTTTTTTTTATGCTTGGTATATATAAGTTATAGGTTTTTATGGAATGATAAATACTGTTTGAATGTTTTTGTATATTTTGTTTTTTTTTGTATAGGGGTTTCAATATTTTTCGGACTGTAATTTTCGGATTTTTGCAATTTTTTTCTTTTACGGCGTTAGTTATTTTAAAAACTGATGCAGATTTGTTTTAAAAAAACAGGGGTTTCAGCATCGGTTTTATCTAAAACCGATACCGAAAAATGGTTTTCAGTGTCGGTTATTTATAAAACCGACGTAAAAAACCCATCAAAATTGACATTCGGTGTCGGTTTTTGTAAAACCAACTCATAAATTTCAATTTCGATCATGTTTCGGCATCAGTTTTATGTAAGACCGACGCCGAAACCCTTAAGGAAATTATTTTTCTGCATCGGTTTTATAGTAACCGACACCGAAAATCATATTTTTAACATTGTCTTTATAGACATTGGTTAGAAACCGATGTAAAAAATAAAAAAAACTGACATTAAATTGTTTTTTTTGCACTAGTGTTCATAGATTAAAAAATGAATTACACCATTCATGGTGGTAGTAAGTCGTACGTACACATGAATATTTTTTTAATTTTTCATGGATAATGAAAAAGGTAAATAATAATTATCTTTTAATAAATAAAATTAAGATCATAAATGACATATATAATTATTAAACCCATAATTATAATAATATGTGAGAGGTGTATATGGAAAACAAATCATATCTTTTCACGAGGTGGTAGTTCGCCATGCACATAAACAACGATTTTGTTTCCCATTTGATGAAAGAGGGGATATATTTAAGTTGCGAAATTAAAATTAAAAATAGGATTATATTTAATATAATGGTTTTATTATTTCAATATTTTTGAAGAATATTTTAAGGACGAAGAAGAAGAAATAAAACAAAAATATTCAGTTATAGACTGTACCGTTTTTTCGAATAAATTCATTTACTTTACACCGTAAAAAAATCTAAGGTCGGTATTTTTCCCAAAAAAATACCTCTAGGATGTGGTTATGGATTTTAGGAAAGGATTTTGGTTTGGATTACTAAAATAAAAGGATTTTTAATTGAAAATAGAAGAGGATACAAAGTTCCCTTTTATAAGTGAGGGGAGGAGAACTCTTGGAATTACTTAAAATATTAAATTAACATAAATTATTTTTTGTCTAAAAAAGCATCCAAAATAATATAATTAGAATATATGATGATTTTTTAATAAAATAATATCATAAAATGAAATTTATACAATTTAAGATTTGGGTTTTACCCTTATCTATTTGTTTTCACCCATTTTACCCATTTTTGACTATTACACCTCATAATGATTTTTTTACTCTTTAGGGGTCAATATAGTTACTATAAAAGAGAAATTGTCACCTAAATGGTAAATATATAATATTTTAAAATATATAATAACAAATAGTCTTAAGATATTATTTTTATGAATTTCAAGTCATTTAATAAAATATTATTTATTATAAAATAACATTAAAGTAATTTTTAAACTATTAATATAATTTGAATTTTAAAACCATATGAAAAAATGGAATTAGAAAATAATACATGAAAAACATCACTAAATATTTATAATTATCTAGTTTTTTAGAAAATAATTATTTATTAATATTATATTACTTTTAATTTTTTTAAAATCTTATATTTTATATTTATATTAATTGAATAAATACTATATTAGGGTTGTTTAATCATTTAAGGTAATTTTTTTACCACTTTTATTTAAAAAAAATTACCGTGATAAAAAATAATTTATATTTCAGATAAACCTTTTATACCCTAACATATCCTCTTTTTATCCCCTTTGTTAAGAATTTAGAGATAAGAAACAAAGAGAATGGCATTTTTGACTTTTCTTCTCATAAAATAATACAAAGGTAAAAATAATAGAAATATGGCACAAAGTTTATGTATTTTTGAAACATTTATGGATATGGATTAAATTCACTCATTCAATAGAATAAATTCAAGTGTTGGAGTCTTTTTTTATTCTTTATATTTTTATTTTTAACCTTAATCACCTGATTTATCCTTACCGGGGTGACAATTAATTAATGACCAAAAATAAAATATATCTATTTATAAATTATTTATCTCTTGATTCTAAATATAAAATTTATTTTTTCATATTTATTTTATATAAGTGGCATAAAATTATTAATGATTAAAATGCTAAATGGAACAAAAAAACCATTTTTCTGAAAAATGCATTTTTAATTATAAAAATGTTTACATAAAAATTTAAATTATAAAATTCATTCCAAAGAATATAATTTTATTATTTTTAATAAAAATTTACTAATTAAATTTTTATACACATCCATAATATAATTATACATGGTAAAATTTTTAAAATAAAATACGGTATTCAATAAAAATAAGTAATTTTCACTATTCAATGAAAAATCAAACTTGTTAGAAAAATATCAAAATTTCACCATAAGATAATTTTGATATAATGATTTAAAATATAATATCATTTTTATAAAATTAAATTTCTATATATTTTATAAATTTATTAAAATATTTTCTCTCGAAAATCAACAAAAAATATTTTTAAAGAAAACATATTTTTGATTTTGAAATTGACTTTACTAAAAATCGAGAGATTATATAAAATTATGTCATAAATGAATTTATAATTATTATAATATATATATATATATATATAATAAAATTGGTAATCCTATTCATACCCACCAACATAAAGGCTTGGTTATAATAACCAAATTTAAATAATAATATTTCATTGTTCATTTAGGTGTAGTGTTGCATGTATTATATGACATTGAACATGGTTTGATTTTTAAAATATCAGGGTTTTACATATTCCATATTTATTTTATATTTATTTACATTTCTCTCTTATAAAATTCTTTAAATATAATTCCTCCATAAAACATATGATGTTTTTAAGGGTTTTGTTATAACTCAAATTCATTTCATTAGGCTATATAGATAATTCTTATACCCAATTCTTGTAAGTTTATTTATGTTATCGTAAGATTGAATAAAATTTTAATTCTACTTTTTTTTCTATGAAATTATAATTATTTATACTCATATGTTTCTGAAGGACTATAACTTCAATGATTATGATATTCACTAGGGATTTTCATCCCAATTTCATTCCTTTGAGACATGATTTTTTACACCCAATTTCATTTAAGTGGTGTGTGTATCATCTACTGGATATATAATATAATGATTTATATTTTATTCGTGTTATTTTATATTCAATTTTAATATATCTCTTTTAATGATTTTCAATTAAAATGTTTCTTAATCTTTAAAGTTTTTTTACTCAACCTCCTTTCATGAGTCATAAGTATTCCTCTTTGACTATGGTTTTACAAGATAGTTCAATTATATTATATGATGATATTATATTAATTTTTTACTTCATTTATTGGGAATTAAAATAATGGATATCTTTCTTCATAAAATTTTATGATGTAAAGAATAAGTCCCATTCACTCTAAATAAGCTCTTTTTTCTTACTTGTCCATTTTCACGCCTCCCATAAATGTTCTCATTTATTATTTTGAATAAAAAATATATTTTATTTCTAGTTATGATAAAACTTATCCTTACATATTTTCAAGAAGATGATTCATCACTCTTTTTATGATGTGTTTTTCAATAAAGGTATTTTAAAAATGTCAAAAATGATTTCCCTTTCAAGTTAGTATTTTTATCCAGCACTCCAATTTTCCTATAGAAAAAATTTATGTATTTTCCATAGTCTAATTTTAAGAACACTTCATGTTACCTTATTGAAAAAAAATTTTGAAAGTGATTCCCAATTTTTTACCTCTATGAAAATGATAAAAATGTTTTCTAAAATTTATTTTTCAAGGTTTTAATTTAATTTTATTATTTTAAAAATCTAACTCCTATGAAGTTATGTTTTATGAATCACATTATAAATTCTTTAATGAAAAAAATCATTTTATGTGATTGAAAATTTTGTATTAATTGATCTACAATTTATATCTTATTTTGAAATACAATATAGAAATGATATGAAACCCATTTTGATTCCCTAGGATTTCATGATATGTTGAATGATTATTATCATATGGAACAATTATGTGTTGATAATGATGGGAGGGATCCTATATCACCATAAAATGCATTTATTTTGATTTTATATCTCATGAGATAAGAATTTTGTTCTTAGACATGATCATGTAATGATTTTATCACATGGTTGTGCATGAACATGATGACATTATTCTTATTTCACATGGTTATTCAGGGACATGATCGTGTTATGTTTTTATTACATGATTAAGCATGGAAATAATCTCATATAGTTTTTTTCACATTATAGTTTGTGTAAATGATAAAATATATATATTTCCACATTATGGTTCTTGTAAATTATTTCATATAGCTTTGTGGACAAGATTATTCTTGGACAAGGTCACATTTTTCATTGTTCACAAGACTGCACCGGGACATAATTACACGTAACATTGTTCATAATATTATGATTCCCTATGCCTATGCTCATTACATTTTTTGTGTCATATGATTATAACTATGCCCTATGTATCGTTATTATGATAAAAAACTCTTATTCTATTGTACAAGTTTGTTAAATTAAAATGAAATGTTTTTATATTATGACTAATGAACAAATCATACCATTTTATTTTCATTTTAATAAGATATTTATCACATACTCATGTTTCCTAATATTCTTATGATTTAAAACATGATGACATATTTATGTGTTCAATCAATTAGTGTTTGAGATCACCATTTATTAAATTTAAATTCCCTAGGTTACGAAGATGAGTATAACCTATGAGCATTCTAGAAGGGGTCTCATGTGGTTCGATTTTGGAGAAATTTCCACAAGTATTGAAAAATAAGCTATATATGATATTGATCCTCAAAGACTATAATCATTTCATTATTTGTATTGTGTTATTATTTTTTGATTTTTTATGTTTAAATTATTTAAATGAAATAAAATAAAGATATTTTTACGATTGATTATCTCACTAAGTATTAATGCTTATGTATAATGTTTTTGTTTTTAGCACTATATCTAGGAGTGTTGGTATAGGGTTCCTCATACTAATCACATTGAATATTGTAGTTTCAAAATGGGTTGAATCTGGAAAATACAATGCATTAATGAGATTTTTTAGAAAAATGGGGACCTGTGAAAAATGGAGAGTCTCATCCACATCACAGACTATGCCATATTATTATGAAATTTATATAGACATGGAAAAAATTTAATTTTACACATGATTTTTGGATAAGATGAGGTCACGATTATTCTAATACAATGTGATAAACTAAAACTGAGTGTTAAGAAGATTTTTGTATATACCTTAACATGAATTGAATGAGAGGTTTGAATTATTTCAAAGATAAAATTAGCTTGTAGATATTTAAGGAGAAACAAATGTTGAATATTATTCAGATTATATTCACCAAATATTTATTGTGATCTTTTTTAATATATATATGTGTCATACCCTGTGTAGTTTACTCATTACTAACTGAACCAGAGGTCCACATGGTGTCAGCCACACCTACATATAAGCCAGATACTTATGAATAGAATCTAGGATTTAATGGCAGTACGGTTGGGATACTATTTCCTCAAGATCAAAAATAAACATATAAGAAAATAAATTAAATGAACTATAGGTAGGAAATAAAAAACTGAGAACCCAACAAGCTACAATAAAAACCAACCATGTAATAATGTATGATAATACATGCATAAGAAATATAACATATAATACAAGTGATACACATACAACAAGTATAGGTGAAAATAAATAAATGAACCAGTTTATATAACTCTTGAAGGGAGTTGGAGTACATTCTTGGTTTATAAATCCTATGTCAAATCCTAGCCCATGGCATGAAATAGAAATAGACTCTATACAAAGTCCTAACCTTCTTCCAAGTTATCTTCTTGGGTACCGACCAATAAACTAAAGAGGATATGTGTAAAACCTAGTTGGACACAACCTATAATTTCAAATAAATTTCTATTATATGAGTAAAACACATGTGGTGTGAAGTATATGTTATTAAATAAAGTAGTAAAAGTAGATAATTAGTGTTGATCATGGGACAAAATCTGATAACTGACCGACCCTAACTGTGTTATCCTAAACTAAATATATATAAACTCAAATACTACCAAATCATCGTAGGACCTATAGAAATATTCCCAGGTGTCTAAGAACAAGCATCAAAGGAAAATCAATAGAGTGAGTCCGAGAATTAGTTATAAATAAAACCATGAAAAACCAAGGAAATCTATATAGAATTCAATGTGTGGAATGGAAGATCCAACCCTTTTTATCATTCCATGTTTAATAGATATCGATTATAATTTGGGGGATGGATCCTCAATATTCCACTTTTTAATGGGTCTCTAACTGATCCCAAGGGGAAAGTGTTTAATGATTTTAGGAAAAGGATTGATTGGGATCTAATGGGGTAATCCAAGTAATTTCATACTTGAGGAAATCATGTTGTATCTAGGAGATCATACAATGAATTCTAATTCTATAGAGTTTCTAGGTGAATTTATAATTAGGGGCCAAGCCATTGATGAATATAAAACATTGAACGTATCCATGATATATTACCCCTATAATCCACATCAATGAATCAGATGGAATCTGTTGGGTTTGTGATTGGAATTTCAAATATGTAATCCAATGCATTCCCATAACAATCTTCACTTTTTACCCATAACCAGTTTCATTATATTATTAAGGAATAATATGACTAATGTCCCTTTTAAGGGGAAATAAAATTTAATTAAGGAAACAAACATAATTATTCAGGGATGTTCTCTTGAGTTAAACCCCAACAAGTCCATTAGTAATTGACCCATTAGATTCAATATACTCATTTCACAAAATATATAATTAACTAAGGGAATCAAAAGTTATCAATAACATTACCACAATTTATTTATTTCAAAGAATCTCAATAAAACAATATCCATTTTTTATTATTAATACTCAAAAAAGGGATTTTAGATGTCAAAATTTTATTAACTAGCATCCAATCAAGCCCTAGTACCTAAGGGACATGAGGGAACTAGGTCCATGCTCCTGGTTACATTTCCACAATTCAATCTAGGTATAAAATAAATGATCAAGTAAATCACGTTCATCTCTTTAAAAGGATGTTATTTATACACTAGGTTCAAATAATTAAATTATATGTTGATTAATCTATGTAATTTCATGATCTAGGATATCAGCCTTTATTCTCCCATGGTTATTTAGAATAGTTTCCAAGGCTATATTTCTCTATGATTCTCTACCTATTTTAGGAAGAATATATACAAAATAAGGGAAATTTCTATATGAACTATTCAATAGGTTATGCTTCACTCATGTACCTTTACATGGTCCATAGAATGTGATGAATTAATTAACTAACTGAAAATTGAATTTAAATCTTAATGAGGGTCATACTTAGGATAATTGATTTCTAGAATAAAATCCCGGTTGCAATTCTTCCATATAATATTTTCTTTTTCAATCAGAAGTTCACTAACCAATATGTGAGATTTGTGAGTGCTAAATTTACCTAAGGCCATGAATTTAAGAATTATAACATTAGAATTTAAGTACTAAGATGATACTGGACACTGACATGAAACACCACCTATATGTATTACAAAATAAAAACACATTAAGGGAAATAATTTAGACAACCAAACTCAAGATTAGGAAGCCTCACTCATTCAGTAAGTTCCTCTGTTCGAGCTAGAACAAAATAAAATAGAGGCCCATACCAAAACCATGAGAAAGGGGCACATAATCTCACATGAAAATAGCATTAATAATATCAAATATAACAAAGGAAAAAGGAATGAGGAGTGGAAGACTCTCCTTATTACTTCCATTTCATTAAAAGGGATAAGATTTGGAGGAGGATTGAAGGGGATAAACCTTAATGACCGGAGGAGTGCAGTGCTCTATACTAAAAAAAAAGGATAAAATGAGGCCCTTGATTGATTATTGGGAGGTTTAAGGGATGGGGGGGGGATGAAAAATTTTATACTCTTTAAAAAATTCATAGTAGGAATCTAGGTAGTAGTTGGATGCACATCAGCTATCTGGTGGGACTGAAATATCATGTTGTAGTCCCAACTCTTGCCCCAGATTCTCCTGTTCATTTTTGAGACCTCTTGAACCCTTTATTCACATAAAAAGCTACAAAATGTTTCACCACCCTCCAAAAACTCTTCTAAGTACCAACTATACTTTTGACCACTCCTCGTCCATAATCTCCAAGAAAATAAAATAAAAACAAAATGGTCCTAATAATGCGGGTTGTTATATCCTCACCACCAAATTATTTCTCATACTGGAGATAAAATCACACCAAAATGTCACTTTAAACCATACTCAGAAATAAAACTTTTATATTTAAAAAATCATCGAATTTTATCCCATTGAAAAATTCCACACTCGAAACCCTATCCAGAGTCAGGAAATGAAATTCCCCAAATTCCCTTTCGATTAAAATAATATGAGAGTACTGGTCCAAATAAACACACACGACAACTTACCTCTATTTTATATTTAAGATTCTTCCATGAAATTTTCCTTTAATTTATATATGCAACTCAACAACACAAAACATACACTAATGGATTGAACCGGCCAAAATTCTGACGATAACTGGTTTAACATTCAAAACGTCACTGAAATATTAAATTTAAAATCCCAATAATATTTCTAATTAATTTTGTTTCTTCCAATATAAGATTACATATTGGTCTATTTTAGTTGATATCCACCAAGAATACTTTATTCCATCTGTCAACATGTTATTAACTATCCAGTAATGAAACTCCACTTCCAAGGAATTCCTAAATTTTACCTTCTACTAATATTTGTATTTATAGACTAACGTAAAAGGTTTAAAAAATACCATTTCTATCTCAATATATTTATAAGGAACAATAGTATTAATCTTGATACTTTTCATAATGACGGTCTTAACATCGGATTGACACCCCATGTTTAGCAGTGGTCCAATATAGTAAGACGGTCCCATTAAAACAACCTCTCATTACCCATTCATGGGGGCCGTTATCATCCAAATTTAATTCATATTCCTCAAAACAAGTGAAATTATACATATTCATCCACTATAGTGCTATGCAACTACTTAAAGCAAGTGTCACATTCTTAACTAGTCTTTGGTGACTCCCCACCATAAGACTTCCTTTAACTTTGAACCATGGGAACTACACTACTAGACATCACTGGAAGTTTTACATTGACATGTTTGAGCTTTTATTACTTTATTAAAAATATATCTCACTCAATATCACTCAAAACCTCTTTATACAATAGTGTCACACTCAAACCACAACCTCCATTTATAAACAACCATTACTATTCATCATGTCTCAATGGTTGAATCTTAAGGGTCATACCCAAACACACTCATTATAGATAATACCTTGAAACAATAGCTGTATTATCTCACAACATGAATTTTCCTACTAAAGCACTAGTCATACCAGTTTTGGATATCTTATTTAAAGGATGCCCAACTTGACATCCAACACCGTATCTAAGGTCTCGATCATGTTTACATAAATTACTATGGTACTTAATTATATTTTTGAAATAATTAATAATGTCAAAATGTAACTAACAATATTATTTAATGTTTTTATACTGAACAATCCATTTCACTGTGAGGCTACATTGAAAGTACTAAAACTTCACTAATTCATCACATTTTCCAAATTTCATACAAACCCCAATCCTTAATCTAACATAAAAAATCAATCTAAACTCATAAACAAATTTTAAATTCAATAACTTCTATGATATTAGAAAATACTAATTCACCAACTCATCAGGTTCTATAATCCATTTAAACTATTCATGAATGGTATTTCTAAAACTATGGTCCCCTTCTCTTGAAGGTCACACTTTCATTGACCGATACGATTCCCTCAAGCATAATAGTTCCCTGGTCACTATCTTACTAAAAATGGAATCCCAATTCCCGTATCACATGCTCCATACACCACAAAAACATGGGTTTTGAACATGTACCAATTCACTTATACCAATTTACAACATTTAAATAAAACATTGGAACATGATGGAACCTCAATCATTATAAATATTCATTCTTAGAATAACTATTTGTTACATTCCCACCAAATGGATTTACTCCATCCACTTATAAGAATAAATAAAACTTGTCTATTCACACACACACACATGATTCTCTTTTTGTTCCACTCTTATGCATGTCCTCAACATCAAACACTAAATCCAAAATCTTATTTATATTGAACATTCCATAACACTGAATCCTTTTACGTGATCATCCCTAACACTTGGGTAACTAATTTTTATACAAATATCCCTAGGGATACATATCTCTGCACAAAACTCTTAATTCTAAGTTAACCTCACCTTATGAGTGACCAATTAACTCAACTAACTTAGTCCCGACAACCCATTTCCAAGAAGCCAAACACTAAAACCCTCAAGGTGTTTTCTATGATCACATTGCTCAAATTTATCGAAGACTCGAATGATTACCATATAATGGCACACATCTCATTCCCACAATACTTTTTTCATGGAAACTACATATGAAAACACACAATTCTTTGATATTGCTACAAAACAATGAGAATACCCATATAATATGATTCCTTGTCTCAAAGAAACAATGCATTCCTAGTATGAACTAGCCTACACACTATCATTGAATCCATGGGTCAAATTATCCCACAATCCATTTATAACTAAACTGATGACTTCTTGAGTCATATATCACTAAAACTAATCTCTCAGGACTAAAAAAATAGCTCAATATTACCTTGTTATGTCATTACCTTAAAAATAACTCCCCTAAAATGATCACATCAGTCACATGACTCAATTTAAAGTGTGACCACCAACTGACCTAGGGAATCGTTTCATTGTTTAAGAGCCCCACTCAAGCCTAAAATGAATTCATGCATAAATAATCAATGAAAGAATCATATGAATCTTATTAACTCTAAGGATTCTACCATTGAACCCTCACTTAACATGAGGTATTAACACTAAATCTAGGTTCACACCTAATGGCCACAAAGAACCCTTTATTAACCTCTATTTCAAACAAAAAAGAGGTCATTTGAGACTCACAGGAAGTTTCCATGTTCCCATCCAAATCATATTCCATGGAAATTCTAAAACTATCCCCCACACAAAGGTATTTTATAATAATAATTTATAAGGTGTTATTTAATCCATTTTTATAGATCACATTTATTGTAAGTATTAAGGGTAGATCTTAATCCACAATGCCAAAAAACATTTATTATACAATCACATTGGTACTAATACAATTATCTATTCATAAATAATTTATTTTTATATATATATTGGTATCAATATGGATGATCTATCTAAGGTAATTAGAGTTCTATGATCCAAATAAGTAGAATGCCACTAAGAATCTATATGGTAAAATAGGATTTAGATTGTCTTTGGAACTTCAAAAAATCTAACCCATTTAATATATTTTCCTACAAGGGGTTATTTACTAAGGTATGTTAATATAATATGAACCTATGAGGGTAAATTCATTGCAACATGTGTTCAGTTATATGGGATTTCAATTCCATGTTATGGAGGTATATTCTCTATAAGTGGTAATTGGAATACCATTTATGTGAAACCCATTAGTAATTAATTTATTAAATATTTAAACTCACACCCGTAAGGGGTTTACTATATAGAGATATAATGGTAATATTGACCGACAAGAGTCATATTGATTATATAAGGATTTAGTTTTAAGGGATTAAATTCCAACATTATAGAAGAAACACCCTGTAAGTTGAAACTGAAACAATATTTTAACCAAGATAGATACTTAATCTTTTAGAATTATAAAAAGGAAAATCCAATTCCTCTAAAATATTAAATATTCTCATTATAGTTGATTTATTAGATGATTTTTGAAAAGTTCATTTATTTAATTAATTTTACGTTGGTTAGATAGAATTTAATCCTCAATATAAAAAGAAAACACTATTTTGGTTGATGTAGACACTTTATTTAACCAACCATATTCCATAACTATAAAAAAAGAAATCAAAAAAGCAATGAATAATAATAAACAAAGAAATAGTACAAATGAAATGTGAATACTGTGTGCCTAAAATGATTCATGAACACACACCCTCATTACATACTAGCCCATGAGTATAAATTTCCAAAATTAGTAACCCCACAATAAATTTCATCCCTCAAGGTGGAATCAAATCCAATTTAATAAAAAAATTCAAGAATTGGAAGTCCAATCAGTTCAAACTTGGATTTCCCTAGGCATGAGTTGGCCATTTCAAGACATGAGCTATATACCAAGTCTTTAACCTTTTCTAATATCCTATATACCAACCCAAAATAGTAAGTAAAACAAGATTTATGATTTGATACCGCTTTATGATTTCCCCAAACTGGTTAACCCATAAGTAACCAAACTGGAGTTCCAGATGGACTCAAAAGTGCCTCCCTATATTCCATAGGTTTCTTGATAGTAGAAAGTGTTTAATGTTTATATCGTTGGGATAGTATACCCTCGTGTTTATAAATTATCATGGTACAAAATAAATAAAATCAACTCTAGGAAGGTAATAACCAATCGAGAACCCAAAAATTTGTAATAACAACCAACCATATATAAATGTATGATGCTACAAGAAAAAGGAAGTCATTACATATAGTAGATGATACACAAAAAGTTGTGATATAAAATATAAATAAATAATCAAATCCAACTAAATATTTTTGGGAGTATGAGTACATTCTCAGTCCACTACTCCCATTACAGATCCTAGACCAAGACATATAACAAAAAAGTGGCACCATCCAAAGACCTAAACTAAAGGCAAGATATTTTCTTGGGCACCAAGTGGAATACAAAATAATGTGTGATTTAAACCATGTATACCACCACCAATGGTGTCCAAGGACCAATGATAATAAGACTAGGTTTCAATGAAAAAGCCTAAAAGGTGAATCCATGGAGTAGGACTTGGAAGTCCCAAACAATGAATCCATGTGAGTCCAAGAAAATATCAAAATCATTATATGTGTGGAAGTAGAATGAAAACCCATTGTGATCATGATAAAGTGAATAGATCTAAATTTGAACCCCAGGGATGAACCCTCAATATTAAAATTACTAAGGGGACTATAACCATACCCAAGGGGAAAGACATTGGAAATTTTGGGTAGTGGATTTATTGGGATCCAATGTGGTAGGCCAAGTAATTCTATGTTTGAGAGCATCAAGGCAAATATTGGAGATTATACAAGGAATTATAATGTTTCGAAGTTTCAAGGAGAATATGAAATACCGAGCTAAGGAATTCACAAATATGATTAATTGAATGAATCTCAGTGGGATTATCCATATAATCCACATAAATGAATCATATAGAATCCATTGGGTTTAATCATACAATTTTAATTTTTGATTCCATGGATTCTCTATAACACTTCAAAATTTTAATATATAACCAGTTTCATTATATTAATGAGCCATAAAAACCACAAATTTTGTTTAAATTAGAAGGTAAATTTAATTAAGGAAACACACATCATGGGTCAAGGAAATTAATTTGAGTTATATCCCAACACCACCATTAGTCATTAATCCATTACATTATACATTCAAATTTCAAAAAATATCTGCTTTAATTAAGGGTATCACAACTCACCAACACCATTACCAGAATTTATCTACTTCAAGGCATCTCAAATCAATAATAACTCTTCAAAAATATTAATACTCAAATTATATATTTCATAAGTTATAATTTTATTTTCTATAATCCAGTCATGCAATAGTACCTGTGGGACATAAGGAAACAAGGTCCATGCTCTAGGTTAAGGAGAACCAATTTAAATTAGGTTCAAAATAAAATATAAAGTACCTCTAGGATATATATTTTCTTTATTGTTATTCATAAAATAGTATCAAAAAATTAAATTATAAGTTTATTAATTAAAGTATGTTCTTGATCTTTGTAGTATCCCCGACCCGATTATCCACCCAAACAATGCTACCGGTTTGAGTGACTTTGGCCTTTAGCACACCGCCATGAATGAAAAATTTTGTTGACTAGTAGAAAGGGTGTAAACAGATATAGTGGGTAGTATATTCCCTCTAATAATGATAATATATTGGTCTGATTAATAATATATAGCATTTAGAAAAATAAATTGGACTCATCGGACTTGAGTCCAACCTACCAATGGAAGAAGCACAATTAATAACAATCTACAGTGACAATAATATAAAAAAACTGCAATAGAATATAAATAAACAGATCAATATGCCACCTGTAGAAACAACCAAAATTAACATGAAAAACATGAATTTCATAATAGTCCATAAATGTGAATATACAAAATTGGGTTGAAAATGGATGACTAGTACAAGTCATACATATATAACATGCTGATAGAGAAAAGAAACTAAATAAAAGCACCAAAATAGGAAATAACTCAAGCTCCTTTCCAACTTCCCTTAATAAATAGTGCTATGAATTAGCTCAGGATGTCGATCCCTTACTAGAATATAAATTCATGAAGTTTTCACACATCTTGAAGAAACAAGACATGGTGTGAGATAAATATCAGCAGGGTACCACCAAATGGTGAATTCCAATAATATGTGTTTAAGAAGGCATGGCATAAGAAATAAAAAATAAAATCAAAACATTCAAAATGATATAAAAAAACCTCTCTAGTGATCAAAATTCCACCAAAAACTATCACTTTTTTCCGTCATTGTTGTAATATAAGAAGTGAAGAGGGTCCTTAGACCATGGCCCAAGATACCCTTGATGTCATACCACTTAGAGGAACCCTTGGGTTCCACAGAAAAAGTATCCAAGAACCATGTACCTCTTAACAACTTGTGTCCCAAAAAGTAATGACATCTCGAAGGCATACTGTAACGTCCCGAATCCAGGTGCCACCCAAAAGTACCCCAAACCTGGTTGGTCCCATAACCTCATGCGCATTTCCCTAAACTCTAGAGGATACCTACTAGAAGCATAGGCTAAGGTAAGACATTGAGGAAACTGTGACCTCATTGTCATACTATACAAGTAGAATCAAAATATAATACAAAAGTAGAAGAAGTAATACCACGAAAAGTAAACAGTGGAATAATGAATGTAAATAAAATATAATCCACAATATATATATATATATACGATGCATGGAATATTTATCTAAGAAAATATCCAAACAAGTCACAATGATGAGATGGAATATAGAAACCAAAGTACAAAAGAAACAAGTAAACTCTAACAGCATCGCAAGCCTCAGCTTGGCCCTAATTCTCTTAAGCTCCAATAGCAATGAAGTACCTAATGAATATGCACACCTTACCTTATATATAATTGCAATCATATAATCTATTTGGGTCTAAAACATGACCCAAAAATTGTGTGAGATGAATCCTTTTAGACAACCACCAATAGATCTTTGCCCAACTTTTAGTGAATATATAAAGCTGGTAATATGCAAGAATAAAGAAATAAAATAGGAAGTACTCAAAAATAAAAAATTCTACATTTTTCAATTACATTCATTTAACATTTATAATTCATCCATTGAATCATGTAACCCTGGGATATTGCCTAAGCTCTGTATCCCCCATGTAAGTAAAAAAATAGATGTCTGAGAAGACCCTATAAACAATCATGTAAGACCAAATCCAAGCCCGTGCTTTGGCTTGGAAGACATGTCACAATCATTTAACTATTCCCAAATGAACCTTTGGGAAAGATCTCACTATCTAAACCCCTTGGTCTTGCATAGTATGAATTTAATAAACAGCAAACCAATGGGAAATATCTCACAGTCTAACCTCTTTGGTCTCACATAGCATAAATTCAAAAAATAATGACCCTATGGGAAATATCTCATGGTCTAAATCCTTTGGTCTAATTTCTATGCCAAGGCTCTCATGGTTCTGTGTAATTAATCTGTAACACCCCTTAGTCTTCTTGTTATAAGGATACCATAGTCCTTTAGAAAATAAATAGTGCACATATCATATCAAATAAAATAATATGGAACCCCCCTTAGTATTCCAGGGCCAAGGCTATCACAGTCCATTGGAAAAAATATTACGTATAAGTAATCTGGAATCCCCCACAGTCTTCCTAATCTAATACTCTCATGGCCCATTGTAAAAACAAATTTCAAATTATATCAAAGAAATCCTTGTAATCTGGGACTATTACATGAATAAACATTCACAATGTATATCATAGACACTTCATATAATCAATAAAAATCTTCCATAATCTATAAGGCATGGAAACAAGGTATGCCTCATTAGAAACCTAGACCAAATGACAATAAACAAACAATCATGGTAAATGATCCCATGGGGTGTCCCTTAGACATGTTATATAACCATACACATAATAATAAAGCCTTTATTAATCAATCAAACAATAAAATGTAATAATAGGGTTAAAGATCAAATCAAGCAATACCCAAAATGTGGGCATGCGACACATTTAGCATATATAATCCAAAGACAAACAAGGAAAGGCGCAAACCACCTACCTTGATATCATACAATCTATATACTTGAATTCCAATCGTTGAATCAGCCTAAAACTGTGTAGATCTACAAAAAGCTATAAAACGCTCAACCCTTGATAACTCAATCGAGAGTAGGAATAAAGAAGAAAGGATCATGTGGATTCGAGAACTCACCGGTGGGATTCCAACATATCTAACAATGTCTAAATCGGAGCTCAGATGGAGAATTAGGGGTTCAAAGTTCATTTATCACTCTGAAGTGCTTCTGTACAAACCACGTTCAGAAGAAGACATTTCCGGATATGAGACATGACCACACTCTAATTTATCATATAAAAAAAGTACATGGAAAGTTCATTAAAACTACACGCCACATGTTTTCCTTTTGTGGCCCTCCGACTTAAGAGGTCTACTAGGCCACCACACGACCATGTACTCAGCTATTACATAGTCAAAATGCGGCTGTATGCTAAAAACTGGGTACATGGAATGTACTCAAAAGTACATGAAGTGTACTTAGAAAAATATTATTTTGTTCCTTTTTCCACAAAACAACTCGAAAAAAAGATCCATACCTGAAAATAAGATCACGGTTCATACAAAGTTCCTGCTTTAAATAAATTCATCCTAGAATTTCACTTTTAAGGGTGGTGTAGAGTTTACTAACAACTCTGGAAACTGCTATTCCACATCAACCTCCCTCTCCCATGTTTTATCTTACACTCACCTGTGATTCCATAACACTCATATCAGAGGAACAAACCGACCAAAGATAACATTCTTGATGCGATCCCCAATCCAAATAGGATGCCCTCGAAGGATGCATCGACCTCCAACATGAAATTCTTGGATTTCAAAACATGAGATGGGTCTTAAAAATAACGTCGTAACTGTGAAACCTGAAAGACATCGTGAATAGACTAGTACATGTGAGGTAACTAAAACTGATAGGAAACAACCCGACTCTCTCCAAAACCTCAAATTGCCTGATGTATCTTAGTGAAATCATCCCATAACTCCTAATACTTCTATGTCCTAACCTTGGTGTGACACATAGGAAAACCTAATCTCTGACCTCGAATTCTAGAGGCCATCTCCATTGATCAACGTAAGATTTCTACTCAGATTGTGGAATATCCATCCTCTTTCAAATAAAATTTACCTACTCAATGGTCTCCTGGACAAGATGGGGTCCCAACATATCTACCTCTCCTACATCCAGCCAACATAGTTGGTGATCGGAATGACCTACCATATAAAGCCTCATAAGGTTCCATTTGAATCATTACCTGAAAAAATAATTATTGTAGGAAAACTCTACCAAGGGTATGTGTCTCTACCAAGTGCCCTAGAAATCCAAGAAGCATTCTCAAAGAATATTCTATAAAATTTAAATTGTGCACTTGGACTGGCGATCTGCCTCGAGATGGTAAGCCATACTCCAAAGTACCTATGTACCCAAATCCCTCTATAGTACCTACCAGACTCAAGAAGTAAACTAGGCGTCCCTGTTTGAAATGATTGAGTGAGGAACCTCGTGAAAACATACAGTCTCTCTGATGTAAAACCTACCAAGCTCATCAATAATGTTGGTATCATTTTTTGGAAAGAAGTGTGAAACCATCGTGATCCTATCAGTAACAACCCAAAATACATCATTCCCTTGAGGAAATCTCGGTAAACCTGTAACAAAATCCATTGAGAAATCATTCCACTTCCACTCAAGAATGGGTAACTTCTGCAATTGACTTACTAGTTTCTTATGTTCCGAATTCACCTATTCGTAGGTGGAAAATCTCATAAAAAACTTGGTATATCCAACTTCATGCTTGGCCACCAATACTGATGATGTAGATCTCGATATATCTTGGTGACACATGGATGAAATGCCCATACAGAGGCATGAAAATATCACAATAGCTCTTCATGTATGTCTCCGGACACCCATACATGCCCATGAAAATGAAAAACCTCATCCCCCCATATGTTCCACCCAAGTGTAGGGTCCTCTCCTGACACACTATCCTGTAGGACTTGGCCTTAATAATATGATAGTTTCCTCATATTCACTCGATCCAGTAGAGTAATGGTAACAACTATAGAAGAAAGACATGTCTACCCTTGTTTTTCGTGCACCTCCAAATTCTTTAAAGAGAATATAGCCACAAGCTTCCACTCACTACTGGCCTCTTGAACTGCCTATATTTGAGCACTCCTACTCAACGCA
The DNA here is from genome assembly GCA_963277665.1 of Viscum album. Classification (NCBI taxonomy): domain Eukaryota; kingdom Viridiplantae; phylum Streptophyta; class Magnoliopsida; order Santalales; family Viscaceae; genus Viscum; species Viscum album. The sequence continues at coordinate 826,671,362 of OY728161.1, forward strand.
TAAGCCACTGCGTTGCCATTTCTAGGAATGTAGGCAAGCTCAATGTCAAAGTAATGAAGGTGATCAACCCACCTTCGCTATCTTAAATTATGATGTCATTGAGTAAAGATATAATTTAGGATTTTCTTGTCATTGTATACAAAATAATGCTCTCCAAAAATATAATGTCTCCAACGACAAAAGAAATTCACAACTGTAGCCGACTTGAGATCATGTTTTGGGTAATTCCTCTCATGTGGGCTCAACTGCTGAGACCCATACACAATGACTCTTTCCCCCTACATAAGTACTGCTCCTAGCTTGATAACATATGTGTCATAGTAAACACTATAACTCTTACCCGGTTTCAGAAAAATTAGTATTGGTGCTAAAGTCAATATCTCTTCTAGCTCTTGAATGGCTGAATCATAGGAATCTATCCACAAGTACTTCACACCCTTCATAGTTAGGCCCATCAATGGTGCTGCTAAGTGTGGAAAGTCTTGAATAAGGCATCTGTTGTAACTAGAAATCCCCCAAAAACTCCATTCCACAAAGACATTCTTCAGATGGATCCAGAAAAATATTACTCTCACCTTCTCTAGGTCTACTAATACTCTTTTATTATAGATAACATGGCCCAAGAAATGAGTCTGGTCCATCCAAAAGTTGAACTTTGAGAGCTTAGAAAATAACTGATGCTCTCTAAATGTACTCAATACGATGTCAAGATGTATGAAATGGTTGTGTCGAGTGTGGGAGTACACCATGATATCATCCATGAAGACTACCACCAAACAATCCATGTAATGATGGAACACTCGGTTCATTAGTTCCATGAAAACTGCCAGCACATTCGTGAGATTGAACGACATAACAAAATACCTAGGTAGACCATAACCGCTCCAAAAGGATGTAATAGGTATATCTATGAATATAACGTGAAATTGATGATAAAATTACCTCAATTCAATCTTTGAGAACACCCTGGATCCTCGAAGCTGATCAAAAAGATCATCAATCCTTGGAAAGGGATATTGGTTCTTAACCATAAACTAGTTCAACTTATAATACTTCACTCAATGTCTTGGGGTACCGTCTACCTTTTTTGTAAGAAGGATAGGCAAACCCTAAGGATAAGTATTGGGTCAAATGAAACCCTTTTCCAAAAACTCCTCTAACTACTTCTTGAACTCCTATAACTTTGGTGGATCCATCCTATGTAGAGGAATAGACACCAATGCCGCTACTGGAACTAGCTCAATAGATAAATCCACCTCTCGCTCTGGAGGTAAACCTAAGAAGTCATTTAGAAAGACATCTCTAAAATGATCTACCATTGGAGGATACTCCATCTGTGAAGTCCCCTAGTCATCCATATAAAAACTAGTAATTCGGGTTGTGATTCCTCCTAACCCGTGATGCTCAGGTCCAACTCCACTCTCCTGGACATCCCATTCTCCCTTGTGATGAAAATATCCTCCCTATAGTTTTATGAAACTCACACTACAGTGATAGCAGTAAAAAAAATTCCTAAAAGGAGACCAACCAGTCCATTACAAGATTGAAATCGAAACCTTTCATCTATAAGACATTGAGGTCCCATAAGAAGTGACACCCACCAAACTCATGAGGGGAATCCTTTCACTGGTTTACACTAGGCATCATAATCCCTAACAGAGTTTCTATCTTCATAACATGGTCGTAAGTAATGATAATGAGCCCAAGGCTCACCAAAATGATGGTCAATATAAAACTATAGGAATCCCCTTTATCAAAAAGTACAAAATATAAAATTGTGGAAACTAGAATCATACCTCCTATCATAGAGGGTATGAGATCCTGATTCTGCTGTTTATCCTCCATAGAAAAAGTCTAACCTTCACTACATTCCTATGACCTTCCATGACTACCCTGAGCTGATACACCCTACTATCACTGAAAACCTATCATCTGGATACAATGGCCAGGCCACCTCCTCGGCCTAAATGGCCTAAAGAGATCTAGTTCCCTGACTGATGAGGAACTTGTGGCCCCGCTCCTATACATGGAGTCATAACAGATCCCCTCTCACTAGCTCTTGGTGAGAACATCATATAAAAACACTGAAGATGACCCATATTTCTGAAAGTTCGACACTCCCCTTGGTCTCTCAAGAATTTCAGTATCGTGTGCCCACTCTTCCCGCATAGGGAGAACCTCACCTGCCTACATGAAGATACATCCTTGACACTAGAATCACCATGAAAAGGCTCCCTATAGTGCTTCCTGCTATCATTCGAAGTGGTACTAGCCCTAGATGATTAACCTCCATGGATCACCACTCCAAACTCCCTCAGATTGCGCTCAATAATCATTGCATAGATTACTATAAAAGTCACCAAAGTCAACCTCAAAACATTCACCTATGATCAGATGTCATATATGAGACCATCCTCAAATTTTATATCCAATTATAACTCGTCACCCCCCCAGAACAGGTATGAAGTGCTGAAGCTATGTAAAGAGAGAATAGTAACACATCACTAAAAGAGCACCCTGAACCAAATGCAAGAACTATCAGGCTCAATCGAACTTCATTATCTCGAGGTTTAAGTAACCATAGATGGTTCTCTGAAACTCTTACCAAGATATATCCTGACGACATCCTACCTATGAACCAACATCCCACCATATCTTGGAGGAATCACATAGCATGTATGTCACAATATTCACCCTCGCCTCAAGAGGAATATTCAACTGGTCAAAGATATAAAGCATGGACTTCAACCATGACTCTGTAGCCTGTTGTCCTCCATCCCTTGGAAAAGTGGGTGGATGCTCCTATTATAAAACCTATGTGAACTCTGCCATCTTTGGGGTAGGATGTGGTGCTTCATGGAAGGTCTACATTATCCTCAAAAATCCTTCATGGAATTGTGCATTAGCACCTGCATCTGGTATAACAGCTGCTTCCTAGATGGGAATGATGGGAGGATGTGCTATTAGTACCTCATCTACCATTTTCAGTGTCTGATCATCACCCTGTACTGGGCATACAACTAGAGGACATCTTGGTGGCATGACTCTGCTAGGTCCAACATGCACCTCAGTACAAGATTAGCATAACTAAAAATTATAAGTGAAATGACGAAACAGGTGAAGGAAACCATTTATGTTTTACAAAAGTGGGGTGTGTATAACCACTACACAGTTTGTTCCCTTAAGACTTAACATGGGCGTGTACCTCTGCGAACCTAGTTGTGTAACACCCCATACCCACAATATGTTTCTCTTGAGACACAGTGTGTACTTGAATATTCATTCCTACCCAAGTACTTCTACATGGAAATAACAACATGGTTCTTCTGGTGTAACACAACACAGTGTGCACACTCTAGACATAGTGTGTAAAAAATGTTCCATCCACCGATGTCATTAGTCACACGGTCGGATACACAACCAATCACAATATTTCATGTACTCACAGTACATGGATGGTTCAAAAAAGAGTTTACTGACCCCGTGTCTCTACTCACACAACCAACCACATAGTCACCAACTACACAACATGTACTTATAATACACGACATGTACTTAAGAAAAGTCATTTCATCCAGAATAGAAGAACACAAGGCATCTGTTCACAATATCTCATGCCATTTTTTTAGGTTTTCCAGATTATAAGCCTCTGAAACTTCTCTAGAACACCCCAAAATATTAAAATTTGGCCAAGGAATTCCAACATCCAATCCTTGGGAGCCCATACTCCCCAAAAATGAATGTTTTAAATCCATATTCATGTCATATATTAAAAGAATTCAATTAATGTTCAAACATGTTCCACCAAATTTTGATCCAAGAGAGCCCGTAAAACATCAATGACCAAATATTGGCATCCATACAAAATAAACCTTAAAAATAAAAATACCCTATAAAAATAATAGGTATTCTAATGCCTAGTTTATCACAACAACATGTATATCTAGCACAACATCTATCACAACAACATGAAATCAGTAATGATCTCTAAATGTCATGGCAAGAATGCATGACCTGCGATTTCTAACAAGTTCCTATATGATGAATGAGATATCATACCCTTATCTCATTAGGTTTCATGAAAATTGAACCATAATTTTATCTATACTAATAGAAAATAACAAGAGTGTCACCCAATGGTGAAATTGAATCAACTGTAATAGTTTAAAATCCAAAAATTACAATTCAATTCGAGGTAATTTGGATTTTCCTTGTACATGAGGTTGCTACTCTCAGACATAGCTAATTACCAAAATCGATTTCATTCCTATCCCTTTATAATGTTTCCAAACAGTAAGACAAACCAAAAAAATAAAACTCATATGATACCAATTTGTAACATCCTGGATTCTGGTGCCACCCAAAATTTCCTCGAACCCTATTGGTCACATAACCTAAAGCACATTTCCTTAAGTGCCAGAGGCTGCTGACTAGTAGTGAGGGATAAGGTAAGTAATTGGGGAACCTATACCTCATTGGAAAAGTGTACACAATAGAATATAAATATAAAAACAAAGTGGAAGGAGTAATACAACCAAAGTAAACAACGGAAGACTTAAAGTAAATCAAACAAAAGCCATAATATATATATATATGATGTATAGAATATATATCTACATAAATAGCCAAATAATTCACAATAATAGAAGGAAATATAAAAACCAATGTACAAAAAAAATAAGTAAATTCCACCAGCATCTCAATTCTAATCTTTCCCCCATGCTCTGTTGCTCCAACAATAATCTTGTACCTAAGGAAGAAGGGTGTTTTACCTTATCTATAATTGTAATCATATAATCTATTTGGGTCCAAAATATGACCCAAATAGGATGTGGGACGAATCCCAGTAGGAAACCACCAAAATATCTATGAATAACTGTTAGTGAATATATATAGAAGGTAATTTGAAATGATGAAGCAATAAACTAGGAAGTAATCAAAAGTAAACAATCCTACAATTAAAAATTACATTCATTTATTATTTATTATTCTTCTGTTGAATCACTTAATTTTAGGATCTAGCCTAAGATCTGTATCCCCCATGTAAGTAACAAGACAGATGTATCAGAAGACCATCTAAATAATAAAGTAAGTCCAAATCCAAGAATATGATTTGGCTTGGAAGACACATCAAAATCATTCAACTATTCTCAAATGACCCTCTCAGGAAGCTCTCACAGTCTAAAAACCTTAGTCCCTTATAGAATCATTCCAATAAGTAACAAACCTATGGGAAAGCTCTCATGGTACAACCCCTTTGGTCTCACATGTCACCAACTCACCAAATAACGACCCTATGGTAAATCTCTCACAGTCTAACCCTTTTGGTCGAAGTTCTAAACCGAGGCTCTCATAGCCCGGTGTAATTAATCTGGACCCCCCTTAGTATTCTTGGTACAAGGATCTCACAATCATTTTGATAAAATAGCACACATATAATATATAAAATAATAATCTGGAATCTGACTCAGTCTTCTTGGTCCAAGGCTCTCACGGTCCATTGGGAAAATATACGTATAAGTAATCTGGAAACCCCCTCAGTCTTCCTGGTCTAAGGCTTTCACTGTCTATTGGAAAAATAGTGTATATATTTTATTAAAGCATCCCATGAAATCTAAAACTACTACATGGATAAACATTCAAAATTCATATCACATGAATTTCATATTATCAATCAATCTCCATCCTAATCAATAAGGCATGGAAACAAGGTATCCCTGATATGAAACCTGGACCGAACTTCCCTAAACAAAAAACCAAGAGAAATACACCCATGGGGTGTCCCTTATACAAGGTATCCAACCTTATTCATAAAAGACAACCCTTTTTTAACCAATAAAATCATAAAAGGTAATAATGGGGTTAAATTTTAATTCAAGTAATACCCAAAATCTAGGAAGGTGACCCTTTTAGCATATATAATACAAATAAAAACAACTAAAGGCACAAACCACCTACCTCAATGTCATATGATCTATATAATTTAACATCAACCCTTAAATTGAACAAAAACAACATAGATCTAGAAAATAGTGAAAAACTCTCAATCCTTGATAACTCAATTGAGAGGAGGAATAAGGAAGAAGGGCTTAAGAGGATTTGAGAACTCACTGGTGGTATTATAATGAATTTGATGGTGTCTTAATCAGATATAAAACATAGAATCTAGGGTTTAGAGTTTTTTCTTCACTCTAGAGTGCTCCGGTATGAACCATGTCTAGAAGAAGACATTTTAAGATATGATACGTAACCCCGCTCTAATTTATCAAATAAAAATAAAATTACATGACAAATTTATTAAAACTACATGCCATGTAGTAGACTTAACCCACCCCGACTTAAGCGGTATGCCTGGTCACAAAACGACTATGTACTCAGCCGTTACATGGTCAAAACACAGATGTACATGGTAATTTGAGTACACAATGTGTACATAGAAATATCATATTTACTTCCTTTTTCCTCAAAACAATCCAAAAATAATATCCATACATGAAAAGAAGATTCGGGTTCTTACACATGATCAATCAAAACACTAGTCCCTTGGAACCCTGATCAGAATCACACATTAAGACATGTTTTAAAACATGAGGCTTTCTAATCTCTATCCTTAAATAATATCCACCATTGGTTCAAATCAAAACGTCTGGAGTAATGTTGATTTCCATTGTCAAATATAAGTCTGGGCCAATATCCTCAAGCCTAGCATGCCACATCCCCCAACCCTCAAACTTAACACAAACATCTGAACTATCCTAACCTTCCACGTGGAATTCTATGACAAGAACCCCCAAACCATTATCACATAAGCCTCAACTAATGGGGGCCTCTACTCACATGAGTGGTAATAACCACCTTATCAATAGATTCAACATGTATTTACATGGATAAAATTCAGCACTTTCCTTATAGCGGGTGAATGACAATCACAAAAAATGTACCTAAGAAACATCAACCAGAACCTCATGTCCCTCTGGTCATGTCTCTCAAATCCATTAGCCTTACCATTCCAACAACATGGGTCATGCCTAACCAGAAGGACTATGCACCTCAAATTATGTCCTCGACGCCCAATCCTATGGTCAAACCACTCAAGAAATTTGAGCCAAGCCCAACCAATGATCGACATCATTCAATCCTGATAGCCTAGCCACCCTAAACTCATACCATATCCATCACTACCCCTTGGGTCCAAATATCTCATTTCACAAGAAAATTATATATATATATAATTCACTTTAATTATCCAATTCAATTTAATAATATTGAATTTCACATCTAAACAATCATAACAATTTTAATTTGGAGGACTTGAATTCCTCAAATCAGATTAACTAAACCAATTGAATTAAAACAAGTCAAATTTAAAAGGGTTTTGAACCCCCAACCAAACCACCCCAAGGATGGACAACCTCTAACTTGTCCTCTCTCTAGTGAAAATGTAATGGGGCATGCCCAACTTTATCCCATGGGTTCCATGGTCATTTTGATATTAATCGGAAGATATAAATGGGTCTCACTCAAAATACCCAATTACACGCTGAAATATGAACCCCCTAAATGACCATGAAAACACAAATCCAGTTATTAACCACCTACCTAGGACTCATAGATGTAGTCACATTCGATAACAAGCTCTAATTTGAAGTGGTTTGGTGTAGATCTAAGTTTAAATTTAATGGCCTAAAAATATGGTGAACGGGATCTAACGAATTTAGCACTCTGTGAGGTGACAAAAAATAAGGAATTAAGAAATGGTGATTTTAGCCTTACCGATTATATCCTATAGCATCCGATGGATCAGAGAATAGAAGATAAAGAAGAAAATGATTTAAAAATCTATCATAGGGGAGGAGGAGGAGGTTTTCCTCCTTCTATATATGACCAAGAAGGGAATAGTAGGGTGAAATAAGAAAAATAAAGAAAAATAAAAACTTAAAAAACACCATGTATAAGCCGAATGGTTTATCTACATGGTTTTCCAAACCGCACGGTAACCGTGTGAGCTACAGTGTTACACTACTTCCTAAAAGAGATCCCTCACACAACAAGTGCATGATTTTTCCTAACTATGAAAAATAATTATGAAGGACCTATGTAAAAAATTATAGAGAAACTTTCATGGTTGTGTGCCTCACTCACACGGTTTACCCAAACCATGCGGTAGTTCGAAATGAGCTGCACAATTACATGGAAGGGGACTCATGGATTAACCTAAGCCAAGATCCCTGACCTTTAACTCCAAAATATGCCATTTGGCCTCCAACACTCAAAAAACCAAACCAAAACACTCAAGGAACACTCCAAGCCTCTAGAATCATGTAAAACATTATATACAGATAACTGAGCTCTCAAAAATTGAATTTTGATCAACGATATAGAAAAAGGCATAGCCACTCTTTGAAAGTTCAAAACGGGAGTGAAATATTACTCGATTAAAAAACCATGGACGTTACAATCTCCCCACCTTAACATATATCATAATAAAGGTATCAAAAAAATCCCATAGACGGTGCCTAAAATACCCATCCCATTTAAAACTAACTAACAATTACTATATCTAAAGGATTTAGTCCAATTATTTCAAGAAGGGGGCTCCCCAACATTGGAATTGCCTAACCCGATCTCAACTTGATGAAAATCTCAAAGAAACATAGGTCCATCAACATATTTCTGCGACCCAAGGTCCTATTATGATGCATCGTCTCTAACTCACCACATCCAATGCTCTAGTGCCTTTAATGACACCCAATAACATCCTTCACCACATTGGTTACCGCCTTGAGCCCATGTCCCATATGAAATGATGAGGTCTCACATCACCTTGGATGCTCAAATCAATCATGGTGCCTGAAACCTGAATCAAAAACTGCACTGTCTTTGTTCCCAGATGCCTCACAACCCAAGTAACCCACATCCATTATCCATCAATTCCAAAGCACTTAAAAATCACACAACCAACGGTGCTCATGATGAAAAGCACCTCAAAATCCTACACCCACAGTGCTCAAGTATAGAACCAAGTTCCTCACACCTTATATATGTATACATATATATTTAAGGCATCAGATATGATTTAAACCTAATAAACATTGTCTCATCAGTCCATATACATCTCATGCAACTAGTGCACCCAAAACGGACATGCCTAAACACGCAATTCCAAAAGAGAACAAAAATAAAATCATGACGATGCCTATGTAAAATATCTGACTATTGTCAGCTAACCAGCCTTCTTAGACTCTGGTAGCTTCCTGGAGTGTACCAAACATGAAGCATAACTACCTCAATCTTGAACTTTCTATAACACTGATCCAACCACTATCCACATACCTATATTATGGGTCCCACTATCTCTGGAATGACCTCTTCATGTATTTGAGCCTTGGCCACACTCACCTAGAACTAACTCAGAACCAACCTAAAAGGCTTGTGTCTACCCATGAAACTAATTACCGATTGAACGAGATGGAATCCTATAGAACCTCTTGAGATGTCCAACCTGACAACATGCCCGAAAAACCATTAAAGGATACTCACATTGAGTCTGGATATGTCATAGATGGCCACTCTAGAGTAAACCCATAGAAAATCCACTCTGAGGTCGTATAAATGTGTCCTTAGCCTTAATTTATTACTTGCACTCATATCGGCCTTGCTTCCATCCATCTGATGCATCAAAAATAAATTCTTCTAAAACTGCTTCCCAGCTCGAGTACGACAAATCCACCAGATTACCCTTTGCTATAAGCACATGGTTCACCACATAAGGGAGTGGGTCCTGTCTAAATATGTTTAATTTCAACCAAATGGTGTTTCATAAACCATCATCAAATAGCCTCACCCTAGAGGTGATGCCACTCACCATACTGGGTACAAAGTGATACAGTTCAGGGAATGTCACTACATAGTCCATGATGGACAAGACACCCTGATGAATGATTTGGAAATCGTGATCCCTTTCATCCCTCAGGGTCTATGGGAAGAAATTATAAAAGAATATGGCCTCAAAATCCTTCCATTGAAAACCCTCATGTAGACCAACATGAAACTTCACATCCCACCCTGAAAAAGTTGTGGGTTATATGAATGGAATTCCCATTTCATGTATGGAATCTATGGGTATACTCCATTATAAAAATTATTGATACCTAGGATTACCTGTACCAGGAATGAACATAGTTTCTTATCAAGCCACATTCCAATATGAGTAAAATCTAGTGGCTTTCCCTCCTACACTAAAACTTATACCTAACCATGAGCATATCCTTGAGCCGGTACTATCTCTTCTTAATATTTAGTAATCTAAACCTTCTAGTTCAACTGCAACACTCTTCCATAACCCTCTCAACTCTCCATAGATCTATCAAGAATAAACCCACTGAATACCCTAAATGGTCATACAACGCATATGTATAGTTTTTCTATGCAGATAAGTAAAGAGGAAAAAGGTAGCCTATACCCACTTCCATTACTCTACCCTATCACAACAATTCCCAATGGCATCCCATCCTCATGTCCTCATTACACGACCGCAATAGATCCAAGGATCAATAGTACCCTAGGCCTCACCCATCCTGAAAACCATCATTTCCTCAATCTGTTGACTGAGTTGCCCAATCTCATGATCAAAATCACCCCATTTCATAGTACCTTTATACTTCTATAAGATGCAGGACCATTTCAAACATCACCTATAATTTAATATATATATATATAAATCATGTAATATCACATTTAATAAGCCATTTAATATTTATCACATGGAATTAACACTTTACAATTTTATGTGCAATTATAATTTTGGAATACCCTAAGATGTGCCTATCAAAATCCAAACAATTAATAAATCACATGCTACCTCACCTTTGCATACTAGGATATGGTTCCAAATTCTCCCTTATACTTACCAAGTCAAGGGTCACATATCACAAGACATTAACAATTCTCATATGAAGTGAACTCTTCGAGGTGGAAATCATATAAACTATAATCTGAAAAAACTAGAAAAATTATCCATGGTAACTTGGAATGTTCCTCGTACATGGGGATGTAGGCAACCAAGTACGGGCTCTAAAACTAGTTCCAAAATCTCCTACTCTCCATATTACCATAAAAAAAATGTTAATACTAATAAAAGTGGTAAAAAAACTCCTATGATACCATTTGTTGGATCCCCAACTCGATTATCCACCAGAAAAGTGCTATTAGGTCTGGTTCCACTGGACTTAGGTACACCGTAGAAAATGAAAAAGGCTTACGACTAAAAGAGAGGGTGTAAAAAGTTGTAGTGGGGAGGATATAACCTTTGGTAATGATAATATTCAAGTTTGAGTAAAAATATTTAGCATGTAATGGAATAAATAAGACTTAATAGACTCAAGCTAGACCCACCAATGGAGGAAGCACATTTAATAAGAAGTAATAAGAGAAGAAGTAAATAAACAACTATACTAGAATAAAAATAAATAGATCAACATTCCAATTGTATCTACTACAAAAAAAAAATCATTTCATAACAGGCCATAGATATCAATATACCAAAGAGGGTTGACAATGACTAACTAGTACAAGTCATACATACATAGCATACAGTTACAGAAAAGAAACTAAACAAAAGCTCTTGTATAGGTAAGACCTCAAGGTCCTTACCAACATACTATGATATTAAACTCTACAAACCAGCTCCTGAAGCTGATCCCTCACCTGAACATAAATTCATAACATCTATATGTGCCCCAAAGGACCCATCCAGGGTGTAAGATGAATCTCAGTAGGTTACCACCAAAAGGTGCATACCAAGAATATGTGTTTAATCGGATTAATGTAACAGATAAACAAAGTAGCTCAATGCAATTGAAACAAAACAAGGAAACTTCTTTGGTGCTTAACACCCTCCAAGAAGTGTCACCTACTGCAGCCAATGCCAAAATCTCAAAAGTGAAGAGGACACTTGGACCATGGCTCAATATACCCCTGATGTTTTACAACATAGGTGAACCCTCTAGTTCCACCTAAAAATGTAACTCGGAACCACATAACTCGTAACACCTCATGTCTAAACAAGTACCGACATCCCAAAGGCATGCCCAAACAAATCACTGGTCTATCATACCCCTGATCATAAGCACACATTGACCAATAGTCGAAAAATGGAGGCAAAACGATACCTATCCTAAAATAATATCCACTATTGGATCAAATCAAAACATCTGGAGGACCGACGATATACATCCTCAAATATAATCTAGGCCCATATCCTCAAGCATTGAATGCCCCAACCACCAATTGCCATCCTCAACACTGACATTTGATGGGTCCTCACCTTCCATTTAGCTTTCTATGGGAAGAAACCCCAAACCAAAATAACCAATGCCTCAACTATTGGGGGTCTCTATACACACAATTGGTCAAACCCACATAATCAACAGAGTCAATATGTGCACACACAACTAAAATTTGGCACTTTGTCCATTGTGGGTGAGTGAAAGTTACCAATAAAGTCCCTAAACATCATCAAATGGTACCTAATTCTCCAACGATAATGTTTCTCAAATTCGATGGCCTTGAAAAACCTAACATCATGATCTATTCCAAACCTGACAGTCTCGTCACCTCAAACGACATCATAGACACCCAATCCTATGCCCAAACCACTCACAGAATCCGGCCCAAGAACAACCAGTGATCAACATCACTCAATGTTGTTGGCCTAGCCACCTCAAACTTGTGGAAAGCTCGTCAAAACCCCTTGGATCCAAACAACCCATTGCATAATATATATATATATATATATATATATATTTAATTCACATTAAAAAAGTAATTCAATTTAATAATATTGAATTTTATAGTTAAAAAATAATAACTATTTTAATTTAGATGACGTGAATGACTCAAATTAGATTAACTGAAAAAATTCTATTAAAAAAAATCAAATTTAAAGGGTGGGATCCCTCAGCCAAACCACCCCAAGAAGAGACGAGCTCTTACCCAACCTCTCTTGACTGAAAATGGAATTTTGCATGTGCAACGACATCCCATGGGTGGTACAGTCATTCTGATCTGAAGTAGTAGATAAGAATGGGTCTCACATAAAATACCCAATTTTGCGCTAAAAGACTCAAACTTTAAATGACTAAAAAACACAAACAAGGTATGAAACACCTACCTTGTAATCATAGATGTCGGCAGGACTGATATCGACCTCCAATTTGACGCGATTTGGTGTAGATATGAGTTTCCATTGAACTCCTTGAAAATAGGGATAAATGGATCTAATAGATTTTGTACTCCATGAGCTGAGAAAATGAGAGGGAGAAAGAAATGATGAGGTTATCTTTACTGATGCGGTCATATTGAATTTAACAGACCAAATAATGGAAGGTCGAGGAGGAGATGGGAGCAAAATCCATCGAAGGAGAGGATGGGGAGGTTTTCCTTCTACTATGTAAGACCAATAATGGAGAAGGAGGGAGAGATAAGAAAAATAAAGAAATAGAAAAACTAAAAAAACACCATGTACATGATGAATGGGTTTTCCACACAATTTTACAAACTGTGTGGTAACCGTTCAAGCTACAGTGTTGAGCTACTACCCAAAAGAGTTCCCTCACAAGACTTGTGAATGATTTTCCTGAAGAGGGAAAAATCATGTGGAATACCTCTTAAAAAATGGTAGAGAAGCTCACATGGATGTGTTCCTCACTCACAAGGTTTACGAAAACTATGCAATAGTTCAAAATGATCCTCAAAGATATATAGAACGGGCTGCATGGTTGACCATAAACTATCTGCCTTGTCCCACGACTCCAAAACATGCCATTTGGCCTCCAATTCTCCCAAAACCAAACCAAAACACTATAGGCACTCTCCATGCCTCTAGAATCATGTAAAGTCATGAAATAAAGATACCAAAACTCTTAGAATTGAGTTCTAATCAACAATATAGAAAAACTCATAGCCACTATTTGAAAAGTTCAAAACATGAGTAAAATTTGACCAGATTCAAAAACCTGAGATGTTATTATCTCTCCACCTTAACATGGATCATCGTCGAGCTATCAAACAAAACCCAGAGATGGTACTGAACATGCCCATACAATTTAAAACAAACCCACACTTCCTCAGTCTAATGGTTCAAGTCCAATTACCTAAAGGAGGGGGCTCCCCAATTTAGGAATTGCCTAACATGATCTCAAACAGAACAAAATATTAAAGAAAAAAGGTCTATTAATCTATTTTGTAGACCCATGGTCCTCCAAAGATGATTTTTCACTCCCCCACCACATCAAGTGCTCTCGTGCCATTTCAGACACCCAATCACATCCCACGATGAATCAATGTCTTCCTCGACCACATGTCACATACAACACTAGGAGGTCATTCATCACCTTATATCTTAAAATAAACCTTGGAACCTCACACCTCAATCAATTATCAGACCATTTTGGTGCCCAGATGCCTAGAAAATCATGTAACCTGCATCCAAAATGCCTCGATGCCAAACCACCTCAAAATAATGCATCCAATGGTGTTGAGGATGATAACCACATCAAAGTCCCGCACCCACAATGATCAAGTATAGAACATGGTTCCTCGTACCTCATATATATATATATATATATATATACCGCATCTGATATGATTCCAACCTACTGAAAACCATCTGATCAATCCATTTACAACCACTACAACTTGTGCACCCAAAATAAACATGCCTTAATAGGCCATGCCCATAGAGAGAAAAAAGAAAATAATGGCCATTCCTGTGGCATACCTCTGAATATTATTGGAGCACTACCCCGCTCAGCCCCTGGCTGCTCCATGGCATGCACCGATCCCGAAGCACGACTGTCTGGTGCCTGACATTCCTATGCTGCTATTCCATCCATGGACCACTAATTTCAATGTTGGGTCCCACTATCTCTACCATGACCTTTTCATGTAGCTGAACCTTGTCAACCCTCACCGGGTACTGATATTGAAATGACCTCAGAGGCCCGAGCCTGCCCCTAAACCCGATCACTTGATAAATGAGAAGGCCTCCTGTAGAACCTCTTGAGATGAACAACTTTCCCAAATGCTTCAAATTCTTTTATAGGTCTATAATATTGATTCCAGACATCTCCTCACTTTACAAAATCGAAGTAAACTATAGAAGATCCACTCTGAGGTGTTCTAGTTGAGTCTTTGGCCTAACTGTACTAATAGAACTCATCTTGGCCTCGCTTCCTAAAATCTAAATCATCACTACTATAGTCACCTGAAACCACTACCTGGCTTGAGTATGAACTATCCATCATATATCCATTAGCTATGAGTTCTTATTTCACTTCCTTAAAGAATGTGGCGAATCTAAAGATTTTTTTCTTTCACCCGAATGGCGTATTGTAAACCATCCTCAAAGCGCCTCACCCTAGATGTGTATCTCTCACCATACTTGGTGTGAAGTGAGATATTTTGTTCAATGTCACTACATATTACATGACAGATCTTCCACCCTATAAAAGGCTTAGTAAATCCCAAGAGTTTTCAACCCTCAGCGTCTTCATGAAGAAATGCTCAAAGAATATATCCTCGAAATCCAACCATGAAAAACCCTCCTATTGACTAGCCTAAACTTGCACATTCCATTAGTGTTTATCCACCCTCAGAGCATGTAAATCACCATCCTAAAACTCTACCATCGAGGTGTCTCAAGATGATTGAAGATCATTCATATACTCTCAATCCAGTTCTCAACCACCTGTGGACCACCTACACCCTGAAAAAGAAGCGGAATGCTGGGACAATAATTTTCACCTCAAGTATGCCATCGATGGATCTACTCTTTGAGAACCCCTTTCGATGCCCTAGATAACCCATACCAGAATCATCCGAAGTGGCTCCTCAAGACATTGACTAAAAGTACTGAAATCTGGTGGGTGTCCCGCCTGCACGGGAACATGTACCTATGCCCAATTCTTTCTTTGAGCCTATACCATCTCTTTTTAACCCTCAGGGGTATTAAACTTCTCATGATCCTATGACACTATTACATAATCCTTGTGATTCTCTATCGAGTGATCAAGGAAGAACCCACTAAATACCATAAATGGTCAGACAACCCATATATATTATTATTCAATGTAGATAAGGATAGATGAAATAAGAATCATATACCCAATACCCTTAATACCCCTATCACTACTATGCCACATGACATCTTGGCCCCATGACCTCTTTACCTTCCCTCAATAGATCCAAGGATCAATAAAAACCTCATGCCTTTCACATCTTGAAAACCATCATTGCTACAATATGATGACAAAGTCACCCAACCTGGTGATCAAAATCACCCCATTTCATAAAACATTTCTGCTTCTATAAGACCATGTCCCATTTAACACATCACTTAAAATTATCTCTCTATATATATCATATCATACCACATTTAATAATAAATTTGATATATATCACATGTAACAAACACTTTACAAAGCATGAATGCAATTATAAAATTGGAATACCCAAAAAACGTGCCTATAAAAAGCTAAACAAGAAAGATAATTCAATCTACCTCACCTTTCCATAATAGACCAGGGTTACAAATTTATTCTCACTTTACCAGGAGGAGGGTCACATATCAGAAAACTTTTATAATTAACATACCATGTAAACCACTTGATGTGGTAATAATATAAACTATAATATAAGAAAAACATTATAGTAATCCCACACATGGTAACTTGTCTTATCCCTTGTACATGGGGAAGCATGCTCCAAAACAAGAGCTCTAAAACTAGTTCTAACATCACCTATTCTCCAGCCTATGATAACCCAAATAGTAATACCCATACAAGAGTTAAGGAAAATTCCTGTGATACCATTTTTTGTATACTCAACCCATTTATTCACCCAAAAAATGCTATCAGGCTAGGTGCCACTGGACTTAGGTGCACCTCCCCGAACAATAGAGCATCCCAACTAGAATTGAGGGTATAAAAATGTATAGTGGTAAAGATATACCCTATGGGAATGATAATATTGTGTTTTGAGTAATAATAGATAGCATACAAAAATTAAATAAGACATAGCATATTTGAACCAGACCCTCCAATGGTGGATGTACAATCAATAACAAGATATAGAAAAATCAATAAATAAAATATTATAGTGGAATATAACTGTATAGATTATTATGTGACTTGTAGAAACAACAAAAAAAACTAGAAAATTAATTTGATTTTAGGAAATACATGTCAATATACAGAATTGGGTCAAAATGTCCAAACAGTACAAGTCATATATATATAACATGATGATATAGAAAAGTCACTAAACAGAAGCTCCAGCAGAGGCAAGACCTCAAGGACCTTTCCAACCTTCCATGATAAAAGGTACTACAAACTAGCTCACGAATCTGATCCCTTACATGTACATAAAATCATAAACTCTACATGCATCCTTAAGAACCGATGTAGGGTGCTAGATGAATCTCAGTAGGGTAACACCCAATGGTGCATTATACGAATATTTTTTTAATAAGGGGTAATATAATAGATAATAAAAGATAATCAATGAATTTTAAATGAAAAAAACAAACTTCTTTGGTGCTCAAAATCTACCAAGAAGTATCACCCTCATCGACCAATGATGGAATATGAAAAGTGAAGAGAGTCCTTGGTCTATGGCCCAATATACCCTTGATTTAGTACATCTCAGGTGAACCCTAGAGTTCCACCTCAAAAAGTTTCCTAACACCACGTGCCTCAGGAAACCTTGTGTCCCAACAAGTACTGACATCCCAAATGCATTCCCAAACAAATCATTGGTCCCTCAGACCCCTTCTCATAAGAACACATCGGCCCATTACCTCCAACCAAAGGCACAATGGTGCCTGTCCTCAAATAATATCCACCATTGGTTTAAAGCATAATGTCTGGTGTAATGGGGATATCTATCATAAAATATAAGTCCAATATCATAGCCCCAATTAGGGTAGTCCGCATCCCCCAAATGTCAGCCTCAACACTTACAAATAAAGGCTCCTCGCCTTCCATGTGGATTTATATGACAAGCATCGCCAAACCATAATCACAGAATCCGAAACTAATAGGGGAATCTATAGACACAAGAGGTCAAAATCACCCCATCAATGGAGTCCACATGTGTGAAAATGACTCAAATTCTGTGGTTTGTCCATTTCAGGTGGGTGAAAATCACAAATAATGTCCCCAAGCCACATCAACCCAGTCCTCATGCCCTTATGTCCATATTAGTCAGATCCAATGGAATTTCCATTCCAACATCACATCCATTCCCAACCTGATGGCCCCACCACCTCAAACGATGTCCTTGACACCCAATCATGTGGTCAAACCACTCAATAAATCTAAACAAACCACGAATAGTGACAATCACCACTCAATCCTGATGGCCTAGCCACCTCAACCTCAGGCCATGCCCACCCCAACCCCTTTTGTCCAAATAGATTATTTCACAAGAAACTCATATTATATATATAACTCAATTTAAATAGGCAATTCAATTTAATAATATTTAATTGCACATTAAATAATCATAAAAAATTTAATTTAGAGAACTTGAATGCCTTAAATCGGATTAACTGAACCAATGAAATTAAAATAAATCAAATTTAAAGGGTTTAGGACCCCAGTCAAACCACTCTAATGATTGATAACCTCTGACCCAATTTTTCTCAAGTGAAAATGGAGTTGGGCATTCCCAATGACATCCCATGGGTCACACTATCATTTTGATGTGAAGAAAAAGATATAAATAGGTATCTCTAAAAAGACCCAATTGTGTGATAAAATCCATACCCCTAATAGAACACAAAAACAAAAATAAAGGTATTCACAACTTAGATTGGACTCATAAACTTAGGCACATCCAATATCAAGCTTCAATTTGAAGCATTTTGGCATAGATTTGAGTTTATGTCAAATGACATGAAAATAGGGTGAAATAGATCTAATGGATTTTTCACTCTATAAGGAGAAAAAAAGGATGAACAAAGACAGAGTGAGGTTATCGTTAATGATGTGGTCCAATAGCATCTGAGATAACAAAGAATAGACAACTGAGAAAGAGATGGGAGGAAAATACACCAGAGGTGAGAAGGTGGTGGTTTTCCTCCTACTGTGCACAACCAAGAAGGGAGAAGGGGGGGATAAATTATAAAAAAAATAAAAAAATGTAAAAAAAACCCCTATATAGGCTGCATGGTTTATCCAAATGGTTTTCCAAACTGCACAGTAACCGTGTGAGATACAGTTTTGAGCTATTTCCCAAAAGTGATCCCCTCACATGGCTTACACATGGTTTGTCCTAACTATTTCGAGACTATGTGAACTGCATATACAAAAATTACCGAGAAACTCACATATCAGGGTTCCTTACTCTCATTCTTTACCAAAAACATGCGGTAGTTCCAAATGAGCCGCACAGTTACTTAGAATGACCCACAAGGTTTACCTAAAATCGTACTCCCTGACCTGCAACTCCAAAATAGTCCATTTGGCCTTTAATGCATTGAAAACGAAACCAAAACACCAGAGTCACTCTCCAAGACACTAGAATCATGTTAAAACATGATATAATTATAACTTAACATTTATAATTGAGTTATAATCAATGATATAGAAATTTCATAGCCACTATTTGAAAAGTTCAAAATAAAAGTGAAATTTTAACTGATTTAAAAACCCAGGACATTAACATATTAGATACCAACCTTGTTTCTTAAATAGTTTTCTTGAATAGTTCCCTAATACATATCACACATAGAGGTGATACACATTTTAGCAATAATTTAAGCAAAATAAAGGAAAATCCTATGAGACACTTGTGCAGAAAATGTTTTTTACATAGGTTATTTTTTATTTTTTACATCGGTTTTTAGATGACGATATTAAAGGTGACATTATAAATATTTTTTTTACATCAGTTATCTTAAAACCGATGTGAAATATTCTTATGAGGCTCTATTTATTACATCGGTTATTTAATAACTAATGTGGTATATAGTTTATCACGTCAGTTATATAATAAATGATGTAATATATTGTACCTACGAAGTGTTTTTCACATAGGCTATACAATAACCAACATGAAAATTGATATAAAATAGTAGTTATTAAATACCTGACATAAAAGACCATGCCCAAGGAATTTATTACACCGGTTTTGAAATAAACGACTTAAGGAACCTTTCCCTATGAATTTATTAGGTCAGTTATTTTATAACCGACATAAAAACCAGTCTGTGAAGCATTTTTCATGTCAGTTATATAATAACCGACGTGAAAAACATTATACGACGTCAGTTATTAAATAACCAATTTAAAAAACCATTGCCAAAGCACTTATTACGTCAGTTATAAAATTACCGACAAAAAGACCAATTTGTTTAATAAAACCATGAAAACAATACTATTATATACAAAAGTAGACCTAAAACAAGTAGAAACTATGAAAAAAGAATACAAAAACAAGACCAGAATCCATACAAAAAAACATTTGAACTAGAAAAAAATAAGAAGAATTATAGAAAAATTAAAAATTAACATTTATAAAATTCAAAACATACAATTTCAACTAAAAAAACTTAATTCCAACCAAAACAAATACCAAATACACAAATACAATTAAAATACTAAAAAACTACATTTTACACTACAGGAAAACTAAAATCCAATCAAAACTGTAAAATAATATGACCATTACACTTGTAAGTGTTTGAACTATTGAGCACTATAGGGTTGTGGGTCATCAAAAAGCTACAAATTAAAAGAAAATTAGTTAACATGTATAATTAACCAGATAAATTAAATATTATGGAAATGTTTGAAAGGAAATAAAACATGTTAAAACATCAAAAGTGTTCCAGTTTTAATTATTTCACACATCAATTTTAACATATAATATACCCATTTGATGATTCCTTGTGGTTGATTACAATTATGTTTAAATTAGTGTCAATTCAAAACATAATTTTTATGTAATAAATCAAAAATTATAATTTATAAATGGATATTTACCTTTATTTTTACAGATTTGATCTTGGAACTCATTCTGTTTGTGTTTTTTTGAAAGTAGGCCCACCCCCTATTAGAAAATAATATGAATGAGATAAATTTAAAATTAATTATAACATAAACAAAAATTAAGATATTGAAACTTAATTTTCCAATATATTTTTAAAAATTCCCCGCACATCTCTATAGACACAGTATATCCAATAAAGTGTTCTCTCCATTGAACATGAATCACCTAAAATCCAATGATCCCTGATAAAAATAAATTTATGGTTAGTGAGTTTTTATGTTAAAATATAAAGAACACTTTTTCAGATATATATCTCATGCCTCTCACAAAATCATAATCCAACACTACGTGATTATATTCTGTTCAAATATTTCATCAACATAAAGTGTTCTTTGATCCTCATCCAATGCATGCGATTTAGGGGAAACCATATTAGGGTCTATGAATCCATACACATCTATCTTCTGATTCTTCTCACACATGTTATAAATATAGATAATACGAAAAAACATAAGTATACATTTTTAATAAATATAATGTAGGGAAAGGTGGTAAGACTTACATGAAAAAAATCTACACCATGTTTATGCCCAACTTATCTTCTATAACAATATCCATGATATCTATTTTCACAATCCCCACATTTATTGCACGTCCAAAAACATGAGCTTTTATTTGAAATGAATAATGATCCACCATCAAATTTGAATATCTTGAAAAAATTTCATGAATACTAGAATCTGTACCTGATGTCATATCCATTTTTCATTGTTGTTGTCTATACAATATTTCTTTATCTTTGAAGTATTCCAATAAATAATTAGAAATATATATTAGTTTTCAAATGTTAAAAAAATTTAATAAATAATAAAATAAAAGATATAACATACATACCTCTATGGTAATAAGACACATATGTCTGGATGGCCAATCTAAAAAGTGGTTGATATTATGTCCAACTGTCTTCAACTAATCTATATGTTGGAGTTGGTGGCCTAGAAACAACTAATTTGTACTTTATTCATTAATAAATTCCTTATCACATCTTGATTGTTCTTCTCCATGACAATGCATGTGACAATGTCCTAAGGACAGCTGTTTCATTAATGGGTCATAGCAGATCCCTACTATGACGAGAACCTGGAAGTGCCATAACACTATTCTTGAATATATGTTCTATGGACGGATGATGTTATTTGAGGGACAAAAATAATACAGGCCATTTGGGGTGAGGACTCATAAAAAATTGAGGCACCTTCTCATGGTGTGTGCCCTTGGTAATATCCAGGAGGATATTATGAGAACAAGACCCGCCTGTAGGAAATCCACATTTCATAGTGTCATTGGACGTTCCTATCTACGGATGTGTGTATTGGTCCTTAGACTTTAATAGTATTATTAATGGGTATTACAACTCGCACACTTAGATGTATTGATGAAAACTATGACGACACACTGTTCACAGTGAGGTAGGATATGTTGGGTGCGTCACGAGTAATACTGCATTAATAGATAATGCGAGAAATGATTTCTCCCTTCTATTCCATAATAGAAGTAGATATCTCAGGCCCATTGATGGAATTGATATATCCTAAATAAATCCATGGCTATGGTAAGGTATGGGCGAGTTCAATTCCGGGAAGTCAAATAAAGAATAATCAAGCACATGGTTTGATGGCACTAGCATGCAACCCGCTTGATTGGAGATATCGAGAAAAAGGGATTATATTACACGGTAAGCGTTCATAGGAGGTGACATGTCATTGCGGCGTTAACTTCCATCTCTATGGGTACCTTGGCGTGTTCCTAGATGCTAACTTTGGACTTTAGGCAGGCTCCGCCTAATGCCACTGAGAAAGAGGCCTAGAGGGCACACACTAAGTGTGTCCATGTATCTTAGTTAAATATTAATTTAACATGTTAAAGAAATATTATTCTCGGCTGTGGTTTAATAATTACTTAAGGATGCCTGATCTCATTTATTTCGACACTAGTTATTTGAGAGAATGTATTGTGGGCGAAATAAGATATATTTATTAGCGAGTAATGCAGTTACATTTAAGAAATAAATAGCCATTACTGAAGGTCTAATAAATATGGTGGAGGAAATAAATAAAATGGAAAATAAAAGTACACACCGTGTATGTTTATATACACACCGTTTAGTTTGTTTTTTCGGGATTCGTGAGAAAATATTGTTTATTTAATTAAATGATATTAAATGTAATATGTTGGGTGCATGTCCAGTAATAATGATGGTCAACTGTCATTATTAAGACATGGGGTTTTACTAAGAATTAAATGAAAAGATTAAATGCTTTTAGGAAATTAATTCATTTTATTATTCTAAGTATTATAATCCCAATTACATTATTCTCATAGAAATAGAGCCATTGTTGTGCACAATGGATTTGGAAAATACTCTCAAGCAAAGAGAGAATTCCTTTTCCACCAAGAACGCTTTCAAGTTACGAGAGTGAGATCCTCCACCGGATCAAGGCGATTGAAGGTGGACATCACAAGCGAAGGTTCATCTGTGCTAGCACCCGTAGATCCCTTTAGAGACGTCCAGAGATACGTGGAGCAAATGTGGATCACAACTAGAGAAATCCTGTACTTGGATTCTACAATATAACAACAGATCACGAGATCGTGACCAGAGACTCCACTGAAGAAAAAATTCCATATAGGTAATTCTTATGAGTTAATTAAATTAATTATAACAAACATATGATGATCCTATCTCAAGGGTTCTAGGACTCTTCTTTTCTTTTTCATTCTTCGTTCTATTCTGAAGATTTAGTGTTTTAAATTATGATGGATCTCGGATTGAATGTTGTTTAACGGTAAAATTAAATTTGGGAAAACCCACCAGCATGCTTCCACTGCACCCAGAACCTACAAGTGGTATCATAGGGGTCATATCGTTCATTATAATTATTTAGTTTTTCATTGGTAATTTACGCATTTAATGATTTAGTTATTTCAATTGAAGTTTAATCGTTCTGGAAATCTGAATATCAATATTCGTTCCTCCTCCCTCGTTTCTCATTCACCTCACAGAAAAAAAAATTTCTTTTAATTTTGATTAAAATAAAATAGAGGAACTTATTAGGAGGATCCAAACGTTTCTGGCTGTACAACACCAGAGTACACGACGTGTATTCGGAAGTACATGCTGTGTAGTCTAGGTTCAATGCATTGACTGATCTGCCAAATATGGCTGTGTATTGGCTTATTTCTAAGAATTTAAGACACCGTGTGTTGACCAGAAATAGGTGGAACACGGT
This sequence comes from Viscum album, assembly GCA_963277665.1. Classification (NCBI taxonomy): domain Eukaryota; kingdom Viridiplantae; phylum Streptophyta; class Magnoliopsida; order Santalales; family Viscaceae; genus Viscum; species Viscum album. The sequence goes on from OY728161.1 coordinate 826,695,706, forward strand.
TTCTGGATTACACACCGTGTGGTCCAATGAAAACAACGTGTAGTCCCTTCGTGTTAGGGTTGGGCCGTGTACCCCATACACGGCTTGCCCTACTGGAAACTGTGTAACGCAGAAACTACACGGCATGTGTCCCACATAACATGTCGTGTACTCCAAAAATTTCCGATGTACATAAACACACCATGTCCCCAGAAATGTACTTCGGATGGACGGTGAAGAAAAGTACACACCGTGTAGTCGGAACTACACGTCCTGTACTCACCCAAATTATGCCGATTTATTAAAATTTATTATTGTATTAAAAAAACCCCTGAGAAGTGTACCATGGTGCTGGCGTAAAGCTGAGGCACAACACGTGATAGGTGTTTTATATATATGTGTTTAATTTAACATCTGCGTAATAAATGGGAATTCACCGGGTTGCCTCCAAGGTACAAGTTACGTACAAGGATAAATTTAAATGAATTTATTTGTTTAAAATTATGATGGATGAGAATCTCATTGAAATTCTGAAAAAGGATTTAAGATAAAAGGATTAATTAATTAAAGATAATTAATTGATTCAAGCGTGATTTATCTTAAACAAGAAAGATTAATGAATTGAATGCTAGTTATATTTATGCATAAATATCGTTGCATGTATGGATGATCATGAGATAGATAGAGACCTTTGTATGTGAATGGTTTCTTTTAATTTATTTATTTAAATTAAATTTGTTGTCCTGTGAGCCATCTCCTTATTAATATATAGGGTCTGCGTGCTCAAGGATTATTTTATGTAAAAACCCCTTTTACCCCTCACCTAAGTGTGAGATAAATGCATACGTAACGGATGGAGCTCCCAAGCTAGTGGAGGTGGCTCAAGTTAGGATCCACAGGGAAACCCATCCAAGGAAATACAAAGGTGGACAGGTGGAAAGCTGTAAGCATGAACCCGAAAGGTTCAAGGTGTTTCTCCCGTAGGTCTTGGGTTAGTTTATCAACCGCTAGATAAACTAACCAATAGAAAAACTCATGATCATACCATTTATTTTATTTCTGTCAGTTACATGGTTTATTTATTGTGGGTGTGTTGTCATGATCACACAATTAATGAATTAAACGAGCATACAAGATGGAACTAAAATAAAACCGGCTTATACATAAATATCATCTTAGACATGGTTAATCACTTAATTATATCCCACATAATATTAACAATCATGTAATAAAAGATAATGAAATGGAAATTTACATATAAGGATAAAATCCCTCAAAATAAATATTACGTCGGCATAGTCTTCCATAATCTTGGTTAGAATCGAACCATAGTTCAAAGTGCTTGACCAACCGTATTTTGGGTACTTTCAATTATCGGGGAATTCAAATTCAAGGTTTTGGGTTGACTTGACTTGGTTCGCATCAAGGGTTGACTGCCACAGCAGGACTTGGTGTGACCAAGAGGCAAAGGTTGAGGAAATCCAAAAAGGATTTCAGGATTGGGGAGTCCACTTAGCGGATCAAGGATCTGCGAGTTAATGAAGATGTCATTTAAAATGCCTACCTAAAACCCATAAAGTTTCTTTCCCATCCCTATTTGGGGTAATGCGAAGGGCGATATGGATCCTTGCCACTAGAATATTCATGCAACAAAATATTCTGAAGTCAATGGTGAGGGCTATTTGATTTCGATAAAATAGTGGGAGACTAATAAGTATTAATTTATTTATTTGTCTCAATTTTTGTAATAAAGTACTAAAAAATTGCTCATCCTAATTTGTAGAAATGTCATGAAAATGAATTTAAACATATCATTGCGCACCATACTCGAAAAATAAAACCTTCTCACCGGCACCAATTTACATGAGTGGCAGAGGTGTTTACGCGTCGTCCTTCACCACGAAAAAAAATTATATGTGCTGGAAGAGCCTATTATAGTTGTGCTTGGGAAAGAGGCTAGTGATGAGAAATTATCTCTCTACATGAAACACATGGATGATGCCACAGATGTCCAATGTTTCATGCTATCGGCCATGTCTAATGAGCTCTTGAAGCAACATGAAAACATGGATGCGTATAGCATGATGTCTCACCCTAAAGATCTCTACTAAGAGAAGGCGAGACAAGAGAGGTATGAAATCTCCAATGCTTTGTTTACCATGATGCTTGGAGAGTCTGCGCCAGCTGGTCCTCATGTAGTCAAGCTTATTGGCTACATTGAACACCTGGATATCTTAGGGATTAAATTCCTGGATGAGTTGCGTACAGATCTCATCCTATCATCACTGCCCAGGACCTTCTCTAGCTTCATTGTCAACTATAATATGAGTGGCAATGAGAAGAGTCTATTGGAGCTTCTGACCATGATTCAACAGGTAGATAAGAACATGGGGCATGACAAACCCACAGTCCTTATGGTGAACAAGAAAAGGAAGGACAAGGAAAAGGGGCCAAAGACTTATAAACGGTCTGAAGCCCCCGAGCACCATCCCTCCAAGAAGGGGAAGATCCAGAGGCAGGGAGAGGAATGATAGGCGGTGTGTTTTTCATGTGTCAAGCAGGGCCACTGGAAGAGGAACTGCACCCAGAAGCGTGGGGACGCTAAAGGTGCATTCGTTATCGAGTGCAATATTTCTATTTCCACACATTAGGTATTAAATATAGCTTGTGGGGATCACATCTGTATTCAAATGCAGGAACTAAGTAGATTTAGAAAGATCGCCAGAGCAGAGGTGGATCTTCGAGATGCCAATGGCGTAAGGCTGGCAGCGTTGGCTATTGGTGACTATCACCTCTCATTGCCAACTGTCATGATTTTGGTTTTACAAAACTGTTATTTTGTGCCTAGTGTTACTAAGAACATAATTTTTGTATCTTTTTTGGATATGGATGGATTTATTTTCACGTTTGGAAATAAGGGTTGTCTATTTATAAGAATAACGTATGTTATGGTATGGCACATTTGAATAATGGTTTGTATGTACTAAATTATGAAAACCAAGTGTTGGCAATCGATAATGAAACAAACTCACGTGACTCATACATCACCCAGTTATGGCATCACCGCCTTGGTCTTGTGAATGAGAAGCGCTTGACAAAGCTCTGCCAAGATGGTTATTTAGACTCTACTGAGCTAAAACCACTTGATAAATGTCACACTTGTTTACAAGGAAAAATGATCAAGCTGCCTTTTGGTAGAAAAGGTGAAAGGGCCACAAAGCTTCTAGGATTGGTACACACGGATGTGTATAGACCATTTCCAGTAGATGCTAGAGGTGGATATTCTTACATCATTACTTTTACTGACTATTTGAGTAGATATAGCTATGTCTACAAAATGAGGTATAAGGCAGTGTCCTTAGAGAAATTTTAGGAATTAAATAATGAAGTAGAGAATCATCTTGGTAAGAAGATAAAGAATCTTCGATCAGATCGAGGTGGAGAATATCTAAACCAAGAGCTTATCGATCTTCTACGGGAGTCTGGGATTCTATCTCAGCTCACTTCTGCTTATACACCACAGTGGAATGGTGTTAGTGAAAGGAGAAACCACACCTTATTGGACATGGTGATGTCGATTATGAGTCATGCAGATCTTCCATTATCCTTTTGGGGACATGCATTACAAACTGTAGCATACACATTAAACCGAGTACCAACTAAGGCAGAAAATGGAATTCCATCCGAGTTATGGAATGTAAGGAAACCCACTTTGTCACACACATGTGTATGGGGATTCAAGGCGTTAGTTAAGGCCTTCTCAGGAAACAAACTAGCACCTCGAGGAACAAAGTGTATCTTTATAGGATATCCTAAGGAAACGAAAGGATATTACCTATATAACCCTCAAGACAAGAAAGTTACTGTCACCAGACAAGCCATATTTCTTGAGAGAGAGAACATACTCAAGAAGGATAGTGGGAGGAAGATTGACTTCGATGAAGTTGATGCTCAAGATACACATGAGTTGGTACAGGAACAAGTTCCATAGGTCCCCGTGGAAGAGGTTCCTGAAACACAAGTACTGCGTAGGAGCTCAAGATAGGTAAGGGAACCAAAGAGATTTGGTTTCCTAGTCACCGAGGATGGTGAATCATTATTGTTGGAAAATGATGAACCTCTCTCCTACAAGGAAGTATTAGAAAGCTATGAATCTGCAAGATGTCTAGAAGATATGAATTCTGAGATGGATTCCATGTATCAGAACCAAGTCTGGGTTCTGGTCGATGAGCCAGTTGATGTAAAGCCTGTTGGATGAAAATGGGTATTCAAGTGAAAGCTGGACATGGAAGGTCAAGTTAGCACCTATAAAGCAAGGCTAGTGGCTAAAGGATTCAGAAAACGTCAAGGAATTGGCTATGATGAAACCTTCTCGCCAGTTTCCTTGTTTAAATCCATAAGAATCATACTTTCTATAACAGCTTACCATGACTATGATATTTGGAAGATGGATGTCAAAACAACATTCCTTAATGGGAACCTTCAGGAAGATGTCTATATGACACAACCAGAAGGTTTTGTGACACCAGGTGAAGCCAAACGGGGTTGCAAGTTGCATAATTTCATTTATGGGATGAAGCAAGCATTCAGGTCATGGAACATTCGATTTGATGAAGCCATAAAGGAATTTGGTTTCATTAAGAACTAATGTGATCCATGTGTTTATAGGCGGTTTAATGGGAATGCAGTAGTTATCCTAATAGTATATGTTGATGACATATTGCTTATTGGGAGTGACGTACCAGAATCACAGTCTGTTAAGGACTGGTTGAACATGTGCTTCTCCATGAAATACTTAGGTGAAGCATCCTAGATTCTAGGGATCAAGATCATTCGTGATAGATCCAAGAGGCTACTTGGACTAAGTCAGGGTACACACATTGACCAGATACTAAAGATATTTACTATGGAACAATCCAAGAGGGGATTGGTTGCAGTGTCACATGGCTTACATCTTTCTAAGAAAATGTGTCCTCGGACACAACAAGAGAAAGATAAAATGAGTAAGATCCCATACGTTTCGGCTATAGGATCCATCATGTATGCCATGTTATGTACCAGGCTTGATATTTCCTACGCACTAAGCATGGTAGGCAGATATCAATCAGATCCAGGAGAACAACATTGGACTGCTGTTAAGACTATCCTTAAGTATCTAAGAAGAACTATGGATATGTTCCTGGTGTATGGAGGAGATGAGTAGCTTGTCATCAGAGGGTATGCTGATGCTGGCTTTTAGACAGACCAGAACAATATGAAGTCGCAATCTGGATATGTTTTCTGTCTCAATGGAGGAGTTGTGAGCTGGAATAGTTCAAAGCAGCCAGTTGTCACCGATACTACAGTGGAGTTCGAGTATATAGCAACTTCTGATGTAGCCAAGGAAACCGTCTAGATTTAGAACTTTGTTCAGGAGCTTGATGTGGTGCCTAGCAATAAAGATCCCATTACACACTATTATGATAATACTGCAGTGGTGACTCTTGCAAAATAACCAAGGTCACATCAACAGACAAAGCATATACTCCAGAAGTATCACCTCTTGAGGGATTTCTATCAAAGGGGTGAAGTTGCAATTAGTAGAGTTTCCATGGAAGATAACATGGCGAACCCCATGACTAAAGGCCTATCTCAATAGAAGCATGAATAACATGTGAGAACTAGCAGTTTAAAGGTTGTTAGAAGTTGGATGTAGTCCAAGTGGGAGTCTGTTGGAGTTGGTGGTCTAGAACCAACTAATTTTTACTTTATTCATTAATAAATTCCTTATCACATCTTGATTGTTCTTTTGCATGACATTTCATGTGATAATGTCCTAAGGACATCTATTGCATTAATGGGTCATTGCAGATCCCTGCTATGATGAGAACCCAGAAGTGCCACAACACTGTTCTTGAATATATGTTCTATGGACGAATGATATAATTTGAGGGACACAAATAATACTCGCCATTAGGGGCGAGGACTCATAAAACTTTGAGGCACCTTCTCATGGTGTGCGCCCTTGGTAATATCCAGGAGGATATTATGAGGACAAGACCCGCCTGTAGGAAATCCACATTTCATAGTGTCATTGGATGTTCCTATCTGCGGACATGTGTATTGGTCCTTAGACTTTAAGATTATTATTAATGGGTATTATAACTCGCACACTTAGATGTATTGACAAAAATTTTGACGACACACTGTTCACAGTGAGGTAGGATATGTTGGGTGCATCACGAGTAATACTACATTAATAGATAATGTGAGAAAGGATTTTTCTCTTGTGTTCCATAACGGATGTAGATATCTTAGGACCTTTGATGGAATTTATATAGCCTAAATAAATCCTTGGCCATGGTAAGGTATGGCCGAGTTCAATTATGGGAAGTCAAAGAAAGAATAATCGAGCACATGGGTTGATGGCACTAGAATGCAACCTGCTTGATTAGAGATATCGAGACAAAGGGATTATATTAAACGGTAAGCGTTCATAGGAGTTGACACGTCATTACAGCGTTAACTTCTTTCTTTATGGGTGCCCTGGCATGTTTCTAGACGCTATCCTTGGACTTTAAGCAGGCTCCACCTAATGCCACTGAGAAAGAGGCCTAGAGGGTCACACAATAAGTGTGTCCATGTATCTCTGTTAAATATTAATTTAAGAAGTTAAATAAATATTATTCCCGACTGTGGTTTAATAATTATTTAAGGATGCCTGCTCACATTTATTTAGACATTAGTTATTCGAGAGAATATATTGTGGGAAGAGTAAGATATATTTATTAGCGAGTAATGTAGTTACATTTAAGAAATAAATATCCATTACTCATGGTCTAATAAATATGGTGGAGGAAATAATTAAAATGGAAAATAAAAGTACATGCCGTGTTTATTTATATACAGGATGTGTAGTTTGTTTTTTTTGGATTTGTGAGAAAATATTGTTTATTTAATTAAAAGATATTTAATGTAATATGTTGGGAGCATGTTAAGTAATAATGATGGTCAATTGTCATTATTAAGAGATGAGGTATTACTAAGAATTAAATGAAATGATTAAATGCTTTCATGAAATTAATTCATTTTCTTATTCTAAGTATTATAATCCAAATTACATTATTCTCATAGAAACAGAGCCATTGTTGTGCACAATGGATTTGGAAAATACTCTCAAGCCAAGAGATAATCACTTTTCCACCAAGAACGCTTTCATTTTACAAGAGCGAGATCCTCCACCGGATCAATACGGTTGAAGGCGGACATCACAAGAAAAGGTTCCTCCGTGATAGCACCCGAATATCCCTTCAGCGACGTCCAGAGATAGGTGGAGCACGTGTGGATCACTGCTAGAGGAATCCTATACTTGGATTCTAAAATGCAATGACGAATCACAAGATCGTGACAGGAGACTCCAATGAAGAAAGAATTCCATCGAGGCAATTATTATGAACTAATTAAATTAATTATAACCAATATATGATGATCCTATCTCAAGGGTTCTGAAACTCTTCTTTTCTTTTTTGTTCTTCGTTCTATTCCGAGGATTCGGTGTTTTAAATCATAACGGATCTCAGATTGAAGGTTGTTTAAGGTTAAAATTAAAGTTGGGAAAACCCACCAACGCGCTTCCGCTGCCCCCGGAACCTACACTATAGGTAATGGTACTCAAGATGATCTCTCTATAATATCTTGTAAAATGACCCTATGATACTCTACACATAACTGTTGATGATGAACTGTATCTCTTATAAAATATACCAGCCCATATTCAACTATATGATGGTGATGATCATCATTATACAACCCACAATAAGTAGGAAGCTATGCCAAAGGAGTAGGATAAGAAATGAGGTCTGCAAGCTAAGGTGGAGGATAAATAATTGGGTCTGGATGTGGGGGAGTGAGAGATACTGGCGGTGGTGGAGGATAAATAATGGGGTTTACAAGGGGAGGTAGAGGAGTGGGAGATGCAGTCTGAAATTTTCATTGCATGACTAAAAACATAGACTATACTGATTCTCTAATATTTTCTTCCATCATCAAATTAGTATTATGAAATTCATCCTCCAAGGATTTTTTTATAAACACCCTCAATAGAAGAAGATGAATAAAATGCTTACTTTTCTTTTAACTTGAGTTGATATAAAACTCTTAAAATCTTTTTCATTTGGACCTCTAGGAAAATCATTCTCATCAAACTCAATAAGTATCCTCTAGTCCCAGAAATGGGCAAGTGATAATTTTGGTTAATGTGTGCAACCAAATTTACCAACTATTGAACTCTTCTTTGTTGTAGTGGGAGCACATGAGGAATATTGGGGAACATCCAGAGCAGCAGGTGAATGTTCCTCCCTAGAGGTATGACCATGATGCTCATCTTCATAATCTTTTGGTTGATCAACTGATTGATATGTAATTATCCTTAAAATAAAAAAACCAAACTTCATTTCACAAATAAAAAAATTCAAATATTAAAATAATAATGTAAATTCAAAATGAAAAACCGAAATAAGTTACATAATAGTAAACATAGTAAATATGGTAAGCATGTTAAAGAATGATAAATATGGTAAAAATTATAAACATGGTAGTGTAATTGTCATTCAACAAAATCAATAAATATATAAGTCACATAAAGGTAAACTATGGTAAGATTTGGAAAACATGGTAAACATGGTAAAGTAATTTCTTTTCAAAAAAATCAATAGATATATAAGTTACAAAAAGGTAAACATGATAAACTAAACTATAAAAAAATAAAATAAACAAAAATTTCTACTTATTAGTTTTAATACATGTTTTAATAAAGAAAAAAATTACAATATCAAACAATTTATGAAATTAATAAACGTAAACAAGAAATAAAAATATGTTACCTATAATATTAGGAATGTAGAAATGGAATGCTTTCTGAAATTCCTTTGTCATGATCGTTCCTTATGGAACAAACCATGTCTTCCACATTATCATCATTATTTTTTGATAATCTTTCCATGGAAGTAGGGATATCACATAAATCTGCATCTTCATCAAGTTGATCTACACCAACATATTTTTTTTGTCCTTGTAAAATAATAAACCACTATATATCTGACTGATCAACAATATAGAAAATCTGTTTTCATGTGTTTCCATTACAAATGAATCTAATGTGTCTTCCAATCTATGCAGATTAACAACTGTCATTCCAAAATCATTGGGTCTAACACTGTTGTTACTGATAAACCATTTTTAGTTAAAAACATGAACATTAATTTTAATGTAATAAAACTCTCATATTTCTTCTATGACTCCATAACATGCACCTGATTCAAAAATTGGATTTTTGACTTTATAACTCGAAAAATTAATTACTTCTATAAACACCAATAAACCAAAATTCTAAACTGCACTTCTGTTGTCCTGAGCTTTCATATGAAATGTATATCCATTAATGTCATAGTAGGAAAATGTTATCAAATCTAAACTAGGACCACCCACTAACCGTCATAATTTGTCTGATATATCTGATCTACTAAGCATAGTCTTTTTAAACCATGGAAAAATGTTTTTTTGTGCTCATTCAAAATCCATATTTCTTTCTCCCTTGGATGACTATGTTTAAACTCATTAATAATCAATGTGATATATGGTTGAGCATCAGATAAGTTATTCAAGATGTAAAAATGTACCCTCTTCATATGTTCAGCTGACAAGGATTTGAATTTCAAGCCACAAATCCATTTTCCCTTATAATTAACGCGTTCATGGAAAGATGGAGGAAAACCTATGTGATCCATCACAACAAAGTAGCTCGTACTAAACTCTGCAACCTCATCAGAAATATAATTTTCAATAATGAAGGATTCAAGTCGATTTCGATTCTTAACATACCCCTTAAATATTTTTATATACCTTTTAAAAGGATAAATCCAATGAAGAAATGAAGGTCCACAAAGATTTATTTTTGGAACCAGATGAACCATTAAATGCACCATTATATAAAAAAATATGGTGGAAAATAAATTTCCAATTGAAAAAGTATAAAAATATAACTTTTTTCTGAAGTGTTCAAATCCTTCGCATCAATCCCCTTATTACTAATTGAATTCAAAAAATAACACAAATTGATTATAGTCTTTCTAACACGGATAGGAAATATTCCAATCAATGCAATAGGAAGAAGTTGTTGCATCATGATGTGACAATCATGAGATTGAATACCAATCAAATTCAAACCCTTCAAATAGACATAGTTTTTTACATTTGAAGAATAACCTTGAGGAAAATTGATATCATGAAGGCACTGAAAAAATCTAATGTTCTCCGTCTTGGATAATGTATTAAAATACGAGAGAAGAAATTTTTATCTTCCATTAGGAGTGGGATCTAACTCCAAACCTATTCCCATTGATAGTAAGTCTAATCTTGCATTCAACCCATCTTTATACTTTTATTTAATATATAAAAATTCTCCCATAGAACTATTGAAAATATTATTCTCCACAAGCGTGACATCAATATTATGTTTTACTTTATGAAATCTCTAATATTGTAGCTCAAAAAGTATTTACCTTTTCTTCCAAATATGTCTATCATTACCAGATTTATGCGTCTTTCCCAATGTCACATCAAGGTTTTTCACCCTCTCAAAATACACATTAGGGGATAAAGGTTTTCGAGCAATATAAAATTATTGTGAGTCGTTGAATGCATTTTTTAGTCTTCTATAAGAGTAATACATAGGCAAAAACATCAAATGACCCATTTATATATTTTTCCTCCCATGATTCTATTGTCAATATAAAGTCTACTGTACACAAATTGGATATGATTTATCCTCATTAACATTATATCCAAAAAAATTTCCATATACTGGGATGTTATTTATAGTGAACATAAGCACTTTATGTAGTTGAAAACATTCCATTTTATAAGAATCATACACAATAATACCATCCTACAATAAAAGTTTCAATTCATTAATAATGGTGACAATAAAACATCAATATCATTTCCAGGTTGCTTCAGACCCCAGATCATTATACTCAACATGACATATTTTCACTTCATAGAAACTTCAGAAGATAGGTTTTAAATTACCAAAAAAAATAGTCCATGAAAAATGTGTGATACTAATGATTTGATATGGATTCATTCCATCTATGCACAACCCAAGTATGATATTTATTATTTCATTTCTAAATGTAGGATACTGGTCATTAATTTTCTTCCATTGTGGACAATCAGCTAGATGACGTATTTTTCTTTCACACATCCACTCATTAGCAATCCATCTTAACCATTTTTCATCATGTGAATTAGAAAATAAACATTTCAAATGATGAATTATAGGATGATACCAAAATACCTTGGTAGGGTTCTCTGTAATCTCTACATATACCTTTTATTTTTCTTTCAACTTATACTATGATGTCCCACATTTAGGATACTCTGACATAAATTAATATTCATTCTTATCTATCATACAATCATTCATAAATTCATGTATTTTCTTGTATCCCAATTCTATTGGGCATAATATTTTCTTGGCCTTATAATGTGAATCTATAATATCGTTTTATTTCGGAATAATGTCTTTTAAAATTATAGCATCTCTGTAAAAGTTCTATCCCTCAGTCCATGTTTCTCCTTTAGGTGAATCAATATTAAAAGTGCCGACAGAACTGTAAATTTCATACAACTAGGATAAAATGGTTTTTCATCATCACCATATAGACGTGTAACTATCAGTTTTATCTCAATTTTTTCTACTACAATATCACGAATCATTTTTTCAATTCTATCAGAATTACAGTCTTGTAATTCATCACCATCAGTAGTTTTGAAATTCTGTCCCATTTCAGCAGGAAAAATCAAAGGGTTGTAACTCGGATAAAAACCCTGAAAAATCAGATGATCTTTGATCTCTCTGCTTTTCAAATTCTTTATATTCGAACATTTCGGGTATGGACAAAAAAATGTTGTTTCTTGGTACATTTTGTTTAGCAACTTCCAAAAAGGCATATACCCCTTTCTAATTTTCTTTACTCATTCTATGTTCCATAATCCAACTTTGACTCATTATTACCTATAAAAAATATCAAAATAATACATCTTGTTAAAATAATTTAATTTTAGATTTATATGAAAAATATCATAATTTGAATTTAAAACAAATTTTGAAATATAAAAAAAATATGTGTATTTGAAAAATATATTCATGGAAATAATTTTTTTTAAAAAAATATAGTTAGATATAATATTTTTATATTTATATAAAAAATGACATAATTTGAAATTAAAAATGTTTTGAAAAAATAATTGGGAATATATGTTTTAGCAATCAGGGATTGGGGAACATTAAAATGAAAGATTCTACTTGATTTATATCAATATAGAAATGCTATTCATATCATAGAAAAGTGTCAAATTAAATATTTATATGACAATGATAAAAAATCTAGGAAGAAATTTTCATAGGGTTTGAAAGGAAAGATTAATTTATAATGGAAATACTTTATAAAGAAGAACTTTATTTCCAAAGAAGATGTTATCTTCAAATAAGTTGAAGTAGAGGAATTTGAAATCTATAAAAGCTTCTGGTAATAATTTATTACCTCTATCATAAACAAAAATCTTCAAAATATTTATTATGAAATCATTGAAATTGATGGAAGAGTAAAAGTTATTGTTAAATTATAATATACTCTTTAATAGATCAATATTTGGAGGGATAATAGGAAAATATTTTTAGGACTACATATCTCTCTCATATGGATCATGATATAACAGTATAAATTCATCTTAGATCATTTCTTCTTAATTTACACAAAGAATACATCCTGGTGAAACTAGATACCAAATTCACCCTTCTATAAACATGAATTATGATGTATTAATGTTAACATATGTATACATTCACCATCTTGATCCAAAGAAATAGGTATTAAATGGTTAACATCTTCAGTGAGCTCTCTAAGAGCTTCCTCACTAAGAATCCCTTTATGTACAATAAGTAAATAACCATGTAAATCTTCATTACTCCTAAATGAGAAATTTCAAATAATCTAACCCATTCATTCGATGATATTATGAGCTCTTATAAAAAAATATTATTGATGTATTTCATTTATATAAAATCATATTAAACTTGTAAATAGAAGTAAAAAATAGTATATGATAGAATGGGATATCAATATTTAAGAAAAATATACATACCCTTATCATTGAATGAATACCCACATAATAAATATTTAGAATTGTTGACCTTCAATTTATTTTTCTTCAATAACCCATAGAGACAACAAGAGAGGACTACAAATATTAATATGATGAAAATATTCACCTCTATATATCTTGTATCCAACTATGTTTATTTTTAAAGATAATGGTAGAGTAAGTTAGTTTAGATTCAAACACTCAATAAGTATTTTTATCTTATACGGGAAGAATAAAATATTGAATATAAAAGGTATTTTAATTTGAATATACTACCAAAATTAATAATTAAAGAATGATACAATTATTGATGGTAAAAATTTTTATTGAATAACTTTAATGGTTGTAAGGTTATAGGGTATAACATGCACAATAATGTTTTCAGGGTAGCATAAACATGGATGTACACACACACATGATAGAACACACATGGTAGCAACAAAAATCATAGAGCTTGCATGATATCACAACCATGGTTTATTTTACCAGAAAATAACTTAGCATGGTATAAAAGAAAACTATGAAACATACCATGATAACAAGAACAGTGATGGAAATATAATATCTCAAAACATAAATTTACGAAATCATAAAAAATAAAAATGAAACTGAGGCATGTGAGGCTTACTTGAGTGTTACGAGTTGACATGATAGATCTGGTGATAATAAAGTGATGAATGATGTTGAAAAAATGGGTTTGGAGGGAATGATATCAAAGAATTGTTTTTTGGTTTTCCATTTGAGAGAGGAAATCGACAGGTCTCCTGATTGAATAAAACATAATGGAAGAATACACGGCCTGATAAATCATTTAAAAGATTTATTACGTCGATTATTTAATAACTGACGTGATAAAATATTTTTTTTATGTTTATCAAGTTATTTATTTTATAATATTTAGGATAAATCACTAAGATTTGATTTATCATATGGGTATTTTTATAACCGACATGATAAATCACTAAGATTGGATTTATTATGTCATTTATAAAATAATTGATGTGATAAAACACAGAGATTCGATATTTTACGTTAGTTATAAGATAACCAATGTGATAACTCAAATATCGGTATTTTTTACATCAGTTATAAAATAACTGTTATTATAAATTGATTCCTGACATTTATGACGTCAGTTAAAAAACAACCAACATGATAAAATAATTTTTAGAGGTTTTCCTTCCAGTTATATATAACCAACGTAAAAAATGCCGATGTGGTAAACATTTATTGCACTTGTGAGAGTCATTTAATAGGTTAAGACTCTTCTATAAAAAAATAGTTAGTTGATAGAGTGAGATGAATTAATTACCTAACCATACCAAGCAAATAAATCTTAATGAGGTCATACATAGGATAATTGAATTCTCGAATCAAGGTTAGGTTGTAATTTTCCTATGAACCATTATCAGTTTATGGGTGGTTTGGTAAACTCTAGGTGAAATTTAGCAGTTCTAAATTTACCTAAGGCCATGAATTAAGGCAATATAACATTATTATTTAAATACAAGGCTGATGATTGGTACTGAAACAATAAACTACCAATATTTCTTAAAAAATGACAAGACTTTATGGGAAATCACCTAGACCAACTACTTCAAGATTATGAATCGTCACTCAACCAATAATGGACCATTGTTAAAGCTAGAACAAAGGAAGATGATAGTGTAGAAAAAAAACCTGAATATAGGGTATATAATCCCATATAAAGATAACAAATATAATAGTAAATAAAATATAGGAATAAGGGTATAAGAGTTGAAGCCTCAACTTTATCTTTCCTTTCATTAGAATGGGAGAATATTTAGATGGGTATTGATATAGATCAATCTGAAAGAGATTGGAAGCAATGGGGTGCTCTATTCTACAACAAAAAGGATGGATGAGGAACCAAAATTGAGGGGAGGGAGGTTATAATGTATGGGGTGGGGGGGGGTGAAAAAGACAAATTTGAACCTATTTAAAAAAATTCCATCAGGATATATGCTAATCGTTGGGTTCCCACGGGCTAACCATTGGTACTACAACAACATGTTGTAGTCTGTGATCTATCCTTGAACCCTCTAGTTCAGTTATGATACCTCTTGAACCTATTATACACAGAATAACATGGATATATATGCTGTCCTCACCTTTAATATAATCTTACAAGTATGAAATATACTTTTAAATTCTCTTCATCTGAGATACCACATAAAATAAATGAAAAACAAAATGGTCTCAAAAGGCAGGTTGTTATAATATATTTATAGGAACTAAAGAAAAATAGGTGGATAAATCATGAAATTGCTGGGCCAACAAGGAAGATCCGTTGAGTATCAAAGGATAGAAGTCGATTCATCAAAGATAACCTATATGATCAAGGAATAAGGAATTAGTGATTAGTGAATAGGAGTCACTCTGATTCAATTCCATATTGAAAGTGATAAACATCGAGTTATCTAACAATAAAACATTATGTGAGTACCTATAGAAGAACAAGGAGACACAAATTAGACTAGGGGAAAGTGAGATCACGAAATTGTTCGAGGAGGCGTTTTGGAGGACTCTTGAAGAACTTTTTGGACATAGTATAAAGAATCCATTGGGAGATATATGGAATCTTTTTAGAAGATATGTTAATATGGTGGATTCGAGTATATAAAACATATTAAAATATGGTAATTTGTATTCACAAGAGGCTTTGGTGTTTTGATAAATATTTTGTTAGGTATTTTAGGTGATTACATATTAGATTTTAAGGAGATAAATTTCATTTTAACAGATAGTTTATAGTGGAAAATGAGGGTTAACAATACCTAGAAAGAGTAGACTCACATTGAGATAGAACATTGTTTATAAAAAACCCAAATTTTAGTAATTAATCTTCCTTAAAAAAATAACATGTGAAGTAGCTTGACTTACACATAATAGAAAAAAATAAAAATAAAAAACCTAATACATCAATATAATAAAATTATTAAATATGATTGACATATTACGTTTTTAAATAAGAGGGGATCTGTATAAGTATCCAACTAATGAAAACTTTGTAAAAGTGAGTAATTCTCTTTTGTAAAATATTCTTTTTCGTTCCACATATGCATACTAAAATAAATACCTATCAAATTTAGAATAAGAATTTTATAATATTAACTTAATTTTAATGTTCTAAATATCAAAATTAGTCTAAGATTATTTTTTGTATTTTTTATAAATAATTGATTTTTTAGTAAATAGTGAAAAACACGGTCTTTACTAAAACCTTAGTGTTTTTGACTATATAAAAATTTAAGTATAAAATAATAAGTTATAAATTTGTTTTCTCAATATTAGAAAGATATTTGTTTAGTGAAACTATTAATTTAAAAAAACTATGTTGATTTTATAAAACCCAAGTCTAATATTCTGAAAATTAAGCAATATCTTTTAAGTAAAAACTATTTTTTGTCTTTTACCTTTTAATTAAGTTTTTCACATAGTTTTTAGATTTATTATAAAGTAAAATAAATATCTTTTGGTTATTATTAATATAATTAATTCCATTAAAAATACAATCCTAGATAATTTTTTTCCTAAATATAACATTTTTGATTAAAAATAAACTTTTTCAAAAAACGAGTTCTGACATGTTATATGTAATAATGTTAAAATAATTTTTAATTAAAAATAGAAACTTTTTTTTTATAAAATTTAATTCCTATTAGGAATAATTAGTTCCAAATTATTAAATATGGATATATTTTTTATATTTATTAAACGTAAATTACATAGGTAATAATTAATTACCATAGTAAAAACCTAAAATGGTGAAAGTAAAAAATATAATAATAAAAGAAAAAAATATCTAAAAAATTTAAAAAAATGAGTTTTTAAGTAATTATAGACCTATTATCATCACCCACTTCATTTGTTTCCATTTTCCATCCACATTCCAAGTGAAACATGTTATCTGTTTATAATAATATGTTATATTTATAAAAATATCTTTTCCTTCACCTATAAAAAGAGATCACATCCACCCTATTTTTATACTCATTATAACGAATCATATTAATAAAAAATCTAAGATAATATATCAAAAAATCTCTACCTATATATTTGAACCATTTATATTTCCAAAATACCAAGCTAAGGAGTTTTATGGTGTTACCTATGAGAGAACATCCAAAGGGAAAGGTAATGTTCACAACTGAGATCTTTAAATTCTTTTCTTCTTTATCAGGAAAGAATATACTCTATTCGTTAATGTATGATAAAATTGGTATCAATAATATGATGAAATTTTATTAAACTAATATAAGATCCATCTTATACCTTTCTATGAATCCATTAAAAAAAATGAATACGTCGTTATATGTACATACAGACTACCACCTCAATGAACGATGTGCTTTATTTTTCATCATCACCTTACATAAATGGTTATAAAAGCCTATTTAAAAGATTAATATAAAAATTATTTCAATATTAAGATTATGAAATTAAAAACAATTTCCTATCTTCCTCATGATCTATTGAAAATGAATTCATCATTCGGGCGTACGTGCGAACTACCTCCTCCATGAAATTAACAAAAAAATTTCACTATGGTATTTTATTATTTATACCAATATATTATAACCATATTCATAACATTAAAAACATTTAAATAAGATTATTATTATTTTTTAATATTTATATTATGCCAAATGTATCACTTTCTTAACCGTACTCACCTATAGATTTCTAATTGTTCTTGTTTGGGTATATTTAACCACATATGTGGATAATGTTATAAATTTAAATCATGGGTAACTAATGAAATTTAAATAATAGTGATATTGGAGAATAATTTGTAAATAATGATTTTTTGAATATTAATGTTAATATCTAATCTATTATTAAGATGCCACCCTTGTTCCATAAAAATTACAAAAACAAACTCATCACCCACTTCTTCACTCTGAAACATAACTAAAATAAATTTTAAATGAAATTATAGAATTATAAATAATTATAAAACATATATTATAATACAAATAATTTTCTCATAATGATTAACATTTAATATATAAAAATTAATCAACTCCACTATTGTGATTTTATAACTAAAAAAATCTTAAATCTAATAACATCTGATGATGAAAATTAAATAACAATAACTAATATATATTCATAAAAATGATTATAATGGAAGTTTAAATATGTTTATAGGTATTAATAAGGTCCGTAAATAGTTTATTAATATATAATGTTTTTTTAAATAAGAGTTTAGATTACATTAGACTAAATAATATTCAAGTTAATGTGTTTTTCTTTACTCAACATCTTTTCCCGAGTCATAATGATTCCTCTTTGACTATAGTATTATAAAATGTTTTTATTATATTATATGATGATATTACAGTTAAATTTTTACTTATTTTATATGGAATTAAACTAATTAATTTCTTTCATTATAAAATTGTAGGACGTTTAGTGTAATCTCCATATCTTCAAACTAACTCTTTTTCTTGCATATAAATGTTTAATCTTATAGAAAATCTCTATTATTGTTTTGAAATTATAATAATACATATTTTATAATAATAATATTTTCTTTATCTCTTTTCAATCGACTAATTTGTCACTATATTTAGAATTTTAGTTTTAATTAAAGTATTTTAAAAACATCTAAAAGTATTTCCCATTCAAGTTCATATTTTTATCTTCCACTTCATATTTAGAAGTGGATATAATTATATAATTTTCAAGACCCTATTATTTGTATTTAATTTCAAAGAGTCTTCTAAATTTTTGATTATGTTTCCTTATACAAAAGTATTCTTGAAAATGATGCCTAATTTTTTATCTAGAGAAAAACATTAATAAATATTTTCTAAAATATCTTTTTCTTAGTTTCACTTCCATTTTACTCTTTAAATATATAACTACTATGGTGTTATGTTTTATAATCCACCTTCTAAATTCCTTGGTGAAATTCTTCTATAAGGTAATTGAAATTTTATTATCAACCAATTAATATTTTATATCATGTTATGTTATTGCATTTGGAATTTATATGAAATCCATTTTCTTCATATGTGTTTTCATGATATAATGGATGATTGATATCTTATGTCACATGTATGTATAGATAATAATGGGTGGGGTCCGATATTACCCTCCAATGAATTAATTAAGGTTTTATATCTCATGAGGTAATATAGAGTGGGATTTCCGGGATATGATAAAAAATAAAAGGGAAATCTTTCTTGGATATGCTTAATAACTAAATGGTTGACCTTCTTGGACATTATCATAATATTATGACACCCTATGATTATTTTTCTATAATTATTCTATGTTTTTCTATGTTTCAGGTGAATTTTATACTTCTATGAAATATGGATATGATTATTCTCCATGAATATTGTTTATTATCTCTTGATTATGCACTCTTTTTTTCACTATATATATTCGTTCATTTGAGATTACATGTCATTATATTATTATTTATGTAGAAATATTATTAATATATGATCATTTATTGAGATATTTCCTTACTTCTCAGGTTTTATCATATGATTAGGATTTAATTCATGATGACATGTTTATGAGTTTCCTCCTTAATGGGCATTTGATACCACCACTTTCTTATGTCATTTTAATCTAGGTAATAAAGATTAGTATAACTTATAAGAGTTTTTATAGGATACTAGTTTAGATAAATTATGGTGAAATGTTCCAAAGTTAAATAAAATAAGTTGATTATGTTTATAGTACCTAATGACATAAAACTATACATTCTGGTGTATCTAATATGTTACACCATGACCATGAAATATTAATTATTTGAATTATTTAATTATTTTAAGCCTCACTTTTGATTTATGGTAGTCAAAAGGATAGAATTTAATTTTTTGGAGTATTTTTATCTATTTCATGGTGATCCTAAATGGTTAGTAGTAACAGTATAGTGCTCGTGTGGGAGACCGGGCGGGTCTTTGATGTAGTGCATGAATTGCACATGTTTTATTGAACCGTGCATAATGTGTGTGATTTAGCTCTATGAGTTGAAAGTGCCAAGTGTAATGGTTTGAAAATGGTTTTATCAAATGTGAATCTTTTTGGGGGAAACCATGTGAGGGGGGTTACTGGACTAGATGGTTTCCATAATCCTTTTAGTGAATGGTTTGGTAAACCGTGCACAAACCGTATGGGTTTCCCAGTATTTTACAATTATAATTTTTATTTTATTTTTGTTTCCCTTTTTTATTTATCTTTAATTTCTACACCTTTCTTTCATCCTCTCTCCCTTTTACTTCATGCGATAGATTCCTTATTCCTCTCTAGCCATGCATGCAACCCTCCCTCTCCCAATCCACCTTCATCTGATGATTTCAGTGGGTTTCTTCTAGTTTATTAGTAGAAGTCTCAAGGTATTCTATTATCTTATGTTCGTATACATATTTCAGATATCTTCTATTCTTTTATTAACTCTAATTTTATCGCCTAAACCCTATGGGGTGGTTTTATCAAATTTTTGTTCTATTTTCTAGTGTTAGGTCTTATAAATGGTCTCTTGGGTCATCTTCAGGCATATTTCAGCATTCAATACAAAGAAAAATCGTATTATATCATTTGAGTTTTCCTACCATTGTTTGAGGTTTCTTTAATACACCATTTTTGTTTCAATTTTATTTGGGATCTTTTAGTGATTTTTGGGTGTCTAGTATTTTTATAGTGCATCTTGGTCATCCTTGAAGCAGTTTCGAGTCGCTGGGGATGAAGGTGGCCTACGAGTGTATGTATAGGTAGGAATATATATATATATATGAATGTTCCCCATTTTTATATATTCACTCGTGGAAGGGAGAATATATACATTTAGGATATGTGTACATACATATATATGTGAAAAATGCATATGTGTGTAATTTTAAAGGGGCATATGCACATACAATAATATATGTAAGGACCCCTTATACATATTTTCCATGTTAATATATACAAAGTGGATAAGTGTCCTAAAAAATATGTAAATTTTCATATGCATGCTAGTAGAAAATGGGAAGATTCATGTTTTTTTCCTCAAAGACATCGAGTTACGAGGTGTTTCATCTTGTCTCTATTTCTGTTTAGGCAGGTTTTCTATGCCTGAGCCTTTAATTTATAATTCTTTATTACATGAGTATTTTAAAATTATGTCTTTATATATTTGTGATATAAATATTTTAGGTAAAAATGGCTACACGTCATAAAAATGGGTTTTTTACTTATTTACATAGTTTTTGTAAGCTCACATAAAAGATTTCCTTTAAATTTTTAATGTCGTAATAATGTTTAAAATAGTTTTGTAAATGAATATTAACATGTGAAGTGATTTTAATGGATCTAAAAGTCTTTTGTTAAATATGTTTCTAAATCATGACCCTTTTGGAACCTTAGGAAGTTAATTTGGTAACTGAATGACAATGAGTACCCATTTGGAATATTTAGGACATGTTTTGTTCCTATTTATTGGTTTAGGAAATAGTTTTGGAAATGAATTGGTTTGAAAAGGTTAAGGACGATTGGTGCCTTGTGACATTTTAGAAGTGGTTTTAATGTGACCTAATGTGAAGACTCAGTTGTCACTTTGGGATGGTTTATTATTTGAT
Organism: Viscum album; assembly: GCA_963277665.1. Classification (NCBI taxonomy): domain Eukaryota; kingdom Viridiplantae; phylum Streptophyta; class Magnoliopsida; order Santalales; family Viscaceae; genus Viscum; species Viscum album. The sequence goes on from OY728161.1 coordinate 826,717,473, forward strand.
GGTACCTCTATGGTGGTCCCTCTGAGGAGAGGTACATCACATAGGTGGTGTTTGAATTTGGGTTATCCATGAATACTGGAATCTGTTGGTTGTTGGTCCATGCCATGTGTGTGATGACCTACCCATTCTCCATATACTATTATTATTGGATTCATGGGTGTCATATAGGGGGTTGAGTGACAGTTTCTTATCAACCCAGCTTATATAGGTTGGTACCCCATGGATGTGTGAGATGCTAAGTAGGATGTTTCACTAGTGAGGATAGTTTAGAGAAACTAGGTTGGTGATCATCTATGGAGATGCACCATATGTCAGAAGGTGAGTATGAACATAGTACATCTAGGGATTTCTTCTGGATATGATTAAGAAATTCCCATGATTACATATTGTATGTTTCTCTTGCATTTTGTGACATCCTCACATTGCATTTCAAATCAAAATACTTGTTCTAGCACCATTTTTCTTTAAAAAAATTATTTAAATTAATTTTCCTGATTACATAAATTTTATAGAAAATATAATAAAAATGGGGTTTTTCTAAAAAATTGAATCATGTTAAATTTTTAAAGAATGTAAAGCCTTATTTTTATATGTAGTATTTTAAAACTAGAATTTATTGGTTTTCTTTTTAAAATTTATCATAGGGAATAGTTTATTTTAGGCAGGCCTGTTGAGTTTTAAAACTCACACCTATAGTTTAATATTTTTTTAGCTTCTAGTGTGGCTTCTAGCTAGGATTTGGACACTGTGGTGTGACATTATTTTAGTGGTCGGTATTGACCCTTAGGATCATATGAAGGTATGTGTGTTTTTATTTTCATCCCACTATAAGTGTTTAATTTTATTGGTAAATTTTTATTAATTTATTTGTCATCTTTTAACTTGATGAAATCATTCATAATGTTTTTATTTTGATTCCCGACACTAGTTTATATCTCAGAGGTATTGAGAACACCCATCAGGCCTTGTCGCGAGTTGACTCAAGTTACTGATTCACTGTTGACCCATGTTGGTTCCTAACAAAGTACTATTAGAGTAGGTTTCCCTTGTTATTCAGGGATGTAAAACAGTTTCTATGTAGTATTTTCATAATTCAGGTGGTAAGTCACAGGTAGGTTCTTTATCACCACATATTCATAAGAATTATTGAATTTACAGAGTGGTTAGGGTTTGTTATTCCGCAAAATCTCAGTGTGGATCTCAAATATTTTTTGGGTTTTGTTTTTATTATATTTTTATTAGTTTGGATTTTAGAATTATTGTATTATTTTGGGAAACTCCAGGGTTTGGAGCAAGTTATTTGGATGAATTAAAAGGGACGTGTGGTTGTTGAGAATAGTTTAGAAAACCATGCATAGACCATGTAACTACCACTATTGACCTCTAATTTTCTCACGTAGTTGGTGGATGGCCTACCAAACTATTTGGTTAAGCTGTGCGTAATGATTGTTATTTTGAGTTTTTTTTGGATTTTTGACCTGTTGAGTAGTGGGTGTCTTTCATTTGATTTTAAGGTTGGATTAAGATAGTTTTTGGGTGCTTTTATATAGATTTTAAAAATATGTATTATTTTAAAACATTGGTGACTAGTTTATGCAAAATGGGATTTAAAAAATGGAAACTTTGAATATTTTTGAAATTTAAATGGGTTCTTTGGAAAATGGAAGTTATTTTAGAATGTGATTTCTGATTTTAAAAGGGATATTTGAAAAGTGGGATGGAATTTTCATGTGAATTTGTAAAAGTATTGTCATTAAATTTTAAGGGATGTTTTTGTAAATTGATTGGTCATGTATAAAATAGCGGTTTGAAAAGTGATTATTCTATTTGATCCATGGAAGTCTTATGGATTATAAAATGTATGAATATATGCATGTGGTAGGTGTATGGTTGTGGTAATGTGTGGATGGTTTTGTGAGTTGACATAAGATGTATATATGTTAGGATTTATAGAATAAAAATGGAGAGTGCTTAAACTATTAATGTTGTTTTCTTTCTGAAAGTGGTTTAGAAAAAGGGGGGTTTAAATTATTTTCAACAGTGTGGGTGCTGTGTTGTTTCTTTTTTTAATTTGTAGTTTTTGTTTTTGGGACTTTTTAATTCATATGTGTTGGAAGTTTTTAGGTGTTTATTTTTGATTGGGATGTGGAATGTTTTCTTATGATTCATTATGATTTGGTTTTATATTTATTATATTTTGTGTATTCCCCAGAAGAGTCCTAGTAATGTATCGATAATTGGTTTTAGGAGTTTATTCCTTGGTTTTCTAAGTGAAGGTCAGTGGGAATGGGTGATTGTCATCATTTAGTGTCTTGAAATCATAAAAATTGAGGGGGTTGGGGTCTTTGAGGAAATTTTGAATAACTATTTCTTTGTGTATTCTCATTGACAAATTTACACGACTTTAAATTGAGTGGTGGAACAGAAGTCTCTCCATACATTGTAACACACCCAGGTTTTCTTGGGATTTCATCCATATTTTTCTTCTTAAAGGATAATAATACCAAATCTATAGTGTCTTATGAAATTATGTTTCATTTGGAGTGGCTTGTTGGGTAACCTGAAGTGGCTTTCTAAGTGGTAATACTGAAAGAAGATGTTTCGTTTCAAGATTTTTAGATCCTAACCATGGGGAAACAAATTATCTAGGACATCAGGGATACAACCATAGGCCTAATAGTGAATCTTTTCATGCAGTAACGGAGCTATTGGGTACAGAAGATATTGAATCAACCTATTGTCTCTGAAGTTGGAGTATAAAATGTTTTATTTTCCATAACACCCCAGGTAAATAAAGAATATGAAATTTTCACATTTATCCAAATTTGTGAGTAAAATATTAATATAACTTTAAAGGGGACGCTATGCTCGATGGTGTAACCAATATGCAACAAAAGGTTTCTTGGGAATCTTACATTGCACTCTAATAATAAGATAATATTATTTTAAATGGTAGTTAACGCCTAGCTTTTGTGATGGAAGGAATGAACAGAACTAACTAAAAAATTATTATATATGTTTGTCAAATATTTTTAATTTTTACAATAAATGTTAGAGGATTAAAAATGCGAATGAATCCAATTTTAAGCGTAAACATTCTAATATTCTTTAAAAGGTCGATTAACCGCCTTTTGATGGAGAACCTCTTTTAAATACACTTTTTGACAATTTTATGTGTTATATTTGACAAAATAAATTTCTTATTTAGAATCGGGACATCAAAATTTACTTTGTGTAAATTTTTGTTATTTTTCCGATTCAGTTCATTTTTTATGAATAGTGAAAAATGTTGTATTTTAATTCAAAACCACTTTTTAATCTAATTTATTTATATGATTAAATTATCTTTTGAATTGTTTTTAAAGTGAAATTAGAATATATTTTTACCATTTAATCCAATGGTGGACATTGGAATTAATTTCACTTTGAAATTGGACTTAAACTAGTGTCAATCTTTTGATATATGTTGTTTCATAAAAACACACTATTTGTCATGACAGCGGGAATTAATTATTAAATTAATTAATGTTACTAATATGTTTTGTATTTTTTAAAATAGAAATAATTTTTGAATTCAGAATATCAAATATAGCTTAGGGTAAAGTTTTGGTATTTTTCTGAAAAACTTCAGTTTTTGATGAATAGTGAAACCACTAAGTGGTACTTATAAAAAAATGATTTTCCGTTTAAATGAAAATTTACCGCCTTTGTGTTTTAAAATTCAAAAATATGACATACATGGTTTTCATTAAGAAGTAAAATGCGGTTCAATGGGATTAAAATAATTTTCTGGTGAATAGTAACTTATTAAGTTTTTAATCGCGATTAGAGGTAATTAGTGTAGTTTAAGGTAAAAATAATGTTCTAATAATATGAAATGACCTAGAAACATGTCCTAACATCATTTTATGTGTCATGGATGACCAATAAAATCCATGGGTCAACTTGGGGATCCCATGGAGCCACTTTTTTAGGAAAATGACATAAATTACTTTTTATTTAAAGTTAAAATAAAAATGCCACAAACATGAGTTGTTTAACTAATACAATTTTTACATGGGGTTATACAAGTCAGATTTTTTACTATAAATATTAATTGGAAATATAAAAGGATTTCCTACATCGTAGTAGTTTTTTATAATTTTTAGACATTATCTAAATTAAATTATTTATGACACCATGATGATGCAGTGATTACCTCATTATTTTATGATTTAAATAAAATGGAAAGATAATGTAAATTATAAGACCTAAACATGTCCAAAACCTATTGTATGGTTGGATTTCGAACCCTTATCACCTTATCCTTGATACAAATCAATGTGGGACCATTAAAATCCGAAACGCATTCTAAAATAAAGTAACATTTTCTTACTTTCCAAGAGTTCCCTCCTCTCCTCTTATAAAAGGCCCCCAACTCTACCTCCTTACCCACACTTCCAAAGCCTTTGTCTCAGCCAACCCCTGCCCATTTTGTCTATCCACATCCCTCTATAACTCTTTGAAGCCTCACTTTGTTCCGAAGTCTTACCAAGGAAGCCTTTGAGCTCAAACCAAAGGGAGTTACCCGATTTTAAAGTAATGTCTTCAGTTGAGTCCTTTTGTTTTATTTTGATTCTCCAACCCACTAAACTCTTTTTATTCCTTTCTTTTGTAAAAAACAGTATCTTACATATACTATTATTTTTTTATGTTAAGGATTATAGATACACTTACACACACCTTCATCTAATGGTTACAGAACATACTGTTTCTGTGGATGGCGAATTACTGCCTCACGAAACGATGATTGTTCAATCTTCTCTTAACACCTTTAATGGTGGCCATTATGTTGTCACTACATTTATATATGATATATAATATGTTTATGTTTTCCTTAAGCTTCTGTATTTTTCATTAATGGAATACCTTTATGGCTTCCATTATGGGTATACGCGATATCTTCATTTTTGGGAGTGCGGACTACCGCCCCCTCAAAGTGATTTGATTCGTTAATACCATATGTGGTACGTATAAAGAATATATTTAATGATATTATATATGATACCATACTGGAATTAAAATACTATTTTGTATCATTATGTTTTAATTCCATTAAATATGAAATAGAAATGGAAGTAGCGTTCATGTGTACGTACGTCTTACCATCTCCATGAACGGTGCATTTCAATTATTAACTCTAAATGTTATGTTATATTATAAATGCATGAATATACTAGAAATATATGATATATATGATATCTACATCATGAATAAAATTCTGGATATAATGGATATTTTACCACATGAACAACTTGTAATTATAAAGAGTTTATTTTTGACTCAAGTACCAATGATCGTTAAAACGACCGTTATTAACTTAAATAATAACATAGTGGTCATGACATGGTAATAAGTGATATAAAAGAAATAATGAACTTGAAAAATGTTCTTAAGGAAGTATAAATTAACTCAAGTTTATTATTCAGAAGATTAAAGAACGATCGGGTCATGTCGGACCCGAGGTAAGGGATCCAACCTCTCTCATTCTTTTTAAGTACACTCTTTTATGTCATTCCTTTTAAGCTCATATTTCTTATGATTGGGATGATCTTTTAAATTAATCTTACTGTACTTTTTATGTTCATATGATGAGATACCCTATTTTCTATCATCAATCCATTTTTGAAGTTTTAACTGGCGTCGTTGGGCTGCCGAGTTTTCGTAAGATATTTTTCATCTCACTTTTATTCCCATGAGATTTATGCTACATTTGCCACAATTTCCTTTGAGTGGTGTACGTACTGCCCATTATTTTACTCATTGTGTAATATACTTTCATTTATGAGTATTTACATCAATGTTGTATTGTCCTCCTTTCATGGGGTGTATGTTTCGAAAGATACCCATGTCTGTAAGGGAACCTTTCACCCTCCTCTTTTTAAAAGACTTATTTTGTTATGTCTTTTAATTCACATACTATTATGTTGTGATATGTTCTTCTGTATCCTTATTTATTTAAATTTTATGACCAAGTGATGAGATACCCTTTTTATCTCTCATCAACTCTTTTTCTGAATTTTGAAGTGACGCCGTTAGGCTGTCGAATTTTTGCAAGGGAACTTTTTAACCCAATTTAGATTCTTTGTGATAAACTTGTACACCTTGAATATGTCGTTCTATGATTATGTGTGAATGTCCTCTGATTTTTTTACACTTAATACCCACTTATATTTCATGTATTCGTTTGTCACACATAATTATGTAACTGATTTATCCTCAATCCAAGGATACCGTCTTTGTATGGGACTTCGTCTCAATCTCCTTTCATTGAGGCATTTTTGTTTTATACACAACATTCTTTTATATGGTATATAAACCCCTTTGACTTTTACGTTTATTCAAAAGGAATCTATTTTCTACGAAGCGTTTACTAAATGACAAAAAGAAATGTTTTTGTCATACGTATGAGGCGACAAGGACTTCTCCACCGCCGTGACCATTATTTGAGTTTTGGCTTCCTCTACAATCCATACATTTTTTGTAAAAGAAAAATAAATACCATGTTTTACTTTTCATTTATTTTGGTATTCAAAATGGTTTTCATAATGTTTTTATATCAATGTGTTGTATTGATATCTTGTTATTGAAATGTGGAAATGTTATGTTTCCTTTATGCATGTTTTATGTGATAAGATTATGTTATGGTTCTTGGGCATTGTTATGAAGATTGGTGGTTTCGTGATAAACTAAGGGCGGGTGAGCCCGATATACCTCTCCAATGAATTGGGTAATGCGAAGGAGTGAAACGTTAAGGTTTATCTGAAGAGATTTAAGTAATATACTGTAGTGGGTATTCCAAACATAACCAAGAGGGTTACTCCCTATGTAAGAATGTTATGAATGCCTCAAGTTACCTTTTATGTCTTATGATTTCTATGATTTATTCATGATTTGATGAGGTATGTTAAAGTTCCTATGTTTTATGTGTAAAGTATAATTTCCTTCTTATGTATATATGAACTCATGTTTCCTTTCCATATTTTTATAACCCATACTGAGATTTTTATGCTCATCCCAAGTTTTTTTTGAAATGTTTTTCACAGGTCAGGGGAAAGGTACATGATATGATGATATTGTCAAGGAAGTGTCAAGAAAGAATCCATGTTTTATTTTAAATATGATTCCATTGATGGGAAAAATGAATACTATCTTTATGTAACCACTTTGTTTAAATTTGGAATATAATGCAAGTTTTATGATCTAATTCTCTAAAACTCTAAAACTGAAAAGATCCTCAATGTGTAATCTTGTAATAATTGAAGATTAAGTAATGTTTAAGGCCGGGGCCTTATAGTTGGTATGAAAGTTCGGTTTAGATAACTTTAGAGGTTATGGTATTCTTTAAGCATAAGTGACATTACCATAATGGTTAGGATTTCAGAAAGATTCCTAGTTTTAGATAAAGTGAATGAGTTAGTATATCTTAGTGTTTATATTCCTCATTAGTACATGATGGTTTTGTTGATATACTCAAACTGACCTTTTTGGTTTTAGTAAATGGTTGGATCTAGCAGGCACCAAAGTAACCGTGGATGTGAAGGAAACTGTGACAGTTGTTTGAGCAAGAAACTGAATGATCTGGGAGCTTCAAGGAGATCTCTTGTGTTTATCCTCAACCAACTATCTAGAGTCATGATTGACCACCTAAACATTGGTGATTTCTCTAAGGCATCATATATGCGAGAAAAAAATCTCTATGGAACTTCAGGTAATAATCATAAAGGTAAGTGTGTTCAAAAACCTATGTGTCAAATATGTGGAAAGAAACACCTAGGAAAATGTTTCAAAGGGACAGAAATATTCTATATATGTGGAAATTAAGTTCATAAAGTAAGAACCTACCATGGAAAAAGGAAGCATCCAGTTGACTCAAGGAAAGGGAAAGAAGTTCTTTCTGAGGGATCAATTGAATGTTTTAAATGTGGTGTGCATGGTCATTATGAAAACACATTTCCTATGAAGAAGTTTCATGAATGGGATCACCAAGATCGTACAAATATTTGTTTACCAATACCTAATTCCATTCTGATTGAGGATGAAGAAACTGACCCGAGGTAAGGGATCCAACCGCTCTCTTTCTTTTTAAGTACACTGTTTTATGTCATTCCATTTAAGATCATCTTTCTTATGATTGGGGTGTTCTTTTAAATTAATCTTACTGTATGTTTTATGTTCATATGATGAGAGACCCTATTTTCTCTCATCAATCAATTTTGGAAGTTTTAAGTGCCGTCGTTAGGCTGCCGAGTTTTCGTAAGGGATTTTTCATCTCACTTTTATTCCCATGAGATTTATGCTACATTTGCCACAATTTCCTTTGAGTGGTGTATGTACTGCCCATTATTTTACTCATTGTGTAATATACTTTCATTTATGAGTATTTACATCAATGTTGTATTGTTCTCCTTTCACGAGGTGTATGTTTCGAAAGATACCCATGTCAGTAAGGGAACCTTTCACCCTCCTCTTTCTAAAAGACTTCTTTTGTTATGTCTTTTAATTCACCTACTATTATGTTGGGATTTGTTCTTCTATATCCTTATTGATTTAAATTTTATGACCAAGTGATGAGATACCCTTTTAATCTCTCATCAACTCTTTTTTTGAATTTTGACGTGACACCGTTAGTCTGTCGAATTTTTTCAAGGGAACTTCTTAACCCAATTTTGATTCTTTGGGATAAACTTGTACACCTTGAATATGTCATTCTATGATTATGTGTGAATGTCCTATGATTTCTTTACACTTAATACCCACTTATATTTCGTGTATTCATTTGTCACACATAATTATGTAACTGATTTATCCTTAATCCAAGGATATCATCTTTGTATGGGACTTCGTCTCGATCTCCTTTCATTGAGGCATATTTTGTTTTATACACAACTTTCTTTTATACGGTGTATAAACCCCTTTGAATTATACGTTTATTCAAAAGGAATATTTTTTCTACGAAGTGTCTACTAAACAACAAAGGGGAATGTTTTTGTCATACGTATGCGGCGACAATGACTTCTCCGCCGCTGTGACCATTATTTGAGTTTCGGCTTCCTCTACAAGCCATAGCTTCTTTTTAAAAGAAAAATAAATACCATGTTTTACTTTTCATTTATTTTGGTATTGAAAATGGTTTTCAAAATGTTTTTATATCAATGTGTTGTATTGATATCTTTTTATTGAAAGGTGGAAATGTTATGTTTCTTTTAAGCATGTTTTATGTGATAAGATTATGTTATGGTTCTTGTGAATTGTTATGAAGATGGGTGGTTCTGTGATAAACTAATGGCGGGTGAGCCCGATATAGCTCTCCAATGCATTGGGTAACACAAAGGAGTGAAATGTTAAGGTTTCTCTGAAGAGATTTAGGGAATATACTATGGTGGGTATTCCAAACGTAACCAAGAGGGTTACTCCCTACGTAAGAATGTTATGAATGACTCAAGTTACCTTTTATGTCTTATGATTTCTATGATTTATTCATGATTTGATGAGGTATGTTAAAGTGCCTATGTTTTATGAGTAAAGTATGCTTTCATTCTTATGTATATATGAACTCATGTTTCCTATCCATATTTTTATAACCCTTACCGAGATTTTTATGCTCATCCCAAGTTTTTTTTTTGAAATTTTTTTCACAAGTCAAGGGAAAGGTACATGATATGATGATAGTGTCAAGGAAGTGTCAAAAGAGAATCCATGTTTTATTTTAAATATGTTTCCGTTGATGGGAAAAATGAATACTATCATTATGTAACCACTTTGTTTAAATGTGGAATATAATCCATGTTTTATGATCTAATTATCTAAAACTCTAAACCTGAAAAGATCCTCAATGTGTAATCTTGTAATAACTCAAGATTAAGTAATTTTTATGGCCGAGGCCTTATATTTTATCCTTGATAGGGTTTTTAATTTTTGGAACTTTTTGTTGGGGGAACTTGTTGGCCTCGTTTTCTTGTTATTTCTGTGGTTGTTCCTTGGGGATGTGAAATATTGTATGGTTAGGTTTTCAGGGTTGGGTCATTTTGTGATGAAAGGTGGCTTGTTCAGTGTTTCTCTCAGTACAACCATCTTGATAGTTAGTTACATAATGGGGAGGATACCCACTATGGTTCTTGTTGATGTCTTCTCTTAATCTGGTCAGGTGTGAATCATGAATTTAAGAGGTCACAGTAGTGTTAGGGGTTTTTATCTGGATTTGTGAATTGTGTCAACTTGGGATATATGTGTTTGACCAGAGTCCTATTGTAGTGTAAGGATCATAATAAAATGAATGTATGGAATCCTTGGATTTTAACGCATTCATGATGCGACATATCCTTATTAATGACTCAACCAACCTAAATCATAGTGGTGGTTGGTTAAACTAAGAAATGGGTAATGTTAGGGATACTCTTGGAGATCCCAAATAGAGCATGATGATTTTATTTTGTGATTTATATTTCAAGGGTAGGATTGTTCCATGTTTTGATATTTTGATTGAATATTTTATCCTCTTTCGTTGTTTCTTTTTTCTTATGATTTTATTTCTTTGGGTCTTGTTCATTCCATCTTCTATTCCGGGTTTGTTTCTTTGATAATGGATTATTTAATATTTAGATGGGATCAATTTATTACGAGAATGTTGAGTATTCGATATATTATCTTTTGGTGGTGAAGGTTTCATTTCATGTGATGTGTTCCCTTTTCTTAGAGTCTTGTTCAATTGAGTGTTTTGGTTCTTTTTTGGGGAAGAAATTGTTAATAATAGGGATAATTGTCACACTATAACCTTGAAATATTAATTATTTTAATTAGCTAATTATTTTTAGCCTCAATTTTGAGTTCAGATAGTTGGTAGGCTATAATTTAAATTTATAGAGGCTTTTTCATTGATTCACGATTATCCTGCATGATTATTAGTAACAATGTGGTGCCCAGGAATGTAACTAGATAGGTCTGTGATTTGGTACAATACTTGATCACATTTTATTAAACTATTTGAAAAGCATGCAATTTTCTAATGTTAGTTCATAGTTCCAAGTGGCACGGTTGGTGTGTGGTTTTATCAACTATGTTTCTACCTAGGGGTAACCATGTGATGAGGTGCGTGGCCTAGAAGGCGACCAGTTCATGGTTACTGAACACTTTGGTAAACCATGAAAAACAGTGTGGTTTTTACAATATTTTATTATTTTGATTTTGATTTTGATTTTCTTTTTTTATTTTATGTATTTTTTCCTACCTTTTTTCCCTTATTCCCTTTTTCATTGTATGACATCCCCCGTCATCCTCTCTAGCCACACACACCACCCTACCTCCCTCGAGACCTCTTTATCCGATGATTTCACTAGATTTCTTCTTTTTTCGTGGCTAATGTCGTGAGTTAAGCTATCCCTATCCATTTTCTCCCTCTTTTGGTTGATTTCTCTTCTCCTCATCACTCTGTTTTGATAGGTAGAACCCTAGGGTTTAGGTTGATCAATTTTTGGTCCTATTTTCTGGTGTTAGGGCTTACGAAGGGTCTCATGGGTCTTCTTTGGGCATGTTTTGGCATTAGCTGAGGAATACAAAGCATATCCTACCATTTATGTTCACCCACAATCATTTGAGGTTAGATTTTTCCTCCATTTTTTTGTTTCATTTTTTGGGTTATTTTTGTTATTTTTTGGTTTCTAATATTTTTTAGTGCCTACTGGTTATCCTTGAAGAAGTCTCAAGTCACTGGGGCTGAAGGCGCACTACTGTAAAATCGAATTATACCCTCAGTTTGAAACTGTAGTTATTGGATATTACAATGGTTTCAAAAGTGTGTCTTATTAAGTCATCGATATATCTTTGAGCTAAACACATGGTTTGAAATACAATATACCCATTGTTATGAACTATGTGATGTGGTGTATGGAAAATTTTCCAACATGTAAATAACCCTATACCCACGGTTCTCAAACTGTGGCTATAGGATTGAAAATAAATTATACCCCCAGATTCGAACCTCAGACCGCCTCTTCTCAGTTGACATGCCTAACCACTACACCACATATTTTTATGCATATATAAATATATATTTACTTATATATATTTTTATAAACTGTGTAAATAGGTGGAAAATCATTGGTAATGGTTTTCTCAAGGATTTTTTTTGTTCCAGTGGAATTTTTTTTCATGGGATTACATGAGAAAGTTACTCCCATGGGCATCATAATATATGGGTATAGGTCAAACCTATACCCATGGGTTTAGAAAACCATGGGTATAGGTTTTTAACTGAAACCTATACCTACTATTTTGGGAAAACCATTGGTAGATATTGGACATATACACACAAAGTTTTTATAATTGTGGGTATATATCCTAAACTGAACTCTATACCCATGGTTTTTGAAAAACCCTTGCCGTTGGTTGGAATATTCATACTATTACCATGGTTCTCAAAAAAACTATGGGTATAGGTTCTAAAACAATCCCGATACGCACGGTTTGATCCAATGTCGTTGGAATTGGATCTTTTTCTAGTTGTGGAAGCTAATGATCATTTGTATAGGTAGGAATATATATATATATATATATATATATATATATATATTCTCTCTTTATATATATTAACACATGGAAGTGAGAATATATACTTTGGGTTTAGGTGTTCTTATATATATATATGTAAAAACATCATACATTTGTAAGTGTAATGGAGTATATGCATGTATAAACACATATGTAAGGACCCCATTATACACATTTTACAATTAGAACACGTACATAAGGGATATGTATCCTTATATATATGATAAGGTACATATGAGAGAAAGAATAAAAAGGGAATATTCATGTTTTTGTCATAAAAGACATTGAGTTCCATGGTGTTTCATCTTTTTTCCCTTCCCAATGATGTAGGATCCCTATGACAGATCCTTTAATTTGAATTCCTTGATTACTTTATAATTTTTAAAAGTAACTTTTTATATATATGTGGTATATATATGTTATAAAAAATTGGTTTATCTTCATAGAGATAGTTTTTTAGTTTACATAACTTGTTTAACAAATTTTACAATCTTTCCTTTAATTATGATGTATCCTAAATGTGTAAAATAATTTTCTAAATGATTTCTAACATGTAATGTATGTTTCTTGGAACTCAAATTATTTGGTTAAATGTGTTTTCTAAATATTGGAACGTTTGAAATCTTGGAATGTGAATTTGGTAACTAAATGATAATTAAGGTCCAGTTAGAGCCATTAGGTCATATTTTGTGATAACTATTTAGTTTTATTGATGGGTTTGGAAATGAATTAGTTTGGAAAGGATGAGGATAGTTAGTTCATGCCACATGTGTGATGAACTCCCCATTATTCAAATATTATTATCACAGGATTCATGGGCGTCAACTAGAGGGTCTATTGATGGTTTCTTATCGACCCCAATTAGAGGGGTTGGTACCCCTAGATATGTTAGAGGGTATATGGGATGTGCCACTGGTGAGGCTTATTTAGAGCAGCAAGATTTCTGATTAACAGTTGTGTTGCACCATATACTGATATGTATGTCAAGATGACGTACGTTTAGAAATTGATTTTATATATGATTAAGAAATTCCCATGATTAAATACTTTTATGTCCCTATTTTGTTTTTTGACACCCTTACTTTACATTTCATTTAAAAATTCCTATTCAGAAATGTTTTTTTATATTAATTAATTTAAATTAATTTTTATTATTTGGAAAATATTCTGGAAAATGTAATGAAAAGAGGTTTTTCTTAAAAATAGAATCATGTTACTTTTTTTAATGAAAGGAAAACGTTATTTTTATATATTTTATTTTAAAACTGGGTTGAATTATTTTTCTTTTTAAATATATGACCAGGGAATAGTTTATTTCAGGCATACATACTGAGCTTTAATACTTACGCCTATAGTTTCATCTTTGTTTTTAGAATATAGTTATTCTTCTAGCTTGAATTCGATTACTGTAGTGCAACTTTGGGTTAGTGGTCGGTGGTGACCCATAGGGTAACATAGAATTATGTTTATTTTACTTTCTTTCCACTTATAGTGTTATTTTTATTGTTTTCTTTTTATTGTCATATTTTTCTACTATTTTATGGGGTAAACCATTCCCAATGTTTTTATTTTGATTCCCAACAATAATTTCCAGCCTCAGAGGATCATGACTGTCTCTCGGGCCTTATCACAGACCAACTTGGGTGGCCAGTTTGAGGTTGACACATGTTGGTTCAGGATAAGCTATTTATGAGATGCAATGTTTTACTTATTGAAATAATAAAAAATAAATATATGTTTAGGATGGTTTGTATTGAAGAATGTTATTTTATCCCTAGATCTGGGAGTATGAGTCTAGGTAACCTCATTGGTTTTCATATTAATTGTTTATTTAATTTTACGTATTAGATTTTTAATTTTTATGGATTATTATAAGAGATATTTAGTGTAAAACCTAGAGATATGTATATTCAAATGAAAACATCTTTTTGTATTGGTAAAGTAGATATTATATGGGTTTAATGAAATTTTATTCCTATCTAGATACTGGAAAGTGGATGCAGATGTGGCATAGATAAACCTAGTGGAAATCACCCTAAAAATATTGTAAATTACCAACTCTATCTTCACATGCAGAATGAATAGTGGGATTTAGACTAAAAACCTAACTAGACACTCCAAGGGGATATTCTCCAAAATCTCACTCACTCTTTATGAACCATTATGAAGGATTTGAGAACATCATTATGGTATTATTATACAACATAATAGTAGATATACAATGAATAATCTAGAGTGAAACCTAGAAATAAATAATCCAGAGTACATATTTTATTTATGATTTATTCCGTATATGTTAACACTTATTTATTTTAAATTAAGAAATGTCATATTTTTTTTATTTTATGAAATTCCTTATGGAAGGAAAAACATGGATAGAAATGGGTGTGATGTTCATTGCATTGATTGTACAAATGAGAACAAAATATGATGGGTTCATGAGTACATAATCGTGTAAAAATTATCACTCATCTTTCCCAAGCTACGAATATTAGAAAAACCATGTTGATCCTGATAACACACCGAAGAAGGAACAAGTTGAAATGAAGTCTTTTATGAAAAAATTTATAGCTTCATTTTGTGTCAAATATAATGAAATTTTTGTTTATAAATGGATTAATGTAATGTAAAAGGATTTTTTGTTCTCCAGTTCATGGATCAAGAGAAAGGTTCTTTAAGTGTTAGTCATTTCGAAGGTGAGAGTGACTAATGGTAGAATATAATGAATATTATTATAAAAAATGATGAATTATACTCCCTGTAATGAGGGGAGTTCAGAATAATATTCATCACCATGTATTTTCCTTTAAATATTCACACAAATATAGAAGGATAATTATTGTAGTAAAAATAAAAAGAGTATGAATCCATTGGATCTACCAAATATGAATTTGTGAGACTCACATAGTATGCCTATGGTTTCATATCTGACCATGAGTGTAAAATTCATAATTTCATTAGTGTTTTAATGATAATTCTATGAATGGAATTATCTATAAGAGACTTTAGATGCAAGGAAGATATTGTATGATGTGTTATAAAATTAGAAATGGAAACTTGAGATAGTAATTATTCACAAGACTTAAAAAATGAAGTTAGAGTATTTTGGGTACCCTGATGATAAGTCACATGGGAGAATGAAATTCCAACTATCTATATTTAAAAAATATGGGATGAAGCACCTATGTATTTTGCTCCAAGTAATAAGGAAGTGTTTCAAGTGAGGGAATATTGGAAGTGAATAAAATGATTATCATAAGGGAATGAATAGGTCATTCAATGCGATAGAGGAGAAGAATGTACCAACCAAGACACTACCCACACTTCAATAATTCAAATTAAATGTGTATGAGAATTAGAAAAATAATTCCCTTAACCCCAAATCTAATGAAGTGGATGGGCCCAAACAACCTTCTAAACCAAGGGAGAAAGGAAACATTTTTACTATAACTACTAATGAGTTGGATATGGGTAATGATGTGATGAAAGGTACACCCATTCTCAATTTTACATCTAAGAATAACATATTTTATTTTGGTTTTTCCCATTCATTCACATCATACAATTTTTCTAAGAATGTTGAATCACCACCTCATGATTTGGATATTGAAGTTTCTATGAAAATATCTGGTTTCACAGTGATCGTGTCTAAGATATATAACTCTCCCCTAATCAAAATTTGTGGAATGATAATACCCATATATATAATTATCCTTACCTGAGTATAATTTGACATAACTTTTGGTATGGATTAGATTTACCTATATAAATCACATATCAATAATCAGGATATGGAAATATTATTTCATATCCTAAATAATCCTATTATAAAATATCAATGTAAGGATGATCATGAACTCTATTTGGAGTAAAATTCAGTAATTTGGGCTAGGATACCCAAAAATGAGGTACTTCAAGATTAAATGATCAGAGAGGAAGGAAATATAGGTGACATGCCTATTTTATGAGAATCTAATCTTGTATTTCTATATGAAATATATAGTCTTACCCTAGCACATGAGGTTGAGTTTTTAATTGAACTCATACATGGATCCATGATTATATTAATGTGTATTTCTAGAATTCCCCTATTGATTTGAAGAAATTAATGAATCAAATAAAATAGAATATAGAAAAGGGTGTTATAAACCATAGTACTTCACCATTTGGTGATCAAATCCTCTTTATGAAAAAGAAAGATTAATCAACACATATTTTCATTGATTATAATGAGCTTAATGAAATAATTATTAAGAAAAAGTATCTTAAACAACATATAATTTATTTGTTTGATCAACTCATAAGAGATCTATAGTTCTCAATGAATTAACTTCAATGTAGATATCACCAATTAAGGGTTAAATAGGGAATATATCTCTAATAAAGAATTTGTATGAGGTATAGTGACGATATTTTGGATTATTAATGTTCATTCAATGTTCATTGATATAATAACTATAGTCTTTAAAGACTATCTGGATGAATTTTTTGTTTTATTTTTAGAATAAATTATTGTATATTCAAATAGAAAAAATGAAGACCATGAAGATTATTTGTAGATTATGTAAAATACCTTGAGAACGGATAAAGCATATGCAAAATTTATAATGTGAGGATTTTAGTTATATAACATATAATTATTTGGGTATGTAATCACATATAAGGGCTTATTTGTAGATACATTGAAGATAAAAGTTATCATGTAATTGATTAAACTATCCACTATAACTGATATCCATAGTTATCTTGCATTATAAGAATATTATAGACTCTTTTTAAGAAACTTATCATGGATTCAAAATTTATAATCCAAATTAACATATAAGGGAGTGAAGTTCAATTGAATGGAGTGTAAAACCCTGATTTTTTGTGATTTTTTAGAATAAATTTTATATTTTATAATTTTTTTACCTTACATGAAATATTAAGTTTAAATTATTTAAAAAAGACACCAATTAATATTTTACTACATGTAGCACTCGGTTATCTTTTGTTACACATGACACTATTTCTTAACAAAACCACATTATATTATTACTAAAATTATTTAAATATAAATTCTATGACCTAGCCATTAAATATAGTGATATTAATATTAATAAATAATTTTTTTATATCATGTATAATGTTTTTATATAAAAAACACATTGATAGACAAAAAAATAATTTTTTAATAAAGCCTTTATATGCTTGGAAAATACTATTTTCTAAAAAACTATTGTTTTATTTCCTTTATTCAAATTTTAATAAATTTTTTCACAATTTTAGAAAATTAATTTGTTAAAATAAACTTAATTTTTGAAATAATACGGAAAAATTAAATTTGGTTTATTTTTTGGGATTTTTTTAAAATGTTTCATTTTTTGATTAATAGGAAAAAATATTTAATTTTAATTTAATGTTTTTTTTTCATTTAATTTATCGTAAAGAAAAATTATATATTAAATTGGATATAGAGTAAAATTATTTTAGTTATACATCCATTCTTCTAATTTAGGTCATTGAAATCATTTTTATATTGAATTTTAAAATATAATATTCTTAATATTTTGAACATTTTCCTTTTTAAAAACCAATTTTCTCATCTTGTTTGTGGAATTAATTTTAAATTAAAAATTTCAAATTTTATGATTGAAATTTTAAAAATAGACTCAATATTTATAATTATCATAATTTATATTATATTATATGGTAAAATTATTTTTTTACTAAAATAAACAGTAAAAATAGTAAATATTATTTACCACGGTGTAGGTAAAAATTGTTTTATTGGGGTATTATACAAAAAAGATAAGGGTTAAAAATGACCCAAAAGTTGTCAGAAATATATTTTATGGAAAATTTTAGACTTTATATCTTGTATTATTGATAATAATATATTTTTGAGGATTTTTAGAAGAAATAAACAATGGTGTAATTTTTTTCTTTTCAAAAAATTACAAGTGTGACAATCACCTCACTTATTAAAGGCAAGATATTATCCTCTCTTGATAACACCATAAAACCCTTTTGATTTGACCAATAAATGACCAAATAACTTCAAATATTCTTTAATATCATCCTTTAAGCCTTAGTTTTTACATAAAACTAACTTAGAAACGTTTTTGGTGTAAATCTAATAAGGATTCCCGAAGAATGGGTAATATTCATCGACCAACATTTTTGTTTTTTCTCACTGAAACTCCTTAAATTATTTTTATTGATTTATTTTATAGTATAATAATTATATTAAATGTCATTATATGTATTTATGTTAAGGTAATGACCTAAAACCATCACCACTTCTACAAAATGGGTTATGAAATCATCATTCGTGTGCACGGTGGATTATTATCTCGCGAACTGGCAGTGTTCTTTTTTTAAATTAACACCTATCAAGGTTGGAAATAATGATGGATTTATTGTTGATATATTATATTTATGATATTATTATGTTTTTTTAATTACTATATCATATAAACCATCATGATTCCCATTTTTTGGGAACGTGATAACGTCGTTCGTGTGTTCGTAGGACAACTGCCTTGCAAAGAGATGTGATTCATTCACAGTTTACATGGAAGGTATTAAGGACATGTTTAATTAAAATATGTTATATTTATGACCTAAAATTATTATAAAATGATAATTTATCCTTTAACTCTATTTATTTCAATCCAAAAAAATTGAAATAACATTCATGCGTACATATGGCCTACAATCTTTATAAACAGTGAATTTAAATTTCTATCCCTAAATACTGAGAATTAATCTATATATATATAATGAATGTATTTTATATTTATAACATGGTTAAAATTATTGTAATTCTGATACCATGATCAGAGTAATAGGACTAAAAATAAAAAATCAAAACATATATGAAAATCAAAGCAGTTATTACCCAAAACATGGATTTAACATGGAATTGTTAACAAATGGGAAATAAATAGTCATAAAAAAAATCATATATGGTATGATATATATGAATATGGTTTTTTAATAAATTTATAATGAACATATATTTATTATAAAATATGTTTGAATGAGTATGAAGAAACTTAATACTTTAGTTATGTGATTGCTGTCAATTTTTTTCATTGAATCGTATGTCATGTTATGAACCTATATTATTTTTTGAGGTGTGTATTCAGACCCTTTGAAATGTAATATCATGAATTTATTTGTCTTTATAATATATTAAAGTTTTATTTTATTTTATCCTTTCTATGGGATTATGATTCAAGGTTACCGATGTGGTATGTGTTTTCATTTACAATCTCATCATTTATCGTGATTTTTTATGATTAAGTATAAAATGAAAAAAATAAAATGATATAAATCACAATAATTATCATTAATTTTTTTATCCACTATTTATACATGATATATCCAAGTAATAGTAGTATTTTTATCCTTTTTTACTTAAACTAATTGTAAATTTTTATAAAAATAAAATTTTATTTCTCTCTTTGTTAGAATATCTATTTTCTTCCAAAACCATGATTTCTAATATTGTTTTTAATTTTTTTTATTACTATCTTTTATTTATTAAAATAACTTTCTACTAGTTTTTTACATTTTATAATTTTTTAAAAGTAATCCCTATATATATTTTCAAAATAATTCCTATTTTAGTATTAATAAAAATGATAAAGGAATATTTGTTTTAAAATGTATGATACGAATAGAATTTTCCAATATCATGACCAATCATTTATTTAAAGATTAATTTAAAAATTTCAATTTTTCTATCAAAGAAAAAATATTTCCAAAATTTTTTAACATTTAAAAAAGTGTATTTCAAAGAGGAAACAATATTTTCATCTATAAATGATTTAAATGATATTTCAAAATCATTTTCTATTAAAGATAAAATATGTCGATGTTATCTATTCCTTACTATGGATATATTCCAAGGACACCATTCATATTATTTATCTGAATTTTTTATGTTTATGATGGCATGATTTTTAGGAAACCCATTTCTCTTCCACGACTTATACCATGAGTAAATTTTTTTATGTAACCCACTTCTTTCCATGGGTTATAGAATGAAGAGGTGCTTATGTAACCTTTTTCCTTTCATAGGTTATTCTATGTTAAAATTATTATGAAACCCAACTCTTTCCCATAGGTTATGATATAATGAAATAATTAAGATACCCATTTCAATCCATGGGTTATGATATTATGAATGTTTATGATCTTGTGAAACACATAAATATGGTTTTGATTATGAGATTGGAAGGACTTATATCTCCCTCCAAATAATTTGTTATGCATTTAGATATCTTGAGATAGACATGAATGGAATACAGAGTGGAACTGGTTCTGTTAGGGACTTTGTCTCCTATGAAGGTTTTGGGAGTGAACCTTGACTACTATGATGGTATAGGGAGTGAACCAATTCCACTATAATATCCTTGTAAATAATCCTTGGCCAATACAAAAATTATTTTATATACTTTTGTGTATTCTAAAAAATCCATGTCTTAATTGTTATTCTCTCATATATCATTGTTGACGCTCCTTTCGTCACGGAATCTAAAGTTCGGAAAAGGGAATATCTAAGCAAAAAGTGATTCATCTTTTGAAGAAACATCAAAAATCGACAAAGGGATGAACAAGGAGAACATTGCCCATAGGTCGCGCAAGTTCCCTCTTGGTCGCGCAAGTACACTTGCGCGCCGCCTCAATACTTGCGCGACCCCTCATGGTCGTGCAAGGGACTTGCGTGACAGATCTGGTAACCGCCCAGTAACCGCCCGGGGTCTTCTTTTGCCTATAAATAGACCCTGTGGGCCCCCCATTCGAGAGGATCTCTTCCCAGAAACTCGGATCAAAGCTCCCAACGCCCAAGTCTCTTCTCAAAACTTCCGGAACACTTCTAAGGTAATCTTTTACCTAGAACGGAAGATCTAAAGAGAAGAAGGAAGGCCCAAGTGTTGAAACTTATCAAAAACTTGCGTGCCGACTTAATTCCTTCAATATAACTTGCGCGTCCCTTCTTTGGAAGAACCTCAAGAGGATTATAAAGGGTTTAATAAAGAGTCGCTCAAGTATTTCAACTCTGGTTGAAAATCGCGCAAGTGTCCCTCATGTCGCGCAAGTATACTTGCGCGACCAATACTTGCGCGCCGCCGCAGGACTTGCGCGACTTTCAATACTTGCGCGCCCCTATCTTTTTGGGTGCCCATATTGCCCATTTTTTCCCCTCTTAAGCCATTTCACCCTTCCTATTCAAGATTCAGTCTTCAAGATACTCTTCAAAGCCATTTATGGCATAATTTCTTGATTTGACATCCTTATCTGAAAGGAATTCTGTGAAATATCTCTTAAAACCTAGTGATTTAAACATCTTTATGTCACCAAAGATTGAGAGTTCATTCATTCAACCTCATCCTTCAAGATGAGAGAATCCTAACCTGGGTCCCCTTTTCAGGAATAATCCCCAATTATAAAAAAAACCTCCGATTTGGGCATCTTTCTTAAAGAATAATCCCCAATCAAAGTCCTTTAATCTTGGGCATCCTCCTCAGGAGTAAGCCCCAAACCTTAATCCCTAACCTGGGTCTCCTTTTCAGGAATAAGACTCAGTCATAACCTTGGGCTTCCTTTTCAGGAATAAGACTCAGTCATAACCTTGGGCTTCCTTTTCAGGAGTAAGCCCCAATCAAGTCCTTTAAATCTTGAGCATCTTTCTTAAGAATAAGCCTCAACCTCAAATATGGGCATCCTCCTCAGGAGTAAGCCCCAAACCTTAATCCCTAACCTGGGTCTCCTTTTCAGGAATAAGACTCAGTCATAACCTTGGGCTTCCTTTTCAGGAGTGAGCCCCAAATCCCTTAAATTTCTCTTAACCAGTCCTAATTTACCTTTGATTTTAGGTTTCCTTTTCAGGATTAAAACCTAATCATAAGTCCCCTCCTAACTTGGGAATCCTCCTCAGGAGTAAGCCCCAAGATTAGAGTATTCAAATCTCCATGAAGCACATATAACTTTATGGACCCTGTTCATGAATTTTCTCCCTAAAAGTAAATCCTAAACCTTCATCTATCTGGGCAGTCATCTATACATAAGCCCCAAAACAAATTCTTATGATTACATCTTTTATGGCACAATTGTCTGAATTTTACCAATACCTCTTGTTTCTCACACCGAGCATGACTCACGTGAGCTTAGAGTGTAAAAGTAATTATGACATTCATCTTTGAGCCATCAAATCATAAAACATCATATCCCATTTCTCTAACTACGTGGGTTTTGATTCCTTTTTCAAAACAAAGGATACGTAGGTAGCCCATTTATGGGTTCGATCCCAACTTTGAAATAATCTCTGTCCTTCTGAATGACAATAAACTTCAAGTGCCCCACTGAGTGGCTTTAAAACCAGCCTGGTCATCATAATGACCAAAGAGACTTTTATATAAATATTTTGAAGGATACCATTGACCAAGAATCTCTAAACAAATATAGATGATTCTCTATTGATGAAGAACCTCGAATACATATAAAAGATTCTCTAAATTTCTTGCATACTTGATCATTGATTGTTAAAATTAAAGGAAAACTCATTTTATACTTGGTAATATAATAAGGATTCACGAACATAACTTAAATCTATAAAGAGAGTCCCGGAGTAGACAATAATTCCCCTCAAAAAGGTGTGATGAGTCCGACCTCCCATCCTCTCGACCAATGCAAATTCCTAAGCCTCATTAGCCCACAAGCTAATGAGCGCCTGCCTTTGGAAAGTAGGTCCAAACGGATGTGGAATCATTGGATGTTTCCGTTTCTACGAACAAACCCGTTAGAAACCGATCGGAACGTTTGAATCTCCCGTCCGGGAGGTCATCCCCGGATTCCGTGCGAAACAAAAAATGGTGAACCCGACGTGAATCCTTAACCAAGTTAAAGTGATGTTCTTCTTAGATGTTAGGCCCCTTGGGCCAACAAAGCAATCATTGACATATGATCATCCAAAAGATGCAGTAGCCGGATTCATCTTGATTATGTCTGTTATATGGAACAGGCACTCTTTTTTCAAGATCTTCTACAAAAAATGGCTTTCCTTAAATTCACCCCTGTGAATACTGCTGCTGGGAACACCTCTACTGTGAGGTCTGCTGCTGTGAAAACCAATGTTGCTACTCCTGATGGAACATCATCCGCTCTGAGGATGACATCACCAACTCAGCGTCTTCAACGCTGTGTTTCAAATGCACTGGTTAAGGAGTACCGTCGCAACGGTACTATCCCAACTCTGGAGGCCGCTCGTCAAGCCCTCCAAGTTAACAATTCTACCTGGTCGTCCGGACAACGGCGACCAGCAATCAAGAAGCAGGCGGTGCTGACTACCGTCTCCAACCGTTTCGGGTCGTTATCCCCGGAACGCAATTTCCATTCACTCCCTTATTCTGAGGAAGTGAATGAGCAGGTCCCGCAGGACCTTAATTCAAAGAGACAGGAGTCCTTCTCAAGGGCTCCCATCAACAATCGCCGCTAGACTCGTGCGGTAGTGCGCCCTCAACATGATGAGGGTACCGACTCCAGGCGTTCAGCTCAGGTTCCTCGAACCCGAGCAGGCAAGATGAATCGCCAGAGACGGAATCTGGTTAACAATATGCAGGTTGTCATCCCTTCCATCTCCGGAGAAGTCCACCAACCTATCTTGGTGGCAAACAACGAGCAGGCATACACACCTGTCCGTTTTAATCCCGCTGTCCAGCAGACTCGTCTGGCAGCATCAAGCCGATCCCGCCAGGCAATTCCGGCGGAGTACCATAGGCAGGAACATACACCTGCTTATACATCAGCAGTTAGTCAGCAGGCTCGTCTGACTACATATGATGGATCTCGTCAACCGCGTTTGACGAAGTGTAATCAGCAGGCACATACACCTGCTCATACTAATCAGGTCTACCAACAGTCTCGTTTGGTAGCACACGGAGAAGTCAGTCGGAAAGTCCCGACGACAAACAGGGGGCAGACTAAACTCTCTGCCTCCACACTTGAGTACTGTCAGAATTCACTGACAGGAAAAGGAGGACAGGAGCAGGCACATACACCTACTCCAAGCCCGGAATGGACGTATATCCCTGTTCCGGCGGCTGAAGTCACCAAGCATATTTTATCAATGGTGAAAGAGCAGAAGCAAATTCCTGCTCATATTCTGGATGCTTGCCAGGATATCATAACATCTTCAGCATCATCTCAGGGACAGACACATAAATCTATCCCTATCAGTGGAGTGACACATCAACAATTCACTCCGGAACAGACACACACATCTGTTCCAGTCCAAGAGGGTTGTGGGGCCTACTCCCCCATATCATATGGACAACCAAGTCAGGCACATACACCTGATTTGAGCGATGATCGTCAGCCTAACCTGACCATCTTTTCTGATCAGGCACATATACCTGCTAAGAGAAATCACTTTCGTCATCAAGTGATTTCTAAAGCGAGTAAGAAGGCATCTAAGAAAAAGATCCGCCCAGCACAGTCAGGAGATCAAAGGCCAATCTGCAACAAGGCCTTGCTCGATGCTGGAGTTCTTGAAGCCATCAGACATTTATCTGTCGGAATTCAAGATTCTACTCCCTCAGTTCCCAATAACAGGAACATTAATCCCGAAGGTCTTCAACAGACACTTCCTCATGAAGACTTGCTTCATGAAAATTCGGTCAATCTTGAAGTTTCTTCTTCAGATGAGAACCACAGGAACCCTCTGTGTGGTCAGAAGACCAAGGAGGAAGAGATCTCATCTTTTGCTGTAACCCATCATGAAGGTCCTCCTCATGGTGATGAACTTCGCTGCGAAAGTCCTCTCCGCAGTAGTGATTCACATTGTCTCGAAAATTCTTCAGAAGGCAATGTAGTGACGAGAAAGCCCTCCTATCTCGAGGCACATGCAAACGTAAAACCAGTCATGTCTGAAGTTTTACTATCGGCAGGTGAAACTCTTTCTCCATCAGAAGATAGCTTGGGGTTCAGGTTATTCTCCGAACCTTCCCTAGGTCATTCATCCTCCAGCATGAATAGTGATTCCTCTACCAATCTTGTTGAATCCGATGAAGCAACAAGGAAACACCAACTCTGGTCCAAACAGGTAGAAGAATCTTCATTTAATGATAAAGAGGAAATGCTGAACATGAGGAAAAAACTGGCAAAAGGTGAAGTACCAGTCATGTTTTGGCCTTTGGCTGATTCACAGTATGACATTCCAAAGATGTTGACGGATGATGGAATCCATGATATTCGTCTTAACATATGGAAAACTCTTTGTCAATTAAAGAAGAAGGTATTATCTTACGATGAATATGAAAATCATCTTAAGATAATAGAAGGGTTACAACGGCAGATTGATTTGGCATCTCTATCAGTCTCTCGGTATCCGAAGGCTGAAAAGCAACAGAGAACCCTTCAACGTTCATGCCTTGGCGCGCTGAGAAAATTGCGTCAGTTAATTTCCAATGCTCCATCTAATGTTCATATCAGAGGATGGGGTGTTCACGGAGCACTACATTTCACAGTGCTTTCCGGTCAACAAAGCCCGCCGAAAATGGTCTCATGCAATGTTATTGCCCATGGCCGGCCACAGTCAATGGGCTTTGTTCATAATCAAAATCTTGCTCGAGATCAAGCTTCAACTAGTTCCTCTCAAAATCAAGTATATAGAGAACAGGTTGTTGAATTGCTCCTACATCAAGCAGGCGAGAATATTGCGCAAGCCTCTCGTCTGGAGCAAACACGTCATCAAATGACAGAAGTTTCGGAAATCATCCAACGGTCTGTTGAACCAGGTGATAAAAGTGGATACAGGTTAATGCATCCAGCTAATTTCCGAACTAAGATTCGCAAGATCAAGAGAGATTTTAAAAAGATCTCAGACATAGCATGTCAAGAGACACCCCAGCTTTCCAGACTGGGGACTTCTTTAACCCAACCCTCAGAATCAACGAATGGGATTGAAGGAGTTGAGCGGAAGCAACAGGAACACCCCCAGTCCACCGGACTGGGGACTTTTTCAAATCTTCAATCCCTCCCTCAGAGAAAGTCAGTATTCTCTCGATTAGGGAATAAGCCTCAAGAGGAACGAAGAGCCAAGATGTCAGGAGATTCTCTCCAAGTGACGGTTCTCCAAGAAGTTCCTGAGGGATCAAGTCAACGGAATGCCATGTCTTATCATGGACATAAAAGGAGACAATATCACAGAAATGCTGATAGAAAGGATTCCATGAAATATGCATCCATTAATGTCATCACTGCCGTTGCTGCTGATTCACCAGATGAGGCTCAATCAGAGGGATCAGACGAAGAGGTTCCTGCTCAAGAAGTTGCGCACGCGGACCTAAATGAAGAAGGTGTGCGCACACGTAATCAAAGGCTTACCCAAAATCTGGGTATTCCTTCAAGTAACCCACTTCCCCCTCTCCGAAAAGGATCCAATAAGGGGAAAGGAAAAAATCAGGTTACTTCTCACCCTTCCTCTGAAGGAGGTCAATCGCTCTCATTAGAGCAAAGATTTGCACAACAGGAGGAAGAAATGAAAGAATTAAGAAGTTTGAATGCAGAGCTACTTCAGAATAGTCTTCTTCTTAAGAATGCTGAAGTCCAACAGCCGAAAGAATTTTTTGTAACTACTGAGATGGATCAAGAATATCCTCCTTTGTCAGTACAACCACAGAGGTCTAATCCTACCGGTCAAACGCAACAACGGTTGGCAGCACTACCATTAGTTGCAGCACCAACCTCCACGGCTGTCCAAGCTCCATTCATTGCACCTATCCAAAACCAAGTTCATCCTGACATTTCTCAAAAGTTAATGACTACTATTGAGTCATTAACAGCTCGGTTAGAAACTATGGAAGGGAAACGGGCGCAAGTTCAACCTGAAAAGAAAGTTTACCCTGAATGGGTAGATTCAATTTCTCCTCCATCCAATTTTGGAAACCCTGTTTTCCCTACTTTCAATGGATCAGGCGACCCTGAACAACATTTGACGCATTATGTGTCTTGTTGTGATCCTATGATGGGAACTCCAGAACAACAAGAAGCAGTGAAACTCAGATGCTTCGTGTGAACCTTGCAAGGACCAGCTTTTGTCTGGCATACAAGCTTGCAATCCCGGTCAGTCATCGGATGGGAGGATCTTCGTCAAAAATTCCTTCGTCAGTTCAGCTCAACTTTTCCAAAAACAACAGTTTTCGATCTTACAAACTGTAAGCAAAGAGAGAATGAAAGAGTCTCTGATTTCATTGCTCGTTGGAAGGGATTAACATATTCCTTGAGTTTAGCACTCCCTCAGGAGGAATTGTTGCCAATCTGTGTGGCAAATTTGCGTGACGAATTACGCACGCCATTGATCCCTGTGAAATACACAGGAGGGTTTCGAGACCTTACTTCAATCGCTCAACAGATTGAAGATTCCCTTATACAGGCTAAGGTTAAATCTCGTGTAATTCCATCAGCTCCAGGAAGAAGAATGGGTAAAGAAGAAACTGCTACAGTTATGCTTAAACAGGAACCTGTACCTATTTCTACTTCAAAACCTTCATCTTCTCGAAGGGCTCCACCTCCTGAACGCCAACAACAAAGGCTGTTTCGTCTAAATGATCAAAAAGATCAACGACGAAAACAATTTGAGGATATGAAGAGTAAAACATACTCTTTCCGAAGTGAGCAAGTTCCTGGTTACTTCATTTCAGCCCTGGAAAATAATTTGGTTCAATTACCAGTGCCGAAGAGACCAAACAAGGAAGGAGATGAAGACCATCCCAATTATTGTCCCTTTCATCAAATGTTGGGACATCCCATCCAGGAGTGTTTTGTCTTTAAAGACCTCCTACAAAAGATGGTTGACTTGGGACAAGTCAAATTGAAGGGTTCTTCAGCTCATGTAGCATGTATTACCGCTACAGATCCAGAGGAAGGAGGCGAGTGGCAGGAAGTCAAAAGCAAAACTGCGAAAAAATATGATGATTGGATGGTCAGAAAGACAATCAATCGGACTCATTCAATTTTGCGAACACAATTGAAGAAGCCAATTGTGTCTCCTACAAAAGCTGCAGTAAAGCCTCCATCAAAGGACAAATCCTCAAAAGAGCAGCGCAATTCAAAGAAGAAAGAGGAATCAGGAGAAGATGAGTATGTATCAAAGCCTAAATTGTCTTTGACTCTGGCAGATTTCATGCCATCTAATTCAAAGCCATGGGCACCGTCCCACCAAACGGCACAGCCTAAACAGGCTAACTTGGAAGAGTCTTTATCAGACGAAGAATTGATCTTTGGTTCTGTTAATATGATTCAATTAACAGATTCATATTCCAGTCTTGATGAGCCTGAATTCCCTGTATCAAATAAAGGAACCCGAGGAAGTTTTAGAGGTTCAGGATATAGGGGAAGACGTGGATCTTTCCGAAGCCACTACTCTAATTCTACCCCTGCTAGCACTGTATATGCAGCAGAAACCCGTGGTAGAGCCCTTCAGCGAGCTCAAAATGAACAAGCAAGTTCTTCTACCAATGGCCAACTCAGCTTCGGCACAGTTATTTTGGAAGACCGATTAAATGTTCCATCTTCTTTATCTCAGCAAGTAAATGGATCTAATCAGTCTAATTTTCCAAAACCAAAGATGTTGCCAACTTCAATACAAGAGGCATCAGCTTCCAAAGCATCTGCTTCCAAGGTACCTGCTAAACCGCATATTCCTATTGGGAAACGCAGGCCTCTAGATCAAAAGTATGATATATTGAAACACTTGGCCCAAGTACCAGCCAAATTATCAATTTTGGATGCTTTGAATCTATCAAAAGATCTTCGGGAAGCACTCATCGAAGCTTTGTCAAGTCCTCAGGAGTTTGAAGCTGAAATTGCTGCAGCTGAAATTTATCACATAGAGAATAATCCTGCAGAATGCCATGCAGTGATATCTTTTACTGATAAAGATGAAGATGATGTTGTGCATGGGCACATAAAACCTTTGTACCTATCTGGCAAAGTCAATGGTATAGATGTTCGAAGAGCTTTTATTGACAATGGTTCAGGAGTCAACCTCATGCCCATTCGCACACTTCGTCGATTGGGCCTCACGGAATCTGATTTATCTCCTTCTACCATGATGTTGCAAGGATATGATAAAAATGAACAAGAACCACTGGGATAAGTTACGCTCAGAACTCAGTTTGGAGATCTTGTCTCCAATTCAGATTTCATGATTGTTGATCAAGACTCAGCTTTCAATATCTTGCTTGGAAGACCCTGGTTACATCAGCATGCAGCTATTCCGTCATCATACCATCAATGTCTCAAATACTGTTTCGATGGTCAAGTTGGAACATTGTATGGTGATAAGGCCCCGTTCAAAACATGTGAGTCTCAATACATTGAGGCGGAATTTTATCACATGAAGGGAAGAGAAAAATCTACAATGAAGGAAATTACCAAAGTTAATGCTCCATATGGTTTGGAAAAAATTCCAATAAATCCATTTTCACATGTGAGTACAGATTATGTGTTACCTATCAGTCAAATTGACAAAATAGGCCCAAATCAAAATACTCTTATGGAAAGATCCATAATGTCAATTACGGCAATCGAGCCAGACAACATGGGAGAAATTGGTAACTTACCAAGCAGTGATGAAAGCATAAATGGTGACGTTTTCATTTCGTCTGCTGAAATCCAACAAGTCTATACTTCGCTAATCAGGCCAGAAGAAGTTATAGCAACACCAGAGGTGAATGTTGATGTCGATTCTCAATCCATCATCTCCTCTTTATTTCCCAAAGAAGACCCTTTTTCATCAATTGGGTCGGAAATGGAAGCTTCTTCTTCCAAATGTGAAAATTTTGACATCTCTTATGATCATGAGAATTTCGTTTTTTCATCTACTTTTCAAGTAGAAACGGAAGATATAACACATGATGAAGAGGAAGAGGAAGATCTTAGAGATTCTCCTCCAGCATTTGAAGAGGGTATCTCTACCACTGTGGATGAACTCAGAGAAGTAAATCTGGGTACAGAGAAAGATCCACGCCCCACTTTAATTAGTGCGGCCATGACCCTTGAAGAACAAGAGATGTATATTTCTTTTCTAAAGCAAAATAAAGATATTTTTGCTTGGAATTATACAGAGATGCCTGGCCTTGATCCTGATGTTGCCACCCATCATTTGGGTTTGCCAAAAGAACATCGAGGATTCAAGCAAGCCGCGAGAAGAACACACCCAACCTATGCTTCAAAAATCGAGGCTGAAGTGGATAAGCTTATCAAAGCTAACTTCGTCAGAGAAGTTCAATATCCCAAGTGGTTGGCTAATATTGTCCCAGTAAAGAAAAAGAACGGACAAATTAGGGTTTGCGTCGATTTCAGAGATCTTAATCGGTATTGTCCCAAAGATGATTTTCCAGTTCCGATTACAGAACTCTTAATTGATGCGACGGCTGGCTATGAAGTACTTTCTTTCATGGATGGATATTCTGGATATAATCAGATCCGAATGGCCCCAGAAGATGAGGAATATACAGCCTTCAGAGCTCCTCAAGGTGTGTTTTGTTACCGAGTGATGCCCTTTGGTTTAAAGAATGCAGGTGCAACATATCAACGCGCCATGCATCGTATCTTCAAACCTTTTCTAGGGAAATTTGTTGAATGCTATGTAGATGATCTGGTGGTTAAATCCAAACAACGTTTTGATCACTTAGCTGATTTGGAAGTCATATTTCACAAGCTTCGACAACATAATTTGAAGATGAACCCCTTAAAATGTGCTTTTGGGGTAACCTCAGGAAAATTCCTCGGCTTTGTTGTACGCCATCGTGGTATTGAAGTCGATCCTGAGAAGACCAAATCAATCCTTGGTATGTCACCTCCTCAGAATTTGAAAGAATTAAGAGGACTTCAAGGACACTTAGCCTATATTCGGCGTTTCATCGCCAATTTGGCAGGCAAAAGTTTACCTTTTACCAAATTATTGAAGAAAGGAGTCACTTACCAGTGGACTAAAGAATGTCAAGAAGCATTTGATGTTCTCAAGAAATACCTCTTAAGTCCACCAGTACTCATGCCACCTGTTGAGGGTAGACCTCTTATCCTCTATGTGACAGCTTTAGAGCGATCATTGGGTGCCTTTCTTGCTCAAAAGAATGATGCTGGGAATGAAAATAGTCTCTACTATCTCAGTAGAACTATGCTTGAAGCAGAAACCCGGTATTCGAGTATTGAAAAGTGCTGCCTAGCATTAATCTTTGCAGTTCAGAAACTGAGACACTACCTGCAACATCACGAGGTCCAATTGGTATCTCGTAATAATCCACTCAAATTCATCCTTAGTCGTCCAATGCTTACAGGACGTCTGGCAAGGTGGGCGGTTATTCTACAGCAGTTTGACATTCAGTATGTGTCTCAAAAGGCAATTAAGGGCCAAGCTCTGGCTGATTTCCTGGCTGAACACCCTTCAGTGGAAGACACGTATTCAGATATCGAACTCCCTGATGAGGAAGTTTTTTCTATTCAAGAGAATCCTCAAACATGGGAAATGTATTTTGATGGTGCTTCTAGAAGTCCAACAGAGAAGAAAATGGAAAATCCTAAATTCAACAAAGTTGGTTTAGGAATTGTGCTCATTTCTCCAGATAAGGCAGTGTTACCTTATTCCTTTTTTTTGTGGGAAGGTGGTACCAATAATGAAGCTGAATACCAAGCTCTCATTGCAGGCTTGGAGTTAGCACTTCAAACACAAGTGAATCACTTAAAGGTGAAAGGTGATTCAGACCTGGTAATCAAACAAGTCAATGGGGATTATGCCATCAGAAAAGAAGAATTAATCCCTTTGTATGATTACGTCAGAGAGTTAATGTCGGAATTCCCTTCAGAACCGACATTTTCTTATGTCCCAAGATCACAAAATGCTCAAGCTGATGCACTGGCTAATATAGCCACAACTTTAGCAGATCCAAATCGGGACGAGACAACCATCTGTATTGCCCACCGTCGTGCAATTTCACCTTATGTTCAAGTCAGAACAGAGGAAATTAATGAAATTAGTCCCATTCCTGAACCATATGGTCATACTACAGGATGGATGTCACCTATCAGGGAATACCTTCAAAATGGAACACTTCCACCTGATAGAGCCGAGAGAGAACAAATTCGGCGACGTGTGGTCAATTTTACTCTTTATGATGGTCCAAACCACCTCGAGAAAATTCTCTACAAACGTGGTTTTGATGGAGTTCTCTTCAGATGTATTGATGGTGAAGAGACAATGGCTGTCATAAAAGAAGTGCATGCAGGAGTCTGTGGTGCCCACCAGTCTGGACATAGATTGTCTGATCAAATTCGAAGACTTGGATACTTCTGGCCTTCAATGATACAAGATTGTGTTAATTTCACAAAGAAGTGTCATTCATGCCAAGTATATGCCAATTTCATTCATCAACCTCCAGAGTTGCTTCATACAGCTAAATACTCATGGCCATTTTCCACATGGGGAATAGATGTGGTAGGACCTTACCCTTCAGCTACGGCCAAGCAGTTTAAGTACATTCTTACTGCTACTGATTTCTTTTCCAAATGGGCAGAGGCAGTACCTCTCAAAGAAGTCAGTTCTAAATGCATTGTTAGCTTCATCAAGTCTAACATCATTACTAGATTTGGTGTCCCTCAAACCATATTGACAGACAACGGCACCAACTTCTGTTCTTCTGAGGTAAAGAGATTGTATCAAGAATACAACATTAAGTCCAACCATTCATCTCGATATCATGCAGCGGCTAATGGCCAGATAGAGGCCTTCAACAAGACTCTTTCAAATATACTGCAAAAGATGGTGGATAAAGATAAGAGGTCATGGCCTGATAAACTCTATCATGCTTTATGGGCTTATCAGACTACCACTCGCAATGCAACACGGTCTACTCCATATTCATTGGTATATGGAACAGAAGCAGTCTTGCCAATTGAAGTTCAATTGCCCTCACTCAGAATATCCATTTGTGATCAGTTATCAACAGATGAGCAATCCCAAAAGCGGTTGAATGAATTGGAACAGTTAGATGAGAAAAGATTGTGCACTTTGCACCACTTGGAAATCTATCAGAATCGAATAGCACGAGCTTTTAACAAAAAAGTTCGTCTTCGTTCATTCATTCAGGGAGAATTGGTATTGGTTCTCAGAACACCAATGATACCAGGAAAGAAGCCTCCCAAGCTTGAACCAAAATGGGAAGGACCTTATTCAGTACATAAGGTCTACTCCAATGGAGCGTATTCTCTGATTTCAATGGATGGAGAAAACATCACGACTCCAACTAATGCCAGATTTCTGAAGAAGTATTTTGTATAAACACAAAATATTGTTCCCAGAACCAAGACTCTTACATTTGGTTCATACAGCAATGGTCCAGTATGACCTTAAACTACAACTACGTCTAGCATGACGATAAACTGTATGGTCCGTGCATATGAACTTAAACTATTCACACTTATGTCCCTGCAACATGACATTAAACTGTGCAGCACCAGATCGTCCTTGCTATATGACATTAAACTATACAGCAATGGTCCAGTATGACTTTAAAACTGCAACTTCGTCCCGCACGACATTAAACTGTGAAAAAGTTCCATAAACCGTCCAGCATGACCTTAAACTGCATCATCCCTGGTCCATGTATATGACCATAAACTATTTTGCAAATCCCTTATGTCCAGCAAGACGTTAAACTGTGACGTCCTAACTACATGACGCTAAACTGTATAAAAGTCCCTCACGTCCGGAAAGACGTTAAACTATATAATCTCAAAAGTCCAGTATGACATTAAACTGCACCATTCACGGTCCATGCATATGACCTTAAACTATTCGCACTTTCATCCAACATGATGTTTAAATGGTACACTCTTTTGTCCTTACTGCATGACATTAAACTGCACAGTCCCCCTTTTTTTCGTCCAATATGACGTTAAACTATTTTATCCCCATCGTCCTAACTACATGACGCTAAACTGTACAGAAAATCTTTGATAGGTTCTACATGACATTAAACTGTGCATCGTTAAGGTTGTTATTACCTCTTGTTTCTCACACCGAGTATGACTCACGTGAGCTTAGAGCGAACATCAACCATAACACTCCCTTTGGGCCACTAACCATGTGTAAGTCCCAACAACATTTTTTTTATTATTAGATCATTGTCCCCAAAAACAATTTGATCGTTAATTCATTCTTTAATTGAACTACACAGACTTTGATCCTTGCCCTCCAGGCTGGGTATGTAGGCAACCTCCCAAGGTTCAAGCCCAAAAACAATCTCTTCACATCGGTTCACCACCATCTCATATGATGTTGATTTGTGAAACCGCCCCTGAAATCAATATCTTTACATTGATTCATTTTCGTCCTTGTTATACGACGTTAAACTATACAACACTTTTGTCCGGTACGACAATAAACTACAATATTCTTTGATTTCCTCATTTGAGAGAAACTATTATTGACATTGATTTTTCAATCATAGTTTTTCGTTTTCAAAAGACTATGTGCATACATGGTAATGCCTGAACTTTTTATCTTAGGTTAAACCATCATTGCACTAAAGTCCCCTTTCACCCTTCACATGTACGAACCAAATTTGTACAAAGGGTATTTCTAGAACTACGTGGACTTGATTCCCATCCTTATGGGATATGTAGGAACATTCGAGTGTCCCTCGGATCCAGTCCCAAGTCTTTTGGGCCTAACCCCAAATTTCACTTTCAGTCCCTTGGCTGAAAAGTCCTCATGAAAACACACACTGTGTATTCATTATTATGGTCCGAATTCTATGACCTTAAACTAAGATTACTCATACTTTCATCCTACACGACGTTAAACTGCATTTCAAGAACTACGTATGGCTTGATTCTCATTCTTATGAGATACGTAGTGAAGTCCAAGTTTCAATTCAGGACCCAGCCACAACATGATTATGGTTTTCATTGACCTATGTATCTCTATATACATTTGGAAAATACCCATCTTTATGTATTATAATCCTAAACTTAAATATTTTCAGATCTTCATAACCCTTTTCATGACTTATAGTCACAAAAATGTCAAACTTCTGAGAATTCTTTTGCCTGACTATGCAGCACGTGCCCATAGGTGGCCTTGCATAAACAGTCCACATAACAGACTTGTCAGCCAAGAGATGCTATTTATTTGACCATGCAGCCAATGCCCATAGGTGGCCCTGCATGTTTTCAACCCCCTAACGGGTTTGTTAAATAATAGTAACTTCATTCTTGGGAAGAATGCCTCTTTTGTCCTTATTTGTCTTAAACGACAGTATGTAGGGATCCGCAAAAATAGCCATCCTTAACATATTTGTCCCATATCCTTTTTCATGATCTGAAAGTATTCAAGTCTATGGTTTATTCTTCTTCCCTACGTTTGGGTCAGACCTTCGTAGGAGTGATATTCATCCAGTTCTTCGATATTCTTATTTGGAAATATCTTCTCCATATTCAAGTACCTCTTTCCATACAACAAACTCTATGCTTTAGAAAATTTGAATCTCCATAAACTTTCACTGGCTTTTAGCACTAGGAAAGTAAATTTCTGAGAGTTCTTTTGCCTAACTATGCAGCACGTGCCCATAGGTGGCCTTGCATAAACAGTCCACATAACAGACTTGTCAGCCAAAAGATGCTATTTTATTTGACTATGTAGCCAATGCCCATAGGTGGCCCTGCATATTTCAACCCCCTAACGGGTTTTGTTAAATAATAGTAACTTCATTCTTGGAAACTACTTCTTATAATGCTATTTAGCTCTTTTTCATATCATTCCTCAGATTCAAATATTCTTAAAGCCATAGTTTACATTTTTTCCCTCATACTTGAGTATGGTAAATATGTTTTCAGATAAATTGTCAAGGAATTGAATCCATTTTAATCCATTTTTCGGTCAAAGCTATTTCGACCTTAAACATTAGCCCCTTTATGTCCGGCTTGCATGACTTTAAACTGCCCACACAAAAGACAAAGGAACTCTTAATAAAAGTCAAGTTCCAGCTCACTAAATATACATTTTTTTGTATGATTTAGGTAATATTGAGCAGTTAAAAGGTTCAAAGTTTGTAGGGTTATTTGTAATAATCCTAGTAAAAATCAAACTATGCTTACTAAGCCCATTGGCTTAAGTAAATTTGAAGCAGGTAATGGAAGAATGCAAGTACAAATGATTGAAGACAAAAGTGTTTTTAATTGATACACAAGAGTTAGAAGGACATCCACAGATTGGAATCTCTTCTTTTTTTCAAGAAATTACAGGAGATTATCAACAAAAGTCTTCATTTGATGTATAGCATCCTGAGCCTTATCAACAGTTGCTTGAAGCTCGTGCACTTGACCAGCTTCACTCTTTTCAGCTTGCTGAAGTGCCTTCTTAGCATCTGCAATGGCTTTCATGCCATTTATATGAGTTTCATCCAATGATTCATTAAGCTGATCAAGTTCCCCAGTAACAGCATCTAACTGTTGCTGGAGTTGCACCTGCTGGACGACCTTTTCTTTGATTTTTTGCTTCAGATCCTTCATCTTGACAACATAATCAGCTTCAGCCAGGGATATCGCAGCCTCAAATTCGCCTATGTTGACTGACAATTTCACTCTGGTCAAATCTTCGCGACTTGTCTGCATTTTCTCCCTCCTGAAGATAATCTGTTTCACTGCAGCATGAATCTTTTCATACCCAAAACCACCAAGTCCCATTATAACAAATTGGGATGAGAATCGGGAAATTTTTGATGGTAGCTCTTCTAAGGGCACCCCCGATATGATGTTACATATATTGTTCCAGGCCTTACGTCGTGAAAAGCTGAACGCTTTGAGCATCTCTGGATCTGATTCAACATCTTCGTCAGAAGGGGGTATGTAATCTGGAATTAACATGCTCAAGGAAGTGCCTCGTTCTGCTCTTTCCCCTCTGACTTGGGCTTCTTCACTTTCAATTCCCATTGGGGCAGAGGCTGAAGCCTCATCTCCGGATTTAGCCATTACAATTGATGGCCCTACATGATCAATTGAAAGATTTTAGTTGAATCTTAAAGAATAACAAAAGAATGGATTGTCTTGCAAATAAAGTACAATCACAAATATTGTTATCCCTTACCCAATGGTGGTTCAGCAACATGAGAAGACTTCTCCCCATCTTTCCCGGTTTCAACATGATTTTCAAGATGGGTCTCAGGAGAGTTTATTGGATTTAGCTCTACTTGAGCTAATGTTTCTGCAATGATAGGGTTGACATCAGTGTCCACACCCTCTTCAGGCATTGGCAGTTCAGCAGCTTCTACGGAAGAAACTGCATATTATTTTACATCATGATTAGAAATATTTTCTTTTAAAAGAAAAATTTGGGCGAAGGGTAACACTCACGCCCAAGGTCTTCTAAATCACATGAAAATCTAGCATGATCATAAAATTCTTCAAAAGTCATTCCTTGATTCATCATTTCATCCAATGATACTTCAGAATCTTGGTTAGTCTCACCAGTGGAAGCATTTGCTATGTCTTCTTGCTGACTTATGTCCTGCAACCCCTGACCATGGACAGCATCTTCAGTAGTGGGAGGGATACTGGGAATGGATGGTAGCTCTTTTCCAGGAGCTACCAAGTCAGCTTGAGTCTGTGGTTGTTCTACAGCACCCTCCACGGCCTTTGAAGAAGGATCAGTCCCTTCCCTCAAGGGGGAAATTGAAGAAGCCCCTGCAATCCTCAGAAAT
The DNA here is from genome assembly GCA_963277665.1 of Viscum album. NCBI lineage: Eukaryota > Viridiplantae > Streptophyta > Magnoliopsida > Santalales > Viscaceae > Viscum > Viscum album. The sequence goes on from OY728161.1 coordinate 826,755,809, forward strand.
ATGAGTAACCATATGATTATGGGTATAAACTCATGATTGTTCGAAGGACTTACCACTGCTAATGAAACGTTTAGCTAAGGATTTCCTCCTTCGTTGCCTTGGCTTCTTTTACTTTTTTGGAGTTTCAGCTGTCTCCTTTATTGGCACTTGGATTGGAGAATGAAAGGCTATGTCCAGTGCCTCATTCATGGCCTGCTGGCCTGGAGATATCTCGCCTGGTTCGCGAGGAGAATCAGCAGCAGCCCCAACAGCGGTACCACCAGGGCTATATTGTGGCGAAGGAACCCCGGTCCCTTTCTTTGCAAGCTGCAAGATGAAGAAAATAACTTCCTTAATAAACAAAGCTTCAACTGAAATCAAGTTGCAAAGAAAATAAGGAAAGAAAACTTACATCTTCAGGAGCCACGTACTCTTGCCACTCCTCATCTCCAGAACCACCATCCCCCTTAGTGGTGCCACGGTCAATCATTTCCTTCACCCGCCTGGTGATAGGAGCTGAATTATCGGTGGCATATATGAGCATTTCCAGCTCTCTGATGTAAGCCCGCACTTCATTGGGGTTATCTCCGTATTGAAGGTCTTTGGAAGCTAGAAGATATCCTATCCCAGGAAGTTGTAAGCCCTCACACAAATCCAGCCAGGCGGTTTCAGTATCACAGTATAAGCTCTGCCATAGCTGAACAGCCTCTGGTCTTAGATATAAAGGCTGTGAGGAAGGTCCTACAATTTTTGATTTTAATTTCTTCCCAACTCCTGCAACTACAGATAGAGAATAAGAAAGTGAGACTTATTACTTTATAAAGTAGCAGTGATTGAAGTTATTACAATCAAATAACTCACCAGGAGCTGATGGAGTGGGTCTTTTAACTCTGGCCGGAGGATTATATCGGGCACGAAACCGCTTTGCTGCCGGTTGTGCCTCATCATCCCCATCATGATAATCCGAGGAATCAGTTCTAGAGGAGGAGTCTGTTGAACCTATTTCAGGAGGAGAAGCAGCACCTTCATGAGGAAGAGTTTCTTTCTCTACAGTCCTCTTCCTCTTTCCCACTTGATATACAGGGTGATTCAATATCCCTTTAGGGTATGATGCTATCCAGTGTTCGGCATAAAAAGTAGTCAGATAATGTGCCGCTTTTTCAACTGGTAGATCAAATACTGCTCCAGTCTTCTCTCTTGACGTCAGCAACCATAGTTGTCGAGCAACCATCGGATGTTGCTCTAACCTGACGTGTACTGGAGGGGATACAAAAATCTGTTGTAAACATTTGAATTGGCGTGCAAATCTATATGGAGCATAGGCCTCACATATGATTTCTCCATCAACCCTGGCTACTAACACGCCATCCCTGCAAGCTAGCATGTATGCCCTCAAATCCAAAGGGGCTTTCCCATCATCAACAAACCGCCCAGATGGCGGACTTCCATAAGGAAAGAAGTTGAATTCCTTATACATGCTTAATCTTACTTTTATGTCATAACCATTGACATCTAATGGAGCAATTCCAGAGAATGCTTGCACTGACGGTCTGAAAGAGCTTCCAGGAATTTGTAATCCATTCTGTACATTGTAAGTCCTGAAGTGAGTGGCGATCCATCCCCACAAAACCTGGAATGGTCCCACTATTCTTAAAGGAGATTTACCCTGGAAGACGTGAAGTAAACTCCTGTGGATCTTTGCTAAAATGGGGGTGGCTAACCCAACCATTTTTCCCTCAGCTAACTTGGCCGCAATGACGAAGGTCCCTGGCCTAACGCCTCCCTTCGAATCCCTGACCGGCAAGAGGTAAATACTGAGCCACATTGCCAAGAAACCCGCCAGACGAGTTTTCTTTGGAATTCTTTGATTCACTTCATAGCCCCATTTTTCAAACTCTCATGCTTCTAGAGTTGGCCAGAATGTGCCAGGAGCTCCTCTCTTCTCAGGTTTTGGACAAGTGGTAGGACGTCTGGGCCGGGTATCCTTGGATTTTTTTTCTTGGATCCTTTTTCCTTTGGCTCCATCCCTTTCTTCTCAGTAAGAAACAAATTCATCCATTCTTCCGGATGGATATCTTTTCTGAAATGAGTTAATGAGGTCTCTGAACTCTTGAGCTTGTGAAAGATTTTGAATAATTCTCGAGCCAAAAAAAGAGTCTTCTCTGGATCATTCCAAGTCACCTTGGGAGGAATGAATTCATCATACATATCGCCCAAGATTGGAGCTCCTGAAATCTTGTGGACATCCCACAAACTGATACCTACTTCTCCATGAGTCAAGTGGAAAGAATTAGTCGCTGGACTCCAGTGACTGAGTATCTCTGGCACGAAGATATCATGTCTGTAAATATATGTCTGCCCAACCCAAACAGCTTCATATATTGCAGCTCTCTTCAGATCCTCAATAAACTCTGCGCAAGTCTTTCGCACCCAGTATGCCCACATCCAAGTTGGCTTCACACCTCCCCCAGGGCGGAAATCCCAACTTTTCTTCCAGCCTTTGGACTGATCCATCTGAGCATCTCGGAAGATTGAAGGATGACAATGTGGTTGAAGCTCAGGTGTATGTTTTTTCAGATCTGGTGTGCAAGGGCTATGATGCATCACATAAGCCTTCTCTACTGTTCCAGCAGTTTGAAATACTCCTCCGCCTGAGATATTTGCTGAAGCAAAATTGGTATAATTTTGAAACCAAGAAAATGGAAGATAATTCTTTACTTCTGGAATAATGACTTCTTGCAGATGACCATGACCATACAAAGGTAGATAAGTGCAGTGAGGAAAGTCGTGATGATATTTCTTCAGATACTTAGCCAAATCTGGAAGAGTGCTGTTTTTGACAGTATAGTAATCAGGGCCAATGATATTCATCATATCATCTATCCGCTTGCTAGCCAGTTCATCAAGTAATCCAGGTCTAAGAGCCATTGAATCTGCACAGGAGTTGAATAAATTAAACTCTTAAGTGGGTTTATTTTTCATAAAATTTTGTGAAAGAATTTGAAAAAATGGCCAAGGAATTAAGGCGCGCAAGTATGGAGATGTCGCGCAAGTGGTACATATGTCGCGCACGTATTTGTCGCGCAAGTGTGTGCCGCGCAAGCCTTATTACCTTGAGAGTAGTGCGGCAGTGAGGAAACAGCGAAAATAGGAGACTTGCGCGGCGACAAAGACTTGCGCGGTGAGAGCTCGAGAAATTTCGGGGTCAGATGCCATCTACGGCTAGAAGCGGCATATTTATAGGCCAAAGGGCCTATCTGCGCGCCGCACCCAGAGCGATCAATGCCTGCGCGACGAAGACTTGCGCGCCGACTTCTGTGCACTGGAGACTTGCGCGCCGCCCTTTTCCTTTAGAGGGATTCGATTTCCTCAGAGTCACATCCTCATTTTCCTCCGGATCCAACTCTGAGGGGGGACTTTTGTTGACGCTCCTTTCGTCACGGAATCTAAAGTTCGGAAAAGGGAATATCTAAGCAAAAAGTGATTCATCTTTTGAAGAAACATCAAAAATCGACAAAGGGATGAACAAGGAGAACATTGCCCATAGGTCGCGCAAGTTCCCTCTTGGTCGCGCAAGTACACTTGCGCGCCGCCTCAATACTTGCGCGACCCCTCATGGTCGTGCAAGGGACTTGCGCGACAGATCTGGTAACCGCCCAGTAACCGCCCGGGGTCTTCTTTTGCCTATAAATAGACCCTGTGGGCCCCCCATTCGAGAGGATCTCTTCCCAGAAACTCGGATCAAAGCTCCCGACGCCCAAGTCTCTTCTCAAAACTTCCGGAACACTTCTAAGGTAATCTTTTACCTAGAACGGAAGATCTAAAGAGAAGAAGGAAGGCCCAAGTGTTGAAACTTATCAAACACTTGCGCGCCGACTTAATTCCTTCAATATAACTTGCGCGTCCCTTCTTTGGAAGAACCTCAAGAGGATTATAAAGGGTTTAATAAAGAGTCGCTCAAGTATTTCAACTCTGGTTGAAAATCACGCAAGTGTCCCTCATGTCGCGCAAGTATACTTGCGCGACCAATACTTGCGCGCCGCCGCAGGACTTGCGCGACCTTCAATACTTGCGCGCCCCTATCTTTTTGGGTGCCCATCTTGCCCATTTTTTCCCCTCTTAAGCCATTTCACCCTTCCTATTCAAGATTCAGTCTTCAAGATACTCTTCAAAGCCATTTATGGCATAATTTCTTGATTTGACATCCTTATCTGAAAGGAATTCTGTGAAATATCTCTCAAAACCTAGTGATTTAAACATCTTTATGTCACCAAAGATTGAGAGTTCATTCATTCAACCTCATCCTTCAAGATGAGAGAATCCTAACCTGGGTCTCCTTTTCAGGAATAATCCCCAATTATAAAAAAAACCTCCGATTTGGGCATCTTTCTTAAAGAATAAGCCCCAATCAAAGTCCTTTAATCTTGGGCATCCTCCTCAGGAGTAAGCCCCAAACCTTAATCCCTAACCTGGGTCTCCTTTTCAGGAATAAGACTCAGTCATAACCTTGGGCTTCCTTTTTAGGAATAAGACTCAGTCATAACCTTGGGCTTCCTTTTCAGGAGTAAGCCCCAATCAAGTCCTTTAAATCTTGAGCATCTTTCTTAAGAATAAGCCTCAACCTCAAATATGGGCATCCTCCTCAGGAGTAAGCCCCAAACCTTAATCCCTAACCTGGGTCTCCTTTTCAGGAATAAGACTCAGTCATAACCTTGGGCTTCCTTTTCAGGAGTGAGCCCCAAGTCCCTTAAATTTCTCTTAACCAGTCCTAATTTACCTTTGATTTTAGGTTTCCTTTTCAGGATTAAAACCTAATCATAAGTCCCCTCCTAACTTGGGCATCCTCCTCAGGAGTAAGCCCCAAGATTAGAGTATTCAAATCTCCATGAAGCACATATAACTTTATGGACTCTGTTCATGGATTTTCTCCCTAAAAGTAAATCCTAAACCTTCATCTATATGGGCAGTCATCTATACATAAGCCCCAAAACAAATTCTTATGATTACATCTTTTATGGCACAATTGTCTGAATTTTACCAATACCTCTTGTTTCTCACACCGAGCATGACTCACGTGAGCTTAGAGTGTAAAAGTAATTATGACATTCATCTTTGATCCATCAAATCATAAAACATCATATCCCATTTCTCGAACTACGTGGGTTCTGATTCCTTTTTCAAAACAAAGGATATGTAGGTAGCCCATTTATGGGTTCGATCCCAACTTTGAAATAATCTCTGTCCTTCTGAATGACAATAAACTTCAAGTGCCCCACTGAGTGGCTTTAAAACCAGCCTGGTCATCATAATGACCAAAGAGACTTTTATATAAATATTTTGAAGGATACCATTGACCAAGAATCTCTAAACAAATATAGATGATTCTCTATTGATGAAGAACCTCGAATACATATAAAAGATTCTCTAAATTTCTTGCATACTTGATCATTGATTGTTAAAATTAAAGGAAAACTCATTTTATACTTGGTAATATAATAAGGATTCACGAACATAACTTAAATCTATAAAGAGAGTCCCAGAGTAGACAATAATTCCCCTCAAAAAGGTGTGATGAGTCCGACCTCCCATCCTCTCGACCAATGCAAATTCCTAAGCCTCATTAGCCCACAAGCTAATGAGCACCTGCCTTTGGAAAGTAGGTCCAAACGGATGTGGAATCATTGGATGTTTCCGGTTCTACGAACAAACCCGTTAGAAACCGATCGGAACGTTTGAATCTCCCGTCCGGGAGGTCATCCCCGGATTCCGTGCGAAACAATCATGTTATTTGATTTCCTTATGATTCATTTCTTATTAATTTCCAATCTTTACTCCATGAATCATGTTAATTATATTTGATATGTAGGGTATGGTTTTCAAAATTTATTATCATGTTACCATACCATTCTATTCATGTTATGCCTATATATCTCCCTTATTTACCGTCACTAAGCATATATGATCATCCTGTATTTTTTTCTTTCCTATTATATGAAGAAATGTATTTTTTATGATATATATAACGAGGGTTATAGTTATCAAGAACATAGTGGTAGATGATGTAGTTCACTTTTGAAATGGTGTTTATGTTTCCATGTTTTAAAATGAACTATACTATTATAGCCCTAAGGTGTGTGTTTGTGTATTGTAATTAATATTCATAAAAAATGGAATATCTAAGTATGATAAGAATAGGTCACTAAAGTTGGTTTCATATAATATTTTTTTTCTAAACTTTGGAAATTATGATTAGGAAACCATAGTGATATCCCTATTGTCGTGTGTAAGGATAACTCTATGGTTGATATAAAGTATAAGAAAATGTTGTAGAATTTTGGTAGAGGATTGAGTGAGTGGTTTCAAAAAAATTACATCTCTGCCTATATAATATAGGTTTTTGTACCTTTGGAATAGTGGTAACTAGGGGAAATAACTAAAAATGGTATATTGACCAAGACTAGATTCTCACTTGCTGCATGACAATGAGTCTTACTACACAGCTAGTTTGACATTACCAGGGTATATGCTTTTTAAATTAACAATCTCATTACTGACCATCATGATGGTTTAAATAGATGATGACAATGAATGACCTAAGATAAAAAAAGTAGAATATATTAAAGAATGTTTCATGATTTGGACATCTTATATGCGATTTTCATGATTATGTGGTTCTCAGTCCTGATTATCATTTCTTACACTATGTTTTTTGGTTTTAGTTAGTGGATAGTACTTGAAGGAACCACATTAATGTGGGGTGATATATAAAATGAAATAATTCTCTTCATAGTCATCTAAATGTTATAGGAGAAGGAATGAAGAATTTCATTTCTATTCTCACAAAAATTTCTCAAGATATGAATCATGTTGGACTTCTAAATGATCAAAGAAGGGAAAAACCTTGTATTAATTACATCATGAGGCAATATCCACCTTACTTTATAGGATCCAATAATCTAATAGTTTATGATATTTTGATAAGTACCACTAAAATTATAATTTCTGTTATCCAGTGTTTGGAACATGAAAAAGTCATTTTGGCTGTCTATCAGTTGGAAGGTGAAGTGGATAAATGGTGGAATCTTATTAAGAATATGAGGCAACATGATGAAATCGAATCCTTGGATTGGGATCAATTCAAGTACTTATTTTTCAAAAAGTAGTTTCCTCAGATTATTCATATGAATATGGGGACAAAGTTAGTTGAGTTAAATATAAAGGATGATGAATCTATTGTTACCTACAAGGAATGTTTTAGAAGACATGAAAGGTCACATTTTATATTATCATCCAACTTGGAATTAAGGTTTTTTGATTATTGTGTGGCTAAAAACAAGTCACCAAAGGGCGTTATACATAAGATACTTTAGTATCTATGAAAATATTTTTTATGTGATATGAAGGTGGAAATAGAGGTTGTAGTTACATATTAATCTAAGGGTTTTTATCAGAAAAGGAAGATAAAGTATAATGGAAAATCTAAATACAATGGAGAGAAGAAGATGATATCTTCTTTATACTCAAATTGTGGGAAGAAACATGTAGGAAATTGTCTTAAGGGGACTAGTAAACTTTTTCAGCATGGAAGGGAAGGCCATCAATCAATTTATTACCAAAGTGATGGGAATAAGTTAGAAAACTATGAAAATAGAGATATATTAATAGAATGAAATAACCACACTCCATTATTTAAAAGGAAATGGGTATGGTAACTAAGCTATGTGGTGCCAAAATCATAAGGTTAATGATTATTATTGACAATAGTAAACTCTTAATCCATGGGAAAATGGAAAATCTCAAGATATCACTCCTTCTAACGAGTGGTGTTATAACAACGTGGTGAGAGGTACACTTGCAATCCATTATAGAACTTCAAATATATTATTTAATTCTAGATCGACCCAGTCTATCATCTCTAAAGAATTTTGTAATGGAACCAATATAATAGAAAAATGATTAGATATAGAATTTTTAGTTAAAACCCCATAATGGCATGATTATCTCATCTCAAGTATATGATTCATATCTAATTGATATGTGTGGGAATGAACTTTCTAAAAATCATTTCATTCTTCCTCTTGTGATATTTGATGTCATGTTAAGCATGGATTGTATTTATTTTCAATTATCCATATCAACTATCTTATATGGGAAGTCCTTTTTGATATTATAAACCAACCTATGATCTTTTACCAATGTGACAATAATTATGAAATTACAATGGAGATTAAAACCATTGTTTGGGTATTAATTTCTATTTAAAAGGGGTTTTTATATCAAATTGTTTAGGAGAAACTTGACATCATTGATAAGAATATTTTGTGGGAATATGTATTTTCTTTATATAGCATCTTCTAGATCTTCCGCTAAGACATAAATTTTAATTATCAATGGAACTCGTGCTTGGTTCCATAAATATTTAAAATACTCCCTATAGAATGGCCCCTATTATGTTTCAGGAATTAAAGCAGCAACTCTGTGAAAACCTTGAAGAGAGATTCATTTATCCATGTGAGTTAAATTTGGGAATATGAATTATTTTTTTAAAAAATAATGATGTATTCGTTTAACTCTTCATTGATCATTAGGATTTCAACATTATCATAGTTAAGAACAAGTATCATCTTCACCATATTTAAGTCCTATTTGATTAATTGTGCGGTGGTCAATACTTTTCCTAGATTGACCTTAGTTCAGCATATCATCAATCTTGGGTCAATAAGAAGGATATACCTAAGAAATAATTCTATACAAATTATAGTCACTGTTAATATATAGGGATGCCTTTTAGTCATACTAATTTCCATACTGTCTTCAGGGATTTAAGTAATATAGTGTTTAGAGATCACTTTGATTATTTTTGGTAAGTATTTATAGATGATATTACTATCTATAAAAAGATTAAAAATGTTTATAAAGACCACTTGATAAATGTATGAATGGCCCTAAGAAAAAAATACGTGAATAATTTAAAAAGTGAGCATTTTTTCTACAAAAGGATTCATTATTTGGATATATAATATCAAGATAGGGTATATTAGTAGGTCTATCAAATATTTATGATACTGAATGTTGTACTAAACCAACCATGGTGACTGTGACCCATAATTTTATTGGATTAGTTGGAAATTATTGATGGTTTTCATAGCATTTATCAAGAATATATAATCCTTTGATCATTTTTACTTAGAAGGGATGCAAGTTCCAATGGTCATATGAATTTGACAAAAATTTTATGGATCTATAGAAAAGATTAGGTAGCAAACTTGTGCTTACATAACCCTATAATGGAGAAGGATTTGTAATCTACAGTGCTTCATTAATGAAGGGATTTAGATGTGTTCATATATAGAACGACATGGATATAGATTATGCCTCACAAAGATTGATTTTTCATGTGAAAATTACTTTACTCATGATTTGGAGTTAGTTGTGGTAATTTTTTCATTAAATATATAGAGAAATTATCTTTATGTATAGAAGTGTGATATGAATACCTTTCACAAGATTTTAATGTATTTATTTGCACAAAAGAAGTTGAACACGCACAAGGTAATATGGTTAGATCTAATTAAATAATATTGCCGTTTAATTTATTACTACCTTAGGAAAGAATACAAGGAGACCAATTTGTTGAGTCGAAATGATCATGATAACTTATCCATTATTGTGATCACAAAAGATCTAATATTTCTAGATTTTCAAAAGATGGATCTGGAAATACTAAAGGAAAGAGAAAAATATTATCTTTCTCAATTGAATGATAAACCATCAATCCAAGTGAAAATTTAATTGGTGTAAAATTAAGATGCAATGCTAAAAGAGAAATTTACTAATGTTCTTATGTTTAACCTTGATCACGATGGAATGATAAGGCTGAAGAGCCTTGTATGTGTTCTATACGTATCAAAAATGAAGAAGGTGTTGTTAGAGGAAGCTCAAAGTTCTTTATTCTATATCCATCATAGAAATAATAAGATTCATAGTGATTTGAATGAATACATATATTGGGATAGAATGGAGAAATATATCACAGAGTTTTTATCATAGTTCTTGGATTTTCATCAAGTTAAGGTTGGAAGAAAAAAATACTATGGGGATGTTGATATTTCCCATCTAGAGTTAATGTATCACTTACAAGGGGAGGGGTTGAATCGTTGTTAGATTTTTCTTCTTAGTTTTATTTCTATTGGAATAATCTTTTCCTCCTATTAAATACTAATCACTTTGTTGAAAATAAAACAATCACACGTCTATAGGAACATAAGAATTTACAAGGTTCACAACTCAAAATTAGTTGATATGTCCTTAGCATGGATCAAAAACATTATAATACCACACAATCCACTAGAAGAAATCCTTTTATGGGGATTAAAAAAGTATTATATACCCTTATAATCCTGTAGCACTATAATCAATAAAATCGTGAATGTGATTATTCTAGAAAAAATTATGTAATACATGTTTGTATAACAAGATAATAAAATTCCATCTGTTAGTTTCAAACGTGTTACTGTGTTATGTTATCAACTTCAAAACATATAAACTTCAATGAAATTTTTCATCAAGCTACCTAGAAGTTGGTAAGAACTTCTTTGGACTTCGAAATGATACTCAGTCTGATTTCCCTATCTGGTTCATTATTATGATTGTTATGTTTTGAAATATAAGTCTAAAAAATTATGATTGAAACCATTTTGAACAACATCATCCTCCTTCTAGAAATCTCAATCCAATATTTGGTACGATGATCTAGTCCAACCTGATGATGATAGAATATGATCTTCCCAGCTCTTTAATCTTGAATAAATCCTCAAGAATTATCTATATATAAACCTATTCTCTCTAGAACTTTAGAACTTAACTCTATTTTTCTACAGGTGAATATTGTTATTATCTATCCGAAATTACAATGTAATCTCTTCGTATTATAGGTGTTCTGAAAGTGGTTTAGGTAGGGATATCAAAATTTTTCTGACTAAACAAAATTTTCCAAAACATAAAATTCTATTTCATTTTGAAAACATATATGACATCTTCAGTGATTCTCTACTCTTTTGGGTTGTTCTTGAAACTTTTATAGTCTTCTCACATTTTCATCTCACTATAAAATTTATAATCCTTCTTCTATATAATTATGATTTTCATTCTGATTTCTCCCTTATTATGAATACATATGTATGAAATTAGATTATTCATTACGTTTTTCCATACTAATATATCATATAGAAAAATAATGAATTCTCATTATGATGACCAGTACGAACTGAAAGAAAAAACAACTTCTAAAACAATTCTTCCAAAACCATAGTCGCAACTTCTAAAGATATCATCACTTCTTGGATGCACTTCAGCATAAACTTCCAAAATTTATTTGAAAAATAATTCCACAAAACTTTTAAAACAAACATCAAGATCCCCATTATCAAAGACTTTTTAACTACTTCATCTATTCTTATTTTTACTCAAAATGGTGTTCTTTTGTTCGATGAATTTATCATTGTTAGCATATGTTAGATGGATTATTATCTACTTCACTCAAACAGATTAGTGTCACTACAAACCTGTTGAGTTGGCACCACTTTATTTTGGATGAAACAAAATATGATTGTAATAAAATCATAGTTATTCTTTCGTTATTGACCCAATTGAAAAAAATTAGACTTTATGAAAATGGTTAACTAAATTTATGATCATCATTTGGTTGATTGTTTTATCACATTATTATATGCATCGGTCCCAAAAAACCCCACTTACTTTCTTTTTTAAATGGACTCAAAAACTCCAAACAAAAAAAATCATCCATTGATAAAATTAGTGGCACACCATGTTCAACTGACCGATATCAGCAAAAAATTATTTCATTTTTATATTATATCAAAATTTAACTTCATTATCCAATGATTTATATCTTGTACCTTATTGTTCTGGCTATAAACTAGAATCTTCATCTTCTCAAATTTCGAACAAAACTATATATCCTTCATGAAATACTATTTCTTGTGATCTAACGTTGATAAAATATGAATGGAGAACATTAAATTTATTCATTAAAAAAATCCCTCCTATATCATGACATCTTCATTAATTTGGGAAATTTATATCTGTATTAATTCATCTAACTTACAATGGAAAGTATTGTGACTTCTCATCCTTCCAATGAATTCTTTCTTTCTAACCAAACATAAATATGATATCAAACACCTTTTATCCCCCTATTCTTCATAATTATTTCATCACATGTATCTTAGTCAAACTACGGTTTATGTGAAAACCAAGATCAAATAAATAATTTTTCATATTTACATTAGATCCATCCATACTCCATTAATTTTCCTCATACTTATTCAAACTTACATTCTATACCCAAGGGGAGTGTGATTAAACCTTTTCCCAAAAAAATATCCTCACAACATGATGGAAGTTATTATGAAATTTTCATCTGATCTTATTAAGTATTTTTATTATGATCTTCTGATTATAATGAATTTTTTTTCCTTTTAGTCCAATAATCAAAATTTATAAGGTTAATTGATTTATTTTCTATAAAAAAAGACAATAATTTCAGCACAAAATTTTTCCCGCTTCAAAAAACAACTTCGTTCCAAAATGGTCCCAAAAATCTCCCCATATTTTTTCATCCAAGGTTCATAAATCACATAACTTTGTAAATTTAGGATATGGTTTACTTATCAATGAATTCTAGGCCTATGCAAGCTAACTATTTGTAGGAAACAAAAAATCCTTGTGAGAAAAACCATTCCATCCAAAGTTATTGACTCATCAATACAATTTATCTTTCCTTTACATATTTATTCACATATTCACATATTTCTTTACTTATTCCACTTACCGATAAACAATATTTTTCTACAACCACTCTAAATTTTTCTAGAATAGTTCACACACTTACATGAAAATTTCACAACTTACCCACAACCCCATACATACATTATTCCATAAAAGGTTTAGCACATATCAATAGATATATTTATAAAAAAATTACACCCCTTGACAAAATTACAAAAATAAGAGATGAGAGAGGGTACAGAAGAACATACCAAAACCCTGATGAGAAAATGGTTGGACGCCCATGTTCTACCTTTGTTTGAAAAAATATTCCATTAGTAAATGTTTTGTGAATATGTCAGCAACTTGTTATGATCTAGGAACATAATTCGACTTCAATTCATTATTCTACACATAATTTTTGATGAAGATGTATTTAATGTCAATATTTATTTAATTATTATTTTGTACTAGGTTTATTGTAAGGTTGTTTTCAATTCGATTACCACAACCCAAGAGAAAGGAAAACATTACTACAAGAAATATGTCTTCCGACTGAGTCTTTATTCACATAAGTTGTGTATAATCTTGAGTCGAAGAAATATACCCAGCATCCACCATGTCAAGAAAAACTAATTTTTTTCATTGTATTCAAACTAACACAAATTTTTACCAGAAATAAATAACCACCATATTTGGATATTATATAATAAAATTTTACTTCCCAATAAACATCAGAATACACGAACAAGTCAAAATTTTTTGTGCTGCCATATCTTATTATAAATTTTTTTATGCCTTTGATATATCAGATAATTATATTTCCATCCAATAGATGTGATTATTTTGGATCACTCTAAAATATTTCACATATGGTAAAAATATAAAAAATGTCAAGTATTTAGGAAGTCAAATACAAAAAACATCTAATAAGGGTCTGAAACTCGATAGGGTTAAGTTCATTTTGTTATCCATTTGTAGTTATCATTTTCCACTAATATTGGATTAAAAATAGGTTTTAAATTTTCCATTCCATACCACTTAAGAATTACCTTAACATTCTTTTGTTGAGATAGAAATATGCGTTTCTTCTTTTGTTAAAATTTTAACCCAAGAATGTACTTCATTTCCCACATACTAGACATATCAAACAAATTTTTAGTCTCTTTTTTGAAATATTTCTCATGTTCTTTCATCATTCCCAGCTATGATAATTTTGAAAAAATAAACCAGTACAATGAGGGAAAATTCTAATATTTATTTTATGTATATATTATTATCAATCCTTCTCTTTGAAAACACATTTTTCATAAGATGATATCCAATTTGGAATACCATTCCCTCAAATATTGTTTTAACTCATACAAGGATTTATTTAATTTACACACATAACATTCATCCTTATTAATAATAATGTAAGTTGGTTGTTCAATATAAACGTCCTCATTAAGCTCACATAAAAAAATGTTGATTTCACAACCGTCTGATTTTTTTAAAATTTGTTGTAAAATAATAGAAATAAATATTCTATTTCTTTATATCCTTTCTAATGTAGAAAATGTCTTATAAAAATTTATGCCTTCAATATGCGAGTCACTTGTGCACAATAACCATAATTGGTTGCTTATTACTTCACCACCTTCATTCAACTTCTTTTTTCAACAACCACTTTTTACCAATGAAAGTTTTGTTATTTGGATTAGGTATGAGTTCCCAAGTATAATTCTTCTTGATTTGATCCAACTCTTCATCCATATCTTGAACTAATTCTAGATGCTCCAAACATCATTTATATATTTTGGCTTATCTTTTGAATATAATGAAGGATGTGTAATATATTTTGTTCTAATTATTGTTTGACCCTTTTGATATTGATCACCAATTATTTTTTGAGCTTCCACTTGATTCCTTATTCTGGGATGATATTTTTGAGATTCTTCCTCATCACTAGGAACATTTGAGTCCAATTTTTCTTTTTGAGTAAGAATATAACTATTTTGAATTTTTATTAGATCTATTAACCAAAATTATTTCATCATCTAAGTATTCTATATATGTATTAGATTGTTTAACATATTCCTCAGTTTAACAAAAACATTCACATCAATAGATTGAACTAATTTCCTGTATATTTTTTGAAACATCTATACACTATTTATTCTGAATCATAGCCAACAAAAATTCTATTTTCTCTTATTTGATCAAACATTCCAAGTTTTTTCATAAAAAAATTCATATAGAATTATATTAGAAACTTGGATATAAAAACACATGTTTTGAATACATTAATCAATTCTCATTGATTTCCTCCAAAATTAATTAGAGTGACCATGTTTAAGTAACATATTTCATCCCCTTTCAACTAGAAATATATTTTTCCTTTTAGTGACACCATTTTGTTGAGGACATTTTGGTGTACTAAAATCATGCTGAATTTTATTCTTCTAAAGATAACTTTCAAACTCTTCATTTTTTTTATTTGTCATAATTTTCTATTCTCAAGTTCTTTACTGAATACTCACATTACTTATCAGGTTTTATATTGAAAATTTTTAATATATTCATATGATCTAACTTATTTTTCTTATACATAAGACAATTAATTCAATTAAAAACATCAATTAAAGTAATGAAGTACTTATATAAATGTTTTAATAAGGTTCTAAGTGGCCCACATATATCTTATTGAATAATTTCTAAGGGAATTTTTGAAAAAATGTCAATTTTTTTTATGTATAGAGTTTGTAATATTTTCTTTCAAAAAAAATTGGGAAAGGCCAATATTTTCTTATTGACATATCAGAAATTTATAGACACTATCTCTCCTTTATACATTTCTCAAATTTCTCTAGCACATGTTTCATAGCTTTTATTTCATAACTAATTATTTTCTATAATACCTAATTAAGATGTGTCATGAACCTCACCAACATGGAACACATTTAATTTTTCACATTATCCACTTTTAACTAACTTCCATTTTTCTTTACCTTTATATTAAAACCATATTTTCTAAAAATGACTTTGTTTCCTTTATCACAAAGTTGTAAAAAACATATCAAATTGTGTTTTATCCAATAAAAAATTATTTCATGGACTATAAATTTTTACACAATAATAGAAGATTCAACACCTTTGATTTTAAGGGATTCATCATTTCTAATAGTCACTATTCCTTCTTTGAATTTTTTTACATTCTTAAAAAAATTTATGTCACCTTTAATATGAGAAGAAAACTGACTATCCATGAACTATTTTTGTTTTTCTTTTTCATATTTGAGAGTGGTTTCTATAATAGAATATTTTTCTTTCCCTTTATCTTTATCTACACCTAGATTCTGAGAGTTGTTATAAAACTTTTGTTGTGATAGTAAAGAAACAATAAAACCTTTTGAAAGATGTTTTGTTTTTTCACATATTTAAAAAATATTCTCCAGAGGATGGATTCAATTTTCAAATTTCACACCAACCATTGCAGGTTTCATCAAAACATCCATCTCCAAATTCTTCCTTTGAGAGGTTTGAATCAACTCAACAATTTCCTTTTGTAATTTAATAAATAGTTGAAATGTTTTTAATTAAACCAAAAAATATTTTCTATATGGTGAAATCCATAAAAATAACAGTAGTACTAATAGAAATAATTTTTACTTCTATAAATTCTAGACTGTTTCGATTTGGGGGAATGTTTCTCAGAAACCATCTTTTCTTTAACATCAAAACGTTTTTTAGTTTGAAAATTTTATTCTTAGACAGAACCTTCTTCTTCAACTTCATTTTATTTTTTATATTATCCAAAATAGAAGTTATAGAATCCTTTTCGGACTCAGAATTTTTAGAAACATATAATTTCTGCAATTTGTTTAATTTTTCTACATACAAAACTTTCCCATCCATCTTCTTCTTTAAAAAAGTTCATATTTCTTCTTAACCATTAAAGGAAACTTTTGATCCTTCTTTGGTTCACCCTTTTATAACATTCACCAACTTTAGAGATGGAATTCATTAATCTTTAAACCCTATTCTCTACTGTAGATTTTTTAAGGAAGTTTCAATTCTATTTTGTTTACTTCAGATTAAATTTCAGATGTTAATTCATAATCTTCTATTTTTTAATATATTTATTAAATTCATCAATATATTTCAATATCTTAACATTCTTATCAGAAAATAATTATTGATTATTTGTTGATAGACTTTCGTTTTTTAATTTCCTCATATATTTCTCAGTACTTCCAATCTTTTTCAGTCTTTCCTTCAATTATTATTTCAGATGAAATTATAATCATGTTTCTTCTTCTTCATAACAACTGCTTCCAAAATCTTTATTTTTAACTATTGTAATGAATATATCATCTCCACTATTCTTTATATACGTTTCAAGTTCATCTTCACTATATTACTATTCATTATCTTTAGAAAGGAAATGGTTCATTTAGGATTTTGATATTTTTTTCTTTTCCTTTAGCATTTGATTTATCATTATCACCATATTTCTTCCATGATCCTATCTTCCTTCTATCATCATCATCAATATTATCATTTTTATTTATTTGGTATAATTATTTAGTAAAGTTCCTAACAACTCAATATTTAAATAATTTTAATAGAATTTTCCCTTTATATATTCCTATATATATTTTCACATTTTTATAAAAAAAGGATAAAAATCCATCATGATTTTTATGTACCAAATTTTCAAAATCAAAATATCCAAATTCTTACTTATAAAGTAAATTTTTAGTATTTTCTTTATAGTAATCCTTGAAAGACACTTCTCTATCATATTTTTTCATTTTTTACTTTCATAAATTTCTCCCTTATCATTTCATAAGTGATGAGAGTACTATTAAAATCATTCCGATATATTGTTTCTAGATCTATAAAATCAAATGAGGAATCTTTGGCATCAAAAGTATTAGGAAGAATTGTAAAGATATTATAAATTACAGTAAAATATTCTAAATTTCACCAAGATATCTAAAAATTATGACAATATCATTCACCGTAGTAAAGAAGTCAACAACAGATTCGTACTCACCAATATTTAGATGTTCATAAATCAATCTCAAGATTTTGTCTTTTCCTTATTTACTTTTTTATTTTCATCATAAATAGTCCTTATCTTATCTCATATACCTTTGGTAGGGGTAACACCCACTACTATTAGAAACTCACCTTCAAAAAGTGATGAGAGTAAATCACTCATTGTTATTCCATCATTATCTAGATTCTTATTTTCAATAGATGTCATAGGAACATTTTCATTAATAAGATTAAATCCATCATTTTCATATTTTAGAACATCATTCCTAAGATACGTTAGATAAGAAAATTTTGTATCTTTCTAGATCTGATAGTTCTTACCATCAAAACTAGAATCTCTTTTTTATTCATATAATTTATATTCTCTATCACAAATCCTCTTCATAAAAATTTAGAAAAGAGTAAATGAAGTGATCCTTATCTCTGATGCCAATTGATATTTCCCAGCCAAGGTCAATGTATCACTAATATGTGGAGGGGGTAATCTATTATTTCTTTGTTTATGTTTTATTTTTTTTAAATAAACTCTTCCTCCAGTTAAAAAATTATCACTTTTTTGAAAACTAAATAATAACACAACCACATTGGCACAAAAATTTACAAGGTTCAATACTCAATAGGAGTATCTATATTCTTGGTGTGGTTTGAAATAATCTAATACCACACAATCCCCTATAAAATTATCCCTCTTTGTGGATAAAAATAAGTAGAATATACCATTACACTTGTGTAACACTATGATCAATACAAAAAATGCATGTGTTTCTTCTAGAACAAATGATGTAATACATGTTTGCATAATAAGATAAGAAACATTCACTAGGAAGTTTCAAACATGTTACTATTCTTTCTTATCAACTTTCAAATATACTACCTTCAAGAAAATTCTTCACTTTCCTACCCAGAAGAAAGTAAAAACAACTATGGACTTCATAATGATACTGCGTATGATATCGTAGTCTGTTTCATCATTTTGATTACTCTTCCTAGAAAATAGGTCATCCAAAATATGACTAAAAATATTATTAACTACTCTACCCTCAGTCTAGAAATCCCAATATGATATTCGGTCCAATGATCCTGTCCGATCTAATAACCACTAAATACGATCTTCCTTCTTTGTTATCTCCAAAAAAATCATCAAGAATGATCAATCTAGATATATATTATCTATTGATCTTTATAAATTTTCTCTATTAATATACACGTGAACAATATTTATATTTTTAAGATAGTACAATGTACTCTTCATGGTTTATAGGTGCGCCAAAAGTAGTTTAAGTGGGAATATGAAATGTTTTTATTCTTAACCAAATTTCCTAAAGCATCAATTTCTTTTTTTAACACATATTTGAAATCTTTAGAACTTATGTAATATTCTCTATTTTTCTCAAAACATCTCTAATATTCTCACATATTCAACTCTATTTAATCATTTTAACCATTCTTTAGTCCAATTCTGATAGTCATTCCATTTTCTTCATTACGATGATGATATATCTTTGAAAACATATTATTCATTTTTTTGTTCCATAAAAATAGATTATATGAAAAACAAAATTTATTCTCATTACGATGCTAAGTAAGAACTAAAAGATAAACAACCTCAGAAAACAAAATCTTCTATATATATAATCGCAACTTATAAATATTTGAACACTTCTTAAAAGCACTTCAACAACAGCTTCAAAACATTATTTGAAAAACAATACAATAAAAATATTAAAAAAAATTCAAGATACACCTTTAATATCTTTTTCAAATACTTAATATATTCTTCTTTTTCCTTAGATCGACAATCTTGTGGCCAACGAAGTTATCAGTGTCAGCCTGTATATGATAGATCAATATCTTCTTCTCTCTGATGGATTGGTGTTAGCATCAGTCCTATGAGTGGACACCAATTCATGTACAATGAATCATGGAAAAATTTGAAAAATATTCGAGTTCTTATTTTTATATTGAAATAATTAATAAACAATATGACTAAGAAATTATTTTGGTGAAAACCTAAGGAGGGCAGTAGAAGAAGAGGTAACATTCATTAATGTGAGTTTTTATCTATTTTTCTTCCTCCAACTACTTAAAATATTTTTATTCTATGATTATATAATAAAATGAGAATATTAAATATAATTATATATTTTTATGTTATGGTAATTACCAAAAACCATCTTCACTTTCATCTTATGGTTTACGAAATAATAATTTGTGTGTACAATAGTCTATCACCATATGATTCAATGTCGTTCATTTTTTTATTACCATATATCGTGGTTGTAAATAATGGTGGATTTATTGTTTATATATTTTATATTTTATATTACTATTTTATAGAATTTTTATATCGCACATACCTTCAGGATTTCCATTTTGTGGGAATACAATAATGCTGCTCATGTGTACAGCGAAGTACCACCTCACGAAGTGATGTGATTCATTCATGATTTACATAGAAGGTATTAAGGATGGGTTTAATGAAAATATTTGATATATATGATTTTTTTTCTAATTACAATATACCATTTACCTTTCTTTTTTTGAATCTAACAATTAATTTTAAATATCATTCATTCATACGTACGACCTATTGATTCCACAAACAAAACATTTCATTATCTATGTCTAAATATAATGAATTACTCTAAATAGATATATAATGAATATATATGATATTTATATCATATTAAAAATTAAATATTTGATATTACCATTATCTAATTAATAGGACCAAAAATAAAAAAATCAAAACATATATTAAAAAACAAAGCAGTAATTATCTGAAATGTGGCTTTGGAATTGATTTTTTTATAAACGGTTAATAAAAGATCATAATAAAATCATATATGTTATGATATATATTAATATGGTTATATGGTAGCTATATAATAAACTTATATTTATTATATCTAAGGTTTTAATGAGTATTATGAATTTAAGGCTTAAGTTAAGGGTTTTTATCTCAATTTGTATTCTTTGAGACATATGTTATGTTATGCACCTACATTCTTATATGAAGTGTGTATAAAATCACTTGGACATGTAATATCATTGAATTATTTATCCTTATTATATTTTTATTTTTTATTTTATTTTATCCTTTCATGAGGAATATGATTCATGGTAACCAAAGTGGTAAGGGTTTTATGTTACAATATTATTATTTATCAGGACTGTTTATGATTATGACTCTAGGGTTGAAATATTATGATATAATTATAAATAATTATAATGTTTTTTATCCTCAAGTTATTTTTGATATCTTAAAGTATTGGTTCCATTTTCCCATTCTTTGGAACTTAAACTAATTGAAATTTTTTACGAAAATTATACTTTATTTCACTCTTTGGTCAAAATTATATTTTATTCTAAAACTATGTTTTCAAAAATAATTTTCAATTTTTTTGTTATTAAACTATTATTTTTCAAATAATTTTTATAATTTTTTTACATTTAATTTTTTTGAAAGGAATATTCATATATTTTTCTAAACAATACCCGTTTAGATTTTACCAGAAATATAAAATGATTCTTTATTTTGACGTGTTCAACATGGATAAAATTTTATGATCGCATGAACAATTATTGAGTGAAAGGTTCAATTATAATATTCAACATTATTATCAAATAAAAAATTCTTTCAAAATGTTTTGCTTTTTGAAAAGTTTTTTCGAAGAATAAAGGATATTTTCTTCAGGAAATTTTTAAATAAAATTTCAAAGTCATTTTCTATCTATAATGAATTATTATTTTATTTACAATGCCTTACAATGTATGTGATCCAATGATACCATTCATGTTCTTTCTATATGCGGTCTATTTTTATGATGGAATGATGTTAATGAATCAAATTTATCTTCCATGGGTTATACCATGACTAAATTATTATGAAACACACTTCTTTCCACAATATATACAATGAATAAATGCTTATGAAACCTAGTTCTATTCATATTTTATGCTATGATGAAATGATTATTAACCCAGTCTCTTTACAATAGGTTATAATATGATGAAATATTTTTGATACTAATTTAATTTCATGGTTTTTGAGATGAAGAGTGTTTATAATATTATGTAATACATAAATACGGGTTTCCTCATGTGACAAGGGGTACCTATATCTCCCTCCAATGCATTGAGTAATGTTTTATATCTCATGAGATAGATAGAAATGGAATAGAGAGTGATCCCAGCTTATTATGTTAATTTTCCACAATGAGGGTCTTAGGACCTAACCTTTACCATTTTGTTGGTTTGGGGAATTAAAACATTCTACTACGGTAGCCTTGGAAATTATCCCTATAAAATATGGAAATGATTTTTATGCTTATGTTTATGCCAAAAATTAAAGGTCTTATCAAAATGTTATTCTCTCCTGGCTCATGTTCTTATATTTACTTATGAGTCATGTCTTATGTGTTTCCCATATTTATTACATGACCCAATTTTATAATCTATGATATGAAGGGTATGGTTTTAAAATGATATAATCAAGTTCTGAAACACTTTTGTTCATGTTATGTTTATGTATCTCCCTTATTTATCATTACTGATCATCCAAGCTCACCATTTATGATGTTTCCTTTCTAATTTTATGAATGAATTTGTTATGTATGATATTTCAAGGAAGGGTTATATTTATGAATGTTTTAGTGAGAGATAGAGTATCTCACTTATAGACCAATGCATATGTTTCCATGTTTCCAAAAGAAATAAAATATTATGGTCTTTAGGCTTCAATTTGTGTATTATAATGAATATTCATAAAAATGATATCATATATATGTATGATAATACTTGGTACTTATATGGGGGATTGTGAAGAATGTTTTTAAGTATCTAAAAGGTGGTTAGTCGCTGCTTTTGTAATTACATTACCCTGTATTAGGGAAGGTTTTGTAATATATAGTGATGTTTTAAAAAAGGTATTGGGTTTCGTATTCTTCTAGAATTATATAATAATTACTTATGCCTCATTATAATTAATTACTTGTGAAAAAATTATCAGACACCTGATTTGGAGTTAAAGGTAGTGATATTTGCCTTAATGATTTTGTGACATTATCTCTATGGATAAAAGTGTGATATATATATTGATAATGTAACACCCCAACCCTAGTTACCCAGAGTCGGTGTATTATTACATAACATTGTTATGTTTTCAAGGAATGATGTCTCAAAGGACCGATCAGTTTACCAGTCTTGGAAAATAGATTACATACATGAATGTTACATTGCACTTTAAGACATACAAAACAACACAAATAATCTTTATGAACACCATTATTCTCTTGGCTTAACCCTGTATATCAATCACAATACACTTCTTGGAATCTTGGGAAAAATAAAACATTGAAAGGGGTGAGCTCAAATGCTCAGTAAGGGTAAGCAATACATCAGAAACTTTCATAAATAAGAATAAACATTTAAGGAAATGTATAACAAAAAAAAGCCTTTTAAATTTGAACTTCAACATAGTATGAAAAAAATAAAATGAAATAATTCCATTTACTTATTCACGTGGATATTCTACTAATTGAATAATCACATGCAATATCTGTAACCACTTTCATAATGATGGAATGCATAATGCAAGACTATCATAACCACATAGCTAAGGTCTCGTGCCAGGATTACAAATAATATTTTTTCAAGGCCTTGTGCCAAGACACTAGTTTGTCTCATGAGACCTACCGATGCATCGAGGAGCTATAGCAGGCTCCACCCGTCACATATTAAGTCCAATTCATTCCCATATGAAAAGGTTTAAACATAACATAGACATTCATATTAAACTAGAATACAAAATGTCAATACTTTCACCATAAACCATGAAGGGAATAAAAATAACATATCCACAGTCAAACATATCACAAAACCTTCAATACAATATAGATGTTTTGTATCATAATAAATCAACTTCAAATAAGCGTAAAATCCATCAAAGGTTGTTGACATAGATGAAATCAAAACTCTTTTTAGAGTAATATCTCTTTTTATTTTGAAATCATTTAAGAGTCATATATTTATAAAATATAACATTTTCTTTGAAATTATCCTTATAATCTTGTAAGAGAAGCTTCAATGATTTTATAATGGCGGAAAATACCTGCACCCACCGTATAAGTTAAAAAATACATTCTTTCCTTAATTCTGTCGAAAAGGTTAAAAAGAACCTTGTTTGGAAAATGAAAGAAAGATTCCTTTATAAACCTATTATAAAAAGTCAAACAAGGGTATACATGACTTTAACCCATATTCTGTAAAATAGTAAAAATGATTTGAAAAATGTTTTTAAGAAACATCGATGTGGATGATATAAAGATCCACATAGATTATTACGTATAAACAACCTCGGATAATGAAGAGATTGCGAAATAAACCCTTACCTTGTACTTTTCCTTGGTTGGTGGTAGGTTAACCTCCTTTATAATGGTGAAATAATTTTTATTAAATTATAAAATAATCATATACATTCATATGATATCATATATGATATTTTAACATTGCTTTGTTAATAATATCTTAGAATTATTGTTGTTTTGGGAGTTACCTTACTTGTTTTCTTTTATATGTTTTGTTACGTAAGCCATGTTTGTCATGGGTAAGTTGTATATTATTCATATCCATAATGATATCATTTCCTTAAACATTATTTTTAAATCATCAAATGATAATTATACTTGAATGGATACGATGGAGAATGAATCTTATCGCGTTCGTGGAGACGGTAGTCCATACGTACGCACGAGCGACAATAATATATAATTGGATGGTATATCATATATACAGAATCATTATCATGTTATATGTATTATTTAAATGAATTAAAAATCATTATCATACCCATAAAAATAATAATATATTTAATAACAATTACACCACAACGTGGAGACGGTAAGCCGTACGTACGCACGTATGGTGACATGTCATTCAAAGGATGGATAGAATACTGAATATGGTTGTACCATATTTATAATAATGTTACATTTTATAGGAGATAGTGTATTAATTATTTTATAATGGCAATAATAAAGAAATAATAAGTTGAAGAAGAAATGAATTTGAAAAAGTGTTGTGAAAACATTACCTCTTCTTCGGGTTCTTCCTTTTAATTTGATCAAAAGGGCTCCTTAGGATGGATTTATGATCAAAATAAGGCCTCTGGGTTGTATTTAGGGAAGTTGAGAGAGTATTTGGGTAGGGTTTGACTGAACCAAAAGGCTTTGAATGTGTGAATTAGTGAGAAGAGGGAGTGCCCTTTTATGAGAGGGGTGAGAGGCACCTTTGGAAAATCTAGAAATATTATTTTATAATAAATTCAAATTCGGTTTTAAATGGATCAAAAGTTTATTATTTAATGTTTAAGTTTGGTATGGGTCGAAAACCACACAACCAATATAATTTAGACAGGTTTGGGTCATTATATTAACCTTATCCTTTAGTTTTAACTCTTAGTTAATTAGTTTGACATTTACCATGTCACTTTGTATTTTTATATTATATAGTTAATAAACATACTATATACATCTAAGTGACTCCCAAGTTGTCCATTAAAAATACACATATCATGATATATGTCTCTTGGACGAACCTTATATTTTTAGGAATTTAATATCAATTAATAATATAATAATTGTTTTAAAAATTCTTTTATGTCAATTTTTACACTATTCAATAATTGATTTTTGTGAAAATCATAACAGAATGATTACTTAAAAAAAAGTTAATTAAGTCAATACTAAAATGTCATATTAACCTATAAAATTAGTTTAATTTATAAAAAGTCTGAAATTATATTTATTTGGGTGTTTATAATATCAATTATTCTAATTTTTCATTAATTAGGTAATTACTGCATCATAATTGTGTCATAAATAAATTTAATTATATAATGTCTAAAATTATAAATAAAATATAATTATTTAGGAAATATTTTTATCTTTCTAATGAATATTTACAATCGAATTTATCTTATGTATTACCCTATATTAAAAATGTTTTAGTAAATAAACTTTGATTTTAACTCTCTTAACTCTTCTTTGAATTAAATAATAATAAATGTCCTAATCTAATCCAAGTGGACCTAAATGATAATATTTTATTCCTAAGGTTGTTTTTGGTATAGTTAAACTTTTACAATAGAATTAGGACATGTGTTACGGTAAAATGTATATCATTTTTACCCTTAATTACCATATTTACTTTTAACCGTGAAAAATAAAAGTAAAAAGTTACTATTAAACGAAAATTATTTTCATCTCATTGAACCACATTTTACTGCTTGATAATAACCGTGTCTATCGGATTTTCTAAATTCCACTCAAAGAAGTGGTAAAATTATGTTTTATGAAAAATTCAGTTTATTTAAACTACCACTTAGTGGTTTCACTGTTCATCAAAAAATGAAAGTTTCCATAAAAATACGAAACATTAGGCATAAGATATATTTGATATTATGAATTCAAAAATGATGTTTATTTTACCAAATTCAAAACATATCAGTTCCATTAATTATTTTAAAAATTAAATCTCGTTGTCAAAACAAATAGCGTGTTTTTAAGCGATAATAACTATCAAAAGATTGACACTTGTTTATGTCTGGTTTAAATGTGAAATTACATTAAATGACTAAAATTGTATTAAATGGTAAAAATATATTCTAAATATACTTTAAAGCCACTCAAATTAATAACTTATCACTATTAATTATTTTGATTAAAAAAAGTTGTTTTTAATTAAAATTTAGTAATTTTCACTATTCATCAAAATATGAAAGTTATCCGAAAAGTACCAAAATTTCACCCTAAGCTAATTTTGATATTAGGAATCCAAAAATGAAGTCCATTTTGAAAGATAAAATTTATAAAATTTCAAAAAATAGGTATTACTATTCATAACGGTTAATTTGATTGGTTGTGGTGTGTTAGAACCTCGAAGTTGCATACAATGCACGCCATTGCATTATTCAAAGGGAAACGAATCATGGAAGATTGGGGTGTTTCATTGTAAATTTTTGATGTCCCCATTCTAAAGAATAAATTTATTTAGTCAAATTGAATATATAAAAGTTTAAAATATTGGATTTAAAAAAAGGGTTTCACTATTAAAAGTTGGTAAAAGTGCATTTTTTGAAAAATACTTCTTTTATCTGAAAAAAAATGAATTTGTTCTTACATTATATCTAAGAAACTCATAATATGTATTCTAAAATTATAAGGATTATATAATGTTTAAAATTTATTTAATGCTATTCATAACCTCTTTTGAACGGCTTGTTTGGTATGTCATGGTGCGCTTAAACTTGGTGTTGCGTGTAGTGAAAGTTATTGAATTATTTTGAAGAAGTAACACACTATGACATATTGTAGTGTTACATTCTCCCCTCCTTCATTAAATTGCGTCCTCGCAATTTGAATTTTTTTTTCGAAAATAAAATGGTTGAAAATAGAAAATATCTTTGTGGGAAAACACACATCGAAAATTGGGTTACTAAAATTTAGTCTTAATATGAGGAAAAGTGAAATGAAAGGGTCACCACCAAATTATGATCTCGATTAGGAGAAAATTGGTGGAAATTAGAGAAATACAATTGGAGGAAAACGTAAATATTTAAAGGTAGTGATTGAGGTCATCAATCAAAAACAACTACAAAATTGAGGTCCTTAAATTCCCCAATCTATGATGATTTGAAATACCATCGGTTCAACAAAACATAGGGTATTATGAAAACACATTTCGGGTTTTAGGATTCCTTAAATAATGTCTAAGAATTAATTTCTTCATAGAATAAGAGAATAATAAAAATATATTCTTGACAAGTAGAGTTCCATCCTTTAACTAATTTCTACCACAAACTCACCTTTCACTCTAAAGATAATAGAATGTAAAAAAATATAATCTATTTATCCTATTCGTATAGGGTTCCAAAAAAATGAATTTATAATTCATCTACCAGGTCTTTTAAAAAACTACATTATTTAATCCAAGACATTATGTGGGCCAGTGGTAGGTGATACACCCTTGTCGCCCTTCGGTTGTGGGTTCAAGTCTCACGGCCTTGCCGGACGCGACGGGTTGCCGCCCGACCTCCGGGTTGTCTGTTTATGGAAATACAAAAATAATCCAAACTATAAATATCCAAAACGCTTTAGTCCAAAATTTATAAGGAATTTAAACAAAATGAAGATCCTTTTTTCTGCGTAATAACATGTGAACACCTTTACCATGTATTCTTTTAAAACACTGCAACATCCTAAATCTCCATTAAAACTTATTGATTACATTCATGATCCCTTATTCCTTAAAGAATAATGGATATACTTATTCA
Organism: Viscum album; assembly: GCA_963277665.1. NCBI lineage: Eukaryota > Viridiplantae > Streptophyta > Magnoliopsida > Santalales > Viscaceae > Viscum > Viscum album. The sequence continues at coordinate 826,783,956 of OY728161.1, forward strand.
ATCCAAAAATATTTTAAACCCCAAAAATTATGGAATATACAAATCATTAATTAGTTTCAAGAATATCCAATATAATTTATGCAAATCAATCATGTATTATTCTAAAATCACTACCTCAGTATCAGAACTGTATTATGGTTTGTCATTCTCTCAACCATATATTTTCCAAAAATTTATCCTACTATTGAGTCACTTTTCTTTGTTCCACACAATCTCAAGTCCTTAATGAAATAATACTGCAGTACAATCATTATATACTCCATAATTATTATAACAAGTACATTGTTGATACAAAACTCAAATGACATAATCAGCACAAGAACTCTAATCATTCATCTTCATCGGTGGTAGTATCATAACTTGATTATTATCCAATTGCATCATTTGCAGCATAGTGTGATGACTAGGACATAGGTTTGCGTAGTGTCCAAACTTCTTGAAAATGAAGCATTGTACATTTGAAACCATTTTCTTACCCTTGTAGTTACGTACTTGGTGTCCTTTTTCTCCACACTTATAACAAACTCTCATTCACTTCAGGAAAGTTCCAGGGTGTTTCTTCCCACAGTTATCACATATGGGAAAATTATTCATTTCCCTCATCCCTTTATCCATCTTTCTCTCTTCCATCCCTTTCTTCTCTTTCTTCCCTTCAAATCCATAGGACTCGGTTAACTCTTTACTTATCTTATCAACACATGATACGATTTCTTCATATGATGATAATACGTGGGAGACTATTTACCTTATAAATTATGTCTTAATACCATGAAAAATATGATCCTTATTATTATTTGGATCATACGTATTTCTGAAGTTCACATTCCTTCTACTGGGCGCCATTTCTATACAATAGCATAAATTAGGTCAGTTTATGAATTGCAATGAAAAATTAAAAACTTGTAAAATACCTAACACAAATTGAACAGTTTATGGATATAATCCACAATCATAAAAATGTCTTCTTTGAGGAAGAATATACTCATAAACCCTTCATAATGGTTTGTAAAGAAAATGAAATTAACTTAAGCATATCCCCCGGGTGTCTCGTAACCAAGAGTGCAGCAAGGCCCATTGTCGTGCACCAGTTCCCATTCGAGTCTAGCTCAAAGAGGTGTTTTCAGGATTTACCCCTAGGTATATCTTTGCCAGAGCCACCTCTACCTGCTCGTATCCAGATAGGTATGTATTTCTTGGAAAATCAAAAAATCTCTACAATACCAAAATTCTAGGAAGTTCTTCTATAGTAATCCTAAAATTCCATCTTAAATCTATGTGATCTAATAAGAGTTTTTCTAAATATAGATTCCAAGGTTATTTCTGAACTTCCTCTGATTCCAACTGTAACACCCTGACCCTAGTTACCCAGAGTTGGTGCATTATTACATAACATTTCCATGTTTACAAGGAATGAAGTCCCGAAGGACCGATCAGTTTAGCAGTCTTGGAAAATAGATTACATACATGAATGCTACATTGCACTTTAAGACATAAAAAACAACAAAAATAATCTTTATGAACGCCATTATTCTCTTGGCTTAACCCTTCATATCAATCACAATACACTTCTTGGAATCCTGGGAAAAATAAAACATTAAAAGGGGTGAGCTCAAACGCTCAGTAAGGGTAAGCAATACATCAGAAACTTTCATAAATAAGAATAAACATTTAAGGCAATATATAACTAAAACGAAAGCCTTTTAAATATGAACATCAACATAGTATGTAAAAAATAAAATTAAATAATTCCATTTACTTATTCACATTGATATTCTACTAATCGAATAATCACATTCAATATCAGTAACCACTTTCATAATGACGGAATGCATAATGCCAGTCTATCATAACCACATAGCCAAGGCCTCGTTCCAAGACCTCAAATAAGATTTTTCCAAGGCCTTGTGCCAAGAAACTAGTTTTTCTCATGAGACCTACCGATGCATCTAGGAGCTATAGCGGGCTCCACCTGTCACATATTAAGTCCAATGCATTCCCATATGAAAAGGTTTAAACATAACATAAACATTCGTATTAAAACTAGCATACGAAATGTCAATACTTTCACTAAAAACAATGAAGGGTATAAAAATAACATATCCATAGTCAAACATATCACAAAACCTTGAATACAATATAGATGTTTTATATCATAACAAATCAACTTCAAATAAGCGTAAAATCCTTCAAAGGATGTTGAAATAGATGAAATCAAAACTCTTTTTAGAGTAATATCTCTTTTTATTTTGAAATCATTTAAGAGTCATATATTTATAAAATATAACATTTTCTTTGAAATTATTCTTTTAAGATTTTAAGGGAAGCTTCAACTATTTCATAACGACGGAAAATAGCCACACCCGCAGTATAAGATAAAAAAACATTCTTTCCTTAATTCTGTCGAAAAGGTTAAAAAGAACCTTGTTTGGAAAATGACGGAAAGATTCCTTATAAACCACTTATAAAAATTCAAACAATGGTATAAATGACTTTAACCCATATTCTATAAAATAGTAACAATTTTTTGAAAAACGTTTTAAGAAACATGGATGTGGATGATAAAGAGACCCTAGTAGATTATTACGTATAAACAACCTCGGATAATGAAGAGATTGAGAAATAAACCCTTACCTTGTAAATTTCCTTGGTTGGGTGTAGGTTAACCTCCTGTTTAATGGTGAAATAATTGTTATTAAATTATACAAGAATCATATACATTCATATGATATCATATATGATCTTTTAACATTGCTTTGTTAATAATATCTCAGAATTATCGTTGTTTCGGGTGTTAACGTACTCGTTTTCTTTAATATGTTTTGTTACGTAAGCCATGTTTGTCATGGATAGGTTGTATCTTATTCAAATACAGAATGATATCATGTCCTTAAACATTATTTTTAAATCATCAAATTATAATTATACTAGAATGGATATGATGGAGAATGAATCTCATCGCGTTCGTGGAGACGGTTGTCCGTACGTACGTACGAGGGACAATAATATATAATTGGATGGTATATCATATATAAATAATAATTATCATGTTATATTTATTATTTACATGAATTAAAAATCATTATTATACCCATCTAAATAATAATATATTGAATAACAATTACACCACGACGTGGAGAAGGTATGTCGTACGTACGCACGTATGGTGACATGTCATTCAAAGGATGGATAGAATACTGAATATGGTTGTACCATATTTATAATAATATTACAGTATATAGGAGATACCGGATTAATTATTTTAGAATGGGAATAACAAAGAAAGAAGAAGTTGAAGAAGAAATGAATTTGAAAAAGGGTTGTGAAAATATTACATATTCTTCGGGTTCTTCCTTTTGATTTGATCAAAAGGGCTTCTTAGGGTGGCTTTATTATAAAAATAAGGCCTCTAGGTTGTATTGAGGTAAGTTTATAGAGTTTTTGGGAAGGGTTTGGCCGAACCAAAAGGCTTTGAATGTGTGAATTAGTGAGAAGGGGGAGTGCCCTTTTATAAGAGTGTGAGGGGCACCTTTGGAAAAGATAGAAATATTATTTTATAATAAATTCATATTCGGTTTTTAATGTCTCCAAAGTGTATTATTTAAAGGTTATGGTGGGTATGGGTCGAAAACCACTCAACCAATAGAATATAGACAGGTTTGGGTCATTATATTAACCTTATCTTTTAGTTTTAACTCTTAGTTAATTAGTTTGACGTTTACCATGTCACTTTGTATTTTTATATTATATAGTTAATAAACTTACTATATACATCCAAGATACCCCAAGTGGTCCATTAATGATACATGTATTATGATATAAGTCTCTTGGTCGAACCTTAGATTTTTAGGAATTTAATATCAATTAATCATATAATAATTGTTTTAAAAACTCTTTTATGTCAATTTTGACACTATTCGATAATTGATTTTTGTGAAAATTATAACATTATTATTACTTCGAAATTTTTTAATTAAGTCAATCCTAACATGTCAGATTAAACTAGAAAATTATTGTAATTCCTAAAAAGTCTGAAATTATATTTATCTGGGAGTTTATAATATCAATTATTCAAATTTTTATTAATTGGGTAATTACTGCATCATCATTGTGTCATAAATAAATTAAATTATTTAATGTCTAAAAATTATAAATAAAATATAATTATGTATTAAATATTTTTATCTTTCTAATGAATATTTATAATCTAATTTATCTTATGTATCACCCTATATTAAAAATGTTTTAGTAAATAAACTTTGATTTTAACTCTCTTAACTCTTCTTTGAATTAAATAATAATAAATATCCTAATCTAATCCAAGTGGACCTAAATGATAATATTTTATTCATAATGTTTTTTTTGGTCGAGATACACTTGTCAAATAGAATTAGGACATGTGTTAGGGTAAAATTAATATCATTTTGACCCTTAATTACTCTATTTACTTTTAACCGTTGTAAATAAAAGTAAAAAGTTACTATTCACCAAAAATTATTTTCATCTCATTGAATCACATTTTACTCCTTGATATTAACCATGTCTCTCGGATTTTCGAAATTCCACTCACAGAAGCGGTAAAATTAAGTTTTATGAAAAATTCAGTTTTTTTAAACTACCACTTAGTGGTTTCACTATTCATCAAAAAAAATGAAAGTTTCAGAAAAATACCAAATATTAGGCCTAAGCTATATTTGATATTATGAAGTCAAAAATGATGTTTATTTTACCAAATTAAAAACATATCAGTTGCATTAATTAATTTAAAAATTAATTCCCGTCGTCAAAACAAATAGCGTGTTTTTAAAAGATAATAACTATAAAAAGATTGACACATGTTTATGTCTGGTTTAAATGTGAAATTACATTCAATGGACAACATTGTATTAAATGGTAAAAATATATTCTAAATATACTTTAAAACCACTCAAATTAATAACTTATCACTATTAATTATTTCGATTAAAAGAAGTTGTTTTTAATTAAAATTTAGTAATTTTAACTATTCATCAAAATATGAAAGTTATCCGAAAAGTACCAAAATTTCACCATAATCTAATTTCAAAATTACGAATCCAAAAATGAAGTCCATTTTGAAAGATAAAATTTATAAAATTTTAAAAAATAGGTATTACTATTCATAACGGCTAGTTTGATTGGTTGTGGTGTGTTAGAACCTCAAAGTTGCGTACAATGCACTCCATTGCATTATTTAAAGGGAAACGTACCGTGGAAGCTTGGGGTGTTTCATTGTAAATTTTTTATGTCCCCATTCTAAAGAATAAATTTATTTAGTCAAATTGAATATATAAAAGTTTAAAATATTGGATTAAAAAAAAGGTTTCACTATTAAGAGTTGGTAAAAGTTCATTTTTTGAAAAATATTTCTTTTATCTGAAAAAATTAATTTGTTGTTACATTATGTCTAAGAAACTCATAATATGGATTCTAAAATTATAAGGATTATATAAAGTTTAAAATTTAGTTAATACTATTCATAACCTCTTTTCAACTGCTTGTTTGGTAAGTCATGGTGCGCTTGAAATTGGTGTTGCGTGTAGTGAATGTTATTGAATTATTTTTAAGAAGTAACACACTATGAAATCTTGGGGTCTTACAGATAATAAGAGTTTTAAAAATATATTCACATAGTAAGAGTTAAATATGAGCCAATAGAGATGGTCATAATTGAAAAATGATTATGACATCTCAATACATTAACACCTGGGATGATAGATATGGTGGTCGATTTACTGAGTAGATAGGATCATGTTAAGCTATCCAAGATGAGGATTGAAAAACACCCCATACTCATTAATTTATATAGAATGAATCTTAAAGTTATAAAATAAGGGGATAAATATTATCATTCCCAAATTAATCCTCCACTATCCAATAATGGGAGTATAAAATAATCCCAAAATGTTTATGGAGAGACACAAAAAAGGTAGTGAGTATTGCATAGTTAAACATTGATAAAGAGGTAGTTATATAGTTTGGAACAAAAATATGTGTCACATCTATACTAGAACTGAAAAGGGATACTTTTGATGATACTCCGAACACATCTTTATATATTCATCCATGAAGAACAAAGTGAATAAATGTCTAAAGTAAGACTTTTGGTGGGATAACACGAATTGGGAGATTATCAAGTATATATCTCAATCCATGGTTTTATAATAAGTTAATGATGTATGTCAGAAGTCTAAGGGTATTTATCAACCATTAACCATACCAGTATGGAAATAGGAATCATTACCATGGATTTTTGTGTGGTAATTCCCCAAAACCTAAAGTTTATAATTCTATTTGTTCTATAGTAAATTTTTATAAACGGTTACCACATTTTATCACTATCAAATATTATTTATTTCTAGACTAACTCTCAAAGATATACATAAGAGTTGTGGAAGGTTATCACGGAGTTACACTATCCAATATTTTTGATAAAGATATGAGGTTTTCCTCACTGATTTGGATAATAAATTAGTAAAAATTTGAGACAAAGCTAAGTTTTATCATTGCTTATCATCCTTAGATTGATGGACAGTCTTGGAGGACCAATCAAATTCTCAAGAACATGATGTTTGTAAAGTCCCATAACTTTTATTTCAATATGAAAATACTTATTTACCTTATTATCATTATTTTTTTTAGTTAATCCTTTCTTTAGAGGATCATTGGAATATTTTTCTATATTTTAAGAGATTAAGTGTGGGTTTTAATTTTTTGGTATAAAATGGCCTACACCAGGCCATAATTATAGACATGCTGACATATAAATGATAAACGGAAATGAAAACATCTTTCCATTTTCATGGTCCTAGGAATGGCATATAAACACTTTTTTCTTGGTGAAAAATATCTTAAGAAGACACACAAAAACAAAAATGATGCCTCAATGAGGGTAAAATGCCTTCGAGTTACTGAAAATGATATAGTAAATGCTATTTAATCTTGGTGTATTTGAGAACCACTGAGAAAATGGTTAGGACATGGTGCAATCTGTTTTTGATTCAAGAAATTCTGAAATGGTTGAATTCAATACCCTCTCTTCATGTATCTTTTCCTAATTGAAAGGGGAAATGTGTTTGGTTTGATGGTGGGTCTTAGTGAGGTTATTAATCAATTATTCACCCTTATTACTCAATTTGACACATCAACCTTTTTGATTCATTGAATCTGATGATATTTAATTTGTTTAAGGGAAAGGATTTAGGATAACCACTTATATAAGCTATGACCATGGATGTTTCGTTCTTCTTGTTTCTCCTTGGTTGATCTAAGGTCTCCTCTCATCCTTCTTCACTAGTGTATCTAATTTTGGGTGATTCAGTGAAGGTACTCAGTGTGTCTTCTTATTTAGTTGAATTTACTATCATCCTTCGTCCTCAATCTAGGAATGACGTCATTATGGATTAGATGATGATTATTTACTTCAACTCTTTAGGTAATCCAATAATTGGTTTATCAACAAACTTATTGAGTATCTATTTAATTTTATGATGTCTGAGTGGAATTATCTTAGTGACGCCACCACTTGTTTCTATCTAAGAGAGAAGGTTTTTGTTTCATTCAATTGATATTGGATTATAGCATTGTTGGAAGATGTAATCAGGTAAGTTTTTAAATACCCAATGGATTTTCCTCTATTTAATCATATAGAAACTATTTTAGTTTATTTGGAATTAGTTCTATGAGTTCTTGTAAAGTGATCTTATTCTGATTGGTTTGAAAATGTGGTTTGGGTGATGATACCCTTAAAAAACCAATACGTTGACATTGAAAACCTTGAGGTAGGGAGTTCCATTACTTTTAAGGCCCTCAATTTCTCTTTTTTTCTTTGGTTTTAAATTTTAAAGGAATAACATATTTATTATTATTGATGGTGTCTACATTTGGGTGTTTTTTTATTATGTGAGACCCATTTATGAGACATGATTATAAGAGTATCTACAGAGTAGTATATTACCACTATTGATGATAAAAAAATGTTTTTATGCGTTGATACTACTTTTCTCATCATGATATGCAATGATTTTCCCTGTATACTTTACCATACTATGTGTATTACAATACCTTTATAGATCGTTCCTTGGTACACAAGAAATTTGGATCATCATATTTTGATTATCAATTAGAGGGTGATTACACTCAACCTACATTGATGATGTTGGTGGAACTTATATAGGGTAGGTCTATGTTAGCCATGTGACCCTACCCAAAACTCGATTCAATGAGAATGTTGAGTAACATATGTAAATTAGGGACTTCTGGATTCTAAGTAACTTTTCATCCTAATTCCACAAAAACATATAGTAACATGTGAACTAGAATTGTGGATTTTTTTAGTCACTACCAACATCTATACAATTTTCCTTTAGTCTTGGAGCTGAAGTAGGTAAAACTAGGGATCAAGGTGGCTTGTTTAGCACACGGGTGCTCAGTACATGATTGATATAATTTTTTTAAAATTTATTGTTATCATGAAATACACTTTTTATACATGACAATATTTGTTAAGGAGGCTTTAGTGGTGTCCTATTGGGTTTTATTTCAAACACCATGCATGAGAATCTCAATGTTCATATTGAATTCACTTATAGGGATCTAATTAAAAGAAAGGGGATGGTGGTAAATAGCTGATTCATGGAGCATGAGGATGGGTTCAGGACTGGGAAATGATCCATAGGATTATATAGAGTTATATTTATTCATTCACCTAATTACACATATATTTTCATTTTAATTTCCATAGTGGTAGTCAAGTTTTTTTATTTATATATTGTTTTTTTATATTCCATGTATTGTTAATTTATGTTTATTTAGTTTTATACATGTTACAATGATTTTTATTTTATGTTATATTATCAGTCAAATGAAATGATATTTAGAGTACTATCTCCCAATAGAAGGACTATGGACCCTCGCTGCTAGTAGGCAACCACTTACATATAGTCAGGTGCACATGAGGTCTTGTAACACTCTAGCTCGGACCAAGTGGCTCAAGATGGGGAATTACAAAATGATATTCGTTTATAGTTTTCTTCTATACATCTATACTAACATGGGACATGTTAGAAAGGAGATATGATCTATGGGACTATCATTGACCATATTAGATACACTATCACCCTAAAAGCCATGCCGATACTGTCATCGCCCAAACAACATTCCCAATCTCCCCAGGTTGGAGACTAGCACCCGACATCATCCGATATCATACTGAAAATGAAGTTTCAACATAAAGAAAGGATGAAATAGAAATTTTTAAGTATGATAAAAATAAAACTCCATAGTGAGGACTATACCAAAAGTCATATAGGTATAAAAACTAAAAGTACATCATTAAAGTACCATAGGGTAGTATAAACCACTCAAGTCCCCAACGACACAGTATCTCAAATCAAAAAGTTCCAAAACAAATACCACCTCCAAGTAGTTATTTAACCTAACTTGAACCTAATAGGAGGAAATCTAAAAATGACCAAAGTCACTATTAGGGTGTGAGATAATATCCCAATAAGGCCTCACAAAGCATTCCAAGATATGATTCCATAATTAATTAACGTAACAAAGAATTCAGTTTTAAATAAAAAAAATGTATGTAAATAATCACATGGAAAAAAATCATGCATTATATTTCAATTGATGGAAAACATTTCTAAAAAATGGATTCATAAATTTTTTATAAAAAATTGTTTATATAAATTCACAAGGTATGTGTAAAAATGTTTACAAATAATAGAATATATACAAACTAACTACAAATGAGAAATATTATCATCATCCAAGATGTATGATAGTTCCAGGTTATAGGATCCTCACACACACATATGATGATAATTAAAATTTTCACACACGTCCCTCTAACAATGGATATATAAGGGTAAAAAATATCCCACTAGGGATAATATCTTCCTATACGTATAAGTTATAGTTTTAAAGGGTCAATACATTACTAGGGCAAGTCCAACCTAACCAGTTTATCCTAATAAATCACTAATTACCTATAATTTCATGTTCTAAAACAAAAATAATAATAATGTGAAATTAAACTCAAAATTATTTAAAATACAATTAACCAAGTTTCCATTTAAATATGTAAAATTCCATTTAAAATTCAAAAGGAATATCTAATAAAATTATACCATTTTTGGGATAAAAAATTGGGTTTCTATCAAAAATATTTAACCTACTTTTCTCAAGTAAAAATTTTAAATAAATCCCATAAATTCATTTCACAATTCCATTCACAACTTAAGTCAATTCCAAAAACACTACTAAATTCAATTGAATTGCGGAGGGGGGTCCCCCATATCTAATGCCAAATCAGATTCTAATACCCAATTAAATGGAATTAGGTTTTTAAAAAACCTATTTAATGAATTTAAAATTTCAACAAGAAATTTTGGGTTAAATCAATTGGGGAATCTTAAACAGAACTACGTACCTTAGGATCATGGGATTCGAAACACAACACCCACAATGGGAAACTCTAAAGATGAACACCAAAAAATGAGATTCAAGAATCCAATAATGATTTAAGATCTAAAACAATGGTTTTGAGATCCTCCAACAACATGAATATCTAACAAACCATTGGGAGGAGAGAAGGTGTGAGAGGGAGAGAAGAAACATGGACAAATTTTCGTACCAGGAATGGATTGAATGACGATCACAATGATTTTTTTTTCAGAAGGTGTTTTAAGGAGAAAACTATTCTCCTTGATATATTCCAAGACAAAATAAAAATATTATAGGTAGAGTTTGGAATGAGTGGGGGATAAAATTGGGTTTAAAGACATTTTTTGGAATTTCTGGAATAATAAAATTCTACGCACATGGATAGCTGGGCAGGACTACATGATTTTTCAAACTGTGAACCCTAGATGTGCACCCCTATGGGTGGGGTTACATAGATTCTACTTGATCTGCACATAGTTTTCCAAACCTTGCAACAACAATGTAAACCCCCATTTCCTGGGTTTTCACGGTTTTTCCTAGGATGGCGTATGATTTGGGAAAACCATGAGAAAACTACGTACATCCCATTAACCTTTCAAATTTTCCAAAACTCTACCAAAAAACCCCTAAATGAAACCCAACTAAAGAAAAATAAAAAGGGGGTTTAGGAGTTCCTGAAAATGGTAATATCATGTGACAACTTCCCAACCATAGAAACTTTCTATCCCCCAAAAAATTTATTAAGAAGATTCCATGTCAAAAAGACAAGTCCACTATTCTCTCATTAGTTAATCTCTATCCATCTTCGCATGTGTATTATAACTATGAAACCATACCACTTGAACAAAGGGTATCATCCTCCCAGAAAGCACCTTGGTTTTAGAATCAAATTCCTTAACTGGATGTTCAGTCACATATAAATCATGTTTGACATCAAGATCACTCGAACTCCAAAAATGAGATAGATTAGAAAGATATTTCTATATCTAAGATACATGAAACATGTTATATATCAACAGAAACTATGGTGGAAGTGATAAATATTAATACAATTTTCCCACCTTCTCAAAAACCTCAAAAGGCCCCAAAAATGAGATGCAATATTTCCTTTCCTTCCAAGGTGTCAATGAACCAAACTTGGTGAAACCATCATGAACACCTAGTCACAAACTGAAAATTCCAACGTTATAAGATGATGATCAACATAAGTCTTATACCGAATCTATTCCATAAACATTCTATTAATAATTAACCAAATATTTACTATCATCTCTTAAACCAAGCTCAGTCCAACAAAGTAACATTCACTAATATTCGAACACCAGAAGGAATATTTGTAAGGCCGACTATATAAGGCCTAAAAGGAGCCATTATGAACATGAAATAGTAACTATTATTATAATAAAAATCCAAAATCCATAAATGGTCATCCCAAGCTCCACCAAAGTCATGAATGTAGGTGAATAGAATATCCTCAAAAATATCTATAGTTCTTTCTATCTAGACAACCGACTGAAGATGGTATGCTGTAATCAAATTAACCTAAGATCACAATGCCTCTTATAAGCCTCTCCAAAATGAAGAATTGAAATGGGGATCGACATTAGATACTATAACAGATGGAACTCTGTGAAAATCAATAATCTATTTCACATATAGAATTCCAAACTCCTCAACATTAGTTGTGTAACATCCCAAGTAAGTAATTAATAATAGATATTATTATCTACGTCTATTAATGAATTAGATAGTGTTTTAGAGGCTTAAAATGAAAATAAATCCAATCTTAAGCATGAAATACACTAATATTTTTTAAAGGACTATTTTACTGCCTTTTGATGGAAAACCATTATTAAATCTATCTTTTGACAATTTTATAAGCTATTTATGTCAAAATAAACTTATTATTTATGATTGGGACATCAAAATATAATTTGTGTGAATTTTTGGTATTTTTCTAACAATTTTCATTTTTTAATGAATAGTGAAAAATACTGCATTTTACATCAAAACTGCTTTTTAATCTACTTTATTTATATGATTAGATTATATTTAGAATTGGTTTTAAAGTTAAATTAGAATATATTTTTACCATTTAATCCAATGGTGGTCATTAGGATTAATTTCACTTTGGAATTGGTCATAAACTAATGCCAAACTTTTCATAGATATTGTTTCAAAAACACCCGCTATTTGTTTTGACAACGAGAATTATTTTTAAATAAATTATTGCAATTCTTGTGTTTGGAATTTGGTTAAATAGATTACATATTTTGAATCAGAAGGTCCAAATTATTTAATCAAGACTCTTTTTTTTGACATTATGAATAGTAACGACTGTAATTATCTTTAATTATCTAGATTAATGAGTAATCGGGTAGTTAAGGATAATAAAATGATATCATAATAATACAAAAAGACTGCAACGTGTGTCCTAAGGCTACTATTTGTCTCATGGACTACCATAGGATTCCTTGTGCCAAACTTGGGGGCCCCATGGAATCACTTTTGTGGAAAGTGACTTGTTATCTTTTTATTTTTTTAAAGAAAGTAAATATAACAAGAATGTATCACCTGATTAAAACATTTTTAATTTTAACTACATAGATGATATTTTAGACTATAAATATTCATTGGAAATCTAAAATTATTTCCTACATCATAGTATTTTTTTCATAATTTTTTGACTTTAAATAAATTAAATTATTTATGACATCATGATGATGCGGTGATTACCTCATTAATAAAGGATTTAAATAAAATGAAATGATAATGTAAAATATATGACCTACACATGTCCAAAACCTATTGGATGGGTGGATTGCAAACTATTATAACCTTAGCATCGAATTATATCAATGTGGGACCTTTAAAATCCGAATCTCATTTGAAAATAAAGTAGCATTTCTTTACTTTCCAAGAGTGCCCCTCCTCTCCTCTTATAAAGGCCCCCACCTCTACCTCCTTACCCACACTCCCAAAGCCTTTGGCTCAGACAACCCCTATCCATGTTGTCTCTACACATACCTATATTACTCCTTGAATCCTCACTTTGGGCAGAAGTCTTCCCAAAGAAGCCTTTGAGCTGAAACCAAAGGGAGTTATCCGATTTTAAGGTAATGTCTTCACTTGAGTCCCATTGTTTTATTTTGCTTCCCCAACCCCCTAAAGTCTTTTTATTCATTTCTTTTGTAAAACCTACAGTATCTTAAATATACTAGGATGTTTTTATAAGAAGTATTTGAGCTACACTTACACACACCTACATCTAATGGTTAAAGGACATACTATTTCCGTGGATGGTGAATATATGCCTCCCGAAACGATGATTGTTCAAAATTCTTTTAACTCCTTAAAAGGTGGCCATTAAGATGTCACTATATTTATATATGATATATAATATGTTTATGTTTTCCTTAAGCTTCTATATTTTTCATTTTGGGCATACCTTTATGGTTTCCATTATGGGTAAACGCGGTATCTTCATTTAAGGAAGTGCGGACTACCGCCCCCTCAAAGTGATTTGATTCGTTAAATACCATATGTGGGACGTATAAATAATGGAAATATGATATTATATATGATATTATGCTGGAATTATAATATAACTTTATATCATTATGATTCCATAATATACGAAATAGAAATGAAAGTAGCGTTCATGCGTACGTACGGCTTACCGTCTCCATGAACGGTGCATTTCATTTATTACCTATAAATGATTATGTAATATTATAAATTCATGTATATACTAGATATATATGATATATACATCATGATTATAATTCTGGATATAATGGATACATGAACAAATTGTAATTATAATGGGTTTATTTTTGACTCAAGTACCAATGATTGTTAAAACGACCGTTATTAACTTAAATAATTACATAGTGTTCATAACATGGAAATAAGTGATATAGAAGGAATAATGAACTTGAAAAAGTTTCTTAAGCTAGTAGAAATTAACTCAAGTTCATTATTCAGGACATCAAAGAATGATCGAGTCAAGTCGGACCCGAGGTATGGGACTTTTTCTCAATCTCCTTTCATTGAGGCATATTTTATTTTATACACAACCTTCTTTTATACGGTGTATAAAACCCTTTGAATTTTACTTTTATTCAAAAGGAATATATTTTTATATGAAGCGTTTACTAAATGGCAAAAGTGAATGTTTTTGTCGTACGTATGCGGTGACAACGACTTCTCCGCCGTCGTGACCATTATTTGAGTTTCGGCTTCCTCTACAAGCCATACCTTTTTTTTAAAAGAAAAATAAATACCATGTTTTACTTTTCTTTTGTTTTGGTATTGAAAATGGTTTTCATAATGTTTTTATATCAATGTGTTGTATTGATATCTTGTGATTGAAAGGTGGAAATGTTATGTTTCCCTTATGCATGTTTTATGTGATACGATTATGTTGAGGTTCTTGGGAATTATTATGAAGACGGGTGGTTCTGTGATAAACTAAGGGCGGGTGAGCCCGATATAGCTCTCCAATGCATTAGGTAACGTGAAGGAGTGAAACGTTAAGGTTCCTTCGAAGAGATTTAGGGAATATACTGTGATGGGTATTCCAAACGTAACCAAGAGGGTTACTCCCTACGTAAGAATATTATAAATGCCTCAAGTTACCTTTATGTCTTATGATTTCTATGATTTATTCATGATTTGATGAGGTATGTTAAAGTGCTTATGTTTTATGGGTAATGTACGATTTCATTCTTATGTATATATGTACCCATGATTCTTTCCATATTTTTATATCCCTTACTGAGCTTTTTATGTTCATCCCAAGTTTTTTTGAAATGTTTTTGACAGGTCAAGGGAAAGGTACATGATATGATGATAGTGTCAATGAAGTGTCAAGAAATAATCCATGTTTTATTTTAAATATGTTTCCATTGATGGGAAAGAATAATACTATATTTATGTAACCACTTTGTTTTAAATGTGGAATGTAGTGCATGTTTTATGATCTAATTCTCTAAATCTCTAAACCTGAAAAGATCCTCAATGTGTAATCTTGTAATAACTCAATATTAAGTAAGATTTAAGGCTGGGGCCTCATAGTTGGTATCAGAGGTCGGTTTAGATAACTTTAAGAGTTATAATTCTATTAAATGATTATCCAAAAATATTTTTTTATGGTCAAATTTAAATGATATAGAATTTGAAGATTACCATGTTGCTTCATCTAAGACATGTTTGTTCAGAATGGTTTTCCACAGAGGAAACAGGGAAGTAGTGCTAGGAAGGAATGCAGAAGGATATAACCTTCCGAATCAGCCTCCTGAGATGGTCGGATTTGGAACTAAACAGTTTGTTTCAGTAATGACGCAGTTGACTCAAGCGATAAATGGTGGTGGTATCCATACACGAGATCAGCCAGATAAACCACAGAGGAACATGTCAGTGGTGGAACATTTCATGAGGCAACATCTCCCATCATTCAGAGGATCATCTGACCCTGTGTTAGGTGAAGGGTGGATTAAAGCACTGGAGAAGATTTTTGATGTCATGGGGTGTTCAGAAAATCAAAAGGTTAGTCTTGCTATTTAACGTTTGGAGGGTGAAGCAGATCAGTGGTGGTCGATGGTTAAAAATATCCGGGACGCTGATGAGATTGATGCTCTCGACTGGGATGAATTCAAAGGTATGTTTCTTGAAAAGTATTTTCCTAAGGCTGTTTGACTTAGGATGGAAAAACAATTCTTGGAATTGAGGCAAGAGGAAGACTCAGTGGCTACCTATGAAGAAAGGTTCACTCGATTGGCAAGGTATGCTCCAAATTTTATCCGAGACCTTGATAGTAAAATCAATCGTTTTTACTCAGGATTAAAGCCAAAATATCGAAGGTCATTAGCTTCTCGTGAGTTTAAAAGTTATGAAAAGCTTGTTCGATGTGCTGAGAAGGTGGAAATGGTGTTTTCTGATGATCAAGTGTTCTATAACAACCAGTATAAGAAGAGACCAAGGTGGTAGGAGAAAGGGAAGAATTCTTCAAAAAAGTCTGATGGTAAGAAATCTATGTTTCCAATATGTGATAAATGTGGAAAAAGGAATGCTGGGGAATGTATTCTGTATTCTGGAAAGTGCTACCGATGTGGTAAGATGGGACATAAGGCTCGTGATTGCACTGAAAAAGATCAAGGTGAATGTGAGAACAAATTTGATTTATAGTTAGTGAAATGTTTTAAGAGAAATGAGATGGGTCACTATGAAAACGAGTGTCCGACAAAGATCTCGAGTGATGGGAAGCAGTTAGACTACAAGCAGAAAGGGGTGGTCAAATCCTTTGCAACTACTTCAACAGATGTCAGGCCATCAAACGAAGTTGTATCAGGTACTTTGTTTGTTTTTTCAGATTATGCCAGTGTGTTTTTTGATTCGGGGTCCACACATTCTTTCATATCTGAAGCCTTTTTTTAGTAAAATGGGAATACCATCTCAAGAAATGACTCCTGAAATTTTGGTAAAAACACCTGAGAGAAATGTTGAGGCAAAAAGAATTTATAATAATCTTCCTATACTTATCTTTGGAAATAACCTACTTGCAAACCTTATTTTTCTACCTCTAGTAGAGTTTGATATTATCCTGGGTATGGATTGGCTCTCTATTTACCATGCTAAGATTGACTGTAGAGCTAAAGAAGTTTCTTTTCAGAAAGACTTTCAGTTTGTGTACAAGAATGAACCCTTACTGTTGATAACTTATCAAGAGGCCAAGAAACTTGTAAAAGATGGAAATGAATGTTACCTTGCACACATCATTGAAAATAAAGTAACTGTTCATATTAATGATGTGCCAGTGGTAAATGAGTATCCAGATGTTTTTCCCGATGAGTTGCCTGGAATAATACCAGATTGGGAAGTTGAGTTTACTGTTGACTTAGTTCTTGATGCTAAGCCAATTTCAAAACCCCCTTATCGAATGGCTCAAATTGAACTTTTAGAGTTGAAGGAGCAATTGCAAGATTTATTAGAAAAAGGTTTCATTCGACCTAGCACATCACCATGGGGTGCTCCTGTTTTATTTGTTAAAAAGAAAGACGGTTCAATGAGACTTTGCATTGATTATAGAGCCTTGAATAACATCACTGTTAAGAAAAAATATCCTTTGCCTCATATCGATGATTTGTTTGATCAGCTCCAGGGAGCTCAGTATTTTTCAAAGATTGACCTGAGATCGGGGTACCATCAGCTGAAGGTAAAGGAAGCAGATGTTCCAAAGACCGCGTTCCGTATAAGATAGGGCCATTATGAATTTGTAGTAATGCCTTTTGGGCTAACCAATGCACCTGCTGTATTCATGGACTTAATGAATAGAATTTTCCATGAGTTCTTGGATAAGTTTGTGGTGGTTTTCATTGATGATATTTTGGTGTATTCTAAAAGTAAAGAGGAGCATGAAATACATTTTAGGGTTATCTTGAAAACCTTTAAAGATAAGAAACTGTTTGGAAAATTCAGAAAGTGTGAGTTTTGGTTGCAACAAATTTCTTTCCGGGGTCACATTGTTTCTAAAGATGGGATAACTGTTGATCCTACAAAAACAAAGGTTGTGGAAGACTGGCCAAGACCGACAAATGTAACTGAGATTCGTAGCTTCCTTGGTTTGGAAGGCTATTACCGAAGGTTTGTTAGAAATTTTTCACGGTTATCTAGTCCAATGACTAAGCTAACTCGGAAGGGTGTTAAGTTTATCTGGAAAAAAAATTGTGATGATTGTTTTCAGGAATTGAAAAGAAGATTGGTGAATGCTCCAGTTTTGGCACTACCTTCCAAATATGGTGAGTTTGTTATATACAGTGATGCTTCATTGAAAGGACTTGGTTGTGTCCTAATGCAGAATGATCAGGTAATTGCGTATACTTCACGACAGTTGAAAACTCATGAGGTAAATTACCCTACACATGATTTGGAATTAGCTGCTGTTGTTTTTGCATTAAAAATTTGGAGGCATCATTTGTATGGAGTAAAGTGTGAAATATATACTGATCACAAAAGTTTAAAGTATATATTCACTCCTAAAGAGTTAAACACGAGATAGAGGAGATGACTGGAATTAATCAAGGATTATGATTTTACAATTCATTGCCATCCGGGAAAATAAAATAAAGTGGATGATGCTTTGAGTTGAAAAAGTAATGCTTCATTAGCAGTGTTGCGTTTGGAACATGATTCTTTGGTTAAGGATTTGATGAACATTGGCATAGAAGTTGTTGGTGCAGGAAGTTCTTCTGTTTTGTTTCAGGTATCAGTGAGATCATCTCTATTAGGTAGAATCAAGCAAGCACAGAAGAAAGACAGTGAGTTACAGAAAAAGGTAGAGCTGGTTCAGAAAGGTAAGTTACCTGAATTCAACATTGATAATGATTGTGTTTTGAGATTTGGGAAGAGATTGTGTGTGCCTTGTGATTCACAGTTGAAGAAGGAGTTGTTATCTGAAGCTCATAGTTCTCCATTTTCAGTTCATCCTGGCAGTACTATGATGTACAGAGATCTGCGGGAGTATTACTGGTGGGATGGAATGAAAAGAGATATTGCAGATTTTACTGTGAAGTGTTTGACTTGTCAGCAGGTTAAAGTAGAGCGGCAGTTACTGAAAGGGATGCTTCAGCCTTTACTAGTGCCAGAGTGGAAATGGGCGAATATATCCATGGACTTTGTTGTGGGATTACCGAATACATCTTGAGGTAATAATGCAGTCTGGTTTATTGTTGATTGCTTGACAAAATCTTCTCATTTCCTTGCTATTCTAGATTATTTTTTCCCAAGATCAAGTTTCCCATTTGTATCTTAAAGAGATAGTCAGGTTACATGGGGTTCCCCTCTCCATTGTATCTTATCGTGATTGCAGGTTTACTTCTAACTTTTGGAAAGGCCTTCAGAAGTCTTTGGGTACAAAATTAAATTTTAGTACAACATTTCATCCTCAATAAGATGGGCAGTCAGAACAAAAAATTCAGACCTTGGAGGATATGCTACGAGCTTTTTCGATGGATTATCAGGGAAGTTGGGACCAACATCTTTCTTTAGTTGAATTTTCATATAATAACAGTTTTCATTCCAGTATACAGATGGCACCATTTGAGGTGTTATATGGAAAGCGGTGTCGAACTCCAGCTTTCTAGGATGAAGTGGGTGAAAGGAAGTTGATGGGACCAGAATTGGTAGATGAGATGGTAGAAAAAGTTCAGCTGATTCAGAAACACATGAGAACAACTCAGAGTAGGCGGAAGAGTTATGCAGACAACAGGAGGAAGGATCTAACTTTTGAGGTAGGTGATCATGTTTTTCTCAAATTCTCACCATGGAAAAGTGTGATGAGATTTGGTAAGAAAGGAAAGTAGAGTCCAAGGTTCATTGGACCATATGAAATTCTGGAGAGATTTGGATCAGTTTCATACAGGGTGGCTTTACCTCCGAGTTTATCTCAGGCACACAACGTTTTTCACGTTTCGATGTTGTGAAAGTATATGCCAGATCCATCTCATGTTTTGAGTCCAGAGGTAGTTCAGCTGGAAGAGAACCTATCTTATGAGGAACAACTGGTCCATATTTTTGACCACAGGGAGCAAGTGTTATGGAATAAGGTGATTAATCAGTTAAAGGTTTTGTGGAAAAACCACATGATGGAAGAGGCAACATGGGAATCTGAAAATGCAATGAGGGATAAGTACCCCCATTTATTTGACAAGTAAATAAATTGTGGGGATGAAATTTTCTAAAGGGGGGAAGGATGTAACATCCCAAGTAAGTAATGAATAATATATATTTTTATCTATGTCTATTAATGAATTAGATAGTGTTTTAGAGGCTTAAAATGAAAATAAATCCAATCTTAAGCATGGAATACACTAATAATTTTTAAAGGATTGTTTTACTGCCTTTTGATGGAAAACCATTTTTAAATATATATTTTGACAATTTTATAAGCTATGTATGTCAAAATAAACTTATTCTTTATGATTGGGATATCAAAATTTACTTTGTGTGAATTTTTGGTATTTTTCTGACAATGTTCATTTTTTTAACGAATAGTTAAAAATACTGCATTTTACATCAAAACTGCTTTTTAATCTACTTTATTTATATGATTAGATTATCTTTTGAATTGGTTTTAAAGTTAAATTAGAATATATTTTTACCATTTAATCCAATGGTGGTCATTAAGATTAATTTCACTTTGGAATTGGGAATAAACTAATGCCAAACTTTTCATAGATATTGTTTCAAAAACACCCGCTATTTGTTTTGACAACATGAATTATTTTTAAATCAATTATTGCAATTTCTGTGTTTGGAATTTAGTAAAATGGATTAAATATTTGTAATAATAAGGTCCAAATTATGTAATCAAGGCTCTTTTGTTTTTGGACATTATGAATAGCAACGACGGTAATTATCTTTAATTATCTTCATTAATGAGTTATCGGGTAGTTAAGGATAATAAAATGATATCAT
Source organism: Viscum album (assembly GCA_963277665.1). Taxonomy (NCBI): domain Eukaryota; kingdom Viridiplantae; phylum Streptophyta; class Magnoliopsida; order Santalales; family Viscaceae; genus Viscum; species Viscum album. The sequence continues at coordinate 826,804,899 of OY728161.1, forward strand.
AATAATACAAAAATACCACAACGTGTGTCTTAAGGCTACTAGTTTTCTCATGTCCGACCATGGGATTCCTTGTGCCAAACTTGGGGGCCCCATGGAATCACTTTTGTGGAAAGTGACTTGTTATCTTTTTATTTTTTTAACGAAAGTAAATATAACAAGAATTTATCACCTGATTAAAACATTTTTAATTTTGTATAAATAGATGATATTTTAGACTATAAATATTCATTGGAAGGATAAAAATATTTACTACAACATAGTATTTTTTTCATAATTTTTAGACTTTAAATAAATTAAAATATTTATGACATCATGATGATACAGCGATTCCCTCATTAATAAAGGATTTAAATAAAATGAAATGATAATGTAAAATATATGACCTACACATGTCCAAAACCTATTGGATCTGTGGATTTCAAACCCTTATCACATTATACTCTAATTATATCAATGTGGGACCTTTAAAATTCGAAACTCATTTGAAAATAAAGTAACATTTCTTTACTTTCCAAGAGTGCCCCTCCTCTCCTCTTATAAAAGGCCCCCACCTCTACCTCTTTAACCACACTCCCAAAGCCTTTGGCTCAGACAAAACTTGCCCATTTTGTCTCTCCACATCCCTCTATTACTCCTTGAAGCCTCACCTTGGGCAGAAGTCTTCCCAAGTAAGCCTTTGATCTCAAACCAAAGGGAGTTACCCGATTTTAAGGTAATGTCTTCACTTGAGTCCTTTTGTTTTATTTTTCTTCTCCAACCCCCTAAACTCTTTTTATTCATTTCTTTTGTAAAAACTACAGTATCTTAAATATAATAGGATGTTTTTATAAGAAGTATTCGAGCTACACTTACACACACCTACATCTAATGGTTATAGGACATACTGTTTCGGTGGATGGTGAATTTATGCCTCCCGAAACGATGATTGTTCAACATTCTTTTAACACATTCAAAGGTGGCCATTAAGATGTCACTATATTTATATATGATATATAATATGTTTATGTTTTCATTAAGCTTCTTTATTTTTCATTTTGGGCATACCTTTATGGTTTCCATTATGGGTAAACGTGATATCTTCATTTAAGGAAGTGGGGACTACCGCCCCCTCAAAGTGATTTGATTCATTAAATACCTTATGTGAGACGTATAAAGGATGGAACTATGATATTATATATGATATTATACTCGAATTATAATATACATTTATATCATTATGATTCCATAAAATACAACATAGAAATGAAAGTAGCGTTCATGCGTACGTACGGCTTACCGTCTCCATGAATGGTGCATTTCATTTCTTACCTCTAAATGATTATGTAATATTATAAGTGCATGTATATACTGGATATATATGATATATACATCATGATTATATTTCTGGATATAATGGATACATGAACAACTTGTAATTATAAAGGGTTTATTTTTGACTCAAGTACCAATGATCGTTAAAACGACCGTTAGTAACTTAAATAATTACATAGTGTTCATGACATGGAAATAAGTGATATAAAAGGAATAATGAACTTGAAAAAGGTTCTTAAGCAAGTAGAAATTAACTCATGTTTATTATTCAGGACATTAAAGAACGATCGAGTCATGTCGGACCTGAGGTATGGGACTTCGTCTCAATCTCCTTTCATTGAGGCATATTTTATTTTATACACAACCTTATTTGATACGGTGTATAACCCCTTTGACTTTTACGTTTATTCAAAAAGAATATTTTTTATAAGAAGCGTTTACTAAACGACAAAAGGGAATGTTTTTGTCGTACGTATGCGGCGACAATGACTTCACCGCCACCGTGACCATTATTTGAGTTTCGGCTTCCTCTACAAGCCAAACCTTTTTTTTAAAAGAAAAATACATACCATGTTTTACATTTTCTTTTGTTTTGGTATTGAAAATGGTTTTTATAATGTTTTTATATCAATGTGTTGTATTGATATCTTGTGATTGAAAGGTGGAAATGTTATGTTTCCTTTATGCATGTTTTATGTGATACGATTATGTTGAGGTTCTTGGGAATTATTATGAAGACGGGTGGTTCCGTGATAATCTAAGGGCGGGTGAGCCCGATATAGCTCTCCAATGCATTGGGTAACGCGAAGGAGTGAAACGTTAAGGTTTCTCCGAAGAGATTTAGGGAATATACTGTTATGGGTATTCCAAATGTAACCAACAGGGTTACTCCCTACGTAAGAATATTATAAATGCCTCAAGTTACCTTTATGTCTTATGATTTCTATGATTTATTCATGATTTGATGAGGTATGTTTAAGTGATTATGTTTTATGGGTAAAGTATGATTTCATTCTTATGTATATATGTACCCATGTTTCCTTTCCATATTTTTATATCCCTTACTGAGCTCTTTATGCTCATCCCAAGTTTTTTTTGAAATGTTTTTCACAGGTCAAGGGAAAGGTACATGATATGATGATAGTGTTAAGGAAGTGTCAAGAAAGAATCCATGTTTTATTTTAAATATGTTTCCATTGATGGGAAAGAAGAATACTATCTTTATGTAACCACTTTGTTTTAAATGTGGAATGTAGTACAAGTTTTATGATCTAATTTTCTAAAACTCTAAACCTGAAAAGATCTTCAATGTGTAATCTTGCAATAACTCAAGATTAAGTAAGGTTTAAGGCTGTGGCCTTATAAGTTGTATCACGAATGGGTATAAGGGAGTTGATTTGGTAACTCTATATATCACAATCCATATAAAATTCTTCTTTCTCTGAGTATGTAACATACCAACCAAAAAGTCTATAGAAATATCATCTAACTTCCATTTCGGTATTGGAAGTGGCTGAGGCAAACCCAAAGGTTTATGCTTATTGAACTTGTCTAGTTAGCATGTAAAATAAGGAGAGAAAAAAAAATTAGAAATACCCCATATCATACTCAAACACCAGAATCTATAACACATGTCATAGAACATCTTCCTGGTTTCTGGGTTCACTACCCACTAGGAATTAGGGATACTCTACATCACATATTTCTTGACTGAAAATGGTACAAAAAAACAATTATGAAAACAAATAATTCCTTTTATAGAGAAGGACAAATCGACAATGGTTTCCCCACCATAAAGAGATTATCTAATGCCACATAACTCACTATTGAGATACAGTCACTAAAGAATTATATTGATAAAATATGAGGTCAACTGAACATGGTCTAGAGAAACCTCGAGCCCAAATTTCCGGACTCTAATATGCATCTGTGAAAAACAAATTTATCAAGTTCCACTCTTCCGATGATTCATTCACAACATGGGTTGGAAGTTTCCTTCTCAAATAATCGGTGATGATATTCCCTTTACGTAGGGTATAGGTTATGTCAATTTCAAAATATTTTAGGTATTCTACACCATAAATTTGGGGGATATTGAAATATATTTGAGTGAATGTATAACATATGATCATGTGGTCTGAATACATTGTAAAAATTTTTATGAAAAGGATATTCTGCCAAATCATAAGTGCATAAATCACAACCAAAAGTTCAAGGACATGGGTTGGGTAATTATTATCATGTGTCTTATGATATAAATATCTATAAGTACCAACATGATCACACTAGATAAGAAAAAATACCTTACCAAAACCCGATCGATCACGTAAGACCACATAGTCCTGGTTTTCCTCTTAAAGAGTCACCTCCAGTGTAGTATTAAAAATATTTTTTATATCAACTATAGAATTATGAAATTTCTCATCCAAAAAAACATTACACCTATTTGAGGTAGATAATTTATCATAGAAGGCAACTTTTAGTAGTCCTTTACAAACTGATGATAACACCCAAAAAAACCCAAGAAACTTTGAATATCCTAAACTTTTTGTTATTGTTCTCATGTTATAATAGCTTCCATATTTTTAGGTTCAACTGAAGTACAATGATCTGACACCATGTGTCCCAAAAAGGTTTCATCCTATATCCAAAAATTATATTTTATAACCTTGAGTAATCTATATGATTTACCAAAAATTGAAAAACTGCTCTTTGATAACGCACATGATCTTCCTCGAACTTAGAGTAAATAAAGATTTCAGTCAAAGATAGAACTATGAAGGTATCAAGGTACTTATTAAAAATCTTGTTCATTAAATCCAAAAAAATTGTAGGTGAATTGTTTTGACCAAAATGCATGACAAGGTACCCATAATATACATACTTGCTCCAAAAGGTAGTTTTCTCAATAAAAATTTTTTTATTCTTAATTGATGATAACTAGATCAAAGTGAAATATCTGATATCCACTTATCCCCTTTAAACTTTTCAAATAAATCAAAAATACGTGTAAATTGATATTTTTTTGTTTACCATAAATCGATTGAGTTTCTCGTAATCAACATAAAGGCATGGTGACCCATCAAATTTCTTACAAAAGAGAACTGGCGACACCCAAGGTGATAAAATCATGATAACGAATAATTTACCTAAAAGATCATGTAGATGAACTTAAAATATTTCATTTTAGCTCATTCTATATATTAAGAAGAAATAGACATTGGTTGAGTAGAATGCACTAAATCGGTAGAAAACTCTACCTCCCCCTCCAGTGGAAAACTAGATAAGTCAGAAGGGAACACATATGGAAACTCAAAAAAAACTAGAGGGGGATTACCTCTCAAAGATTCTATCTCTAGATAAAAATGAACACTAATATCACTTTTCCAAACTCAAGATAAAAATACCTGACTCTACTCGAACACATGTCCCAATATCCCTGAAAGATAAAAAAACCACATCATGAGTGGAAAAGGATACTCATCAAAGATAACAATCAATATGAGATTTTTTAGCAATGAGCAAACACATCTTGAAAAAGACATAAAGAGGTTTTGTGTATAGAACAAGGAAATCCCAAGAAAGATTGATATATGATAATAAGAAAACACAATAAGGACTACAAAAACCCTTCTTTAACTTCATTATAAGGGGTTTAGTAATATCCATCAAATAAGAAAAAATTCTAAAGAAATATTTAGTAGATTGAAAATACAAGTTGAAATAAATGAATGATATTCCCTAGTTTCAAATAGATTAGATACTAATGGAAAATATATAGTCAAAGTACCTCTCTGGAGTCCTTAGACCTATATCTGCTTCATCTGGAGACTCTTACACGACGTGAATAAGCTTAGTTAAGGATGAATATGTCCAAAACCCTAATTATTATGAATAATAGGATTTCACCATAGTTTTAGTAGGTTCATATGATCCTATTCCACTACTAAACGTGGAATAGACATGGTATAACTTCTCAAATTAACCAGAGAATCCACAGGAACCATATATTTTGGGTGCTTTACTGAAAAACTTTTTTTATTACCTTGGTTTTCCCAACTTAAAATCAAAGGGTCTCTTCCACGAATTGTAGGTGGTCTAGAAAAACCCTTCTACTGAGAACCACCACAATAATTCTCACAATTCCTATTCCTTTTATGGGAAGTTTCATAACTACCACTGAGAGAAAAAGGAACTCTTGACAACCATTAATCACCAAATAGGTCCATTTTATCCATCAACACTCAATCCAACACATTATCATTAGAAGGTAGATTCAGAAAAAAAATTGAGAATGAATATCCGATCAGAGTCCCATCTCAAACTATCAGGTCTTAATATTTTCATTTGATACAATATTAGTTGCATACTGCATAGGTTTAGAAACATTATTAGAAATGTTTTTCATAGTCTTGTCAGCCTAATTCATTTTGACAACATCAATAGACTTGTCCAAAACCATAGAATCTGGATGCAATTGGTTAGTGAAAAAAACCATAATGTCTTTCCACTCTAAGACCTAATTCTTCTTTGTTATTACCATCTTGTCCTACAGTCCCCTCCTATTCCCTTCCAACATGAAGGTTTCACATTTCACCTTGCTTTCCTTAAGTATCTCTAATAATTCCAACAAAAAATCAATTCCGATTAACAAATCATTAGCCTCTTGTAGACCATTTCAGTCTTTGAATGATGGTGGATCCTGGTGAAGGAACTCATGATAATGATTTCACAAAACATCCCTTTGAAAATCCCCAACTGGATCCAGAACGGGAGAAAGGGCTGGAGTCTATCCTAGTGCTTGGACAACACGCACAATAACCACAACCAGGTTATTATCCATAAGAGTATTTTCTCACTATGGTTCTTCAGCATCTTCCTCATAGGGCTGACTCGCATGTATTCTCAGAGTCATGATGTTGCACAACATTAGTAGATAACATATAATATATCCAAAAGGTTACATAGAACAACTCTCAAACAAGGGAAATATATAATATAAATCTGATCATATAGATAAACGAGATATAGATTTCAATATACCTAAATAAAAATTTTATAAAAGACTACAACTAATACTTAATACATCTTTCCCGAACCACCTCTAGTGAATTAAGGATCATTACTGTGAGAGCTTCCTAGACACTCAGTTGCATCAACCTCCCATGTACTGACAAGATTACTCAGTCTGTATACTAACATCCAGAAAAGATGCTTATCCTACACGAATGGTGACACTTTCTCATAAAACATATGAGATAACCTAGTACCCTAATATGTATACAATTATTGACATTGTCTAAATGGAATTCATGATCTATAATGGTTGGTGACTAACACCTGGCATCAAACAAGATATAACCACAAATGGATTGTCCACGTAAATAGTTGAAGACACATAAAAACGTTAGTATTTTCAAAAGAAAACTCCATAGGGATAATTGTACCAGAAGTAAAATATACAAAAAAACCCAAAGTAAGTCATTATAATATCAATAAAATAGTATATAAAACCCAATTCCCAATGACAAAGAAACTCAAATCCCAAAGATCAACATCAACTACCACCTCCATGGGATGCTTTTCCCTTTATTGAACCTTAAAGAATGATATATAAAAACACACAAAGGAAAAATTAGGGTGTGAGAAACAGTCCCAGTAGGTTCTAGACAAGGATTACATAATAATATTCCATAATTCATTAACCAAATAAATCATTCAATTTTAAACAAACAAGAATGGCAGTAGACAAAAATATTTAAAACAAATCATCCTTTACATTTAAATGGATGGAAAACATTTATAGACAATGGATCAATAAACATTTTATATATAAAAATATATATAAATTTACAAGGAATGTGTAAAATAGTTTACAAACAATGGAATATATATCAAGTAACAAAAAAAGATCGACATGGTCATCTGCCAAGAGGTATAATAGTTTCTGGTTACCAGATCCTTACCATCACATATGATGATAATGGAAATGTGCACACATGTCCCTATAATACATTCCAATGAAGACTAACCGAAATAATAATGGGGATAATATATTCTTATAATTTTATGTTAGTTTTTTAAAGTGGTAATCTATTCCTAGGACAATTATATCCTAGCGTGTTTGTTCCAATGACACACTATCATCTTAGTCCTATATGTGCTTAAACAAAAAAATAATGGGATGATTATTTAAAAACTATTTAAAATAAAATTAACCTATTTCTCAATTTAGTACTCCAATTTCCATTTAAAAACCAATATATGTTTTAAATCAAAGTATATATTTGTCTATCATAAAACCACTGGGCTTCTTTCAAAACAATTTAAATCATTTTTTATAAAATAAAAATTCAAAATCAATTCCAAAAATAAATTTCACAATATCATTTCACAATTTTAATTCCATAATTTAAATCCCAAAATTTAATTTCCACAATTTTCCATCAAATTCAACAAACATTCCCCAATTCACTAGAATTGGGGATTTACCCCCAAATTTCATGCCAAATAAAATTCAAATCCCCCATTAATTGTAATTGGGGTTTTTAAAAACTAATTAAAATAATTTAAATTCAAATAAAAAATTTAAATTTTAATCCAGAAGTTTAATTTAAATTAAGAAATTTATGCTTAAATCAGTTGGATAATATTAAACGAACCCACCTACTTCCGGATCATGTGATCACAAAACACAACACCCACAATGGGAAACTACAATGAAGAACGTTGTAAAATGAGATTCAAGAATCAAACCTTGATTCAAGATCTAAAACAAAATGGATTAGATCCTCCAACATCACTGAGAGCTAACAGACCCTACCGAGGATAAACGGATGGAGAAGGAGAGAAGGAACAAGGATTGATTTCTTACTCAGAAAGGACATCAAGAAGATTTTAATTATTGGGATTGATTTGAAAGGGGTTTAGAGTATCCAAAATTGGTCATTATGGGATTCCTGGAGCTAGTAAAAAATTCTAGGTATAATTAAGTCTAAGAGGGGGGGGGGTAAAAATAAGGATTGGGGAATTTTTAAATAATTTTATGAATTATAAAACCCTGCATTTATTATTAGCTTGAAAGGGTTGCTTGGTTTTTCAAACTATTTTCCCTAGCCATGCTCCCCTATTGGGTGGGTTGCACATTTTCCCCTTGGTGGGTGCTTGGTTTATCAAACCATGTACCAACTTTGAAAACCCCCACTTCCTAGGTTTTCATGGATTTAACCAGTGGGGAACATTGTTTGGGAAAACCATGCACCAACCATGCATAGCTCATGAGCCCTTCAAAATATCCAAAATTTCACCAGAAGGAAACCTAGAAAAACCAAACTAATGTAAGCTCAAATGAAGTGATTAAGAGTACCTGAAAATAGTACTAGGATGTTATAGGGACTCGAGTAGGGGAGTTTCAATGTTTTTAGCTACCTCATATGTAACAAACCTTTGAGTTACAATTCACAGGATTGATATTACTATTTCATGAGGATTTTGGTGCATAAATGCATCATTATTTGACACATAGGTTCATATGTCCCATATATACATATATAAATACATATGTCATTATGATGCACCTAAGTTCTTTAATTTAATGGCATGAATTATTATATCCTTTTGGTATAAACTTGTACACACTGTTTTGTGATATATCTATTTAACATTATTTTTTGATTTATCTATGTGGAAATTAATTCAATGAATAGTTTCATGATATTATGATTATATATATATTGTTGTGACTAACATGCATAGATGGAGAAACATGGTGGGTGCAATGAGGGATATAAATTGAGTTTTGGTTAGCCTCATAGGGGAATAGTTGGGTGATGCATTTGACTAATTAATTCAAGTATTGAATATTTTAAATGTATACCTTCATGTTATAAAATATTCCACCTTGAAGAAAAATGATGGGATCACCATTTGATGTCAGGCTGGGTGCTCCTGCAAGGGAGGAAACACTTGTTCGACCACTTGTTATGAAAGATGGTGAACCAAATCATTATCCTACACCGAATCCTATCAATGATAAAGTGGTCCCAACTTAGCTAGGAGTCCTTCCACTTGTTTATTCCTAGGGAAAATGGGAATTGACACACTCCTATGATGGGCTGTGGAAAAAACCTATTTCTACATTTTTTTCAGGGCAACAGAGAGGCTGACCAAGGTCATCTCACTTGAGGAGATTCAAAGTTATCTATATAATAATTCTAAATTACATAAGAACTACTTGTTTTTTTTGTTTTTATTATATTTTTAAAATAAATAAATTTGGTTTTTTTATTTCCCCTAAAATACATAAATGAAAAGAAATAATCAATCTAACATAAAATGAAAAAATGTTTTTAGAAAAGAAAGAAGTTGGTCATATATTTGGTTTTTAGTTCTACCATTATTCTAATTTATTTTTTTAAAATAAATTTGATAATTTATTTATGAAATACCATAGATGAATTAATATTCATTTTTTATGATGTTGTGAAATATCCAATGCCAATGAAATATAAATTCTACATCCTCCGGTAATCAAGGTTTATGACACACCTTAATCGGGAGTGTGTCATCTTCTAAGACATGAATCCATCTCATTCCACATCATCCACTAATCGGATAAAATCCATCATGTGAAGAGATGATTACCAATAGAAGGAAGGAAAATGATAAATATAATACAATAGAAATATAATTGAGTTGAATGTCATGGTGGACCATCACCACATTTCTGCTATTTCCTCTGGTTTACCTTTTTTTTCTCTGGAATAATATAATAATGATGATGATGAAGAACCTTAGGTGAGTCCCTCATAATTGAGGTTAAGATGTCACAATGGTGAGAATAAGAGAAAAATATATAAAAAATAAGAATTATGGGAGATAATAGAAGAGAGATATATAGAAATAAAATAAATTATAATAAAATGAGAAAAAAAATAATTGACAGAATTGGAAAAATGTGAAGAAGAAGAGGATGGGTGGAACAAAAAAATAAAAAAAATTAATGTGGTCTATTAAATATGGAATTAAATTTTACAAAAGCATAAATTAAAAATAAAATAAACACATAAGTAAATATAACATATAATATTATCATCTTGAAGAACTATACTACAGTTATCAACTTCATTAGTTGGTAAACAACTCCCTCAGTTTATAGAAGGAGGGATTTTTATTAATTCACTGAAAATTATCTTCATATCTTCATAATATCAGTCCACGATTTGAATAACGATATTAAAATATACCCCTATAGACTATTGGGGTTTCCATTTTCTCATAGTTTATTATAGAGCAGTATGGAATTTTAGTGCATGGGATTAGTGAATAGACATTATGGTGTGGTAGTTTTCTAGTTTCGATTTATGGTATTTATTCAGTTGTGATGTAGTTAGAGGATCTGAGACAATGGTCTTTACCCAAACCTCCATATTTCATGTGGCTGGATGGAGTATCATTATCATGTAAGGCATGGGGTCATTCGAAAGTGGTCATAAAATATGTCATATGAGGATCAAGAGGTTATCCATGGGGGTTTAGGGGCCTTATAATTAAGGATGACCTAATGATCGAGCCTATTGATAGCCGACCATGGAGGTATCGAGGTGATACAGTTTGAATCTGAAGAGTGTTGAGCGATTAAGGTGGTAAGTGTTGGAGGCACATGGGTGTCTAAGCATGAGGGAGCATACTGTTGAAAAAATGACATTATTTTAAAAGTGAGGAGTAACTGAGAAATAAAAGTCCCTCATTATATTATAAGAGTGGCTATATGTTCGTTTAACTCTAAATGCATGGATTCTATTGCTCAGAATCCTACTCTGAGGTGGGCTCTTGGATTTACATGCACTAATGAACTTATCAGGTTTCACCACACTCTATTGACCATGTGGTCTTATAAATAACAATGCATGTGATAATTCCTACATGCAATGCTCCCTCTCTATCCCAGAAATGTTTTCCTAAAGTCCTGTATGGCTGGAAAACCCCTTTATGGGGCATGTTATCCTTCTATGGGTCTTTAGTTGAGGTATTTCTTTGCCTGGAATAATTTTTTACATGAAGTATATCTAAAATAACTAAGTGAAAATCCACAGAATATTAAAATAAATTACAAAAATAAAATTATTAACAATTTTAAATATTTTTTACTTCCATATTTATAATTTCCCCTAATTTGATAGAACAATTAATTTCAGTGGGATTATGATTGAAAATCAATTTAAAATCATTGAAATTGTTTAAAAATATGTATGTAAATATGATATTTTCGAATACACCCATTCTTAAACTATTATTGTCATCAATAATTAAAAATTAACATTGAATTTTAATAGGTACCAATGTTACCATTATTCAAATCCCAATAAAATTATATAAACTTTTTATCAATGTTAAATCGAACATTCCAAAATCCACATAAAATATCAATTTTATTTCATCGTATCAAATAAAAAACTAGTTCTAGTATTTTAATTTTTTCCATTTTAAAAGGATGGAACTTATTCTTTCACCCATTAAATATCTTAACTTCATTATTATTAAACATAAAAAAACAATATTTACCTCACCTTTTAATATTTTATCTAATCACACCTGATATATATTAAAGTAGGGTTATGATTATATCATGAGAAAAATTCCCTCATCTATAATCTAGTAAAGGAACTACTTTCTCATGTTTGTAAAGATAAAAGACACATGAAATCACGAGGGATTTCAATAAAGGTTCATATGACTATGAGGCTTAAAGAGGTGGCTCAAAGAGGAGGCTTATCTATTAAAGATTTATTGATTTTTAAAAAATAAGGCTCAAATAGAAGGATTATATATTAAATTAAAACAATATGGTTTTATAATTAATATACCAATGTAATTATCCCCTTATAACTATGATAACACAGGAATACCATGTTCATATTAAATATCAAGATGAATTAAATCATAATATAATTTTTATTATAATTTTTTATATTCTTTTTTTAAATTGTTTTTTTTCTTTTTCAAAAGTCATGATTGTAATCAACCTCACATCCATTACCTAACCACATATGATAAAAATCATCATTCTAGTAATGGTGATTTTTTATGATACTAATTAAAAAAACATTTTTTCATTTTTTATTCAAGTGAGGATAAAAATAAAGATTATAATGTATGAATAAATAACTTTTTTTCAGTAATTTCTATTTTCCAATACAACACCCCCACTATTCTTCCTTACAATTCATTTCATCCGTTTTAATGTGACTTTCATCACCCCCACACTTCAAATTAAAAATATCATGGAAATACTAATAGCAGGGATGAAATATATAAAAATGGATTCAAATATGTCTTATTCCTAACAAGTTCTTTCGTGGTCTCTATGTGTTAAACAATGATTGATGTAAAAGGTGGTCTCGTGGAATTTGTTTTTCAATTAAAAGTGCCGCATTCATTTTAAATGTGTTTTAACATAGCCATTAGCTTTGAAAATTTCAAATGAATGATCTAGTAGGTGTATTATTACAATATCACTAGAGAAATATATTCAAGATAAAATAGGAAATATTTTTCTAAAAATAAAATTGGGAACACAATATTTTATTTGGGACAATAAATCATGGTATGAGTAATAATAAAAAATAAATTCACATAAATTTATGAAATTCAAATCATATAAAATGATAGAAAAATTTCTTTTAAATGAATGGACTAATTCCCTCAAATAATAAATCCTAATTTTAATATCCTTGCTTCACTCTAATAATTAATTTCTCTATTTTACTCATTCAGTATCATTATCATTGAAATATAAAACATGGAACCATTGGGTTACTAAGAAACCTCTGTATTCTAGATAAGTTATGTAAAGAAAAGGTTCAAGTATGAGCATTAATTATATACTTTAAAGATCAAAATAAAAACTCAATAAAATGTATAATGTTTAAAAGATAAAAATAAAAGTGAACTCCCTTTTAAAAGTAAGTCTTACTACTTTTAAATAATATTATTCTTTTGGGATATGTTATGCCTTTATGTTCCTACAAATAATAATTAATCATTTAAAACTCAAGAAACGCGTCATTAAAGATCAAAATGGAAAATGGTGTGGGTATACGTCTAATTACTATGAATGAAATTGAAACTTATAGAAAGAAAGTAAAAAATAAATATTGGTATGATCACCAAGTGGGACATGTGTTTTTTATGCCTCAAGAATAGATTTAGCAGCTGTTCTCTATAGAATGATGGTGGGTGGATATGCTGGGATTTGAACAACCACCTGTAGATTTTTTGAGGTTGAAAATTTTATTTGATTGTAATGAGGAATAATCCATGGATAGATTATAACAGACCCCCCTTCACAATCTTTTATTTCATTGATGGTGGGGTTGGATGAAGTATGGATCATCCAAATTCCTGTTTACTACTTGTTCAACCACCTCTTTCTTGTTATTTCTTGCTCAATATGGCATGCATGAATTAAATTTTCAAATGTGAGTTTTGAATGTATTTAAAATTGAACATAAATCTAAAATTCATAATTATTATCAAAATTATCTCGTTCAATACTATCAACCTCTTTATTATTCTACTTGGGATCAACCACTTTTATTTCCTGAAGGAATTTCTTTAATTCACGATCAATTTATTCTACAATTTTCATGTTTTATTTATAATATTCATGTTCTTCTCTTTTATGTTCCTCTGTGAAAAAATTAGATTGGAAGAATTTAAAATTTATAAATAATGGGAGTTAATACTCAATTAATATTGAATAAAATAAAATGATAGATAGTTTAAGATAATATCTACTCATAGAGTCTATTCAACATCAGTCTATTACTGAGTGATGAGTGCCTCTTGAATTTAGATCTCAGTGGATATATGTAGGTTGTGAGGATACTCCATATTTTTGTCAAATTCCACCACGTGGGTGGCTTCCTCTTCTTACATGGAAATATATATATGTATTAGCATCAGATATTCAAATTTCTAAATAAAGTGGAGATAATTTGGTACCTCATAATCATTCCTAAAGTCATCCTGATGTTATTGATGTCACATACATATCTCATTAGAAATGTCTTAATTATTATGAATCCACTCTATCTCATTTTGGTAATCTTGGATATAATTATTTAATTGTAAGGATATTTATGTTCCCCATGTTGGTGTAGGTTCCAGGCGTAGCGGAAGCGCATTGGTGGGTTTGCCCAAATTTTATTTTAGCGTTAAATAATGTTCAAATTGAGATCCATCAAGATATAAAACTCCAGATCTTCAAAATAGAACGGAGAATGAAAAAAAGGATGGGAGTCCCAAAACCATAGAGATAAGATCATCATATATTGGTTTTAATTAATTGAAGTAATTCACAATAATTACCTTGGTGGAATAATTTCTTCGTTGACGTCTCTGGTTACAATCTTATGATCCATCGTTGTGCCGTAGAATCCATGTGTAGTATTCCACTAGCTATGATCCACACGTGTGCCATGTATCTCTGGACGTCGACGAAGGGATCATTGGGTGCTAGCATGAAAGAACCTTTGCTTACAATGTCTGCCTTTGATCGCCTTGATCTGATGGAGGAGGATCTCTCTCGGTCTTGAGAGCGTTCGAGGAGCAAGTAGTTCTTTCGGCCTTGAAGGAATTTCCAGAATTGTTGTGGACAATGATTCTCTGTGGAAATGTTTTGGGGTTGTGAGGATGTTTATTATCGGGTTTGAGGTTATAGATTTATGGCAATAAAATAATGCTTTACGCGTTTTATTTATTTCATTTACTATTATTAAAAACCCCCATGTCGAATTATTAATTCCTTGACATGCGCACACACTGATTATAATAAATATCATTTAATAAAACAATATTATATCTTCAAAATCCCAACTGGAAAAACTACACGGAGTGTAATCATTAATACAGGGTGTGTACTTGTTTTCTATATAACTACACGCCGTGTATATTTAATAAACACAACATGTACTTTTATTTTCCATTTTTATTTATTTCCTCCACCACATTTATTAGACCTTGAGTAATGACTATTTATTTCTTAAATAAATGCAACTGCATTACTCGCTAATAAATATATTATTTCGCCCACAATATATTCTCTCGAATAACTAGTGTTGTAATAAATGTCATCAAGCATCCTTAAATAATTATTAAACCATATTCTGGAATAATATTTATTTAACTTGTTAAATAAATATTTAACTGAGATACATGGACACACGCAGTGTGTGACCCTCTGGGCTTCTTTCTCGTTGGCATTACACAGGCTTTCCTAATGTCCAATATTACTATCTAGCAATGGGTCAGGGCACCCAATAGAAAACATTTGACTCCAAATTGACGTATACGAACACTTACTGTGTAATATAATCCCTTTGTCATGATATCTCGAATCAAGCGGGTTGCATGCTAGTTCCATCAACCCACGTGCTTGATTATTCTTTCTTTGACTTTTCAGAATTGAACTTGGCCATTCCTTACCATGGTCATGGATTTACTTAGGATATATCAATTCCATTAAAGGGAATGAGATATCTACTACCATTATAGAACAGAATGGATAAATCCTTTCTCGCATTATCTATTAATGCGGTATTACTTGTGACGCACCCAATGCATCCTACCTCGCTGTGAACAGTGTGTCGTCACATTTTACGTCAATACAACTAAGTGAGCGAGTTTTAATACCCATTAATAACAATATTAATTTCTAAGGACCATTACACATGTTTTTCGATAGGAACATTCAATGAAGCTATAAAACTCTAACCAATCCTTCAACCAATGGTTGTTCAATGGTCAATTTAATCTCTTGGATGAGGTACTTGAACTAATCATCTATGAATTTTTTTCTTCTTTCCCACAGATTGATTTATAAATAAATCAACACCATATTGTGTTGACCACGGCGAGTCAGTTACCGATTCGTTCACCTGCGAGTTGTCAGTACATGTAGAATAATGATAATTTGAATTTATTTTTTAAAAAGGATTTATTTTTATTATTAATGAAATGATAAACTATATAAAAAGAATAAAATGAAAAAAATTAAATAAACATTAACTGGATCCCTATAATTTGTGTTAGTTTTGATGAATGCCTATTGTGGGGCATGTAAAAATAAAATTTTTATTTTTTTTTTCAAGTACCACACATTGGGTTACTAGAATAATTTAACTTAAGAATATTCATTATTTTTGACTTAATAAATCTTACTCACCTAATAACTACTTATTTTTTTTTATTATTTTCATAAAATAATGAAAATTTCATTTTGGGTTTTCACTAAAATAATGAAGTTTTTGAAAAAATTAAGCTAACACATTATGAAAAATTGTGTCTTGAAAAGATAAAACTTTTTCATAGGTTTTGTTTTGAGTTCTATCATTATTATTTTTTTATTTTATTAAATTCAATTTCCTAATTCAGTTATAAAATCTCACACTTGAAATACTAGTAATTTATTTAGAAGTTATGAAATCTATAATGCCTAACAAATCTAAATTCAACATCATCCTGTAATCCGGGTTGATGGAACACCCTAATTGAGAGTGTGACATATTTTAGGACCCAAATACCTGATATTCCATTTTATCCATTAATTTGATTAACAAAATTTTTTAAAGTGACATTGATGAATAAAATGGAGGGAAACGATAAAAATAAATGAATAGAAATTGAATTGTGTTAAATTTCATAATGGAAAATCAACATACCCATAAATTCAAATCACATCTACAAACAATTAAAAATAAACTTTATGGAAGAGTTAAAGAACAACTAACCTCCCATATGGCAATGCTTCGGGTCAACCCCTCATAATAGTGGGTAAGAGCTCATAATGGTGAGAATAAGTGAAGAAGGGAAATAAAAAAATAATGATGAGAGAAAATGGAATAGAGAGATTGAAATAAAAGAAAATAAAATAAAATGAAAAAATAAAATAAAATAAAATCAATTGACATAATTTAGAAAAAGAAGAAGAAAAATAATAAGGGTGGAATAAAAAATAAAAAATAAATGAGGTGTTTTAAATAATCTTTTAAAATTAAAAAAATAAAAAAATAAAAAGAAAATTAAAATATAAGAAAAGAGAAACTACTCAGATTTTCATCTAGCAGATATATGTTATAATTTTTGACTATCTTGGGAAGAAAATAAATCCATATATTTATAAATGGATGGAATTGTCTTCTTCTATTAAAAAAATATTCATATATTTATGAAAAATGTATTTGGATTGAAAATATATATTTAAATATGCCCCCATAGAGAATCAAGGGTTCCATTTTATCACAGTGGATTGTTGACCAAAATGGAATTGTAGTGCATGAGAGTTGAGGTGAAAAAGTTGTCCAACATGGCTTCATGGAATCGTTTCAATAGTGATTTTGGTGTGAATTTGGTATAAGAAGTCTTCATCAACCCCTCTATCCTTCACAGTGTCTAGAGTTAGTTTCATTAAGAAGAATGTCGTCCACTCCTTTAAAAGTGGGAATATTTGAGGTCGCCCGATGGTATAGTGGAAATCCAAGGTTGTTAGGGGATCAGAAGTGAGGATTAACTCAATTTAGATATTCTTGATGTTTTAAAATGGTGGTCCCAAGGTGTTGTAGTAGTAATCCGGTTAGTTTTGAGTGGTGCAGTTGGAAAGAAGTGGAGGCTCGTGGGTGTTTGAGTATGAGAAAGCACATGTAGTTGGAAATGACATCGTTTTTATTAAAAGTAAACAATAACCAAAAGCCTGAGTCACACATCTGAAGAGAGAAGAGGATTCATTTTCATTTAAATTGAAGTTCATGGAGTTTTGTTCTTAGAATCCCACATTGGGGGGGGGGCTATATTCACATGCACATACCAAATTATCGGGCCACACTTACCCATGCGACACATGCATTCTTAGTACCAACTATGGATTTGGTACTTCCCATTTTCCAAGATCCCTCACTAGCCCATGTGGGATCTCATAGAATTTTTCCTAGAAAAATGAACCTTTATAGGGATGGCTATGTTACTGGGGGTATTCATTTGAGGGCTTTCTCTGCCTGACATTTATTTTTTATATGAAAAAATTAAAAAAATTAAAAATTAAAAGAATATTCAAATAAATTCTAAAATTCAAATTATTAACAATTATCTTCTTTTTAAAATTTTTTTAATTCCATATTTATAATTTTTTGTAATTTAATAAAAATTTTAATTTCATGGGAATTTGGATGGAAAATCCATTTAAAATCATTTAATATTTTACAAATATGCATTCAAATATTATTATGTTAATAATTGAGGTGCATGATCAACTACGCCTGAGACATATAGCTCCAACATCCTCTATCCTTTTAGGGAACTGGAATACCATATGATATAGAGGACTGGATATACATGACCCATGCCTATCTTAGGTAGTGGGAAAGCATATTTTTAGGTTTTCCTAGTGCAGCATAGAGGTAGACTAGGTTCGTCTCACTTTGGGAGCATTATCAATTGTTTAGTCACTTAAACAAATTCACCTAAACTAATTTTTTTGTTTTTTTATTATTTAAATGAACGAAATGGAATTTATTAAAATAAAATAAATTCTAAAATTCAATTCAAATTAATATGAAATTCTAAACAAAATTGAATTAGTTAGAAAAGGAAGTTCTCTCAAGAGAAATTTCAGGGAGCACCTTCATTGTCCAGCTTCTAATATTCTTAGTGAACACACGCCATAGTTTATGTGCACACCTTATTCTACACTGATTATGAATGAAAATTATACATATTAAATTCAAGGAAGACCCTCCATCCACCTCCTTAATTGATGGAAAATGGTAATAGATTGAGAAGATAAACTTTAGACAACCACAATGAGGATTACACCCACTATAAGTTATCTATAGATTTAAATCAAATAATATTAAACACATGGCCTTGGGTTCAATAAATATACTACACCCTTATGATATTCCTTGTATTTTTTATTCATAATCATGAGTATTATAATTAACAATGATAAGATGAGAAGAATAAAAGAGGGTGGATGGGTGGACACATAAATAAAAACAATAGCTGCATTTACTAGAAATATAAATTACAATTGAAAACAAAAATAAATAAATAAAAAATATAAATTAAAACTAAAGGGGAGAGATTTGCAGCTGGTCTCCCTCGATGAAGATCTACTCCTTGGTGCCTTGATGGAATGGGATGGAGAATGTGATGCTTTGAGAGGGAGGATATCCCCTCCTTTTATAGCTAGAATTTGTCGTAATAAATATGACACATTGTAGAACCATTAAATTACCTATTCACGCATTTAAAATTTCATAAATGTCGTTCGTAATTATCTTTTCCCTCCCTCCTCAAAAGTTCATCATTTTTGGACAATTATTCTGGGATTTATGACTATTTTACTTTGACAATTTTTTGTGCCCAGTCAGACTCTCCAAAAAGAAAACCTCTGAATTAAAATAATTTAATGACCATTAAAATTGACAATTCATGAATCTTCAACTTCATCAAAGATTTTAAAAAACATATTTGTTATCCAAACATCAAATTTCACAGAAATTGGGCCCAACATGAATGTGTTATGGACCCCACACCAAAAATTGATAAATCTGTAAATAGTTTTCATGGTCCAAATTGTGATATTCTTTTGAGCATACATATGGTTGATTCAGATTTTGGTCAAGAAGAATGAAATGAAGAATTGGATGTGTAAAATCTGGAAAAGAATGAAATTTTAAATTTTAATTAATTAAGAAAATGTTATGGTCGAAATATAGAAATAAAGTGAAATAGTTAAAAATACGAAATGATCCATTTTTACTATTAAGATCAAAAAATCACCAATATCCAAAATGGGTAAATTTATCTTAAATTAACACTATTTTGGGATTGAAAATAATGAAATTCTATGTAAATTTATTGAAAATATTTTCTCTATGAATTCTCCCACACTTAGCACTTGGACTCATAAAAAAATAAACCTCAAAATTAAATCAAATTAGATCCAAAACACATACCAATGAGATCTAAAAAATAAATAATAAGAAACAAAAAGATATCATTCCTCATCCAAACCAATTATTTCAAGTTCCATATTTTATATTATTTAATATATTTCCACTTAATTTCTTATCCCATGCACACAAAATTCCAACCTCACCTGAATTTTCTCTCATCTCACAATTTTAAATGTTTAATAAGGATTTTCTCATCCAAACTCATGCAAGGGTCACCATAGGATTTATAAATTCCAACATATATACCTGATTTGAGTTAAGGACATATATTTCTCATGAGGACTTTTCAGTGTTTTTCTGTGGCTTTCAGTTTATAGGATTTAGATGTTTAAAAAATTCTATGTCTGAAAAAGGAGGTCTTGTCTCTTTTTAAAGAAAAATAGCAAGATTCTAATTTTAAATAAATTGTGTTCTCCTTATCTTACACTTTGTAGAAATTTATATCTATCATCATGAAAAATCAAGGAAAGTTCACACAATTTATAATTTCACCAGAAAAAATTCCTCTCAACCACAGTATTCTTTTCTTGAAATCTCTAGATAGGAACAACTTTCTTTCCACTTTGGATGCTCCAGAAAGGTAAATCTTATTTTATCATAAAAGTTACATAATGACAAAACATTTAACAAAATTAACTCTTCCACAAAAACACCATCTCATCAATATTTAATTTTCCACCCAATGAATCACTGAATGAGGTATTACACCACAAGACACCCCCACACATATGTTCAACTGGATCTTGAAATTTCACTTCAAGAGCAGGTTGGATAAGGAAAATCAGATTATAATGTGGATAAAATAACATGTTGTTTATGGATTCTAAGGGCAGAAATATTAATGTATAAGTTAGACCATAATAAAAATATATTTTTCTGAAAATGGGGAATAAAACCAAATAAATGCCTCAATCATGTAAAAAAAAGTACCTAAAACCCTTGAGTATTGATAGGAATAAATCAAATTCTAGTTAAAGAATGTATGGTATAGTTCTCTCAAGAAATGAGGTGAATGTAGAAAATATGAGAAAAAATATTAAATAATCCGCACAAGAAAGTGATTTAAAAAATAAAGATAGTGATATGTGGAATGACATTTAAAATTAGGGTACTTTTCCTGAAATTCCAAAATATTTTAACTTGAAACAAAGTCATTTCAACAATAAGGGGATGATAAATATATTTAGAAGATTTTATTCAAATGTATTATACTTGGAATATATTATAGATCTATTTCTTTATGAGACATATAACAATATTCTCATATATAAGATGAGAAAATCCCAAGTGTTGAGGAAGAATATGAAATAATAAAGGACATTTAAAGTTATAAAATGACTAAATATAAAAGCTAATAAAGGGGAACCACTCTATTAATTTTAATACAAAGATGATGGATATCATAAGATAATCACATATCTTATTTATAAAAACATTTGAAGAGGAATATGAAAGTATAAATGTAGGCCCTCTTTTAAGTGATTTTACATTGGAGGTGTTGGGAACTTCCAAATAATTCACCAAATAAGAATATAAAACTAATAGTTATAATCATTATCAAGTAAGTTATATTTTGATCCATCTAAGTATCACATGGAAATTATAGAAAAGGTTAAAAGTCATGAAGACAAATAAAGCAGTGGAGAAGTGGAAGATGAAGACTATACTGAGTACATGATAACATCTGAACCTTTTTCCTACCTTAAGTATATTTTTAATCTAAAAAATAATGTTTAACTATTAAAAAATGTAAAAATAAGTGAATATGGTAAGGAGGGTGATATAATGGAGGAGTTGAAAATTTAAAAGGTGAAAATTATTAAATAAGATATGATGTTGGAATATATCAATGAAAAATTTGCTATCAAGGAATAAGGTATTCATGTGTCTTAATATAGGTGTATTAAATATAAAAAAACTTATATTCCATGATAGAATACTATCATAAATTAGTTGAAATTTAAACTAAATCACTCTATGCTACTATAGAAACCCTCCATAATACAAATTTATGAACTATTTCTAATTTCTCAAGTGATCTTGTATTTTTTCCTTCAGATGTATATAATTCAAAACCAAATATAGAGATATTTGTGATGAATAATGTTGTCTTCCTATGTTTAGGAGATGTATAAATGACATGAGAAAAGAAAAAACCAAAACAAAATGGATAATAAAATATGTAATAAACCTAATCAATAAAAATATTTTTGTAATGATACTCGTTAATATGCTAAAAGATCAAATGTGAAACAGTAATACAGGTGTTGTAATGTTTTATGAAATAAAACCTATAATTTCTTATTCAATGAGTACATAAACTAAAAATGGTATCAAGAAATGGGAATCCCCCCAATGAGTACTTATATGATAAAATGAAACAATATAATAATTAATAAAATTAAACAATGATGTAGGTAAAGTGGACACTATAAACCATAGATGATGGGGAGAATCAAATAATGAGGAGACCAGACTTATATTTTCAAGAGTGTTCTTGGTCAAAGATGAAGGTGAAGAAATAATTTAAAAATTAAAGTGATTAATATATATGTGAAACCATAGAAGGTACTATGAGGTAATAATGAAAAAGTGAGATAGGGTTTTAAAGATGGTTCATGATGACTCAAACTTATCCTAAAATATAATAAAATAAAATGAAAATATATAATAAATCATGTGCAGTAATTGATAAAAATAAGGAGTATCCATTGATGGATATTTTAGAGAATAATTATAACACCATGTGGCATATGGGAAGTCATTATAGTTTATTAAAAAAAATAGGCATGAAGAGCTCATATAAAAAATCTAGAAGAAAAAGGGAACCATTTTTTGGGGGAAAAAAGTAATGTAGATTATTTTTATAATATTTAAGAAATGTCAACATCATTATTCCCTATTATGTTTTTATTTGAAATAACATGAAAGGAATAAATAGAAATAAAATAATCGGAGAGTTGGATGAGATTGTCACTAATGAACATAATATAAAATTCTTATAATGAAGTAAAAAACAACGATGATGAGTAGGTATTGAGTGAATATTTTGAGGGGGAGGTAAACATGATGAAAGGATTTCCAATGGTGATAAATCATGATATCCTTAATTTTTTAAAGAATATAAAATATATAGAAGAAGTGGTATTACAATCACATTTTTCCCAGTTTTATTGTAAAAAAATGTGTTTATAAAGGCAGAGTGTTGGATGATGAAAATATTTTTATAAATGGGGAGTTTTATACCTTTAAAAATAGTTTCTAGATGTATTAATAATTTTTATTTATTGTCAAAACACTTTAAAACTACCCCAAAAATGAGTAGTTGAAAAAGGAATCAAAATTATGAAATTTATAGACATAATTGATTTCATGGTGATGTCTCTATTATTTTCTACACTAGGATAAGGAAAAACACTTAGAGTGTATTAATTAAACACTATAAGTTTTGTGTGGTCCCATCCCAATCTTACAAGTTAATTAATTTTTAATTAAAATATAACAGGTGGAATAAGTGGTGATAAAATAGACCTTTTTTCAAGGAGAACAAGGAGTCAATGAGTAAGGAATAACCATTACACGATCATTTGAATTTATTTTTTATAAGGGGGAGAAAGGAAAATACCCATATAGAAAATGAAGTATATTAATGTATCTATAAAAAAACACAAATGGGGAAATTATTGTGATATTATATGAATGGTATTTATAATCAATAAGAAATGATTCATGGATTATGGTACGGTTTGAATATATGTTGGAGATAAGAGAGAAACTTCCCTTTTAAATTGAAAAGAATGTGGGAAGATAAGTTGAATATCTTGAAGAACTTATCTTAGATAGATTTTATGAATAAAACTTACATGTTATGATTTCATGGATTGGTTTTCCTGAAGATATAGTGAATTGTGTTGAAGAAAGTGTTCATGTACAATCTAATTTAGTTTTGAAAAGTGATAGTGAAACTATATACATGGGTAGATTTAATATCTATGTTTATTGTATGAAATTGGGTCTATAATTGTTTTGAGAATCCATCATTTGAGTTTATATGATATTGAATAATGTACATAGAGTTCATAAACTCTTGGAAGATGGTTTGAGAAGACCTGAAGTTGATAAGATAAACCTTTATGTCATGTGAATATCAATAGAATTAGTTGAGTAAAAGTAGTAAAAATTAGTAAGGTATACTAAATATGACTTTAAATCCTCTTTTTTATGAATTTTCCCCAAGTCATAAAAAAGGATAAGTTTCAAAGTCACTCTATTTTCTATACGACTTCAGAGGTATTTTCTTATGACTTTCATATTTTCATATTAATCTAGTTCATTTTTATGAAATTATGCATTTCTTATGAGTTTAGATGAATTTTATGTCTCCCTCCATTTTATATGGTTTAAAATAATTTTTTATGACTTCATAATTTATACAAAAATATAGTTTTCCAAATAAATTTAAAGAAATATTTGAAATGAATTTAATATACCATAAGAATTATTGATTTAGTGAAATTTCATGAAGTCCTATGATTTTTTTTGACTTTTATGGATTTAAAGAATGAGTAAATAAAAATTAAATAATTCTTTATGCGATTTTATTGATGAATTCAATATCCTAATGACATCGAAATCCATTATGATCCAAGATGAAATGGGATAAACAAAATGTGAATATGAAATTCAAAATTCTATCCTAACTTGAGCTACACTTGTTATGTTGTAATGTTATATGGAATAAGAATCTATAATGACTACTCACTTAGTAATAGATAATAATAAAATTAGAAGATGACATTTTTCACATCATAGAGTGATCCATGGTTACTCTGAGGTAATGACAAGACCACATTTTGGTGAATTTATCTGGGTATTTTAGTTACAATGGTGTTTTCACTGAGTTTATTGAATATCATGACTAAAAAATGGTTATAACATTAATAATACACTATATTGATTCATTTTTTTATGAAAAATGTTTCCAAATGAAAAATGATGAGTTACATCAATGCTATAGGTTGTTTCATGTTTCTATGAAATTCATGAAGAGATGGATTGAATTCAAAGGATATAAAATAAAGGGAGAAAATGAGGTCTCAGATATTCAAACACCACTTGAGGAAATACTACCAAGTCCTATGGAGACATAAATTAAGGCCTTTAATTGATTTGAAAGATTTAAATGATGTGAATTACCTACCGAGATTAAATTTTTGATTATTATGGAAATAATATTTTAAAAATATTCATAGAGATATCTATGAATATATATTTTTAGAAACACAAGAAAAATAAAAAGATAGATCCAGATATTGTTAACCCTAAAAATATTATAACATGAATATTGAATGTTAGAATTTGATATATCTAGGATTTCAAATTTGTAAAAGGAAGTACAAAAAAGTGTAAATATAAAATGAGTCATTATGATTCATTTTATCTGTGAAAGTAAACATGTCCATGTGATTGAACTATAAAACCATATTAAAGGAATTAAAATCAAGGATGATAAAAACTACATATGGAGATAGTGTGTTCAAATACTTTTTTCAATGAGGACTTTTGGAGGACCATTAAATAATTGTTTTGGTCAAGTATAAAGACCCCATTAGTAGATGTGTAACACCCTTATATTTTGTGAAATATATTTTTTCAAATGAAATTAATCCTTTCAATATTTTGTGTTACATAAAAAAATTATTTTATGTTGAATTACATGCAATAATTCATTTATCATGCATTACACACAACATTTAGTTTTTCATGTGTTACAATCTACACTAATTTTAAATGACACATGTCATATTATTAAAATATTAAAATTTAATATGATAGTTATAACATAGCCATTGGAATAATAGGTATGAAATAATTATCTAAATTATGAAAATATATGGTTTAAACATATATATAAAATTAATTCTTTAGTAACTAATTATTAAAAATGAAAACAAAAACTATTTAAAAATAGGTGAAATATTTTTCTAAAAATGTTTTACATCTATAAATTAAAAAATCACTTTTAGAGAATGATTTTTATTAATATATATATATATATATATATTATAGTCAAAATATTTAAAATTTATCTTGCGTGTTTTCTATAAAAGAGATAATAACTAATCCAATTTTTTTCTTAAAACTATCTATTTTTTGCTTTCCAAAAAAACATTTGCCACTTTTTTGGACACTTATTTGAAGAATAATTTTTTAAAAATTTTAAAAAATTCATTTGGAAAAATAAATTTCAATATTTAAGTTGTATTTTAGAAATTATCCTAGGGCGAATTTTTGAGAATTTTCTGAGAAGATAAAATTTTCAATGAATATTTAATAATATTGATTTTTTAAGAATTTTTATTTATTTCAAAGATTTTAAATATTTAAAAATTGTTTTAAAATGGTTTAAAGGATAAATTAGTTCAATTATATATATATTAATTGAATTTAGGTCAGTATAATTATTTTCATATTGATTTTTGATATAATTACATTTTAAACATTTTAACATTTTCTCTTTGAAAACAGGCTTTCTCATCGCATCTGAGAGATTAATTCTAAAATATATCTTACTATTATATGAATTCAATTTATAAAAATGGTTTAAATATTTCAAATAAAATAATTTATATTATATATTATGTTCAACTTAATTTTTTATGATAATTAATATTAAAAACAGTTAAAATTATTTACTACGGTTAAGGTAAAAATTGGTTACCCAGGTCATAAACAAAAACGAAACAAGATATAAATTAACCACAACTTTTCTAACTGAAATTTTATGGGAATGTTTCAACTTATTATGTTCTAGGATCAATAATGGACCATTTTGGATCTTTTTTCCTGAGAAAAAAATATGTGATTTCATTTTTCATTTCAAATATTACAAGTGTTCCGCTCACCTCAATAATAAAAGGAAACCCCATATACTATCCTTGAAAAACATTAATAACTCAGTTCCTTGGAAGATAATTTTAAATGTAACTTATTTAAATCCTTAATATCATCCTAGTTTAGTTTTGTGTGGAATCCAACTTAAAAATCCTTTTGGTGAAAACCAAAAGAATTTGTTCGATGAAGAGGTAATATCCCTAATTGATTATTTAATTTAATTTATTCATAAAACTCATTAAATTATTATTAAAACATGATAATATGAGAACATAAGAATATTATATATACTTATATTTTATTATGTTAACTAAATACCCGGAATCCTTCACATCTTTTATCAAATGGGTCCCAAATTCATCATTCGTGTGTACAGAAGACTACCAACTCACGAACCAATGTAATTATTTTCCATCATCACCTATCATAGATGGAGATAATTATGTATTTATTTTTTATATATTATATTTATTATATGATTATTCATATTTAATCATGAAATCACATATTCCTTTTTAACTTTCCATTTTTTGGTAATATGATAACATTTTTCGTGTGTCTGGAGGACTACCCCCTCTTGAAAAAACATGATTCATTTACTCTTTACATGGAAGTTAATAAGGAAGGATTTAATTAAAATAAATTATGTATATTAAATAAAAAATATTATATTATTTTAATATTTTATTTAAATTTCATTCTTTCTACCTGTTGAGAAAATCAAAACATCATTAATGAGTATGTACAACCTACCATCTTCATAAACGATGTATTGCATTTTCTACCTCTAAATTTTATGGATTACTATATATAAATATATAATAAATATGTAATATATGTAAATCATGTTTATAATTATGTATATTATGGTACCATGATCAAACTAATAGGATAGAAGATAAAAATTGAAAATATATGATAAAAACAAAGCGATTAGTACTTGAAACTTTATTTTTACAAGAAATTGTTAATAAATGGGTAATAAATGGTCATAAGAAAATCATATACAGTATGATATATATAGGTATTATTAGATAATATATTAATAATAAAATTATATTTGTAATACAGGAGGTTCGAACGTGTATGATGGAAGCTGAGGCTTAAAGTAAGGGATTTCTATCTCACTTTTTTTTCAGTGAGACACAAGACATGTTAACCACTTGTTTAATTCATGTGTTCTATATAACTAATGTGAATTTATTTTATTAATATTATCCTTAAATTTATTGGTATTTATGTATCCATTTTATTATTTATCTTTTATGGGGATTAGGATTCATGATAATACAAAATCGGTATGGGATTTTAGTCTCAATTTTCCTTGTTTGAGACATATGTTGTGTTATCCACCAACAATTTTTTTATATACTACTGAATTGAAATGTTATATAATAAATATAATTATATTCATGACATTTAATTTTATATTTAATGTCGTTATTTCATGGGTGTTACTAATAAGTGTTACCAATGTCCTAAGAGTTTTATGTTACAATCTCATCATTTATTGAGATTGTTTATGATTATGATTCCAATGATGAAATATTATAATACTTCTATCTTGAAAATGATGAATTTTCTTCCCATTTTGTTATTTAATTATAATAAAAAAATTTCTTTCTTTTTATTCTCTTTATTTACTCAATATTTCCAAAGAATATTTTTTAAATAAAATCCTGTTTTTGGTGGAAAACCCTTTTTCTACTTAAATGTTTTTTTTCTAAAAAATGTTCTAAATTTTATTTAACATTCTTTAAAATAATTTGTTAAATTACTTTTTATCAATTATTATTTTTTAAAAAAAAAATTATAATGAATATTCATGTCGTTTTCCAAACAATTATTATCTATATTATACTAAAAATGTTAAATAAATGTTTGTTTTAACATGTATGACATGAAAATAATTTACCACTATCATAATATAAGAAAATAATTTTCACTCAGGTATTTGTGCTTTTAATTTTGGTATAATTATTTATTTTTGACCTATGGACGCCTTATTAGATAGTGATGGTTTTAAGGGTGTCGGGAGCTTGTTCAGAGCTTGGATCCTGGACAAGTGGACGTTTTGGACTGTCACACAGTTAGAGGAAACTATACAAGGGAGGACACATTGTTTGTTTTAACCATATGAGGATCGATAGTGGTGTGATATAGGGTCAATGGTTTTCTCAAAACAAACCATTTGGTCCACGTGGCCATGGAAAATGCTACAAAAAAAATTCAAAGGAATTTCACACTGTTGGAACATAGTTTCCCTAATCTTGAGGTATGCACCTCCCTTCAGCTACCCATGCATGGTTTTCACATTGTTTGACCAAACTGTGAGGCCAAACCATGCGAAGGAAAACTTTTGGTTTAAATGATGACTTTTACCGTAATTATCTAATTAAACCCTTTTCCTGTTCAATTTTCATTCTAGTGGACAACAAACCACATTTCTCCTCTTTTTGATACCTCTTTTACATATACTATAGGAATTATCCATGAGTGTTTCAATAGTTTCCAATCAAATAATTTTCTGTCTCATTGGATTTGTGTCGGTAAGATCTCGATTACTTTTTAATCTTCCATAATTCTTGATAATATCAGTGACACTGTTTAGATGAGGACTGATATGCCCTATTTTCAGGGCATTTACCCATTCTTCAGTTCTCTTCCAATACTTGATGAATTAAAGTATGAAAATTGATGAGTATAGTCATATAAGTAAGTGTTTGGTGGTCCATAACTCACTCCTCAAGATTATTCATCTTATAAATTTCCATGTGGGCGCATCGATTTCGTCCAGCATCATCTATTAAATTTATATTCCTTTTTATATTCCTTAGAACCATGTTCTAAGACCATTTCTAGTAAAGTTAACCATCATTGGTGGTTGTGTACATAATGGTGTCCACCCCATGTTGGGCGATTTCCATATTTGAGCTTTTAGTAGTTTGAAATATTTTTCTAATACACCATTTGGGTGTGCTTCATCTTGGAACTGTTAGTGGTAATCCTCCCTTATTTTGGTGACTATTGAACTTTTAATGGTTGGCCTTGAGTGTCACTTTAACTGCCTAAGGTAAGTGATTCAACTTGGTTAATCAATTGTAAGGTAATTGGAAAGTATATTATATATGTATTTGACTATTCTTATTTAAATGAAAATGAATGTTTGTTTTCATGATTTATCACCCCTTTTCACTTAAAATGTAAGGTAGTGGAATGAACCATTTTAAATTATTATGAATTAATGAATTGGATTGACTGGTTTCATTCCCCTTGGCCTTGTCACACTAATTAAAGGAAAGTCTTGGACCTATTGATCTTAATAAAAGTAATAGTTAATTTAATGGATTTACTTAAAAAATTAATTACATGTAATTTTACCAATTATATATAGTCCTTAACATAAATATTATAGGGGTGATCAGAATAGTTTTGTTTTTTGGATTCCTAAGGGAATTCATTAATCACTCTTGGATGCCATTGTAAATAAAGGGTGTAAATTACGATGGTTGAGACCCAAAGTGGATACCAATCCTCATCTATCGATGGATTCTTAGTATGACATAGTAGGATCCACTATTTACTATACAAGATACCTTGGATACAGTCCTTGTATCCATTTTCGATTTTATGAACATAAATTTCCTTGGTTATATCCTTCAACGTAGCCATATCTTATCATTTTTTGTCTTTATGTCTTCCTTGTACTCAGTTAGATCAAACTATTTTGGAATTACTTGGATGAAGTTCTTTGTATTACACTCTTACCCCCTTTTTAGTCAATAGTCACTATTGAGTTGGTGACCATTGAAGTCTCGAATTCATGGTCATTACGTTAGAACCCTTTCATTATTAATGTTGATACATGATGCCTTGTTACATCTTGGAATGTTTTTTATTACTATCATTTTAGTTTTTTAGTGATGGTATTTCCTCATGTGACCTATTTATATAAAATGGACCCTAATTAATTAATGAACTTGTTCTATGTTCAGACACATGCTGAGGGATAGAGCATGTACTTGGGTATTTATATTACCACAGTCCTTTAATTTTATATATGCATGCATGCACAATATTTCAGTTTATATCACATTGACATGATGTAATGGGCACCATTGGTGGTGGATTACTGATAATTAACTCACGCCCTATCCAGGCCTCCATTGGCTCCTGAGCATACTTCATCTATGCATGTGTTGAAAAAGGGAAGAATACAACTTCAAACACTTGATTACTGAATTTATTAAGACAGAGATGGTAGCATATGATCGTGATGGAGCTTGGGATGATGGGGATAGTTTTTGGATTTTTTGTTACTTTTATACGAAATTTTATACTTCATGCTCTGTATCCATGTTTTGAAGCTTTTTGGTGACATGAAATATATCATCATCATCTTATATATATATATATATACAAGTTTCACCTATATATTATTATTATTATTACTTAGTTAGAATATTTTATGCCATCTGTTTGTACTAAATCCGCTATTTACATGTGTTTATTATTGTTCCACTTTTCTACACTATGGAATTTAGGGAATAATCTCCCCATATACACACACTAGGTCCTAGATACAAGTTGATAGTCTCTGGAATTCAGGGAGATACACTTGATGCAATGTGGCCCACCGAGATCGGGGCACTTAAAAGTGGAATCTGGGTTGGGGATGTCACAAAGTGGTATCTGAGGAGCTACTTTCTTGGATTACTATTTGGAGACATTTGTAAAACGATCAGGAATTCATACAACTTGGTTATATGCCATGATTGGGCTTCTCGAACACATTTTTGGGGTAATATTTGAGTTACCTAAATTACTATTGTTTTTTTGATTATTTCAATTACAGTTTATATCATTTCACCATTGGTTTAATAACATGTTAAGTGGTGTTGCGAATTATTATTCTGATGATAATTTCATTCCATTCCTATCTCGATGAAATGAGGGAAAGAATAATTGTTACATGAATCATTATAGGCACCTAGAAATCACATGTCATGTATATTTCCATTCCATATATATGAATTTTACTCTTTTAATTGCTTGATATGGCTGTGATTATTTAGTGATGTTGTGGTAGTTGTATTATGCCTATGTTTTTCCTTGGGTGTGATTGAGTGGATGATGGTTTCAATTCATGAGGTGGTATGGGACCACTTTTGTTGGAATTAGTAATTTTCCAAGTCGAGCCACTAGATTAAAATAAAATGGGTGTCATTTTTAGTGATAAGGTGTGTGGGCCCTGATTCATTGAGAATGATGATCCAAGTTAGATGAGCCTTGAGGTTTGGAAATGATCAAATGTAAACTGAAAAAGTGAAAATTGACTTATAAAGAGAAATGGTTGCTAGTAAATGATGATACTAGATATAGTTAACGCATAAAATATTGGAACCCTTGGAACTAATACTTGATCATTTCTAATACATGGCATTTTAAGCGGGTTTTTGGGGTAGTATACCATGGGGAGTAAGCCTTTCCTTGTATTTAGATTTTGCTAATGTTTCTATCTATCTGCTTACATCTTGTTCTGAGTGTTCTTACCAAATTATGACCAATGCTGCCACACCATCCTCATGTCATATGCTAGGAGGGTACCGATGACCATGCTCTAGACATGGTGGGCCATGAGCATCTAGTATGAACTCTAGAAGTTCCACATGAGGCACTACCTGGTGTTCCTGATTTTTGAACCAATGCTCAGGTTTGATATATTTTCCTATATCTGATATAGTCCAGGCATGATACTCCATGGCTTGTACATATGATTGATGACCTGACTCATGGGTTTGATCAACGACATCCTCCTACCATCTTGAGGGATGGCGCTATATATGCTACTAAGTCCTGGATGGACTCCACCTTTAATACCCTTGAGCATCTGAACACACTTCTAGAGTAGTGGGTCAATATACCTACCTATATGATGTGTGATTCTACCAATAGTTGGTGGGATGTAGTCACCTAGGCTAGTGTCTATTAGGGAATGGTATGGGTTGATTTCTATATTTCTTTCTATGATAAATTATTTCCTAAGACACCAAGAGCTGACAGAGCTAGAGTGTTCATGAATCTCAAGAAGAGTTCAATGTTAGTTATGTAATATTCAGCATGTTTCACTAAGATACAACACTTTTCATGGCTTCTAGCTGGTGAAGATATTTCTCAAGATAGGCACATCATGGATGGGAATCTGTATGCCATTCATACTCTAGTGAATTTATATAACCTACCTATATTTTCTAAAAAATTCTATCAAGATCTTATCCCTGAATAAAACTTGAGAGATAGGGACAGTACTAGACATAAAGGACCGGTGTTATGGTAGGCCAATATTTCTTCTTATATCAGGAAGTGATCCATCATTTATTTTTGTTAGGCCCATAGAATTTAGAGTACCCATATTGGAAATAGTGTAGAGTACCCATATTGGAAAATCTAATGGAAGTGTATCCACACAATCTCCATTACCTAGGGCATGTTCTTTTACATAGTGTCAGGTGGGGAGTGTCACAAACCAAATATAGCTTCCATCAAGAACCAAAACCAAACATAGCCTGTGACAAGGCCCGAAGGGCATTCCCTATTCCCACGGGTTGACACAAGTTTCTGGGCATAGGAAAACAGAAATTGGGAATGATTTATTTGAGTTTATAAACATACAACAACAAAAAAGTCCAATAAAACCAATCTAAATTTTTCAAAAAAAAACCATATTACACAAAAGTTCTGAACTAAATTACATAATTTTAAAATAATCTCAAAGACTAAGAAATATTAATAAAACCAAAAAGGATAGCCCATGATCCTCAACATGGAGAGAGACACTACCCTCAATCCATTTCCATAACACAACATCATGATGGACCGCTGAAAACCGAAACCGTTGCCACAAAATATGTACCCAAACCCATGGAAAAAACAATCAAGTATACCTACACCCAAAGGTGTAGGTAGGATGTGAGCCAAAGTCTAATAGGATACCATCACTAAGAGATTCCATGTGATTAACATTAAAAGAATAAAAGAATGTAAGTTTTCATGAAATGAAATTCTAGTAATAATTTCTAAAATATACAACTTAAATAAAATCAGTTTCCAAGTGGACTATTTTAAGGAATCAACAATTTTAAAATTAATTTCAATGCTTCTGAATTTTCCAGCCGACCATACCGTAAGCCGATGGTAAGCACAAAGTAACTAATGATCACTAGCAATGGGAAAGTATCTTCTAGGCACGAGATCGCTTTGGGTCCCAGGTACCTCATATCTCAGTAAGAGTAAACATCACAAT
Source organism: Viscum album (assembly GCA_963277665.1). NCBI lineage: Eukaryota > Viridiplantae > Streptophyta > Magnoliopsida > Santalales > Viscaceae > Viscum > Viscum album. Next base: position 826,839,423 of record OY728161.1, read on the forward strand.
ATCTGTTCTCGTACACATGAGCCACTAGTTGGGAGGATTCCCATAATTTTGTGGTCTCCCATAATCATCATCATCCTAGTTTTGTTAGTTTTGTAATCATCAAACTTGATATGTGAAACTCAAACCAAACCCCACAGGATCACTAGCATACACTGATACACATCCACCGACCTAGATACATGGGTTTCCCTCTTGTGCTCGAACAAGTTCAATGTAATGACCCATAATTTTCCATGTAATTTTTTAATTATATGGAATTATTACTATTCTGCAAAAATTAACAATGTGTGTTTCCGAGGCCCGGTGTTCCTGAAATTAATTTCTGAACTTTTATTGGTATGTTCATTTAACATTCAATTGAGAATTTGTAACTTTTGAACCGGCCCTTAGAATTGAAATTTGAGGATACCATTGAACTCGCAACGCCGATATTCACTTAAGAGATTCTTCACCTCGACCTCAGTAGGCTGATGGTGGAATATGGATTTTTGGTTTTTCATGGGAGAATAGAAAAATAAATTAAATATATTTTATTTTATTTATTGAATCCTCTCATTTGAATATTGAAGTTGGGGACCACATGAGGGTGGTTAGACATTTAATGCTGGGAATTAAATTTCTGGTTATAAAAAATGTGTAACCAATTTCCAATAATTAATAGGATTCATTAATTGTTAATTAATGATTCAAATTGTTAATTAAGATTCACATTTTCTCTTCTAGAAGGGTTTTGGGGGTTGGTTTTCCATTCGCGAAAGAAAGAGGAGGATCTTGAGGCTTCTGAAGAAGAACAGATCCACCAAGAGATCTCGGAGGATCATCGTTCGAGGGGATTGTGTGGGGACGACGAACATCGAAATCACCTCTAATCACGAGTGTTATCCAACGAACAAACAAGGTAGGGAAATTTTTCATTTAGTTATTCGTAATGAGATAATATTTTCAATCTATGAACCACCTTCTCTTGTTATAATGTGGAGGGTGCGTGCCAAATGAACACAGATCGATCCCTCTGCTACTTCATTATTGAAGTGTACTTTACGGGTAGATTGATGAGTTGATTGGAACTGGACCACATTGTTGGTGACTGATGCCAGTGGGGTACCGGCTGTCGCCGGCACACTGATCGGCCGAGATGGTGGCGGCAGAGCAACCATGCTACCAGAGGAGGCTGAGGACCGTCGGTCGTGGTGGAGGAGGACAGCAGCCGGCACGTCGGACAACCACATGGAACCGGGGAAACGTGTTCCCCCACTGCTGGTAGTGTAGGAATTTGCGACTGCTGAACCGCAGAGGTTCACCCGGAGGGCAGCCGACATCCGGCCAACCACAGAGGCAACAATGACACACGTCAGTGCCGCTGGAAGAGGGACCCAGTCAGATTTTTGGCTTGCCGCGTCATGCTAAGAAGGACCTGCACTGGCGGGTCTCACGCACCAGCAGGCAGCTAAAGGCAAATGGTCCATTGAAACGTTCAGGATTCTAGGGGGGGGGGGAACTCTCCCCCGGGTAGTGTCTAGGGCGGGCCCTGCCATAGCGGGCTGCACCCAGTCGAGAAGGCTGGGCCCGCTGCGGTCTGGCCCATCCTGGCCAGACCCAGAATAGGTCAAGTCAACACGAACCAGGTTGGGTCCTCCCTAGATGGGTCAGTCCGACCAGGTTGGATCAGACATGGGCCCATCTAGACCTAGATAGGACTTTTTGGCAATATCTTGAGAACCAGGCAACCGTTTGACGTACCTTCTGATGTACCAGAATCCTTTTATCAAGGCGGTATTTTTGTATAATCAACATGAGTTTTGGATATAGTTGGAGTATAGCCAGGTTAGATCAAACCCTAATCCAACCGGACCCTTAGAACGTAAACGCTAATAACCTTCAGTCGGGGAAATCGTTTGACATGTCGTCTGTCGCGTTGGGACCCTATTGACATGACATACCTTTGTGATAATTCTTTGTGGGACTTCATTTTAGTTGAATTATCGACCGATGGCTTGAGGAGCGGAGCCTCCTGGGATCAAGCACGCTTAGTGCAGAAACATTGTGGCTGGCTGTAGTTGAAGAATCTCTATATCCTGTGTGGGTCATCTTCAGATCCTGTGTGGGTCAGCATCTACAAATCCTATATGGGTCATATACAGATCCTTTATGGGTTATCATTAGATCTTGTGTGGGTCATCTTTTGATCCTGTGGGGGTCATCTTCGATCCTATGTGGGTCAGCTTCTATCGATCTTGTGTGGGTCATCTATAGATCCTGTGTGGGTCATCTTCAGATCCTATGTGGGTCATCTTCATATCCTGTGTGGGTCATCTTCGATCCTATGTGGGTTTGAATCAGAGCTTCTCGACAATGTCATATGATCTAGCAATACAACTAATCATTTATACATCCGCACTTAACTAATACCTAGTGTGAGCTGATTCTTTACCTTTGTGGTACACATCTGTTTGGTGTACCTTCATGATATTCTTCTGCGTGGAATTAAAATTTTGGTACTTACCTTTGTGGTGTTACCTATGTGGTACTTTAATCTTTATGGTGTTACTTGTGTGGTACTTCTACCATTTTGGTGTTACCTTTGTGGTATTCTTACTTCATGTGTGAGATGTGTATATATTTATAACTTAGGTATATGTATGGGCATATACCTATATATTGTTGATGTATATTGCTTCATGCTTTGGGATTGAGGTATTTCATTGTGGTTTATCCTTTGTTCATTTTGAGAGACCTTCAGGGGTCCTTGGGTCCCTATTGAGTTTTGTTATACTCACACCTACATGGGCTACACCCACACCTTACTTTGTCTTGTGCAGATGATAGAAAACATTGATCGAGGATGAGGGTGCCAGGACTGGAGGATGCTTTGAGGTGGAGAATTAGATGAGACGTATTGTAGAGAGGACCGTTCTAGAGCTATACCTAACCTTCATGTAGGATCCTTGGTGGGTGTTCACCGGAGTTGTTTTCTGCTTAACTTGTACTTTCCAGTTATGGTTGTATTTTGGCCCCTTTACTTACTGTACTCACACTTTTTACTATACAATTTACATTGTTCTTGTATCTTGTTGTGTACTTGAATTGTGTGAGATTATAGGATAAAAGGCAATGCCTTCTCAATTTTTGAGATATGCCTTTCTGGTGCTAGTCTCAAGCCCCTGGCCTATGGAAGGTGGGCTTGGGTTAGTCACGGCATGGGTCCCGGGGGATGGGTCATGACAAATTGGTATCATAGGAGTTAGTTATACTAAAAAACTTGGACTCTCATCTTTTAATGGGTAATCTTGTTAAGTGTTATGAGTGTGGTTATCAGTTTGGGGAATACAGTTTTCATGCGGTGACCGACATATCCATACACCATGACCCTGACTTCTAATTTCCCACTTTTTGGATGAAAACACTGATGGCATGTATGTTTTTGAAAAGGACTCTTTGTGATATCTTTGAGTCAGCTCACCTGGTATAAATCATTGACTATGGAACACCTCTTTCTTTAAAGTATGCCTCCATGAAGACAGCTATCTAAGGTTTCAGATAGATCACACGATGACAACCCATTAAGTGACGAGGCTTAGGAGAAGGCCCCCCTTTCGGCAGTTGTACAATCAGGTGGTGTTCCAGCAGCACTACTACCCATTGGGAAGGCGATGCCACCAGCCCCAGAAGCAAAGGTTGCATGCCACTCGAGTTCATTGCCCGGTTTTCTATGCCAGAGGCCACTAAGTTTCCTGGGAGAGTTGGATCAACTGGAGGCTGAGGACTTGCTGGAGGACGTGGTTATAGTTTTTCGATTGGTTGGGACACCAATTGATCTCATGGTGATCATTGTCACCAATCTTCTGTAGGTAGCAGCGGGCAGATGGTGGTTCTTGATGCTCTAGGTTCAGGACGAGTTCAATCTCATCAGGGTGGACTTCATGTACCTTTTCAGGGAGGAGTTATTTCCTTCGAACTTATGCTCAATGAGTATACAAGAGATTCTCCACTTGTAGTAGCGCAACATGACCATGGTTTAGTATTCAGTGAGGTTCATCGACCTCTCGCACTAATCCACTAACATGGTGAAGGACACTTTCTTCAGGTCCCAGACCTTTGATTAGGGCTCATAGGGGAGATTAAATCTTCGATGATTTCTCTCAGCATCCTGACGTAGGAGATGGTATTAGAGCGAGCACTCTTAGTAGAGAGTTTCCTCGCCGAGCTGTCAGCAGTAGTGAGACCCACCACCAGACATTATGTAGCAGAGTCATCTGCAGCTCGCACCTAACATATAATGCAGATGTCCAAGAGAACTAGACCTATAGGTGGATGACTACAGGATACATGGTCGGTTGTATAGGGCTCTCGAGACAGAGTAGGACAAGCGAGGAGCTGTAGTGTTACTCGTGCGGCGGGTAGGGTCACGTGGATCGAGACTGCCCGACCCGCCGTATGGATGACCAGAAGACGGTTGAAGGACCACCTTGGAAAATACAAAGATTCAATCGAGGATGTCTGCATTCAGTAGGAGGATGTGGCAGAGGAGATGGCCATGCAACAGGAAGTGTGCCATGATTTCAGGTTTCACAACTACCACCTCTAGATGGTCGACCCCGACTACAGGGAGTAGGTGGATAAGGACGAGCTCACCTCCAAGCAGCTAAGGCCTTTGATCAAGACACTCTAGAGATGATTTGAGGTACGGTATATTTCTAATCCACCTTAGTTGTAATACTTATAGACACATGTTGAAATCACTCTTTTATTGTCATCAACCTCGTTTGGAGATTGGAAAATCCTGTGGAACTGTTGGCTCGATCATTATGGATAGAGACTCCTATAGGAGGGGATTTTGCAATAACTCACTAGTGTTAGTGGTATGAGCTTACTCTTGGAGGTGAGAGCTTCGACTGGGATCTACTAGTAGTAGCGTCGATGCCTTACAACGTCATATTGTGTATGGATTGTTTATCTACAATCTATGCTCAGATCGACTGTATTAGGCACAAAGTGTGGTGTGTCCGCAGGGATGGGACAAGGTTTTCCTTCACTAGTGAGAATGGAACCTTTGCAGCATAGTACCGAATTACCCGGAGGAGGGTGCAGCCGATCACACATAATTTTGCTATCCTTACCCTCATAACGGTTGATGTTGAGAGTCCGAGATATCCTTTATTGGTGGACCGGTACACTGATGTTTTACCTGATAATGTTATAGGTCTACCTCTTCATAGAGAGGTGTACTTTTATATTAACTTGTACCCCATGACAACACAGATATCTACACCAACATATCGGATGAATCCCGCAGAGCTTCGAGAGCTGATAGTATACCTAGAGGACTTGCAGAGCAAGGGGTTTATTAGGCCTAGTGTTTCTCCTTGGGGAGCCCCGATTTTGTTTTCCAAGAAGGAAGATGGGAGTTTGAGACTCTGTGTGGACTATCAGCACCTGAACTAGGTGAACATGAAGAACAAGTACCCACTCCCGAGGATTGACGATATCTTTGATTAGATGAAGGGAGTACGGTGGTTTTCAAAGATAGACCTCAGATTTGGCTATCACCAGCTCAGGGTACAAGACAAGGATGTGCAGAAGACGACCTTTAGATGTCAGTATAGACACTATATGTTCTTGGTTATGCCATTCTATGTGACCAACTCCCCAACAGTGTTTATGGTACTCATGAACAAGATCTTTCAGCCATACCTCAATCACTTTGTGTTAGTCTTTATCGATTAATTCCAAATATACTTATCTATAGAGGAGGATCATTCCTATCAACTGCAGATAGTTCTATACACACTCTGAGATCACTGTCTTTATGGTAAACTCTCGAACTGTGAATTCTTTATATGATAGGTCCACTTTCTAGGACACAACTTCTCAGAGGCTAGAGTTGTGGTTGATTCAGTGAATATTGAGGTTTTTCTTTCTTGGGAGCCACCCAGTAGTGTGATGAAGGTGCGGAGTTTTCTAGGTTTGGCCAGTTACTACCAGAGGTTTTTGGTTGACTTCTACAGAGTTGCAGCACCCTTATCCGCGTTGATGAAGAACGGGTCACCCTTTGTGTGGTCATAGAAATGCCAGTGGAATTTCCAAGAGCTGAGGCAGATACCGACGAGTTCCCCCATCTTGAGGTTACCGGAGGAGGGAATTGGGTATATAGTTTGCTAGGAAACATCATAGATCGGGCTTGGATGTGTTCTAATGCGGGAGATATCAGTGATCATGTATAATTCTTGATAGCTGAGACAACATGACCGGAACTACTCTACACATGACCTAGAATTAGAAATGGTGGTCTTTGCCTTGAATATGTGGTAAAATTACTTGATGGGTGAACATTTTACAGTCTACTCTGATCACAAGTGTCTTAGGTATATCTTCTCTTATAAGGACTTGAATGCGAGACATCGACATCGGCTAGACTTCCTCTAGTATTTTGACTTCAAGATAATCTATACTTCTGGGAAGGGGAATGTAGTAGTAGATGCAATCAGTAAGAGATCTGGTATACAGTTACTGAGTGAGGCGATAGAGAAGCTAGCCACTTTGAAGATATCCTACATGGATCGATATGGAGAAGCTTATCTTTAGTCTCTAACAGTCACACCCCCACTCCTTCATCGAGTTAGGGAGGATTATCTTGGAGACACTAATTATGATGCTCAATGTGCTCAGCTATCCATAGGATATGCACCTGACGGATTTTCTGAAGGTGGGGAGCGTGTCATTGTCTTCAGAGGATGTATTATGGTATACTTGGAGATACGGGAGGAAGTATTGAGGGAGTTCCAAACATCCCCTCTAGTGGTTCATCCTTAAGTGGAGAAGATGTACCAGAACCTCTGACATCAGCACTGGTAGCTGGAAATGAAGAAAGTAGTGGCTTCGTTTGTCTCACAGTGCTTAACTTTTCAGTAAGTGAAGGAAGAGCATCACGTTCTAGCAGGATTAGTCTAGCCACTAGATGTTCCAGAGTGGAAGTGGGATGTAATTTCCTTGGACTTTGGGACAATAATACCACGCATGTCCAGGGGTCATGATTCTATCTGGGTGATCATTGACAGACTCACCCAGCCGGCCCACTTTCTACCTAACAGAGAGTAGGGTTTAGTAGAGGGATTGGGACAACCTTATGTTTAAGAGATTGTATGACTTAATGGAGTGCCTTTGATGATTGTCTCTGATCATGATCCACAATTTACTTCCCGACTATAGAAGGGGATGCAGGAGGTGTTCGGGACTCAGCTTAGATTAAGAACCACCTTTCATCATCAGACGAATGGTTAGACATAGAAGACCATTCAGACCCTTGAGGACATGATGTGTTCTTACGTCCTAGATTTTGGCCACAACTGGGGGGATCACTTGCCCTTGGTGGAGTTTTCATTCAACAATAGCTATCACTCAACCATCGGCATGACACCATTTAAGGTATTGTAGGGTCAAACTTACAGATCACCTATGTGATGGAATGACCTAGGGGAGTTAGCACTCATGGGACAGGAGATAGTCTGAGCTACCACAAAGAAGGTGCAGATTATCCAGGAGCTGATGAAGACTGCAAAGAGTAGACATAAGTCATATGCTGACAGGATACAGAGACCTCTCGAGTGAGGATCGTGACCATGTCTTCCTACGTATCTCACCATGACGAGGATTTAGAGACTTGGACGGGGCGTCATGTTATCTCTAAGGTTCATCAGAACTTTCCAGGTCCTTAATAGAGTTGGAGAGGTGGCATACTGCCTAGATCTTCCCCCTCAGTTGCACCGAGTGCATGATGTATTCCATGTATACCAGCTGAAGAGATACGTACATGATCCTACACACATCATTGACTTGGGAGAGCTGAACATCGATGATGGGGAGATGTTTTCAGAGGTTCACATTGAAATTGAGGATCGAAAGACGAGAGTCCTTCCTGGGAGATCGATACCTCTGGTGTGCATACGTTGACAGCACGAGAACCTCTAGGAGAGCACATGGGTGAGGGAGGCTCAACTTCGTGCTCAGTACCCCCACTTGTTTTGTAGTTTGTGTTTTGGATTTTGGAGATACAAAGCCCTGAGGTGGGGAGAATGTAAAGACCCATATTTTATAATATTATTTTTTAATTATATGGAATCATAACAAGTTTGGGAAAATTAACAGCGCATGTTTCTGAGGCCCGGTGTGCCCAAAATGAATTTCTGAACTCCTTTTTGGTACGTTCAGTTAACATGAGAGTGGGAATTTGTAACTTTTTAACCGTTCCGCACAATTAAAATCTAAGGAAACCGTTGAACTTGTAGTGCTGATATTCACATAAGAGAGTCTTCACCTCGATCGCAGTAGGTCGATGGCGGAAGATGGATTTTAGGTTTTTCATGGTAGAGTAGAAAAATAAAAATAATAACTTTTATTTTATTTGTTGAAACCTATAATTTGAATCTTAGATGTAGGGACCACACGAGGGTGGTCATGAATGTAATGTTGGGAATTAAATACTAGGTTACACAAAATGTGTAACCACTTTTTCCTTTAATTAATAAGATTCATTAATTTTAAATTAATAAATCAACCTGTTAATTAGGAGTTATATTCAATCTTCTTGAGGGGTTTTGTGGGTTGGTTTTCTATTGAAGAATGTGAGAGGAGGATATTAAGGCTCCTAAAGAAGAACGGATCCACCAAGCAAGATCGTAGGATCATCATTCGAGCAGCTTGTGCGAGAACGACGAACACTGACATCACCTCCAATCATGAGCGTTCTCCAACGAACAAACGAGGTAGGGAATTTGTTCATTTTTTTCATCATAATGAGATAATAATTTCAATATATGAACCACCTGCTATATATTTAACATGGAGGGTGTAGGCCAAATGAACATGGATAGATCCCTCTGCTACCTTATTATTGACGTGTTCTTCACGGGAAGATCGATGAGTTGTGCGGAACCCGACAACATCATCGGCGACAGACGCCAGCGGGGTATAGGCGGCGGTTGGCATACTGGCCGGCCGCTATGATGGCAGTGGCGCAACCATGGTGCCGGAAGAATCCACCCCCCATCGACCGTGGCGGAGGAGGATGGTTTCGGCACGATGGCTGACCGAGTGGAACCGAGGCGGCACGCGTCTGCACGGTTTGTAGTAGAGAAGGTTGCGACTTCTCAGCGACGACGGTGCACCCAGAGGGCAGCCCGCACCCGACCGACCACGATTCACATAGACGGTGCACCCAGAGGAAAAGAAACACCTAGCCGACTATGGAGGTTGCTTTGACACATGTCGGCGCTACTAGAAGGAGGATACGGAGGATTTCCAGCACGCCGTGTCCCGCCGAATAGGACCCGCACTTGCATGCACCGTGTTCCAGTAAGCGGCCAAAGCTGAACGATCCATTAGACCGTTTAGAATTCTAGGGGGGTGGGGGGGGGGGGAGAGCCTCCCCCGGGGTAGTGGCTGGGCCGGCCCGACCATGGCGGACTGCACCTAGCCGAGCGGGCTGCACCTAGCGGGTCGGTCCGCCCCTTTGCAGGGCAGGCCCAGCCGCGGCCTAGCGGGCCGAGCCGACCACGGTCCGGCCCATTCGGGCCAGAACCGAACCAGGTCGGGTCGACCCGAACCAGGTAGGGATGGCCCAGGACGGGTCGATCTGACCAGGTCGGACAAGAATCAGGCCCATCTAGACCCATATACTCCTTTTTGGTAATATCTTGAGAACCGGACAACCGTTTGACAAACTGTCTGTGATAACATAATTCTTGGATCGAGACGATCCTTTTGGTATAATACACTTGTGTTTTGAATATAGTTGGAATATGGATAGGTTGGATGGAACTCGAATCCAACTGGACCCTCAGAATGGAAACACTAATCACCTTTAGACCAGGAATCCGTTTGACACGTCTTCAGTCACGTTGGGACCCTCTTGACGTGACAGACCTTCATTGTACTTCTTCGTTGTAATTTGTGGATATTGAAGTATTGACAAATGGATTGAGGAGTGTAACCTCCCTAGATAAATAATTCTTAGTGTGGGAACCCTGTGACTGGCTGTACTAGAAGAATCTCCAGATCCTGTGTGGGTCATCTTCAGATCCTGTGTGGGTTAGCTTCTACTGATCCTGTGTGGGTAATCTAAAGATCCAATGTGGGTAATTTTCATATCCTGTGTGGGTCATATTCCGATTCTATGTGGGTCATCTTCATTCCTATGTGGGTCATCAGCAGAGCTTCTCGATGAAGTAAGATGGTCTAGAAATACAAATAGACATTTATACTTCCGCACTTATGTTATACCTAATGTGAGATGATTCTTTACCTTTTTGGTACATTTATTTGGGGGGATAACTTCTTAGTATTCTTTTGTGTGGTGTTTGTAGAGACCCAAATATTGATGTACATGGACATTACATTACATTTGCGGAATACTTAATACATGACAAAAACAGACACCCAAAGACCATATTAGTTTAGTGTCTTTGGAAACTCGGAACATAATCTTCTAATCATGGTGAATGATCATCGACATCTCCCATAAAGATCTTCACCTTTGGGTTTCTTACCTAAAACCATTCTTTATATCCGGGGGAAAAGAAAACATAAAAAGTGTGAGCTCAAATTCTCAGTAAGGGAAAGCATAGAGAACATAAAACAATCCATAAAAATTTGAATACAAAAACATGAACATAGAATCTAAACATCAAAATCTTGAGAAAAGACAAAAATCCTGGAAGTATGTAAGGAATATATCATAAAGGAACATCAATCATGATAAAATATCATGGGAATAAAACATGTAATTATGGAAAACCATTAAGCACATGATATGATTTCCATAGTAGGCAAGGAATTGCTGCCAAGACAATCTTAGTGGAAAAAGTCTATTTCTGAATCGAGTTCACTCCTCGTTCCAGTCCTGTAACCCTGAACCAGATTAACTTATTGTTCCAGCCAATTCTAGCTCATGAGATATAAATATTTACCCAATGCATTGGAGGGAGATATAGGTCCCACCCATCTCAAAATGAAATCAGTTTTACTTGTGCCCCAAAATAAACTTAAAACATTCATCATAACCCAAAGAATAAAATGGGTTTCATAAAAATCATCCCATCATCACATAATCCATATAAAACAAATGGACATTTCATTATATAAAAAGTGAAACCTTGTAAATAATAGATACATTATACTTGAAACAACACATATGAAATAATGTTATCTTAGATGGATAATAGTTTTGATAAAACACTTGAAATGAATTCTTGAGGAAAATATCTTTTATTATTCAAAATCATTTTATTTTCACAAGATTGCATGAAATTTTAAAAGAAAAGTATTTTGTTGAAAATAGTCATAAAATTTTGTAGAGGAAACTTCATTGAAATAATTCGTTATGAAACCGTAAAAATCCATTCATGCCGTATAAGTTAAAAATAAGATTCTTCTAGTAATTTTTTTGGAAAAGTAAAAAAAGTAATTCTTATGGTAATCAAAAGAAATATTCCTTACATACCATGTAGTAAAAGTCAAAAATGGATAAAAATACTTTAAACATACATGAAACCATATTTATAAAACAGGTACATGGATAATAAATATTACCCTAGTAAATACTTACGAATAAACAATCTCGGATAAAAACAAGACTGGAAAAGTTATCCCTTACCTTAGGTATGATATGCTTCGTACATATCTGAACCTTATGTATAAAGATTTAAATAAAGTAATTAACTTATTATATAATCATATTCATTGTTATGATATCATATATGGTTCACTTATGACTTTATATAACATGTTCTTTTGTAAATTCCGTGTTAACGCAGCGTTTTGGGTAAAATATTTTCATTTATCGTACGTGTTTTGACATGTTGTTATTGATATTATTACTTATATCTGGGTTTAATTAATTCTATAATTAAAAAAATAATTTATATATAATATATATTCAGCATATGATAGATTGATAAATGTAATGAAATACATAGTTCATGGAGACGGTAGGCCGTACGTACGCATGAATGCTGTTTTCGTTTCCTTATTGAATTGAATGGAATTAAGTCGATGACATAAATATATATATACATAAATCCAGTATCATTATTATGTCATATATTTTATTATTACTCATTACATATACTTTATAATCATTCATGAATGGTTAACATGGAGAATGAATCTCATCGCGTCGTGGAGACGGTAGTCCGTACGTACGCACGAGCGATGATATCATTCCCATGATTGTGAAATTGTATTGAAGTGTATGTATAATATTTCATAATCAATATAAATTTACAATAATAATATATATTTATTTATTTACACCATTATACCCATCCATGTAAGACGGTGGTTGAAAATAGATTACACCACGGCGTGGAGACGGTATTCCGTACGTATGCACTTGCAGTGATTTCGTTTTCCGTAGGATGGATAGAAGGTGAAATATGGTTGTTTAATATTTATAATAAAATATAAGTATATAAGTAATACTGATTTTATTACTTTATAATGAGACAAATAAAGAAGAGTAAGTAGAAGAATAAAGAAACTTGAAAGAGTCAGTAGAAGAGAATACCTGTTCCTCGACGCACCTCCTTTAAACATTTTCTTAGGGCACTATAGTTGGTCTTTTTGGGAAGACCAGAACCTATATGATGTAACTATAGAGGTTGATAAGAGAAATTGGTAGGGTTTGGACGATATTAAAGGCTCAAAAGGGTGTGAAGAGAAGAGGGAAGGTGTTCCCTTTTTATAAGGTAGGAGAGTGGCACCTTTGGAAAAACTTAAAATATTATTTTATAATAAAGTCATATTCGGTTTATAATATCTCCAAATTGATTTATTTCGAAGATAAAGTGGGGATGCATCGAAATACTCTCAACCAATATATTTTAGACAAGTTTAGGTTACTATTTGTACCATATCTTTTAGATTTAACTCTAAGTTAAATAATTTAACTTTTACCGTGTCTTCTTGTTTTCTTACACTATAGGGTTAATAAACATACCATAACAAGACAAACGAATCCCAATTTGTTAATTGTTAATATATATAACCATATCTAAGTAATTTGGACGATCCTTATATTTTTAGGAATATTATTACAATTAATAATATAATACTTGTTTAAAAAAATATTTTATGTCAATTTTGACACTATTTGGTAATTTATATTTGTGAAAATTATAACAGCATGATCAGTTCAAAAATAGTTAATTAAATCAATAATAACATGTCACATTAACCTAGAAAATTATTTTAATCCATAAAATGTCTCAAATTAAATTTATTTGGGTATTTAAAATATCAATTATTTTAATCTTTCATTATTAAGGTAATTACTACATCACCATTGTGTCATAACTAAATTTAATTATTTATTGTCTAAAAATTATAAATAAAATACGATTAAGTATTAAATATTTTTAGCTTTCCAATGAATATTTATAGTCTAATTTATCTTATGTGTAACCCAATATTAAAAATATTTTATTTATTAAACGTTGATTTTAACTATTTTAAATCTTCTTTAAATAAAATAATAATAAATATCCTAATCTAATCCAAATGGACCTAAAGGGTAATATTTTATTCCTAAGGTTGTTTTTAGTCGAGTTACTCTTATCCAATAGAATTAGGGTATGTGTTAGGCTAATAATAATATCATTTTTACCATTAATTACCCTATTTACTTTTAACCGTGGTAAATAAAAGTAAAAAGATACTACTCACCAAAAATTAGTTTTACCTTATTGAAGCACATTTTACTCCTTGATATTAACGGTGTCTCTCGGATTTTCAGAATTACACTCACAGAAGCGTTAAAATTATGTTTTATGTACGTTTGAAAAAAGCTCCTAGGAGGTAGGTAAAAGACGATGAAAAGTTTAATAAAATTTTTATATATCTAAAATTATTATAAAATGACTCCAATTAATTACGTTGACCTTATATATGTATTATGTATCAATTTTTACCTAAAATAAATTTAAATAAAATAAATAATTATTTAAATAAAAAGTCGGTTTTTAAATAGTAACCCAGTGTTTTCACTATTCATCAAAAAAAGAAAGTTTTCAGAAAAATACCAAAAATTCACCCTAGGATAATTTTGATATTCCAAATCCAAAAATGAAGTCCATTTTGAATGATAAAATTTATAAAATTTCAATAACTGGGTATTACTATTCATAACGGCTAGTTTTAATAATATTTTAATAGCGTATCATTGTCTAGTAAAACTCGGTATTACGTACAACACAAGCTATTGAGGAAGGTCGTGATTGAGTGTAAATCAAGACATGCTAGTTTTGTGTGTAGTGAAATATTCCTTTGATGATGTATATAACATAAAAACAAAATATTTTTCATAAAAATCTCGGGTGTTACATTCTACCCCCCTTAAAATGAATATCGCCCCCGAAATTCGTCAGGGTTATAAATGGTTTTCTACTTGGAAGTTTCTTTCATAGAAACCCATATCGTAAAAAGGAATACTAAATCTTCATTTTAAAAAAGGGAATTTAGAATCATAATAGTCACCCAAAGTAACTCAGCACTGGGTTTCCACATAGGACAACATATGTGAAAATATAGATATGAAAGAGAAATATAACCATCAACTTCTGATGAAGAGTTGTAGAGGACATGGCTATGAAAAAGCCAAAAATCACAAAGCCATAAATATTTGACAATATAAGGTGCCATCTAATTAATCAGATATAAGGGCAATAGAAAAACATTTTGGGTTTTCAATATCATTTCCCTAAAGTTGAAAATTTTGAATTAGAAGAAATACTTACTTGATTTTGGTACAATCTCACAGTTGTTTGTGCCCTGAACAATTTCCACTTCATCTATTAAATAAGTGAAGTTGAATTTGTCATTCGTGAAGCGTTAGGAGATCATGTGATAGAATGGTGGGTCATTCTATCTATCTCAAATAAAAGGTTAGAAAAAGTTATTAAATATACATAAGTCCAGCTATGGTGAGATTAATCATATATGGTTCCTAAAATGGACTTATAATTCATATATCATACTTCCTAATATAATAAAATTGGTTTCTACTAACCAGGGAATTCCAGTAGGCCAGTGGTAGGCGATAAAGGCCTGTTGCACTTCGGTTGTGGGTTCGATTCTCACAACCTTGTCCGACGCAACTGGTTGTCGCTCATCCTATGGGTTGTCATTTTTCTAAAACTACACTATTATTACATTCCAGAAATAGTATCGAGAAAAGTTCTAGCCTTAAACAATTATATCTGAAGTCCAACTTAATCTATTCCAACCTTTAACCTTATCGAAAATACTTCTGTCCAATCTTATAGTATAAAGAAAACGATTACTAGAAATGTCATCAACCAAGCAAGTGAATACCATCATTTATCCCCCATATAAGTTATATCTTGTTGGTCACATTCTAAAAATGTGAATACCTTAATCATTTATTCTCTTAAAAAATTAATACCCATTGATCCTTAGTGAAAACCTTAATGTTGTCAAAAGTTAACTCTTTCCACATACCAAAATCCCAAAATTTCTATATACTCAAACCATGATATCACATTGTCGTTATATTGTCCATGATCACATCAGTGCTATAAAACATCTCATCGTCTCCTTATCCCTTCATTATGAGCATATCATATACATTACAAAAATATATGAATTAACCTTTCATGGTTACCAGTACCATTCAACATATACATTCAAATACTTTAGGAAAACAATAGTGTAACAATCCTTAGATGTGTCTTTATTCCATAGTACCATTACCTATAAAACATAACTCTTGATAAACATAAATCATTCCGGTACCTTCATAAACCATTGACCAATCTTCAACACTTCTTTCATCTCATATATCATTTTTAGTCTCTTCAACATCATCCACATAAATACTACCCATATGACCATGCTGATTCTCTTCATGAGATTTTCCCTTTGGGAATTGGTTTGCATAATTCCCATAAATTCTACATATAAAACATCAAATCATTGTTTATGTCATAGAAATAGCATTATCCTTCTCCATGGTGTTAACTGAACCTTTTCCTTTGAACTTACTGGATTTATGTCCTTCTTTTCCGCACCCAAAGCATCTTCCAGTTCCTTTGAAACATTCTCCTTGATGCCACTTCCCACATGATTTACATGAGACAAAATGAACTTTCTTTCCTCTATGATCATCATGAAACTCTATATTTCTCTTATTAGCTGAGTTGGGAAACTTACCAAAGTTGTGATTATTGATCATATTATGAGATTTCTGATTAGGCATAATAACAATTTTTGGACTTCCAAATACCGTTTCATTTGGTTTCTCATGAAGAATATCATTCCATTGTCCATCATATCCTCCATTATCGTAAATCTTCCTGTTTCCAACCATTTTCTAAAATCCAAAAAGAATGGTGTGGGAGGCAAAAAGCATGTGGGGGAAAAAAACATAATAAAGGGGGAGTACCATCAATATCTAAAATTTTAGGTTAAATTCTACGATCATTACCGTAATTCTAGGACTATAACCAATACATATACTTATCCTTAGGGAAATTCCCAGACATACCATTGAATTATCTCTAGGGATTTCACTAAATTTGCGCATTCTAGTTTCCAAAGGTTAACTAAACATTCGCTCTGATACCAACTGTAGATACCCAAAGCTTGATGTACATGGAAATTACATTACTTTTGCGGAATACATAATACATGACAAAAACAGACGCCCAAAAACCGTATTATTTTAGTGTCTTTGGAAACATCGAACATAATCTTCTAATCATGGTGAAAGATCTTCAACATCTCCCATAAAGATATTACCTTTGGGTTTCCTTCCGAAAACCATTCTTTATATCCTGGGGAAAAGAAAACATAAAAAGGGTAATCTCAAAATCTCAGTAAGGGAAAGCATAGAGAACATAAAAAATCCATAAACTTTTGAATGCAAAAACATGAACATAAAATCTAAAAATTGAAATCTTTAGCAAAGACATAAATCTTGGAAGTACGTAAGGAATATATCATAAAGGAATATAAATCATGATAAAATTTCATGGGAATAAAACATGTAATTGTGGAAAACCATTATGCACATGATACAATTTACATAGTAGCCAAGGAATTCCTGCTAAGACCATCTTAGTGGCCAAAGTCTCTTTCTGAATCGAGTTCACTCCTCGTTCCAGTCCTATAACACTGAACTGGATTAACATACCATTCCAGCCATGTCTATCTCATGAGATATATATATTTACCCAATTCATTAGAGGGATATATAGGTCTCACCCATCTCATAATGAAATCATTCTTACTTGTGCCACAAAATAAACATAAAACATTCATCATAACCCAAAGAATAAAATGGGTTTCATAAACATCGTCCCATCATCACATAATCCATATAAAACAAATGGACATTTCATCATAAGAAAAGTGAAACCATTTAAATAATAGAGAAATTATACTTGAAACATACACATATGAAATAATGTTATTTTAGATGGAAAATGGTTTTGATAAAACACTTGAAATGAATTCTTGAGGAAAATATCCTTTCTTCTTCAAAATCATTTTCTTTTCACAAAATGCCATGAAATTTTAAAAGAAAGGTATTTTTTTGAAAATAGTTATTAAATTTTGTAGAGGAAAACTTATTAAAATAAGTCGTTATGAAACCGTAAAAATCCATTCACGCCGTATAAGTTAAAAATAAAAGTCTTTTCGTACTTTTTTCGGAAAAGTCAAAAAGTACCTCGTATGGTAATCAAAATAAATATTCCTTAAAAACCATATAGTAAAAGTCAAAAATGGGTAAAAATACTTTAAAAATACATGAAACCATTTTTAGAAAACATGTACATGGATAATAAATATAACCCAAGTAAATACTTACGAATAAACAATCTCGGATAAAAACGAGATTGGAAAAGTTATCCCTTACCTTAGGTCTGATATGCTTCGTACGTATCCGAAACTCCTGTATAATGATTTAAATAATGTCATTGACTTATTAAAGAATCATATTCATTGTTATTATATCATATATGGTTCACTTATGACTTTATATTACATATTCTTTTGTAAATTCCATGTTAAAGCAACGTTTTGGGTAAAATCATTTCATTTATTGTATGTGTTTCGAATTGTTATTCTTGATATTATTACTTATATCCTAATTTATGTAATTCTATAATGTAAAACATGATTTAAATATAATATATATTCATCATATGATAGATCGATAAATGGAATGAAATACACCGTTCATGGAGACAGTAGGTCGTACGTACGCATGAACGCGATTTTCATTTCCTTATTGAATTGAATGGAATTAATTAGATGACATACATATATATATACATAAATATAGTATAATTATTATTTCAAATATTTCATTATTTTTCATTATATATATTTTATAATCATTTATGAATTGTTAACATGGAGAATGAATCTCATTGCGTCGTGGAGATGGTAGTCCGTATGTACGCACGAGCGATGATATCATTCACATGATAGTGGAATTGTATTGAAGTGTATGTATAATATTTAATAGTCAATATATATTTACAATAATCATATATAGTTATTTATTTACACAATTATACCCATCCAAGTAAGGTGGTGGTCAAGAACAGATTACACCACGGTGTGGAGACGGTATTCCGTACGTACGCACGCGTGGTGATTTCATTTTTCGTAGGATGGATAAAAGGTGAAATAGGGTTGTTTCATATTTATAATAACATATCAGTATATAATTAATACTTATAAAATTACTTTATAATGATAAAACTAAAGAATAGGAAGTAGAAGAAGAAATAAACTTAAAAGAGTCGGTAGAAGAGATTACCTCTTCCTCGACGCACCTCCTTTAAACATCTTATTAGGGCACTAGAGTTGGTCTTTATGATAATAAAAGAACCTATATGATGTAACTAGAGAGGTTTAAAAGAGGAATTGGAAGGGGTTGGCCGATCTTCAACGCTCAAAAGGGTGTGAAGAAAAGGGGGAAGGGGTGGCCTTTTTATAAGGGAGGAGAGGGGAACCTTTTGAAAAACATAAAATATTATTTTATAATAAAGTCATATTCGGTTTATAATAACTCAAAATTTATTTATTTTGAAGCTAAAGTGAGGATGCGTAGAAATAATCTCAACCAATATATTTTAGACAAGTTTAGGTTACTATTTTAACCTTATCTTTTAGATTTATCTCTAAGTTAAATAATTTAACTTTTACTATGTCTTCTTGTTTTCTTACAATATAAAGTTAATAAACATACTATAACAAGCCAAACGAACCCCAAGTGGTTCATTATTAATATATATAACCTTATCTATGTCATTTTACCGATCCTTATATTTTTAGGAATATTATAACAATTAATAATATAATTTTTGTTTTAAGAACTATTTTATGTCAATTTTGACACTAATTGGTAATTGATTTTTTGTGAAAATAATAACAGCATGATTAGTTCGAAAAAACATAATTAAATGAATACTAACATGTCATATTAACCAATTAAATTAGTGGAATTCATAAAAAGTCTCAAATTACATTAATATGGGTATTTATAACATCAATTATTTTAATATTTCATTAATTATGTAATTACTGCATCACCATTGTGTCATAACTAAATTAAATTATTAAATTATAAAAATTATAAATAAAATAACATTAGGTAAGAAATTGTTTTATATTTCTAATGAATATTTATAGTATAATTTATCTATGCATTACCTTATATTAAAAATATTTTATTTATTAAACATTGATTTTAACTATTTTAACTCTTCTTTAAATAAAATAATAATAAATGTCCTAATCTAATCCCAATGGACCTAAAGGGTAATATTTTTTCCTAAGTTTGTTTTTAGTCTAATTAAACTTATCCAATTGAATTATGACATGTGTTAGGGTAATAATAATATCATTTTTACCCTTAATTACCCTATTTACTTTTAACAGTGGTAAATAAAAGTAAAAAAGTTACTATTCACGAAAAATTATTTTTATCTTATTAAACCACATTTTACTCCTTGATATTAACGGTGTATCTCAGATTTTCAAAATTCCACTCACAGAAGCGGTAAAGTTATGTTTTATGTAAGTTTGCAAAAAGCTCATAGGAGGTAGGTAAAAGACGGTGAAAATTTCAATAAAATTTTTATATATCTAAAATTATTATAAAATGACTACAATGAATTAAATTGAACTTATATAGGTATTATGTATCAATTTTCACCTAAAATATGTTTAAATAAAATAAATAATTATTTAAATAAAAAGTCGGTTTTTAAATAGTAACCTAGTGTTTTCACTATTCATCAAAAATTGAAAGTCTTCATAAAAATACCAAAAATTCACCCTAGGATAATTTTGATATTCTGAATCCAAAAATGAAGTCCATTTTGAATGATAAAATTTATAAAAATTCAAAAGGTGGGTATTACTATTCATAATGGCTATTTTCAATAACATTTTAATAGCATATCGTTGTTTAGTGAAACTCGTTATTGCATAAAACGA